>CM057456.1:579510833-580884166 GCA_016271365.2 Neoceratodus forsteri
TTTTACCATCACAATACTAGTGTCTGACCACACAGGAAAGGGATATTCTGATTGGTTGGAAGAGTTCCTTGGATTTATAATTGTAGATAGTTTTTCTGAATGATGTTTTTTTGAAATATGACACATTGTTTACCATGTAAGATGCAGTCATGATTGAATGGTATTACCTCAGATGCTATCCTTATGATGATCTTCATTCTGCACCCCATGGCTTCCAACTTGCCCTCTCTTATCTTCTTCCACCTTGTGACATTATCATTTCAACATATCTGCTGTCTGCCCTTTTTCATAGGCTCAGTGTTACTCTGTAGAGTATAACTGCTGAAAATGAGTTGGCTCCAAAGACATGCAAAGCACAATACTTGCCTTTGCTTTATTATTGTCATGGTGATGTTTAGCTGAACTCTGCAGCCCTTTGACTGACATTTGCAGTTTGACAAAGGTTTTGTACACCATAAATGGTTAACAATGACATTTATCCAAAACACAAGCAGACATTGTAAGGCATTTTTATCAGTCAGTTGTTAAACTCGTTTACCACAAAAGCTCATGAGAAGAGCTTTTTTTTTCCTCAGTAGATTTGAAGACGATGACCAGGGAAATAATGCAGTACAAGCACATTCTCAGTTCATAAGACAACAATAAGACACAACAGGTCTGGGTGCTTATGGGCCAATAATTTCACACCTTGGTTGTGTAACACCATGAGATGTTAAACACACCAAAGAAGTGTGATTATTGCTCATAATTAGAAAAAGGATAGGGAGAGTTCCTGGCCTCTGGTTGCATGAACCCCTTGGAAAGGAGTACATTTATGATGGTGCTGATAGAGACTGAGAAATAACAAGTCCCTGTGTCAGCATGCTGTTTCACTGAAAAAAATCTATGTGTACATGACAACTTTAAAAGTTTGAACCACCGTTTTTTTTTTCTCCCTTATTGAGATTCAGCAGTGCACCCTTGCTGGACTTGCCAAATTGTTGCAATTAAGATAACAAATATTATCCTTTGCCTAATTTATGTGATTTTGTCCTCAGAATACTCCAGAATGCCAAACTGCAACATCCTCGTCCTACTGCTGCCCACCCACTCTCCTTTTGTCCCACAGTTTCATACCACCCACCTGTTCTCTCGTCTGCTGCAAGCCAGCAGCGGACCGCCATCTGCAGGTGAGAAAAGCAACAAAATATCGCTGGTCTCGTGACTCAGCAGTGAGACCAGGGGTACACATATCCTCTGATGCTGCTTGCACTGTCACTTCCTTGCATGACAGTGGGCTTAATTTAATAAGTAAATGAAATGGACCTCCAAAGAGTTGGGGGGGATGATGGCTTCAGAAACAAGTGAAGAGCAGACCACTGGTGAGCACTGGGGGGAGTGATGGCTCTAGAAGCAAGTGAAGAGCAGTAAAGCAAACACTTGGCTGAATTAGACACTGTAGTGCCCTCTACTGGCAAGTATTCCAGTAGAGGGACTGCTTTATCATTAAAATCACTTAAAAAAGGTCTCTAGTCTTTTTTTTCTAAAATAGTACATACAAATGCCATATATAACCCATTTTCTAAGGGCAATAATATCCTCCAGGGTACGTGGTATGGGCTGTACTGGACCTTCCAGGGGCTATAAGCCCTGGTATGGTCTGGTGTAGACAAATACCACCCACCCTGTGAGGTATTATTGCAAGCTTTCACATTCCTAAAGTGTATAACTACACTTGGAAAATTGCTTTTAAAATTACAGTTGGAAAATACATTTAACAACTTTGTTCAATGGTATAAAATAAGCAATCCTTTTTGCTGGGGTAGGAAGTCCTGCCACTTCCTGCCAACTTGGAATTATAGAGAGACAATTGCACAGGTTAAAATGTTCGTTAGGAAGAATGCTCAGCACTCATGAAGTAGTATTTCAAAAATAAGTACAAAAATTTATTTTGGCAAGATGCCTGGCTCACACCCTATAGCCCCATTAGTCAATGAAATTCTTCTGTCTGTTATAATCATTTTAGGTGCATATATTTTCTTGATTAAAGCATGACAACTTAACAGCCTGGTGGTGTGGAGGGCAGATACCAGTGAACCGGGTTTGGTGATGGACTCGGTTTTCCCGGGGCTGGTTGGGGAGAGGAGGACTGAGCATCCAGAGGATGGCTCTCCTCTACTGGGGGGGGACCCAGAACTCATCTGGCCCCTAGCAGAGGCTCAGGGACAGGCATCTAGTGCCAGTTCATTGGGGTACTGGAGTGATTGTGGCTGTTAATGTCACACATATGGTAGTGTGCGTGGTACATCTGGACAGCATTACATGTCCATTCCTTCAGACCAGAATAAGGAAAAATGGCCAGATGCAGTGCATGGGTGACACTGACCCATCACAGGCTCCACATTAGCTACAGAGCACTCTCCTGGAACCGGATCTGTTTGTCAGTGGCGAAGCACCCACCATTGACCCATGCCACAGGGGGTAAGCTGTGAAGGAAGTACCAGCAAGAGGTAAGTCCATGGGATGATGAGTGACAGGGATGGGGGGGTTGGTGGATGGTTAAGCCTGCACCACAGTGGGGGAGAAAAATGATTTACAGCAAAAAGCATGAAAACAAAATCAGTAAACCTTGTGTAGTCACCACTAAAAACTGAACTGGCTGATAAGACTCTAAAATGGGCTAGCCTGATAGTTTGTTCTGGAAGGATCTAGAAATGCTACCTACAAATACGCTCAGGATTGTCATGGAATCCCTTTGATAATTAATTACTTTGATGTGAAACCATAAAATGTTATACGGAACTACCTTTTGTAATTCCATCCATACTTCCTCCTGCACCTATCCTGCACCCCCCCACCCATTTTACTTTTACTACCAGTTCCCCTTCATTTCCTCTTCCCTGGGCCCCTTGCACAGTACTGCTTCCCTGCCCCACTGCTCTTTTATTATCTGCCTTTGGCACCAAGCATGTCATGCAGGCTCTGTGTAGCAAGGCATAACCCAATATCATGCAATCACTTTTGTACTGGGAATGCAATGAATGTTGTGCCTTACAGTACTCTGTTACATTCTGCACCATTTACCTTGTTAATTATTTTATTTTTGTACTCTCAGTTGTGCCATGTTTCAGATTGCTGATTATGAAGCTCTTGTTTTTATTGTACCTTTACAGACAATGTAGTTGGTGTGCCTGAGTGTCTTCATGCACCATTTCCAAAACTGAACTGTCTCCATCCTCTACCTATGATATAATGTGAAATGACAGCTTCTATTAAACAACAAATTAATTCAGCTGCAAGATGTTCCAAGAACAGCTTGTATATCAGCTTGGTGTGATGAATCATGGAAAGACACCAACTGTTACAGTACTGGGTGGTGGAAGCTTTTGCTTCTGCACACAACACCTTATTTTGTCTGGTAATAATTAGTACTGAACAAAACAGTTTGAAAATGAACTGAACTAGAACTAAGAAATTTCAGTTGATTTTTTTCACGCATTCATGCTAGTGAATTGACTCAAAATTGGATTTGAATTGGTAAAACTAATCAGAACTATAAGATTTAAACTGATGGCTGCCCACCAATCTGCATAACTATAACTTTTTTGCAGTGCTGTCACAGATTCAGACTTTCAGAATTTGCCCGAACAGTTGGCAGTCTCCAACTTTCAATGTTGATAGTGCTCCAGTTACAAATTGATACAGGAACCAGTGGATCCAGACAAACCCTCACTGGCTTTATCCCGCAATGCTAGTCAGGTCAGTAGATCAATGTAGGAAAAAAATGTGAAGCAGAAGAATTTTCTCTTTTTATGCCATTTAAGAGTACCATTTTTTTCACATGCCATGCAGTCTTCTTTACCCCAATATGAGCCTGCTTCACCAGTTTTTTTTCCAGATTTGAAATAATTAATGAGGATCACCAAGGACAGTTGTCACAGCATTTCGTTAATATTCGCAGTAGTATCTGAACACCCACAGTCTGACATTCCTTTTATTTTGACTATGATGAACTAGCATGCAACATACATTGCTCCTTGACGTTATGGGGCACTGGGGGTATTAAGGTTACCTTCAGGCCTCAATACTTACACTCTACAATTGTCAACATAAAATAAGATTTAGCTCCACCATATAAATGGATTTGAAAACAAAAAATGAAAAGAAGGGTTCACCAGTATGAGTTGCAAAAACATTCTAATGAAGTATAGAAAAATGTGTAATGTGTACAGTACAGTTCACATTAAACTCTTCCCTTAATGAGTTGCTTTAGCATTTTTGACTGAGTTGCACAAATGTTGCTGGATCTAGTACAAAGCTCTTTTCTTAAGAGTTACAACTCAGTTTTGCATTTTACTGAAACTGGAGTGAAGATGCATTCCCTCTCAGTTGCAAACACATTTTACAAACATTGCTTTTGAGCTTAAGTGTTTAAAAACAATGCAATCTGAGTTGCCAATGCATTGCCAACAGTCAAAAGCAATGTTAAACCAACTTATTGGCAGGAAAGATTAATGTGACTTTTGCTGTACCACACTGCAACCCCCAAACTACCACTTGGGGGCAGGCTGCTGAAGTGCTAAAAGATGTTTCATCATATGCATGTATCTGTATGTAAAGAGCAATATTTTGTTTAAGTTCTATAGGAGAAGTGTACATGTGTCTTGGGGGTAAGTAAAAAATAAACCTCAAAGCAGCAGTGCATATTACAATGAAAATTCTGAACTAACTGTATACCTTGTATACAATATACTGTAGGTGAGAGTCAGTCCTTGCAGATAAGGTGATTTATTTTACCAACTGACAAGTTAAAAATGAAGATAAATGAAGGTAAATCATGTATATAAATGCTGGGTGCATCATCACCATTTATCTCCACTTTGCTTAGGGGATAGAAGCTTGCATAATGCCTGAATACACCTCAGTGGCCTCTGTTGCACTCAGAAGAGAACTGTAAAATCATACAGAAACAGTTAAAGCTTTATTAAAATAAACTAATTTAAAGAGCCAAAACAGACAGGGAAATTATATACATTTTAACAAGAAGTGACTTGCAGCTATTTATATTTGATGTATTTTTTTTTCTGTCTTGTTCATTAGGGATTTGGTCAGTAACATCACGACCAAAAACATTGTAGCCAAAAACAAAGCTGGGAGTACATCACAGGCTACAATGTAGGATTGCAAAATCAGCACTTCCCAAAATCATGCAGGCAGTATGAGGAATGAACTCCTGGTGGCCTATTGATCCTCTTGCTTACCTGCTGCATCCCAGTCCCAGCAGCGGAAGACCCATTAGCGATCACCCGTTCAATCCCCCCCACCATCCTCAATCACCGATCTGCCCATCTGCACCACTGCCACAGCAGGCAGTATAATGCAACATATCCCTGGTGTCTAGTGGACCCCCCCAGGTAGTCCCCCACCTACCCGCTCCTACCCTGATCCCTAATGGGCAACCAGCACAGCCCTCCACTCTCTTCCACAGCTGATCACCCAACCGAGATGCAGTGAATGAGTACAAACCCTCAGGGTATGCACTCATTCATTGCTGCTCAGTCAGGAGGCCAGCCATGGTGGAGAGTGGAGGACTGTGCTGGTTGCCTGCTATGGTCAGGGTGGGTGTGTGATCAGAGGGATGGGAGACTACCTTGGGGTTGGGGGTCCAGTAGGCACCAGGGATATGTCTCACTGTACTGCCTACTGTGGCAATGGTGCAGGCGGGCAGATTGGCAATCAGGGATGGTGGGGGGGGGGGGTTGCATGGGGAGCACTAATGAGTCTTCTGTTGCTGGGATTGGTATGTAGCAGGTTGACTAGGGGACCCACAGACCTCCAGGAGTTCATTCTTCATACTGCTTGCCAGCTGCCTGCATGATATGGGGAAGCAATGATTTTGCAAGCTTACATTTTAGGCTACGATGTATTCTCAGCTTTGTTTCTGGCCACAATGTTTTTAGTGGTGACGTTACTCACTGAATCCCTCATTAGAAAGATTTCTTTGTGATAATAATGGGCCGGATTTGTTGAAGAGCTCTCAGCCTACATCATTATCATTGTGATCTCACTGACAGTGACATCACAGGTGACTGATCTGACAGCTATTTAGTGGCTGTTCCTAAGCAGCAGTGAAGTCACAGTCAGTGAGGTCACAATGCTGATGATGTAGTGAGGGGACAAAAGAGAAATATATGTCAGCTGCCAAACAGAGTGCTGTCCCGCACATCACACCTACTAACATCAGGTAAAAATCTTCTAATTAACCAAACAGAAAAGAAGAAAGAAGCTCAGATATGGAAGGTAATGGTTGATGACTTGTAAAAACTAATATTAATTTTTGGCAGTACATTATCTCTTTAAAAGCTTTACAATTTAAAATGCACTACGTAATCTGGTACATAAATGGACACACAATGGTCTGACTCAGAATATGCCATGTGTCATTACTTGTGAGAGGGCAGGACTTGCATAACTTGCTGGTGGGACAGCAATACCTGAGTTAGCTGCCTGCCCCCTCCCCCCCATGCGTATCCCAGCTAGAATTTTCAAAACAGGGGGACACAGATGCAGATTTCATTTTCACATCCGTTCACATTGTAACATATGTGCAAAAATGTGAGCGCATTATTTTCAAAGTTGTTTGCATTTTTCTGACAGTTTCCAGGACTTGATGTAGCTTGCATCAAAAAAAGAAAAGTAGTTAATTTTTTTCTTTTTTATCTATGCGGCATCATATTTGCCACACATTGCTGCAACTGCATCTGAAAGACGATTTCACAGGAGATTTAACATTTGAGTATGGCAGTAGAATCTCATCTTGATGGTGAAGCATGTCAGAAGAACCTATTTAAAATCCCTCTTTATTTATTCAATTTTAACTCAGCCTTTTCTCCTCTTTTTGTAAGATGTTTCTTGTCCCCATTTTGTGTCTGGTTTAGCATATTTGTTAAATTTGAAATATTTTAAAGGAATACTCTTTGAAATATGTATATCCCTAGGATTGTATCAGTATTTTCAGCTAATTTTGAACATCCTTTGTTGAATATTAGTTTTATTGTGACTTTGGTGAACTACTGTAGAATACATCAGATGATATTCCTTGACAACATTGGATAATGGGCATTCAAAACAACTGCGAAACCCATTGAAAACCTGGGGGCAGCCATATTTAAAGGAGTACTCCTTTAGTTGTTTCAGATCTAATGAAAATACTGAAGGCGATGCAAAATGAATGGAAAAAGCATCATATAGGACAAGAGGAAATGGTGATCTAAAAATGGAATAAAAAGGTTTAGGTTCATAGAACATGCACTGCTGCTTTTACATTTAAGTGTCAAACCTATATTGAACTGTAAAAAGAATGTTGGACAGACCTGTAACTGTTTTTCATTATAGGATTAAAGGCTACACTTTATTTTACAAGTAACTACAGTATAATTACCCTGTTTCATGTAATTAATGGTTAGTTACATTGAAACAGACACTTAATAAAAAGTGTAACCAGATTAAAAACATTAAAATCAAATGGATCTAAAGTTCTGATCCAAACAGGGACCCAATGTATGGGATGTATTTGGTTGGTTGATGACTAACAAATCATGGTCATTTTGTGCTGAATGAACAGAATACGTTTTTTTAGCTAATCAAATTTTCCCCTTTGCTGACCATGTCACCATTGTGCTGGCTTCCCCAGCCCCATTACCCAGGTGATTCAGGACTCACCTAACCACTCTGTTCTTCCAGGGCTTACCCATTGACAGGGACAGTGGAGTTCCCCAACTCCTGCTGTGGCCCAGATCCAGTCAAAGGAGGTGCCAGAGTCACTGATGCAGGGCCTGTGGGAGGTTAGATTTCAGCCTGCCTGGCCCAGGTGTTTTTTGATTCTTCTTGTACCACATCCACATGAATCCAGCAGTGAGGATGTATAGTGCAGCAGCAATAGGTGTCCACCCTCACATGAAGCCCTTCAGAATCGCACTGCCACCTGGAGTCCCCCAGTTAGCAGTGTCACAGTTCAATAGGCTGCCCTCCTCCTACAGGAGGAGAGCATTCTTGGGGACAGTCTGTCCTCTTCCCCCACCATCCCCCATATGTCAGGCTCATTCACAAACCCAGGTCACCGGTATCACAAGTGGTAGCCTTAAAGCAGCAGTGCAACAAAAATTTTTTTTTCCAAAAAATTTAGCGTCAGCTGCAGTTAATAAAAAAAAAAAAAGGCATACCTGTCAAATTTACTTTTCAATGTACTTTTAATGCTATGCACCAAAAGTTTTTATTTCCTCTATCCTAACCTTTACCTGGTTTACACTGGTATTTTTAAGTCAAATGTGGTGGCCACCTTTTTTTCTTGAGAAAGAAACTAAATTAAAACATTTATAAAATATCCAAATTTTGGTGGAACTAGAAAACTTTATCCCAAAGCAAAACTGGTAGGTGTCTGGAATATTTTATTGTGAAGAAAAGGTAGTGTCAATATTGGACCCAATTTCATTGCACTGCTGCTTTAACACTGCACTAACATGCTCACATATAGAATTCATTTGAACAGTAATAAGATCAACTTGATTTTATGAATCTGTTAATATTACTTGAACTGCAAGAAACCAAAAGGCCACAACCATTGATATATAAGTTGTATTGCTTAAAGTTGTTTTCCTGTTTGCATAACTTTTTATATTATACTGTAGTATCCAAAAACATATCAACTTATATTTCATTGTCTGTATTTATGTCCCCTCATGCTTCATTTATTTCATTTTTGTTTACCTGGTGGGTGTGCTAGCTATGAAATGACTATTTTCAGACATGACCCTGGAGGTTACAATGTTGAAATCAGTACAGCAGAAATAAAGTAAGCAAAGCAAAAAATACAGTGGACACATTACACAGAGAAGATGCGAGATACAAAATTAGGAAAGCGATGACATAACAGTCAACAGAGATCAGGATAAAAAATAAACAATACTCGAGTAACATAGCTACAGGGTTTACACAATGTACAATATGTAGTGGCAACAAAAACATGGTAACATTCTCAACAAAGTGCATTGCAGCAATAATGAACCTAAGGATATAAAATAAATATATAGAGCATATTCACTGGGCAGAGATGAGGGTAGAATAGGATTCAAGTAGTCTGAGATGGAGCATATAAAACAACATCCCAAACAAGCAAGGATACAGCTTTTATAGCTGGAGGAATAAGGCAGGGGAGGGTGGATTGAAAAGGGATAAAGATGAGAGAGCTACAGTTAGCAAACAAAAAGAGAGCGAGAAAGAGGGAGAGATAGGATGCCAGGTGAGATACACATTAAGGAGGTTTGAAGCAAGAACATATGTCTGAAATGGATAGGAATTTGCAAAGATATTTTTAAAGATAGCATGAGATGGTGCCTGATGAACAGCTAAAGGAAAGGAGTTCCAGTACCGTGGGGCATAGTGGGAGAAAACACTGGTACATTTTGAGGTTTTACATCTAGGATAATGGAGGAGTGCTTGGTCAACTGAGTGTAGGCCATATACAGATGACTGGGGGATCAATATGGCAGCAACTGCTGTGAGAGTTTAAGACCTTATGACGACATCTACCAGGGAACCAAGGGAGAGGAGTCTGACAGCACAGGGTGAAAGCCAGTTGAGGTTTGCATATAGCTGGCAGTGGTGTTTGAGCCAAGGAGATGTGGAGGCATACCAGCAGATGTTAATAAATATAGTATTCCATCTGCGAAGTGTTAAGTTTTGTATGGCAGCGGAAGTAGGATACACCGGGCGATAGCCAATCTAGCTGAAGGGGTAAGGACATAGCTAGTCTTATAAGCAAGGCCAAGTTTTGAATTAATGGAGTTACAGGTGGATATTATGTGGAGATCAAAATCTAGGGACTGATCTAGTATGACACCTAAATCTTTGAAAGATGAGATGATGCCGATAGGAGAGCCGCTAGTGCTAGATACCTTGAAATTGTTTTGATAGGATTTGAGTTTTGAGGCAGATACAAATAACATGGCCTGGATTTTGCTTTCATTAAGAACTAGCTTGTGGTCAAAGAGCCAGGTCTGGATGTTGAGAAAGTCAAAAGAAAGGCAAGAGTTTATATCGGATATGTTTTTAGAGCTTGTGTACAGGACTGTATAATCTGCGGAAAGAAGGAATGAGCAAGAGGTGGTACAAGTGGCAATGTTGTTTATGAATAGTGAGAAGAGGAGAGGGCCCAGGATGGAGCACTGGGGGACCCCAGTACTACTGGTTGCTTGGTCAGAGAGGGTTGAGTTGCACTTGATGATTTGGATCCTGTTTGACAGGTAACTGTGAAACCAGGCTACCACAGGCCATGAGAACCCCGCTGATTTTAGTGTGGCAAGGAGGATGGAATGGTCAATGAGATCAAAAGCCTTAGTCATATCTATAAAAACTGCCCCGTGAGAAAACCAGTGTCCATGGCAGCAAGAGTATCTGTGGTAACTTTGAACAGGGCTGTGGTGGTGCTATGCCTCTTATGAAAACAATGTTGGGCAACTGAGAGAAGGTTGCTTTTAAGAAGAAAGTCTATTGTTTGCTTGGCTACTAGTTTCTCTAGGATTTTACTTAGGATGGATAGAATGGCAATTGGTCAGTAGTTGGATGGATCTTTAGGGTCACCTTTTTTAAAGATTGATGTGACCTGGGCAATCTTCCAGATGCCTGGGACAAGGCTGTGGCACAGGGACAAGATGAAGATACTTGCCAGTGGGTCAGCTATGATTGGAGCAGCCATTTTTAGGAGCCTAGGCTCGGGGCAATCAGAGGCCATGCTAGTATTTTCTGAGACAGAGTTTAAAAGTTTTAAAACCTCAAAATGGCCTTGAAACAAAAAAGAGGGGGTCACTGCCTCTGGGCAGGTGGAGGGGTGTGGATTATTCAGTTGTGTTGATGGGAAGGAGGAAGTGTATTTGGTTAGGTCAGAAAACTGTTGGTTAAAATAGTTTGCAATGGTATAGGGATCATTGCAGTTTATGCCATTTAGGACGATATCATTTGGGGTGGGAGACTGGGTAGAGCCAAGGAAAGTTTTGACATGTGCCCAGAATTTTCTAGGGTCCCCAGTAGCATTTTGTAGAAAGCCTTTGCAGTATGTGCTTTTTGCAATCCTAATTTGTTTTTTTAAAACCGTCGCCAGGACCTATACAGGTCAAAATCTGCTGGGAGACCAGAGGACTTAAAACATCTAACGCTGTTATCACTCTCCCTAAGGTTGGCAAGCAAATCCTGTTTCAACCATTGCATATGTTTTCCTTTTACACAGCAGGAGATAGAGGGGGTATGTATGTCCTGAAGTGACTTGAATTGCCTAAGAAAACTGTGCATCTTGGGCTTGATATAGTGTAGTCCAATCAATGAGTGAGATGTCAGAGAGAAATTTATTCTGGTCAAAGTTAGCATAGTTTCTGAAAGTAAAGTAGTACAGCAGAGGAGGAGGAGGAGCAGTCAAAGGGCTCCAGATGCAGAAGACTGAGGAGTGGTCAGTTATTGCATCAGCTAGAGTACCGTCAATGGGGATATGCTCTAGACAGTCAGTTAATGCCCAATCAATTAGGGTGCTGGTGTTTGTGTGTGGGGTAACCCTTGTGGGTTCCATTAAGAGTTGATGCAGTTTGTGGCTCTGGACAAGGGAGAGAAAGGTGTTTTGACATTTTCCTAGCTAGTTTAGATTTACATACCCTAGAATGAGCACTCAATTTTGCCCTATTCACAGGGATGTTTGGTCAAGTAATTCTTTGAGGCCAGAGAAGCCACTATGGGGAGGGCTGTAAGCACATACAGTATGTAACTTTTTGCACCAAGGGTGATGTGTGGATTTAGCAATTCACAATGGGTGGGGGGATAGTAATGGCAGTGAAATTAAGATGTTCTTTGAAAAATATGGCTACCCCACCACCTCTTTGGGGGGGAGAACTGGTCCCTCTGTATTAGGTTATAGTTGGTTAGGGAGCAGATCAAGTCTGGTATGGAGGGTTTCAGCCATGTCTCTGATAAGCAGAGAATACTGGGTTTGTAGAGAGTGACCCAAGCCTCAAAGTCCACAAGTTTATACACAAGGCTTCTGATGTTGTGATGTACTTACCCGGAAACCTTTTATATTATTCACCGATAAATCAGTGTGGGAGAAGTGGGCCAAAGGGCATGGGTTTAATATAACATACCCTGAAAGTAGGAGAGCCAAGAGAATAAGATACCAGAGTTTGCGGTGAATATAAGGAGGGAGAGACAGGGGACAGGAAAAACAGTTCCTTAGAGCATTTACTTTTAGGTAGATAAACCCCCAGGGATTAGTAGAGGGGTAATGTCATGACATACGTTGTCAGTATTAGGAGGCTTGAGAAATAGAAGATGTTGCAGGAGGGGTGAGCGGGGACTGCAGCATAAGTATAGGGGGTAGTCATAAGCCGAGAGAGAACAAGCAGCAGCAGGACCATAGACAGTATGACTAGTAAGTTTAAAGTAGCCATGTTTAGATTCAGATTGGAAGAGCCTATGAGGGATGAAAGGACTAGGTTTGGACTGGGGATTATCCTAAAAAAGAGTGAACCAACAAGAGCTAAAAGCTGGCAAAAGAGGAGGATTCACTGAAGTGATAGAAACTAGACAGAAAGACAGGGGTGGAACACAAGGGAAAAAGTAGAGAAGTGGGACATTTTATGTTTGGCCACTAGAGGTCACACTGGTCTAGAAAACACAGGCAGCAGTTTAACTGAGTAAGACCAGTGAAAGTAGAGACCAATAGAAGCTCCTTATAATAGGATGGATTAGGGAAGCTGAAACTCAACCAATTAGATACCTCAGGGGGGCTCAACAATGAGCAAATCCTAGAAGAAATAGAGAAGGGGCAGGACAGGTAAAGTACTGTATTTAATAAAGGATGGAGGTGAGGGAGGGGGGTGGGCTGAAAAATTTATGAGGTTGATGGCAGAGCCGAAAGAGGTATTTTTCAGACTGTATTTGCGGTTCAGAGATGTGAGGAGGCTTCTGCCCAGGCAGGCAGAGATCCCCTAAGGAGTAAGGGAAAACAGGATTAATTAAATAATGGCTGTGCAGGAGGGCATAGATTGAAATCAGGACAAACGGAACAAAAATGGCAGGGGAATTACAATGAGGACAAAGAGGCAGAGAATAGGAGGAGGATCCAAGGGTCAATCGGTGGGGGAGGTCACAAAAGCACAGCAGGCTACTATGGGGTCGTCTGAGGGGGGAGGGAGAAAGCAGCAGGGGTAAAGGCGGAGGAAGAGATTTTAAAGTTAAGGCTAAGCCAAAATAAGGAAAAAAAAAAATATGTACAGGTTTTTTTACACAACAAAGAATTTAGTTCGCTAGGCAAAAACAGACTTTCTCATAGCAAAAACAGACTGTATTAGGCCAAGGCAGTTTCTCGAGGAAATGAAACAAAATTTAAGCTGAACAATGTAATAAAACAAGCAGCACAGGTATAAACTCTAGGCTCTAGGCAGCACTTTCATTCTAAGTTGCACTTTCTTTACCGAGTACAATGATTTTAGAGAAGCAGGCAGAGTGAAACCGGAGCAGGCACCGATCAGGCAGAAAGGTGCCAAATTTGAAATGTTCTTGTTTCATACCTGTCCAATGGGGATGAGGTCAGTGGCAGAGCCAAAAAAGTATTTTTCGGACCACATTTGTGGTCGAGATGTGAAGAGGCTTCTGCCTAGGTGGACTGAGATCTCTTGTTTCAGTGGGGATGAGGTCAGTGGCATAGCCGAAAGAGGTATTTTTTGGACTGCATTTGTGGTCCAGAGATGCGAGGAGGCTTCTGCCCAGGCAGGCTGAGATCCCTTGTTTCAATGGGGATGTGGTCGGTGGCAGAGCTGAAAGAGGTATTCTTCGGACTATGTTTGCAGTCCAGCAATGCGAGGAAGCTTCTGCCCAGGTGGGCTGAGATCTTTTTCAGTGGGGGATGAGGCTGGTGGCAGAGCTGAAAGAGGTATTTGTTGGACCGCGTTTGTGGTCCAGAGGTGTGAGAAGGATTCTACCCAGGCAGGCTGAGATCCCTTGTTTCAATGGGGATGAGGTCGGTGGCAGAGCTGAAAGAGGTATTTTTTGGACCAAGTTTGCGGTCCAGAGATGCAAGGAGGCTTCTGCCCAGGCGGACTGAGATCTTCTGTTTCAATGGGGAATGAGGTTGGTGGCAGAGCTGAAAGAGGTATTTGTTGGACCGCATTTGTGGTCCAGAGGTGCGAGAAGGATTCTACCCAGGCAGGCTGTGATCCTTTGTTTCAATGGAGATGTGGTCAGTGGCAGAGTCGAAAGAGGTATTTTTCAGCCGCGTTTGCAGTCCAGAGATGCGCGGAGGCTTCTGCCCAGGCAGGCTGAGATCCCCTCATTACTGAGGATGTTGACGTGAAAACAAAATCTTTGTCACAAGACTTCATCTCATCTTTCTGCTTCTCCAGTGCTGCAGTCATAATTTTATGTTTGTAACATTACAGTCTGCTGCAGTGGAGATGACTATGGTTTCAGTAACAGAAGATGAAGAGTTCACCAGGTGGAAAGACAAGAGGAAGAGATGAAAGTCTGAGACACAAAGGTCCTTTTTTCATGCAAATGTCAATGGCTGTAAAGAATGAGGGGATATAAATATAGACAATTAACATAATGTAAGCTGAACTCTGTCTGAATATTACATTTTTAAAAAGTTTTCTTGGTTACTTGAAAAACATTTTAAGTGACAGAAGAATTTATTATGTATCCACTTTGGATGCTATTGAATATTTTTTAATAAAGTAGCACTAATGCCTCTTTGTAAACAGGATGTTTGAGAAGCTAATCCACCTTGGTACAAAGCCTGTTTTTGTGAGAGCATAGAGGTGACAGCAATACTGTGTATTTATCCTGAGCAGTGGCCCAAAGTGTCATTGTTTTCTGATTCTTTCTCTGATCCCATTTATACTCAAAATATCACCCATCAGGATGATGCACTCTTACAGTCTCAACATTTCTCACTTACACCTTGCAAAATGCTGCAGGAACACAGTGCAATTTGTTCACAATAACTCTATTTCATACAGGAACCTGTGACATCTTTTATCACAGAGAAATTCAACCTGGTGGGCAGCATTATCCCTCAGGTTCTGCCTTCTGCTACTACCTGAACTATTACCTAGTTCTGAGCTTCCTCTACTATAGTTGTGTTAGAAGCTGTCCTCCATACTAACATACTAAAAGACAGCAGAATAGGCCAAATGGTCTAGCATGTCTGCTCGTTAGCAAGCTTCTACTGGGCGCTAGCTCCTCCTCCCCTGGCCTCTGAGGGTGTCAACTTCGGCTTCAGTGTACCCATGCATCTATCCCACCTCCACTATGCCAAGTTCAGCTAGATTCCCAGGCAATGCATTCCATGGCTCCACCACCCTCACAGTAAAGTAATGCCTTCTACGTTCTCCCCTATAGGTTTTCCCCTCCAACTTCCATTCGTGCCCCCTTTCCTCAGCTTGAACATTTCATTGGCTCACTGAACTGCCAATCTGCCCAGATCACCCCACTTCCCCCCTAACTAGTCAGGGTTCCCCTCCTTTTGGCTCTGTCACTGCTTTTTGTAGCAGAGAGGGCATTCAACTGTCTGAAAGGATCACAGTGGATCTGATAGCATCAGGGAAAGGAAAGGAAAGGCCTTTGGTTGATTTGGCATACAGTATGAGGTCATTTGTCACCCCATCAGGCTGTGCCTACGCGCAGTGACATTTTCCCTTTTAAGGACCACCCATAACCCAAGTGAATGTGGAATGTACTTTTGACTGCTATGGAGTACCAGACAACATACTGTATGCTGACAATGCCCCCAGAGGCACCTCCCACTAGACCACTCCTAGATGCCACTGTGAGACAGACACAAGTAATCCAGCCCCCCAAATGAGGAGAGCATCATCCTGGATGGTCCTAGCCCTTCCTGATGTCCTTTGTTCCAACTGACTAGGATTCATGCTGTGAAGTGATGATACGTTGACAGTATCTCAGGCAACCCCAGCACCAAGAATCCAGCCCAAAAATCCCCAAAGCATGTACTTTTTACCTTTAAAAAATAACTTACGTAGTGATTTAGTTATCAAAGTATGGCAGTTTATGCAAATTTAAAGTTACAGGGAAAATAGCAATCATGTGGCAGCCTTATCTGAAATAATATCATTTTTTTCCTTAGTATAGTTACTTTATTGATAGAACCAGCTTAGTCATTTGTGCCTGTTTCTCCAGGTAACTATTCTCAACCATTGTTTGGTTGCTTCAAGAATGACTCTTAATTTTACCTCACGTCTCCTCCACCCCCTTGTTTTGTCGACTCAAACCAAGTTACCCTTGACTAATTCCCTTATTTCATCAAAATCTGCTCATCTTCTGAGGGTCAGGTGGGGGGGGAGGGGGGATGCAGTATCACCCCCAGCGTGACCACAGGTGCAGTGCAAGCTGTAGCCAGCAATTGAGGGAGGGGGATGTTGTCATTCTGATGCATGTAGCATGCTTTGCATGCATCTTGTGCTTCCATCAGGGCCTCCCCAACTGTCTTTGACAAGGGTATACTTGTACC
The DNA here is from genome assembly GCA_016271365.2 of Neoceratodus forsteri. Lineage (NCBI taxonomy): Eukaryota > Metazoa > Chordata > Ceratodontiformes > Ceratodontidae > Neoceratodus > Neoceratodus forsteri. Next base: position 579,527,377 of record CM057456.1, read on the forward strand.
CAGGGCCAGATCAGACCATATGGTGTTATAGTCACCGGATCCAGTGGTTCTCCAATTAACTGCAGATAACCTTAAAGTGCATAGGTGCTCCTTTCAGTATCCCCTTACTAGTAGTCTCTCTCTGATGGACTATAGGCATCCGTGGTATTTGGGGGTTTTCTGACTGAATGCTGATGCATAATTACCAAGAAATCTATTGTACTATGAAAAGAAAAAGAAAAAAATTCTATTAAAACTGATTTGAGAACCCTATGTTTGAATCTTTGCTGCCTTTGAACAAACTCATACTACTACATGTGGACTCCTACTAGTATTTTATTTGTTCCCATTGAGTTTACGAATGTGCATGAAGCATCATTCTGGCAAAACACTGAAGAAGTAACTCTTCTGGGTTTGTGTAATGCCATAAGATACAACTCAGTGATGATTACTACTAGTCAAAGTATTGTAATACGTGTAAGCTAGCAATTAATTTCTTCTAGGTCACTTGCTCTGTTAAAAGATTGCAGTGAGGAATCAAGTTTGTGCAGTCAATTAAAATTATAGTCCCCATACGTATCAAATCACAGTTGCAATCATAACTGTTCGATGACCCATTGATAAATGTTAATTACTAGGCAGCAGATTTAGAGGTCTTTTAAAACAACATACTGTTGAAGCAGTAGCATTAGGAAAAGTAAACTCTGAAAAGTGGTTCAGAATTGTTGAATCTGAGGGTGTTACTAAATGGAGATCTTCATCAAGGATAACTTCTCAATTAGGCCACAACTTTGGAACCATAAACTGTCAGTGTCTGGACCACTTGGAAGCTTTTTGCTAGCCAGCGGCCAGCCACAATGGCATGCTGCATTTTTGTCACTCCTCAGTTCTTTCTCCCACCGTTGATCATCCTCCTTAGACCTGTTCTAGGAAACACTGTCAACTAAGCTGTTACCATTTTACTTTTATTTAGCTTTTTGTTTCATTTGCCCCTGGGAAAGAGGGTGCTCCTGTGTCTAAACAATACCCTTCCAAAGGGCTGGCCAGATCCATTACATTCTGTTATAGGAAGTGTGGCAAGGAACTTACTGGTGTTGCTCATGGTCACGCCATAAGGGGTATGGCCATTTCTGTTCCTTAATTCAAAAATGTCCCTGTTGCTGATATATGTGCTGCAGCTACATGAAACAGTGGTCCCACTTTCACTAAACATTACAGTCTAGACATCACCTCTAGTAGAAGTGCTGGTTTTTGTCTTGCTGTGCTGCAAGCCTTGTGTCCTGATTACACATCAGCCTATACCCCCCTCTCTGTTGCTTTGTACTGCTTAGAAGTTATTCCATAGGTGTGGCCTAATGGAAGAGATATCCTCATTGAAGATAGAACAGTTATGTAAGAACACACTGCAACAGTAGATCTTCAAAAAAAATCTCCTCCATTAGGCCATACCATACCCTGCCCTCCTTCCCCCTTTTGAATTTTGTTTATCAGATGCTGTGCCTAAAACGTTACTCCATGCATCCTGTCTCCAGCCCCATGCCTCTCCCTGTATGTGTGGTGCTGGTTTCATCTCCTGATTCCTCACAGTTGGAGACCCTCTGAGGCTAATCTCCATCAGGCAACTAAGGAGTGTTGGGGCTACCCATGTTATATATGTGTAGGCACTGCATGTCATTGTGGGTGGCTCTCCTCACTAGTAAAATGTTTCTGAGTGGTTCTGACACTAATGGCTTATAGTTCCAAAAGTGTGGCCTAATGGGAGAGATTCTCTCAAAGATTTACTGTTTCAGTAAGTTCTTACATAACTGTTTTTGTCTATCCATGCAATACCTTTAATAAAGTTACTATTACTCTCTTACTGGTGTTAGACTGGAAGTAAGATTGTAATTAGAAATGTCAGCCTTACAGATTCTTACATTTAAGTATGATTTTATGAGACAGTAATGATATTTGGAATGTGCCTCAAGATACTGTACCTCAATTGTTAGTCGTAGGTTAAAGTTGTCTACAGTTGAAAGCATATTCTTTGTATAGCTCATAAATTATTTTAGATTATAATCTTGCCAGAGTTGAACTTTTCATTCCCATTTAAGAGGCCAACAGTGATATCTATCTATCTATCTGTGTGTCTGTCTGTCTAAATCAACATTTTTTTGTCAGGCTGCAAGGGTATCTATATGGGGTAACATGCTTAGCACAATTTTGTGACAATGATATAAGTAAAAAACATTTTTTATATCTCATAAATCATCTTTGTGTACACGGTTATTGCCTTATGTAGATTGATAATGCAAGGCTTTCTCTTGGATACACTATGAAAATATCTAAAGTACCATCTAATGTAGTAGAATCTGGCAATATAGATAATTTAGCTTGAAAATTAACCTGAAGAAGTAGACTAGAGAGAGTCAGGATGCAATGGAGTACATTTCAATACTAATGCAGTGTGCTGCAGGAAACTTTGCCATTCAAGATACTTAAGCCTTTTGGTCTTGCAGTATGTTGTGATATGTCATTTACTGCAAGATACTGTGCTGCTTCTTGACTGGCTCCATCGTTCATGGGTAGTATTTACATAATCAATGTAGACCACTGAGTAATGGTGGGGTGGGGGGAACCTCCTTCTGCCCTTTGTCACCAGAGTAATATATACAGTACATAGGTGGACAGATGGATAGGCAAGGCTAATTTTATTATGGTGTCTTGCACATGCGCAAGCAACATCTTGTGGTAGTAGGAGAAATGCAGAGGTATGTCAGTGCTGGCGAATGCAGGGCACACTTTAGAAGGTACATCCCTCATTCCCCAATGGGCCAGCATGCTAGTACTGGCACAAATATTATGCAAAGTGCCACAAACTTGAGAGGAAATGTGCCACTGCAACCAGAGACAAGCTTATCATGACGCAGATGACATGCCTCCCGTACATGCTTTCCTGGTGAAACAATTCGATAAACATGGTGGCGACTCCTGACGCTGCCACACAGTCCCTAAAGAAGGCCAACATCGGGGATGCAATCCCCATGTCGGCATGTCTGCCATCCCACATTGTGTGGCACACTGGGAGCACACCTCAATGTGCTGTCACTCACAGAAAGCTGACGGCATCAGCATGTTCTTGCCCCCACCCCATCAACATTGCATGGCACACTGGGAGCCCATCCCAGTGTGGCCAACATTATGCCCCCCAAAAGTCATGGGGCACACTGGGAGCCCACCCTAGTTTGCCCAACATCTGTTTTATTTCACCTGTAAAGAAATCGGTCCTGTGTGGTCTGGTTAGTTTTTTCTGTACCTGAAAAAAAGAAAATGGTCCATCGTCTGCCACCTCTCCTCCTCCAACCCACACCCACGCTCTACACACCTCACCTCCCCACACACACACTCACCCTATACTCACTTCTGGAGATCTGGAGCTGCGATCATCGGTGGAGCAGGAACACATCTGGACTCTTCAAAACTGAACTGCAAAATGAAGAAATGCCGGTAAGCTGTATAATGGCATAAATGGGAGGTTTCAACTTAGGTGGATATCTCAGCCATTGTTTTGACTTTTGGCTCCAAATTTTCAACATGGGGTTCTTAGGCCCCCACCTCATGAACACATGCACTGTCATCTCGTTATTCATTCCTGAAAGATCATTTCACAGTCACTGCATGAAATCACCTTTCAGGACTGATTAACAAAATGACAGTGTCACTGTTCATGAGGTGGGGTCCTGAAAAGCCTATGTTGCAAATTTGGTGAACAAATTCCCCAAAACTTACTGTGTTATGAGTGTGCATTGTGCAGTTTTCATGCACACTCATAACTTCAACAATTTTTTATATTTTTACTCCAAATTTTCAATATTGCCATTTTTCACACCTCCTTATGAACAATACAGTTGTCATTTTTTCACATTCTGCCTGAAATGTGTTTAAGCACATGTGGCACACAATGATGAGGTCACTGTGGGAAATCTATGTTTAGGACAGATTAACAAAATCACAGTGACACTGTACATGAGCAGAGGTCCCAAAATGCCTATGTTGAAAATTTGGTTAAAATAATCCCCAAAATAATTGCGTTATGGGTATGCATTGCACAGTTTCTACTCACGCTTGTGACTTCACAAATTTTTCATATTTTCACTCCAGATTTTGAACATTGCCTTTTTTGTTACACCTCCTCATGAGCAGTACAGCTGTTATTTTTCACATCCTGCCCAAAATGTGTTTTCACACCTGTGGTTTCAAATGGCACAGTCACTGTGCAAAATCACCTTTTGGCTAACAAACTGATAGTGCTGCTGTTCATGAGGTGGGATTACGAAAAGCCCATGTTGAAAATTTTGAGTGAAAATACCAACAGATGCCTGGGGCATTAGTGTTTCTAACTGTAACACTCCACTCTGTAGAGACTGACAGGCATCAGGGGCGTGACTTGGGATTGTTGGCTGTAATGCTCATGCCATTCCAGCCCCAACCGCACCCCCACCCTGCAGCCAGTGACAGGCTTTGAGGTGTGTCTTGGACTCTTCAGCCCCAGAGTTCACCCGATTCCCCTACACTGCACCCATCTCAGTGTATTTCCTTATGGAATGGAGTGAACGTAAGGCCCGAAGACCCCAAGACACAACACGACTCTTGTCGGTGTCTGCAGGGTAGGGGGAGGTAAAATGGCATGAACGTTATGGCTGATGACCCAAAGGCACACCCCAATGCCTGTCAGTCTCTGCAGGATGGGGGTGGGGTTGGCATCAGTTCAATACTTTACTGCCATTCCTATTATGCATCTCTCTAACTCCTGCACTACCAATGCCAGCAACACAACATCTGGCATTGAAAAATGCTTGCTTATATAGCACTCAATCCAGCAAGGGTTCAGTGGCTCAGTAGGTAGCACATTCAGCTCTGAGGCCGGGAGATCAGAGAGTTGTGGGTTCAGTTCCCACATCTAGCACTTGGGTTAATATCCCAATACTGACACTGTAGTGCAGCATGAGGGGGGTGCTGCACTTCTGAGGTGCCGTCTTTTGGATGAGACATTAAACTGTAGTCCCATCTGCCTGGATTGGTGGTGGTTCAGGTGGATGCTAAAGATCCCATGGCACTTATTGAAAAAAAGTAGAGGAATTTCCCTGGTGTCCTTGCCAAGTTTCTCCCATTCACTAAAAAAAAAAATAGCACCAACAGCGTAATCTGGTTCAATTACAGTTGCTTACCAGCTGTATCCCCCTTCCCCCCACCGGTTGCCCCTGAAAAAGGGACTTCTAGGACCAGTGTGCTTACCGGGTCAACAAAATTCAATAAATAAATAAAGGGCTCAGAGTGCTTTACAAAAAATAAAATCAACCAACAAAAGTAAAATACAAATTAGACCATCGCTGAGAACAAATCATGTCAAGTTAAAAGCTTGATCAAATACAACATTTTCAGTGTGACTTTAAAGGCCTCCACTGTGCTGGCTGAATGAATATAATAAGGAATTGAAATCCAAATAATAGGGGCCACAACAACAAAGGATCAAGCTCCTGTTGACCTCAGCCCTGACGTGAGGACAACCAGCAGATAAGCTTCAGTGGAGCAGAAAGAGCCAACTGATTGGTAGAGAATCAGGAGCACTTTTAAGTAGTCTGGTCCTGGCCACAGAGGGCCTTGTATGTCAACAAACCAATCTTGAAAGTGAAGTGTGAATGTGAAGCAGCCAGTGCAGGGCACGCAAAACTGATGTCATATGGTCCCTTGGTGAAGAACCCACCAACATCCAGGTCATGGCATTCTGCACTAGCTGTAGCCAATGCATCAAACCTCCAGATAGCCCTTCATATAGAGCATTACAGTAATCCAACTTAGTGGTGATGAAAGCATGAATAATTGTCACCAGGTGTGCTTTTTATACATTTTTAAAATGTTTTTGTGACTTGATTTTCTTTTTTGTATGGTCATATGAAAAAGGAATTGGACCATATGAAAAAGTATCCCTTCATATGAAAAAGGAATTTGGACTTAGTCTTTTTTCAGATTATTTTTTCATGTGAAGCCATCTTTTTTTTGTTTGAACTAAAGAATCTCACAAAAAATAATCCCTTCATGCAAAAAAGGAATCTGAAAAAAACTAAGTCAAATTATTTTTTCATATGAAGGAATCCTTTTTCATTATGTTTTTTTCATTCATACGTAAAAGGATGTCTTCATATGAAAACATAATTTGGATTTTTGTTTTCAGATTATTTTTTTGTATGAAAGGATCCTTTTTCATATGAATGAAAAAAAACTCATGGAAAACGATCCCTTCATATGAAAAGAAAATTTGAACTTAGTTTCTCACTTGGTTTTTCATATGAAGAGATAATTTTGTGAGGTTGTCTCATTCATACGAAAAAGGATTCCTTTATATGAAAAAGGAAATGGACCCCCACATTTCAAATTCAACAAGCCATAAGTCCTTCAATATTTGCAGTTAAGGGACAATCTACATATATCAAAACAAATGCCTTCATGACTACTACAAAAATAACACATAATACCCCCCCCAAGAAAATTTAGGGGCCCTATAAAAAATCATAAAATTTAAAAAAAATCAGACTTCCCATACGATAACATTGGAAGTTTAACAAGCCATACAACAAAGCTAATAAATTGCTTTTTGGGAGAAATGGAAGTGCAGGGCTCTCTGGGCCCTCTGCTTCCATACCAACATGAATGTATGCGTCTATGGAGGGATGGAAGCATGGGGACATCTGGGGACCTGCACTTCCATAGGCATATGAATATGTTCATCCATAGGGACCTGCATCAATGAGCATATGATTATGCTACCACGAAAAGTAAGGAAATTCTTTGCAAAAAAAAACTTTGTTGACACAACAGTTGGGTTCATATTAAACAGACAAAAATAGGGGAATGTGGTGTTAGAGTTCCCAATCCTAACACCCATCCCCGACCCTGCATGCAGCAAAAGGAAAAAACATTACGGTTTTACCTCTCCTGAGTCTTCACAAATCAGGCCTAATTTGCAAAAACTCAGAAGAGGTGAAACCATATTTGTTTTCCTTTTGCTGTCTGTAGGGTGGGTGTGGGGTGTTAGGGTTGGGAACCCTAACATCACATTTCCCTACTTTTGTCAGTTTAATCCGAACCCTAACTGGTGCTTTAATGACTTTTTTTTTTGCAAAGAATATACTATATCTATTTATAAATATATATTTATACAATGGGAGTGAGACATATTCCACCGAGATAAAACAAGTTATTTTCACTGCAGTGAAATAAATCCTGATGACATCAGTAGTTAAAATAAATGCCATTTATTGCACCCCCAAACCGGTGCTAAAACCGTGCAAAGCCACGCAAATTGTACATTTTGCAACAATGAGGCCCCCATTGTATAAATAGGCTACATGATGTGCACTTGTGTGATATGGGAAATATGTTCAGTCCTGTAGAGTGACCTCTGAAACCTGACTCGTGGCCTTGCCACCCGTGAGCATTCAGAGGTCACTCTAGAGGAAAATATTTTCCATATCACACTGCGTGCTATCATGTATCCTATATATATATATATATATATATATATATAAATTAGAGGCAAAAATTCCATTTAATGCATTAGTTAGGGTTGTTCCACAGTGACAAAAGTGAGGAAATTCGGTGTTAGGGTTGAAAGCCCCCTTGGACCCCCCAGCCCACTCCCCCAACCGGCATCGGGGTGCGCATTGGGGTCATCTGCCCTAACTCTCACCCCATCACATGTGTGAAGAAGCAGAGGTATAGGAGAATGGAATGAGAGTTAGGACCAATGACCCCAATGCTGGTTGCATTAGTTGTTTGGTGCACTTCCTCAAAGCAGACAGATGATAGCTCTAATATTTCAGGCAAAAGAAGGTTGAAAGGTGATGCCATGCTGGGAAAAGTTGTTCACTGTGGAAACAGAAAAACGAGTGGAATAGGCAATAGAGCCATGAAATTGAGTACAACAGCATGCCATACATGAGAATAAGCTTGACAAAGAAGTATGGTAAAGTACACAAATAAGGAATTTTTTGAATTAAGAGTGACTGAAATGAAATGACTTTTGAAACAGCTTTTGACCTAAGAAGTGACTGAACTAAAAAAGGAAAATAATTTTTTTTTTAAGAAAATCAATGAGAAACATGCAATTTCAAAGTGAATATGTCTGGATTGTGATGTTGGATTGGAAGAAAATAAAGTAATTTATATATATAAAATACCCAATGCAAGCTTTTTTGAAAAATAAAAAACAATTATAAACATTGTAAGGGGGAGTGCAGGTGGAAAGCACTCAGAGGCTGAGGTGGTGTGCAAAACTTTAAAAACAGTTTGGCTAATATTTAATTAATTTTCTGCATTTTTCTTCTTCTCATTCGTTATTACTGAGAATATTTGCATAAAACCAATATTATAACTGGTCATGCCCAATTAAGAAGTGTGAGCATTACCAGTCAAATGTTATACACACATGTGTGTAATTCAATGTTCATAACAGACTTTGATTATAAATAGTCTCATCAGAATTTTCACCCGCATATCAACAAAGGGCATGATTTGTGTAGCATTGCATCCTGCAGCTCAAAAAGCCACACTCACTGACTCTGAGCACAAACTGTCACCCATCTTGAGCTCTAATAAATGGCAACAAGTGTCAAACCTGCTCTACCTCAGTCAGTGAAATATTGTATTCATTAAAATCACATTCCTTACCTTGTTTCTCAGGTTGTCTTTGACCTGCCCATACAGGTGAATCATTATTTGCACAATGCATGTTACTTGCAGTGAATAGGTTTTAAACTGCAATGATTCTGCAGGTTTTTTGATGAAGAAGTTGAAAACCTCCTCCTACCGTTAGACTCCAAAAAAAGTGCCGGAGCCGACTTTATGGACCCCTACTACTTAAAGGTTGGTTACCATGTCCTCGCAGTCCCAATTACACATCTCTTTAACCTATCCCTGTCCCAGGGCAAACTTCTGTCCCTTTGGAAGACTGCTCTCTTGGTCTTTTTGTTTAAATCGGAGATCCCAGTGATCTCAATAACTACAGACAAATTGCCTTACTTCCAATCCTGTCTAAGTTGCTGGAGAAAATTGTGAGTGTTCAACTATGGAACTATTTGGAATTGGAAAACCTGTTCAATCCTCTTCAGTCAGGATTTGGAGCACAGCATAGCATAATATTTGCTCTTGCCAAAGTGACCAATGACTGAAACAGATTTGGATAATAAGAACTTCATCTGTGCAGTGTTTTTGGACCTAAGTAAGGCATTTGACACCATGGACCACAGCCTGCTTCTTTCATCCCTTTGGAGTATTAGTTTAGATGCCCTATCCTTAAGATGGTTCACAAACTATCTTTCTGGCCAATTTCAGCAAGTAAAGGCTGATGGAGAAGTCTCTCCTTTAAACCCTTGCTGAGGCCGTACCACAAGGTTCTATTCTGGGATCCTTACTTTTCGCTATCTATATCAAGAACATCAATGCTACCATCAAAGAAGCTAAAATACATCTATTTTCGGATGATACAGTGCTTTACACTAGCAACCCTTCCCTGACGCTGCCTGGAAAACCCTTCAAAGTGAATTCAGTCTGCTGCAGCTACAGCTTCTAAACCAGAAGTTACTTTTAAATGCTAAAAAAAAACGAAAGCAATGCTCCTCTCACCACTTTCTCATACATCAAACCCTCCTACCAATGGAACGCTTCCACATATCACCACTATCCTAGGGGAACAGTTGGATTATGTAACAAAATTCAAATACCTGGGGGTCTGGTTAGACAACAAACTCTCATTCATTGATCATATAGAAGACCTTTTAAAGAAACTTAGGCAGAGACTTGGACTCTTCTTTAGGATCAACAACCTACTCACTAGAGACGCCAGGCTGAAGTTGGTTCAAACCACCTTTCTTTCCTTACTTGATTATGCAGACTTCTTATATGGCCAGGGTCATGTAGGTGCTCTTGCAAAACTAGACACACTCTATCACCGAGTCTTAATGTTTATCATGAGTCTACTCCTGTGTGTTTCACATGCACACAGTATGGACACTGGAGACTGGACCAATCCATACAGATTGTTGATTGAGGAATGTTTTTTTTTTTTTTACCAATCCCGCCAGCATGATAAGCAGTCCTGAGATGTTTATTTTGCCTCAGGACTGCTGGAACCTTCTGCTGCTGCTTCATCCCTGAAATTCTGCCTGTGGGACCAGAGACCCATGTCATCTGTAGTTCAGTCGTCAGCCCTTTCATGAGTGCATATCTGGTGCTGCTCAAGACCCATTCATTTTAACTGCATGCTTGTCCCAATCCAATTCTGGGACCGCAGACTCAATGAGAGATTGGTACCTTGACGGTTCGGTCGGTGCAGCAGAGCAGAGCAGGACGCAGAGAGCAGAGTGCTTGAGTGAGGTGAGCAGGTATTTGCATTTAATTATTTATTTTACTTTTGTATTCTTATAGCAATCAGTGGCTGGCAGTGAAGTGTACTGAGTGCAGACTGCACAGTCTGTATTTGTTATTCATCTTAAATTAACATTTAACTCACACTGCAACTTACTGTGGTTATTACTTCAACTAACATGGAACTAACTCACACTGCATGATGTAGTGAGTTAGTTCCATGTAGTAATGTTGTTGCTTTTATTATCTTATCAGTTTGCACAAAATAAAAATATTTTTGATGGTATACAATTTGTGTTTATTCCTATTGTTTAATCTCCTGGAGGAACATAAGGGACAAAAATGTGAAATTACCTGGGTGGGGAACAGTAACAGCTCAGAGATGTAAGTGCTGGCTATAACAGATTCATGGGCATGTGTTAAATTGTAGGTTTCCAATTCAGGGATGAGCTTTCTCAGACCTGGAATTCATGTTGTGAGTGCCGTTAGAAAGGGTTCCCAGATCTGGTGAAGCACTTCAAGTTTGTTAAATGCAAAAAATATGATAGCCTTTCATTGGCAGCTAATTTGCCATATTTCGCACCCAGTAATTTATTGGAGGGGATGTGGTTGCCTTGACTTGGAGAGTATCAGCCTCTTGGCACAGAATAATTCCCCTTCTGGGTTTTAACACCTTGGGGTGTAGCCCTTTATCTTTATTATTATCCCTTAGAAAATGGGCTTTTTATTTGGAGGCACCTGTTTGGCTGGTACCCCTTCGACAGGGGTATATTAACTTTCAGTAAATGCCCACCAAATAAAAAGCACCAGTCCAAGCCTGCCAAATGACAAGCCATGCATCCTTGTGCCCAGCCTGCTATTTCATTGGCTGACGCACTGGGCAAAAAAATTTCAAACTGCCGCCTTTTTTTTTTTTTTCACCAATTAGCAAGACAGAGTGAGCCCTCCAGAAACACACACAAACAAGTATTCAAAAACAACTCGGCTGCACAACTTATATAGTTTTATCTAATACACCAGCATTGCAGCTTCTGTGAGGAACGCTCTTCGCTGCTCATGCCTCTTCAAAGGCGCCTGCTCAGTCGTGGCTCTCTTTCATCTATGTCCCAGCCCCGTCGCTGCCCGGTACTTCAACAATTCAATAAGATTCACTTGCTCACACAGACAAAAAATCAAAACTGGCATACCAGTAAAGTTAACATTGCCGGCATCTGTCATTTCTTCTGCTGCATTCTTAAAATAATCCCAGATGTCCCTAAAATATAACGGCTGCCATGCAGCTCTTACAAGCCCTATGATCTCTTGTGCCTCTCTCCTTTACGAAGCCACTATCAAGCCTGCAGTGTGAAAAATAAAACAAAACTCCTGAGTGTCTCTTCTGCTGTTGGGGGGGGCAGCATACCTCTCAACCTCCTGCCTCATAAATTAGGGACAAGGCTTAAAAAAAATCAGGGACAAAGGACCAAAATCAGGGACACATCTTCAAAATTAGATAGATCCACCCACAAAGATGGTAGAATATGGGGCTTGGTGCAAAATGCATTTTCTAAAGAAGAACAAGTCTGTAACTTTAATGCTTGACATTGTTTTGTGCTTACAGCCCCCACTGTTTAGCCACAAAAACACAAATGTTAGGAGGGACAGAGTAAAATTTTGAGGCAAAATCAGGGACGTCCCTGAAAATCAGGGTCACTTGAGAGGTGTGGGGGCAGCAGGGATCGCCAGCACTCTTTCATGCCTGTCTGAATGAAAACAATTTGCAATCAGGATCTGTGCTGGTGTGTGTGAGTGTGTGACCATGAAAATACAGGTGGAGGAACTATTTCATTACAAAACTCATTTTGATCTAGTTTTTAAAGAACATTTTTTGATTAAACATTTTTTTTCACAAAGCCAATTTTCTAAGCACAATAATACCCTCCAGGGTAGGTGGTATGGGCAGTACCAGACCTTCCAGGGGCTATAAGGCCCTTCGCCTATGGTGTTGGGCCTCATTATGCCCCTGGGTGGTCTGGTATTGCCCAATACCGCGCAGCCTGTTGGGTATTATTGCTTGTATAGTACATTTAGCTGCAGGTCCCAGGATGAAAGCTTTTGTATTACCTCTTCGCGGGTTTGTTTGACCCTTTCCCAAAATTCTGCCAGCTTATTGCAGTATGTAACCCAAGTCTGCTCGTACTTCATTTCATCTCCGGCAGTGAGAGTGTTGGAGCAGACCCACACAGTGCAGTGTCATGGGTGTGTTTCATCATTGTACAGTATCTTGTATTGAATGCATTGCGCTTGTGCCACCCTGAAGCTTTTATAGGCTGTATGCCAGCAGGCTTGCCATGCTCTAAAATTTACCTCACACACAAAGGTAGCTTCCCATTTCAGTTTAAGAAGTGCAGGGGTAGGGAGGAGTATATATCTTGGCCCTAAGCATGCTGTAGATTAGAGAGATGCCTCATTTACCCATACCAAAAGTCACTATGAGAGTGTCCCAATCTGATGTAGGGTGCGATTTATAGTCTGGTAGTACTGTAACAGTGGTCTGAGAGCAGATTCATTCTGTAAGTACCTCCAGTATTGCTTGTTGGGTAGATTGTATATATGAGCCACTTGGGCAGAAGACAGTAACGTGTTCTGTTCCTTGTCTGTAAGGTGCCCCAACACTTAAATGCCCTTCTGGGTCAATAGGCTCCTCACTAGTGTTTTGTCTCTATTTTAATGTGTGGGTTACATCACAGTGGGTGAACCTATGTGGGAGAGGACTCCATTTAGTTAAGTGTTGAGTTTCACATCAAGCCTGAACTGTCACTGCAAATACTCCATGTTCTTTCAAACATTCTGGCAAAGGGGTGTAAAGAAAATAAGTTTGGAATCCTGGGCTTCCCCGGCCTGCCTCAGTCTGGCACCATTGATTGGTATCTGGATATTCGTGGGGCAGCAGCCACCCTTTGGACTGATGTTACACTGCAGCCAATGCATATCCTTTAATCCAGGGGAGGCCGAATCCACCCTCCAACCAATGCACACTCAGCATGGATACACTGAACCATGTTTGCTTGTGGTCCCATAGGTCTGGTTTACACAGTTTGTCTATCTATTGAAATACACTCTGAGGGATTCTCAAGGGGAAGTCTGCCATGATGTGTGGTATCTTGGGCAGACTCATCATTTTCAGTGCACTGATTCTGCCCCATAGTGACAACCTCACGGCTTTCCAGTGGACTGTGTCCATCTCTAATTCTCTGAGCACAGGGTCTTCATAATTGAGTCCTTCTTACCTTAGTTTGAGTTCTGAGAACAGCTCTGAATGGCTGCTGAGCACCAGATTCAGAAAGATGTATGTGGGCTGCGAGTACAAGCTAAATACTGCCATCTAACTCTATTAATTAACCATCACTATTCTCAAAAGTATAGATATTTTTGCATTCACTTGCACGCATGCATAAGGAATGTCTTGCTACAGTACAACTTTGGAGGTGTGTGACACTCCTAAAGAATGCAGTGCTCAGTGTAGCAGGCACAACTATACCATACCAATACATGCCAAGCTGTGTATGACAGCAGTTCAGCTGTGATGGTCTTCACTTCAAAGAAAAGGTCCGCTGCAATCAGCGGTGGTACCATGTGTGGAATTAGCATATTGATGTTGGCCTTTTCAGCACAGCCGGACTATTGTCATACACACCTCGGCTTCCTCCCTCTGATAATGTCCTCCCCTGTTATTGTCCTCCCCCCAGCCCCCATGATGTGTGCCGAGGGAGGTGCCCAATTCCCCTCAGCTGATGTGCCCCCCAGTACACTGTGTGTCTGACAGGAGTGCCCAATCCCCGTCGGCTACAGCCCCTCAACAAACAACCAGGTGGCATGCTGGAAGCCAACCCAGCATGCTCATGCCCCCCCCACGCACTGTATGGCCGGAGGTGCCCAATCCCCATCAGCTCCAGTCCCCCCAACAAGCATGTAGGTGGCATGCTGGGAGCCCACCCCAGCGTACCAGAAGTGTCCCGCGGCATCCTTTTGTTTTAGAAAGTCCTGTGAAAGAAGAAAATGGTCCATCAGTAAATCCCTTGCTTCCTCCCCAACCCATGCCCACCCTCTATGCAGCCCACCTCTCCACACCCCCCTCATGCCATACTTACCTCCGGAGCCTGGTGCAATGATCTTCGGTGGAGTGGAACACATCTATACTCTTCAAAGCCAACAGCAAACTGAAGAAATGCTGGTAAGCTGTATAATGGCATAAATAGTGGTTTTTCAACTTAGGTGGGTATCACGGCCAATTTTTTTTTACTTTTGGCACCAAATTTTCAATATGAGGTTCTTGAGACCCCTTCTCTTGAATTTAGCCACTGTCATGCCATTATTCGGTCCCAAAAGGTGATTTCGCGTTCACTGTACGGAATCACCTTTTGGGAATGATTAGCAAAATTACAGTGTCACGGTTCATTAGGTGGGCTCTCAAAAACCTATTTTACAAAATTGGTAAAAAAATTCCAAAAAATGACTGTTTTGTGACCGTGCGTTGCACAGTTTCCACGCACACTCATAAGTTTGTGAATTTGTAATATTTTCACTCCAGATTTTCAGCATTGGCATTTTTCCACACCTCCTTACGAACAGTACAACTGTCATTTTTCTCATCCTGGCCGAAATGAGTTTTCACACTTCCGGTGCAGAATAGCGCGGTCGCTGTGGGAAATCAGTGTTCAGTACAGAGTAAGAAAATCACAGTGACACTGTTCATGAGCAGAGGTCCTAAAATGCCTATGTTGAAAATTTGGTGAAATCATTCCAAAAAATGACTGTTTTATGAGCGTGCATTGCGCAGTTTCCACGCACACTCGTACTTTTGCAAATCTGTAATATTTTCACTCCAGATTTTCAACATTGACATCTTTTCACTCCTTCTTATGAACAGTACAGCTGTAATTTTTTACATCCTGCCTGAATGATGTGTTTGTGCATCTGGTGCACAATGGTGTGTTTGTTGTGGGAAATCAATGTTCAGGACAGATTAAGAAAATCATAGTGACAGTGTTCATGAGCAGAGGTAACAAAATACCTATGTTGACAATTTGGGGAAATAATTCTACTAAATGACTGTGTTACGTGCATGCGTGTGTTGTGCAGTTTCTGCACAGGCTCGTAACCTTAACAACGACCAGGGTGTTAGGGTTCCTAAGACAGACACTTCAGAAGTATGAGGCTGAAATGTAAATCAGATGCAAGAGGAGTTGCAGAGAGGTACTCTGTTGGGACATGGATACAACTAAAGGGGGGGGGGGGGCTGCATAAATGCCAAACACCACTACAGATACCTGAAGTGAACGTTTGGCATTGACAAATGCTTGTTGTGTCCAATAATAGGACATGCAAATATCTGTACTGTTGAGAATAGTGATGGCTAATAAAAAGAGTTAGATGGAAAAGCACTAAGAGCATGCTGTCTATTGCATGATGCAAAATCTGTCAGGTTTAGTACTTTGAACCTTGCCTTTTGCTTCTGCACTATCTGGATCCATCTAGTGTTGGCCCTTCTTAGTTGAAGACTATTCTTGTTGAAACCTGACTCTTGTTCTGTCAGTTGTGTCTGTCTTTTCATTGTTGTAATATAAAAAGCCCAGTTTTTAACAATCTCTCTGTTTTTCCAGCTGTGGTGCATCCTTTTAAACACCTGTCATAAAAAGCATGCTAACTTGTGGCGAGAGCATGTGACTGTCCTGCCCTGGAAATAACTGCAGCTTCTGATTTCTGACTGCTTACCTGCAGTAGTGTGTTTGCTCCTGAAACTGGGCCTAAAATGCACCAAAACGCACCATTTCACACCTATATTTTCAAAATTTCATGGAAGGGCATGCCCCCAGACCCCCAAGAGAGGTTTGGTTTCAGAGCAAAGTGCACCCCCCCTTCTGTCAATTCCTGGATCCACCACTGACCACAGTGGTCAAAATCCTGTTGGCCAATCTAAATGTTGGAACAATCACTGAGCAATCTAAGACTCACTTTATAACAACAATTTAGATTTCACAAAGGATGTTCTTTGTGTTATTGTAAATTACTGTTAGTAATGATGTTGCTGAAAAAGTACGTGAAAAGAGCTTGGTATTTGGGGATGATCAAGACTTTTCTGGATAAGTAAAAAATTAAGTAACAATAAGGTGAAACCAAAGAAAAAGTCAATGGCAAGCTCTATGTCTTAATGAAGGTTTCTTCTCACTTGTACCATTTTATTTTGATCTGACCATTCTTGATAGAAGTTGCATATGGATTCTCACGATATAACATCAATCCCGTTCCAAAGTTTGAATGTTAAGAAGCCCATCTTTTTAATTCTTGTAGTCAAAAGTGGTTGTGCTGGAATTTCAAAACTGCAATACTGATACAAAAATGAAACTGCACTACGTAAGTGGTCAACACCTCTGCAAGGGCTGCAGTACTTTGTAACTGGTTACATCATGCAGTACAATGATATCTTTCAAAATGCAGCAGTTTTTGCCACACAGTCTGGAAGCAGGTTTTTTGGAAGTCACTGAAAATCCAGTCTTGCTTTGTCATACTTTCCTTACATTTATCCCCCATGTTACCAGTGCCCCGTTCCTGCTACACAGTGGCATCCACTGTCACCAGACAGTATCCAGTCACATACTTGAAGCACTAGCTCAGCTGTCAGTTGCATGTCCCCTGTTTCTTTTCAGCCTGCTCTGTGTGTGGTTAAAATGGCTCTTGTTCTATCTTATAGCCTGCCAGTTTTCTTCTGTAGGTTTGCCAAAGCCAAGGCCTTGTGTGACCTGTGGTATTACTGAGAAAGCCACGAGACAGCAGGACCAGTTTAGTGCTTTTCTGGATACTGTTGTTTACTTTAGAAAAAAAAAACTAGGAGGAAATGGAAAAAAGTACTCTCAGATGTTTAGAACAGGTAGAAAACTGCTGTAATATGCATTCTTTAGATATTGCCAGTGCCCCCAATTAGGTACTTTAATTTCCTCAGGAAAGCTAAGATGGTTTGTTGAACACACAATTCTGTTTTTATTGCAGCTTGTAATGAGCTGATGAGAGTAAATTGGATTGAAAGTGAATGATTGCACCTTACCCTTGCTGGTATTTCATAACCTGCAAGTGTGTAGCTTCATAACTTCTTCCCAGTTGCTGCCTCGGGCATTGATTCTCAGTTCATTGCCTGGGGTCTGGTATAGTACATGTCACTCTGACACATACTACCTGGAGCCTTGCAGTACACGGTGCACACCGAATTATCTACCACTGGCAGTCACAGGTTCTGTGAATAAGCAATGTACTTTGAGGCCAGTCATACTGACACATGCACCACTATAAATGGTGCTGTCAGTTAAGTCAGAAAATTTAGAATTTGATCTGTGGTTTGAAATAAAAAATAATTAATGAGAAGCTCTAGAAACTGCGGTAATGTGGCCTTTTTTCCTACTTCACTTACTGATTTCTTTTTTTTCTTTCTATAAATGATGACTGACCTTTAGCATGCAGCATAGACTGAAGCTGGTACAATGCAAACATTTGGAGTGTATTTCATTTACTAGTCCAGTCACTTAAAAAAAGTGCTCAGGGCTTTAAATTACTATAAACAGCTGCACATGCTTCTTTGGGGGCTAATCCAGTTATGTCAGGATCCTGGGGTTGTGCCAAGAGCCTGGATCAGCTGCTTTACCAGAAGTGCGCTGATGAAATGGTATCCTGTACTGTATTGTGTTGCAGCTATTTCTGTTTGTATCATGCTATTCTCTGTAGCCATTAAGTTAATTAAAGGGAAATCACAGTGACTGATGCAAGTTATGTCAAAATGGACTAGCTACTCTAGAACATTGGCACTCTTCTCCTTCAGAGAAATTCCTTACTCTGTGGCTGCTAATGCTCTTGATTAGATAGCAGTATAGAAGACATTTATTTAGTTCGTTTTTATTGACCAGGTAAGTACACTAGACAATTACAGTGCCTATTTTCAGGTACGACTCAAGAGATTTACTGAGCAAAGCAATGAGAGAACCATAATACAAAATAACATAGAAAAGTCCAAGGTTACAGAAAGGGCAAGGAGGAACACATTGTTCAAAAAATATAGTAGTAAATGTAGATTTCAGCTGTACTATGGTCCAAGATCAGGTCATAGTATCTGTGTAATAATATTGCCAGATTAATAATATTACCAGATAGTATTTTATATTATGTGAAACAATTCATGACAAGATAATAGTGGAACTGTATATTGAAACACTGCACAGGGGGTAGGGTATATATTGATAGCTGAGACAATATAAAAACAAGCATTTGTCAATGCCGAATGGTCGCTTACTTGTAATTGCTGTATGACATTGCAGAGGTGATAATTAGCAAAGTAATAATAACTCAGGTTATAACAGTGAAATTGTCATGACTGGGAATGACGAGGTTCACACGTAAGATTGTTGTTTTCTTAGACTGTGACTTTAAATTTTCAAAATTGTTTTTTTTTTTACCCTGGCACATGAACAAGACTGATTTCATTTATGAAATGCAACCCAAAAATCATTGCTTTGTGGAATGGCTGGGAAAACAAGTGCTGGTTGGGGATTTAATAATGACACCCACCATTTTCATTTAATGGGGGTAAAAAACACGAGTATGTTTCAGAGGGGATTTGAAAAATTACACCAGTCTCTTTTTATGAGGAGGTTTAAAAAAGGCTATGTTGAGTCAAGCCTATTTAAAATTATATCTAAAAGGGAAGTAGCTGCCATTATCACACTAGAAAAAGCTGCCTCTGAAGTAACCCCCAAAATGATGTCTTTTAAGGGCTCTGACAGACAAAAACACAAAGACAATCCCCCATCAACAAGTCAAGCATCTAACTGTGGGTTGTCTCAATTACTCTACCTGGTCAGATTCAGAGAAAAAAATACAGTTACCACTGCAGTCAGTTTCCCTCACTTTGCAGGAGCATCTTCCTCACATTGCAGTGTTAGTCATTTTAAAATAAATTACACAGTTTGCTAAGATCTCACTCTTCAACACCCTTCCCCCATTGATTTTAAAAAATATTGCTGGCTTCTGATTCTGTACTCCAGCACCATTACAGCTTCCCAGCATGTCACAGTTTCACAGAGGCTAAAACATATCAGCGTACAATGCTCTCAAATGTGTTTACATTTATTCTGTGGCAGCAGATCTGTTCCTCTGCACCCCTCACATTGGTGCAGGATTCTCAGTGTGAAGAAGCCTACTATTTCCACCAGTGATAGCTTACAGATACTATAGAGCTGCATGAGCACAGTGTACACTGTAATGTGTCATGCAGAAAAGTGTGACATCATCACAGAATGTCACATCTTGGTAGACAGTACTGTAAATAGAGAAAAAAAAGGTGAAGGAGTACATTGGGATGCCAAAGAAAAGGGAAGAGTAGAGGAACCTATGAGAGAGCCGGGGTAATGGCTGAGATGCTAAATGTGTACTTTACTTTGATTTTAATTAAAGGGTACCCATACTCAAGACTGTTAACAAGATGGCTCATACAGAGATGCTTGATCTGGTGTCATCCAGTAGGATGAGAGGAGTAAAGACACACCCTGTAGCTCAGAGGTGGTAAAATCATGGGTGACATTAGGAGACATGTTCCCTCAAAAGGGTGGTGAACCTCTGGAGCAGTTTATCAGTGGAGACAGGAGATATAAGGACAGTAAAGGCCTGCAAGGAATAGAAATTCTATGCAAATCTCTACTCACCAGGTGAGTCAACAGGTACAAGCAGAGTAGATTACTGAACCTTCCCCCACCTTGTTCTTCATTAGTGCTCAAGCTTTCCCTAATATTGTTCCCCCCCAGATTTCACTAGCACCCCCCAAATTACCCCTGTCACAGTCCTACAAATTAGCATTCCCATGGCGCAGCCCATGCATCCCCTGCCACAGTTGCCCTGCAAACCTCCCTCTGGCTTAGCCCCTTAGCCCATCTGAAGCCTTTCCTGGCACAGCCCCCCTCCCCAGTCTTAGATGCTATAAACACCAACAGTACAGAAGCACAGAGAGAGAGAGCTCTAAATGATGTGCACTTTTCTTTTTAACATTTCACATACAAAGTGAAGTGCAGTACAAACATTGTTGAAAACCAAATTGGATGTACCAACTCCACTAAGTATCAAGGTCACATGACTTCCTCAGGGTGCCTGCCCCCCTAGCACAGTACAGCACAGATCCCTCCAAGCCTCACCTGACACTGACCTACATGCTTTACCTGGTACAGCACCCCCAAAAAACATTGTCTGGCATGCCCCCTCAAGTCTTCTTGTGTACGATCCTACAAAACAAGCCCTCCCATATCCAATGGCCCCCGAAGCCTTCACTGGTATAGCCCCTACAAAGCCAGCCATCCCCTGGCAGAGTCCCCACCCTCAATCATTTCCTAGCACAGTGCCCCCCCACCATTCTCATACGCACACACATATATATCCCACAATATACTAAATCTTGTAAAGCTGTACCTCTCAGCCATCAGAACAGAATGACTTAGACAGTATTAGTAATTGAGGGAGACAGGGAAAATATCAACCCCAGTTATAGTACCATGTCAGTCATTTCCATTGTAGTCTCATCTTCACCATTTAAATTCATTGCAGAATACTGAAGGTAACGGCTTACGTGGTCAAAAAAGCCACTTCACCAAAACGAAAATGGGATTTGACTGACTGGATTCGTAATACTAAATCTAACCCTCAGATCAGTTTCAGAATAAAGTGCCAATATATGAATATACAGCAAACAAAGATGAGAGAGCAACAATTAAGGAACAGCTATATTGACTCACACCCCAGGAAATGTCAAGACTACAGAGTAAGTCCATCAGACTGTTACAATGAAAATCATTACAGCAACGTATTATTTATTATTATACTGTGATGTGGGTTCTGCATCTCTGTACTGCTGATCGGGTATCAGGTTCTATCGGTTTCTTTTTCTCAAATATGCATAAAACGTTCTTAACAGATCCTTTGTCAGTCCAAATAAGAGTACATTTAGATGCCGCCTTCATTCAGTTGCACCAACCAACATTAGTTTCATAAATAGGGTGAGAATCTCAGAACTCACCTGTTCTTTGCAGAATAGAACCCAGGATGACCTTGCAGGCTGATCTGTGTGTATACATCAGTTTGGGAAGCAGGCAAATAGATTGGGGGAGGGGGGACACACTGTCAGGATTGGCCCCAGATCCATGTATTCTTTTTAAATAACAACTTCCAAGTTAACAGCTGCAAACCATGCTACTCTCCAATAAATCTACCCCCAACACGCACAGCAGTTTACACGGTCAGGAATTAGCTTAGATCAATGAAACATTAAAACAACAGGACAGGTCGGTAATTGACCTGTTTTATTTCAGTTTCTTCTCTCAGTCAAGAGCAATACAGCATAAGAAGATTCAATGGCAGGCAGGTGGCTGCTCGGTCAAGACAGGAAGCAGGATTAGCAAGCAAAAGACAAAGCAAGCTACCTTTAGTAACTTAAGCAAACATACACAGATGTTCTTGTAACTTACTGAATTAATTAAGGTCATCATGGTGGGGTAGGGAGGCATGAAACATTTTAGTCAATGAGCCATTCGATTGCTGCTTTGTGTCTTAAAACTGAGCTCCTTATCTGCAGGGCTGCTAACAGGATGCTGATTGCAGAAAACACACTACACCCTCTCTCTTTCCAGTGCTGACACACGAGCCCCCCCATAATTTTAACAACTAGCACACTGATGTGGGAGCAAGATTCAGATTATTACCTGCTGAGTAACTTGTTCAGAATAAGACATTTTGTAGTTTTTTCTAGGGCGGCTGTATGACTGCTATGGGCCATGCCACCCCGGATGTACTGTATAGCAAGTTAAATTAGCGTCCCTTATATTCAGCGCAAGTCAAACTTCTATACATATTCACGTCTGATATAATTAGCATGGATGGCATACTCTTCAATACAGCAGTTCTGACAATCAGCTGTCCATTATTTTTCACTATCCGTTTATTTTCACTGATTGTCAGCAATAACGAATATAGCAAAAATAAATGGATAGTGAAAATTGCCTTCTATACAGTACATTGCGTGCCTGATAGACAGGGACCTAACCCCCACAGAGACACTCACTGGCTCTTGGGTGTTGTTTTTTTCAACAGAATGATGCTGCCAGGCTCTGCAGGCAGCACACAAGGTGATCATGATGTGTGTGCTGTGAGAGGCTGAGAGAGGTGAGGTGAGACAAGACATAACCATTCTAGTTAGCTAAAACAAGTGTTAATTCCCAAGACTGTTCCTGGCTGCCACTCTGCCCCTCAGTTTTTTTATAGTAGTCTGAGACTCTATAGACAGACAAATTAGATTTCCACTGTTGTTGCTTCCCTTGCCAGTATACACTATAAATTAATGCACACACTGTGGGGGTCCCACCCAGACATTTCCAGGTATCCAACCAGGCCAGTATGACCATGTGCAGTCATTCTATTACTGAATGACACATTATGCACTCCTATCTGTTGTTTTGGTGCTCCTGTCTGACAAGTACCACTCGCAATATCCCATGCTTAGCCCCGTTATACTGTAGAAAGTACTGAAACTGCCATTGCTCCAGCACAGATTTTGTAGTAGTTGGCTCATGGCACCTTACAGAGATGACAGACAGTTAAAACAGTTCAAAATATTGATAATGAACACAAGTGAATAGTTTAAAATAATACTGTAAAACACATTTGCAGTAGCTGAATCAAGGGAAACCAGGCAATATTTTAATTCTCAAATGTCTGGCTGAACAGATAGTTTTTTAATCCCCTTTTAAAGGCCTCCACCAAGGGGGCCTCCCTCAGTCATCTGGGCAAGGCATTCCACAGAAGGGGTCAGCCACTTTAAACATACAATCTCCAGACAACTTTTATTGGGCCTTTTGGATCAAAAGGAGACCTTCCCTGGAGAAGCAGATGGGGGTGAAAGGACTGGACACAATACAGGAGCTCTGCCAGGTAGTCAGGACCCCACCCATGTAGGGCTTTATAAGTCAGAAGTCCAACCTTGAAGATAACTTGCCACTTCAGAGGGAGCCAGTGCCATGCAGCTCCAGAGTCACTTGATGACACCGGGAAAGACCAGTCAGCAACCTGGCTGCTACGTTTTGTTCCAGCTGGAAGCAGCGTAGGGTGCCCCACTCACCCTGAGGTAAAACATCTTACAGTAGTCAAGCCTAGACTTCACAAACACATTCACCAATGTCAGCAGTTCTTCAACAGTGATAAGGGACTTAATCCAGCTGATGTTCCTAAGATGGTAAAAAATACTCCTAGCTACAGTTGACACGTGAACCTCCACTGTCAACCATTCATCAAGAATGCCTTCCAGATTTTTCAGCTTTGCAGAGGTCAGCAGGGTGGATGAACTGAGCCGAAGCCCTGTCTCTCCTATTGCTACCTCTGCTCCCACCCAACCTAGCTCAGTCACCAGGACCTCAGTCTTATCCGGGTTAAGTCTCAGCCAACTAGATTCCATCCATCTCTAAATCTCTGACAGGTAAAATTAAGCACCTCAACAGTGTCAGGTGTCCCAGGTGCAAAGGACAAATACAACTGGGTATTGTCTACATAGGGAAACCCAAACTCTATTGTTGAATGATCCCTCCTAGGGGCAGTGTGTACACTGCAAACCTCATAGGTGAGAAGACTGAACCCTGGGGCATGCCACGGAGCAAGAACAGGGGCATGAGGATGATGATAGAGTACCCGTCACCACCCTCTCCATCCTATCCCTGAGATAGGACTTGAACCAGTGAATGACAGTGCCAGTGAGTCCAACATATTCCCACAGACAATCCAATAACAACCCATGGTCCACAGTGTTAAATGCTGAGGAGAGATCAAGAACAAGAATTGACTGTTCTCCCCTGTCTCTGACCATAAGAAGGTCATTGTACACCCTGACGACTAATGCTGTCACAGTACTATGCCCCGACCTAAAACCAGATTGGAGGGGCTCATACATGTCATGAGCTGTAAGAAGCTCCTCAAGCTGCAGCACCACAACCTTCTCAATAACCTTACTTGGAAAAGGTAGGATGATAATTCACTAGAACATCCAGGTCCAAAACTGGCTTCTTCAGAATGGGCCAAACCAGAGCATTCTTCAATGCAGCTGGAATGACCCCCTTGGATAAGGAGCACCAAACTATTCCAGTGAGTACCGACTCCAGAGACCCCATGTAGCTCACTAAAAGAAATGGGCCTGAGTCTAGTTCACAATAATTGGCACACAGCTCTGAAATCACCTCACAGATCTTATTCATCAAGACTGGCCGAAACTCCACCCAGGACAGCCGAGTACATCAATGAGATCCATGCTCAACTCTGCTGGGCTATAACACCCTGCTTGGAGAGATCCCAGCTCAAATAGAGGATTCTCTGTCTAAGAAGAATTTAGCAAACTCTTTACACTTAGCTGCTGAAACTGCTCTCACTGACTGGAGGTGGGTTGGTGTAATAACCTGTCCACAGTATAGAAGAGCTGAGCCAATTGATTCCTCCCAGCTGCTATCTTCTATGACAGAAATGCTGCCTTGTTACAGGAGATTGCCCTTTGACATTCATCGTAATGAATCTTCAAAGCCAGTTTGTTCTCCTCAGCTCTGGACCTTCTATAACAGTGCTCTAAACTCCAACCCCTAGGCTTCAACTCCCTAAGCTCTCCAACACACCATGGGGACTGTAAGCGGTTATACCTGGATAGGTGCTGTGGAATTGAAGGCCTTGGCAACAACCCTATTATGGGTCAATACCTCTTTCTTTGACCCCATCTCACAGACTGCTACCCTCTCTGAGATGTTCAGCACCGTCAATAGTTATTCTGGGCTAAGCCCACTTAAAGGATGGTACTGTACCTTATCCACCAGGAAGGACCATGGTGAGACTGCAAAGGGAAATTTCACCAACTTACCATATCAATCTTGAGGTTACTCACCTTGAACCGCATTGAGAAAGCCAGGTCCATGTTGGTGAGTCGCAGAAAAAAAAAACTTGTGCCTTACCCAGTGACTCCATCAACTGGAGGAAATCCCTTCCAAAATATGATAAATCATTGTCAACCCAGGTGTTGAAGTCACCCAGAACAAGCCAGAATAAGGTTTCCTGCCCTTTCATCATAGTGCAGTTGATCACAAAACCTCTTCCAACCTCAAGCTATGTATTACGTCAAGCACGGGGGAGTGACATCACATTCGAGGTGGAGCCGGAGCAGTCACTTTCAACCACCGAGACTCAATCAGCTCTCTCTGTACTCTGCTGCCTGCTATTAACTTTTAATTCTGTCTAGTCTGACTGACTGCACTAAAAAAAAATTAGCTTTCTGTTCTGAGAACAGTCTTGCAACCATAGGAAATGCAGAATGGTTAGATCTGCCTCTGTTAATGGATAGGTGAGCAGCTGAGTGGCTTGGTGGGGGGATGTTCTCTTCTTGCTGAGTAGCAGTACGAGCAGCTTGGTCTTCTGGAATTATGAGATGTTTCTGACTAGCAAGCAGAGAACAGTGCTGTCATTTTGCCTAGTTGTTTGAATGTACTCTTATCTGTAACAAACTCCAGGTCACCCCTGAAGATGGAACTTTTGTTCCAGTGGGTCAACCTAGTCACCAAAAACCGATAAATAAATAATACATTTATTTATTTACTTTGTTTTTGTTGACTGGACATATACACTAAGCAAATACATGTCTATTTTCATGACTCTCTACTTTTCTATTTTCTATATTAACTCCCTTTTCTAGAGGGTAGATGTATCACAAGCTGCACTTTGTTCATCCCTAAATTCTGGTTTGAAACACTATCCTATTGTTTCAGTTCCTTCCTCTCCTGTCCCCCTACCTGATCTGTAACTCTAACCATCACTATTTCTCCCTCCTGGTATGAAACTATCAGTGGGTCAATCAGCTTTCATCTTCAGGTTCCCCCACCTGTGGTCCT
Organism: Neoceratodus forsteri; assembly: GCA_016271365.2. Classification (NCBI taxonomy): domain Eukaryota; kingdom Metazoa; phylum Chordata; order Ceratodontiformes; family Ceratodontidae; genus Neoceratodus; species Neoceratodus forsteri. The sequence goes on from CM057456.1 coordinate 579,553,722, forward strand.
ACTCTCCCCATCCTATAGGCTTTGCTCCTTCCCCCTTCACTCTTGATGCCCTCCCCATGACCATATAGCACATGTCTGCAACTGTCTGTGACCCCTTCACTTCCTTCAGTTTCATTTTCTTGCAGTTATGTTACAGTATTGCATAAAGTATATGTTGTACCACTACTAGTCAACTTTGCACATTACATTTAGTGCATTTATTATTCTATTTGGACTGGACTATATCTGGTTTTCTCCATTCTCATCATGACGTTTGCACTATGTTCTTATTCCCACCACAGTCTGCCTTGCACAGCACATATTACACATGTTGTTACTATCCAGTTTTGTATTGCACTGTACTGTGTTATCTGCTCTTGTTATAACTTTTTGCATTGTATTGCTCCCCGTCTTCCCCCCCAACACATCTAGAAACAACCTGCTATCTGCTCAGTATGCTCTTCTTTGCAAACATTTTAAATACATAAATAAATCTGATTACATCTGCATGAAACATCTGCCTCCACAGACAACATAAGTGCCACTGCTTGGATTGTTTAGCACAAAGTGCTCTCCCACAACTATGGGTCCAATTGTAAATTAAACATAGTACTGCTAAATGGACATTACAACCAATGAATGCCACTGCAGCCCCATTAAGTCATAGTCAAAAGGGGTCACAATCCCTTCCCAAATGCTCACAAAAAGCACTATGAGATATTGAGAAATGGGGCAGGGACTGGTATTTACATAGCACCAATTGCCCATTCACAACAGCCTGTCAGCCCTGCATGCCTGGTGGCAGCCACTTGTGTCTCCCACGGGTTCCCGCTTGCTAAACGGGGGGTTACCTCTCAGCCAACAGGGCACTGTTATACATGGTCATTAGGGGAGTAGACAACCAAGGCCAATTTCACATGTGTGGGTTAGGAAAGGTGTGGTGCACAGTTGGGTGGCAGTACAATGGTGCATCCAAAAGGCAGCAGTTTTGCTGCACCCCCAGTAGTGTCTGTGAATCAGGCCACAAAAGTCCAGGTGTCCACAAAAATGTTTGTACTCCCACTGATCCAAGTCTCTTTTATGTGCCTCACCATCAGGCCAGCTTATTGTTTACTATATTTTGTGTTTATGGTGTATATTGTGTTCACTAGTTTTCAAAGTTAAACACTTTTAGTTTTATACATAATTTTGCCTTTATATGCTGATAAACAGTTTCTAGTGAAAGCTGAACTGAATCATTATTAAGCTGAAAACAGGAATCAAACCATATGATTGGATGAAATTTCATGAAGTAACAATGGTCATCTATGTCCAACTGTTAGCCGAACTAGGAACACATGTATGTATGCATGCAGAGGAGTGTGGATGAGTTTGGTAAAAAAAAAAATCTTGAGCTTGTTTTATAATAGGAGTCAGGCATTTGAGTGCATCCTTTCAGTAATTCCCCACAATGAATGAAAGGAGATGACCATTTTGGGGTGCAGATACCTAATGGTAACCCCTTCCATACAGCATACAGCACTTTATGCTTTATTGCTAACAGCACCATGGATTTCACAACCCTAGTCCTAGCTATACCAGCACAGGGATTGCCCGCATCAGGTTGCCCTCAGGCTGGCCATCACCTCCTCCGTCTTGTCCCTCATGGACTATGGCTTGCCTGTCTACGCTGCAGCTGACAACACTGCCCTCTCCATCATCCAATTCTCCATCAATAAGGCCTGTATGCTCCTGACCGGTGCCCCTAGCCGTACTCACACCTGCCTTCTCTATACTACCACCAATCTTCTCAACTTTGAGGAGCAACTGCTCTACCAGACCTGCTTTCTCACTAAGAAATCTCTGCTAGGACTTCCCCCCCCCCCGGGGGTCTCCACCTCCTTACAGCAGCCATCTTCATCTGTCACCACCCATACCTCTGTTAAGACCACTTTCAAGGTGCCCAGAACCAAGACCTCTCTTGCCCAGAGATCCTTCCTCTACCAAGCCCCCACCTGGTTCAACTCCCTCCATAGCTGCATCTCCAACTTGCCAAAAATTGGATCCTTCAAAACAGCCCTTCGGAACCATATCTTTAATACCCGCTGTTGTAGGTGCAACTAACCCCCTGTTGTAACCTGTGGTTCCCACCCGCCTTGCCCCCTGGCTTGACAACGTCCACTGGACAGCCTCTCCCTCCCCCAGACCTAATTCTTCCCTACTAGGTCCAAACAGGGATGTAACCCACTCTCTTCTCTGAGGACGTACTACATCCATGAGTGTAACTCACAATTTTGTAACATTATGTAGCCTAAGTAACATCCAAACTACTACATTATGTAACCTAAGTGTATTTATGTTAAATGTTCCTTTTACTGCATTTGTAATGTTATCCTCTGTTTTAATCTGCACTGTAATAACTGTCTTGATGTCTGCCCCCCCTGCGACGAGGTGCCTTTGTAAATGAGTCTCTGACTCAAAGGTTGTAAACCCGATTTGTAATGAATAAATGAATAAATAAATGAAAAAAATATATAGTATGTTGATTAGAAATATGGTACATAGTACAAAAAGCAAATATATTCTTTGTACTACAGCTTTAATTCACAAACTTAAAAGAGGGACCAATTGCACTTGAAAATGTCTTGATTGGAGGTACTAACCCTTTGAGTGCTGAATATGTTTGGAATGTATTTAGATTCTGTATAGCTATATTTATATACACCTGCCACATTATAAGGGGTAAGAAAAGGCAAGTATTATTTGTCTTCAAGTGAAGCCTTTGCAAGTGTTGCTGCAGTAATAACCAGAAGTCAATTAAAAGGATTGTTTATCTGTTTGCTTCTCCACTGAGCCTTCCTTTTGAGCTTAAGGCATTACCAGGTCTCAAAGGAGCTATCCTTCATGAAGTTGCATTGCATAAGCTCTGTGGCTGATCATACCTGGTCTGCACTGGAATAAGTGGATTTAAATACCAAGCCACCTTAATTAAAATGTTGGCCTTGAAAGTTATTTATGTGTTTTTATTAAGCTTATAATGAAAGCAGTAGATCATGTTGGGAAGCTGCTGTCTACCCATGTTCTTAATCCCCCTTGCTTCTTTGAGGTATATCAAATCAATATGTTTGTCTCACTGCTGCTCAGAGAAAATCAATGTTAACTAAACCTACTGTAAGCATTTCTTGGTACCCAGGGTTTTGACAGTTTGCATTTCAGAAAGGCCATTTAGATGTATGAAACATGGCACTTGAAGTGCACTAATGTGTCTGTCAGAACTGAATTAAAACATCTTGGTTGCTTGAAGTGGAGAGCACTATGCCATAGTAGCATTAAAGAGCTATGAGTGCAAAAGACTGCAGTCAGAAAATGTTAATATTTTTTAAAAGTGGTCTGCTTTAACTTTTCATTACCGATATAGACTATTTTTCTTTTTCAGTTGGCCATTAGAATGTTTTCTATGCTAGCAATAATACCCGGCAGGGTCAGTGGTATTGGGCTATACCAGACTGCCCAAGGGAGTAATGGGGAGCAAAGCTGCAGGTGAAGGGACTTATTGCCCCTGGAAGGTCCAGTATAGCCCATACTGCCCACTCTGGAGGGTACTATTGTGCTTAGAAAACAGGTTGGTTAAGATACTTTTATTCAAAGTTAAAAGAAAAAAACAACAACAAGGAATACATCAAATTGGGCATATATGTATGATTAAAGTAGCCCCTCATCTGGTAGTATTGCCAGTAGAGAGTGCTGCTGTTGGATACCAATACATTCATTAATGTGGCCATGGTAAGCTCTCCACCCCATCAATTATATTTTGTTGTGTTGATGGCCATGATTTTTACCCATCTCCCGTCCAGTCCCATTAGAGCTGTGCAGCTTTTCAGCACAGTGGCAAGACCATGTTTCGGGATGAGAGGACTGGGACTTTAATGAAATTGAATCCTGCAGATTGAGACATGTTGGTAGGTTGTAGCAATATATAGAGAGAGAAGGCAAGCAGCTGGGATTCCGGATTCTATGTGAAGCACAGTCAGGAGGTGGAGAGTGAGTGAGATGGAGCAAGCTGGCAATGAAATAACTGATAAACCTGTAAAAACAGATAAATATTGTATTTTGTATAGCTTCTGATGCCTTGTTATGAGCAGGGTAGAGTCTCAAGCTCGGTAAACAAGAAAAATAATGGTGGCCAAAACATTTTAAATGGGACACATTGATATTTTGGAGCAGCTGCAGTTAATGGGTCCAGTCCAATATGGCAGATGAGATTTCCTGTCTGAAGTCTCATTTAAGAATGAGACTTCAACCAGGATCATGTGCTGGACCCGGTATCCAAGCAACAACATACATAAGAAAAACAAAGTAAAGGCGCCAGCCGAGATCTGCCTTCCCAATAAGTAAAACCCCAAATACATTACAAATAGGTAAAAGAAGGCATTTCCTTTTTTGTGTTGACATGTTGCAGTAATGTAAAACAATTTGTGCTTGTATGTTTTACCTTGCTCCTGTACCCCCCCAGTTACCACTCGCCTCCCTCAACGAAAGACATAGTTGTAGTGATGTAAAACAATTTGTGTTTGTATGTTTTACCTCCCGCACCCCTCTTCCCACCTCACTCCACTCCACTTCTCACCTCCCTCTATTCCCACCCTTAATTGCTAGTGATAATTCTTAAAAATCCTAAACAGCAGTAGTATACTTTCCTTGGGGTGGTTGCCCCCCTGCACCCCCAACTTCCCTTCAGACATCTACCCCATCTCAGAATGAAAAACATTGTATGTTTTACCTTGGGGGACTGTGACCCCGCACTCCCCAGTTGCCCCCCTCCCTCAACGAAAGTCATAGTTGCAGTAATGTCCACTAATATTAAACAATTGCTAGTTGTATTTTGTTCCTCGTGGTGCTGCGCTACTGATAGTTAAAAAAAATTCAAAATTACAGCCAAGCCCCAAAAAACAAAATGCTTGAATAAAACTGAAGAAATGCAGTAAATCTGGTGTGTGGATGTCACTAACTGACTTCTCAGTGTAGTCAGGTCCACAGATGTCACAGTGTAATCGGTGTGCATACATCACGGACTTCTCAGCCGCCATATTAAACCAGTAATAACCAGAAGTCAATTAAAAGGAAATCAGAAACTGCAGATGAGCCAATACTTTTGGTGGAAGGGCAGGCTGATACTGGGAGTAGTTACAGTATTTCCTGATCTCTGTTGGTACATAACTGTACCCCTTGACAGGGGTCTCAGCCAATCAGAGACCAGGAAATTTCTTGCCCATTTTCTGATAGTATTAGGTGTACTCTGAAGAGCAGAACTTTACCTGGCAGTTAACCATATCTTATTCTATTCTTCTTCATACCTCTTCCTCATCACTTTTTGTCATAGTCATGTCATAGTCAGTGAGGCCACAGGGCTGATGAAGAAAAGGGAAAAAGAAAACATAGATGTGTCAGCCTCCAGACATAGTACTCTTCCTCATATCACACCTAGAAGTATTAGGTAGAAAATCTTCTAATAAGTCAAAGGGAAAAGAAAAAAAAAATTCTCAGGTATAAAAAGCAACCACTGATTGCTTTTAAAATTAATACATTATTACTAAACATGTATATGAGAAATAGTCTGTTAGCAAGTAATATAAAACACATTCAGGCTAATTCCACATACATTAATTTGTTCAGTTTCATATTACCTTAGGGCCATAGTAATCGGGGACCTCAGCAACTGTTGTACCAATTTTTCTCTAAGGAAATATGAGTGCAAACTGTGTGCAGCTCATTGATTGATGGATGGTGCCAGTAATGTGTCTTCTTTACTTATGTGAATAGGTACAATAGGTAAGACATTAGGAACATACATTGGTGGGTTATGGTGTAAAGTGCTGTACAGTATGTTGTGTCACTTTGTGTGTCTGCATGAACAATATATACAGTATCCACTGTATGTGCAGTATATATTATATATAGAATAATGCATAGGGAAGTGTGTATAATGTGGATTTTATGCACACCCTCAGTGTGCAATGCCTAATAAACCCTGAGAGTGAAGCTCGAAGGGTTTATCAAGGCATCGCACACTGAAGGTATACATTAAATCCAAGCTGACACACACTTCCCCATGTTTTATTTTTTATTATAACTGGTTCCTTTGATTTTTTTTTTTATCTTAGAATTTTTGCAGAAGATGCTTAACCAAATTCTATTATACATGGGTGATTATGCACATATGTGTGTAACCACCACCCGTGTATAGTGGAGTTTGACAGTTTCTGCCCACAGTTGATAAGCATCACTAACCAGTTATTATATAGCTATATCACAGCTATTATAGTAGTGTGGTAGCACCACTATCATTAGGGTTGATCAGGGTTGAATAGACACTTCTGTTACACTCTAATTTGGGCACCTTAAAAATGCGGCCATCCCAGAAAGGAATAAACTGGAATTTGATATGCACGTAGTTGATACCAGGATTTGTGGCTCCTATAAATTTGGTAACGAGGCTCAACCTAAATCTTTAAAGTTTGTTACAGTTTGGTCTAAGAATGATTCTTTTTTTTTTGTATAACTCTTTTGTCCACAGTTCTCCATTCATGCCTCTCACTCATGAGTCCAAGCAATCTCACCATGAATCAGCAGTGCAAGGTGGGTGCTGACAGGGCAGCCAACCCAAGATGAATCAGTCAAGTGAGTCAGCACTCCATTGCAATAGCCACAAAAAAGCCACAAATAGCACTGATGTGAATTATATCAGAAATGAAAAAAATTATTGTGGCAAGCACCAACACAAACTTACACCTACAACCCCAGCACTTTGGATACCACCTTCCTCATAGGGTGAAACCCTGAAGAAGGTGGTAACAGCAGCTGGGGTTATAGGCTTGTAAGCAGTGTACATACTCTTCAATATTCATTTTTGATATAATTCACGATGGTGCTATTTGTGATTTGTGGCTATTAATGGAGTGCTGACTCTCTTGACTGATGTCTCTCACTCAGACTTGTCTGTGGTGACCTCCCCATTCCTTCTGTCACTCCCTCCATTGTTGAGGCAATAGGAATCCACATGTGGCATGACTTGAGAGTGTCACTCTATCAGTTAGGTGCACTGGTGCACTTCAATATGTTTTCCTTTATCTTCCCTGGTTTCCAAAGTACCCTACCACCTTGCCTAGGTGCTGACAGCTAGCATCACATGCTGTAAGGCACTCTATCTTCTCAGAGCCAACCCGCCCAGAGGAAAAGACTCCTAGGTCCACTGTCTCACCCAAACATCCTGTCTCCATCTTTAAGCCATCCAACAATGTCTGTATATATTGCCTTTGGTTGTACAGATTGCCAGTACAATGTTACTGTTTATACTGACTGTACTTTACCACTGTAAGAATTTTTATTCCTGTACCCCGCTCCCTGGATCACACCTAAACACAAGCCTTGGTTCAGGGTACCTTTTCAAGTTACCTATTTTCCAGAAAACAAATTTAAGCAGAAAGAAAGGATTACCCCAAGTTACCATGTTTCTGAAAACAGTGTATCTGCACAACAATTCTTAAAGAAAATCAGAGACTTGAGAAAAAACATAATAGTAATCAATGTAGTCAGATTTATAACTGTTACAGAGCAATAATCTCCATGAACTTCAATACTTATTGTAACTAGTATAATATTGTCTTCCATGGCAGATCTTGGATTTTAGAATGGGGATGCAGTGGGTGGGTCTTGGGGGCAGGATTTGGTATGTAAATTGTTGGTTACCCCTGTAAATGTGCTTTGTCCAGTTGGCTCTGTCCTGTTACCAAAACCTAAATAAATAGTGAAGTTAATGCAAACCCTTTGACAAGCAGTCCTTCATACTCCAGACACCCCAGGCCATGGCCTTCCCTGCTGACACCAAGTTAGGGTCAACATATGTCACCAGCCTTAACTGAAAATTACTGCACAACAACTGAGAGTGTTGCAAGAAAAGCAATCCTGAAAAGGGACTAAATAGATAAATATTCTAAGGCAGGAGAGTTCACTATCATTAGTGAATTCAAAGAAGTCCAAATCAGGACATCATAGCAAAGCAGCATCCCTGAGAAATATCTGTCATTTTTTCCTACTCCAACAAGTGTGGTCTCTTAATACAGTCAAAACTAAGGCTCCTTATTTTTGTATTTACATTGGCTACACCTTAAGGTCAGTTAGTCAGAATACCTGCAATTCAATGTATATGTTTAGAGTGTTTTAATGAACGTAAGATTTCTTTCTAACCTCAAATAAGGACATTTACCACTTTCCATGATTTTTGTCAGGAAGTATAATGCAAAACCAGGACTATTCTGGCCAGTGCAGGATGTGTGGGTAAAGAAACCCTATTCCTTTTGGGATGAGCCACACTATTCCTTGGGGAAGGGGTCACATTACCCCTGGTGAATGCAGCTTCACTAGTCTAGTGGTGTTGGGGCAAGGGCGAATGATTCCCAGTGGGATAATATTGTCACTTTTCAGGAAGGTGGACGTACTCCAGGAGGAAGTTTGCTCAAACCATTCTCAATTGACTGCCATGTTTAAATGTCTAGCTATAATGTTCTATGGCTACAGTACTGACTGGGCATCTGGTAGCACTGGAGTCCTTTTCTCAGGGCAATTGAATCATCATGTTATTGGTGCAAGTGCCTAAATGGTGTGAGATGCATGGAAAGAGCATGAGAGGAGCAAAGGCTTGTTTGTTGCCAATGGGGGTCTCTATTTTTATCCAGAGTCATTGTAGTACTGTATCTCAGATGAGCTCATAGAGTGGAGAGAGAGATTGGGTTTGGAGAAAGTGAGATGCCCTGAATGTTACCACATGAATGTTACTGACATGGATATTCAGCAAGGAGCGGAGAGAGAGAGAGAAAGAGTGATACTGGGTTTGTAGAGTAAGGGAAGCATTTTGTTTCAAGGGGACTAAGAAAGCTGGTTGTTTCCATCTACTTCCCTCTGCACTCCACCATACTTCACTCAAATCAAGTTACTGTCTGGCTCATCCTGACCTCCATCTGGGTACCAATGACTATCCTTTCTTGTGTCCACTAATGTCCATCTTTCCTCCAGTCCACTTTTCAGAACCAACCAGCCCACAGACTCATTGTGCCCATGCCACCATCCACCACTGCTCACAGATGTTCCATCGAGTGTTGATTCACTTAGCCCATCTGTTTTCTCTGTACCTGACTGGATGCACACATCATGCCACCAATGGAAGTTTTAATATATATATATATTTTTTTTTTTATTTTAGAACCAGTGGGTCTCACAGCTCATGATACACCTGCTAGCCCGGTCTGCTTTTCACCTTGCCCACTTGAAAATTAACATTTTGTCCATGATCCTCGCTGACTTGGTATCGACTCCCCCACTACAGTACTGCCAACCACTCCTACCATGTAATGTACACTCCGCATTCTGATTGGGTGACTGAAACAGAAATGTGTGCAGTGCTTGAAAAGAGGGCACAGAGGGAACACATCACAAGTGCAACCTGGTGTAATGCTATTAGCTGCTGACAGCAGATCCAATAAGGACAGAGTGAGATTTCTTTTTTCTGTTTTATGTTTGACATCTGGCACAACAATTAAAAAAAAAAGTAAATATATGTGTTCTCACCATGGCGCCACCCCTGCAGGGTCCGAGTGAGCTGGGAGAGAATAGGCGTGCGGCCGCACCCATGGCCCCCCCCAGATCCACCACTGATTGTCCTAAAAATGAATGTGTCTATTAAGTTATAGAATATCAATAGTTAAAGAGCTATTGACACCTCGGGGAAAACTTTGAAAACTATATTATTTAAGCACATTTCAGCTTGTATTTCATTTATCTTCTATAGATTTCTCCTCTCCTGTATTTGTTATTGAGAAATTTTGCACAGAAACTGGATCTTTATTCCTGACAGTTCATCTGCTCCTGCAGCTCATTCCCCACTTAAAGTCATAATCATCTATTGCCAAGTTGCAGTCTGTTGCCAAGAGAATAGCTTTGATGGCCCAAGCAGAATATTATGACATCAGGTAGGAAATAATCGAGAAGCAACAGGGGCAGTTGAACTCTCCAGGTACAAAGATCCTATTTTCATGCATATGACCTCATTATTGATAAAAAAAACCATAAAGAATGATGATGCAAAATGCAGGACTAATGTGGATTATAAGCTGAATTAAATCTAAATGTTTTCAGAGTTCTCCTGGATGTATCAGCTGCTCTTTAATTATTTCAAGAGTCTGTCCATCACGTGTCACAAAAAGCCACATTACATTTCTAATAGTCAATATTTACTGGAGCATGCTGTATTATTATATAGTTTATTGGGGTATTAGTGGATAGCATCATTAGATGGGTTTAATTAACAGATGTATAGTATATGGTTGACCCTTATAGTGTATAGAAATCAATGGCTTCAAAATCCTTTTTATACACATTGTTAAAAAGATTCCTATGCCCATTCTCTAATCGGTGTAGCTGTGCCCCACTGATACCGATACACATTTCACTCATTCAAAATCATATACTATAAAAAAATAAACTAAGGGTGACCACAAACAAATCATCTTGTGTTTCTATCTTGGGGTTTATATAACAGCATGGACCTCTTGAGCTTCATTCTTGAAGTCCGTATGTTATTAGCTCAACCCCTTGATAGAAACACAGGCATGTTGTGTATGGTCACCCATACATTATTCCATATAGTGTGTAAAGAGTAAACTTTATATAATTAGGCATACTAGACCCCTTACTTTTTTAACACTAATTCTGTTTCTATGGTGCAGGCAGTGGCTCTGGCCTGACCCTATAGCCCAGTCACCTGGCTCCTTGGGGGCTTATCTGCAATCCTGGGGATGTTCCTATATGGCTTGCCCCACATGGCAAGGTTGGGGGGGTCCCCTCAAACTGGCCAATGGAACAGATCTGCTGTCACCCATCAGAGCACACTGCTAATGATGCGGGGCCTGTGAACTCAGGTCCATCATGGTGCACTGCCCAGGGGTTTTCTTTCACCTGTTATGTGGGACACTGACTCAGGTGTCACGAACTCATGCACACAAATGTGTGGAGTGTGATGTTGTTGGATATCCCTTCACCCCTGCTATACTGTTCCAAATGTATTAACCTCCTGTGATCACCCAAGTGGCAGTATAGCACCGGGACCAGCCATCCCTCTCACCAGAGAAAGAGAGCACCCTTAGGGACACTCGATCCTCCTCCCCTCCAATGACCCAGACTCATTCCTAACCTGGGTCTCTGATGTTACAAGCAGTAGTACTACTGCAGCACCAACAGGCTGAACAGAACTGTCTGATTACCTATTTTATACATAATTATGTTAGTATCAGTCACATAAGCCATGAAGACTGACACCAACCCCCCCCCCACCCCCGAGGAAGTAGTAGAGAGCTACAAAGTGCTGGACAGCCTTTTGGTTTATGGTGCAGTACAACTTAAGCACCTTTGTACTTTATTTATATTGCGCTTTGATTCTTTTTGACATGATCGGCATTCTGAGCCTGTCTGAGAGCATTGTCAGTTATTGCTCATGGCTCCTGTGCAGTGTTGTTTGAACAGAAGCATATTCCCTGCCAATGGGGAGACTGAGGTTCATGTCTGAGTCTCAGAATCCCAGGCAAAGCTAAGCTGGGGGCCATGTGCGTCATGGCAGTGAGGGGCTTGACTCCTAAGGAGGGAGAATATGAGCCTACTGGCATTCATGAACCCTCTGCCGGTTGTTCCTCAAGCACCAGTGGGATCAGCTGTAAAGACAACCACTCACCTACTATTCCAGACAGATATAGGGCACACCCACAGTGGCTCCAATCACTGGGATGGGGAAAGTGGGAACATGGGAGAAAATGCAAGAAAAGAAAGAAAAGTTAGATTGCTATAATTTTAGAAATCTAAGTTTTAGATGGGGGAAATATATTTATTTATGTTATTTATTTGTAATTTTTGACCTGGAAAAGCACATTAAGTGATGATAAGATGTTTTCAGGTGTACCCTGGGGGTAGGTTGATGGGTTCCATCAAGCCGCATCAATGACCAAGTTGTTGAAATGTGGCACAGCGACACCAACAATGTCAACAGGTGAAATTTTGCCTGTCAGACATTGTGTTTTTTTATTGGGGGGGGGGGCGCTGCTCACCTCTGAGTCAGAGTTTGTTTGAAGGGGGGTGAAATACCAGCAAAATATGCAAAATTTCTCCATCGGGTCCATTACAGTGACAAACTTGGAGTTGTCATGTAATGGATTTCAATGTCGAAATTTCAATATTTTAATGATATATGGGTTGTGTAGGCTTGTTTTATTGCCTTTACCTTTACTTTAGTGGAGGAAACCCACTGATAAAAAAACATCACTTTTATATGGGTGTCCTGACCATAGTAGCTGAGATTAAACATTACAACTGTGCCAAACATGGTAGATATTCCCCATCCATCATTACTGAGCTGTAAGCCACATGTGGTATGAGAAATGAGGCAGGCAGGTCAGGCACCTCATAAAAAATATTAGTAGAGCTCTGCAGAATACATAATTCAGCTGACTGAATTCAAGCAGAGTGGCATTTCTGCTTTGAATGCTTTAATCAATTCCACGAAATTCCAAACGTCTTTTTTACATAAACAGTGGATTAGATTTCCATGGTTCACATAAACAGCAGATTCGTTTTTCTGCAGTTTTTTTTTTTTTTTGGTCTTATTTGTGTTTATTCAATCTTGGATTATAAGTACTTTTGAGTGCCAAGCAGCTCATTTACAAAGGTTCCACGTCAATAGGGGGTACAGATCCATAATGGAAAACAGACCGGTTTCACAAACAGTTAAGCAATTTGTATTACAAAATACAGAATAAGAGAACAGCAAATAAATACACATTAGTTTAGCACGTGATTCAAGGCACGGAGTGAGAAGAGGGAATTAGGAGGGGAGCCACATCAAGGAAGGGGAGAGCAACCAGGCGGCATTGTCAGGTAGCAGCTAGGACAGTAAGGGACGAAAAGCAAGGAAGACAGTGGGGGAATAGTGGGGGAGATGGGAGGGCAGGAAGGGAGAAGACAGTGAGAGGGCAAGACAAGTAGAGAGAACAGTGGAAGAACGGTGAGGGGGAGGGGTCCCGGGAAGAGGGACAAGGATGTTAAGTGGTGCAATCACAGGAGTTTTCAGTTAGGATGTGCTGACGAAGCTTGAGTTTGAATTCACCGAGACTAGTAAGGTAAGCCAAACCATTGTGGAGGCTATTTAACCAGTATGGCACTTTGATACAAAAGGAGCGTTGGTATAGCAGTCTGGCACATTGGGACTAGTAGGAGTGCAAAAGATGAGGTGCACGTATGTTGGGTCTTGGGGGATTTGTGACGTAAGCATCCTAATCCCAAAGGCATAAGTCCAAGAAGAATCTTTTTGGCAAGTAAGCAGGTGTGGTATTTAATTCTGCCATGCAAGTTGAGCCACCCAGCCTGCATATAGACATTACAGGTGTGGGTGAGGTGTGGTGCACCAATTAGGATTCTACAGGCCTTGTTTAGTGCCACAGTAAGCCTTTTGAGTGCAGTGGTGGAAGCAGTTCCCTAAATGACAAGGCCATAGTTAATTAAGGAGAGCACCGATCTATGGACAGCAAGATTTAGGGCTTCAGGTGTTAAGAGACTTTCTCAGTCGATAGTCGATAGTTTGTGCAAACCTAATCAGTAGTTTTCATAAACTGCAGTAAACAAACCTCTGGTTTACGTAAATTACTGATTACTGGTTAGCAGTTTAAATAAAAAGGTGCTAAACACTTCTGGAATTTCAAAATTCCACTTCTAACAAAATTCAAGGGAATTAGGTGGAATTTCCAAAATTCTTTCAGAAGTTGAATTTGAAAATTACGCCCAGCTTTAAAAGTCAAGCTCTGAAAGGCATTCTGATTTCCTCTTTTTCTGTGGTGCTTATTTATTGGTTGATTGATTGATTGAATTATATGTTTTACGTGGATGAAAATACTCAGATGTTAATAGTTCATTCCCAGTTGTTCCCTGGGAGAAAGAAAGGAAACCAAACAATACAGCAGCAAGAGTTACAATAGGGTTATATTAGTGCAAATGATTGTGATGACAATGAAATAAAGCAATCCAATTCCATACCAAACAGGACAGCAACAAAATAAAATATATTCTATGAGCAATACCCTATATACTGTTTAAGGTAGCCTAGTAGTGGTAGCAAGTAGCATATGCAAAACTGTAAAATAGGCAATGCATTAAATTACTGAAATTAACAAGGCAAGAGGAATTTGATAAATGGTAGTATTAGGGCAGTTGCAAACCTTGGTTGTATGGTAACGAAGGAGGGTTTTCAGATCAGAAGGGGAAGCTGTATGCAGTTAAATAAATACGTGCAGTACTTGCTGTGTATCCCCAAGATAGCTAATTATTTTATTTTGACCTTTAAATGAAAAACAGGATTTATTATTTTGAAGCATAAAAATATGAAGGCACCTGACCTAGAAAATAGATTTATTTTTTACCACTTGTCATCCTAGTATCAGCATTTTTTTCCTTTTGTTATTCTACAGATTGTGCAGATTTTAAATACATGGCATCTGATCACAGTCTCTGGATATGGCTATGAAGGACTGACTTAGTTATCAGAGGGAGGAATCCCACCTGTGGTCGTCTGAATGCAAATAAGTCATTCCAGAAGTTGTTGTGGGCAAAAAATGGTTTATGCAGACAAACACCTGTTTAAGGACACCAAGTGATGTCTGGGGATAGCACCACACAGCGCAATCCACAGATGACAGTTGTGCAGGTTCCACCATCTACATCATCTTCTCCAACCCATTTATGAAGTACAGCTTGTGGACCAAAGTATGTTGTGTTCTGATGGCCCTCTTCTACCTTTCCAAATTGGTCCACTGGGCCTCATTCCTCTCCCCAACCTGTGAGTAGTCCCTGGTGCCTGGTGGGAACCACTTCAGTAGCCCTGTTCCTTGCATATGATTTTGTTGTATCAGTCCCTTAGGAAATCTTGGTTCCCCACTGAATGTTCTGTTCCACAGTGTTGTTATCCATCCCCCATGAACTGCCTGGAACAGATCTACATTAGGAGGTTTTGCTAATAATGCAACCATGCTTTTTGAGGGGTGTTGTGCTTAGTAGTTGGCCCTGTGGGCCATGTGCACAAAGACCCATGTCTCATTCTCTGCCTGGTCACATTACAGTTCACAACTGCATGGGATGGGTGTGACCTCCTTCAGGGGTAGATTGGGGTTGCAAGCATGGGAATGCTGAACATTCTGGCAAAAGTGATTTTTGCAACAGTCTATTGCAACTGTAACATAGAAACATAGACTTTGTCGGCAGATAAGGACCGCTTGGCCCACCTAGTCTGCCCATTTCCCTACCTATAGGATAAGTTGCAGATCCTAGTTAACCAACAGCCTATTTCTTCTTACCCCCCCACAAGAATTGCCTTATGTCTGTCCCATGTATTCTTGAATTCTCCCACAGTTTTAGACCCCACAACCTCCTCAGGAAGCTGTTCCATGCATCTACCACCTCTCTGTGAAAAAATACTCTCACATTGCCCCTGAACCCCCCCATCTTTAAATTGTGTCCCCTTGTTCTTGCACATCTCTTTTTCTGAAAGATGCTACCCTCTTGGACTTTGTTGATTCCACTGAGGTACTTAAAAGTTTCTATCATGTCCCCCATCTCCCGCCTTTCCTCAAGGGTATACGTATTAAGCTACTTTAGTCTCTCCTTGTATGGCTTCTCTTGCAGACCCTGCACCATTTTAGTTGCCCTCCTCTGAACTGTCTCTATCCTTTCTATGTCTTTGCAGCTATGGGGTCTCCAGAACTGGGTGCAGTACTCCAGATGGGGTCTCACCAACTGTCTGTACAGAGGGATAACAACTTACTGTTTTCTGCTGGTGATGCCTCTCCCTATACATCCCAGTATACCTCCAGCCCTCCTCACCTTGCTTGCTAACCTTAAGGTCATCTGATATGATTACCCCCAGGTCCCTTTCCATTTTTGTTGTTGTCACTACTCACCCCCCAATTGTGTAATCTTCCCCTGGGTTTTTGTTTCCCAGGTGCATTATTTTGCACTTCTTTGCATTGAATCCAAGCTGCCATACTTCTGGCCATTCGTCCAACCTTGACAAGTCCCTTCTCATCCTTTCCACGCCTCCTTGTGTATCAACCCTGTCGCAGATCTTTGTGTCATCTGCAAAGAGGCATGCTTTTCCTTCCAGTCCCTCTGCAATGTCACTTATAAAGACATTAAAAAGGACTGGATCCAGTACTGAACCCTGTGGTACCCCACTAGTAACCCTCTTTCTTCAGAGTGGGCTCCATTTACAATTACCTTCTGTGTCCTGTTGTCCAGCCAATGTTTTACCCAGGCTACCACCCTGGGACCCACTCCCAGGCTGGTTAATTTGACTATTAATCTTTTGTGTGGGACTGTGTCAAATGCCTTGCTAAAGTCTAGGTAGGCCATGTCCACAGCCCCTCCCTGGTCTACTACTTTGGTCACCCAGTCAAAGAAATCAATTAGATTCATCTGACATGACTTTCCTGCTGTGAACCCATGCTGCCTTGGGTTCTGTGCCCCACTGACCTCTAGGTACTCAACAATTCTTTCCTTCAGAAAGTGATTCCATCACTTTCCTTACCACAGAGGTCAAACTGCTTCTGTTTTGGTCCCACTTTTGGGAAGGGGAATCACATCCACATTCCTCCAGTCCTCAGGTACCACACCATCCTCCCATGATTTGTTAAAAAGGGTAGTCAGTGGTTTCACTAGTTCTCCCCTTAATTCTTTTAAAATTCTGGGGTGAATTCTGTCAGGTCCCATTGCTTTGTCCACCTTCAGTTTTAGGAGTTCTTTCAGAGCCCTTTCTTCTGTGAAAGGATTGGGACCGACCCCCCCCCTATCAAGAGTGCTTCTGTTAATTGTTAGGCACATCCTCCACCTCTTTTATGAATACTGAGCAGAAATATTCATTCAGTATCCCTGCTTTTTCACTGTCCCTCTTTGCCCACCCACCATCCATTCAATTCAACCTCACTATCCCTCCCTTTGTCTTTCTACACTCCCTGATGTACCTACAAAATGTTTTATCCCCTTTCTTAACTGAGTTAGCTATCTTTTTCTCAGTTTGGGCCTTTGCTATTCTGACTTCCCTCCCTGCTTCCTTCTGCCTTAACTGGTACAGCTCTCTGTCCTGCTCCTTCTGTGTTTCCTTATACTTCCTGAATGCTATCTTTTCTACCTGACTTTCCTGCCACCTCTTTTGAGATCCATAGTGGCTTTTTCTTTCATTTTGATTTGTTTATTTGCTTGACACAAAGGCTTGTTGCCACTGTGATGGCAGTTTTGATGTTTCCCCATTGTTGCTCCACCCCTCCTTCTTGACCATTTGCTAGTGCTTTTCTAAGACACTCTCCCATCTTGCCAAAGTCAGCCCTCCTGAAGTCCAGTACCCTCACTTTTGAATGGCTTGATTCTGTAGCTGAGTTTATCATGAACCACACTGTCTGATGGTCATTTGTTCCCAGATGGCAACCCACTTCTAGATCTGAGATCCTCTCACTGTCCCCATTTGAGAGTACAAGGTCTAAGATTCCTCCCTCATGAGTGGGTTCCAAAACTAGCTGTCTGAGGCATGCCACCTGTAGGGCATTGAGGATGGCCCAGCTCTTGGATGTGGCAGCAGCAAATGTGCTCCAGTTAACATCTGGCATATTTAGGTCTCCCATCAACAGTATGTCCCCTTTCTCTGCCATCCTAAGAATGCCTTCTATCATATCTTTGTCCATTCCCTCCCTCTGACATTGGGGTCTGTATACAACCCCTGTGCAGACTGTGGTGCCATTTCCAGTCTCTAAGGTGACCCACAGTGCCTCCTCTCCTCCCCGTTTACTCTCTTGTTCAGTTGCTTTTATCCCTTCCTTTACATAGAGAGCTACTTCTCCCCCTCTTCTCCCTTCCCTGTCTCTTCTGTAGGTTATGTACCCTGGTATGTTAACATCCCAGTCATGGTACTCTGTGTATCATGTTTCTGTGACTGCTACAATATCCAGGCATCCCTCTTCCTTCAAGGCAACCAGTTCAGGGAGTTTGTTGCCCAGACTACGGGCATTAGTACTCATTACCCTCCATTTCCTGATGGCCTTACTCCTTTTTGCCCCATCCCTGTCCTTATTGCTTTTGACACTTTCTCCATTTACCCCTGCCCTTCTCGACATCTCTGTCTTGGTGTTCACCTCACTTACTACCCTGACTTTTTTGGGGGGGGCTATGATGTCCCTGTTCCTTTCCAGTGCCTCCTCCCTTGGCTAGTTTAAATGCTTGCCAATGAAGCATTTAAATCTATCACCTAGGATCCTGGTTCACCTCCTGGACAGATGCAGCCCATCATGCCAGTATAGACCTGCATCACTCCAGGTGGACCCCCAGTCCACAATGAAGCCAAATCCCTGAGCTCTGCACCTGTTTCTCAACCACTGATTGAATCCCATGGTGTGGAGCACCCTAGCCTCACCTATGCCATAGACAGGCAGCACCTCCGAGGAGGTTACCATGCGTGCTACTTGTCTAAGGCCCCTCCCCAACTCCACAGTCTCTTCCTGCACTGCTCTGATCCCTTTCTTAGCCAGGTCATTTGTCCCTAGGTGGACAATGACATCCAGCTCCCTCCCCTGTGCAGCTGCTCTGGTGATCCTAAGGATTTGCTCTCTGTCCCTCCAAGCCATGGCACCAGGCAGGCACCTTACCTCCCTCTCCCCTTCCTCCCCCAGTTCTACCTTCCTAACAATGGAGTCCCCCACCAGGAGTTGTTCCCTTCCTCTGTGGGATCCCATGCCACCCTCCTGTGGGTCTCCCTTGTGGAGAGTCCCCACATCCTCCTTGGTCTCCACTGCGGGTGTCTCCATAGAGGAACTACACTTTGCCAGGATGGCATAGGAATTATGGAGAGGTACAACTGGAGGGATGTGCCTCTGTTCCACCACCCTCATCCTCCCTGAGCCCACTGTGGTCCAACCACTCCTCTTTCTTAGCAACCTCTGATGCTATGGCAGTGGCCCTGGTGGTCCCTGGATGGAAGAGGAGGTCACACAAATCCTGGCCAACTCAGCCTGGAGATGAGCAACCTCCTCTCTTAGCCCAGAGAGGTGCCTACAGAAGGGACAACACTGCATCCTCCAGAATGTCTCCCAAAAGACTGCTGCTCCACAGCCACTGCACTGCACCACTCCCATCATGTCTTTTTTCTTGCCTCTTCACTGTTGTTTGGAATTCTTACTCTTTCCTTTTTTTGTTTTTGTTTTTCTTCTCTCCCTACTTACTTATTGCCACTGTGCTCTTTAAGCTCCTGATCATCCTGTTCTGAGACAAGAAGATCCTATATTTCTCAGTAGACCCCTTACTTGCTCAGAGTCAGACCTCCAGCAGCTAGGGAGGGACGAAGAGCTACCTTTGCCCTTCTAGGATGGTGAGCCTCTGGTGGCTCTGTGATCACTCACTTTCTGCTCCCAAACAGGAAGTTCCTGTTGTCAGTCAAATCCTGTGCCTATAAAAGTATTACTTGCTTTGGGTGGGAGGCTGGAGGGCAATATAGTCCAAGTAGAGAAGTCCAGTCACACAGCACTCCTTCCTCCTGGTGTTCTGTGCCAAGTCACTGGCAGAATCTATCTAGGGCAGAGTTTAAATCTAGCTTCCTTCAAGCTAAGCCACTCCCCCTACTTAACATCTTTCTACATGTAATTAAATTTCGCAGATAACAATCACCTTCAGCCACCTGAGATTTACACCTAGATAACTGCTTCAGATAACCATTCACTTCAGCTAACTCAGACAAACACACTAACTATTTTTTTGTATGTGTTTTTTTACCCTAAATTAAAGGTCCCAGTAGAGAAGTCCAGTCACACAGCACTCCTTCCTCCTGGTGTTCTTTGCCAAGTCTGTACATTCGGTATATGATTTGCTGGTGTAAGAGGTCTGAACCTCACCTTCAGGTTCTTGGCAATATTGGGAATGCAAATAATCGGTCCAAGATAACATTATATAATTATGTAAAGTCATCAGTTTTAGAACAAAGATGTTCTTATACAGAGTCGTACATAACAAGGTGAAGTGGTGCACATCACCAAAGGATGGCGATGTTGCCTTACATATTACAATTACTTCAAGGACAGGTGTCTTGTCATCTGACAAGTAAGAAATAGACAGAAAATACATGGTATAATATGTGTGCATTAGCAAACAAAGTGGGTTACAATAATATGCATTCATATCCTGGCTTCTACTCTTATATGGTAGATGCTTTTAGCCCTATGTATTAGTATAGCCTATGCCTAAACATTAGCTGTCTACGGTGTACCCCTAAGGGTATCAATTAGGGTCCAGGGACCTCGTGTAACAATTCCCCCCCTTGTCGCCTCCAAGGGCAACACAGGCAAATCCAAGGAATGGACAGGAGCAGTGGCCGTTTACAAGCCTGACGCGTGAGTTTTGTAAAGGAACTCAAGCTGCTCACGGTGTTGGCGCAGTGTATGTCATAGGCAGCAAAGCATAATAATAAAAGTAAATATTAAAAATGCTTGTATTATAACAAAACCTTTAAATGTGATTTCTAACCAGGTGTTAGTCAATGCATTATTCATATCTCCATCATTGATCAGGTCAAGAACAGCTTCATTGGCTTTGGTTATATTATTGCTGATGTGGATGAGGTGTGTGTCCTTTCTATCTAAAAGGGATTTCAATGTAAATGTAAGTGGATCTATGTGTACATTAAAGTATGGTAGGTATTCTGAGAGTGTGAGTAATTAATCTGGGTTACCATCAATAATATCTGCATCCATAAGGGGAACGGGGGTTATGACGGTATGTCCAATAACAGTTTTCTGATGGGGAACAAAAACAAAAGTTGGGGTAATCAATTGAGCAAGTAACAGAACCATATGTATAAGACTTCACATTAGTTACTATACAATACTCCCCATCAGAGTTATACTGTGAATGTACAGTAGGCAGTCTCCATTTTTGCAACTGGACAGGGCATGTGTAGGTCGTCTTCGAAATCCGTGTTGACAGGCGATGAGCTTCCTCACGATAGGATTGGTAGAGTTGATCTGGTAACGGCGTTGATTCAAAAGAGTTGGTGCCATTCTCAGTGATGTCATCATCCATGGTGAAAGTCCAATCAATGCTGTCTGGAGAGTAGCCACAAACAGGGCGTGTAACATCAAACACATCACATCGGCACAAGTAGATATATTGCTTTTTGCACAGCAGTCCGTGTGTGGTGCCACCCAGGCATCCAGGAAGGAGTGGTAGACTAGTAGAGGTGGGAGATCCAGGCGTTCTCTGTAGATGTCGTCATCCAAATGCCCAATCGAATGTGCCAGTGCAAGTTTGTCGAATAAAGCTGTAGTGGGTGTCTGGTCACAAACCCCAAGTTTCTCGCTGTGGAGAGAGGAATAGACAAAGTCTGTTGCATACATAAAGAAATGCAAGTTGAAAGTTTACATTTAGGACAATACCATTTAGAGATGCGTCTGTCATGTATTATGACAGAGATTCTTCCAGTTTCTAAATCACGGAAGAGGTTGTTGATGGTAGTGAGTATGTATGAACCATATGCAGAACAAAGTATTTCTCTACCAATGTATTGTTTTTCAGCTTCTTTATTATTCTGTTGTATGAGTGCGTTAATCTTATCTTTCAAATCAGTGAAGGCTTTTGCAATGTCATGCATGTTGTATACAGTGTATCTTTCTTCCTGACTAAGGCCATCCACACCATGCAATAATGGGGGTAAGACATTATTCACCAAACCAGTGGAGAACTTGGCAGAATGACTCTTAATAGCAGCAATGTCTGCTTTGTTCCAAATGGACATAGCAGTACCAAAAAGACCTGTGACAGTGCCTGTAGCACCTGTAACATCAGAACTGTCAACTTCACGTTTACTACATTTATGATTAAGAGTACCAGGAGGGGTTTTCCTCCTAAAGTTACCTCTATGTTCAGTAGAATAAACCCCAGTAAAGGGATCCTTAGTACAAATTTGAAATGCAGCTAAACTATCTAGCAATAATGTGCTATAGAATGCAGATGTATTGGTATTGTGACACATACCAAATTCTTTCATATTCCAGTAAGTAAGGTTAAACAAAACAGGTATATGCATAAACTGTAAATTATTAATCAAAGAGCCTGGGAGGGCAGTGGCTGTGAGACCACTACGGGGACCAGGGTTATGTTTTGAACATTCCAGAAGCTATTTTTCGGTAGGAGGCAACACAGAGAGATACATGGCTGCAGGGGCCATGTGGTGTACAGCACAGAATCTGCAGGCAGAATCCTGGGAGAGAGAGTTACAATAGGAAGGATCAATCAGAGCAGTAATGTTGTACAAACCAGAGTGTCTTAATGCAGTTTGTAACAAGGGCAGTGAACCATTTGGGGGATAATTTAGCGTTGGGCCAACCCTGAAAAGTTCCTTTGGAGAGTTTGGCCACAGGGAGAATTTGTCCTTGTGATGTGGTTTGCCACTCAATTTGAAGGGTAGATTTGTCAGGAGCAATGACCGAGGCAGTGAGGTATGCATCGGAACCTTCCTGGACAGTAATCATAGTATCTGGTATTTTGATGGAAACTCCCTCTGTAGGAGGTGCTGGAGGATCCAGGTGTCGAAGGAGGTCCGGTACCGTGCCTTGGGTGAAAGGGATCACTCCTGCAAGGAGGAGAGATAGGAACAAGATAGCCATCTTGTCAATGTATCTGAAAAGGAAGATCAAAGATTAGTACATTAGTACAATTCTGCCCAGTGGGGTTAGGAAAAGTAAGTTTATGTTTCTTTGTACAGTTTCAACTGGTTTGCATGTAACCATTTGTCAGTCAATTTATTGTTGTGGAGGAGTCTAACTTGATAGACTGCCAGACTGAGCTTGTTGACAATGGGGTAAGGGTCTTCCCACTTATTGGAGAAGGAGTGGGTGGGATGTGCAATGTGTAGGTCAAAGAGCAAATGTTCAGGCAATCTCATTTGTCTTCCAGTCATTACCTCGAAAGGTGTAAGCTGGGTGGTGGCTGAGAGTGTACCCCTAATTGCCATAAGGAGTAAAGGCAGTAGGGAATCCCAGGTCTTGGGATTGTCCTCAATGAATTTGGAAAGCATTTGCTTAATCCGTCTGTTAGCTCTTTCTACTTGACCTGAGGATTGAGGGTGATAAGGTATGTGGAACTTTTGCTGAACCCCAAGGAGTTCGAGGGACTCTTTCATCAACTCCCCTGTAAAACTCGTTCCTTTGTCGGAGTCTACCTTGAGAGGCAGGCCCCACCTGGAGAAAATCTGTTCTACCAGGATTTTGGCAGTTGTCTTTGCGCTGCATGTCTTAGTGGGGGAAGCCTCAACCCACTTAGAGAATAAATCAGTTACCACAAGGGCATACTTGTTGTTTCTGCTGGTATTGGTCAAAGGACCAATGAAATCAATTTGAATGGCATGCCAAGGGCCAGTGTGTCTTTGTGGTAAAAGTTTGGCATTTCATTTTGTAGGTATGGGATTGTTTTGTGCACAAACAAGACAATTGTCAATGTATAGTTTAACATCTTTGGTAATACCAGGCCACCAGGTGGTGGTCTTAAGACGTTGGAGGGTATTTTCTGTCCCCTGGTGTCCACCAGTAGGAGTGTCATGTACCTGGTGCAAAAATTCAGATCTCAAATGTCTGGGGACTACCCACAATTTGTTGGTAGCATCCTCTGGTTGGCACCAAATGAGTTTATCATCAGGAGATAAGTGTAACTTACCTTCATGCCTGCGATATGGGTTATGTGTAGGGAGTCTTTCTTCAGTACCCTTGTCAAGGAATCTGAACACTTCTTTGAGTTCAGTGTCCAAATGCTGGGCTGCTGAGAGGTCCAGGGGGGAAAAAGATTCAGATTTCTTTTTGAGAGCTGCAACATGTACAGCTGCATTGGCTTCTGGATGATCCATCATCCAGATGTCCCCGCCTCGTGCCCCTTCCTTAGCGAGGGTATTGGCTGTGTCATTGAATGCATGATAAGGATCATGTAGGGAGTGCGCTTTAATCTTGTGCACATAAAGTTTGTGTGGGTGTTTCTGTGCTAAGGTGTGTATGTAGACCACCAATTCTTTGTATTTCACTGGACTTCCATCAGAGGAGAGAAAGGAGTTCTTCTGCCAGAAAGGGAGAAATTCTGTAAGGGAACAACAAAAACCAATTAGGGTCTGTAAAAGTGATGGTATCCTGAGTTTCATGTTGGATAAACTCAAGTGCACAGGCCACCGCTGCCATCTCTGCATACTGCGATGAAGCTATACTACAGCGTTTAGAGATCCTGACAGTGTTCCCATAAGGATACACTACCAAAACACCCATCCCTGCAATCTGTTCTCCCTGATAGTACTATGCTGAACCATCAGTGAAAACATGGCACAAAGAGGCACTTTCCAGTATCTCAGGGGTGGCAGGGAGGAATGGACCCGGATCTGGGAGGTCAGGTGACTGCAGCGTACAGTCATGGGGTTCACCCTGAAAAAGGAGACCATGAGCTAATAGAGATGGAACTTTGGTCTGGTGGACCTGGATATCCCTGTCCTGGAGGAGAAGTGACCAATGTGTCAGCCTGGTGTTAGAGACTGACCCATCCTTCACTCTATCTGAGAGCAGAAAGGTAGTGGGCATATGATTAGTGTTAAGAATCAGTGGTGAGTACCCAATGATATACAGGAAGTGCTTGACAGCCCAGTAGGTGGCCAGAACGTTCCTTTCACAAAGGCCGTACTTCTGTTCTACTGGGGTCAAGAGCTGCGATGCATATGCAATAGGTCTCAAGGTGCCATGCACCTTCTGGGCCAGCACTGCTGACATAGCGATGTCAGAGGTGGCACACTCCAGATGGAATGGTAGTGTTGGATTGGGGTTGACCAGTGCTGGGGCGGAGGCCAAAGCCTGCTTCAGTGACGTCACAGCCTGGGTATGAACAGGGCCCCAATTCCATGGAACATCCTTTTTGAGTAGATCATACAGAGGAGCGGCTTTCTGAGCAAAATCACAAATAAAATCTCTCCAGTAGTTTACCATACCTAGAAACCGTCGAAGAGTTGCCACACTGGTGGGTAATGGCAAGTCTTGTAATCCCTGAATCTTTTTCCAAGTAGGGCTCCAGCCTTGGTCAGTTATTTTCAAACCCAGAAAGAGTACTTCTTTCTGACATAATTGTGCTTTTGCTGGGTTACATTTCAAACCTGCTCTCTGAATGAGAGTTAGTAGTTCGTCTAAGAGATCCAGATGTTGTTCCTGTGTGGCAGTGGCCAACAATAGGTCATCTACGTACTGTAAGAGACATTGGGGGGCTGAGAAACTTTGTAGGGCATCCATCATGTGGAGATGGAAGAGGGATGGGCTATTATGGAATCCCTGTGGCAAGCAAGTCCACGTGTACTGTCGCCTTCAAAGGTGAAGGCAAACTTATATTGACTCTTGAGGGCCAATAGGTGATGACCAAAACCATTGGAGATATCCAGGGCACTGAACCATTTCTGATCTGGTGTTAAAAGTCGAAGCACATCTGATGCCGACGCCACAGTTGGGGAACAACTGGGAGTAACCTGATTCAGTTTCCTGTAGTCGATAGTAAGTCTCCAGGTGCCTGTGGGTTTCTTCACAGGCCAGACAGGAGAGTTGGCAGTGGAGACACAGGTTCTGATTACTTCTTGTTTAAGGAGTGACTTGATCGTTTCTCGGAGAGAGGGTAAGGCTTCAGTGGGAAACGGATATTGCCTTTGTCTCTCGTGCGCTGGGCCTGGCACCTCGATGATGGTATGCATTCTGCCACAATCATGCTTGTTAACTGCAAACGCTTCCAGATGTCGTTGCAGAATAGGTAGGAGTTTTGGGAAAAGTTCATGGTTCTTGAACAAATCTATGACGTCATACTCTTTGTTGTTGATAGATATTGTCGCCACAGCATGTGAGTCAGGAATTAAGACAGTATGGTATTGACCCTGGATCTGTATCAGCAACATGTTTGCTAGATCCACCACACAGCCGTGCGGTGCAAGGAAGTCAATCCCGATGATACTAGGATGATCATGCAGCACCATCAGTTGGAAAGCATGAGAGGCCTTCAAATGGCCTAGTTCTACCGGTAAGGGTAGAGAACGGTATGCAGGTAGCCTAGTACCATCAACTCCTGACATATTGGTCTTCCGTCTGGTAGACCAAGGAGACGTGTCTGGGTGTTCATCGTGTAACACAGATACAGCTGCACCTGTATCTAACAAGACAAATAGTTGGCGGCCCCTGACCTCGGCCTCGGTGCAGGGCCTTCCGTTTGTATCCAAGACCAGCTTGTTTACAATGTGGACTGGGGCCTTTAATTGTCAATCGGTGTTGCTGGAGGCATGCAGAGGTTGGGCCTGACTTGCATGGATGACTTCACAGTGTTGCACTGATGCAATATAGGGAGGAACTTCCGGGTTCAGGCTTATGTGGGCCTGAGAGCCCGTACTTCCGATGTCTCCATGGCCAGTAGTGGCATGAGTCGCCGGTTGTATTGCTGCAAGGGTCTGTGCAGGAACAGCATCCGCTACGGAACGCACTTGCCCCAGGAGCTCCCGAAATTTTCGATTTTCTTCAGCTATCTCCTTGTATGAGGGACCCGATCTTTGTAATGGTTTCCCTCTGCCCTTGTGCCTTCTGTTTTTAGGCCAATTCTGGTTCCCACCCCACTGTTGTTGTTGTTGGCCCTGCTGGGGGTTTTGCTGGGTG
The DNA here is from genome assembly GCA_016271365.2 of Neoceratodus forsteri. Lineage (NCBI taxonomy): Eukaryota > Metazoa > Chordata > Ceratodontiformes > Ceratodontidae > Neoceratodus > Neoceratodus forsteri. Next base: position 579,580,487 of record CM057456.1, read on the forward strand.
CTAGCTGGAGGGGCCAATGGATGCTTAGGCTGCTGTTGCTGGGCCTGCCCTTCCACGGTGTAATGTGTCGTGGTCCTGGATGCGGGTTCCACGGCGGCAACCTTTTTGGAACCGGAACCCAAATCTCAGATGTACAGTTGATACACCCTCTCGGTTTTCCGAAGAATATCGGCAAACCTATCCGTATTTGGGTATGTGGTCAGCTCTACCTTCTCTCTTACAGCTGGGATCATGTTCCTAAGGAACAAGGTCTTATATTCAATAAGATCTACATCCGCAGCTTCTTGTGCCAGATGTTTCCTGCTCGGTAGGCCATCCAGAGTCTCTGGTGGTAGGTCGCTGGGCTTTCTTTAGCATTTTGCTTCACGGGGTATGCCAGCATTACTCCAACCACACCAGGGCTGTGAGTGGAGATGAGCTCAGCTGCGACTTCGTCAAAGGTAGCGTTCCCATCCTGGTGAACTGCTTCAGAGAGTTTGGCCCATAAACCAGGATCGATGGTCTGGCGTAGTATCTGGACCTGATATTCTGCGGCGAGGCTGAGCATCTTGCATTTGAAGCGCACCTTTTCCAAATGGCAGCTGAGATTGTCGGACAGGCTCATCCGACCAATGCTGTCAGCAATTTGCTGAACAGAGTAGGCCATTTGTAGGGGATTAGTTGGTGGCCGATCAGGCAAAGGTAATGCGTCTCGCGCACCGTCCAGTCCTGCATGAGCTGCAGCTTCAGCCGCAGTACGAACAACACCTTCCTGAGTGCCAGCTTCTTGGAAAATTTGTCGAATCTGACTTTTAATGGCTTTCATACTTCTTTCAGGAAGAGGAACATTACCTAATGCTCTATCAATCATGGTTTCAATCTCTTGCCTGTCTTCCACACTAATAACGGCTACCGGAGGCGCCGTCGGGACCAAGCATGGGCCTGCTCCCCCCTATCATGGGCACCGCCATGATGGCGTTTCCCATGATGAGTGTTACAACGTCGTTGATGTGTGATCTGGGGAGTTGTGGGCGGGGACCCGCCATATGTGGATGGCTGGGTGGGGAATCTGGGCCATAGTAGGGGCGTGACTGGGCGTTGTACTGTGAGACGTCATCGTCAGATAGCTCCCCTTCTGATGACGAGTGAAAGGCAGGGGCTACGCCTCCCATTGCCTTAACGTGGCCAGCCAAAACCTCTCACTGATGGCGCAGTTTATCCATCTTAGCTTTACATTCATCATGATTCACACTTGCAACATCCATATCAACCTGATCCTGTTTCTGCTTCTGAAAAACACGGTACGTAGCGCTCAATTCGCGATTGTCCCTATAGGCTATTTCTAAATCATTACGTACCTGGCTGATCTCGTCCTGAAGTTCACCCATTTCATCACTCAACTGTGCATCGGAGCACTCAACAAATCATTCATTTGCACAACCTGACTCTTATCCTGTCTCAGACTTTACACTCCTGTTTCAGAGTACACATTTCTTGCTCACCAGCCTGTGCAGAATGATGCAATAGTGAATCCTTTTCATTACGTGAGATTGGAGTTCTGACTCCAGGTTCTGCTGTATTCAGTACATTCTGTTTCCTGCAAACCCATCTCTTGCTTAAGAGATGCGATCTGCAGGTCAAGGGTACTGAAACCTGCTTGAGGCTTCCAAGCAGCGTAGAGAGCGGCGACTATCAACCCTTTAGCGCAACATTTATTGGTTGATTGTCACGTCTCTGCATACTGGGTTGAAATCCCCAGTACAGGGTTTTCGGATTGACTTGCGTCCCGCACGCAAGTCAGCCCATCATCCATGGGAGGTAAGAAAGTTAGAGACATCAAGTCTCAGTTCTGTGCAGATATCTGATACTGTGGCCATTGTGGGGGAGGGAACTACAATTCAAACTGTGAAAAAGACTGCGTGTTGCGTATCGATCCACAACACGAGTACTTCAAACACAGCCGGGCTACTATATAAGTTGTAGGCTTGCAATTCAACGCTGCTATGGAGTGGGTCAAGACGGCATCGACCACACCCAAAAAGTCAGCCAGACTTTGCAAGTGTCTACAAACTGGTAGAAAAGGCGGGAGAGGTGTTACGGGAGTGTACACCTGCAGTCCCCGTGGGGAAAAGGAAAATGTATAGCAACAAGTGAAAACTTGCAATCACCAAATATCGCCTGCACACGGTCGCCAATTTGTAAGAGGTCTGAACCTCACCTTCAGGTTCTTGGCAATATTGGGAATGCAAATAATCACAAACAAGTTGCATTCAAGTAATAAACAAATTTATTACTACAAAAGGGATAAATCGTAGTTGCCCTAAGCAGTTCTTACCAATACGAACCGGGAGCCAGTGCTAAGCGTTCCCTACACCTTGAGGTTTCTCTGTAGTCTCTTGGGATCTCTCGGGTCTCCGTGGTGTAGAGCCTGTGCATAACATTATATACCTGTGATAATTACTATGGTTACTAAAAGATAGAAACATTTCTAGTTACAGAGATGAGCCCTATTGGCTAAATTAGAGGTGGCTCCACGGTCCAAGATAACATTATATAATTATGTAAAGTCATCAGTTTTAGGACAAAGACATTCTTATACAGAGTCTTACATAACAAGGTGAAGTGGTGCACATCACCAAAGGATGGCAATGTTGCCTTACATATTACAATTACTTCAAGGATGAGGTGTCTTGGCATCTGACAAGTAAGAAATAGACAGAAAATACATGGTATAATATGTGTGCATTAGCAAGCAAAGTGGGTTACAATAATATGCATTCATATCCTGGCTTCTACTCTTATATGGTAGATGCCTTTAGCCCTATGTATTAGTATAGCCTATGCCTAAACATTAGCTGTCTACGGTGTACCCCTGAGGGTATCAATTAGGGTGCAGGGACCTCGTGTAACACTGGTATTCCATTAAACCCACAATTAACAGCAGAATGTTAATTTGGTTCATCTGTACAGCTGTTGTACTACAGTACATGCATGCTGTTTTTTGCCACTGGTAGCCTAAAATATTTTTCAGCTTCAACAATAAGGACTGACATTGAGGTCCTTTACCAGCAAATGATGACCTATAACATACGTTTGACCTTGAACCCCACACACTCCAAGCAGGTTATTATTACTCATCACTGGCTAGAGAAGGACCAAAATAGAGGTCAGTCATTATTATAAACTTCCTCAGTTTTCATAATTTAATTAACCATACACATTTGTACCTTGTTTATAAAAATAAATCAAAAATATGTGCTTCATGTTCTCTTTGCAACTTCTTTCTGCAGCAGTCAGTTAAAAGCCACTGGATGACTGAACAGAAGGCTGCTTTTACAATATATGTGCTCCATGATGTTAATAATAATTGTTAAAACTTGGCATAGCATATTCACATACATATTTGCTTGGTTCCAGGAATCTGAACGGATGGCAAATACATCTTTGTTGCAAAAGAAAAGGCTTTTGCTGTCAACTTACCATAAGCCTTTTGTGCAGTGTTTATGATTAAATCGGTGAGGGCCTTATGTTTTGGGGCACCCAGCAAGGTTTTTCTTTGGAGGGCCATGTAACCTAGTATACTGTATGCCTCTAATTGGTGGGGCTGCACCATGGTGTGGATCCTTATTGTGTTCCATATTATAAGCTTTAACCAAGTCAGTTGATGTCCCACAAGGCATAGTGGCTGAAATAAGGAAGTTTCAAATACATACATTTCAAGGACTGAAAGCTTGCACTATCATAGACTGGGTCCACTTACATGTATGCCCATATATCCAAAGATGATATATGGGCTTAGGGTGCTGAAGATGAGCTATAATTAGACTACAGATATTCCTATTAATATCAACTTAGTATTTTAATATTATTTTTTTTTGTATTGAATTTATTGAAAAACGTTTAATGGAGCAATTATATGTAGAAGGAAAAAATACATGTGCAGTATCTTATATTGTATATGAGAACATGTCACAAACACTGTATATGTTTAATATGTTAACAGAAAATAGAGCAAGATGACACAGCATTTACAGTAAGGAAACAAATTATTAGTACATGCATCATAATTAAATAAAATCCAACAAAAGAATAAATTCATTTCAAAATATAGCAAGTAAATAGTTTTTTCCAAGCAGAAAATGTGGTTAACCATTTATACCTCTCCTGTAACTCCATGGGGGTGGGGGTGGGGGTGGAGGGTTGTCCTGTCCAGTTATTGACGTGTTATCAAGTCTTTTACATAGCTACTAACACTACTGCAAAAATATACTCTGCATTAAATTTCTGCAGAACTTTGGTTACTAGCTGAAAAACGTTTCTTTCCATGTAAGAACTCTCTTCAGAGAGAGAGAATATATTTTGCATCACCAATTATACCTTGTCCAGCAGTGTCCCAAGATCAGATATTTAAAGAGTATATGCATGTGTTCAACCTGGGGTTTTCTAAATGGTTGTCAAGATTAGGGAATGATGGCACTAGGCTGTCTAGCTTACTGCAATAGTATATTGAGCAAAGTGATAAGATTTTTTCAAGGTTAGTCCCACTGGATATGATCTACTGTAGTTACCATGCGATGAACTTAGCATATACAGTATTTTTTAAATTTATTTTACATTTTATTGGCCTGAAAAGGCACACAGAGTCAAACTCTTTTCCAGGTGGGACCTGGGTGCACAGGGAGGTTAAGTGACTTAGTTAGGTCACACAGTATGTAAGTGGCAGTCGTGGGATACAAACCCAGGTCTCCTGGGTCTCTAGGTTCATGTCTCTATTCCCTAACTTCTAAGCTACACAGCCTCCAGACAGTTCACTGTTCTTGGGGAAAATTGTCACTATTTTTGGTGTCCCATTTTGTCTTTATGGTAGGCAAGTGGATAAGTAGTAATTTATTGATCAGCTTACAAAGCCATTTCAATTCACATCATACAATAAATATTGAGCTAGACAAGGATATTGTACGTTAATTCACATACTTTTTACATATTATACATACAGCTCTTAAAAGGCAGGCATATTTCATTATAAGATCCATTTTTTTAACCAAACCATAATTCTTGAATTTGTTTTGCTGGGGTGTCAAGAGATGATCTAGACAGATAATATGGTAATCCTTTCTACCTTAATGTTTCATATCTGGGACAAAATGATATTACATGACTTGTATCTTCTGGATAGTGCAATCTGCATCCACATTTGGTGACTTCATAAATATGTAAATTGTCTCATATGCTTTAAGAATAATAAATGTGTATGCCTGTAACCTAAATTTAGTAATACTCAACTGAGGTTCAGCTATGTTCAGGAGATCCAATTCTAAATTGGGGCTACATTTCCATTTAGCTAGTCATGGACTTTATTCTGATTTACTCACTTTGATTAGATCTTCTTTTTCCATGCATTATCCAATTTCAATAGCACTAACTTCCTATAACTTTTACTGATGATTATACCTTTTTCAGTAAAGGTTGCAAGTTGTTCATTGCAACTTCTGCCAAAGATAATATTTGCAAATTAGATAGCAACCCTGACTGTAAATCCTTACCTTTCAGATATAACACCTCCCTATATGCTAACTTAGGGTGACTGTTTTCATCCATATTATATAACTCTAGCTAATACCTAAACAGTCTTTTTCTTGTATGTACTTCTATAGGTGGCTGACTTAATTCTGTCCTAGCAGCACTTCTAGGAGTTTCTCTGGGCAAGCTCAGTAACCTTCTCTGAAAAAGCATACATTTTGTGTTAAATACTTCAAGATCAGAAAGTTTCCTAATCTCTGCTCCATAATGCATTTTTGACTATAGCACAATGTTAGCAGTGTTAATGGTTGCATGTGTTACAGTACCTCCATACATCCTATCATTCTATGCACCTACTCCCTCCCCCTCTACCAACTCCCCCACTTGTCCTTTGTCTAGTACCCCCTCACTACCTTCTGCCCGGTCCCCTGTCCACTTCTCTGCCCCCCACTCCTCCCCTCCACCTGCCCTCTGTGCAGTACACCCACACTACCTCTAGCTCATTTTTCTGATCTCTTCTTCCCCCTCCCACTCCCTCTCCACCTACCTGCACTTGCCAACCCCCAACCTGTCTCTCTGCACTTAACCTCTCTCAGATGGCTGCACATTGAGTACCTCCACCGGGAAATTGACAATGCTACCAGCTGCTTCATTCATGTTTTGACTTGTGTAAACCGTAAATGTATTTGCTACCCCTTCCTACGTAAACTCCATGTTAGTAGTACAACCCCAGTGTCAATTTGTCTGCTGCAAATATGCTGTTGCAGCAAAATGTATCTCCTTACGTGTTGATAAGGATCCTTTGTAAACAAGCTTTTAGCTCAAAGATTTGTAATTCTGAGTTCCCAATAAATAAATAAAAAAAAAAAATACATTTTTATCTATACCATGAATGACCTGTCCATCTTAAATTACAGGTAAATTTAAGACCAAGATAAGTGTAGTTGTTTTACAGTTTTAATAATTTTACTGTGATACTTCCATACATGCAAGCCCTTTTTTAACCCCGAGTTGTGCTACCTTGATTTTTGTGAGATTTACTTTTAAAAGTGATATATCACAGAATTCCTTAAACAAGTACAGTCATGATTGTAATCCATTTTTTGTGACAGGCAGTAGAACATCATCCACATATGCTGAAGTAGGAATGTTATTGTTACTTCCTTTCAGAGCATAACGCTGTAAAGTGGATAGAGAGACACGAAAACATAATTTATGTAAACATTAACTAGTAATGAAGCAAGCAAACATCCCTGCTTAACCCCCTTATTTGTGTAAAACACATGAGTTAGCGAATCCTCCCTTGAGAATCTTATTTATGTCCAAGTATCTGTGCACAAAAGTTTTATTGTTCCAAGTAATGATGGATAAACTTTAGTGCTTCTAATTTGTTCCACAGAATATTTCTTGAGTGAGTCAAAAGTAGACGTTAAGTCTATGAAAGCTGCAAAAACCTTTAGTTTGCAAAACATAAATTTATGTAGAATATGATTCAAAACAAAGCAATGCTCACAAGTAGATTAACCTACCCTAAAAACAGCTTGGAGCTAGGATTTAATTTCTTTTTTACATACTGTAGCTAATTCTGTAATCTTATAAGAATAATTTTTGAGAATATTTTTGCCATAATATCTATTAAACTAGTAGGATGATAAGATAAAACACATGACGGCCAAAGCACAGAATGAGCTCAGAATAGTACAAGGAATAAAGAAAAGGGAAAAGGCCTTTTTTTTTACTACATAAATGGAAGGAGGGATAAGAAAGCTGGCATAGTTAGGCTCAAGAAAGGGGATGGATGGGTTACAGAAGACGGAACAAAGGCGGAGGTATTAAATGGATACTTCTGCTCTGTCTTTACAAAGGAGAAGGAGGGATCAATACTGCATGCAGGGAAAGGGAGGAGGGAGGTAGTGGATGACCCAATAGTGGTCATTGGGATCCAAAGAGTAAAGGAAGGACTGATGGCAGTGATAGTGGACAAATCCTTGGGGCTAGATGAAGTACACCCCAGGGTGCTAAAGGAGTTCACAGAGGAGTTGGCAGTCCCACTGACAATTCTATTCAATAGATCCCAAGATTTGGGAATGGTACCAATAGAATGGAGAACAGCACATGTTGTGCTACTGCACAAGAGTGGGCCCAGGGAGGATCCGGGCAACTACAAGCCAGTCAGCATGACTTAAATAGTATGTAAACTTATGGAGACCATACTGAAGGAGGGTCTGGTGAGGTATATGGAACAGAACGGTCTGCAAGACATTAGACAGCACATGTCTGTGGTGGGGAGATCGTGCTAGAAGAACTTGATCAAGTTCTTCAATCGGGTCATGAAAATAGTGGACAAAGGCCAGGCCATGGATATCATTTACTTGGACTTTAGTAAGGCTTTCGATTTGGTGCCACACAGAAGGTTGATAATGAAACTGAGAAACCTGGTGGTGGGGGAAAAGCTGGTAAGATGGATGGAAAACTGGTTGAGTGGCAGAACACAGAGAGTAGTTGGGGGGGAAGATCTCTAGCACCAGGGAGGTCACAAGCAGGGTGCCACAAGGGTTGGTGTTGAAGCCAGTATTGTTTCACATCTTTATTAGTGACATTGGAGAGGGCATTTGTGGCAAAATGTGCCTATTTGTAGACAACACCAAACTCTGTGGGAGAGTAGACACCCAGGAAAAGAATCAAGAACTGAGGGAGGACTTGGCCAGACTGGAGAAATGGTTAGGGATATGGCAGCTTGGGTTCAATGCCAGAAAGTGCAAAGTGATGCACACAGGGGCCAAGAACAGACTACTACTTAGGAAAAGTTCAGGTAACTGCATCCAAGGAGGAAAAGGACCTGGGTGGTAACAATTACTAGTGACCTGAAGCATTCCACTTAATGCAAAAAGGTGGTGACGAACACAAATAAGATGCTGGGATGCTATTCAAGGGAATTCAGCAGCAGGCAGAGTGAGGTTATTTTGCCCTTATACAGGTCACTGGTAAGACCACACTTAGGATACAGAGTGAGGTATTGGCATCCATACCTAAAGAAACATATTAACATGCTGAAGGGGGTCTAGAGGAGAACAACTAAAATGATCAAGGGGCAGCAGGACAAGACTTATGAGGAGAGGCTAACAGCCCTAAGGATGTACTCCCTGGAGGAAAAGAGGCAGATGGCTGACATGATATAGACCATCAAGTACTTAAAGGGAGTTATCAGAGTGGAATTGGAGGGTCTCTTCAACAAGACTGACAAAACCACCACTATAGGGCACAGACTAAAATTGATGAGGGGAAGATTCAGAAGGGGTATGAGGAAACAATGTTTTATGGAGAGGGTTGCATCTGCCTGGAATGAGCTTCCAGAGGGAGTGGGGGTAGCCAAGACAGTGGGGTCCATCAAGAAAGCCTTGGACAAACAAAGAGGGATATGATGGGGCCAAGAAGGTGGTACGGGAAGGGTGGGTGGGGAGGAGGGAGCAGAGTCACTGGTGTAAATGTAAAGGACAGGATCCTGCATAGAACTGAGCAGACACAATAGGCCAGTAGGTCTCCTTCTGCTGGCACACTTTTGTATGTACGTATAAATGGTCATCCCGTTTCCCTTCTTACGGAGTGGCACAGTTATATTTCCTTTTCCTGAAGTAGGTACAGAATTTTCTCTTATGCTGGAATTATACAAATTAACTAGTATCTCTACCCACCAATTACTTATAGCTTTATATACTTCAGGAGGAATTTTGTCTAGGCCTGGTGCTTTTTTTATGTTTTTTTATTTCATTAATTACTTCTAACTCCATGATTTATTTTATTTTGGAAACTTCATCATTATATGACATACTGCTTTTATTAGTTTCTGTAAAAAAATTTTAAAATGTGAAGCACAAACATATGGGAGTATACAGTACATGACTTCAGATCTCTAGAGTAAACATCAGTGCCTTAGTTACATACTAGCAGAACCGAACTGTATTATTTTCTGTAACTGTTCTTATAATTTTGCCCCAGTTACATATTTCATAAATCTGTTTTTGTTATTCAAGAATCATTAAATATCTTTCCATTGCTCGATTCAGTTCAACATGGTCTTGCCTAGATGACAGTCTCCTACAATATCTAATGAAAGCATTCAGTTGTTTTCTTCTTAATTCTACAATGATCATTAAACCAAGAACTTGAATCAAATGCTCTTCTCTCACTGTGTAGGAGAGGTTGTAGCTGTACACAAATGTCATTCAGAACTTGCTACTTCTCCTTAATCATTGTCAAAGAACAAAAATCAAAACATTGTCAGTATCAAACACCTGCTTTCCCTCTAATTCATTATTCCATAGCAGCCTCATATTTACCTTATTAATTTGTTTAATTAGGCATCTTCATTCCATTTGTGGGACATGACTTAAATAAGAAAACACATATAATGCTAATAAAAAATGATCACTCCCTGACTGAGCTATAAATTCCATATCCCTCACCTGAGTCAAACTTAGCATTGTCACTGTCCAGTAGTAAATTACTATTGCAGCATTATGAAAGAAAAAAGGTAAAGTTCCTGTCTCTGTCAAGCCATGTAAGATAAAAATTGTTGATAATTTCTATTAGCCCCGTGGGTTATATATTAAATCATTGCTACATCTTTAATATTTCTGTGGCTGAAGGTCTGGGACAATTTTTTTTGTATCAGACAGACAGTTGCAATTTTCAGTGTGAGCATTGACGTCCCTATATAGTTAAACTTTGGAATTCGTACTTTAAACTTTTTCCAGTAATTTGGACAACTTTCCCCATTGTCCCTGTTTATAATATGTTGAGTGAGAAGGAGAGATATAGACATTCACAATTTTTACACTATTTCCAACTGAACGCTTACAGTATGATATATTTTAGACAATATTGCCTATCTCCTATATCTTGACTTTATTATCTATCTTGATCAAAATTACCAGTTCCCCTAAACATCTATCTATAGTTTTTCCCCCTTCTTGCTGGTAACTGGTATAATAAATATCCATTCATGGGGGAGTTGTCCAATGCAGGAGTACACGTTTCTTGTAAACATTGCATTTGCTTTCTGAATCAGCTTTACAAAATCCGTGTCAGATAATTTCATTAACAAATCAGAGATCTTCCATGAACATAGAACTGGCTACTATAGTCAGTTATTTTATTATATTTACTGGTTTCCATTGTTTATCACTTGCTGGCAGTGGCTGGCAAACTCCATTATTCATACGTGTGAATAACGAACCGTGAATAACAGAGTTTATCCTGAGCACCTTCCCTGAACTCTGTGCCTGCCTATCCGCTGCAAGCCAAGAAGCTCCACGGCTGCCTACCCTTGAACTGCCATCCCACTTGTGCTATATCCAGAAAACTGCCAAACCATGAGCAGCTTTCTTGTCAGGCAACAGGAAAGAAATTTAACAGAGAAATGCACCTAAAATAAATCTCAGCAAACCTAAGTAAAAAATGACAAGCTCTTCCCAATTTATGTTTGGCACTGAATCTGACCATTTAAACTTTATTGAAGAGCAAGAGAATAAAAATACATTAAAAAAAACAAGAGTGACATCCAGCTGTTTTCAAAGTATCTATCAGAGACCGGTGATGCTGCAGAACTTATGTGTATGCTGATGGCAGAACTGGACATAAAAATAGCAACAGTAAGAGAACCAGTAAATATAAAAAATAAAGCAGGGGGAAGTGTGGTATTAGGATTTTATGCACACCCTCAGTGTGTGATGCCTTTATAAACCCCTCAGGCTTCTCCCTCGGGGTTTATGGGGCATCACACACCTCAGGGGTATATAAAATCCTCATTAACCACACTTCCCCATGCATTATTCTATATATGTAGTCAATTCTCCCTTGTGTTTTAGAAATAATCAAATCTATTCTGTACATGTATTATGTATTGCATACTTGTTGATCTTTGACCACCCTAGTATGCTGCTCTTTAGGGATTAGCAAATTAATTTTCTTTTATCTTGCATTATATTTAAATTCCCCCTTAATCAACAATAATCAAATAAATTATTACCCTTACCATCTAGTTTTTCAGGTTATATGAGAACTGGAATTGCAAGCCATCTGTCTCTCATCAGTATCCAAATAGTTCCCTCCTTTTTTCTCTCCCGTTTTCTTTTGTTCTTTGTGGACATGAGCAGTCAGATCACAATCTTCACCCCTTTTCCATATGTTCCTTATTTTGTACTGATTTTATCACCCTTCTGATTGCTTACCATCATTCATACAAGTTATGTCTTTCAAAGATCTCAGAGAAAGCAATAAAACATGGTATATATAATAAAATGTCCAGAAATATGAATCTCCATTAAACTGTATAGCAGCTTTCAATAACCGAAATTGTTCTAGTCCTTCTTAAAAACAGTACTGTGGCTACAACCTCTATGTGAAATTCATGAAGGTCTGGAACTGTGCAGTAATTTGAGTGTTCACATGATCACCTCTTCACTAAGTAAAATTCAACATTCTCATAACATCTATGCAATAAAAAAGAAGGGCTAATAGAATATTTGGTCAGAACACTGGGCAATATACACTTATGATGAAAAAATAATTTGACATTAACCTTATTAAATGAAAACCCCAACTTACTGCCTTCTTTTCATTAATTTATTAATTTGTAATTCGGAAATGCCTTCTTGAGTTCATTATTCTTTTTCCAATCTAAAAGCATTAATTTCTCTAGAGGCCTCAAATAATGCTGCTTCAGTGGTTTCTGAAACCAGAATTAAGAAGGCACCTTGAAGTCACACAACTCTATATGAGATCTGTTTCACTTTCAAATCAAGAATAAAAGCATAAACAAGTAAGTTAATTAAATATTATACCTGATTTCACAGTTTTCCTTGCATGAAAGAGAGATTTTACCTCTGGTCAATGTCAGGCCCGAAGGTGGATTCAGCATGCCAGCACACCAACTACCACTCTGTTGTTCCATCTTGGAGTGAATCAGCTTATGACATCACCAAGTCACATGGTATGAGGCACGTGAAATTTAAACTTCAAAATTAGTTTAAACATTTAAAAAGGTTTTCCAATAGTTTAGTTTTAAATCTAAAATCTAATAATTCATGTATTCTTTCCTAGTGAGCTACATAATTTAAATAGTCAGGAGTTGCTTAACTCTGGAAAATCCTAGACCAATAGTAAATTAAGAGATAAGAACCTCTTAAATTACTGCAGAGAGGTAAGGCATGCATTGCTCAAAAGTGTAAAATTATCCACTACTTTCTGACCATAAAATATTTTTCTGTCCTCCATTTAGCATTTATCAGGTGCCTGTTACTGATACACATCCCTCCTCAACAGCTATAACAGGGCAGAGGTCTTTCCTTTGTGCTTGGCTTTGCACAAAGGATGTTCTGTCTCCCTTCTCTTCAAATTCCTCAGGCTTCTTCAGTCCTGACTTCACCTCTTTGCTTCCAGATGCTTCTTGCCCTCCTCCCCACTTCAAGCAACTTTCAGGCTGTACTGCACTCAGTGTCCACCAGTATGAGCTTGACTTCAGGTCTATTGCTGTTCTCCCCACAGAGAATTTGTAACAAAAAGATCCTTTCTGAGGGATTTCAGTAATTCCACATTGATTCACAATTATATGAATCCCTTAGCCAAAGCTGGCATACCTGTTTCCAATAAAAGTAAGGCAAAGACAGGCAGAGACAGAGAGAGAGAGAGAGAGAGAAAGGAGCCAAAGCTTCCTTAAATCAAGGAGGTTATTTTCTAGACTACACTGAATTGAATTATTACTATTTGGACCTGTGCAAGTAACTAGTATTGATTCTGTTTTTGTGGTTGACTTTTCTTAGTTTAACTTTAATTTGCCAGGGGGGAACTGTAGCTGGGAGCTATTTGCAGTCATTTGTGACTAGACCTGTTACTTAACCTCTGTGAAATAGGCGTCTGAAAGGAAGGAAGGCACTCCCGGGGTGGAGGGTCAGAGTTGTAGTGATTGTTTCTGGATGGCATTGGTTTACTCCCATCCATCCTGCCCTCACCCAACCAGCCCCAAGTGCATAACTTCCTTTATAGCATGAGTTCTGACACCACTTCCCCAAAACTGCTAACAACATACACCTGTTCATATCCTTAAAGGCACAGCACACTGAATAGGGGGTAGAGACACTCACAAGCTCGCACACACTAAAACAAGAATAAAAAAAAAGAAAAGCATCAGTAACAGCAAGGGACACAGCCATGTGGGGAGGGGTGCAATGCATTGGCTGTGGAGCAGCAGTCTTCTGGGAGACATTCTGGAGACTGTGTTGCTGCCCTACTTGCAGGCACCTCTCTGGTCTGAGGGAGGAGGTTATTCGTCTCCATGCTCACCTGGCAACGATTTGGGAAACCTGCTCCCCCACCCAGGGACCTCCCAGGCCACCACCACTACCTCAGAGGTTGCCAAGAAAGAGGAGTGGTTGGACAATGGTGGGCACAAGGAGGGCGAGGTTGGTGGCACAGAGGCACATCCCTCCAGTTGTACCTCTCCACATTTAACCTTTAGGCTGCCAGAAGATTTAGAACGCATAGGGTTTTAGGACAAGATATTATGTCAGCGGCAGCCTACGGGTTAATTTACCACTCTGGCAGAGTGTAGTTCCTCTATGGAGGCACCCACAGTGGAGACCAAGGAGGATGCTGGGAACCTCCACAATGGAGACCCACAGGAGGGTGGCACAGGACCCCTCAGGGGAAGGAAACAATTCCTGGTGGGGGATTCAGTTATTAGGGGAGTAGAACTGGGGGAGGGAGGGGAATGGGAGGTAAGGTACCTGCCCAGCACCATGGCTTGGAGGGATAGGAAATGAATCCTCAGGTTTGTGGGAGCAGCTGCAAGGGGGAGTGAGCTGGATGTCATTATCCACCTAGGGACAAATGACCTGGCTGAGAATGGGATCAGAGCAGTGCAACAGGAGTTTGTGGAGTTGGGGAGGGACCTTAGACAGGTAGCAAACACAGTAACTTTCTTGGAAGTGCTACCTGTCTATGGCATGGATGAGGCTAGGGTACTCCGCATCATGGGATTCAATGACTGGTTGAAAAACTTGTGCAGAGCTCAGGGATTTGGCTTCACTGGGGACTGGGGCTCCACCTGGAGGGATGCAGGCCTATACAGGCATGATGATCTGCATCTATCCTGGAGGGGAAACAGGATCCTAGCTGATAGGTTTAAATGCTTCCTTGGCAAGCATTTAAACTATCCAAGGTGGGAGTCACTGAAAAGGAAGGAGATCCTAGCCCCACCCCAAAAAAATCAGGGTAGTTAGTGAGGTAAACACCAAGACAGAGCAGTTGATAGGGAGAAAGGCATGGGTAAATGGAGAAAAAGACAAAGGCAGTAAGGACAGGAATGGTGCAAAAAGAAATAAAGCCATAAGAAAATGGAGGGTAATGAGTACCAATGCCCATAGTCTAGGTAAAAAGCTCCCCAAAATGGTGGCCTTGATGGAAAATGGATGCCTGTGTGTTGTGGCAGTCACAGAAACATGGTACACAGAGAACCATGACTGTGATGTCAACATACCAGGGTACACAATCTACAGGAGGGACAGGGAGGGAAGAAGAGGAGGAGGAGGAGGAGGAGTTCTCTATGTAAAAGAAGGGATCAAAGCAACAGAACTAAAGGGTAAACAGAGAGGAGAGGAAGCACTGTGGGTCACCCTGGAGACTAGAAATGGCACCACAATCCGCACAGGGGTTGTATATAGACCCATGTCTCAGGGGGAGGAAAAGGACAAGGAAATGATAGGCATCCTTGGGATGGCAGACAAAGGGGAGATATTGCTTATGGGGGACATGAGTATGCCAGATGTTAACTGGAGCACCTTTGCTGCAGCCACATACAAGAGCAGGGACATTCTCGATGATCTACAGGGGGCATGCCTCAGACAGCTAGTTTTGGAACCCACTGGGGAGGGAGCAGTCTTAGACCTGGTACTCTCAAATGTGGAAGGAGAGAGGATCTCTGATCTTGAAGTGGGTAGCCATCTGGGAACAAGTGACCGCCAAACAGTGTGGTTCACGATAAACTTAGCTGTAGAGTCAAGCCATACAAAAGTGAAGGTACTGGACTTCAGGAGGACTGATTTTGTCAAAATTGGAGAGTGCCTCAGAAAAGCACTAGCAAACAGGCAAGAAGGAGGGGTGGAGCAACAATGGGGAAACATCAAAACCGCCATCACAGAGGCAACAAGCCTTTGTGTGAAGCAAATAAACAAATCATAATGAAAGAATAAAACACAATGGTTCTCAAAAGAAGTGACAGGAAAGGTAAGGGAGAAAAAGATAGCATTCAGGAAGTATAAGGAAACACAGAAGGAGCAGGACAGAGAACTGTATCAGTTAAAGCAGAAGGAAGCGGGTAAGGCAGTTAGAATAGCAAAGGCCGAAACTGAGGAAAAGATAGCCAACTCGATTAAGAAGGGGGATAAAACCTTTTATAGGTACAGTAGAGAGCAAAGAAAGACTAATGCAGGGATCCTGAGGCTGAATAAAGAGGAAGGTGGTTGGGCAGAAGGCGACAGTGAAAAAGCAGGGATACTGAACGAATACTTCTGCTCAGTATTCACAATG
This sequence comes from Neoceratodus forsteri, assembly GCA_016271365.2. Taxonomy (NCBI): domain Eukaryota; kingdom Metazoa; phylum Chordata; order Ceratodontiformes; family Ceratodontidae; genus Neoceratodus; species Neoceratodus forsteri. Next base: position 579,596,570 of record CM057456.1, read on the forward strand.
GAAAAGCAGTGGAAAATACCTAATCCAGTCAATAGAAGCACTCTGGATAGTGGGGTTGATATTAGTCCTTTCACAGAAGAAAGGGTTCTGAAAGAACTCTTGAAACTAAAGGTGGATATAGCAATGGTGCTTGATGGGATTCACCCCAGAATTCTAAAAGAACTAAGGGAGAACTAGTAACACCACTGACTACCCATTTTAATAAATCATGGGAGGATGGGGTGGTACCTGAGGACTGGAGGAGGGTGGATGTGATTCCCCTTGACAAAAGTGGGAGCAAGACAGAGGCAGGAAAATACAGACCTGTCAGTTTGACCTCAGTGGTAGGGAAAATGATGGAATCACTTCTGAAGGAAAGAATTGTTGAGTACCTAGAGGCCAGTGGGGCACAGGACCCAAGGCAGCATGGTTTCACAGCAGGAAGGTCATGTCAGACAAATCTAATTGATTTCTTTGACTGGGCGACCAAAGTAGTAGACCAGGGAGGGTCTGTGGACATGACGTACCTAGACTTTAGTAAGACATTTGACACAGTCCCACACAAAAGATTAATAAACAAATTAGCCAGTCTGGGAGTGGGTCCCAGGGTGGTACCTGGGTGAAACACTGGCTGGACAACAGGACACAGTGGGTAGTAGTAAATGGAGTCCACAGTGAAGAAAGGGGGGTTATTAGTGGTGTACTGAAGGGTTCAGTACTAGGGCTGGTCCTTTTTAATGTCTTTATAAGTGACATTGCAGAGGGACTGGAAGGGAAAGTAGGTCTCTTTGCAGATTACACAAAGATCTGTAACAGGGTTGATATGCAAAGTGGGATGGAAAGGATAAAAAGGGTCTTGACAAGGTTGAAGGAATGGTCAAATGTATGGCAGCTTAGATTCAATGCAATGAAGTGCAAAGTAATGCACCTGGGAAACAAAAACCCCGGGGAAGAGTACACAGTGAGAAGTGAGATACTGACAACAACAAAAATGGAAAGGGACCTGGGGGAGTCATATCATATGACCTAAAGGTGGCCAGCAATGTGAGAAGGCAGTAAGGAGGGCTTGGGGGGATACTGGGATGCATAGGGAGAGGCATCACCAGTAGAAAACAGGAAGTTGTTGGCCCTCTGCACAGACAGTTGGCAAGACCACATCTGGAGTACTGTGTACAGTTCTGGAGACCCCATCTCCACAAAGACATAGACAGGGTGGAGGCTGTCCAGAGGAGGGCAATCAAAATGGTGCAGGGTCTGGACTAGAAGACATATAAAGAAAATTAAAGGAACTTAAGATGTATAGCCTTGAGGAAAGGAAGGAGAGGGGGACATGATAGAAACTTTCAAATACCTCAAGTTAATAAACAAAGTCCAAGAGGGTAGCATCTTTCAGAAAAAGAGATGTGCAAGAACAAGGGGACACAATTTGAAGATAGAGGGGGTATGGCTTAGAGTTAATGTGAGAAAGTATTTCTTCACAGAGAGGGTTTTAGATGCATGGAATGGCCATCCTGAGGAGGTTGTAGAGTCAAAAACAGTGGGGGAATTCAAGAATGCTTGAAACACATAATCCAGTTCTAGTGGGGGGTAGGCAGAACTGGCTGTTGGTTAACTAGGCTCTGCAGCTTATCCGTTAGGTAGGGAAATGGGCAGACTAGGTGGGCCAAGCGGTCCTTATCTGCCATCAAATTCTATGTTTCTATGTTTAATATAGTAGCAGAGTGCTACTCCACAGCTCCTCTAATCACCTCCTGCAGTTCTCTGTATGCATCTAGCTCAGCTCTCCTAACCTCTAGTCTTTATGTCAGAAATGTCTGTAACCAGTGGCAAACAAGAACTTATAAAATCTCAATAGAAAATTTGAAACACCTCTTCCTCTTGGGCATTCTGCAGCCACTGTGAGAATGACATTGTACTGTAGTTAGCATTAAAGGTCCTTTACTGAGTTGATGTATGAGAAAAGTTCTAGATTGTAAAAATCAGAAGAATTCCTTGTTGTCTAGTCTGTACTCTGCGTCTCTTTAAAATCTTGAAAAGTTTGAACCTTGTCCCAGTTGTAAAACAGCTGTGGAATACACAAACCATGGCTCACATATTTTATACTGATGATTTAATCTCATAGACCCAAAGTCCATATTCCATTCAAACCAATAGAAGGTAATAAGAATCAGAGTAGTATTGCTTTTTGTACTATTTTCCTATTTCACTGAAGTGTGGTGGTAGATCATCGATCCAGACAGTCTGGCATAAAATTAGCAATGCACAATTAAAAGGTGATCCGCCGAAAGGCCTGTTTTTCCTATATTTCTACCTCTTTGCCAGTTAGCATTATCAAATGAATTTATTAGAGGTTTATTCTGGGCTGGCAAGTAGTACAGTAAAAGTGCAACAGTGATGGTACAAGACTCACTGGTACCCTGAGCAATTGTAGTTAAGCAAAACGTACTTTAATATACTTACTCACCCACATGGACTGAGATATAACAGAGTCCTACTATTAGATAACTTCAGTAGGGCTCAGGAATGACAACATAACATAAGATAGTATTTTAAGATCTGATGGCACTCTAGGCCCATCATGTCTGTCCCCTGTGCTTCATAAAGAGGGATGAAAATAAAGTATTATATGAAAACATGCAAACATTTACTTATTCATAGGGAGTCCCTACTAGAAATCTGACAGAATTCTGTTGACTTTCAGAAATTCCTCCTAAATCCATGGCATTCCATTGGAAGCAGAATGCAGGAATTTTAAAAGTGGTACAGAATTTCAACCATGGATTAATACTTCACAATTTATATAAACCATGGATTAACGTTCCATGGTTGATGTAAACTTTGGATTAGGTTTCAACAAACTGCAGAAGACTAATGCACTAATACTTAAACCATGGAATAACCATGAAATACAAATCTGTGGTTTATATTAACAGACTTTCAGGATTCTGCCAAATTTATCAAAAAATTCTGAAAAGCATTTCAGAAGTAGAACTGCCATTGTGCTTGACTTCTATTAGCAGAATGTTGGTTTTGCACAGCTCTAGTCCCTATCCGCTCTTCTAAGCAGGATACACTTTGATTCCCCTGGTAAGCAAAAATGTGTTCCGCCTTACCTCAAAGACTTGTTGATTCTTCATATCTAAAATCTCCACTAGTAGGCTGTTCCACAAGTTTACCACACTCTGAGATAAAAAAAACAACTCCTTATGTTTGAATGAGATAGGGGTAAGGGGTAAAATAGTCTGCTGTCAGTATGTGTACATGAAAGCAAGAAAGTTGACAGTTTTGACCACCTTGCCATTTTAGACTTCATTTGTTTTATACATGTTGTATAGTTATCTCATAACATTTAGTGAGATTTTTCAGGATTCTGATATTTAAACATTTAATCGAATGCCTGTTCTGTTTGAGCGAGTAGGAATCCCACAAAGATGGTGGTACTAAGTCTAAGCTTTGCTCTTGGTGACATTCTGCCACAGCAAAAAATGTTCAAACCACCAAAGACCACCAAGTTTTACTGATCGGAGGATAATGGAACAACACAATGTCATCAGCATTTAAAGTAATCTTGTAATTTAAATGGCAACTCTAGTCTAAATACCTTCCATATGAAGACACTAATGGACTCAGTGCACTAGGGGTTAAATGTATACCTCAGAAAGAAAGGGGTGGAAGAGAATACACCTGCTTGATTCTTCATTGTAAAGCAAAAAAATATTGCTATGTGCCTATTGGCCCATCAACTTGCATATAGGCCTTTATAAAATAGTAAGAGAAAATCATGTAATCTGATTGGCTTACATTTATTAATTATGTTCCATGCATAGAGATTAACAAGTGCTGTAAAATGTGGAACTGATTACCACTGGAATCAGCAAACCAACAGAATGTTGGCATTTCAACTGGCAGCCATTGTTTTATTGCCCGCTAACTGTAAACATCACATTTACTTGCCATGGCTATCTCTCAAGCTGTAAATTTCGACATCAGCATAACAGAGGATGAGCTAGAAGACCTCTTTAGACTAAGTGAAGATGAAGAAGATCCCTCAACAGTTCCCAAAGCATCCCAGTGTACACAAGAGGTTCAAAATGCAACAGTGAGTACAGTAAATTTTAAACAGAATGTTACAACGGGAGACTGTTCTGTCAGACATCTGACTTTAACAACGTCCGAATTAAATGCAATTGAGGATTCAAAAAAATGAACCAACCACAAAGAAATCCACAGTTTGGGCTATGAAGGTATTTAATGTCTGGCAAGCTGTAAAAGGTGTAAAAATAGACTTAAAAATGGCCAGTGAAACTGTCTTAAATGACACATTCAGATCCTTTTATGCCGAGGTCCATAACATCAATGGACAAGAGTACTCTAGCAGCAGCTTTTGTTGTTTACGCTCTTCTCCAAACAGACACCTGAATTCCCTAGAAATTGGCAGAAAGATAAACATTATAACTGACACAGATTTTGCAAGCAGCAATAACATGTTTGTGGCAGTTACCAAGAGGTACAGAAAAGCCCAAAAGGATACATCCAATCACCACCCTACCATCTCACACAGTGACCTGATCAAATTAAAGTGTGTCCAGAGCCCTGAGACCATGCCTGGTCTACTCCGCAAAGTCTGGTTTGATGTCCAGATGTACATGGCCAGGCGCGGTACGGAGGGTCTCAGACAACTGACGCCCAACAGCTTTGTTTTTAAGTGCGATGACAATGGGCACGAGTATGCGACCCTGAGTTTCAATGAAGTAACCAAGAATCACAAAGACCCCATTGAGCAGAACAAAGAAAACCTCAGAGGATTTATCTACTCCGAACCTGGATCGGAGACATGTCCAGTTGCCAGTTTAAGAAAATATCTGCAAAAACTCCCTCAGGATGCCCCCGCTTTCTACTGTCACCCTCGTAAATTTCCTCAAGTTTTCCTAGACACACAGTCGGAATGGTATACAAAAGCACCGATTGGGTTAAATTACCTGTCATCCATGATGACAAAAATAAGCAAGGAAGCCGTGCTGTCTCAAGTGTACACCAATCACAGTATCCGTGCGACAGCAGTCCAGCTGCTTTCTGATGCCGGTCTGGAGAGCTGTGAAGTAATGGCAGTTACACGGCATTGCTGTGAGGCGAGTCAGTGGTCTTACTGGCGGCCTGCTTCTATGGACCAGAAGCACTGGAGTTACTTCCTGGGACAGGCAGAAGAAGAGAAGAGCAAGTGAGCGAGTGAAAACTGAAAAACAGTCCCAAGTCCTGAAAGAAACTTCAGCACAGTGCCATCTAGCTCCAATTGTAGGCAAGCAATTATCTCTGAGCCCCAATCCTCCACAGACTTGGACAGGGAGACCTCTGGTGATCAGCTGGTGACAGTGCAGCAGGGACCATTCATCTTCAGTGGTGCAATGACATTCAATGGAGCGTAAGCTTTTCCAGCCTAAGCAAGTAATTTTTTAATTTTGCAGTCATCAGTTATTGAGTGCATCTCGAGATTAAATTTGTTTTATCTGACTACCCCAGTATATGCTTCTCCCCCTCACACCCCATTATTAATGGGACTCTTTCTTTTTTTTTTGCATAGAAATATTTGAAAGATAAAAACAAATTTTATGCATGTTACATGTGTTTTTGTCATTTTTTTTAAATGAAACAATGGTAGTAACATTTTATAAGCGCAATAAAACACTTCAGGTGTGCATGGAATAGATTTTACCACACGGCCAGGGGCTAAAAGCACTTGGCCAAGGTCTTGTACCTCATTATGCCCCTGGCCGTGCGGTAAAATCTGTTCCATGCACACCCTGTCATGTCTTATTGCTCGTGTGGCTGACTGTATAGGCCATGAAACCCATTTTTTCTTAAGAATACAACACAGGAAGGGCCACAATACCCAATCAAATGCCATTTCCGCATCAAGATTGAAAAGGCACAAACTATGTCAGAAATGCTGACTCTTTAAAATAACTTGAACAGCTCACTGAACATGGTTATGGGTTTGTCGCTGGGCAATAAGCCCATCTGGTCACAGTGGATTAGACTCAGTAGCATTCTAACTCTCTAGGACATGATATATATGAATAGCTAAAGGACAACACTTTAGATTCAAACTGGATAATACGATTCACAATGGTTGGGGGTTTACTCTCTGTTGGAATCACTGAAACAATTAAATGTTTCAGGAATGGTGGCATAGCTTGACTATGAAGTGCTAGAGCACTTCACTGAAGACCCTTAGCAATACTGGAAGAATCTTTGTATGCATACCCTTGTACCATTCCCTTGTGTTACCATCTGAAGCAGGTTACTTATCTTTAATTTTGATATGACCTGAAAATGTTTCTGTAGAGCAACAGTTCTCAAACTTTGTCATAGTGAGCCTCCCCTATGCCATGGAAAAGATCTTGAGCCTCCCCAAAATACTGAAATATTTTTGGGCCTCCCATAGAAAAATAGCCTACTTTATACAGTACATCAGGAATAAATTGAAACCTCTTTGCATAGCTGGCTCTCATGTTATTAAGTTATTGTAACTCCAACAGGACAACCTACTTGCTCCAATATTCTGACTTGAACCATTGTTACCCCTCTACTGCCATACCGTCATGGGTCAGACTGCTTTTCTGTTTCCCCGCTGACTTGAATAACCTTCCTGCCAACCTCTGCCTCTTTCCCTCTCACTCTGTTCTTAAACAAATTCTCAGAGATCATTTTGCTCCCTCCTGCTTTTATTCCTAGTACCTGTATGGTTAACACTTGTATTTGAACAGTTCTGCTGCCAGTCTAATTGATCAATTGTTCCTCGCATTGTTAGTTTATTGTTCTTAATTTGTTTGCACTTTTATACATTTTGTATTGCTTGAGTGTTCTGCAGTTACATTTTGAATTGTATTCTCTCAACCTACCCTTTCCTGGGTACAACTTGAAATAAGCCAAGCGCTCAGGGCACAGTACCTTCCCTGGTTGCAGACTTGTGAATAAATGCATAAATTCACCTACTGTTATCCTCTTTCAGTTTGCCTTATCCCTTAGCACAAAATACATTAAACTCAAAATTTAAATACTGTACTTTTTCAAGACTTGCTTGAGCCTCCCCTGGAACAGGTTGGGGCCTCCCAAGGGAGGCTGGCCTCACCATTTGAGAACCCCTGCTGTAGAGTAATGGTTGTAAGTGAACCAGTTAATGCTAATATCTTCAGATAAAATAAACAGCTGATTTATCTAAATCAGTTGATTCATTAGCTTTTAATGCCTAATATATTTTGGTGGAGGAGAGTAACACTACATCATGGCTGTAATTTACCTTGACCTGCTTAGCATTGCCGCTTGTTTAGATGTGAAAAAGGTTTGTGAATAACTAAGGGTCATAGCAGTCTGAAATGAAATTTGATTTCTCCATTTCAAACCAGGGGAGTTATCAGATAATATTCTGCCCTATTGATTTCCTGTTAGAAAGAAATCATTTAGCTGAAGGCAGAAAAAAAATCATAAACTGTTGCCACCACAGCCTTTTCCACACAGCAGCATGTTGATTTATCCTTTCAGCTTGTGTACCCATTATCCATTGACTAGGGCACAGACATTACATTTTCTGAATAGAGGCTGAGCGCAGACATTTTCTGATTGCATTCTGTTCCCAGACAAATCCCAGTCATTGCTATTCACAATGAGAAGTACCTCCAGCTGTCTGCTGTGGACTAAGGAATGGCAAAGGCTGAGATGGCTACCTTTTGAGATAGTGGCTGGGGTGCAAGGAATTATAGTGTGAAATGAATCAGACTAGAGCAATTTACAGGAAAGTAATTTCACCCCTATGGAATTTTATAATTAGCTTACATGTCTACATACAGTGGGCTACTACTAAATTATTGCAGTGCTGCAAATTACGCTTACCAGTCATGCAAAATATGTTGTTATTGAAGGCTGAAAGCTGTGAATGTCCCTTGAATGAACTAGCATAGAATAGATATTTCCAGTGGTGAAAGAGAACAGGAATGCACAGGAACCTGGTTCCTGTACCTTTTTTTTTTTCAGCACTAACGGAGTTCCTGTACTTTTTCTCACTGATATTGGAACTGAAATTCTTAAAATAGCAATATAGTGATCATTTCTGGGCCTGTGATTTGAAATCAGGGTTTTCCATAACAAACTTTGACTTGTACAATAATGTAATTTTCCTAGATATATTGGATCTACTAGTATACAGTCAATGAAAAAAAGCACCCATCACATGGAAAGAAACAGACACTGTACTAGGGCCAACTGATATTTATTTATGCTGTGGCAATCTACAACTGGTAAAAGGCTGGTATAATCATTCAGTCAGTTTATTCTGATGATTCAGTCCATGTGATGGGTGCTTTTTTTCATTGACTGTATGCTTTGCTGTTCACACAGCACCATCAATTAGTGTCCGGTGCTCCTCTTTTTTGTATCATTTCGTTTTTGGATCTACTAGTACCATACAAATAGATGTGTCTTGATTGAAAGAGTTATCCTTCAGATGTAGGATCTTCATTCTGCGTTTCGTATTTTCTAATTTCTGAGTTCCTGTACTGCTTGTCTACCCCTTTCACCACTGGATATTTCACTTTTATTTATTAAAACTTGATATCTGGTAAAGTTCTATTAAGCCACATTTTTTATTCCATCAATCTGTGCAGAGGTAAGAAAAGGGCCGCTTGTCTCATCCAGTCTGCCCTGATGGTCCCTGCCTAGTCTATCTCTGCAGACCCTAAATAGTCTCTGCCAACCCTCCCTCCTCACAGCCTATTTCATATTCCCCTTTGTCTATCCCATGCATGCTTGACACCCTCTTGGTTTCACGTCCACCTCTTCCACTACAATCCATTCGGGGCATATACCACTGTTTCAGTGAAGTAGTACTTTCTCAAATCCATCTTAATCCTCCCCCCCCCCAGCTCCACCACATACTCTTGAGTCTTTATGATCTTTCTCATTTGAAAAAGATTACCCTTCTACACTCTGCTCCCATCAGTGTGATATTTATAGGTCTCTATCATGTTCCCTCTTTCCGTTCTTTTTTTCGAGGTGAACATGTTGAGATCCCTCAGTCTCTGCTCACAGTGCTTTTGATGCAACCCTTTCACCATTTTCGTTGCCCTCCTCTGTACTGCCGCCACCCTGTCTATGTCCTTTCTGAGGTGCAGTCTCCAGAACTGGACACAGTACTTCAGGTGGGGTCTCACAAGCAAGCAATACAGTGGCAACACCACCTCCCCACCTCAAACTGAAGATATGTCTCCCTATGCATCCCAGCATCCCACTGGGTCCTACCCACTGCTTTGTCATACTGCTCTGCCACTTTGAGGTCATCAGATATGATAACCCCAAGATCATTTTCCTGCTTTGTAACTGTCAGTACCTCCCCATCTTACATTCCACTGCTGGGTTCATATACCCTAGGTGAGTAATTGTGCACTTTTTGGCACTGAACCTCAACTGCCATGATCCTGACCACTCCTGGTGTTTCCCAAGAAGAATGAAACTGCCAAAAATGCAGTCATAATCTTGGACAGAGTACAGCCCCTCTGAGGCTCTGACTCCTTGCTGGAGTGACAAGTTTCTGTATGCCTTGTCTCAGTTTCCCTTCTTGCACAATGTACTGGTAAAGGCCCATAAGGTAATGTTCAGTGTGAACTTATACTGCCAGACTAGCAAAGCATCACTGGTATCAAGCCATAAACTAAAACTGGAGTCACTGCTAATGCTTGTTTTCAAGTCAGAAGTTCTGATCAGGTCAATGGGATAGGTCTAGTATTCTTGAATCTGATGGGGTGGTTATTGGGAGGCTGTAGTTCCTGTCTTTCAGCCACTCAGAGATCATAGGGGTACTTGAGTTCAGGTCTAGGGCATCCACCCATGAGGCCTACTCTGCATGCATAAATTAATATTTGACTTCAGTAGCACTTGGTTTCTTCTATCCTCTTGGGGGGGTGGTGTATATTGCTTTGGAGCACTTTTGGTCTGTGTACCTTTTAGAACTGAAACCCTCTTCCCTGATAGTCCATCTTGCTATTGTACTCTCCAGCCTAAATGAGAATTCCAGTTTGCTGTCTGGAAGCTGGACGACCACCCGGTAACTATTCTACTTGATGAACACCAGAACCTGTGTGGACTTACTATTCCTACCCATTACCAGTTAAGGCTTCCTCCGCTTCTTGTTCTCCCATCATTGTATGGTCATGTGAGATCCTTAAGGGGGTGACACCCTCAATGGTCTTACTTCTCCTCCAAGATCCCAGGGAGATTGGGAAAGCTTCTTCTCTGAGAATAAGGGGGGCAAATGGAGACATATCTCTCCAACTTGGGGGGGTTAAGGCCTCAAAATTACCCTTTAGTCATGGTGGCCATGTCTAATTCCTTTTTCTGGACCTGTCTTCCTTTTTTTCTAATTTCCATTCCTCCCTCCCCTCTCACTTCATAGGGTGCCAGGATCATGGTGTCCTCATACATCCTCTGTGTCATCTAGCTTGAGGCATCTTGAACACAGCCTCCATTTAGCATTAGGAAGCTGCTGTGCAACAAAATGTGTCAAACCTGACACCCAAGGAGAAAAGCCCTTGATCAGCTGATGAATGTGTTCATGACAGCCTCCACTCCTGACACCTTTGGCTGGCGGCATAAACCTGTGTCACCAGTCAACCAATCAGTCCCCTATTGTATGGAGTTGGCCTGGAAAAAGGTATTAAGCTAATTTTCTGGGGACTGAATCTCTTCTTTCCATCTATTCAAGAAATGTCTCCTGGGCCCTATTCCTGGCCTTTAGTAAACCTATGGACATACTTTTTTCAACCTGTGCAAAAGTGTGACCTCTGCTTTTCATCCAGGAAATCTCTGTTTATGGTTACTATTGCTTACCAGGAAGCAGGCTGGTAAATTGATGGCTCTTCAGCTTAGGCAATTGGAGACTTCCAAGGCTATCCCTCATATCAAAACTAGTGCCAATAGTGCAGTAGTAACACAGTCTCGTGCAATTGCTGAAGTTTTTTTGGATGCACTATAGCACTCTGTATCGGCTGGGCTCTCCTGATGAAATTCCTCTAGAACAGATCCAAAGCTGCCTAGACCCCCCTGCAACTCCCAACATCGATTCGGCAACCTCAGGATTCCTTTAAGAGTCCTATCATACTACAAGAGGTCTATCGAGCAATACAGCAACTCCCACTGGACAAAGCCCTCGGCAGAAATAGATATACCAATAATTTATATAAAATATTAAAGAATGACTTAGCCCCCTTTTTATCCCACCTGTTTAATTATTTACTTACATCCGGCCTCACTGATTTTACTTTTACTCAGGTGTGGATAACCCTTTATATTGCTTGGAAGGGCGAATTATCCCCAAAACATTACAGGCCGATTTAGTTCCTTAATTCCAATGCCAAAATTTTGGCCAAGGTCCTGGCTAACCAGATTCAGACAGTATATGAGATGGGTTCGTAAGCTGAAGCAGGTAGGTTTTATGGCCGACCACCTTTCTAGTGATCATCTTCAGAAGCTTCATTATTTAATGTCTGCAACTAGGGAGAGTAGGATCTCTGCAGTCCTGGTCTCTCTGTACACAGAAAAGTCCTTTGACCTGGTCTCCTGGCCTTACTTGTTTTAGTTTTAGAGAAATTTGCCTCCCCACCAAGAGTTTATTGCTTGGATTAAAGTGTTATACAGTCATCCAATGGCTCCAAATTGGTACAATGGTGTTCTGTCTGCCCCTTTCTCCTTGCAGTGTGGGACTAGGCAGGGATACCCGTTGTCGCCATCTCTCTTTAATTTATATCTAGAACCTCTAATTCATCACCTTTAGTCTAATCAGATGGTGTGTGGAATAGCAGTTGGAGGATCCCTTTGTAAATTGTCTGCATATGCAGATTATCTCTTACTGCACATTGGGGAGCCCTCTACTTCTAGTCTGGCAGCTTCATCTGAGATTCAAAGCTTCTGTGCTATTTCTGGGTACAAATTAAATGTAGAGAAAACTAAGGTCTTCCCTCTAAATTCTTATGTCCATAAGCAGGAGATTTTAGACATGGGGATAATCTGGAAACCTAAATTGTTAACCTATTTAGGTATACATCTCACCAGATTCCCCTCGGCTTTGATTTGCAGCAGATTAAACTGGATTTGCAGAGTTGGGCATCCCTGCCTATCTCAGTCTGGGGGAGAGTTAGCATAGTGAAAATGAACCTTCTCCCATGTATCTTATGCCCTCTTGGTATGTTAAGTCCTTATCTTCCCAGGTCATGTTTTTTCACCTTCAGCAGCTTATTAATGCTTTTTTATGGAAAGGGAAGGCTGTCTGGCATGCTTATTTTAAACTAATGATCCCCAAGGACTGGGGAGGTTAACGCCTTCCAAACCTATTTAATATTATTGCGCCCTGCATGGAAGTAAGCTTTTCAAATGAGGTTGGGAATGACAAGTAGAAGAGGAGGCTGCTTATGTCCCACTCTGACTACTTATTGAAAAAGGACTTTGTCAGCAAGCCGATATTCAGTTAAGTAGTCTACTCTATCTCAAGCCATCCAGCCTGCCTGCTCAGTTCAAGGCTTTGCCCCTTTTTTGGCCTTTACAAGCTTTATGACAGCTATGTGTCTACATGGGCTTTGTTTGGTCGAAAGTGCTTGCTCAGCCCATTTTGGGTAATCCTAATATTCATATTGATCATAGCCCAGTTCCGCTAGTTTTTTTTTCCACAGCTCTGGAATACTTTAATTGATGGTCTACTGGAGGAGGGCAGACCTCTCCCACTTTCTGTTCTTCAGGAATGTTTTTTTTGCCCCAGTTTTTTGATTTTAAGTATCTTCAGCTGAAACAAGCAATTCTCTCTTACTTGCCCCCCAATGGTCTAGCCCTGACTCCCTGAATGTACATTCATTAGCATCTATAGCAGAGCAGCCTCACTCAATATTGAACCTTTATTGGCTTTTCCAAGCTCAACACACAAATAATCCTACAGGGATTTTTTTTTACTGGCAATATGCCCTGGACCTTCCTGCAGATTCACAGCTTTGGCAGACTGTGTGGCGGCATCTATATAAATTTGTTAATCAGGATAGGTATTGTCTAATTCAGATTCAGATTTTACAGAATTAATACTATACCCTTTTGCGATTGCATAAAATGGGGCGGCTTCCCTTGTCCAATTGTTCCAGATGTGAAATGGCTGAAGTTCATCTCAGGCACCTGCTCTAGGATGGTGTTATTTTCCCTCCTGGTCACTCTCTGCTGGGGAATCACTCAGGTGGAGACCCACTGGCCCAGCCTGTTACCACCTGCCTGAACCCCCTACCTCGACCAAGGAATCGGGTGCTTCATCTCCCTTCTCCTGCCAGCCCCATACGGGAGGAGGCGGGGACCACAGAGAGTCACGTTGGGTCAGAGGCCGGCATTGGGCATGTGAGCTGGACCCTCAGGTCCCACCGTCACCTTCCCAGAAGCCAGGGTTTTCCTCCATTGTTTCCCCAGAGGTGCGGATGTGCAATGATGTCACCACACCAAGGGCGCTCTTCTGCCCCCTCTCACAGATGTCCACTGTCACCTCCTTCTTGCAAGTTCCCACCAGCGTGTAATGCTTGAGGTCTCCACTGTGAGCTGCTACATGGCTGGGAAGCCCCAGGAACCGTCCCCGGGAGAGGAGAGCTGTCCTCCAGATGCTGAATCCTCTCCTCCCTCACCGACCCCCAATGACCTGAGTCCGTTCACAAACCTGGGTCACCGGCGTGGCACGAGGTGTGGCATCCAGCACCTCAACACTCAGCTCCACTGGGCCAGCTTTGGGACTATGTTAAGGTATCCCCTTTTTGGAATACTATTAAAGTCTCTCTGGCTCCTTTCCTAGGATTGGATACTTTTTTTAAACCTGAGGTGTGCTTGGTTGACCTTTGCCTAGCAGATCTTTTTGGCCCCAGAAAGACATACATTACACTGAGAGCTGTTATGGCCAAGTTAATTATAATGCAGCACTGGTTGGATGACTCCACACCGCCTTATAAAGAATGGCATCAGGAGATTCTCCAGGCATTGTTTGTAGAGAAACAAATTGCCTATTCACAAGGTAAAGTGGAGTCATTCTGCTCTAAGTGGGAACCGCTCTGTGCTTTATTATCAGTCGAGAAGCCCTCATAAAGGGGGAAAATGGCCCTTTTTTCTTTTCTGGGGTTCTTCTACTAAACCAGTATAGTACTTATTACTTTATCTTTGCATTTTACTTTTAAATCTCTAATCAGTAAGTAGCTGTGCTGTGGGTTCCTGTGCCAATAGGAGGGAGGAAGGGAAATCTTTAGTTTGGATTACTGTTATTATATTTTGTTTTTTGTATGTTTGTTAGTTATTGTTGCAAATGTTTTTGTTGTTTGCTTTGCTTATTCTGTATTTTAAAAATGTCAATAAAGTATATTCAATTAAAAAAACACTTGCTCATTTTTCTCTGCATGAAACCTATGAAATCAGGGGACCCTAGCAACACTATGTGTGAGGTTTGATGGATCTGCTCCAGGTTCCAAGCAGATTATATGTTGCTGGATCAGGTCCTACAATAGGCATTGCTTTTGTTTGGCATCTTGTCTACCACAATAACTTAAGGCATTCTACCAGGCATATAACAACCGCTACTTCAAAAATTAGGAGAATACCTGTTGTTAAAATCTGTAGGGATCATTCCTGCCTTCCATCCCTACATTACCATTCCATTTCTGCACTGATCTACAGTCCCACAGGGATACTGAATTTGGTTTTTCAGTGCTCAAGAGCCTATATTGTTTAGGAGCTAATGCTCCTACCTGATGTTGTGTTGATCCTGCTGAAATGTAGGTAATGAATTAAATTATGTAGATATAAAGCAAAGCTAATTATTTGTGAGTGTTGCTCTGCTGTATTCATTCATTGCACAGTTACAATATCCCACCCTTCATACCTCAACTAGATACTATTGGACTTTCACATTTGGCACCTTTGTTTAGGTGGTGTATGATGTAAAGCTAGAGGGGCTGAGATGTGAGGTCATGAGTTAAATACTGTGCAGGACATGGGTCACAATCAAGAGATTTTCTGAAGCCTAAATACACGTGGGTGTTTGAATTAAAGCCACTATTAGACATGTAAGTAACTCTGTTGTTTGCTTTTGCCAGCACTAATAAAGGTCTTGCAGCATTTTACTTTTTAAACACAGAGAGTGGTGTCTGTGGTCTTTTCCTCAGGCCCTACTTCTCTGTTGTGTGGGGTTCCTCAGGGCTCAGTGCTGTCACCCATGTTGTTCACGGTGTACATGCTACCCCTCGGAGACATTGTAAGAAGGTTTGGGCTGAGGTTTCACTGCTATGCTGATGATACCCAGCTCTACTTTTCTTTTGTACCTGACCAGGATGGAGCTCTCTCAGTCTTTAATAACTGTCTGAAAGAAATCCAGGAGTGGATGGATTCCAGCTGGCTGAAGTTGAACTTAGGAAAAACTGAGGTGCTGGTTGTGGACCCAGGTCGCCGGATAGGGGGGTTGGGTGTTGGTTCACCTTCTGGACTTTTTCTTGGTGGCGTTTCACTTCTGACCTCTGAATGGGTGTGTAACCTGGGAGTAATTTCTGATGAAGGGCTGACCCTGCACTCGCAGGTGTCAGCTGTCATCAGGTCCTCCTTTTATCATTTTAGGAATGTCACCAGGATTAAGCATCTGGTTCTGTCTGGTGACCTTCCTACTTTGGTCCACGCCTTTGTGTCCTCGCACTTAGATTATTGCAACTCCCTTTACCTAGGGCTTCCTGGAGTGGAAATCTGCCACTTGCAGCTGGTGCAGAACGTGGCAGCCTGGCTTTTGATGGGATATGCTCAGTCTTGTCATATTTCGCCAGTGCTGCACAAACTGCACTGGCTGCCAGTACAGTGGTGAATCACCTTTAAAGTTGATTTGCTGACTTTCTAGGCCGTACACAAACTGGGCCTAGATTACCTGAAAGAGCTCTTGGTTCTTACTGCCCTGGACGATCACTCTAGTCAGCCGATGAGGGGTTGCTAGAGATTCCAAATGTGTGTTTGAAATCATCAGGGGCGAAACCATTTATGTATGCAGCCCCTACCCTTTGGAATTCTCTACACCATCGGTTATGGGAGTGTACAACTGTGGAGGGATTCAAGCAAGCTTTAAAAACGTTTTTGTGGCACCAGGCATTCAGTGATTGATTTTCTTTTTGATGAATGGCGTGCTCCTATTTTAATGTTAGTGTATTGATGTCTGATTTGTTTTTAAAATTGTTAGGCACCTTGGTTTTTGAAAAGGCACCTTATAAATAAAGCTTATTATTATATTATTAAATATTTACACATGAGATTATAAATCTCCTTTGCAATGGACCTGCTTCTATTCAAATCTACAGATGGGAGAAATGAAGCAGTGGGGAGGTCAAATAACTTGCTTATGGTTACACAGCGAGTCAGTAGTTAAGGTGGAATTCAAACTCAGGAACTATTAGTTCACAGGTCTGTGCTGTGCATAGAGAACTAAATGATATTTTTGAGGAGAGCACATAAACAATTGGCAGGTCAGTTGTGTACTTATCCAATCCAGTGAGCATTAATTTACTGCTTGTCCACTGCTATTAAGTTCCTGTATTTTCTCACATTAAGGTCATTAGCTAGGCCATGGTATGTCTAATCTGGTGATTTCAGCCTGAGGCAGGTGACAGATTTATCGGGATCAGTAGCATACTGTTTCATTTGATGGCATGTGGAATTTGTAATTTAATTTCCATGAAATTGTTGTTTGTGGTTGATCAGAAACATTTGACGTTTAGCAGTAAGGATGAACCTGCAGGGGCAGCTAGTGTGGAAGCATTCCCCAATCTTTTGTAGTCACTTTAGCATGCAGGTTTCCAGTACTGTGAAGTATGTGATAAAAGTTCAAAGACTAAGACAGCTTCATAGTACAACTACCTCTTCCATTTACCTTGGAATCCGTCGCTCATTTCTGCTCAAAGGTCTTCATTTAAATTCCTTGCACTGTTCATTCCTTTGGTGCTTTAACAATTTCTCTCTTGTTTGCCCTGGATTTAACAAAAAAATCCTCCTTTGTAGTACAGATAGCATGGAGCAAGATGGTATAATTGCAGTAAAAAGGCCCCAGAGTTTGCAGTAATAGGGTAGTTCATCTGATGTGTACTGTCATTAGAAAATAGCCCACGCATGTCAGTTCTCTGGGGACAGTAAAGAGGCTTTTACAGATTACACTTTATGTAACATGAAAGCTAATGAGCAAAAGAGGGAATAGTAAAGAATTCTAGATGTAGGAATGCAGTTTCCTTTCATTGTTTTGTGATTCACCACTCTTTTAATGTGAGCAACCGTACACCGGATTTCAGCTTGTGCTACTTCTGTATTTCTTCATTTGTTTCTGTCATATTAACTATTCCTGTTTTAATGCCTTGCCTGTTTGATTAGTGACATTTATCTAGGTTTATTACACAGATATGTCTTTGTGTTCACATTATCTTAAACATGGTGGACTTTGCTTAATGAATTATGACAATGTTAAACTAAGGAAGTGTGTAGTATTTTAATGACTGCAACACTGGGGCTCTTTAATAGGCCCTTTATTGCAAAGGATATGACAGATAGTACAGCAAGGAATACTGCTTGTATAGTTATGTTGCATTAAATGGCAGTTTAGCTTTGTTACTTGAATAAGCATTACAAGTAATAATACAGTACTTATAACTAAAACATGCAGACATTCAAATCATTGCTGATGATTTCTTTAGATTTTGTGTTGCTGACACTAAAAAGCAAAATATATGAAATTCTTAACACTGGTGTTATTTTTCCGATTTGCTGAAAGGCACTGCTATTAGTTTTGTGCAACTGCTGAGTCTCACTATTAACCACAAGTGCAGCACACACAGATTTTCTTTGCTGTCCATCTCATTTACATTTATTAAAGTCTAACACCGGGGGGGGGGTCTGGATGGCTCAGTGGATTGGCATTGGGCTAATGAACTTTCCACTTCTAGGTCACTGGTTCAAACCAGCCCAGGTTGGCAGTGGCCAAAAAGCCATTATCGCCTTAGGGTTGTCCAGTACCCTATGTGAAATGAGTTACGGTGATCTTAGGCTAGTTCTCTGTGGATAGGTATATGCATCACAAAACCACCAGCACAGCTGCCACTAATTCTAACTGTTCTTGGCAGTCTCACATGATAGTAAAGAAATTAATAGGCATGGAGTCTGAGTCACCCTCTCACCTACATGACAGTCCGTCCATGACTGAATCAGATTTAAGGGCCAGTATAGGTAGTTTGCACTGTGATTTTCCCATGCTGTACCTGTCATGAGGACTGAGGGTTTTTGTCTCCAGTACTGTCAATCTGGTGCCTTTCTTGAGCGTGACATTCACACAAAAAAATAAGAGTTGAAGAAGCGACAAATCCATGTTGAAATTATTTTATTATGGGGCACATTTGCTTCTAGTAAGCAATTAACAAATTGGTATCCTTTTATGCTCCTGCCAGTTTATTTTCTGATGCAGTCTAACCCCGGGGTGAGGTAGAGGGAGAGTGGCTGTATGATCTGGAGGGCAGTCATACCAAGCTGTAGATTAGTTTACTACAGCATATTGTTTCCTGCACTTATCTTCCTTTAGTGTAGATTTGCTATTCTAACATGATGGAACCATGGATCACAACACTAGCAAAATTTGAAGATAAAGTAAAGTTACATGAAACCGGATACAGTCTAGTTCACTGATCTGTAGGCTATGCTGGGTGCTGAGTGTCTTTACTAGGTGTGTCATCCATCTTGAGACAGAAGTACTGCCCTGGGTTCAGTGCTGCGCAAGAGTCCATGCAAGTCATTGCTGCCTCAGAGTCAGTGTGAGTCAGTGCTACCGCATAGTTACTGCTGTCCAGGGCTCAGTGCTTGGGGAACAAGATTTCAAAACCCATTATGACATCTATTAAATGAAATTAAAGGAAAAACATAAAGTATTCCTTAAACAAGGGAGGAACAGGTTATGTCACACTTTTTTTTTTTTTTAGTGTAAGTCTGTCTCATGCCTAGTTGTAAAAAAATAATGAAGCAACCACTTATGAATCCATTTTGTCTTTCAGGATATCAGACTCTCTTATCTAATCAACAGCAAGGATTCCAGGGCCTAATCGGGATACAGCAGGCCACACAGAGTCAGAGCCTGATGAACAATCAGCAGGGAAATCAGGTGCAAGGCATGATGGTTCAGTACCCAACCATGTCCTCTTATCAGGTAAAGTACCAAGCTGGCATGTGTCTTAGGACACTGTGATACAATTCATATACATTCTAGCAAAAAGTACAAGGGCAGAATGGACCCTTGACTTATCTGAGAAAAAATTAACCAAGATATAATTAAGAGTGAGAGAACAGGGACCCCATACACAGTAGTAGTTGGCAGTGGTCCAAAATGTTCCCTATTGTGCCACCATCAAGAACTGTCAGATACAAAGGAAAAAGCTATCATCAGGAAGAGAAGACTCCTAAGCAACTAAATCACAATGCAAATTATGTTCACCAGGCGGTTTTGGTCCAAAACAGCATTTCTGACCATAGTGATATTAACTGTGGCCACCGCAGGTATTAGAGCATGACATAGCACCATTTGCATGGCACTATGCTGTGCCCCAAGGTGATGCTTGAAGACACTACTGCCTCATTCATCCTCCTACTCCCTGATAGACATCTTCAGGCCCCTTTGTGGGCTGCACTCTGTTTTTTTCTCTTTTGTGTGCCTTGCCTGTATTTTCAGTGGCCCCCTAACCACTCCCCAAAGCTTCTTCTGTCCCTGACATCTAGTGACCCCCATAGCCCCATTTTCCAGCACTGGAATTTGGACAAATAGATTCCTGGCAAATCATGACCCACAAACAACTCTCCACCCAGTGTCAGATGTCTGTGCCTGTTCTTATAGCAGTTCTACAGGTCTGAAGGTACTGTGGCATCTAACCAGGCTGTACAGGGTCTGGCTAACATTTGTGCTTACTGTAGTTCAAAGCATGATTATCCCACTGCAATTGCACAGGAAATGGTTTGCAACCCTGCTGTACATAGCACAATGAGGTGCAAGTTAGAACAGTGACACAAACGGGTCAGTGCAACCACATGTCACCACTGATCTGTGATTGTATAGTATATGAGGCCCTTGCGTCCTTGTGAATGAAAGTACTTGACATGAGTTGAATCCAATACAGAATCAAGTGAATAAACATCTTTAAAATATGCTGAAATATTTCAGATGGACTATTGTAAACCTACAATACAGGATAAACTGTTTATACTTTAGAGTGAGTTTGTCTGTTTTGAGAAAACTTAACATATTATTTCAACACAGTTAAGCTTATATGTTATGTATTATCTGCATTCATTTGCTCTTTGCTCATCATTTCAAGGTAACATCCATGGAAACATGATCCTTATCACCAGAGTTCTGCTGCTGCTGCTGTTTGATCATTTGCTGACATTATAATCCCCTGTTACAACATATGGCATAATTAACAATAAAGTGTTAAGAACAAGCTGGTCCACACACACTGAGTTGGTGTTGTGAAATCATTTGGCATGTGAGTGAAGCTTGATTGCCTCAGTGATGTCACAACACCAAGCAGGTGTGTGAACCAGCTTGTTTTTAACACTTTGGTGTTTTTTTATTTATTTTTTTCACAATATTAAAGTAAAAACCTTTTAGAAACGCTTCTAAAAACTGAAACTATGGTTTTGCTGAGTGTGCAGCTGATTAACAAAACTGAGACTGCAGCTGAACTAAGTTGTTTTAAGTGTTCTGAAACAGCTGTTCTCAATGTACAGCATGTTGAGAACAACTTTTTGGGGTCACAGTAAAACATGCTGTGTATCATATCACAGTTTGTTACTGTGAAAATAATTATGTTGCAAACAGTGGATTGTGACTTCAGCTAAAATAGTAGGAGTAGATCAACCATTTTGGACATGGGTCTCATTTCCATGTATAAAATGGGCCAAGACAATCCTGTAATGTCATGGGTTGAAATGCATCAGGTTGCCCATGAAAATGGACAGGTTTTGCTTGTGGTCTTACCAGATTTTAAATAAACAAATCAATCAAAATCAGTCATTTCCTGAAAACTGCATTGCTCACCTAAACTACATATCACTAACAAATAAAAGCCCATTGAATACTCTAAGTGGGATAACACACTCCAGGGTGTGCTGCCATATGAGAAAAATACACTTCTTTCAGGGTTGTGGCACCTTGCTAAGCCTCATGCTTTACAACCACCTGGCCATTCATCATTCCCTTATATCCACACACCTTGGTGTATGTTATCCATTATATACAGTATCCAAACATAGTAATGAAGAATAAAAGGAATAGAAACAAAGAAGATCTGTCAATTACAAACTGAGTTGTGTCTAATCATTATGCTTCTCGAAGCTTTCCTAAAAGTGGCACATTTACACCTTTCACACTTAAGGCATTTGGGGATGGATATTCAAAATATTAGCACCACACTAACAGGATTAGTGCCACACTAATTGGGAAAAACACAATAGGCAGTATTTTAGTGCTGATGCTGCTACAGGATACGCAACACATCAATTAGCACAGTTCTAACTGGTGCAGAGGGCCTGTGCTAATGAATGCCAGAGTGCTGCACAGTGGGGCAGTGACATATTGAAATGCTTTCAGCCATGCTAACAGGTTGGCAGTGCCACACTACTTAACACTGCTAAAAACCTACTTTTACAACAGTGTACAGTTGTTTGTGGTCAATATCCCCACACCTGATTCTCCCCATCTGCCTGTAACTAATATTTAACCTCTGCGCATATCCTTGCTTATTGTAAATCCTGTGTATTCATTTTATTAAGTGAGCTTGTTGCACTATCTTTGCTTAGAAAATGGGCAAAGACAATTCTCTCTTCTGATTGGCTGACACACTTATTTAGGGGGACATCTATCAGACAATAGATGCCCACCAAATAAAAAGTCCCAGCCCAAACCTGCTTCATGCCCATCCAAGAGTGTCACTGTGCCCAGCCTACTACTTCATTGGCTGAAGCAGTGGGCACAAAATGTCAAACTACTGCCATTTTGTTTTTCCACTTAGCGAGACAGAGTGAGCCCACCACAAACGCACGCAAGCAGGTAATTACAAATGACTGTCAGCTACACAGCACTGACAAAACTTGTATTTACTTTTCTCTAATGTACCAGCGTTGCAGCTTCTCTGAGGATCACTCCTTTTCAAAGCCAGCTGCTCAGTCGCAGCTCTCCTCCATCTCTGCTCCCCTCCCCATCACTGACCGCTATTTAAATTTCTGCGAGATTCACTTTTTCACAAAAAAAAAATGTAAACTGCCTTACAAGTGTATTTGGCATTGCTGGTATCTCTCCCGCTGTATTCATAAAACAATCCTGCATTTCCATGACATATGATGGCAGCTACGCAAGTCTTACAAGGCCTTTGATGTCTCGCGCTTAACCTGCACTATGTAGCCACCTGCTGTCAAGCCTGCAGTTTAAAAAATACATTAAGAAGAAGTTCTTGAGAGTGTCTAGTCAGGGAGCGGGGGGATGATCACCACCACTCTTTCATGCCGCTTGGATGAGATTCAACACACACATGGGGGGGGCCATGGACCAATGTCAGGGTACAAAAAAAAATCACAACCTGTGTGTCATTTGTCTGTGTGTTGGGGGCATTCAGCTTTCTCCAAAGAACCTGGAATCACAATGTGTGTGTGTTTGTGGTGGGGACCATGAGAACCAAGTAAAAGAAATGGCACATCATTCTAATACAGGTAGAGGAACTATTTTATTACTCAACTAATTTTAAACTATTTTTTTTTTTAAATAATTTTTATTATACAATTTTTTTTCACAGTGCCCATTTTCTAAGTGCAATAATACCCTCCAGGGTGGGCAGTATTGGGCAATACCAGATCTTCCAGGGGGTATAAGGTCCTCTGCCTGCGGCATCTGGCCTCATTACGCCCCTGGGCAGTCCGGTATTGCCCAATCACCCCCTCTCTGTTGGGTATTATTGCTAGCTTATTTCTGGGTCACTCCTTGAAAAGGGACATTTTTTTCTCAGTGAGCCTAACTGGTTAGAGAAATCCAATAATTCAATACAATTTTTATTTATTTATTTTTTAGATGCACACCTTTGAACAAAATAGCTAATTTACAAAGGTTCCTCATCAAGAACAATAAATGTTTACAACATGTCTTCAGAGTTCACAGATCTATTAAAAAAAAGCAATAAAAAGACGTAGGTAACAGAATCATGATAAGATTTATTTAACTGTCAATTCCTGCTAGTCTTGTGAGTCCCCCTGCTCACTCAGCCTCTGTCATATTGCCGTATTTCTCTCGTAACTTCCCTGGTAGTTCAGTGGACTGCTCCCACAGTCCATGTACTGAATGCCCCCTCCAGCATCTCCCAGCCAAGGCAACCAGTGCAGACCCACCTCCCATCTCTAGGACTGGTCACTTTCAGCCTTATGCAAGTACTATATTGCTACAGCACTCTGTTGTATTATCAATTCAGGGTTTGCAGGCTGTGTAACCAATGGAAAAAACCTACCTTTGTCTAAATGCATATTATATACTCCACATGTGCACAGTTAGTTTATTTTTGCATCTGTCAGATGTCCTGCAAGTACTGTATCATTACACAACAGAGTGCTATAGTGATACAGTAGTTGTATGAGGCAGACAGCAATCAGCTGCAGAAGTGAGGAGTTAGTCTGTGACAGTTTCCATTGCTTGGGGGGGGCATGCAGTAGATGGAGCAGGACAGTGCTGGACAGAATTGTGAAAACTCATTTCGTGATCTATTTATGAAATTGTGCCATTTTCATAACATTTTATGAACTGAACACAGTTTATAGTACCATATTTTTTAATACAAAATCAGCAAAACTGTGCAATTTTACAGATTAGAGTTTATAAAAATGGGCACTTTTGCAAGTGTGCAACATTTTACATGGGGATATTGCTGCAATGTTACCAACTAATGCTTTTCTTTGAGTGGGGAGGGTTTTCCCATGGTTCCTGGTTGGCTTGCACTGAGCATGCTTCATTGTTGATCAGCCTTCTCTGTACATTTGAAAAAGAGCTGTTGGAAGACTTAGACCTACAGAGCTGCAATCTAGAATAATCCTTGATAAAATAAACTTTAAAGTCTACTTTTCCTTTTGCAATCTACCAGAGATTTCTTGGCAATCCAATTTTAATGTTATTTTTGCAGTGCCTTCAGTTGATAGGGTATGTTTAGAACATTTTAATTTTGCTGTAGCAAAGTAGTCAAGAATGGAAGTGAGAGTTTTTCTCGGAGCTTAAAAATGTAGTGTAGATCCAAAATGAGGTCATGTGTCATGCACCTCAGTGTGACACATGCATAGTGCTCTAATTCTCATGAGTCAGCACTGAAATTGGCTGTACAGCAGTAGCTCCAGTAGAAAATGTACATTTTTGAAATGTAAGTTCATAAAAATGTACAATTTCAGCAGATAGCACTATTTTGTTCCTGAATTACATACTTTTAAAAATAGGCATTCTTAAAAATGTGCAATTTCAACATATAATGCCATTGTCTGAGACCCCCAACCCCCCCAAAAATGTGCTGCTTGGGGAAAAAAATGGATTTTTGTCAAAAATGTGCATTTTTTTAAATGTACAATTTTGGGAGGAAAAACAGCAATTTTAGGAAAAAAACTGATGGCAAAATTATGCAGGATTTTGATTCAGTTTAACAAAAATTGCATGAATGCAAAATTGGCAATTTTGCAAGGGTACTAGAAATTTTGGCCTGCAATCTACATCAGTGTATGCAGCGTCTGTGTTACAGGTGGCAGTCCACCCTCTGCAGACAGTGGCACCTGTTTCTGCATAGCAGTTTTATTTGGCAGTGGCACTGGGAGCCCAGTGCACAAATAGCACCACCCACCACTGCAACTGAACACTTTTCAGCATCACACTTTAGCCAAAGACTACTCACAAATTACTGACTACCCATTTTACCACACTTCTATTGCTTTCACTCACTTGGAGCATAAAAGCAAACAAATGTTAATGCATTGTGCTTGTAGTGAATTGAAAAAGCTGCTAATGTAAATGCTGACAAGAAGGAAGAAGAACAATGTGTACTGTAGGGTGCATAAATTATAAAAGAGAACAGATACTTTCCAGTTTGTGACAAGAAGGAATTTGTGTGGTCTCTGTGAAAAAACCTGTCAAAAGCTACAAACCCAACAGAAAACATAGAGGCTTGTGTATGAGCAATCATACACAAGGCAGTTGTATGATTAAGAGGTTTCTGTGGTAAACAGAGACCTCGAAAGCACAGCTCAAGAGGTCCATTACCACAGAAACTTTGAGATCTTACAACTGCCTTGTTTGTGTATGGTTGCTGATACAGTACACAATCTTTTATAGTGTATGGGCAACCATAAGCAGCACTCTGTGATCCCCCAAACATGTCTCCCAGAAAAAATAATGTTTACTTTGGCAGCTGTATCAGCACCGCTTACTTCCTCGTTGCCATGGGCCACTCAATTGCGCATGCGTGAATGCATTCGATCTTGTGCTACGCTGGTGACGTACTTGTTGCAGCACAACAAGATCATGATGCACCAAGTGTAGCACAACAATGCTGTTCCAGGCATGGATTTCCGTGCAGAATAGCATTCTACCATACACTATATTATAGTTATGCAAAACTATATGTGCGGGAGTGCTTGAGGGGGTAAGCTGACTAGGAAATATCTCATCTAGTAGTACATTCTGTGAATCATATCACTATACAGTC
This sequence comes from Neoceratodus forsteri, assembly GCA_016271365.2. NCBI lineage: Eukaryota > Metazoa > Chordata > Ceratodontiformes > Ceratodontidae > Neoceratodus > Neoceratodus forsteri. Next base: position 579,622,363 of record CM057456.1, read on the forward strand.
CTTACCCCAGCTGACTGATGAACACTAAAGTAATAATGATCTTGACAATCTGCACAAAACAGTATGCATAACAGCAATAGACACTTAACCTATTTCTTGTAGAACAAAATGTGCAAAAGTACTATATTATGTCACAAATTTGCTCAACCCGGTCAGCCCTCTACTCCCAAAGTGCCAACCTCTGAGTGTATGATTTGTGGACAGTGAACAGAACAAGGTAACCCTCTTGTCTGTTTTGTGGGTTCAAGTCACCTTAGTCTCAAGTTCTGGAGAGATTCAAACTGATAACCTCTTGTTAGCGTACCCAATTATCAGGCTCAGATAATTCTGTCTTTTGGGGGGGCCAGATATCTTTGCCTACGGGCACTTACCCAGTCTACAAAATGAACACTTAGAACTCTATGCAAGACCTTCAGAGAACTCTATCCATTTCCCAGTTTGGTATATCAGTAAGCCCATACACAGTGTTAACTGTAACCTTTAATAGCTTCACTTAAATAAAAAAGAAATTTCAAGGCACTCCAGGCAGTTTCCATTTTAAAATATATATCTTTACTTTAAAATAGGAAAAAAGAAAAATCTTTACAGAACAAAACATCCCAACACATACAGCCTTAAAACAACCAGGTTTAAAGTGCAAGTTTCTACAATACATACATTCAGACTGGTCTAATCTTACTCTCTTTCAGTGCTGTGATGTTTCTTCCTCAGTCAGATAATATGAAAAAGTGAGTCTGTCAAGGTTTTCTCAGCATGTTTTAAAACCAGTCCTGAGCCGGCCTTCTCTGAGGTCACCAAACTCCACCTTGGTGTAACAAAATCTATATTTATTATAACACAGGATGCCTAAATAAAATATTTAAAAAAACATAATAGGTGACCTCACTAACTTTCCTCTCCTCAGGTTAATCAGACAAAACCGGTTTGTGCTCTGCTACACATACATATCAAAAGTTTCTTTGATATAAGTCACTGTATTCAAAGCAAACGTGTATTTGACTCTTTAATCCCATCTGGGCCTTGTTATCTACACATCAACAGTCTCTCTGATGTAATTCAAGGGTTTCCCAGGAATGGATATTGGACCTTCCAAATTCGTCTGGGTCCTGTTTGGCCCATACATCAACTTCTTTGATGACATAAGCTGGTTTCCTGTGCTGATACCAAAAGACACATGCATGGTCTTTCCATTTGACACCTAGAGCAAAATCAAAGGATTTCCCTGGAGATGCCATGAATGGCTAATTTCATTTCCTGGGATCAAAGCAAATTTAACATGCTAATTGAACCTCAGATCTCTGTAGTTTAAAATACCTCCTGTCCTTTGAACTTATCCTTGGGGGGTTTTGATGTGTCAGTTCAGCAAGACTCTAGTTTCCTCAAACTGACCTTCTCATTACATATTTTATATGTAATAAAAAAAAAATTGATGCAGCAGTCAGAACTGGCTGTCTATGTCACATATTAAACTTAACAATTCAACACATATACCACAAGAGGATATTCCACTGCAAGAAAGGCAGGTAAACAATAGCTTGGGCATTATATATCATGTTATAAACCTAAACATGTTTTTCATTTTCTGTTTCATAGGTGCCAATGACACAGGGTTCTCAAGGAATCCCACAACAGTCATACCAACAACCAATCATGTTAGCCAGTCAGTCAGGTCAAGGGACACTTCCAGCTTCTGGAATGCCTGTTTATTGTAATGTCATACCTCCTTCTCCGCAGAACAGCTTACGACTGGTTGCTCCTCACTGTCCCACAAATAACATTCCAGTGATCTCTGCCAGCTGCAGGACAAACTGTACAAGTATTAACAGCACAGGATGGCAGGTGAAGTACTGACACTGGGATAATGTGAAAGAAAAATAAAAGTATGCTGATGCATTTCTTGGCAAATAAACCATTGCCTTCAACTGGAGAGGTGGATAAGTCAACTGGATAAATCCATTGAAGAAACAAAGTGTTAAACTCTCCAGTGATTCCAGCTGGAACTCCGTGTAAATGAAGTAAACTGAAATGTTTCACTGGTTAATGGTGCATATTTTAGTCATGTCTCTGCTAGGTATGCCTTTGTAGCTTAGCTAGTGACATGCATTCACTGAGGTGAAACTTCTTCCTACTCACTGAACACCACTGTGTAGATTGTAAAATCCCCAATTTGGACTAGTTTTGTACTTTGTGTTGAGTTTGTGAAGCTAAACGTATTTAAAAAAAATATTATAAAAAACACATTGTACCAAAGCTGAAATGGAAGAGAATTGCTGTATGGAAGGAATAATTTATATATGCTATAGAGTTTTATATGGATATATACTGTATTGTAGTGTTTAATCACAATAAAATTATTTGACCTCCTGGAGAAAGGTCACATTTCTACTACCTGCTTCTAGCCTCTTTTTCCCATCTATCTCATGTGTTGAATTGTTCCATAATGCTGTAAACAATGGAAGCACTGGGTGTGTGCTATGTAAGCAATAAGACATGCCAGGGTATAGGTTGTCAGGGGTTAATGCATGCCCAGGTGAATTATGATGCATATGGTGCTAGCACCAAGTGCATTAACCCCAGATAACCAATGACCTGGAGTTTCTTATTGCACTTATACACTGGGTAATCTATAAAACAATTTAATAAACAAAAAAATGTTTTTTTCTTTTTTTTAAATAAAAGCAGGTATTTTCTTTTGATAAAAGTAACTTGTAAAAGTAGTTCGTACCCACCTGTCAATCATCTGTGTTTCTACACATTCAGTAGATGGAATGTTTGTTTATTATGGATTACAGGAATTCAAACTGGGGCTGAATTCCCAAGGCAGAATGTTCACCCCCTCACATGCAACAGAGGGCCTTATGACAACATGGTCTCAGTTGGATCTGAAGCAGAGTAAGCAGCAAAGATCACACTGACAAGCTGGTAAAGATAATAGGGGGATTTTCCATGGTCACCAAAGAAACATTAGGAATTAAAAATGTGAATAGTACTTAATTTTTTTAAGTTTGTTTATGTGTGTAAGGAGGGTGTCATGAGAACAAATAATGTTTAATTAGTTTTTTTTTTTTAATTTAATGGAGTTTTACTTTTAGGGCCTTGTTAAAGGCTTTCAGTAAGTAAAAGAAGTAGCCATGTTTGTAATGGCAGTCAGGGATGAGTGAAGTGGCTCAAGAATTCTGTATGTGACTGACCCAAATTTCAAATCCCACTGCATGAACTTGTTCCAATCTGTGCATTTCTGGGAAATTAACATATGGGTCTCAGAGCTTATATAGCTAATAGCGAAGCAGGTTATTTCCAACCCATTTTTATAATTTTGTATAATTGCAGCACATATCGGAAAGTGGGCACAAAGTGAGACTGAGTGCCTCATGCAGCTGAGAATACTAATATTCTATAATGCATACACAATGGAGTGTCTTTATATTGAGATTAAACTTTGACATTGAATGTACTTAATTTTTAAATTGAAAATTGAGTAATGGGGTCAGAAAGTTTCATATTTCTTTTTGATCACATCTCTTTTTCTTACCTTGCAGCTGCAGTACTGCTATACATCCAGCCACCGCTCCTACCTTCACCACCGACCACGAAGCTGATGTGCCTAGCTGGCATATGCAGCTATGACCATTGAGAGGGGCCTCCCCTTAGGCCCCCACACCCAGTGAGGATCCAATATCGGCACATACCTTATTTCAGGTATCATCAGCTGGTGAAGCTAGCAGCTATCAAGCTGCCGTGGACTATGCTGCCATTTACCCTTTTTCTCCCTGATGGGAGCACAGATGTACAATGATGTCCATGCACAATGTGCAGATGTCTGCCATGCTCCCTCCTACTTTGCACCCACACAACTGCAGTTCCTCCAGGTATCCCCAGGGACCACCGAGTGTGGTGTGCTCCCACCTCTTTCCCCAGGACTAGGAGAGCTGTCATCGGATGCTTGATCCTAGTCCTCCCCAACTGATGCCTGATGACCTGGGCTTGTTCTCAAACTTGGGTCACAGGTGTGGAGCGAGGTGTGGTGTCCAGCGCCTCAACCCTCAGTACCACCGGATCGGCCTTGAAAGTTTCATATTTCTGAGTCTGTTTGATGGCTCAGTGTTAGGGAATTGTGCTACCATGCTAGAGACCTGGATTGGGAACTGGACCTGGCATGCTGGTGATTAAGCAGCTTGCTGTGAAGTATACTGCAGCTGGCCATGCTTACTAGTGAGGGGTAGGTTGGTGCTATGTTCTGGTGCTCTAGTGATCCCTGCAGTGTGTTGCAAGGCTTTCTTCTCTGCATAGGGTTTGCTGCTTGTATACAAGTCCAAAAGAGGGTTGCTCAAATACCACCACTGGGGTGATGGATAGGGAACATGGCCAATGAACAAAAGTGGTAAAAATGGTGGTCTCCTGCATGACGGTGCTGATGCACTCAGTCCCTTTGCCTCCTACCTGCTCTGTACCCCAGATTTTGTCCTGAAGGAACACCTCTTTGATTGCCCAACCTTGTGGAACAACGTGCACAGGACTTTCAGGGTAAGGGAAGGGGATACTAAGGTTGGGAGATAGCCGAAAGAAGACTTATTTGGGGGGGGGGTAGCCAAGGTTCCTAAACATTATTATAGGGGAAAAAACATAGGAAGATACAGTAGATATTTTTTGATTGTGCTGTTGTGCTGAGATAATGCATGTGATAATTTTTTACCAATCACATTTCTTGGTTTATCTTACTCATTTTATAATAAAGATTTTTGTTGAGTGGGGAATATAATAATATAATTGACTCCAGAGTGATAACATGGTCTATATTTTAGAGATTTACAGGGTGTACAAAGTCCAGTTGTCGAATGACCACCTAAAATTTAGCAGTGGCCATCCAAAATAGAATTTCAAGAGCCCTGTATGATTTGAGCATCCCATATATTCTTATTCTTATGTATTGCCACAGTGAAGCCAGTTTTTCAGGTACTGTACCAGGGTGGCTGATTGGCCATGTACCCTTTATTATGGAGTTGTTGTTGTTATAAACCAGAAAACATTATAAAGAGAAAGTATCTAGTCAAGATTGCATTGGAATAAACACGCAGTTGAAAACCGTGCTGGCAAAATGGAGTGTGTGATTTTGGAGTTTGTTTATATATATTAGGGCATTTTTTAACCACTCCTGTTATTTGCTATCATCATGGTGTGGTTTTAGACTGTGCATTTATGCTGGTGTGGTTTTGACCTAGACCCATAAAGAGAATAACCTATCCCCCTCTGTGAAGAAAGCTGGTAACTTCACAACAAGTTACTATGGTGACATCATGGGCATTTGAGTAAAGTTCGATTGCCTTTATGATGCTATCACATTAACTAGGTGTGATGTTACCTCTGAGTTCTTCATGGAGTTTTTTTTATTAAATATAATGTAACATTCACCTGTTTCATTAACACAGTTTTTGTGCAATGTGGGTTTTTTTTCTGTCTTGTCTAGAGAAAGCACTTGTAAAATGAGTTTACTTTCAGCTGTCTTAATCAGCTGATGCTCCAAGCCATGTATCTGATTGGGCCAGATGTGTGGAGAAATAATTCACATTCTAAACCATGAATTATTCCTCTAAAGGTTCCAAAGTGTGGATTATTTGTATTCTAAAATATAGAAACATAGAATTTGATGGCACTTAAGGACCTCTTGGCCCACTCACTCTTCCCATTTTCCCCTATCTACTGTAATACCATAGACCCTACTTGCTCTCCAGCTTAGCCCTTCCTTCCCTAAAGTCTAAGGTTCCCTTATGTCTATTACATGTGTTCTTGAATCACAACACAGCTTTCACCCATACCACCTCCACTGGAAGGCTGTTCCAGGCATCCACTACTCTGTGAAGAAGTACTTCCTTATGTTTCCCCTGAGTCTACCCCCTCCAGCTTCAAAGCATGTCCCCCTGTTCTTGAGCATCTGTTTTTCTTAAAAATGCTTCCCTCTTGTACCTTTTTATACCTGTGAGGTATCTGAAAGTCTCTATCATATATCCCCTTTCCCTTCTTTCCTCCAGGGTGTACGGGTTCTTTAGTCTCTCCTCATATAGTCTCTGGTGCAGACCATGCCCCATTTTTGTTGCCCTCCTCTGAATCGCCTCTACCCTCTCTATGTTCTTCCAGAGATGTGGTCTCCAGAATGGGACACAGTACTCCAGGTGAGGTCTCACCAAGGATTATTTCAGTGGTATCACCACCTCCCACTTTCTGCTGCTGATACCCCTCCCTATGCACCCTAGCATCCCACTGACTCTCCTCACAGCTTTTGCCACATTGTTTGACTACCTTTAGGTCATCAGATATGATTACCCCTAGGTCTTTTTTCCTGTTTGATGGTTGTCAGTACCACTCCCCCTATTGTGTACTCTGCCCCTGGGTTTCTATGCCATACATGCATGATTTTGCACTTCTATGCATTGAAACTTAGTTGCCACATTCTTGACCACTCCTCAAGCTTTCCTAGAGCCATATTTATTTTTTCCAGAACCACCGGAGTATTTACCCTGTTGCACATTTTAGTATCATCTGCAAAAAGGCAGACCTTCCCTTCTAGTCCCTCTGCAATATTACTAATAAATGCACTAAAGAGGACCCATCCCAGTACTGATCCTTGTAGCACCCTACTGGTCATCCTCCCTTCCTCAGAGTGAACTCTGTTTACTATCACCCTATGATGCTTGTCCACCAACCTATTCCTTATCCAGTTTACCACTTTGGGTCCCAATCCCAGGCTGCCCAGCTTGTTTACTAGATGAAATAGGCCGATTGAGTATTATATCTGGTTTTGAGGCATCAGGTAGACTAGACCTTTTAAAACTCCACATGCAGAAAAACTGCGACTGCTGCAATTTTTTTTCTATTAAAATAGTTGAACCAGCCTTTTCAAAACTAGTGCTTTCCAGCCCTTTGGCACAGCAGCAGAGCTATCATTCACAACACCTACAGTCTGAGTTTGGGAAAGAGCTCAGGGCACTGATGAGGGAGGGAAGAGAAAGATCAAGTAGCCATGATGACACTCTCCTACTCCGAGCAGGAAGGTAAGAAGATTACGCTGATCAACTGCAACCAGGTGGCAGTACAGTTGGGGTAATTTTTTAGTGGGTAGACCAGACTGTCACCAATACAGCAGCATGCCTTACTTATGTGCATATTCTATAATGCGCTGGCCATCAGTGTCCCAAGCGTGGTGAGAGGCAGATGAGGAAAAAATGTGGAACCACAAGGCACATCTTCTTGACCTGGAAGGATACTGCTACTTTATTCAGCTGTGATCTGTGTGAGAAATTCTATATTGCACTTGATATCTGCAACAACATGCACTTTTGCTCAATTCTGTGGGAGGTGACATTAACTACCCTTGGTAATTGCTTTTTATTTACATGTTTATTTAGTGTTTAACCAAGAAGGGGCTTGCAGACTCTGTTTATCTTGTGAGTAACTTCAGAAGGATTTGAATACTGCATTTGGGTAGACCCTTGGAGGTAGCTAGATTGCCTACTAGGATTTTTTGACAGTTAAACTGTTTTTAAAATATACAGGTGGCTGAGGAGTTGAAAAAGGAGCTTGCAAACTCTGCTTATCTTGGAAGTAACTTCACAAGTGTTTGAATACTGCATTTTGGTTGTCCCTTGGGGATAGCTGGATTGACTACTAGGATTTCAGGACAGAAACTATTTTTAAATAATTTACTGGTGCGTAGGAGTTTGTGATAGTTAAACTATTTTTAAATAAGTTACTGTGGTTAAGGAGTTGTCATAGCAAAACCTGCAGTGTGAATTGAAACACAGACAGACTCAGGGCAGGAAATTGCTTGCCTCATTGTTTTCAGACCACAAAGTGTTGGAATGGAACAGGAAAGGTTGCATCACAACCACTGTCAACAAATTGCCCTGGCTGGAGATATCCAGACTAGATCAGATTACTATAAGTTACTGGTGGCTGCAATATTTAGAGGCACAAAGCACATCTTCTTGACCTGGAAGGACACTACTTCTTTATTCAGCTGTGAGCTATGTGAGAAATTCTATATTGCACTTGCAAATTCTGTATTGCACTTTGTGCTCACAACAGAGGGAGGTGAACCTTACAATTGTCTTTGGTTTGTAGCAGATATTCTGCAGGTGGAGGCTACTTCTAACTGAAAGGTGAAATAAGGAACTTAGAATTGTCAGGAAAATACAGTCTTTCAAGCAACAGAGGGAGGTGGATCTAGCTTTACGTCTCTTACAATTCTTAAGATTTTCAGTGCAGGAAGAGTTTAAAGCACAGCTGACTTATTTTGGGGCTGACTGCTTTCAGAGCACAAACCACCAGGCTGTTTTGGGGCTGGGGAGGTTTACCTGTGTCTGACTTGGATGTCTGGATTTTTCTTTGTTTGATTAGCAGGGTATTTTCTCTGTCAAATTCTTGTGTAGGGCATCTTGCTGACAGGAAGGCACTCATCTCAGTGGTGGGTCAGAGCTTTTAGCTGTTTGTTTTGTGAGGGCACAGTTTAGGCCCAACCCTTCCCACCCTCACTCACCCACCCCTGGAAATAGTTCCTTTATGCCTGGGGTTCTGACATCATTTCCTCAAGAGTGCAAGGTGCATATCACTGTCATATCCTCTCTAGCACACTGCACTGACAATATCAGCATACGCATTGTATAATATATATATTTCTGTATAACAAACCAATCACACACACAAACACAAAAAAAAAGTAGATAAACATGTGGGGAGTAGTGCAATGTAATGGCTGTGGGGCAGCAGTCTTCCGGGAGTCTTTCTGGAGGCTGAGATGCTGCCCTATTTGCAGACAACTCTCTGCCCTGAGGGAGAAAGTTGCCTGTCTTTAGGCCACACTGGACAGTAGTAAAGGAACCTTACCCCAGGCCACACTGGACAGTAGGAAGGGAACCTCCCCCATCCAGGAAGCACCAGAGCCACCACCATTACCTCAGAGGTTGTGAAGAAAGCACAGCAGTTGGACCACAGTGGGCTCAGGGAGGGTGAGGATGGTGGAACAGAGGCACACCCAGTCAGTTGTTCCACTCCACAATCCATACACCATTCTGGGGGAGCATAGCTCCCCTATGGATGCACCCGCAGAGGAGACTAAGGAGGCTGAGGACAACTGTCACAAGGGAGGCCCACAGGAAGGTGGCAGAGGACACCACAAGGAAAGGAAGCAGCTCCTGGTGGGGGACTCAATTAGTAGGGGGATAGAACTGGGGGGAGCAGGAAAAACAAGTAAGTTGCCTGCCTGGTGCCATGGCTTGGAGGGACAGGAAGCGCATCCTCAGGATCATGAGAACAGCTGCTTGGGAGTCTGAACTGGACGTCATTGTCCACCTAGGGACAAATGACTTGGCTCATCATGAGATTAGAGCAGTGCAGTAGGACTTTGTAGAATTGGGGAGGGGCCTAAGACAAGTAGCACACACAGTATCCTTCTCTGAGGTGCTGCCTGTCAATGGCATGAGTGAGGCGAGGGTACTTTGCACCATGCAGTTTAATGAATGGTTGAAAAAATGGTGTGGAGCACAGGGGTTTGGCTTCATTGGGGACTGGGGTTCCACCTGGAGGGACACCAGCCTATACTGGCAGGATGGTGTGCATCTGTCCAGGAAGGGAACAAGTCTTTTGAGCAATCGGTTAAAATGCTTCATTGGCAAGCTTTTAAACTAGTTAAGGGGGGAGGCACTGATAAGCAGTAGGAAAATCCCAGCCTCTCCCTACAAAACAGGGTACTAAATGAGAAACAGACAGATGTAGAAAGGTCAGTGGGGGATGCTGCAAAAGAAGGTAAAGCCATAAAAAAATGGAGAGCAATGAGTACCAATGTCCGTAGTCTGAGTAACAAGCTTCCTGAATTAGTGGCCTTGATGGAGGAGGAACATCTGGATATCGTGGCAGTCACAGAAACATGGTACACACAAAACCATGACTGGGACATAAACATACCAGGATACACTATCTACAGAAGGGACAGGGAGGGTAAAAGAGGAGGAGGAGGAGTAGCTCTTTACATAAGGGAAGGAATCAAAGCAACAGAACAAATGGGAAAACAGGGAGGAGAAGAAGCACTGTGGGTAAATTTGGAGACCGGCAATGGCACCACAATGTGCACAGGGGTTGTATACAGACCCCCTTTTCAGGGGGAGGAAATGGACAAGGAAATGATAGAAAGTATAATTAGAATGGCAGAAAAAGGAGAGATATTGCTGATGGGTGATCTGAATATGCCAGATGTTAACTGGAGTGCAGTTGGAGCAGCCACTTCGAAGAGAGGGGTTATTCTAGATGCCCTACAGGGGGCATGCCTTAGACAACTAGTATTGGAGCCCACTCAAGACGGCGCAATCTTAGACCTGGTTCTCTCAAATGGAGATGAAGAGAGGATCACAGATGTAGAAGTGAGTAGCCATCTGGGAACTAGCGACCATTGAACAGTATGGCTCACAATAAACACAGCAATAGAGTCAAGCCATACAAAGGCAAAAGTACTGGACTTTCTGAGGGCTGACTTTGCCAAAATGGGTGAGTGCCTAAGGCATGCACTAGCAAATGAGCAGGAAGGAGGGGTGGAAGAACAATGGGGAATAATAAAAACTGCCATCACAGAGGTAACAAGCCTTTGTGTGAAGCAAATAAACAAAATGAACGATGTAAGAAACCACTGTGGTTCTCAAAGGAAGTGGCAGTGAAGGTTCAAGAGAAAAGAAAGCATTCAGGAAGTACAAGGAATCACAGAAGGAGCAGGACGAGAGCAGGCATCAGTTAAAGCAAAGGAAGCTGGGAAGGCAGTCAGAACAGCAAAGGCCCAAACCGAGGAAAAGATAGCCAACTCAGTTAAGAAGGGGGATAAACCCTTTATAGGTACATCAGGGAGCCAAGAAAGACCAAGGAGGGATAGTAAGGCTTAACAAAGGGAGGGAGGGTGGGCAGAGGGTGACTGTGAAAAGGCAGAGATACTAAATAAATATTTTTGCTCAGTATTTACAAATGAAGAGGGGGAGGTACTTAAAACAAACAGTAGAAACACTCTGGATACAGAAGTTGATACCAGCCCATATACAGAAGAAAGGGTTCTGAAAGAACTCTTAAAACTGAAGGTGGACAAAGCAATGGGGCCTGATGGGATTCATCCCAGAATTCTAAAAGAACTAAGGGTAGAACTAGTGACACCACAGACTACCCTCTTTAACAAATCATGGGAGGATGGGGTGGTACCCGAGGACTGGAGGAGGGCAGATGTGATTCCCCTTCACAAAAGTGGGAGCAAGGCAGAAACAGGAAACTACAGACCTGTTAGTTTAACCTCAGTGGTAGGAAAAATGATGGAATCACTTCTGAAGGAAAGAATTGTTGAGTACCTAGAGGCCAGAGGGGCACAGGACCCAAGGCAGCATGGATTCACAGTGGGAAGGTCATGCCAGACAAATCTGATAGATTTCTTTGGCTGGGTGGCCAAAGTAGTAGATCAGGGAGTGGCTGTGGACATGGCCTACCTAGACTTTAGCAAGGCATTTGACACAGTCCCACATAAAAGATTAATATACAAGTTAGCCCGCCTGGGAGTGGGTCCCAAGATGACAGCCTGGGTAAGAATTGGCTGGAGAATAGGACACAGAGGTAATAGTAAATGGAGTCCACTCTGAAGAAGGGGAGTTACTAGTGGGTGCCATGAGTTTCAGTATTGGACGGTCCTCCTTCAATGTCTTATAAGCAACATTGCAGAGGGACTGGAAGGAAAAGTATGTCTCTTTGCAGATGACACAAAGATCTGCAACAGAGTTGATACACAAGGTGGGGTGGAAAGGATAGAAGGGACTTGGTAAGGTTAGAGGAATGGTCAAATGTATGGCAGCTTAGATTCAATGCTAAGAAGTGCAAGGTAATGCACCTGGGAAACAAAACCAGGGAAGAGTACACAATGGGGGGTGAGATACTAACAACAAAAATGGAAAAGGACCTGGGGTAGTCCTATCAGATGACCTAAAGGTGGGCAAGCAATGTGAGAGGGCAGCAGGAGGGCTGGGGGATACTGGGATGCAGGAAAGGCATCACCAGTAGAAAACAGAAGTTATTATCCCTCTGTACAGACAGCTGGTGAGACCCCATCTGGAGTTCTCATGCAGTTCTGGAGACCCAATCTCCAAAGACACAGACAGGATGGAAGCTGTCCAGAGGAGGGCAACTAAAATGGTGCAGGGTCTGCACTGAAAGACATATGAAGAGAGACTTAAGGAGGTTAATATGTATAGCCTTGAGGAAAGGAGGAAGAGGGGGGACATGATAGAAACTTTCAAGTACCTCAAGGGAATCAACAAAGTCCAAGAGGGTAGCATCTTTCAAAAAAAGAGGTGTGCAAGAACAAGGGGGCACAATTTGAAGATGAGGGGGTGGCTCAGAGGTAATTTAAGGAAGTATTTTTTCACAGAGAGGGTTGTGGATGCATGGAACAGCCTTCCGGAGGAGGTTGTGGAGTCAAAAACAGTGGTGGAATTCAAGCATGCATGGGACCGTCATAAGGCAATTCTAGGGGGTGGGGGTAGGAAGAAGTAGGCTGCTGGTTAACTAGGATCTGCAGCTTATCCACTAGGTAAGGAAATGGGCAGACTGGGTGGGCCAAGTGGTCCTTATCTGCTTTCAAATTCTATGTTTCTATGGCAGCATGAGGCCATTGCTCTTGGGCCCTAGTGGTCCAACTGGCTGCCACTCTCTCACACCTGTTGCACCTGCAGGGGACAGTAACTCACCCCCAGTGAAATCCCCAATGAAATCAGTCCTGGGACAGAAGCTTTGGGGATCCCTCAGAGAGTGTGCAAACACCAGAGAAGGAAACTTTGGGTCTGGGAGCTAGACTGATCTGAGACCTGCAGTTCCAGAGGCAAGAAACAATAAACAGAATGATAACAAGTGGCCACTTGATAGAAACATAGAATTTGATGTCAGATAAGGACCACTTGGCCATTCCAGTCTGCCCATTCCTCCCTATGTACACTATTACTATAGACACTATGATTCCCTTGTTCTTTTCTCTTGCATTCTAGAAACCCGCCACTGTTTTCCCCCCACCACCTCCACTGGAAGGCTGTTCCAGGAATCCACTACTCATTCTGTGAAGTACTTCCTCACCTCTCTCCTGAATCTACCTCCTCCAGCTTCTGAGCATGCCCCTTCTTCTTGAGCACCTTTTCTTCTGAAAAAATATTTCCCTCCTGTACCTTGTCTAGCCCTGTGAGGTATTTAATTGTCTCTATCATATGCCCCCTCTCTTTCCTTTGTTCCAGGGTGTACATATTGAGGTTTTTTAGTCTCTACTTGAAGGGCATTTGATGCAGACCATGCAACATTTTAGTTGCCCTCCTCTGGACCACCTCCACTCTGTCTATGTCCTTCTGGAGAGCTGGTGTCCAGAACTGGACAGTCTTCTAGGTGGGATCTTACCAGTGATCTATACAAAAATAACACCACACCCCTCTTTCTGCTGGTGATACCCCTCTCCATGCACCACAGCATCCAACTAGCACTTCCTACTGCTTGTCACACTGCCTGGCCATCTTTAGGTCATACGATATGATTACTCTCCAGCCTCTTTCCTGCTTTGTGGTTGTAAATACCACTTCACACATTTTGTACTCAGTCCCTGGATTTTAGAGCCATAAGAGCATTATTTTGTATTTTTTCACATTGAAACCCAGCTGCCATACCCTTGACCACACTTCCAATTTTCTCAGGTCTCTGCTCATCCTTTTCACCCCTGTGGCATGTCCACCCTATTACAGATTTTGGTGTCATCTGCAAAGAGGCAGACCTTTCCTTACTGCTCCTCTGCAATGTATCTAATAAAGACAGTAAAGATGACCAGTCCCAGCACTGATCCCTGAGGCACCCCACTGGCCACCGTCCCTTCCTCGGAGTGAACTCTGTTTATTACCACCCTCTGTTGCCTGACCCCTAACCAATTTTTTATCCAGTTTACCACCTTTGAACCCACTCCTAAACTACCGAGCTTGATTTCTAGTCTCCTATGTGGAACAATATCAAATCCACCACTTCACCCTAATCTAATTCCTTTGACACTCAGTCAAAGAAATCTATCAGATTCGTTTGACGTGACCTCTCCCCTGTGAAAAAATGCTGCCTTGGGTCTTGTGCCCCACTGAATTCAAAACATTCCACAAGCCTTTCCTTCAGCAGTGATTCCAATAATGTTCCCACCGCCAATGCCAGGCTGACTGACCTATAATTAACAGTCTCTTCCCTGTTAACAGTTTTGTGTAGTGGGACTAAGTCCACCCTCCTGCAGTCCTCTGGAAACACTCCTGTTTTTGATGAGCTGTTAAATAGAACTGTCAGAGGTGCAGCCAGTATTTCCGTGAGCTCCTTCAATATCCTTAGATATGTCCCATCTGACCCCATTGCTTTGTCCACCTTCAGATTAGCGAGTCCATTCAGGACTCTCGTCTCAAAAAAATAACTAGTGTCCATCTCTCTCTCCTTCCAAAGCTTCTGCTACTTTTTTTGTGGCCCCTTCCCTTCTCTTCTCCTTCCTCTGTGAACACTGATCAAAAGTGTTTGTTCAGGATGTATGCCTTTCCTGGTCCTGCTCTACACCATCTTCTCTTCCCTCTTTAACCTTACAGTCCATATCTGGCCTTCCCATTTTCACTTCATGCCTAAAATATGTCTTGTCCCCTTTTAGGCTATTTCTCTTCAGTTTATGCCTTCATACTCCTTACTGCTTTCCCCTTTCCCCTCTGTTTCCCCTGATACACCTTCCTATCCTCCTCTGTCTTTGAATTTCCTTATACCTTTTGAATGCTGCCTTTCTACTCTTTACCTTTTCTGCCACCTCTTTCTAAAACCATAACACTCTTTTTTTTTTTTTCTTTTGCAATTTTTATTTATATTTTTTAGTTACTCAATTTATTCCTTCATAATGGCCCCTAGGCACTAATGCGGGCCAGGTACCATGACAGGCATATACTCAGCATGCACCCATCCACACCCTTGGACAGACATGCAGTGCACACCATTCCCAAATGCTGGCTGCCTGTCCATGTCCCCACCCCACCTGCACGGTGGTGCATGGGGTGGACCACTGGACACAGGTGGGCATCCAAGTGGATGCCCACCCTTGTGGCAGCATGGATCCTTTGCTACACATGGAGCAGGGGATCGTGGGACACAGCAGGTCCCAGTAAATTCCCTGTCCTATCTGTATGTCTGGAAGGTTGGGGCAGAATGTCAGCGGGGTATCACTTGCCCCACCATGGCCAGCAGGTGTATGATGGAGGGGGCATGCAGCAGCTATGGCAGGGTCCCTGTTGGTGTAGCCTGTAACCCCCCCCACCAGCACTTTGTGCCTTTGTGCATAGCACAGAGTGCAAGAACACTCTTCTGTACACTCCAGTGGTTCATCCCCATGCGCAGATCCATAGATGGACAGGGGATTTGGTGTGGAAGGGATCCACTCTCCTTCCATGAAAGCTGCAGGGGTCCTCAGGACCCGTGATGTGCTGCAGTAAGACTTAGGAAAGCCTATTAGCTGTGTATATGCAGTGTGTAGGCTTCATGCATAGATCCCATTATGCATAGTTCATGATGTGCCCAAAGCTGGCTTCCTGCCTGAGACTCTACTACTGGAATTGGAGTCACATGCAATTCAGGCACTTACCCTGTACACAGTCATACAAACTGGGCTCCCCCCTCCCCAGCATGACAGGTTCCTCCATTCCAACAGGGCTTGCTGTTGGTGTACTTGGAGGGCAAGACAGGATTACAATGGCTTGGTTCAATTTCAAGGGAGTGGACAGCCTGGTCACATCCTGCATTGGCATGGGCAGCCATAGGCCATTCCTGTCATGCTACTGCCAGTACAGCATGTATTTTCTACTTGTTTGCCCTGAGCCCCTCCAACTCTGTCTTATGTGTGTGTTTGCACTTGATAACCAGTGATGCACAATGTCCCACATCAGCATGGGCATTACACCATCCAACAAAAGATGTTACTCCAAGGGTGGAGCAGCTGAGCCACCCACCCCATGAGTGGAGAGTCCAGATGGATGCTCTGGGCCCTCCCTGCCAGCATTCTCTTCTGATGTCCACGCTCAGGGCGTAAACCCAGGTCACCACTTGCCAAAAGCAGTTATCCATCACACGGCACCTTGGCAGTGGTTTAAGAATACAATTTTATTTTGCTTTTTTTGCTCCTTACGGGCCCCCTGCAACCCCATTCCTTTGGGCTTTCTCACTCTGGTTCCCTCTGCCCACCAGATTCAATCCCTGCTGCTGTACCTACCTCCAGGCTCCCCTGAGAATTTAGACACCTTATATTGTGTGGCTTATCACTGTCTGGGGGCCCCTGTTACCAGGAAGGACACACCTCTAACACTGGTGTTGTCAGTCAGAGGAGGCAGACATGGTGCACTGGGCATAGCAACATAGAAGTTGATGGCAGATAAGGACCCCAAGGCCCATCCAGTCTGCCCATTTCTTTTTCTACCTTATAAGTGTGCCATTGTAATTTACTGTCTGTGGCCTATTTATTCATACTCATCTGTATTGCTCCCTTATGCCTATCCCATGCCTGTTTGAAGCCCTGCACTGTATTCATAGCCACCACTTATTGAGGTAGGTCGTTCCATGCATCCACCACCCTTTCTGTGAAAAAGAACTTCCTCACATTATCCCTTAATTGGCCTCCCTCTAATCTCATGCTGTGTCCTCTTGTCCTGCTACTTTACTTATACTGAAACATGTTAGACTCTTTCACCATGTTAATGCCCTTAAGGTGTTTGAATGTTTCGATCATATCACCTCTCTCCCTCCTTTGTTCTAGGGTATACATATTGAGCTCCATTAATCTGTTCTCATATGTCTTCTGATGCAGTCACTGCACCATTTTGGTTGTCTTTCTCTGGACTGCCTCAGTTTGGTTAATGTCCTTGTGAAGGTGTGGCCTCCAGTACTGCACGCAGTACTCCAGATGGGGACTTACCGGTGTTGTGTAAAGATGGATTATTACCTCCCTCTTACGACTTGTGATACCCCTACTAATACACTCTAACATCCCCCTAGCCTTACCTACTGCTTTAGAGGTCTGCTTGGATGATTTTAGGTCATCGATGATGATGATGCCCAAGTCTCTTTCTTCCTTTGTGACTGCCAGCAACTCCTCTCCCAGTCTATAGGTTGCTTCAGGATTTCTCTTCGCTATGTGCATGATCTTGCACTTCTTTGCATTAAATCCCAGTTGCCACTCTTCCGACCATGTTGCTAGTTTATCCAGATCTTTTCTCATTCTGACCACCCCATCTGGATCATCTACTCTGTTGCAGATCTTGGTGTCATCTGCAAACAGACAAGTCTTACCCTCTAGACCATCTGCAATGTCACTGATGAAGACATTGAAGAGGACTGGCCCCAGGACTGATTACTGAGGTACCCCACTTGTGACTTGCATCTCTTCTGACTGCATACCATTTACCACCACTCTCTGTTTTCTGCCCGTCAACCAGTTTGCCACCCAGTTGACCAACTTCTGACCCACCCTGAGCCTACCCAGCTTGTTTATCAATCTTCTATGTGACACAGTGTTTAAAGCTTTGCTGAAGTCAAGGTAGGTGACATCAACTGCTCTCCCTTGGTCCACCACTCTGGTTACCCAGTCAAAGAAATCTAGGAGATTAGTTTGACAGGACCGAGTCAAGCAGGGCAGTTAAGTGGCATGGGGGGGACTCACCAAAGACTGTCCTCTGGTGCTGCAGGGTGGCCATTTCCAATTTTCTCCCTTCCTTCCACCGCATTCCCATGTGATGGCTACATGTCTACAGCATCATGGGAAAGGGTCACATCGCATCATGTGGTCACCCACACCACCAAGTGCACCTTCACTGTCCCACTCCAGGAGCTGCTCAAGGACAGTGCAGACTATGCTGTCTCAGGAAGAAGGGCATCCATGTAGATGCAGCTCACCTTCCCCA
This sequence comes from Neoceratodus forsteri, assembly GCA_016271365.2. Taxonomy (NCBI): domain Eukaryota; kingdom Metazoa; phylum Chordata; order Ceratodontiformes; family Ceratodontidae; genus Neoceratodus; species Neoceratodus forsteri. The sequence continues at coordinate 579,640,347 of CM057456.1, forward strand.
CTGGTCTCCACTCCAGTGGGCCTGAGTGCGATATGAAAACTTGGGTTGCCGGTGTGCTGAGAGGGCACCCTAACACTTGACACCATGCAGCCAGCTAAGAATGCAATTTTTAAAAGTTATATAATTAGAAAATATGTGGAAAAAAAATTCAGTTACAGGATGGTATGTTATTAACTGTAGTAGAATTACTGGTGACCACCTTTATCACACTGTTAACATATCCCTTTCGCCAGTGCTGTGGTGCTTGAGTTTGAGGTGCTGGATGCCACACCTTGCGCCATGCTGGTGACCCAGGTTCAGGAATGAGCCTGGGCCACAGGGGTTCAGCAGGGAAGAGAGAAGACTGGGCATCTGGAGGACTACTCTCCTCTTTTGGGGAGGGAGAGATTGCCATCCTGCTTGTCAATCTCTGTCTGGTGGAGGCTTGAGGAGATTCCAGTCAGGAGGCACGCTGCTGATGAATGAAGTCAGTGGGGAAGGGAGCAGAGAAAATGGAGGAAAATGGAGTTGGCAGGCTCTGTGATGGATCACCAGTGCCCGTACTGGCTCCCTGAATATCTGGATTTCTCTCTAGGGGTGGGGGAAAGCCAGCACCCCTTTGCCTTGGCCTTGTCATGGGGGGGAACTTGTGGGGGATCCTAGGGGATATAAGGTGAGGGAATGGTAAGCTGGAGACCAAGTCCCTCTGAGGGAGGGATCAGAGCTGGCTGCCAGACTCCTAGGAGGATAAACAAATAATAAAAAAAGAATAAAAAAAAAACACCATGCCCCTTTCACCTACCAAAATATCTTGAAAACTAGTTATTACAAATTCTTAAAACTTTTTTTTCACTTAGCCATGTCCTCGAGCATCAGTCATTTGTTGCTCACCAACTCATTGGTTCTTACTGTGCATGTGGGTGGGTGAAACCCATCAACAAACATGAAGGCTCCATTTCTTGATACCGGGAATCTGCATTCCTCATTTGCCTCTCACATCCAGCAAGGGTAACTTATTAATTTTTTATTTTTATCTGGTGGAGCCTGTTTCTCCAAGATAAAAAATATATCTTGTTGATCCTGCTGTTGAAAAGGTTTGGGCAGGAGTGGGCAGGAGTCAGACAGTGGCTCACTACCTGCAGTTCCACAGTCTAACTTTAACAAACTTTAGTCAGAGTCGCTATGGCTGTGGAGAGCTGCCAGATGGCCAAAGTTACACGTGTGTGTAGAAAAGTTTGAATGCCCGGGTGTAACTCACTATTTTTTTGAGCTGTTTCACCAAATTTTCAATACAGTCTTTTTGGGACCCCACCTCATGAAGAGTGTCACTGTCAGTTTGTTCACTTGTCCCAAAAAGTGATTTCACAAAGCGACCATGCCATTCTGTGCCAGAGGTGTAAAACACATTTTGGGCAGGATGTGAAAAAGAACAGCTGTACGGTTAATAAGGAGGTATGCAAAGATGGCAATGTTGAAAATCTCAAGTGAAAATATAAAAAATTGGTGAAGTTAGGAGCGTGCATAGAAACTAAGCAATGCAAGCTCCTATTGCAGTCATTTTTTTTTATTTTTCACCAAATTTGCAACATGTGCTTATTGGGACACCATCTCATGCCAGTGGCACTGTCATTTAATTAATCAGTCCCAAAAGGTGATAAAGTGCGGCGACTGGGAAATCACCTTTCAGGACTGAGTAATGAAATGACAGTGACAGTGTTCATGAGGAGGGATCCAAAGAACCCCATGTTGAAAATATGTGGCCAAAATTTCTAAAAATGGCTGATATATCAACTAAAGTTGAAAACCCTATTGACTGCCATTATACCACACTTACCTTTGATTCTTCAGTTTGTGGTTCGACTTTGAAGTGTGTAGACATGTCCCAGTCCAGACCTGACCTCCAGGGGTAAGTATGGGGTTAGGGGGTGTGTGTGGGAGGTGGGAGGGTGGGGATGGGGACAGGGACGGGAAGAGGGACTGGGGTGACGATGAGGGACCGTTTTCTTTTTTACAGGTAAAAAAGAAAAAAAGGAGATCAGGGGTGGATTTCTTTATTTACAAGGAAAAAAAAGACAAAAAAGCATAAATTTGGGCACACTGGGGTGGGCTCCCATTGTACCACAAGGGGTGGGGAGGGTGGTACTTGATGCCAACATGGGGACTGGGAACCCCACTGTCGGTGCTGGGAAAAAAATGAAAAAAAAAACCATAAATTTGGGTGCACTGGGGTGATCTCCCAATGTGCCACATGAGTTGGGGGTACATGATGCCAACACAGGGGTTGGGTACCCTGATGTTAGTGAGGGAACATAAATTTGGGCACACTGGCGTGGGTTCCCTGTGTACCACAAGAGTTGGGGGGATACATGATGCAGACATGGGGATTGGGCACCCTAATATCAGGACAGGGAATGGAGGGAACGGGGAGGGCAGCAGCAGTGGAAGGGAGCGAGAGGGTTTATTTGCTGCCAGTGATGGGAGGGAGCAGGAAGAACAAGCGCAGTGGGAGGGTGCATAAGGAGTGCCATCTGATAGATGGCAGTGGCAACACAAACGCCCATATGTGGCACTCATGCATGCGTAGTTGGGGTGAATGGCATTGTGCCATTTACAAGATGGTGGCGCCAGCGGAACTGCACATTTGTGTGAGTAGTGCATGCACAGTTCTTACCCCAGAATGTGGAAGTAACAGCTAAAATAGTGTGGCTGTTAATCCATAGTGGCCAATCATGGCACAGGGTTTCAATCTCCATTGGACTTTTGGAAGGATACTTCCAAAAATCCAATGGAAGGTGCCATGATTAGCTGTTGTAAGGCAAACGATGCAATGAAGGCTCCACCACAGCTGTAAAAAGGAAACAAAAAACAATCACTGTACTACAGAGGAAGAGACAGAAAGTGAGAGAGAGAGAGAGAGAGAGTGTGTGTCTCTCTCTCTTTCTCTCTCTCTCTCTATCAGCAGTGCTCAACTGACTTTGTCATCTCTGCAGTCTTGAATGAAAGAAAATAACTCCCTGCACCAGTAATTATAAGTAATAAAGGTTATGCAATTTTTGTGTTATGGATTTTTTTACGCACCCTCGTTGTGTGATGACCTCATCAACTTCTTGAGCTTCACTCTTGAGGTTTGTGAGTCATCACACACCTTGGATGTGTAAAAAAAAAATCACAACAAACAGTTGCATAGCCGTTATTCTCTATATAAAGTGCTATGCCACTTACTGCTCTATCTTGTTCTAGCAGTGCTTGCTACTGTATGTGGTCTGTATGTAGCCTTTTATTGCACAACTAACCATATTTAGAGATTGCATTTAGATTTAATAAGCAGTAGCAACTGCATTACTTAATCATACATTTTAGAAGTCAAAATATACTATTCTGTTTTTTTTTTTGTACTCTTGTGTAGTTGGGATCATACCTCTCAAGCTGTTAGCACCCAGATTACGGACACTGCCCTGACTGTGTCAGAGACAGAGACAATGTATGAGGCATATCATAAAATCATAAATACTCAGGAAACTTGTGCTTTAATGATTGTGATGTCTACTCCTAACTGTGCACTATCGATTGATATTATTTTCTGCTTTCAGCTCTCTGTGTACAGTATGTGGAGGACTGCCTTTATTTGGGAAAGAAGGGATCTGAGAAGTAAAATAAGGCACACTGGGGGCCATGCAGCACACATACCTCACCTGCTGCAGCATCCAGCAGCGTTTGGTTTGTTTTCTGTGATCACTATTGTATGCACTGCCTATTCTGTGAGAGTCGTGAGGTAATGATAATTACATATGTTTCTAGAGGAGGCTCAGTGGGGAAGGGGTTACCAAGCACTGTACTTTCCCTTATCTTGCTTTTTTAAAAGTAACCCAATTCCTGGCAGCAAAAATTAAACCTATGGTTCAAAACACTCATTGTTCCTGTACTCCTCACTGAAGAGTAGTTTCCTGTTCCTAATGGTGATTAGTCCCATGTATATTACATTGATGAGTCCTGACATCTGACCGAATGTAAGGTTCATTGTCTTCACTTCAGTAAGCTACTGTACGTTCAGAAATGTAATGTAGTTTGTGCTGTGTGTGCCTTATTTTCATGTGTAATGTGTTGAAATTAAGCAATAAGGCATGAAAGGACATCAGTTATGCTGAGATAATGTCACCCCTTGGGTGCATTGTGAGGCATGAGGCACAGACAAGTGCCTTCAGCCTTTTGTGAAGTGATGTTAATCAGCATAACACATGCCATGGGGTTGTATGAGAATGTAGAAAATATTTTGTATAGGTTTTTATTTAGATTAGTGTCAGACCATGATATTGTACAGCAATGACCTTATGGCTGGATATGCTTCTATACCAACCAGCTTTCATGACTGTTTTCAATCCATCTGCTAATGTTTAATAACAACATTGTCTCTCAGCATCTTTGTAGAGAAGAGCTAGTTCAGTACATCAGTAAATTTATCTTGTGGAAAGAATACCAGCAATAGATTGTTTGGGAAATTTGAGTTCCTAAACATGTCCCTCAAATTTTTTACCAGTTCCTGCAAATATTTTCCTAAAGTGCGTGTATGTGCGTGCATGTGTCTTTCTCCACACAAAAACTGTCCACCATTTACCAAACCATCATTTAAAATGTAATCAGTTTTATTAACATCTTAACATCAACTTTCCAAGCAAACTGTCTCCAGACTCCTGACTCTCCATTTGAGCTATGAAAAAACATAAGACCTACATGTTTCCATTGTTCATCAAGAAGTACTGTATAAAATTCTTCTTGTCACTTCATTTGATACTGTCCTATTCCTTCATATGGATAAATAATGTAGAATCTTTGAGTATGGAGAGCAGAGGCCCGATATTCAAATATGTGCAAAAGTGGAGCGCAAAGGTTTGTGCTGCACTTGCGCCTGAGGCCATGGGTGACTGAGTCAGTGGGTCAGGAGTGTCAGGAGACCCCTCACTTTTGTAGCTAAAGAATCAAATATTGAAATGACCACTGCTCCAGGCTGAGGAGTTCTATGTAATTCTGCCCCCCCACTGCCTGACCCAGAGGTTGCTATATTCAGTCAATGGTGCACCTGCACTATTCGATTGAATATACAACCATGTTGGCACCGTGTTAAGACAAGCAGTGCTGCCCCAGCATGGACCTGGGCTCTATATAGCCTCTAGTGAAGTGTGCCCACAGACCAGACAGTGCCGGCAGCCATGGCATGATATTCAGCCGCAACATGCAGATGAGCCTATTGGGCATGCAAGGTGCTAAGGGGCCACATGCATGCCCATTATGAGCTCTTTTGCATGGAAAGCAGCAGCAGGTTTTCACTCATCCTGTGGTCACCCACCACATCAAGCATAGTGGTGACTGGCCCCCCATGCCCCGAACACCTATCTCTGCAATGCAAATGTCCTCCCTGGTGTCTAGTGGCATGCCCCACCCTCTGATCACCTGCCCCTGTAATAGTCTTATTTTCCCTCATGTCTAGTGCCACCCTCCACCCTCCAGTCACTTGTCCCTCTTTAGTTAATGTTTCTCTGGTGTCCAGCAGCACCCCGACCCCACAATCAACTGCCCCTGTATTTGTAGAGTGTTCTCTTGTGTCTAGTGGCATTCCTCACCATCCAATCACCCAGTCCTGTAGTTGTAGAGTATTTCCTGGTGTGTAGTGGCACCTCCCACCCTTTGATCACCCATCCCTGTAGCTGAGGACTATTCATTGGTACCCACTGGCACCCCCCAACTCTCTGACCACTTGTCTCTGATGTTGCAGTGATTTCCCTGGAATCTAGTAGTACCCCCACCAGCTGGGCACCCTTCTCAGTGCCACTGCCAAGTCCCCACAACCCCCCATACCTATGAAGATGGTACAATGTGGAGAGCCTGATATGATGGCCAGCACAGCCCTCCTCTTACCTCCTTAGTTGACCACCATGTGGGATTACAGGGAGCATGCATACACTATACTGTACACATGCTCCATATCATCCTATATGGTGGCCTGCCAAGGAGGTGAGAGGAGGGCTTTGCTGGTTGTCATATCAGGCTCTCAGCATGGCAATACCATCATACATACAGGGGAGTTGGCTGGGTGGTATGTTTAGTGCAGCTGGTGTGGCGGGCAGCATGCCACTCTGCAGTGGCACCAGGACGGGTGCCTGGTAGGTAGGGGATATCACTAGATAGCAGGCAAATAACTGCAATTTCAGTGACTTGAACAGAGGGTAGGGACTGCTAAACAACACCTAGGAATACTCTACAGCTACAGGAACAGGCGATCAGAGGTCAGGGGTGCCACTAGACACCAGGTACAATACTGCAAATAGAGAGATGACTGCTCAGAGGATGGGGGGGTGTCACTAGACAACAGGGAATGCTCTACAAATACAGGGAGGGTGAATAGTGACATTAAACACCATGGAAACACTAACTGTACAGGAACGGTTGATCGGAGGGTGGAGGTGCCACTAGTCTCCATAGCAACTGCTAATAGTACAGGGAAAGGTGATCTGAAGGTGGGTCGGTGACAGTAGACACCCTGGACAACATCGCTTTTACAGAGACAAGTGACTGTAAGGTTGGGGGTGCCACCAGACACCAGAGCATTCAATGATACAGAGTTTGGTTAGTGGGAGGTGGGTGGCTGCAGTACTGATGACCACCACCAGGGCCTTGCAACCCATAAAGTTGGGGTTTGCAAAGTTAGTAAATATCACCCATTTGGGTGATATTTACCACCAGTGCATACTAGAAAACCACTGAACATGCCACTGCGCCTATATGCAGGAGTAACCCCCTCATTTGCATGGGCACAGCAGTATGTTAGTGCTCCGTACTAAGGGGCTTTGCCCATGCTGTTGGGATCTATGAAAATATACCCCAGCCACAGACTAGATGCAAAACCTGGTTAGTGTGGGTAAAAAACTCCTTAGCACCCACACTTCTTTTGAATATCTGGCCACAGGTGCCTTATGTGCCACTTCTGTAACTAAATGTACTAAATAATCATTGATTTAATTTCATTTTCTAACCATTGTTGAAGTTCTAAATTGCCTCATACAGTACCTTGAACTATTTATGACTGTCACCAGTCTGTTATATTATTTACCAAAATGCCCCAACATTCTGCATTCTCTGTCTTTACTAGCTGAAAAGTTATAAAATGTATTTTCCCACTTTTGAAAAAAGTGGGCTTATCTTGTTGGTGCCAAGCATTATACCCCCAGCCACCAATGATTTATTTTCCAGTTAAAACATTACCCATTACTTCTCTCTAAAACTTTAGTATGTTTTCAGTTAAACAAGGCATCTTCGTTTGGCTCACAGCTTCTTTTTAGAAACTCAGGGCAGCCAGGGCTATGTAGTGAAATTCAAATTATGAAAGGTAGTTGATTAGATACCCAGAAATATATTTGTAATTGTAGAAGTAGACCTTTCCCTTGGTCTTTTGGCCTTTTGGCTTTTCATAGAAATATTGGCATTGCTATGTTTTATGTTCAAATCTAAGTAAAGACCTGCCTCTTTCAGAATATGTTTTGAGTATTTTATTGTTTTTTTTTTTTTTTCAAATACTGTTGGTAAGTAGACGGGAAACTGGAATGATGATTGCAGAGGCTGTAGATTTCTTAGCATGCTGCATTTATAAATAGGAATCATTGACATGAAGAGGAATCTAATGTGTTGCTAAATATCTGCTATTTAAGCCTTTCATTTCTCCACAGATAGACAATGACATCAGAGAGAATCATGGCTACCAGTACTATCTTCATCAGTCTCTGAAAATAAAGCCCTTTCGTCCCTGCGACGAGGTGCCTTTGTAAATGAGTCTTTAACTCAAAGGTTGTAAATCCGATATATGAATTAAAATAAAAAAAAATAAAATAAAATAGTCTGGGTCCCCAAGATCCTTGAGGTATCCTTTCAAACTGGTAGAATGCTACAAAGCAAAGTAAACCTGTTTTTGTCTTTGCTTTGGTCATGGCTATCTGGTAGTACCAGCTGTGAATAACCAACGCCAAGAGCCATTTGCTCTTGATGAGGCAGTGCAGGGCATTCCTCCATTTAGATTATATTATACTGATTAGGAATAGCTTATTTATTCAATGATTGATAATCAGTGCACTTACGCACTGCATTGCAGTTCTTCCAGGCTACCACTATGGGAGATGTCAGAGGGCTGAGGAACTCTGTGATAATCCCAGACCCATCTGGTCTTGAAGGTGGCATCTGAAATGCTCTACATTTGAAATGACAATATTATGAGACTTCTATCTGAAAGGGTAGCCTTTACGCAAATGGCTTGGATGATCAACCTCACTGGTGTGTTCCACATCCCATTTATGGAGGGAGATAACTGTCCTGCATATGGCAAGCTCTCATTTCAACCACTTCATTAATCTCTCCAGAATGGGAGAGTCAATAAAGTAGAAGTGCAACTCCTTTATCTGGATGGTATCACCAGATGGGTTTGGAGCAACCACAGTGTCAGTAGCATACATTCAGACCAGCATTATGCCTGTCATTAGGGTAACTTTCTGCACAGACATCTAGAGGAGATGGACAGCACTTCCCAAATTTTCCTTTCCACACCTCTGGATGGTTATCACAAGTCCCTCGGGGGGGGGCGGGTTGGATTCATAACATCTTTCTTAAATCTGGTATCTCTATTTATCAAGGGAAAAGGCAGATTCTGCAGCTTTGTTTCCCAGCCAGCTTGATTATCTCACTGAATGTGTTTGCATTCATCCCAATGAGACGAGGGGTCTTTCCATTCATGTGAGCATTAGATCAAGGCTAATGACCCCATTTCTTCCTGGATTTCCATGACCTGTTGGGAAAACATAATCCATATAACAGTGGAGTCATCATGAAGGTAGCTGTCTTACAGTAACCTCTTTAAAGTCAGGCCTGTCAATGGTAGCATAAGCAGATGTTGCTATATGTCTGGAAGAAGGATTAGTAGATGATAGTAATCTATGTGCTACTATTCAGCAGGGCTTTAATAAACTGTCCTTTAACTTTACCCAGAATGTTCACTTAAGGACCAACTAGTAGATTGAGCACATTGATTACATGGGGGAAATTGGAGGTAAACCATTTGATGGAGCATGTTTAGTTAGGAATCCTGGCTCACTCATTTACCATGCTCCTCTGGTATTTTGCTGGGGTGATACAATCTGCCTTACTTTCTCATTAACCTTTTTCAAGCTCTCTGGCATGGAACAGCCTTTTTCTCCACATAGGTTTTTCTCAGTTTCATCACCAACCTAAACCTTTCAGCCAGCTCCATCACCTGCCTTCAGCAGAGCTTACCTCTTTGAGCTCCCATGGCTTAAGCTTGTAGTTGGGCCATCAGGCTTGGCCAATCTCTTCAGGTCAGTGAAGAGGTGCCTGCAGTAAGGGGCTGGTCATCATCCTTTGATGGTCAGGTACTTTCCACCAATCTTTATCTCTCCTCTGGAATGCAGCAAACAATGGACATCAGGGGACGCATACATGATTGGTCACAGTGCTGTCTGGTAGCATTCCTTGTCCCTAAATTGTGGTTTCATCTGCACCACCACTTGATAACTCCCAGGTGGTACTAGTTGGGTGTAGCACATGAGACACCCTTCCTAGTGGAGAAGAACATGCTCTGACATACTTGATCCACCTTTCTATGGTGAGCCCCCAGCATCCTGGGATCATTCCCAAATCTGGGTTGCCAGGGTTATGAGTTTAAACCCTACTGCTATGCAGGTGGAGCAGCTCTACAGAACAGCTTTTAGCCATATGTCTAGTCCCACCACACTGGTAACAGAATCCTTTCTTGGGTGGTGAAAATATTGTCAAAAATGATGGTGTCACAGGTGTAGGTCACGATCACAGCAGCAGAGTTCCAGCTGAAACTGGAAGTAAGCTCCACAGCTAACTGTATGGATGACAACTGTTTCTATTGGTCATTATACTCATAACTAAAGATCTTCGGCATTGGGTGTTTGCATACTGGCAGTGTTGTCTATTTCAGGGACTTCGGTGGCAACCAGTGGGGCCCCAAAAGTTCCTGAAGCACGTCTCACTCTTGTTTGCATACCTCTTGTACAAGCTCACCATTGGAGGGTGTGCTGTTTCTCTAGTCCTCTAGCCCTAACATTATCAAGAAAAGATTGGGCTAGATGACAGACTCTAGAACCTTATCAACTTGGATCCAAATGTCCCTTGCAGATAATCCACTCTTTTGTAATTCTTTTTGAATGAGTCACTACAGCTGGAATAGGTAACCAGACAGGCCTTTCTCCTTCCTGCTTGGTGGTGAACTACACCTGAAACAGGACGTAGCAGCTGGCACTCTTAGTGCTTTATGAACATCCCTAATATACTGAGGTAGGCCATTGCTGAGGCTAATAACCTTAACAGCCATATCTATGTCCAGTGCAGGACCTGATATACTTTCACTCAAACATCTCTTTTCCCCACCTCTGAACACTGCAGATGATTTACTAATGGAGCAGCTTGTTCTGTCTATGTTTTAAAATCTTCCTTAATAAGGTATTAGTCTATTGGAAAACCTTGTTTGGGGAACTGGTCCCTTGCATTGGTGATATGGTACATGTTTCCATGCAATTTGTGCAGTGCCTCCACCTAGTAGGAGCCTTTTGACAGGGTTGTGTCTTGGTTCTTCCCACCAGGAAAACTGTGAAGGGTACGACCCACCTCCATCCAGTGCAGCAGATCATATACATTCAACAGTAACTCCACAAATAGTAGATATCTCTATTGTTTATAACACTACAACACCATAAATGTAATTTAGGTAATAACAATTAAATCTGTAAATGCAGTATAACCAAATAGATGGGCTTTATTTAGGGGGCAGAAAGATGGGAACATGGTTCCGGAATGACAGATAAAGTGAGGTAAATAAGTTAGGAACTCAAGTAAGACAGCAAATAAAATATCTTGAAGTACAGTAAAAAAGTTTGGCTTGTACCAGCCACTTACAAGTTACTGTACTTTCACCAGACAGTCCTATCTACCCGCGACCGAGAGCTGTTTGCAGATTGAGGCAAATTACCAACATGGAGCTGTAATTGCAGTAAACATAACCAAAACTATACTGCGCCATGGAAGGTGAGAACTCTGTGGGAGACAGGGTTTGAGTTGCTGCCCCTTAGACTGTTGGGTGGAACAGAAGTTGGTGGAAAGAAATGATAGACTGAACTGATCAATTCTGGTCAGTTACAAAAGAGCTCCAGTCACCTGGTATGAAGAAGCTGTGATTAAAGCTCTTCTTTGACTCTGAAACCCTGGTTTTAAGGTACTATACTAAGGTACTGTACCAGTTTCAGTGGTGGTGCACTGACTTTAAAGAAAACATCGTTGTGGACATTACTACAACCAGGACTAGGATTCTAGCAACTGAGAAACATTTTAATCTCCTCTGTTTTCTTTCTGTATTTGGATCTTCTTATTGTTTGTAGTTGGAGGGTAGTTTATAAATTGTTTTCTTGTGTGGGGTATAGATAGTTAGACAGTGAATGTATATGAATGAGTTTTGGTAATAGAGGAATGAAAGAGCTGTAAGTTCTTTATTAGATAGTAAGATAAATGGGAGGATCGGGTTTATATGGAATATTGAGGGTAGTATATAAGTTGTTTTAGATATCAGCTCAGGGAAGTAGTTAAGATGTGTCTTGGCAAGTGCAATGGCCAGGTCAGCTACTCAGTGTCCCAACTGTATGACCTCTGCCCCTTTGTAGACCTCCCAGAAACAGCAACAGCAGCAGCGAGATGCTGTGGTGAAGGGCAGGTGGTGGGAAGTCATCAGAGTGGCCGAGGACAGCAGCATTAGGGTGGTAAAGTCGAGGAGGTACCCTGGGTTAAATGGGACTGGGGAGAGGTCAGGCTTGATTGGTTCCCATTCCCAGGGTTCCCACTGGACCAAAAGAGCAAGAACCTGATGGACAAGTAGCCTCCACTGATCCCCTTGGGTGGTGCTGTGCAATGCCAGATTGATGAGGAACAAGACAGCAATTATGGCTGACTTGATTTCCTCAGTTGATCTGGCATGCATTACGGAGACCCTACCAGGTCATAATGTTGCATGCTTAATAGCGTATGACATTATGGCTAAACCAGTACAGCGCTGTAGCTGTGAGTGAATGGTGCAATACCGCGTATACTGCTGTACATGGTATTGCACCATTCACACTTTCCCAGGCAGAGGATAAGACCTCTGCTGGGAGTGGGTTCCGCTGAACAGCTGCCTTGGCTCACTGAACTACGTCACAGCAGCAGGAATCCAGGTGCTGCATCTGGGACCGGGATTGATTTCCAGTCCCAGAAACGTTGATTTTTTTTTAAACATTGTGCGCTCCTGAGTTAAACCCTCCCAGATTGAGAGATCTTTAGTGGGGAGGTTCTTGGGTGCTGCCTTCCATAACGGAGAAGTGTAGGGAGGGGCCCCCACAAGAAAAAGACTTATGCTCTCATTGTATAAATCAAGGCTTGTATTGGTAGCGTGATTTTTGTTTTACATGGCATAATGTCTTGCGACATTATGACCTCGTGCCTAAAGAAACTTATTGAGGGACAATTCAGGTCCAGTTTTGGAGGCATCCATCCCACCAAGATACTCTGTGGTGCATTGCCTGAGGAGGGAATGCTGGGGTGGAGGAGTGGCTATCTGTTTTAGATCCGATCTGAAATTCTCTGTGCACCCAGTTGAGACTACTGTGTCATTTGAATGCATGTAAGTACATGGGGGTCTGGGTGTGGGTTGCAAGATCCTCCCCGTGTATCGCCCTCTGGGCCACGAGGAGGAATTCCTGCAGGAAGTTGCACACTTCATCATAGACAGGGTGCTGGAGTTGCCCAGATGGTTAATTCTAGGAGATTTCAATGCCTGGGTTAATGACAAACTCTTGCATTTTGGAAAAGACTTCCCCCAGGCTATGACATCTCTGGGCCTGGCAGAAGCGCTTGCTGCTGCATCCCATATACCCATGGCCACACCTTGGACCTAATATTCTTGTTGGGGCTTGAGATCTCTGATCTCAAGATTGACCAAGTTGTTTGGTGTGATTACTGCACAGTAGAATGTTTGTTCGGGCCCCCCCCCCATTAGTCCCTCCCCTGTTAAGATGGTCTGCATCTGTCTGTTGAGGGTTTTATCCCCAGAAGTACTGATGGCAGTAATAGATTTTTTTGGTGTAAGTGCTGCTTGTGAGACAGAGTTGAATGAGATGGTGGCAGCATTTAAAAGTGCAGTTAGCAAGGCATTGGACACTGTATCACCAATCTGTATACATCCCAGGTCTTCTAGTTTGACACCTCCATGGTTTGAAGGGGCTCTCAATGAGATGAAGACCAAGGGAAGGAAGTTCAAGCATTGCTGAAGGGGGAGGAGGACCAAGATGGTGGAAGACAGGCTGACTTTGAAAAGTCACTATGCTGATTATCAAGGGGCAATCAACCATAAGAAGGCAGAGTTCCTGTCAAGGGAGATTGCTGCAGGAAGGAATAGACCAGCTCTGCTCTTTCGGACTGTAGACATGTTATTGCACTCGACATGTCTACAGCTGAAAAAAGCATTTTCAATTGCACATTGTGAAGAAATTGCTCAGTTCTTCTCTGACAGGGTGTTGAATATTAGGACCAGGATAGCGCTAGTGGAGTATGATCAAACACACATTGTTGAGCCTGCAGGAGACAGCAGCACTCCAATTGCCTGGGTGAAGTTTCGGTCGGTGGGGGTGTCGGAGGTCATTGAGGTGATTTTGAAGCTATGACCCACCGCTTGTGAACTGGACCCGGGATTGATACATCTCCTAGTGGGAGGTGTGTAGTCCATTGGTCCTGTGTTCACTGAGATTCTTTGGTGTTTGCTTTTGGTGAGGGTTTTCCCTGATGCCTTGAAAGAGGCATTGGTGAGACCCCTGCTGAAAAATCCATCACTCAACCCTGATGTCTTCTCAAACTATTGACCAATTTCCAACCTTCAGTTTTTGGGGAATGTTGTAGAGAAAGTGGTAGCTTTGCAGCTCGAGGCACACCTGATGGCCTTTGACATCTACGAGCAGCTCCAGTCATGATTTAGGAAAAAGCATAGCACAGAAACATCATTTGTCAGGGTGCAGAATGATCTTCTCAGGGCATGGGTTGGGGGGGATGGTCAATTCTTGTTCTCCTTGATCTCTCTTCAGCTTTTGACTCCGCAGACCACGTGGTGCTACCTGATCATCCAAGAGAGCTCTGTGGCCATGCCATTTTCTGGTTTGAGTTCTTCCTATCAGTTAGGATGCAACGGGTAGTGATGAGAAGTTTCTCATTGCACCCGAGTCTCCTATTCTGCAGAGTACCTCAAGGGTCAATCTTGTTGCCCATGTTGTTTGCAGTGTACATGCTGCCCCAGGTGACATCATTAGGCATTATGGTTTGGGTTTTCACTGCTGTCCAGATGATACCCAACTGGGTATGTCCTTTTCCCCTGAACATCAGACGCTGTGGATGTGCTAAATAACTGCTTATCCAAGATACAGGACTGGATGTCTGTAACAGGATCCCTGTTCCCTGTAAAGTTTACTTCCCTACTAATACATACAGGTGAAACCCCTTCCCCTTTTCCTTTCACTGTCCTATCCTCTTCATCTTTTCTTCTATCCTTTTTCTTTTTATATTTGCTTTCACTCATGTGCAAGAATCATAGTGCCACCATATAAGTTTTTGTAAGTGTGGCACCCCCACATCCAATGCCCTAATCTGTTTTGCAGGCACAGTTGCATCGCGCCAGTGAATGTCCGAGCTGTCTATAACAACATTTCAGATGCAGTGACTTACACGTGAAAGAGAAAGACTGCTAAAATCAGTGGTGGTAACATGTAGGCAATTTGCATACTGCCGTGAGTCAGCAGTATGCAAATTGCTTACAGTCACCACCACTGATTGTAGATGTCAAACTGTACACCACTGCATCTCCTGCCAGCATGATGTGCCCCTCCCATTTGTTGTGTGCTGAGGGGTGCCCAATCCCCCTTGGCTCATGTACACTATCTCCCCCCCAAGCACACTGTATGTCCAATTGGGGTGCCCAATCCTTGTCAGCTCCAGTGCCCCCCAAAAAACAAACTTCCAGGTGCCATGCTGGGATCCCACCCCAGCGTGGCAAAAGTCCAGTGTCCTCATGTGCTCCCCCCTGTATGGCCAATGGGGGTGCCCATTCCCCTACTGGCTCCAGTGTTCCCCCAAACAAACTTCCAGATGCCACACTGGGAGTCCACCCCAGTGTGGCAGAAGTCCTGCGTCATCTTTGTTAAAAAAAAAAAAACTGTAAGAAAAGAAAAAGGTCCCTCATTGACTCTCTTGCCCCCTCACCCAACCTGCGCCCACCCTCTGCATACCCCACCTCCCCACACCCCCTCACCCCATACTTACCCCTGGAGGCCGGCGTGATGATCTTGGTGGACCAGGAACATGTCTGCACTCTTCAAAGCCAACTGCGAACTGAAAAAAATGCCGGTAAGCTGTATAATGACATAAATAGGTTTTTATTCAACTTTGGTGCATATCTGCACCAGACTTTGTTTTGAATTTTTGCACCAGATTTTCAACATGGGGTTCTTGAGGAACCACCTCATGAATTCAGTGAGTGGCATCTGGTTATTTGGTTCCAAAAGGTGATTTCACGGTCACTGCGTGGAATCACCTTTTGGGAATGATTAACGAAACAACAGTGTCACAGTTCATGAGGTAGACCCCCAAAAATCCTATGTTGAACATTTGGTGAAAGAATTCCCCAAAATGACTGTTTTACTAGGGTGCTTTGTGCAGTTCCTATGCATGCTCGTAACTTTGAGAATTTTTAATATTTTCACTCCAGATTTTCAACATTGGCATTTTTTCACACCTCATAATGAACAGTACAGCTGTCATTTTTCACATCCAGGCCGAAATGTGTTTTCGCACTTCCGGCACAGAATAGTGCGGTCACTGTGGGAAATCACTGTTCAGGACAGATTAAGAAAATCACAGTAACACTGTTCAGGAGTGGAGGTCCCAAAATGCCTATATTGAAAATCTGGTGCAAAAATCCCCAAAATAATTGTGTTGCAGGTGTGCATTGCACAGTTTCTACGCACGCTCTTGACTTCACCAGTCTTTATATCTTTTCACTCCAGATTTTCAACATTGCCATTTTTTACACCTCCTCATGAACAGTACAGCTGTCATTTTTCACATGGTGTTCAAAATGTGTTTTCGCACCCGTGGTGCCAAATAGCACAGTCACTGTGCAAAATCACCTTTCAGCTAACAAACTGATAGCATCACTGTTCATGCAGTGGGATCACAAAAAGCCCATGTTGAAAACTTGCAGTAAAAATACCAAGAAACGCCAAGGGCATTAGGGTTTCCGACCTTTACGCCCTACCCTGTAGGGACTGACAGTCATCAGGGGTGTGACTTGGGATTGTCGACAGCAATGCTCACACCATTCCACCCTCACCCCCACCCTGCAGCCAGTGACAGGCATCAAGGTGCACCTTGGACTCCTTGGCCCCAGAGTTCACCCCATTCTCCTATACTGCACCCATTTCAGTGTATTTCCTTATGGAATTAGGTGAGTGTAAAGCTCGAATACCCCAAGGCACACCTCGACATTTGTCAGCGTCTGCAGGGTAGGGTGAGGTGAAATGTTGTGACAGTTATAGGCGAAGATCCAAAGGCACACCCCAAATCCTGTCTATCTCTGCAGGGTGGGGGAGCAGTTGATGTCCAGTTCAATATATCACTGCCATTTCTATACTGCAGCTGTCTAACTCCTGCACTTCCACTGCTAGTGCCAGCAAGCAAACATTCAACATTGACAAATGCTTGTTTTTTCACATCAGGATGGCCAACCTAACATATCTCATTGCTTACTTTACTGTCTTTTTTCTCAAACCCCCATTATGGTGCACCAGGTAGCACTGGTTGCAGTGTAAAGCAATCTCCCTAGTGGGAGATATGTCCATACGCTAGCAGTGCTTTACTTTTAAATAGTGAAAACACTCCTGAGTCCCCTGGAGTACCCCCAGTTTTTCAATAGTGCCCAGAGTAAAAGAAAAGTATCCCTTTTGTGGTGTCCAATTCCAGAGGTGCTGACTGTGGAAGCTGCGAGCTGACTAAAGAAATGCGACACAGAATGGTTGTTCGGAGCAGGAATAGCTCTGTGTTTGCTTCGGAGCATACTGATGCTCTGAAGTACTAGCATGTACTGCACAATGCATTTTTTTAAAAAGAAAAAATCTTTATTCAGAGCATAGAAAGGCACTGCACAGTGCGCAAAGGAAATGCTTAATTGTAAATATGAGGACACTACGGGCATGAGGATAAATAAGACCCATAGTGTGTCCAAAGAAAAGGAAAGATATGCATGCAGGAAAGGGACAGCCCCAGAAGTGTTGTAACTGGGGCTGTTATAATGAAATAATGGGAAAAAATTTTGAAAATGGGCATGTAAAGGCCCGAATTAAATGTTTTGCTGACAACTGCAATTTCAGCCATCATTAAAATAACTGCACTTGCTGGATACTGGCAGGGGCTTCCAAATGAGCCTAAAAACAGCCCCTGCATGAATTAAATACCCTTCCAGTTTATTTTAAAAGGAACCACAACATTATTACATGTAGTATAAACATTTTTTTAGCTGGATTTGAATGAACATGATTACAACCAAACTATTTGCTATTAATAACAGAAACGGGTCACCTGATGTGGCAGAAGAAGGGAGAAGGGGAGCACGCCATCTATCTCCCATTTTCCTAGCCAACACAGAGATGCATGAAGGAACAAACCAGTAATAAAAAATGTTAATTACCTTTCTGGTTATCCTGCAGTACTTGCTGTAGGACTGGCTGCCCACAAAAATGGCTGGTTTTAAAGGTGCAGCCTCCAGTGACAGCAGAAGAAGGGAAGAGCTTACTTCCAAATGAGCCCAATTAAATCAAAAGTGCTATGGTAGATCCCTACCTGTATGTGTTATTAAATTAAAGCCTATTATCAGGTACAGGATTACAGGGACTTGGAAGTGAGTGAAATGAAATGTCTTTAGCCTCTAAGATAAAAAAATAAAACCCTAATTTCTCCCTTGATGATGGTCACCTGCCCATGATGTCATCAGCCAAAAGACTATAAAAACTCACCACTAGGAGGGCGTTTGGAGACAGGGAGGCCAGTGAGCTGCTGGTCTTGTAGGAGGAAGGTGTTTTTGTTTTACACCACTGAATTGATTTAAGAAATTGGTAAATTAAGAGAGAAATGACTAGGGAAGAGTCGTGTTCAGAGTTTTGTTTATTTTGGTATGCTGACTAGCACCTTGTTTTTCTTTATTTTTGTATATATTGCTTTTATTTGATTTTGAATAAAAAATCATAAGTGCATTTGTGCGTTTATTTTATGCATCATATCTCCTGCCTAAGTGTCTGTTATTCCCACATCATAACTGGCTAAGACTTAACCCAAACAAGACAGAGATATTGGTGATTGAGCCTGGTTGTTGGAGGGAAGTAGTCACCACCAGAGCAGGAACAAGGTTGTTCCTGGGATCTACCTCACTGGTAGCAGCAAATAAGGTGCAAAATCTGGGCGTCATCCAGGATGATGGTTTGACACTTGATGCTCATATGTTGTCTTTTATCTGGAGTGGTTTTACCACTTAAGTAATGTCACCCAGATTCAACCCATAGTCCCTCCTGAGGACCTGCCATCATTGATACATGCTTTTGTCATCTCCAGGCTTGATTACTGACATTGAGTATTGGAGAGATCTTCTGCTAACCAAATGTGACATTGCCCTACAAATACCATTAACTGATTTACAACAGTCAAACCCTGTCAAATCATCACAGTGCACCTTTGGCTCAGACAATAGCACAACTATTAATTCTTCACAGTCAGCAGTGTCATCAATGAGGGAAAGGACGTGTACAGCTACTTCTTGAGCAGCCTATGTTCAGGGTCAGAAAGGCAAACCACTTCTGAATCACCTGCAGCAATATGGACTGGTATCCTGTAAAGAAAGTGCAGCAGGTTCATCTGCCAGATTGGTAACCATCTCACGCAGCACAATGATCCTGGAGTACTTTGCAGACCATACTGTGATTGGTCTCGAGGAAGATCCATTACTGCATTGGAAACAAAAGGGAACAATATGGACAGATCTAGCAAATCTTGCAATAATGTACCTCAGTTGTCCACCTTCAAGCTTATATTCAGATTGCATGTTTACTGCAGCAGGAGGAATAGTCACTGACCAAAGAACACTGCTAAGTCCTGCAAATGTGGAACGGCTTACATTTCTCAAAATCAATGCTGACAATTTCCCAGTTGTCACAAACTCTGATTTATCTGCGTCTGACTCTGAAAATGAACAATGGCCTGCAAACAGTGATACTGAATATGATGACTAGGTTGTGTACAAAACTAATGGAACCATTATTACTGCCACCATGCCAGCCACATATGCCACACTGGTACTACTCTTAGTTTTCTTTTGTCAGTCATCAGTTTGTAAGTTTGATCACTACCCACCAGGGTTATAATTTTTTTTAAACAGCAGCAGGTTCACTCAGAGCAGCTGTGCCTATCAGGCTTACCTCAGCAATGCCCATCATGGGTATATTTTTTAAAACAGCAGCAGACTCGCTCAGAGCCACTGTGCTTCTCATACCTACCTTAGCAATGCCCACAATAAGTATCATTTTTTAAAACAGCAGCGGGCTTACTCAGAGCAGCTGCACCTCTCGTACCTACCTCAGCAATGCCTGCCATGGGTATAATTTTTGGAAACAGCAGCAGGCTCACTAAGAGCAGCTGCACCTCTCATACCTACCTCAGCAATGCTTGCCAAGGGTATAATTTTTGGAAACAGCGGCAGGCTTGCTAAGAGATCCTGTGCCTCTCATACCTGCCTCAGCAGTGCTCCATGGGTATAACAGATTATGGCACCTGACATAAAATGTAATAGTCCAAAAATGCATTCTTTACATGATTTTTGTTATGGTCAAGGTCTGGTAATTGGACAGTAGAACAGGTCAGGTAGTGACTACCTGACCCAACTACTCAGTTTTTATCTGGGTTTGTTTCAGGTATTTTGGGGACATCCACAGGATGTGTTGGTATTTGGGTATTTTAGTACCCACCCATCCCTAGTGAATTTTGGATGGAGGACAGCCTCCTATGGGCAGTATGCCCTGCAGCATGACAGACAGCCCTGCTAGCCACCCTACTGAGACATACAAGTATTTTTGTTTCACTGCAGCAGCTGAGCCTACTTCATATTCACTCAAGCTCATAGACAAAAAAGAAAAAGATGGATGTCTGTGCCCTGCCTTGCACCAACACAGTCAGCAAAAAAAAAAAAAATAAATAATACTAAAAAGACTTGGTGATACCCCGAAGGCAGCAGATCTTTCACTATCCTGAAAGACTACAACATGGGTAATACAGATTGCATACTGGACAACCAGTACAAGGGAACATGACTAAGTGCAAACTGTTTGAGCCAGAAAACTAGAGGCTCTGTAACTGTGCTGGTTGAAGCTGATTATAATAATAAGGGAAGGGGGAGATGGTTAAAATAATGTGGGCTGTGCAGTGGAGAGCATTGAAAAAATGGGCAAGCAATTTAGTTAAACAATGAGCAATACACAAAAAGTATGGAAAATAAGCAAACTGAGTAGCAGTCTCTGAAACAAGGAGGTCAGAACAAAAATCAGAAAAAACAGACAACAGAATTAATGACTACAGTTCACATCACACAACTTTTGCACTTTGGAAATCTGTTTTAATATCTGGCCTACAATACAGCTGTAACATATTCAGCACTCCTCCAAAATTAACCTGGAAAATTATAAGTTAAAGCAATGAGCAATACTCCAAAAAAGATGCAAAAACAGTGTGGGAAAAAATAGCTGAAACAAGGTAGCAAAAACAGAAATCAGAGATACCAGATGCCCTTGGGGCAGTGCTGTAGACCGCAGAGCCCCTGTCCAATGGTATTTCAGCATTCTTTAACCAATGGAAATAAGAGCTGAACACAGCAATTCAGCCAATAGGCATGGGGAGTGGGTGGGACAAATACATTGCTCGCAGGGCATACTGTAGTTGTCCTCAGGTTGATGCTGATGGCAGAAAAAAACAACCTCTTTGGCCCGAAGTTGCTTTCTTGCACCCAACATTAATCTGGGGGCAGTGCTGCCCCATGGGCAGTGTGCTCATCATCACGGGGGCGTTGCTGCACTGATGGAGACAAAGGCTGCTTGAAAGGAAAAGCAGCTCTGGATTCAATAGAAAATATTGATGTTACTTATCAATGTTAATTAATATTTATCTGTATGAATGGTGGTATATTGAGTAATTAGTTGGGTTATTACTGCTTTAGGCATCTTGGATTTACTATATTAGATAAATACCTTGTTCTGGATAAAACAATTTAGAGTACTTGATACTTAAAGAAAAAAAAACACTACTTACCTTTTATTAATGCTTGAGGTTCAGCTTAATATTTTATGAAAAATTTTTTCCTTTAGTATAACGTAAAATCTTGGCTTTTTAATTTTTTTAAGTTCTACAAAAACATCCAATCAGAGGGTTGAATTTGACAAGTTGTTGAGCACATTATTTACATTTCTGCGTTCAGCTATTAAACTTCTAACATTTGCATGTTTACTCTGAAGCAGGAGCCATGAAGCTTTGAGGTGTACATTTGCTGGGTGTATAGCGCTTCTGCAATTCAGCCCTAGTAACAACTGAATTTGTTATTGTGACTCTTACCAAAGTAAATCTCTTTTACTTTAATAGGTTCAGTTGCTTTTAAACAAAGCAGTTGGTAAATTGGTAAACTTAAGTAAAGCCATGTTTTACTAACAATTATACAATGGCAAGAAAAATGCTTGTTCCTGATTGGTCAGACTGGGACTGGAGCTGGGATGTTATCCCAGCATAACATCCCGGCTCTAGTCCCAGCATACTGTCAACTGCATTAAACATTAAAACATGATCCCTCCACAACCGTGACTACCAGCAGCATCAGTGGTCCCACTCTGCTTGAAGGCAGCAGTTTCTGCCAAGTTGAAAATCTACATTTCCCCCACGTGAATTGGTGCTCACCACCAATGTCAGAATCAGTGCCCCCACACCCTGACACAAACCTCACTCGTACCCATACCCACTTTGGTAAAAGACAAAAAAAAAAAAAAGGGTGAACTGAAAGCCATGTTTGGCTCCATAACATTTTTTTGAATGAGTTCAGTGTCACAGCTGAGCGTGAGCATAACCACACATTAAACTTCCTGACCATTTTGCTGTTTTTCTGCTGTCAGTCCTTTCTCCTGGCAACAATAAAAGTTGTACCAGGTAAAGACAGCTTCCATGGTGAGACAGGGTTCAGGTTGATGCATTCATACATGAATGGGGGATTACCTCTGCCGTCACCCCTAACTTCCACACAGCAGCAGGTGGCTGCATTCTGACCTGCAGTGAGAGATGACCTCAAAAATAAAAAGAAGTGACACAGAGAGGGAAATAAACACATTTAAATTGCAGGGCAAGGGGGGGAATTTAGGAACAACAACAAATGTATGCAGGAGTGCAGAGCCACAGTAACAACAGCTTCAATACACCTACTTCTCCAAATCAGCACTATTTTCTTACAAAGTAAACCTATGCATTAAATAAACACAGAAAATATACTTTTAAATGTATTTTTCTGTATCTTTTCAAATTTTTTTGCACTCACGAGCCATTGTATAATAGGAATAATGCCCTCCAGGGTGGGTGTTATGCTGGGATAACATCCCTTCTTGGGTGTTGGATGCCCTCTGCCAGTGGCCTTGGGCCCAACCACCCGAGGCGGAATGTTATCCCAGCATAACACCTACCCTGTTGGGCATTATTCCTTTAGTGGTGCTGTTGGATACAGTGGCATGTCAAGCATTTGAAAAAAATAGGATACATTTTGTTTATTCAAATGTAAGACATTTTGTTTATTTAAGTGAAAATGTGTTTATTTAAGGAGGATATGTTACATTTTTACTGTTGTTTGAAGTTATAGTTTAAGTCCTTTTTATTACATAAACATTTATTATATTTTAGGGAAACCCGCTTAGCAGAGGATTTTCTACTGCAGGCCACATCATCTAAAATTTGAAAGTGGAAAAAGCTGCTTCATAGAATGCACTTTAAATACTCCTATCTTTAAGTAAACACCTCTTGAAACAATTTTATCACACTCTTCTTTTCTCCAATCAAGATGACTTGTTGAACTCTTTGCTTGGTTCTGTGTCCAAAGATTAATGAAGGTAGTTGGATTTTCCCTTAAGACAGTGCATAAAGACTGTTACTATAGCAAAGGGAAACAATAGTTATTAATTTAATTACTTGTTATCCGGGTAGGGACATTGCACCGGAGGTCCTTTTTCAGATCAGACCCAGGGATAAAACACAAAATACAGCCAACAAAGAAGAAAACAGCAACAAAACAGGAAAACATTTTTATAATACATTTACAAACAGCATTTTCCAATTAATAACTGAATCAAAATAAACTTAAACCAAGGAAGACAAATTGCAGAACAAAGTGTTTCAGGTAGTGTATTCAAATATAAAGGTGCTGCAATAAAAAAAGCACGAGTCAGACCTGTGCTTATGGGGAATTGTATTTAATAACGTGCTCTTGGCAGATCTAAGTTTGGACAGAACTAAATGAACAGAAACCAAGTCGTATAATGAAAACAAGATGTGAAAAAATTGATTTAAAAATCATACAACCAAAGAAATACTCAGTTCTGGATGTTGGAGGCATCCAACCTAATTAAAGATAAAGATCACAATGATGAGTTTGAATGGGGGCAGATAAAACAAAATGAAAAATATTATTATACATGATGGAATACATATTAAGCTCCTTACAACTCAAATTAAAATAAAGATTGGATACGTAATCAAAATATGGAAGACATGATCCCACTGCAATAGATTTTCTAGTATATGTAGAAAGTAAGTTTTAAATTTATAAAAAAGGCCCAATTTCAGATTGATCATACAATTAATGGATGTAACCTGTAAAGAAAAGAATCATACAGAATGAACTAAACCCCTCAAATATTTGAATAGATGCACTTATTCGATCACAACACCCACATTATCTTAACAATAAACTGGGATTCTCCTTTAAAATTAAAGAAGTACCAAATAACAGAGACTTTGTTTTTAGAATTCAAAACCATTGAATTGTTGAAAACAAAACATAGACATCCCTAAAATCTTGTTCAAAAGCAGGTGTGAACACAGACAATGATTTGGCATGAGAAAAAAGAAATTAAATCGTCAGCATAAAGAACTGTCTCACATTATTTACTCAACAAGGGCAATTGATTAACAAATAAAGAAAACAATATTGGGCCAAAAATGTACACCTGGGTTACCCCACATCTTGTTGGGGAATAATATGACTCAGCTGCACCTATATTGACAAACTGTAAGCAATCCATCATATAATTCCCAACCCAGGATACAGCAACATCAGAAAAACCAATGGAACTAAGCTTAGAACATACTAAATCATGTTCAATCAGGTCAAATGCCTTGCTCAGATCCACAAACACTGCCTCGGTCACAAGGCCATTTTCAAAGCCCCTCAGATGGTGTCTGTGAACCTGAACAAGGCAGTACCCATTCCATGATTCCTGCAGAATCCATGGTGTTGAGGGCAAAGAACATTATAAGTGTCCAAATAGCCATTAATTTGATTAGCTACAATCTTCTCCAGCATTTTACTTAAGGGATTAAAAATTAAAATAGGCCTAAAGTCCACGCAGCATGAGATTTCTTAGGAACTGGCACTATCTTGGCACATTTCCAATCAGGTGGAAATTGATTAGATATTAAGGGCAAATTAAAACTATAACACAAGCTTATCTGACATTATTGCACATAAGAAGTATAGTCGGTCTCTCTGCCCTACCTCAGTGCCACTCTTAACCGTACCTAAGATACGCCTAACCTCAGGTAGAAAATCCTTTGCCTTTGCAGCCCCAATGGCTTGGAACTCCTTTCCCCCTTCAATCCTCTCCGGCACTACTCTCCCTCAGTTCAAACTAACACTGTTAACCCACTTATCCTACTCTGGAATCTGTAACTGCCCCAACTGAATCTCAAGTTTATGTCTGTGGTATACAATGCCACCACCCCAAAATTCATTTCCCAGTAGCAACTGTACCGGTACCACCCTGTTCAACTCTTTCACCTCACTGTCAAGGTGAAGAAGAATACTGATGTTTAAAATAGACTGACCTTCAGCCTAGTCAACATCCCTCAGCCCCTCAGGTGTTCTGCCCAGTGTTACTATGTGCACCAGAGTCCCTGCCTTGCAGTTTATACCCTACATTACACCTCCCTGCAATCTGAACCCTTTTCTCTCTCTCTCTTTTCCTCTTCCTTGATTTTGTCTAAGCATAGCCCTACATTGTGGTCAATTACACTGGACCATGACTCTTTATTCCTGTACTAGTCATAATCATTGTACTATACTACCACTTTATTGCATTACACTGTGATATTACTTCCTACGACTATGTAATTTGCATCGCACCTCTATGTATAATGGCTAATTTGCCACTAGTATGTATGTAGGTATGTTACTATGTATTTATGTATGTAGATTTGTATACTCACCCCTTGTACCCTTCCCCTGGGTCGCCCCTGTATAAGGGACTGCATGGTCTCAGTGGGATTACCCTGTTACCAAAATTAAAATAAATAATAAAAAAAAACAGAGGGTAAACAATCTAGGGAATAGATAGCCTAAGAAACCTTCCATCCAACCCACCCCCACAATCACAACATTTATTAGGAATAGTACATAGGAGTTTAAGTACATCCAGTCATTCAACCTCCTTAAAATAAAGCTTAGGTATCCCAGATGTAGAAACATCCTGACAAAGGTCAACAATAGATATCTGTGATGAACTGATTCTATAACAATATTTTCTATTGCACTCTGTTTCAGACTTGTACACACCACATCTTTATTTATTTTATTCATTTTATTGTAATTGTTTTACCAGGAAGGCACACTGGGCAACACAAGATGCTCGTCTCCTGGTGAGACGAGGCCCACATGAATATGATAACACACAGGTTATAAAGTGAACAGTTAACAGAAGCAAATAAAAAGCAGCATAAGGATACATGATTGCTTGAATATACAAGCAGCGCACATTGAATGCTTAGGATATTATAGTATTATCAACAATTTTGTAACAATAAGCAGCATATAAAGTAAATTAGCACACTAACAGCTGTAAACAACAGAGGACATATATCACAATTACATAGTTATACACAGTACATGGGGCAAAATAGGCCCAGGACGTAAGTGTAAGGTTGGGGATTATATGCCAGCTTCTGTAGCAAGGCTAAGGCCGCTGGTCAAGCACTGGGGAGGGTAGTGGGGCATGACAGGTTCAGGGACAGGAACAATTTGTAGTAAGAATGTTTGCTAGGGCAGAAGACAGAGAGTAGGAAGAGGAGGAGTGCTGAATTTGCAATGGGAGGACGTTCCAGAGCTTGGGTAGCCGGTGTATTGCCTTTATATTTTTGTACAATATTTAAAGAATAATGTATGACAGGGTGTTTGTCGTGCTGGGATTACGTCACATCTCGGGTGGTTGGGCACAAGCCCACAGGACAAATGTGTCCAACACCTGAGGAGTGACATTATCCCAGTACAACAAACACCCTGGAGTGCACTATTCCAATAATACAATGGCTCATTTGTTAAGAATAAAATATATGAAGATTGAAAAGTGCAATTTTAAAACAAATGTTACAGATTTTTTGAATGGGTAGGTATACTTACATAAAATGTAGTGTTGATTTATATTGGTCAGTAGGTGGAGCTGCTGTGGTTTAACTGTGTCTCTGACACATCCACCTCCACCTCGCCCCAAAGTTCCCTCTCTGTAATTCTGTTGAATGTTTTTTTTGAGTCATGTCCCTTTTGTAAGTTGGTTTTCTGGCCTCCCACCACTCATACACACGCACATTATCTACTTTTTGTTTACATATATGTGCTGTATCTGTCTTCAATGGCATTTGCGAGGCAGAGAAACACAGGAGTGGACATAACACCCCCAAAATCATAAGAGTGGAGATAACACCTCCCCCCAACCACCACCACTACGCACTGTGTTTTGCTGTGTGATTCTCCTGATACACACAGCATGACCAAGAGAAGTTCTTAGCAAAGATATGAAGCCCCATTTGGAGCAGTTGGTGCCATTCCTGTTCTGTGAGTATAGCGCTGAAAGCACACACATGCACATAATTGGGATTGTGCTTCTAATGAAACCAATTGCAGGGATGGCTTCCTTTCTAGGTCTTTTTTTTTGATGGGGTTAACAGTTCATGAGGTTATGGGCTGTCAAACAGGGTTAGTGAAGTTGACTGCTAAGTATGGAATATGAAGCAAGTCGGGTGATGGATTTGTTTACCTTTGGATTGTTTTAATTTAAATATGTGCAAGTAGGACAGTTAATGTGCTTAGCTGTCATGTTGGGCACTTTAATTTATTGTGATTTTGGAGTCTGTTTGAGGCAGTGGGAGAGACAGATTTATGTTTAAAAAACTGAAGTACTGGAAAACTGCACAGTGGCCATGCCAAGTGTGGGCAGCATGGAGATGTGCAGTGATTTTATTTTTTTTAATGTGATTTTCTTTTAACTTTATATTTTTTCTGCACCTTACTTACCCCTTCTCTCCACTCAATCGGGCTTCCTCATACAGGCATACCTCAACCTCGGAGTCTGCCCCTAGAGTACTCGGTCACACTGCCCTTGACCCTGGATGCCCGGTTAACCCCCCGGTGTGGGGTGAGGAGGGATTCCCCTTAGCCCTCCCCAATCGCTATTTTCCCTGTGGTGTGTCCTGCACAGTGGAGTCTGCCCCAATGAATCGTGGGTGCCTGCAATGAGAAGCCATCACCTAGGAGCGACAGGGGGTTGTTTTTCCTATGTTCAACCCCAGACGTCTGCATGCAATGAGGGCCTAGGAGCAAGGAGACACATTAAGACATGCCTCCTGCTCCGCCTCTCTGCAGACATCTGCCAGTCCCCTTTTTCCACTGCTATCTCTGCCTACTGCACCTTCCACCCGAGCACCCCCAGGTGGTAGTATCGCAGAGGGAGCTTGCAGGTGATCCCCCCCGGAGAAGGAGAGCAGCCTCCGGGCACTCCATCCTTCTCCTCCCCAGCTGACCTCCAGTTTTTTTAATGTGATTTGATCATGTGCATGTTGGGACTAGACCCATCATGCTGTTCTGGGATAACATTATGGGTAGCTCCAGACTGACCAGTCAGAACACAGGATTCTTTTTTGCCATTGTGTAATTTTTAATAGTGCGTGTGGTGAACAGAGAATATAGACAAAGATATTAATATGGAGAATGTTTAACATGGAGTGGATGACAACTAGTTGATATAAATTCACTTGAAGGGAAAAAATCACTATAATCATATAAGAAAAATCTTGCAACTCAATAGATAACCTATACCCCTGTTACCACGATAAAAAGTGGTACATTGACAGAATTATGCCCTCCAAAAAATCTTAGGTACATCTGAATTAGGACAAGAGAATGATGCACAACTGAAACAGTGTACTCTTACTAAGGAAGATATTGCATTCCTTTGTGTGACAGCAGCAAGAGATAGATAAATTAGACGAGAAATATCTGACAAGCATAGAAAAAAAACTGAATCAAAAGGTGGTAAAATGGAAAAACAACTTCAAAAAGGTAAAAAGAAAAAAGGTGAAATTAATGTTGCTCCACTACAGAAATCAATAACAACTTTTCTAGAAAATAGAGAGATGAGTGCAAGAAAGCATGAAAATAATGGGACAAAAATTGTGTAAGTTGAAATACATAACATAATAGTGAATCAAAATCTTCTGAATTATTGAACTTTTGTTCCCCTCCTACATAATAACACTAGATGATACTCAGGAAATAACAAAAAGCAAATTTGAGCTTTTTAGTCCATTAAGTATAGATCCTTATATAAACTCAATTTTAATGCAGGAAAGGGGAGCTCCTTAATAATACTAAGAAAAAAAAACAGCCACTGTAATGTGGAAGTCGCAGAATAAAACTGTCAGGGATCATGAGGTGCAGGCAATGTTAGATACTTGGGTATTAAACATTAAGAAACAAATTCCCTGACTTTGTTAAAGGAAACTCAGATGTTTCAACTCATATTCCTCCAGTAATGCCTAATGAGCAGACACTAATCACTGACAATTGTTTTGATCCACAGGTTAACATATTTATAATTCATGGAAGTGTAGTGGATCAGCCATTTACTCATAATGAAAACGATACAAGAGAAATCACATTTAATAGTAACAAAATGATATTACGTGCTGTGTAACAGGTATATTAAAGAAAACAAATGAAAACTTTATGACTTTAAAAGCTTAATATCTGAGCTTGGGATTCCACAGAGACAGAGTTATAGACATCAGACAAAGGAGTCACCTTGAAACCTGCAAGAATTTGTCAGTGGGCGCTTTCCCTGGTGCCTGGCAGAAGGCAGGGGGTGAGGAGGGTAGGGGAAATGCAAAAGGGGATGGTAGGTCAGAAAAGCTAGTCTGCCTGGGAAGGGGGAGAGTTCAGCTGGAAATGAAGAGCAAAGAAGTTATAAAAGGGGTGGGACAAAAATGAGACTAAGTGTAGAGGCAGGGGTTCCTCCTTGTAGTCGAAATACGCAGCAAGACTTCTCTAGCAGTGGACTTGGCAGTGAGATTTTGTTACATCCTGAAATTCATTTGAGTCAGATCAGAGCTTAAGGAATGGTAATGAGGCTCCAGAGGCACTTGAAGAAGTAATAGTAGTAGTAAAAGTAGTAAAAAGTTTATTTCTGATATCAGAAACAGGATAAAACCCAATTTAGCATCAGCTAATTTACAGTGAGGTCCTACTGTACAAAAATATCAGTTTCATTTTAAGAAAATACAATACATACAGTTATACATACATACATGCAGCACAATACATACATGGACAAAGAAAAAAATTAAAAATTACAATATACCATATATACAAATATCTCAAATACAACAAGTTTTTAACAACATTGCTTCCTTTACAAGCCATGATCTTATTACATTCCAAGATATTTTATTTGTACATAACCTCAGATGTTCTGGCAATGAG
Source organism: Neoceratodus forsteri (assembly GCA_016271365.2). Lineage (NCBI taxonomy): Eukaryota > Metazoa > Chordata > Ceratodontiformes > Ceratodontidae > Neoceratodus > Neoceratodus forsteri. The sequence goes on from CM057456.1 coordinate 579,670,549, forward strand.
TTCCGCAATTTCAGACCCTGATATACATAACAATGTTGGCCCCTCACTGTTCTCATAAATGGCACCCTAAATGTTATTTCCCCTGCAGATCTCAGCCCTTCCTTAACATTCCACTCCTCCAGGAACTCCACTAAATATCCTGGTGCTTTTTTAAAACAACAGCGATGGATTAACCATTGCACATGCATATTTCGCCGTTCTGTCAAGGATATCCAGTTTAAGTTCCTGTAAAGGGTGCAATGGTGTGTTTTCCAAGGTGCGTCCAAAACAAAACGCGCATATCTATTATAGATAACATCAAGCTTTCCCAAACTGCCCCGGCTGCCCCTTTATACATGACATCACCATAATCAATATGAGGAATTATCATCAAATTCACAATCTTTAACCTAGCATCAAATGAGAGACAATTTCTATGAAGTGAAGAGCAAAGAACCACAGCCCAAGAAAGGTAGAGAAGACCCTACCCACATCAGGGGGGTTAGACAGGAGAGAGTCAAGGGGTGTTCAAATGCAGATGAAGTTTAAATAGAGCACATTTCAGAGCAAGAAGAGGAGCTCCACCTTGTGTGATATTCCGGTCTGTAAGCTGCTTGAGGATGACAGTGAAGTGACAGGATGGCAGAGAGGGCAGGGGCGAGGGTTGTCATAGAAGCGACGGTTATCAAAGTACAAATAGTTAGAATCCATCATAGAAGCATGGGTTATAAGAGAGGGAAGGGTCCTGGGTGCATGTGTGAGTACCCCCGTTTTAAAATAAAAAGAAGCAAAAATGGTTAGAATCCATGGGGGTGTGCAAAAGTGAGACTAAGTGTAGAGGCAGGAGTTATAACAGAGGGAAGAAGGTGAGGGACCCTGCCTTAGTGCAAATATTCTCTATTTGTACAAGTGAAGTAAATGGAGACTGGGACATAAAGGATTCAGGTTGTTTTGGTGGGGATCTGAATTAGTGCTAGGTGCTTGTGTAGGCAACACCAAGTGAGACCTGGCCTAGGATAGGGTTTTCTGTCAGCAGCTAGGCAACTGAGAGGGGCAGAAAGCACTGCATTGAAGTGAGCCACCATATGAAGCTCAGCAGTAGCTGTGCAGGTTGGGGGATTCTGGCACACATGCGTAGATCCTAATCATAAACACAGTGGCCACCGAGCAGGTCAGGGCCACGCATGTATGCACAAACCACCATATTAAATACAGCACTTGCCATGTAGATCACAGCTGCGGCAGCCACCATCTTAGGCATGGTGCACACAACACTTTAGTATGCCATTTAAAAAGGTGGCACTGAATGAACAACTGCCTTGGGAATAAATAGCTTGTTAGGAGGCCAGTGCCTGGCATGAATGAGAGGCCAGTGCTGCTGGTTAATGCTACAGCATGGGGAGAAATACATTAGTTTTCCCTATAAAAACTGCAGCAGATAAAAAGAAAGAAATTGGGAAACTTTAACTGGGTCAGGGCTGGGTGGATTGATTTGATAGCCATTGTGGTTAATGATTGGCAAAAAGGAAACAAGCATTTTGAGAGATGCTTTGATGGACATTGGCCAACACTGAATGAGATGCTGTTTCAATACAGCATGACATGAGGTGCTACCATTATGACTAGAATGACCCAAGTGGCTCCATGGGATTAGTGATAGAAACATAGACTTTGATGGCAGATTGACAGATAAGGACTGCTTGGCCCACCCTGTCTGCCCATTTAGATACCTATTAGATAAGCTACAGATCCTCGTAAACCAACAGCCTACTTCCTCCTACCCCCCACTAGAATTTCCTTATGTCTGTCCCATGCATTCTTGAATTCCCCGACTGCTTTTGACTCCACTCCCTCCTCAGGAAGGCCGTTCCATTCGTCCACAACTATATCTGTGAAAAAAACACTTCCTCACATTGCCCCTGAGCTGCCCCCGCTCTATCTCCAAATTGCGCCCGCTTGTTCTTGTGCATCTCTTTTTCTGAAAGATGCTACCCTCTTGGACTTTGTTGATTTCCTTGAGGTACTTGAAAGTTTCTATCACGTCCCCCCTCTCCCTCCTTTCCTTGAGGGTATACATATTAAGTTCCTTTCGTCTCTCTTTGTATGTCTTTTGGTGCAGACCCTGCACCATTTTGGTTGCCCTCCTTTGGACAGCCTCCACCCTGCCTATGTCTCTGCAGAGATGGGGTCTCCAGGACTGCATGTAGTACTCCAGATTGGGTCTCACCAACTGTCTATACAGCGGGATAACACCTTCCTGTATTCTACTGGTGATTCCTCTCCCTGTGCATCCCAGTGTCTCCCCAGCCCTCCTTACTAACTTCTTATATTGCTCGCCTACCTTTAGGTTGTCTGATATAACTACCCCAGGTCCCTTTCCATTTTTGTTGTTGTTAGTACCTATCCCCCATTGAGTACACTTCCCATGGGTTTTTGTTTCCAAGGTGCATTACTTTACACTCCTTTTCATTGAATCTAAGCTGCCATACATTTGACCATTCCTGCAACCTTGCCTAGTCCCTTCTCATCCTTTCCACCCCCCCCTTGTGTATCAACCCTGTTGAAGATCTTTGTGTTGTCTGCAAAGAGACATACTTTTCCTTCCAGACCCTCTGCAATGTCACCTTTAAAGACATTAAAGAGAACTGGTCCCAGTACTGAACCCTGCAGTACCTCACTAGTAACCCCACTTTCTTCAGAGTTGACTCTGTCCACTATTGCCCTCTGTGTCCTGTTGTGTAGCCAGTTTTTTGCCCTGGCTACCACCCTGGGACCCACTTCCAGGCTGGCTAACTTGTTTATTAATCTTTTGTGTGGGACTGTGTAAAATGACTTGCTAAAGTCTAGAAAGGCCATATCCACAGCCCTTCCCTGGTCTACTACTTTGGTCACCCATCAAAGAAATTTATTAGATTCATCTGACATGACTTTCCCATGGTGAATCCATGCTGCCTTGGGTCCTGTGCCCCGCTGGCCTCCAGGTACTCAACAATTCTTTCTTTCAGAATTGATTCCATCATTTTTTTCTATTACTGAGGTCAAACTAACAGGTCTGTAGTTTTCTGCCTCTGCCTTGCTCTCACTTTTGTGAAGGGGAATCACATCCATCTTCCTCCAGTCCTCAGGTATCACACCATCCTCCCATGATTTGTTAAAAGGGTAATCAGTGGTGTCTCTAGTTGTCTCCTTAGTTGCTTTGGAATTCTGGGGTGAATCCCATCAGGCCCCATTGCTTTGTCCACCTTCAGTTTCAGGAGTTCTTTCAGGACCCTTTCTTCTGTGAATGGACTGATATCATCCCCCCTATCTAGAGAGCTTCTATTGTTTGGTTTAGACACCTCCACATCCTCTTCTTTTGTGAATACTGAGCAAAAGTATTTGTTCAGTATCTCTGCCTTTTCACTGTCACCCTCTGCCCATCCACCCCTCCCCTTTTTTAAGCCTCACTATCCCTCCCTTGGTGTTTCTTCACTCCCTAATGTACCTATAAAAGGTTTTTTCCCCCTTGTTACCTGAGTTGGCTATCTTTTCCTTAGTTTGGGCCTTTGCTATTCTGACTGCCTTCCTTGCTTCCTTCTGCTTTAACTGGTACAATTCTCTGTCCTGCTCCTTCTGTGATTCCTTACACTTCCTGAGTGCTATATTTTTCTCCCTAACCTTCCCTGCTATCTCTTTTGAAAACTATAGTGTTTTTTTCCTTAATTTTGTTTTATTTATTTGCTTCACACAAAGGCTTGTTGCCTCTGTGATGGCAGTTTTGATTTTTCCCCATTGTTCCTCCACCCCTCCTTCCTGCCCATTTACTAGTGCATTCCTTAGGCACTCTCCCATTTTGCCAAAGTCAGCCCTCCTAAAATCCAGTACCCTTGCTTTTGTATGGCTGGATTCTATGGCTGTGTTTATCATGAACCACACTGTTTGCTGGTCTCTTGTTCCCAGATGACTACCTACTTCTAAATCCGAGATCCTCTCTCTGTCCCTGTTTGAGAGTACCAGGTCTAAAATTGCTCCCTCCTGAGTAGGTTCCAACATTAGCTGTCTGAGGCATGTCCCCTGTACGGCATTGAGAATAACCCTGCTCTTGGATGTGGCTGCAGCAAATGTGTTCCAGTTAACATCTGGCATTTTCAGGTCCCCCATCAACAATGTATCCCCTTTTTCTGCCATTCTAATGATGCCTTCTATAATTTTCTTGTCCATTTCCTCCCCCTGAAACGGGGGTCTGTATCCTGTCTCCAAGGTGACCCACAGTGCATCCTTTCCTTCCTGTTTACCTTTTAGTTCCATTGCTTTGATCCCTTCCCTTACTTAGAGAGCTACCCATCCCCTTCTTTTACCCTCCCTGTCCCTTCTGTAGATTGTGTACCCTGGTATGTTACCATCCCAGTTATGGTTCACTGTGAATATATGTTTCTGTGACTGCCACAATATCAGACGTCCATCTTCTATCAAGGCCACTAGTTCAGGAAGCTTGTTACCCAGACTACAGGCAGTAGTACTCATTGCCCTCCATGTTTTGATGGCCTTACTCCTTTTAGCCTTTGGCAAAACTGTGCAAATCCATTTCATACACATTTGGCGAAAATGCACCATTTTCATGAATTTTGGCACAATTTTGTGAAATGACAATGTTATATTTAAAAACTCAATTTATACATAGCAATACTTTTGTTTTATGAAATAATGTGCATTCTCATTCAGTTTGCACAAACTCGATGGTGTTACAGCTCACATGACTGACCTAGATGTTAATATGTGACAATGGAGATATTTTGGGTTAATCATGTGAGTCTGGGAATAACTTGAATGAAACTGCACAATTTTCTTAATAACCTTTCCAAAAAGTGTGTGCTTTCAAAAATGCACAGTATTTTTTTTTACTTTCTATTTATCCCTCCTTCCTACCCTCGGTGTCCACTCCTTCGGGCCGCTCATGCATTCCAGCCCCACGAACCCAGGATCTGCCACTAGAGTGCCTCTTCCTCCTTCTCTCCTGCACAGCGGGGTCTGTCCTGAAATTGGAGGTCTGGGTGACTTTGGAACGATCATCATCTAGGACCACCAAGGTTTTGTTTCTGTTTTCTATGGTCCCTTTCCCAGCCCCCTGAGATGCCGGCACGAGGACGTACGTCCAGAGAGGTGACGTGCTGACGCACATCTCTCTCAAGCACCTAACAGCATCTCCCTTCCCCGACTCCATGAAATGGAGCCGCCAACCCCACGAGAGCCCGTGTTCCCACTGGCTCTCTCAGGACATCGGGTGCATATTGCACCCCTGGTATCCCACCCCAGAGGGAGGAGAGCATCTGCTGGGACTCTCAATCCTCCCTCTCCCAGCCAACCCCTGCTGACCCGAGTCCATTTCCAAACCTGGGTCGTCAACATAGCACAAGGTATGGCATCCAGCGCCCCAACCCTCAGCTCCACCGGGCTGGCAATGCACAGTATTTTTATATAAAACTAGCACAATCTTAATAAAAAAACACCTTTTTAGAGGGGGAGAGATGTGTTTCACATGAATACTTTGTATTTAAAATGAGCACTCTTCAGTGTTGATCAACCATCTCTATGCAGTTGAGAGAGAGCTGTTAGAACAGTCAGATCTATGGAGTTGCAATATGCTATTGTATCAGTCACTTTAGTTTACAGAGTTTAGGAAGGATGACATTTTATATTTCAAAACACTTATGGAAGGAATTATTTTCTGTTTTTGTGACTTCCTACAAATGCTATATTGATCAGGATGTCCTACATACCACAATGCTATGCCATAAGCTTGCAGAGCTGTAATAATAATTCTGCAGCACTGAAATTTGTCATGTATTATTTGCGCCACCTTTAACAGTCCTGAAATACAGCAAGTGCAGTAAACAGGGTTAGTTACTAATCACTCCCTTTGTGGCTTGCTGGGTGTCAGCATAATTTTGTAAAATGAAGGCCTGAGTAGTGTTGATGTTGGTGGTCTAGGGTCATGGCCCACTGAGTTAAAGCACAGTGTTCAAACTTTAAAAATGAAACCAAAGGCCCATGCCTTTTTGGGGGGCACCAAAGCAGTAGTCACGAGCAGGTGTTGTCTCTCGATGAGGGGGAGTTACTGAACATATTACGAATCTGACTGAGAAAAAAATAAGGATGTTGGAGATACCTATTTGACTGGGGGGATGGGGGGGTGGAGGAAGGTTATCTCTAACATTTTTTGCCCTACCACTTTACAGACACATCCACCACCTATGAGTTATATTGTTAAACATACGGGGACAATTTTAAAGAAAATAAATTATATATTTAAAGTAAAAATGATGATATTTACATAAACAGCAAGAACAACAAAAGAAAAACAACAAAACAGGGTGCAGCGAAGAGTTACTAAGATGACTGGGCCCCACCCCCGGGGACATAGCTACGAGAATAGGTTGAAACATATAAGAGCTATATAGCTTGGAACAGAAAAGGATCAGGTGTGTCTTACTGACAATGTATAAAATTATGCAAAATAAGGAACTTATGGATGAAATGGGTGTTAAAATTCAGGTTTAACCTGACAATCTAAGGGCACATAAACAGAGGTTTTTGGGTAATGGGGTGTTAGGGAGATGCCAAGCTGTTAACTTCACAGCCTGACACACACTGGAAACATAACACCCACCACAAATACCTCAGTGATGCAGCATTTACTATAATGTCCCTGGACCGTCGGCAACCTAGCAAGGATGGCCTTCAACTTACCCTCTGTCAATCCCATCCCTTGACTCAGACTGACAACTTACCACTGCAATGCAGTGACAACTGTCTTCTTGGGCCATTCAAAAGCCGGTTGTGGTGGTAGTGGAATCCTCTGCTGGAACTGCCTAGAACAGCCAAATAACTGATTGACCAGTTAAATGTTGTTCTCTCTTTCGATGTGCCCCCATTCTTTTGTTGACACAGGCTGCTGGCTCTGTGCGTCAGATGGCTAGGACACCATCATTCTTTTTGGTTTCAGATTTTCCTTCTTGTTCTCTACCTTCCTCTTTTCTGGCCCTTTGCTGGCTTTCTCCACCTTCTCTGCTCTTTTTTCTCCTGAGTGCCTCTTCCTTTTGGTGGAGTTCCAAGTCCGTTTAAACAATGGCCTCTCTCTGCTCCATCTTCATCTGACACTGAGTATTCTTTTGGGGGGGGCTGCAGCATGGACTGCGGGATTGTGAAGGTGAAGGCTGCTCCCCATGTCCTATGTATGTATAAAGAGACAGAAAAAGATATCTGAAATTACTTTAAAAACAAAGGGGTGGATTTTTAAACCCCTTAGATTGCCATAAGCCCAAGGTATACCAAAGATATTGCACACTGGGCTTGTGGCAAGCTAATGGGATTTTCTATCCTGTGCTGCAATTGATGCAAGTTAGACCATCTTTTCATGGTCTATCTTGCATCAACCCATTGACCATTTTTATGACGCTTTCACCCAAGATTTGCCACAAGCAAACATAAAGCTGGAAAACTGTGGCAGCTGCATCAAACTTTTGAAAATCGGGTGCATTTGTGGTGAATGGCATTGGTGTAGTGACAATTTCAAAGTGCTGTGGCACAGGGCTGAACACAAGCACTGTGCCACCCATTGAAAATCCAGCCCATAGTATATATTTCTCTCTCTCTCTCTCTCTCTCTATCTCATTACCAGATAATAAATACATGTTCATTTTCATTATTAAAAATGGCCTCAGAATGGCCACATTCTGATTGGCTGTCACCATTCCAACAGCTTGACAGTAAAGCAATTTAAAAGTTTTTAGGTTTATAGTGAATGCCTCCTCTGTGGTGAAGCTTACAGAAGCAAAAATCTACTTAGCAGTTCTTGACTTTTTTTTTTTGCACCCTGCTCATGTGGTAAGGCATAATATTTTTACCCTGCTGTACCATCCAGCTGATCCGTTGCCATCTTGGTGCCTGCCCTGGAACAATGGCGTATGCTGTGAAGTATGCAAAGTGAGGCATGGGACTCCACGGTCCATGATACGTACTGCTGCAAGGTTTAGATGCTGATGTACTAGTGCTAATTAACAATTTTTAATTGTATTAATTAACAATTGCTAATTAACACAAGAAAATTTGCAATGAGAACTTTCCCAATTGACTATAATGGAGCATGCAGTCCTGCACCTTGCCATGCACAAGTCACAACATATGCCAATGCAGGGCCAGGGAAAGTACTTTGAAAGGAAGGGATCATCTGGACAGGTGCCAGCACAGGGTCAAGGAAAGTTCCATGAAGGGAAGGGATTAGCTGGACAGTCCATTTGACCCAAAATAGTACGTCTTCCCACACAAATGGGGTGTGGAAAAAAAATTGTCAAAGACTGCTAGGTACGTTTTCATCATTTTAACATTCCTCAAAGAGGAACACATAATGGAATTTGTTACAATGCTTCTCTGTTATTGTTGAATTACTGCACTGGAATGATGCATTCTGATTCTGATCGAGCATTATTAAACAATTGGTGGATGAACGATTTATTAGAAATCTGTTTCTTAATAAAGAATACATTGTAAAGGTACGCTTGTAACACTTTTCCCTTGAACTCATTTTTTTTATAATAACAATAAGACACTCCCAGGAGATAGATTATCATTCTTTTAAGGACTCTGTCCCACATTTGATATGCTGGTTCCTGCTGCACCACCAGCTGGGTTCACTTAGGTGAGATATGTACATACGAAAATATGAACATACAAATGTGCCAGCAGAAACAGACCATCCGGTCTATCTAAGTCTGCTTGAGTGTGTAGCTAGCACCCCTAGTTTGCAGCTACCCCACTCCTCCTCCCCTTTGTCATCCCACTGCCACCCTCCACCTTCCCCACCCATGAGACCCAGCACAGTACCACCACTGATGAGAGAACCATCTACAGGGACGCTCTGCCATAATTCCCCAGCTGGCCCTTCTGTGACCCAGGCTCACTCCATAACCTGGGTCATTTGTTTAGTAGGACACAGAGCCCCATCTGCAACATTGGCATAGCATGGGATGTTCATTGAATTGCAGAAGAAAAAAGGAAACTTAGCACCTTTGGGAACTTCACCAGTCCCTGTCACCTCTGGCTCTGCAGCTGCCTCCTCAGGATGATGCTCTGTTATATGAAATAACAGAAGCATAAACTGTACATTAGTAAGTATAGTATACTGTATTTCAGAGATATTTATGATCACATTGGAATATACAACGTAACTGCAGTGTTTTGCTTTCTGAGTCATCCAGAAAAAAATAGTTTCTGGAACTCACTTTTGGGTGAATAAAATTATTCATTTTGTATTTCTGTTTTTATGTGTTACTGTGCACCAGTGTCACTTGACCAGAGAAATACAAATAACCTCACTGTGCACTGGAGGATAGTGTGAGCCCTTGCTACCACCCCCTGACAGCCTCAGAGTCACAAGCCCCATGGAGTGCTAAAAACAGCAAACACACTTACATAGGGCCATGCACATCAGACTGTCCTGTGTTGTTAGGGTGTGACCACCTCCTTTTATTCAGTTGGTGGCCAACTGAGGTGTGACAGCATAAGTTAAATTAAAGTGTTATGATCATATTTCTGCTGGCTATCAGTAATTACCTATCACCTTTCACCTCCCAAATCAAAAATTTTTGTTTTAAAATACAAATATTAACACCGTTTTACTGGGTAGTTAAGGACAGTGCTAATCTACAAGGAAATGATGAACTATGGTGCTAAACAGAGGGGCTGTGCTTGCCAGTCTCCAACATTATGCCCTAAAGTGGCATGCTTTTGGGGACCATTGAAAAGGACTAGTGGTAATGTGGAGAACAGTGAACACCTAGTGATGTTTCAATGTGCCTGTGCAACTGGTTTCATGCTTGTGCAACATAGATACTCTTTGGCTGTTTGCCTCTCTATCTGTGAGATATACCACCCTGTAAAGGTACGAAGGCAAGGAACCTTAGAGGGGGTTCCACCCCTTGAGGTGCCATGGGAGTGATTCCATTTGCTAAAGGTACATTAGGAAGAAGCACACAGGACAGAGAGGCATGCCACTGGAGGAGGAGGGATAGATGGAGGGGCAAGAAAAAAATGCTTGTGTGTGGAGTGAGGAAAACAGCCCTTAAATGGGCTGAATGGGGGTGTGGCCAGTTGCACTGCCCCCTTGAACTACTGGCATTATCCTTCCAAAACAAATTTACATGACATTTACAATAAAAGTTGAATCTAATACTAAAATACTGTAGATAGATGATAAAAGCATATTAGAGGAGGTGGCAACTAGAACAATGCACTGGAGTCATGGAAAGAAAGTAATACTAGAATGTGAGATATTGAGCTAACAGCACTAATCCTGAAAAAAAATGCACTTAACTTTGAAGCTGGATAAAAAATATATTAATTGTTTAAAAGCATGTAACTAGCAGCACTCTCCCTACCACATGATTGTTTTGCACTAACGTGTGCTTTTTCAGGGCCTTGAAAAATTACACATCAGTGCAAAACATTGGTCACATGGTAGCCTGACTGCTGCTAGTTACTTGCTTTTAAACAAGAAATGTAGTTTTCATCCAGGTTCAGAGTTAAGCATGTTTTTCAGGATTATTGCTGTTAGCTGGATATCTCACTTTCTACATAGATAATACATAATGTTAACATTTAGCACTTAGCAAGTTGTTTAGTGGCAGCAGCTTCTCCCTGTTTCCTCTTGGCTGCAGTTCTGGACAAGGACTGACCCTTCTGCACCTTGGTGACACTTCTGCAGCTCTCATGGCCATGGTGGTGCACATCACAAAAATACTTTTTTAGCTGGGGGATGCTGCACTCCACCTCTGTGGCACTTTTCATTTTATTCTGGATCTTCCTCCAGATTTACTCACAGTTGAGAAATGGGTGGTTGCCAATCCCAAACAGCTTTTTATGGTATCTGGACAAAAGGTCCAAGAAAACTGCAATCTTCTTTGTAGTGAACTTTGAGATTTTCCTCCTAACATTTTTTTTCAAAACTAAATAAAAACACAACCCCAAAAATATTTATATATTTATTTAATTTTGTTCACCGGGTAGGCCCACTTGGCCCAAGAGGTCCCTTTTTTACAGGCAATGTCATTGAGGCACAGCTCAGGAATCATTGGAAAAACCAGGAGCAGTTGTAAAATTTGCAAAAAATATTTATTTACACTAGCAGTAACATAAAAAATAAACTTGTTCAGAGTAACTATTTACAAAGGAAGAATAAACTGCAGATTCATCAGAGAGTTTTCCTTCAATCTCTGTGTGTCCATCTGCAAGCAGTTGCAGCTCTGTCTTATGTCCTTCCAACCCCATTCTTAACAAGCATCTTCCAAAGTTTTCTTGTATATTTCAGGCAGGTTCTGCAAGAACACAGTGAGCCTGCGCTGAGGCCCCTTTTCCACAGCTCTTCTTCAAAAGGCTTAAAAATTGCACTCAAGTAATCCCTCAAGTTTCTAATAGCTTTTGCAATCATCTCAAACTATAATTATATACATTTCAACAGTAATACAATATTATTTCTAAACAAAAGTTCCCAATATCAGTTACATTTCCACATAATGATTTACATATATTTTTATACCAGTAGATATGCAAGGGAGGTAAAAAGACAGAACAGTAAGTGAAGACTGAGAGACAGTGAAAGGCAAAGAACCTGTTGGGGTGATCAAATCCTAGGTCTCAAAGGAAAATTTTGGTTGCACAACCAGACAGACAAGAGACAGGAATGGAATAGAACAGAGTAGATCCTTGCATTTAAACACTTTCTCCATAACAACTGGGAAAGGGTCCTATGCTACCCTGTCACATACACCCCCCTCCTTAAGAGGGAACCTGTTTTATTAAACAGGTTTCCAAAACTTTCTATTAATTCTGTACTGATATTAGCTTCTAAGTTTCAGAAATTAAGCACATGTACAGTATCCTTTTTTCTGTAACAGTACAGCAAACAGTAAAGTTTAAACTCATGCATTTGTTTATCAACCTTTAGAACCCTCAGTTCCTGATCCATATCTTTACAGAAAATCAGCATTGCTATTCTCTTTACCAGATTTGTTTATCACATTGAATTTAAATGGCTGTAGTACCAGGTACCACCTTGTGATTCTGGAATTTTTATCTTTCATTTGGTTAAGCCACCAGAGAGGATTGTGATCTTTTATAAGTACAAAGTTAGTTCCTAGCAAATAAAACTTAAGGGACTCCATGGCCCACCTTGCTGCTAAACATTCCTTTTCAATGGTGGAGTTCCTTTTCTCTCTGTCCTGCAACTTCCTACTTATGTACAGAATAGGATGTTCTTTCCCATCTATATGTTGACTCAGGACTGTACCTACGCCTATCTCTGATGCATCTGTTTGTAACAAAAATGGTTTCTCAAAGTCTGGGCTTTTTAAAACTAGGCTGAACATAATGCTGCCTTAATGGCTTGAAAAGCTTCATCACACTCTTCACCATTTCACATTATGTGGGTACTGCATTTTTGTGAGTTGAGTGAGGGGAGTAGCTTAACTCAGCAAAGTTGGGAACAAATCTCCGATAATAACCAGCCAGCCCTAGAAATGACCTGATATGTTTCTTTGTTTTAGGAATAGGGCTGTTATCTACAGATTCTATTTTAGAAACCTCTGGCTTAACTTCTCCATTTCCCAACACATAGCCCAAATATCTGATTCCCTGCATGCCCAGTGCACATTTGGTAGGATTAATAGTCAGACCTGCATTTTTGATAGCTTGGACAAGTGCTCGTAGGTGTTCCAGGTGGCTTCTCCAGTTTGGACTGTACACCAAGACATCATCCAGGTATGCAGCACAATAACCAGTGTGAGGTGATAAAATTACATCCGTGTACCTCTGGAATGTAGCTGGTGCACCATGTAAACCAAATGGCATGGTGGTGAACTGCTAGAATCCAACAGGTGTGGCAAATGCAGTTTTATTTCTGGATTCTTTAGCTAAAGGTATTTGCCAGTAACCCTTGGTGACACTGAGGGTACTGATATACTTTGCATTCCCCAGTCTGCCCACCAAATCATCTATTCTGGGCATAGGATAACTGTCAAATTCTGATACTTGATTAAATTTCCTAAAATCAAGGCAGATTCTAACACCCCCTTCTTTTTTGTTTACAATTACCATTGGAGATGACCAAGCACTCCTAGACTCCTCTATGATACCCAATTCTTTCATTTTTTGTATTTCCTTAACCACGTCAGCTCTTAACCACTCTGGTAACCTGTATGCCTTTTGCCTAATAGGGAGAGCATTCCTTGGCACTATTACGTGCTAGACCCCTTTTACTCAGCCTGGTACTGTGGCAAAAGTACTGTCAAATGTCTTTAGCACATTACGAATTTCTGTAGTTTGTTCTGAGGTTAAGGAAACATTCACTTTTACAGCATCAGCAGTTACAGTTTGTTCCAGTCAATCATAAGCTACATCAATATCTTCTTTATCAGTTTCTGGTAAAACTAGCAAAGTAGCTTTTGCCATTTTTTTCAACCAATTTCTTGAGAAGGTTAGCATGGTATATCTTAATAGGATTTTTCCTGTCAGGGGTCTCAATCTCATAGTTAACGGTGCCAGTACATCCAAGCACTCTATAAGACCCTTGCCTCTTCATTAACAGTTTATTTTCTGTTGTGGGTAACAGTAGCAAAACCTTTTCACCTGGCTCAAAAATGTTTTCTTTTACCTCCTGGACATAATATTCCTTCTGCTGGTTTTGGGCCTCTTCCTGATTACTATGGGCAATTTCAACATATTTTGCCAGCTTCTTTCTTAGGGCACATATATAAGATGCTATAGATTGTTTCTGAGTTGGGTTATCTTCCCATGTTTCTTTTATCACATCCAGTGGCCCTCTTGGCTGCCTACCATACATCATGTCAAATGGTAAAGGCCCTGTTGATGCCTGTGGCACTTCTCTGTAAGCAAAAAGTAAACACTTTCTCCATATCAACTGGGGCAGGGTCCTAGTCTACCCTGTCACAGGTGACCCAGAATTAGTTACAGAGAAATGTTTTTGGCACAGAACATTTCAAATACATGACAGTTTCAGGTACAATCACAATACATTGCAGATGAAAATATAGCAATACGCTATGTGAGGTACAATCACAGTACATTGCAGACAAAATTCAGCAATCCAATGAATTGACACATTTCAGGGGGAAGTCCTAGACTTTTTATGGGACATAAAGATCTTTTATGGAAACACATACATCTAGTCTGTACATGGACACGTTCACAGATTAGGATAGTCTACTAGGGGTCAGGATTTCATGGATTGTCCATGGCATCTGCACTGACTGCATTCCCTTTGCAGTTCTCAGAGTCCTTTTTATGTTTCCTTGTGCTCATGCACAAGAAACGTTATGCGGCAGCTTAGGAGAGAAGCAGGTCATGGAGGCGTGGCACTGTGGCAGCCAAGGGAGGCACAGCATTTGGCGGCTTGGCACTGGTGGACCAATGGAGGCACAGTGTGCTGGTGACACTGACTTCCAAAAGTGCCACCAACTTATAACGTTCTCGCTACAGCAATCAGGGTCGACTCATCACTGCAGCATCAACCATTCCGCTGCAATGAGGGAGCAACCCGTCATTGCAGGGGCGGAATGTTAGTAGTGTAATATTGTTTGTGAATATAGTGGTGGCTTGCCACTGCATTCACAAACAATATTACTCAGCCCCCACTGCCGAGGGGGTGTGCAATCCCACTCAGCAGCATGCACCCTCCAAAACAGTCTTTGTTTGCCGATGGGGGCCCCAATCCCTGTCAGCTTCTGTCCTCATCCCAGTTTAATTTGCAGACGGTGGAGCCCACTCCCCATCGGCATAATGTCTTCCCCCCAAAAAAGTAGGTTTGTGCTGACTGGGGTGCCCAATCCCCCGTTGGCTACAGCCGCCTCCCCAAAAAACACTGGCTGGCACACTGGGAGCCCACCTCAGTGTGCTAAATGTCCTGTGAAACCAGAAAACCATCCTGCAATGTTTTTTTTAACCTGCAACCCAGGAAATGAACCCTGGTTGAGTCCGGTGGCTCGGCCCCCCAACCCGCGCTCACCCTCTGCACACCCAGTCTCCCCACACCCCCCTCACCCCATACTTACCTCCAGAGCATGGCGTGATGATCTTTGGTGGACCAGAAACACGTCTGCACTCTTCAAAGCCGACCGCAAACTGAAGAAATGCCGGTAAGCTGTATAATGGCATAAATAGGGTTTTTTCAACTTTTGTGCATATCTCAGGCATTTTTGGGAATTTTGCCACCAACTTTTCAACATGGGGTTATTGGGACCCCTCCTCATGAATTCAGACACTGTCATGGTGTTATTCTGTCCCAAAAGGTGATTTTGCGGTCACTGCGCAGAATCACCTTTTGGGACTAATTAACAAAACGACAGTGCCAGTGTTCATGAGGTGGGCTCTCAAAAAGTCTATGTTGCAAATTTGGTGGAGAAAATCCAAGAAATCACTGTTTTACAAGCGTGAGTAGCACAGTTGCTACGCACACTCGTAACTTAGTGAATTTGC
This sequence comes from Neoceratodus forsteri, assembly GCA_016271365.2. Lineage (NCBI taxonomy): Eukaryota > Metazoa > Chordata > Ceratodontiformes > Ceratodontidae > Neoceratodus > Neoceratodus forsteri. The sequence goes on from CM057456.1 coordinate 579,686,050, forward strand.
GACATTTTCACTCCAGATTTTCAACATCACCATTTTGCCATGCCTCCTTATGAACAGTACAGCTGTCATTTTTCACATCCTGGCCAAAATGTGTTTTTGCACTTCTGGTGCAGAATAGGGCACTCGCTGTGGCAAATCAGTGTTCGGGATACATCAAGAAAATCACAGTGACACTGTTCATGAGCAGAGGTCCTGGACGAAAGTCCATAAAATGAATGTGTTACGAGCATGCGTTGTGCAGTTTTCATGCACGCTGGTAACTTTGCAAATTTGCAATATTTTCAGTCCAGATTTTCAACATTGCCATTTTTCGACACCTCCTTATGAACAGTACAGCTGTCATTTTTCACATCCTGGCCGAAATGTATTTTCGAACTTCCAGCACAGAATAGCGCGCTCGCTGTGGGAAATCAGTGTTCGGGACACATTAAAAAAATCACAGTGACACTGTTCATGAACAGAGATCCTAAAATACCTATGTTGAAAATTCTGTGACGAATGTCCATAACATGAGTGTGTTATGAGCGTGCGTTGCGTAGTTTCCACGCACGCTCGTAACTTAGCAAATTTGCAATATTTTCACTGCAGATTTTCAACATTGCCATTTTCCCACACCTCCTTATGAACAGTACAGTTGTCATTTTTTCACATCCTAGCCGAAATTTGTTTTTGCACTTCAGGTGCAGAATAGCGTGGTCACTGTGGAAAATCACTGTTTGGGAGACATTAAGAAAATCAAAGTGACACTGTTCATGAGCAGAGGTTCTAAAATGCCTATGTTGAAAATTTGGTGATGAAAGTCCATAAAATGCCTGTGTTACGTGCATGCATTGCGCAGTTTCCATGTATGCTCAGAAGTGTAAGCATGTTTAATATTCCCACTACAGATTTTCAACATTGCCATCTCTTCACACCTCCCTATGGATGGTACAGCTGTCATTCTTCACATCCTGCCTGATCTGTGTTTTCATACATGTGGCGCAGAATGGCATGGTCACTGTTGGAAGTCAAAGTTCGGTACACATTGACAAAATCACACTGCCACTCTTCATGAGAAGAGGTCCCAAATGCTTTCATGAGGTGGGGTCAGAAAAAGTCCATGTTGAAAATTTGTAGTGCAAATACCAGCAAACGCCCGGGGCATTAGGGTTTCTAACTGTAATGTCCCACCCTGTACAGACTGACAGGCTTCGGGGTGTGCCTTTGGATTGCCAACTGTACTGCTCATGCCATCCCACCCCCCCCAGCCACTGACAGGCATCAAGGTGTACCTTGGACTCTTTGGCCCCACACTTCACTCCATTCTCCTATGGTGCACCCATGTCAGCATATGTCCTTATGGAATGGGGTGACTGTAAAGCCAAACACCCCAAGGCACACCTTAACATGTGTTGGTGTCTGCATAATAGGGTGACGTGACATGCCATGACCCTCATGGGAGACAACTCAAACACTTACCCCAATGCCTGTCCGTCTCTACAGGATGGAGGTGGCGTTGGTGTAAAGTTCAAAACTTCATTGCCATTCCTATTCTGCATCTGTCTAACTCCTGCATTTCCAATGCTAATTTATTTATTTATTTGCTTTTGTTAACCGGGTAAGCACACTAGACAGCCAAGTGCCTATTTTCAGGTGCGACCCAGGAGAGTTACAGGTGAAAACTTCATACATAAACAGTTGAGGAATCGAAAGAAATACATAGGAAATAAACAGACATTTCAAGGCTGGCTCTAGAGCAAGGTTGGCACAAAATTCATACATAGACAGTTGAGGAATCGAGAAAAATACATAGGAAATAAACAGGCATTGCAAGGCTAGCTCTAGAGCAAGGTTGGCATGAAACTCATACATGGACAGTTGAGGAGTCAAGAAAAAATATCTAAAATAACAGGCATTTCAAGGCTGGCTCTAGGACAAGGTTGTCACATTGCATAACAATAGGATGGGACATACAGGATATAAATTAGGAGGTGAACAGCGGAGTAAACAGAAGCAAAGACAATGGTAAGTGCCTGCGGGGGGTGCCCTAGGCAGGGGGTCAAGTCCTGGCTTCTTGGCCGGTTACTGGAGAGGAAGTGCAAGTAGCGCTGAGGCCCCACCCAACCGGGGTGAAGGGAGGAGAGGGGCACTGGTGTAGGGCTACGAGGAGCAGAAACAGGGGGAGGAAGGTTTCAGGAAGTTCCAGAGGGAGGCGTTAAAGCTTGGATGGGAGGAGGAGGACCAAGTAGGCTCAGGGAGCGAGTTCCAGAGTTTGGGGGCGTATGTGTAGCAAGCAAACATTCGGCATTGACAAATGCTTGTCTTAAAGGAGGTAGGTGAGCCTGCATTTTGCAGCTGGTCCAGGAGATTGTTCCAGTGGGTAGAAGCAGTGTGAGTGAAGGACTTATTCCCTGCTCCCGTTCATATTCTAGGAACCTCCACTAGCTTCTGAATTGAGTTGCAGAGCAGCCTGCTTGGGCATTTAGGGACCATTAGCCCATTTAGGCCTATTGGGTGTGAGCCATTTATTATTTTGTAGGTGGTGCATAACAGAGGGAATTGAAGCCTATAGGTAAGGGACAGCCAGTTTAAGGGGTCAAGAACCTCACAGTGGTATCATCTCGGGGGTGATTTGGTAGCAAATCTTATGATTTTGTTACAAAGTACTTACATCCTACCCATCTCCTTACCAGACAGTGCCTGGATGATAGGAGCTGCATAGGTAAGATTGGGCTGGAGGATACTGTTTGTGATTGCAACCCTAGTCTCAGGAATAAGTTATAAATTCAGCCTGTATAGCAGCCCATGCTTCTGTTGTATAGTTTTGGTGACCTGGTCCACCTGGCAAGTAAATGTGAGGCCTTGGTCAAGGACAAGGCCCAGGTACCTGAATGAGCTCACCACTTCCAAGGGCATCCCTGAGGATGAGACAAGGGGGAGTAGCAGGAATTTGTCTAAGCCTAGGTCTGTAAACCATGACTTTTGTTTTTTGTCATTCAGTAGCAGCCTGTTCACCAGCAGCCACTTTTCCAATGTACCAAATTCCTCCTGTAGCAGGGGCTTCAATTCCAATATGCTGCCAGCAGTTCTGTATAGTACAGCGTCATGTGTATACTGTATTACAGAACTACCACCGCAGTTGCTGCCAAGATCATTGACGAATTGGAAAAACAGGAGGTTCCCCAAGATAGAGCCATGAGGTACCACCCCCCGATAGGTAGACTACACTATAATGAGCCCTTCCACTTAACCTGCTGGGTTTGACAGGAAAGGTAACTCTCAAACCATGACAGGGCATGGCAATTCAGGCCTATGCTCTTTAACTTGTCTGCCAGCAGGCCATGATCGACCAAGTCGAAGGCCTTTGTGAGGTCAATGAAAATGGCTCCAGTGGTGCAGCCATTGTCAAGGACCCTGTGGGTGTCACTGTTAAATTTGATAAGCGACACGTCAGTACCATGATTTGGTTTGAAACCATGCTGGTTTGGTACTAGTAGTTGGTGCATATCAAGATAGTCCCAGAGCTGGTTATAGACAAGTTGTGCCTGTATCTTGACCAAAATACAGAGGCGCAAGATAGGCCTGTAATTGCCAGTTGGTTCCTTCTGACCACCCTTATGTACAGGGACTAAGTAGACCTCTTTCCATTTGGCTGGGACAGCTTCCTCTAATAGGGAAGAGCTGTCCCTGCCAAATGTATATTATAGTAACAAAAAAGACACACGCAAAAAAACCCCACCAAAAATCAATCTATCTATCTATCTATCTATCTATCTATCTATCTATCTATCTATCTATCTATCTATCTAACTACTGTATCACTCTATCCATCTATCTAACTACTGTATCGCTCCTTTATTCAACTACAGTCTTCACTCTCAAACTATAGTCTTCACTCTAAAATACAAATCCTAACTCGCAGAGTCTCACACTACATGTACTTACCACATACTGACAGGAACTGTGTCACATATTTTCAAGAAAAATGGCACATTTTCACAAAAATGTACACTGAAAGCAGGCCCTTTCAGATTTCATAAGAACATGATCTCAAAAATAGTGCATTTTCACAAAATATGTCTAGCAAATATATGCAAGACTTTGTCACAATTTCAAGAAAATTATGTCAAAGTGAAATTCGCAAATGTATACAATTTTGCTAGAGAGCTAAAACTTACACCAAATACTACATGTGGTACAGCTCAGACAGGGTGGCATCTGCTATGGGCACATATAGATTGATAGATAAAGGGACAGAGTGGCCCAGAGAGCAAAGCTGCATCTGGCCCCAGCATACAAGGCAGATACCAATAGCAGGGTCAAAATGGAATGGGCCACAATGGGGGGAGAATTAGTGGCATGCCAGGCTACCACTGCAAGGTCCTACCCCATGATCCTATGGGGGATAGAAAAAAAAAAGAAGGGGTATTAGAGGAGTAGGGTAGAATATTGAATAAAATGAAGTTAACAGTTAAGATTAGTCCAGGGTCAGGTTGTCTATGTGTTTATTTTCTTCCAGCTGGTGATCAGGGCAAGATGCCCAGAAAAGGAAAGACAGAGAAGACAGGTATGGTGCAGTAAAGACAAGGCCTTTTTTCTGAACTTGAGTGGGGAGTTCAAAAACCCAGCAGGGGAAGAGCCATTTGGACTTCTGGCTCAACCTACACCTTCCACGAAGCTAGCCTGGACAAGGGAAAGTAGCTCAGCAACAGGTGTCCAAGACACAGGGCAGGAAGAAGGGGACAGCAACACATTAGCTGGTGGCCACAAAACAGGTGGCCAAGTAGCCAAGGGCTTAACAGATGTGCAGGCCAAGTGACAGTGGCAGTTACCAGAAGCACCAGCCAACATGGACCCACATAGGCCAAATTTTGGGGAATGGAGTCTGGGGCAGAATAGAACACTGTTGGTAAGCACCTTTGAAGGTGTCAACCCTATCTGGGAGCTGGTGGAAAAGAGGACCAGAACCAGTGGGAAGGGGATCCACCCCCTTTGACCTAACAAGGGAGTCATCGGCTGGGCCTGGGGCAGCTGCTGCCAGTGAGGGCTAGGTCCGAGACATCCCCCTGTACCAAGGCATCCAGTTTAGGCATAGTTGCTAGTCCTTCCCAAACCATGGGAAAGGCCAGGACTAAGAGCCCCAAAAGGCTAGGGAGATGTTAATGAAATGCCACTACATGCATCACCTGTGCAGCTGGAGAGACCAGCAGCACCCAGGGGTTCCCAGTTCAGGAGCCAGTCATTCAGCCCAGGGAAAGTGGGGAGCCAGAAAGGTGGCAAAAGGCATTAGATCTGATGATCAACCAGCTCCTTGTATACCCTGAAGGGAATGCAAGGGGCATGGAGGTTCTCTGCCACATCCATTAGGATTGGAGCCCCCTCCACCATTAAGCAGGGATGGACTGCCTGTCACCAGTCACAGTTCAGCTGGTGGTCCCACCACCAGTTCTTTTCTCTCCTATGGCAGGCTTTGTCAGCCTGGTGGGGCTATTGGGTCACAACTTATGGAGAAGGTATATGCTCAGATTCTGGGGGGATATGTAGACATAGTCAAAAACCTTAATTGGCCCAGGGAGTTGAAGAGGAGAAATTGAAAAAAAGACAAGGATGATGGGGTAAAGATCAGAAGACTGGTACAGATCTATTGCATGTGGGATAACTAGTCGGCAGCATTTGAAATACTTATAAGGCTGATTCATCAGGCACCCTAGATCAAGCCCATTGGCTGTGGAACTACTACAGCAGAGTCATGGCCATGCACAAACAGTAAGCAGGGGTACGGGTGGCTGGAATATGATAAGTAGTTCTGTTGGCAGAAGAAGGCAGACTTAACCAGGTTCTGAGGGGTGTTGGATGTGACACTGTTGTGGGCCATACATTATGGGAGGGGTGCAATGCATGGACAGTGGTTCCTAGTCAGGGAAAGCCTCATCACCAAAGAGAGGTACACAAGGGGTTTTCAGCCACAGGGCAGAGTTGGGTGTTGTTACAACTACAATCAAAGTACTTGCAACATGGAATTGTGCTTGTTCAAGCAGGAATGAATAGTTTGCGGGGCACCTCTGACCTTTCACTCAGTGTAAACCAAGTGGTGCCTCCTTATGGAAAATGCAAAACCAGCCTCCTAAGGCCAGTAAGGGCTGACCAAAGAGCTGCTCAGACTCTGGCAGAGGGATTCACAGTGGGTTTCTGAATCCCATATGAGTGCCCTAATCAACGTTACGAGGCTGAGAAGTTGAAGTCTGCCACAGGAAAGCCCAGACCTGGTCAGATAAAAGCCAAGGAGCTATGAGTAGAGAGAATCAGTGACCCCTTTTCATCCTTGCCTTCACCATTATTGTGATTATCACTGATAGGGCTAGAAGCCAAGAAAGCCTCGGGTGAGTTCAGGTTGATAAGCCACCTGTCATACCCGGAAGGGGATCCTGTTAATAATTATATATACAGTACCCATGTTTTATGGCAGCGTTATATGCATTATTTAACATTAGAAAATGGACAACTGAAAAGTTCCACTCTGACTGGCTAAAACACTCTGGCACCGGTGTTGTTTTATTTCTTAAGAACGCCCCGTAGAAAACAAGTGACAGTTCTGGGAGCTCCATTACTTAGGATCTCCTGGGGCCACCCCGACTTTCAAACTTCACTGCCATCATTTTTTCCAGCTCGGTAAGCAAGCCTTGAACTAGTGGCCCACCAAATCTCCCCTTTTCTCTGCTACTCCCTAATAAGGCACAATAAAATGTCCAAATAAATTCAGCACACTTTAGTTAAAAAATTGTAGCCAAGCTCCTAATGTCACTGAAATCTCCACAAGCCACAGACACAGTGCTTGGTACAGCACCGGTACTATGCATGAGAGGAGCTATACTTTCTTAGATTTCTATGCCACAGATAGCGGTCCATCTGTGGTACAGAAACATAAGAAAGTACTGTTCCTCTCAGTAAGCATACCGCCTTCAGTCCTTCCTCACAGCGAGCTCACCCAGTCAGCATGCCACCTTCCCACCTCCATCCAGTTACTGCTAAATAGAAGAAACCACAACTGCTCATTTTAAATGCAAAGGGAAGATTGTTACCTCCTGTGAAGAAATGGGAAGGAACAGGGGAAAACGTCTTTCATGAATGAACAAACAATAACAGTCCCCTGTGGGACATAAACAGCATTCTAGCAGCTTTTTTTTTAACTATGGAGTCTCCATTAGAACAAAAGTCCTTCAGCCCAATACAGGTGGAGGAACTATTTAATTACAAAACTTAATATAAATTTTGTTATCATTAACAATTTATTATAAAACCTATTTTTTACCTTTTTTTTGTTTTTTTCACAATGCCCATTTTCTAAGCGCAATGGTACCTGACAGGGTGGGTGTTATTAGATATAACAGACCTTCCGGGGCTATAAGGCCTTCTGCCTGTGGCATCGGACCTCATTACGCTCCTGGGTGCTCTATTTTATCCCAATAATGCCCACCCTGTTGGGTATTATTGCTTACAAAAGCAAGGAGAGCCCTGCGCACAATGAATACCTGAGTTGCACCTCAGGGTTTTAAGCCAAAAAATACTTATTGTAGAACACTGACCAGAGGTGTGCACTCCATCCATGAATAGATCAAATAAAGCTCACATCCAAGGATAAATCCAGTTTTGAAAATTTTATTGTGAAAGCCACTACCAGCTTGAACAATGCCCCAGTGTTTCAGTTCACTTCAATACTGAATTTATCTGTGGATGTGAGCTTTATTTGATCTGTTCCTGGATGGAGTGCACCCTTCTGCTCAGTGGTCATGTGCAATATTTGACTAGGCAGGCAAAGTGGTGAGGGTGACAGAAAAGGCTGGCAAAGGCAGATATTCAATCAGCTTTCAGGTTATTGGGTATAACATTTGAGGGTCAGTATTATGCAGATATATGCATGACCATGAGGTGCGCAGTAGCATGTGCCACGGTTGATCACTTCATGACATTTTAGCAGTGGGTGGTACTGACAAAAGCAGAGTGGATTAAAGTGGATTATTATTTGGATGAGTTCATATTTATAGTGAAGCCCAGCACTAGGGAATGTGGACATTTGCTGAATGTATTTCAAGACGTTTGTGCAGACTTTAGGGTGCCTTTACAAAGGCCAAAATGGAAGGCCCTTGAATGGGGCTGTTGTTCTTGGAGATCACCTGGAAGACTCCACATGGAGTACTCTATCCAGTTCTGGAAATTGCACCTCTGCAAGGACATCAACAGGGTGCAATCAATCCAGAGAAGGGCTACTAAAATGGTATGGTGGTTGCACGAGAAACCACATGAGGAGGGGCTGCAGGAGTTCAACATGTACTCCCTGGAAGAGAGAAAAGCAAGAGGAGACATGATTGAGACCTACAAGTACCTCATGGGGGTGAACAAGGTGCAGGAAGGGAGTCTCTTTCATAGGAAAAGGAGCACCAGAACACAAGAGTATGCTATGAAGCTTGAGGAGGGAAGTTTAAGAGGGATGTAAGGAAATACTTCTTCACAGAAAGAGTGGTGGCTGCCTGTAACAGCCTGCCAAAAGAGGTGGTGGGGCAAAGATAGGGGGGAGCTTCAAACATGCATGGGATAGGCACATGGCTAAAATAAACATAAGTAAGAGAGGAGAGAAGGACACCTATGACCAAATAGAGTCCAGAGTATAGTGTTAGTCAAGAAAAATAGGCCGACAAGATGGGCCTACTGGCTCTTTTCTGCTGACACATTCTGTTTTTTATTTTATTTAGTTTGCTTTTTTCTCCTACACTCGACTTGCCCTCCATTGGTCTGCCCCAGGCAAACGCCCAGTCATCCATCCCCCAGGACAAATCTACCCAGTGTTCCTCCCTGGCTTACCCACCCCCCCAGGCAGAGCCTTTGGGGGTCTCCCAGTTCCCTCACCAGTCCTTTAGCTCAGTGTCTGGGAAGTGCCACAGAGTGATGGTGCAGGACCTGTGGAGCGAGGCAGGTAGCATACTGCTCAGTCTGGAATTTCTGGTTTTCTCCCCTTCCCACAGGACTGTGCGCATGTAACGTGGAGGTGTGCGCATTCACAGGCCGAAGCCAATATCTTCCCTCGATGAGTTGATGGGTCCTGCTGCACCTCCCCCAGTGGTCTCCCAGGGGTTGGTAGAGCAGCAGCCACTGTACAGTCTCCTTTCCTGAGGTGGAAAGCATCCACATAGATTCTCCACTCACCTTCCCCCAGCTAGCCCTCCAATGACCCAGACTTGTTCCTGAACCTGGGTCACCAGCATTGTGGGCAGTAGAGCTACTACTGTGCTGGCGGACCAGCCCACATTCTATGTTTCTATGGTGCTATGATTGAGATCGATACCCAGTCAACAGTTTTCTGCTTACTGCAAGACAAAGTGCAGATTTTGCAGGAAGTGCTCATCAGAGTGACCAGGTAAGCAAAATCACAATGAGAGAGCTAATACATTTGTTGGGGCATCCCAGTTTTGTGTGCAAGAGAGTTCCGATGAGAAGAATGTTCCTGGGCAGAATGACAAAGGTGAGGCAGATTGCCACAAACCATATCATAGAGTTTGGGTAACGAAGTTTATGAAAGAGGATTTAATGCTATAATTGCATGTCAATCTGGCTAATGGCCATGACCAGCCAAGAAATCAGTCTTTAAACAGATGCATCTGGGGCTAAGGTTTTGAATGTATTTCCAAGGGGCTTAGTGCACTGATCAGTGGTCATCTGGTTGGCAGAACATGGGTCTGACAAAGAATGTTTCCTTGCTGAAATTCTTTCCAATCATTGTGGCACTTTGAGTGTGGGGTACCCAGTTTCAGGATAAGAAGGTTGTTTTTAGGATGGATATCATGGGTGGGGTACACACTTTTAATGGGTAGTTAGGGGCTAAAGGTTCAATTGGAGGTCTGAGTTAGGGCATTTGTTTTGAAAAGCTTAATGTCAAATATTCATTTTAAGGCACTGCACATACCTTGGGTAGAAAATAACATCACTGACAATGTTTCTGTTTTGCAGTGACAGAGGTTCAGGGAGCACACCAGCGCTCTCCTAGGATTTCTCTGGGAATTAATGAGCTTCATTGGTAATTAATGAGCAAGACACCTGGGAGCTAATTAGGAATACAATAGCTCTAGGCACATGGGCGGCATACAAGAGTAGAGATGTGCGAAATTTGAACATTTTGCCTAGCAAAATGTTTTGCGTAATTTCCGCATTACATGAAATTTTTCACTTAGGCAAAATTATTCGCCTCTGATTTTGCTTTCGCGTTAGGTAAAATTTTGCGAAATTATGCTGAATTTCACCAATGTTTTTCAATTTCACCAGAGAAATTGCAATTCCTTGTGGATAAATAGCTGAAATATAATATGCAGGCTGTTTCCTGCATAGTACATTGTCGGTTGAGTCGGAGAGCAGTTTAGTGTGGTGTATCACAGCGAATAAACCCTTCAAAAGCCTCTTTATTTGTGATTTTTGAGAGTTAATTGCTCCAAAAATCTCAATTTAGTTCCTAGTGCTGCTAGTGAACCTTTTTTTTTTGTTTTGGTATCTTTGAATAATACTTAGCTAAACTTAGGTAGTGTTTTCAGTTCTCTCTGTGTCTGTGTCTGTGAGTGAGTTGAGTGGGGGTTCGACCATGTGGTGTGTGTGTGTGTATATGTATGTGAAAGCAGAGCAGGCTAGTTCCTAATATTTGACAGATTTCTCACAAGTTGTGAGTGAATTTCTTTTCAGTCTTAATATTTTGATGTGCTACTTATTTGTTATATTTTTCCTTCATATTGACCCTTTTTTGGGTAACTTTATCTGAACAGTTACTCATTCTGAGTAGTTTTGTTCATGTTTCCCTTTGCTTAATCACTTTTGTGCTTTATTTTTTTTATTGGAAGTATACATGCACATTGTACACTTTACTTGTCCATACCCAGCTGCACTGCATTGTGAAATTGCCCACAGAAATTAAAATTTTGATCTAGCCTCTGCATTGCTGTTTTTCTATTTAATTTGGTTACCTTATTAACCCTTTCCTCCCTGTTACACCACTGGTGTTTACTACCTGACCTTGCTATATCTGGGGGCATGTTAGGCAGTGGCACCATCACAGTTAGACCTGAAAACCATTTGAAATGGTGCAGAAAACAGTAGATTTATGTCCTGATGATGGATGTGAACCATGTACCTGCATGTGTGACACCTAATTTCTGTCTGAATGTAATGTAACATTTTTTGGAAAACATTTCTGGACTTCTGGGTCATGTTAGGCAGTGGCTACACCATGATTAGGCCTTCAACCATTAGTAAACAGTGGGCCAAACATTATGTTTTGGTCCGGGTGGAAGATGTACAACATATTGCAGCATGACAGTGACCTGATTTCAATCTGAATTTGCTGTAACATTTTTTGGGAAATATTTTGGGACTTGTGGGGCATGTTAGACAGTGGTACCACCACAGTGAGGCCTGAAAATCATTAGAAACAGTACAGGAAACAGCAGATTTGGGACCTGATGGTGGATGTGAACCATGTAACTGCATGTCTGACACCTGATTTATGTCTGAATTTACTGTAACATTTTCTGGGAAACATTTTGGGAATTCTGGCCTTCTGGGGAATGTTGTCAGGGCTGGCACCAGATGTGCTACATCTTCTTAATGTTGCATACAACAATATGTGATACAACATCACACAGCATTGTGAAACAGTTTTTTAATAGGCACAGTATTTGACATTTGGGGATAGGAGGAGGAAACATATTAGAGGGCAGGTGATGCCTTCAACATAACTTCAACAAAATATAATGCTGACCAACAATTTAGTTGCATTCCCCATATATGGAGTTTGCAAAGGAAAGGCCAGCACCACTAGAAGGCTGTGGGCCATTAGGGCCCTGTGCACAGAGTCTGTATTTTTTTAATTGAAATACTTCCTGTGAGTTGCTTTGACTCAAAGTAAGAAGCAATCACCACAAGCACATATCCATAACGTGCTCTTTCTTTCATATAGTGTAGCATGCAAACAATGTGAAAATGCTCCCATATAACTAAGATAAAAAATGCCCGTTCCCTCAGGGCACCGTACTTCATGATACATATTAGGGATGATGGTGCCTTGAGGGAGTGGGCATTTTTAACTTGGTTTTATGGAAGCACTTTTTACATAGTTTAATTCACACACTAGAGAATCAAATAAAGAATGAGCACCTTATGGACATGTCCTGTGGTGAGCACATTTAACTTTGAATTGAAGCAACTCACTCAAGGTATTTGAATTCAAAAAAATTATGCACTTGTCTGTGCACAGGCCCAGATGACCAAGAGCCGCCTTCGGAAGGAGCACACAAACGAAACAGAGATAAAAACTCAGTAGAGATCTTGGGGGGGGATCACACACACACACACACATAATCACCAGTTACTGAAACATGAACTATGACAAATACAAACAAGAAAAAGTTAGAAAAAATAGCACATATTAAGCAATTTTGGTGTAAAAGTGCACTCTGCAGTCACAGGGAGTATAAATGCTGCCTGCTTCCTCAAGATATATAGCACAGGAAATGAACCACTCACTTACTACCTGTTCAAACTCAAGCATGTGACCACCAGCAGAGTGAAATGCCCAATTTTGCCTCAGATGCACAGGTGAAATTGGCAACAAAACTTCACTGAATGGCCATAATTTTGCAAAATGTTTCACTAGGCGAAATTGGCAATTTTGCCACAATTTCACCGGCGAAATTAAGTTTTGCTGCATCTGTATACAAGAGGGGGACTTGGGTCTTCTTGGATGTAAGGATGACACAGGGATGGTGAAAAGTAAAAGAGTACAATGTTCCCTCAGTACCTTGTCAATATCAGAGGGGAAAAAGGGTTCCACCCAGCTTGTGAGGTCACAGCTCTTTTGTGATGCTGGCTGTGAGGTCACTCTCATTCCTGTATACTGAATTAGTCACATGCCACTTCACACTGCTAAGCATTCCAATTAAAAAAATATATATACTTTTTAATTAGAGAGCCACAAAGCATGGGTATGCCAGGACAGAAAATCTCTTTGATCTTCAGAAGAACATACTGAAAGACACTTCTCCTATCGAAGATTTTCACAGGTCTCTGTCAGAATTTCTTTTCCTTCTGATAGGTCGTAAAATGCAATCTGTTATGGCCAGTTTCCTCGGTTCAAAGCAGATGTCATTTTACAACCTGGTGTATCGCTGCTAACAAAGGCTTCTGACATGTAGATGTCAGAAGGAAGCTCTTAATTAATTTATCCACTAGGTCACTGAGAGCGCAAACTCTCCTTTCCTCACTTTTAAAATCCCAGGTCCCATGTGGCTTTGCTGCTTGGCCTATTTTATAAGCAGAAGTCTAAACATATATTTATATCAAAACTAGATGCTCATAACTAGTAGATGGTTATCACATCACAGACCATAGATGAGGCAGTTGTAGATTTGCAGGCATTCTTTTATCCATCGGGCAGTCACAAGGGCTGAGCAGATACCAGGAGGTGTGAACATCATCCTGGACCCACAAATGCAGTGGCTTCAAAGGATGGGGCATCGAGCAGGGAGGCGAAGACTTTTTGTTGTGGATCTGGTTGGATGCCTGAAGGTAAGGGATGCCTTGGGTGCTGGTTCTCCATCAGGGGGATAATGATTTGGGGCTCGTGAATTCACTGAATTTGATTTGCCAAATGAGAGACAACCTCCATTTTTTGCTGCAATGCTAGCTAGGAGTGTTTCTGATATGGTCTCACACAATGCAGTGGCAAAAGTGGCAACATGCAAGGGAGTCTGCAGCAACTGAGAAAGCTTAGAGGTTGGTCACATGTTGAAGTTGACCTTTATGAGATCATTAGCTGGCATGGTACTGAGAAATGACAATGTTGAGACCACACTGTCACAACAGTATGTGTGGGTTGGGGTGCATTTGTGTACGATATGTATAGATCATTTTTTTATCAGATATATACTGAGTGTTTTGATGAACTGTTAGCATGTCTTACTTTGGGAGGATGGACTAAAGTTATTCTATCATGGCATGATAGTCTGTCAGGTACAGTATATAGAGGGCGATGAGAGGAAACTGTGACTGATACAGAAAGGATCCTTTCAAGATTAGTTGGAGGTAAGCCCCATGATGATGGGTAGCCCAAGAGGCAGGTTGGGAAAAAGCATCCTTAGGTTTTGGCCAGTGTGTGTAGTACACTCTGACAGGGGACGGCACATGCACATGGCTCTAGAGCCACCCTTATGCTTCAGAAGCCATATTCTCTCTGGAGGCAGTGCCCATTTTTAAAAGATGGTGGGTCCTCCCGGTGGGGTCCTTTGGGGGTAGGTGGATGGGTGGGGAAGGTTAGGACCATCTAGAAAGAGGCTTGCAGATACTTCCAGGCTGTGCATGTCATGCTATTACTTGCTGGTGGTTTATAATAAACACATGGCTGTAGCCATTTCTTCCAAAACACTGTGTATGTCTAGTCTGTTCCGGTAAAGGGGATAAATGACCTACTTAGACTAGGTGCACTATGCATTTAGAGATACAGAAAGTGCTTTGGATCCTGTTTTTTTCTGTTATAAGACCTTGAAACAGTAAAACTGCTATGAAGCTCATTTATAAGACTAGAAGAGCTAGGATTAAAAATAGATCCTTCAGTCTCCTGGCAATCAATACTTAGGAACAATAGAAGGAATCTTAACACAGAATTAAAACATCTGAATGTGGAATTTATTGTTAAATCTGTTTGTTTAACCAGAACTACTTGGGTTGGAACTTAAAACAGGGAGATGAAATGGCATCAATGAACCAATAATATTGAGGTTGTTTTGCTTAGAGCTGAAAATAAATGAAAACTACAAGCATTTAATGTTTTCCATTTGATTCCATTGACTATCAAGTTGATTTCTGAGTTAGAGACAAACTGCTTGCCACACAAATTTTAACTCCCCTTCTGTTTTTAGTCAAATGCCTATTAGCATGTGAAATTTCACAACATAATGGGACTATAGAAAATCAGGTGATGAATCAACAAGCTGCTCTTGATAATACACAGGGGACAGTACCCCCCACATCAACCAAATAGTACTTTTTTTACAATGACATTCAACCACAGCTGTTGCACCATTGGGGAACTTGATAGTACATGTCCCACCAATCAGTTGGTTTGGCATTGTTTTTAACAGTTGACAATGCATTGGCAACTCAATTGCATTGTTTTTAGTACATAACCAGCTCAAGAGCAATGTTTGTAAAATGTTTTGCAACTTAGTTGGAATGCATCTCCAGTCCAGCAATAATGCAATGCAAAACTGAGTGTTAACTCTTAAAAAACAGTTTGTGTATGGCTTTGTGCTGGATCCAACAACACTTATGCAACTAATTCAGAAATGCTAAAACAGTTCATTGAAAGAACAGATTTATGAGACTTGTACTGTACTGTAATCTGTGATATAACCCTTTACAAGGGTCTTTATAAAATTGCTTCTTGGAATATTGCTAATTTGCATTTAAAGCTGGCAGACTCTGAAAATAATTTGTTTACAAGAGACTTGTTCATGTAATGAGATAATGCTTAACAGCTTTCAAGACTTTTTTCACCAACTAGAAAAGTTAAAAACGGTAGGACATTGGAGGCCTAGCAAAATATTTTAAAATAGATCCTATTAGTTCAATTGAGTTACTAGAACAAGATTAGGACTGTCAAATATTACAATATTACAAATAGCTATTGAAAACAATAATATAATTTATTGAATGTGTATGTTCCACCTAGCTCCTCTAACTATTATTATAGTGGCACAGTCACACCACTGTAGTTAGGATTGAGCAGTGCTTTCAATGTTAAACCCCAAATTTTGCACTTTAATAACTTTGCAACCATTCAATAGATTTGCACACAACTTTGCATGCATAGTCTTGTGGGGTATCTCTCTTGACTTGCCAACTGTCTTTCCAGTCGGCTTTGTGGATTTCGAGATGCAGATGGTGAATAAATGTAAAGATTCGCCTTTTTTTCTGCTTTTTTTTCCCTCATCGCCTTGTGCGCAGATGGTTTGGAATTTCAGTTTGAAATGCTCAGGGTAGAAAGGGCTTGGACTACAGATGTGCATTTCACTTGTGTGGTGAAAAAATATTAATTTGTTCAAAAGTTATTATGTTTTAAAATGTAAGTTTTAGGCAATGTACAGCACAGTCTTTTGGATAACTGCTTGGAATGAAAAAATAATTTGCTCAGATGAAAAAAGACCCTTTCTCATTTGAGGCCAATCCTTTTTCATAAGGAAAAATGTATTTTTTATTTCCCACCATCTTGTTTTCGATTTTATTAAAAAGAAATTTGAAAACTCAGAAAAATGACATTCTGCTGAAGCAATAATATGTGCATCTTGCTCATCGGGACTCTGTTATGTGGATTCTGCAGTTATCTTGGGGAAACATGACCCTGGAGTGTGATTTTTTTTGTACATTTAAAATTCTTTTTTGTGACTTGCTAATGCTTTTTTCAGGAATCTTTTTTCATTCAAATGACAAAAGATCTCGATACAAAAAAGGGTTTTGGGCTTAGTTTTTTTGCCAATTTCTTTTTTATGAGAAGGGATCCTTTTTCAATTGATGTTTTTGTTCAAACTAAAAATGATCCATTGTCACAAAAAAGGATTTTGTTCTTACAGTAGTTTGTTTCCCAATTATTTTTTCATTTGAAGGGATCCTTTTTCATTTTATATTTTTATTCAAATGAAAAAGGATCTATTGACATGGAAAAGGATTTCAGACTCAGTTTTTCACTGATTCTTTTTTCGTTTGAAGGAATGCTTTTCTGTTCCCTTGTTTTTTTGTTTCATATGGACACAATTCATTTAAATGAAAAAAAAAACTGTTCCAAGCTCTCCACCTAATTGTGTGAATTTCCCCTGGTGTCTAGTGGCTCCCCCGCACTCCCATCATCATATCCCTAATTTTTGTAATTTTTCCTGTTGTTTAGTGGCACCCCCATCTCCAATTGCCCTCCCTGCATTTTTTATATGTTATATTTTTTCCCTGATGTCTAGTGGTGCTCCCCACCCTCCAATCACTACTTTATAATAATTTATTTCCTTGGTGTCTAGTGATGCCCCCTACCATCTGATCACCATCCCCATAATTATACATTATTTCCCTGGTGTCTAGTGGTGTCTCTCATCCTCTGATTGAATCCCTGTAATATTTTATTCTCTGGTGTCCAGTGGCACGCCCCACTGTCTAATCGCTGTCCCCGTAATTTATTTGTCCCTCATGTCCAGTGACACCCCCACCGTCTGAATCTCAGCCCCTGTTTTTGTACGTTCCCTTATGTTTCATGGCACTCCAACCTCCCAGTCTCCTATCCCATATACAGATACCTGTAATAAAGAAAACCTTCTCTCAGTGTCTTTTTTTTCCTTTCTTTCTTGGAAAAAAAGCAGTCCCTTGCCAATCTGCTCCCCTGAGCTTTCACTGAGCACCCACCCACACCCTCACCCTGACTCACCTGAACAGGTCCCAGGGTGAAGATCCATTCTCCCATTGAAGACGTGTCTTGCTGCTGGTGCTGCTGACTGCTATATGAGAAATTAAGGTAAGTGTGGGTCAATGTATTTCAATGAGGTTTTCAACTTTGATGCATAACTTTGTCATTTTTGTATGTTTTGACCCCAAGGACTGGATTCACAAAGGGCAACTCAGGAGGCAAAGCAACTTGAGTAAAAAAAAAATGGTGCAAGTAGAAATTGTGTCTTGAGTTGGCTGCCTGCACCCAAGTGGACCAATGCACCATAAACCCCCTTGTAACATGGTGTAAGGGGTTTTATGGCAGCAGTTGCACCCTATTCAGGTAGGGTGGCTGCTAAGTCCCCAAATTAGGATTCAGAGACAACCACCAGTGGACATCCATCAAAGAACATTTATGCCAGCCATAAGCTGGTGTAAGTGATCTTTGCCACCCACCAGTGGTTGCCAGTGTTCCTCCATTGGAGCACCAGATACACCTTATGGTCTAAAGCCCCCCAACATCCCCATTCCCATTCATCCAATGCCCCCCACATGCCCATACCCACCCCATGCATAAATCACCCCCATGCCATAATCCCAGCC
The DNA here is from genome assembly GCA_016271365.2 of Neoceratodus forsteri. Classification (NCBI taxonomy): domain Eukaryota; kingdom Metazoa; phylum Chordata; order Ceratodontiformes; family Ceratodontidae; genus Neoceratodus; species Neoceratodus forsteri. The sequence continues at coordinate 579,704,122 of CM057456.1, forward strand.
AGTAGGGGACAGTGGTGCCAGTGTGGGCCATTCCCCTCCCAGTCCTGAAAACACTCCACAAACAATGAAGCCCTTATGGGCTTTCATACCCCCAATCCCTATTCACCCACCCCCAAATGCCATCCTGTTAGTGAAGAAAATGGAACAGCAAAACCCATAACTGCCCTGGTGGCCTAGTGGCCCCCCACCCACAGTGCTAGATCACCCTACACCCCCAGCCCCCCCACCACCCCCACAGACACCTGGCAGGTGGGTCAGTAACTGGCACAACCCACCTCTCACCACCACAGCCAGCTGCTGACTGAGCTCCACTGGGAGTGCGTGACAGTAATTATACATGCTCCGTGAATGACAACAGCTGTCATTCATGGAGTGTATATAATTACTGTACACACCTCAGCAAATCTCAGTTGGTGGCTGGCCATGGAAATGAGAGGTAGGCTGCACCAGCCACCAACTTTCCACTGTGTGTGTGTGGGGGGGGAGGAGAGGGTGGGCTGGCACTGTCAGGTGCCCTGTATTCCCATAGGAGGTAAGGAGGTTGGCACTGTGGGATGTGGGTGAATGGGCATTGGAGCATGGGTGGGGGGTGTTCTGATAGCTCATAGAGGCATATAGGGTAGCACTATCAGGCTTGGGGGGTGATGTCCCACACCGGACTGTTAGGACTGTGGGTACTGTGGGCAAAGGGTGGGTACAGACACATGCCATGATTCTTGCTGCAGGAGCTTCTGCCACCTGGCTGTCCCATGGCTTTCAGCATTCCTGGGGCTGTCTCCTTCCTTGGACAGATTCTGGAAGCCACAGGATGAAGGCTCTGGGATCCTGTCTGATACTGAATCAGGCACAGGGTCCCGGACGCAGGGGCCATTGCTGCGAGCTGCCATTGTTACAGTTTGTGGCAACCTTTTGTGAATCCAGCCCCAAATTTTTAACAGAGCCTTTCTGAGACCCCACTTCATGAGAATTGTTGATGGAATTATGCAAATCCAGGCCAAAAGGTGATTTCATGATTAGGGATGCAGTGAAATAAAATTTTGTGGACAAAATTGCAGCAAAATCAGTAATTTTACCACTTCAAATGTTTCGCCAAAATTGTGGCAAAATTTCACCTACCACAAATCCTGCCAAGCTCCCCTGGTGTCTAGTGGGCTGCCCCCAACCCAGCCATTCACCGGCCCACACATTGAAATAAAAATATTCTCTCTGGTGTGTCTATTGGCCCCCCCTTACCAATCACTGGCCCAAATTTGTATAGTAACCTCCCCAAGTTGCAACACATTTCTCTCCTGCCCCCCATCTGCCAGATCCCTGATCCTTACTTTAAATAAAACCCACTTCTTGGTATCTAGTTGACCCCCACCCTCCACTCTGTTATCAGCACCCACTCTGCTCCCCCATACCCTAATAGGGCCACCAGCACTGCCCTCCACTCACTTCCATGTCCTGACTGAGGACCAAAATGAATGAGCATGTGCTCGTACAAGCACAAACTAATTCACTGAAGCTAAGTCAGGCTGCCGGCCATGAAGGTGAGTAGAGGGCTGTGCCAGTGGCATGATTGAGGTACAGGGGGAGCAGGGTGGGTGCTGATAACAGGGTGGGGGTCCACTAGACACCAGGGAGTGCTTTTTTTTAAGTAAAGATCAGGGGACCTGGGGGAATGGGGGCTAGAGACAGATGTGTAATGGGGGGTTACTATTTATTTGAGCCTTTGATCAGCTGGGGGGACCACTGGACACCAGGGAAGATTTTGTTTATGGGCCAGTGAGTGGCTGGGGGGGGGTAACAACAGTCCTGATAGGGGCAGCCAGCCCACCAGTCCACCACGTCCATAAAGTGAAATTTCACTCACGGGTGGCAAAATTTCATCCCCAGGTGGCGAAATTTCACCCACAAGTGACATTTCACTGGCTTGGGGAGAAATTTTACTCGCAACGGTGGGTGAAATTTAACCTTTCACCTGGCTAAATAAATTGTGAAATGCGTGAATTACGCAAAATATTTCACTGGGTGAAATATTCCAATTTCACACAACTCTAATCACAATCAGTTGGTGAAATCAATTTCAGTCAGAGTTTGAACATTTTCACCACCATTGTTCAAGACATGGGGTCATAAGAAGGGTATGTAGAAAATTAGAGATCATAATATGTAAAAACTGTGACGCTATGCACATACATTCCGATTTTAATACACTTGCTTGTTAGTTAGGTAAGTTCAAATATTTTCTGATGAAGCTTAGTATCACTAAGCAAAATGTCATTCAGTAGTGCTGCTATGCTGTCAGGGCATTTTTTTTGCTGCACTTAGGTTTGCACACATCTGATGTAATAAAAAAGCTTTTAACATCAGTCTGTGTCAGACCATTTGGTGGGTGCTGTGCTCTTTTTCTGCTTGCCCGGTTTAGTATAGCACCACCATTCCAGTTCCCGGGGCTGATTTTTTGGTATGACTTCCTTTATATACTTTCACACCAAATTTTCAACATAGCCTTTTTTTTATACCACCTCATGAGTGTGACAGCTGTCATTCTTCAAATCATCTCAAAACTGACTTTTCGCATCTGTCGCATGCAATGATGTTACAGTGGCATGGGATCACATTTTGCCAGAGATTTCAAATGTTTCAGTACTGCGCACATGAGGTGGGGTAATAAGGCAATGCTGATAATTTGGTGGTTGTTGTGCTACAAATGGGAGTGCAGTGCCTGTAGGGCCCTGTGATTCCACAGCAACATATGTGCATTTATGGAAGGATGGAAGTGCTCCCACAGGCAACTAAGGATATGATTACACTATCTGAAAAATTATGGCTGGATGTGAGTGCAGGGCCCAGAGGCCCTGTACTCCCACAAGGAAGTAAGGATATGATTATACTATTTCAAAAACTATGGAAATTCATTGCAAAAGATGTCATTACTACACTAGTTAGGGTTAAAGTGAAAAAAGTAGGGAAATGTGGCATTAGAGTTTCCAACCCTAACATCCCACCTCCACCCTGCAGGCAGCAAATCAGGTATGGGATGTGCATTGGAGTTGTCAGGCCTAATGCTCACCTCATTCTCTTATACTGTACACATCTCAGCTTATTTACTAATTGAATGGGTGAACATTAGGTTTGACAACACTAAGGCACACCCATGCCTAATTTGCTGCCTGCAGGGTGGGGGTGTAGTAAAAGGGTTGGAAACCTTAATGTCGCATCTCCATACTTTTTTTGCTTTAACCCTAACTAGTGCATTAACAAAGTTTTTTGCAATAAATATTGTGAATATATAGAGTAATCTTCAATTTAAAATCTCAAAAATTTGGGAGAAATGTGATAAGGCAAACATGTTAACATTTGGAGATATTAATGCAAGGGTTTCATTCCATAACACTTTGTCTGAGTCGTGTATATACAGATATATATATCTCAATAGAGAATACTTGATGGGCAGAGTGAGCTCTGGATACTCACGAGTGCTGAAGGCACAAGTGAGAGTATTCAGAGCCCACTCTGCAAGAGTGAGAATATTTTCCATAGCACACAATCTGCACATCATGTGTGCTATTTATACAATGGGGTGGGAGCGCCAGAAATATTGTTATGTTTTCCTGTATTCTTTTCATGTTTCTGTGTGCTTTCTGCACTTTCTGTGTGTGGTCTGAGTTTGTGTGAGTTTTTCAGAATTGGCTGGCAGTCTTAGAAGCACTATAGGACACAGGTGAGTGTCCTTTGTAATGCTAATTGAGTAAGTTGCAGGTAGCAGTGAGAAACAGAAATGTTTTTGTGGAGCAGTTTCATTTAGAATGCAGGCTGTAGTGAAGCAGAGATCAGTATAGTAATGGACTGGTAGTCTCAGACACACTATAGGGCACAGGTGAGTGTCCTTTGCAGTGCTAATTGAATTAGTTGAAGGTAGCACTGAGAAACAGAAACTGCTTTGTGAAGCAGTTCCATTTAGAATGTAGGCTGTAGTGAGTGAGTGGTAACATCAGCAGAGTATGTATAGATGGCATTTATTTTAACTCTGCTGATGCCATCACCATTTATCACACTGCAGTGAAAATAACAGAATTTATTATCAACTTGGAGCCCCCCATTGTATAAATATATATTATAGTGGTGCAGTCGCCCCACTATAGTTAGGGTTGAGCGGCCAGTTATATACTAAAGTCAAAAGTTTGGACATTAATAACATTGGACCTGTTCAATGGATTTGCCTGAAATTTGGGACATGAGTTGGGGTGCACTAGATCTCTTGATTTGCCAAATTGCATTTTGGTCGGACTGCCAGTCTTCATGTGCAAAAGCTCTGAAAAATGCAAGATTATACATTTTTGGAGGCACCTTTTGGCATTTTACATGTGGTCCTGCATGGCTGTCATGTGGTGTGCTACTCTGCAAGATGGCTTGTTTGAAAGAGCCTTGGTGACTGAACATGGTGCTTTTTGTTTGGTGAAAAAATATTAAGGCATTCAAAAGTTATGGCACTTTTAATTTCCCATTGTAAGTCAATGGGAAAATTTATATGTATATCTTGCGATCAAAGAATGGGGGTTCTGGCCATCTCGTCCCAGCTGACGGTCAAAGAATTTGCAGCCTCACAGTTCAAGTATCTTTGTTCTCAAGGAATTTCAAAAATTCTTTGACCACGGGGTCTGCCATCTTGTTTTCAGTTTTCCAATCGCATAAACACAAATATCTCGGCTCAGGCGTCACTTTTGAAGTAAAACTTTGATGGGTTTTACTCAGAGGACCCTGCTGTATCGAGGCATAGATTTGGTTCCATCCAAATCAGTCAAAAAATAGAGTTATAAGTTTTTAAAATCTTAATTCTCGGCTCGCTAACGATCTTTGATCGCGAGCCTGCAAATTCTTTGATCGTGAGATTCTTTGATCGCGATCTTGCATCGTGAGAGAGGGATGAGATGGCCCAATTTAAAAATCTATTTCCTCAGCCCAGGGGTGTCCTAATAAGTTAAATGAGGGTGGGTTTTACTCAGGGGGCTTCATTCTGTTGAACCATGGTGGTGGTTTACTGCAATTCCTTCAATGTTTTATTTATAATATTTTTAATTCTTTGTTCGTGAGCTTGCAAATTCTTTGATCACGAGCCAGCAAATTCTTTGACCTTGAGATTCTTTGATCGCGATCGTGCATCGTGAGTGAGGGACCAGATGGCCCAATTAAAAAATGAATTTTCTTAGCCTAGGGGTGTCGTAGGAAGTCAAATGAGGGCGGATTTTAGTCAGGGGGCTTCGTTCTGTTGAACCATGGTGGTGATTTACTGTAATTCTTTCATTTTTTTGATTTATATGGCTTTTTAATCTTTGTTCATGAGCCTGCAAATTCTTGGATCTTGACGGTGCAAATTCTTTGATCGTGAGATTCTTTGATCGCCATCTTTGATTGCAAGATTTCATATTGGATATCTTGGGAACAGTTTGGTCTCTTGAAATTGATATTTGGAGGGAAGAAAGGCAGTATCCTACAGATGTGTATTTTGGTGGTTTGCTTAAGAGTTCTATGCCTGATTTCCAGGTAGTCTACTGTTCTCATCCCCTCTACCTGAGCTGGTAAAAATGAAAGTTTATTTTATTATCACTTCTCTGGTAGTCTACTGCCTACCTGTCCACATTCAAACTGGACAATAATGAAATATTTTGAATTACGAGTCCCTAGAAGTGTATTGTTTGTCTACCTGCCACCCTTCCAGTGTACTGTGTTAAGCCACCCTGCATGTCAGTCCACGTGTCCCCAGTTGGTAAGTGATATAGTGTACCTGTCACCTGCATAGATAGCTGTTGAGTGAGTGCAGTATTAGTACTATTACTGGTGCTCTCAGAAATTAGCTTATGAGTGTGTCTGTGCAGTAGCAGTAATAGTGCAGTACATGTGTACCCAGTTGGTAAGTGATAGAGTGTACCTGTCACCTCATGGGCAACTGCTGACTGAGTATAGCATTGGTACTACTGTAGGCAGTCTCAGAAATTTACTTTTGAGTGTGTCTGTGCTGTAGTGGTAATACTGCACTTATAGTGCCCCCCCGTCCATATTTGAACTCGACAATGATAACATATTTTGAATTATGAGTTCTTGACAGTGTATTGTTTGTGCACCTGCCACTCTTTCAGTGCAGTCTGCTGAATTGGTGAAAATGAAAGTGCATTTTATTCTCTCTTCTCTGGTAGTCTACTGCCACCCAGTCCAAATTCGAACTGGACTATAATAAAATAGTTTGAATTACGAGTCACTAGTAGTGGATTGTTTGTCCACTGCCACCCTTTCAGTGTACTGTGCTAGCCCACCCTGCATGTCAGTTCACATGTCCCCAGTTGGTAAGTGATACAGTGTACATGTCACCTCCATGGGCAGCTGCTGAGTGAGCGCAATATTAGTACTACTGCTGGCGCTGTCAGATATTTAGTTATGAGTGTGTCTGTGCAGTAGTGGTAATAGTGCAGTCAGTTGGCATTTGGTTGTGGGGGTGAGAGGTGTTTTGTGCCACTTGATGATTGGTAATGGGTGTGGGTAGGTGGAGGGTGGGTTGGCGTGTACTGATGTGTGTTTTGGTGGTTTACTGAAGAGTTACATGCCTTATTTGCCGGTAGTCTACTGTTTCCATCCCCCCGTAGTTGAACTGTAAAATATCAAAAATCATTTTATTGCCAGTTCTGTGGTACTCCAGTGCTCTGCCCTGTCCACATTCGAACTGGACAATAATAACACATTTCAAATCATGAGTCCCTGGTGGTCTATTGTTCCTACACCTGCCACCCCTCCAGAGCACTGTGGCAGGCAACGCTGCACCTCAGTCCATGTGTCCCTAGTTGGTAAGTGGGGAAGTGTGTCTGTCACCTCCATGGGCAGTTGCTGACTGAGTGCAGTATTAGTACAACTGCAGGTGCTCTTAGAAGTTAAGTTTTGAGTGTGTCTGTGCTGTAGTGCTAATACTGCATTTAGTTGGATGTTGGTTGTGTCGGTGACAGGTGGGTTGTGCCAGTTCCTGACTGGGGATGAGTGGGGGGAGGTGGAGGGTGGGTTGGCATGTTGGGGTGTGGGGGAAACAGTAAAATAGTAGGGACTCTGTGCTAACCCACCCTGCATGTGTCTGCACCTTTTGCTATTTGGTAACTGGGACAGTGTACCTGTCATGTCCATGGCCAGCTGCTGACTGAGTGCAGTAGTAGTGTTACTGGAGGCATGCTCAGAAAGTAACTTTTGAGAGTTTCTGTGCAGTAATGCTAGTACTGTACTTAGTTGTCAGTTAGTTGTGGATGCGAGAGGTGGGTACTTTGCAGTTATCTGAGATGTATGGCATGAGACTCTTACTTAGGTGTCTGTGCCATCTCTACCCTGTGCCACCCCTTGCTGACCATTTCTAGGAGGTGGTATTGCTACTGTTCTGCTTAGTCTGCATTATGAGTGCTATGCAGTAACAGTGATAAAGAAAACATTATGATCAATATTAGAAGCACATAACAGTAACTCCATGAAAATAAAACTCAGGACACATAGAATTAGTTTAACAATTAGTTTATTATTTAAGTAGTTTTATAATATATATATATATATATATATATATATATATATATATAGTCCGAATTGATTGGTTGCTCTTGGGATGGGCAAAAAAAACAGTTTGTTGGTTATTTCTGTTATTGTTTCTGAGGATGTATTTTATTTGTTGTTATTTGCATGAGCTGAGATACAGTCTTTGCTTTCTGTCCGTATTGTTTTGTTGGCACTGCATGTTAAGAAATATGAATTAATACTATTTGAAGAGTAGTTTGTATGGGTGTTTATGGTAGAGACTATTTTATTGACAAATGCTATTTTTTCAACATTTATTGTTGAGTTGTATTAGTTATGTGTGTGCTAACATATATTAGTCTGACTTAGCAGTTCTATTTTTAAAAAAATGGATAGTGATTAAATAGAGAATAATGGATGGAGAAGGTTTTGATATGAGAATTTAGGATACACACCTGAGCTGTGGGATGCTACGGTTTGCCCTTGGGGTTTGTCAAAGTATGACACAACGAGGGTGAGCATTTAATTATCATATCAAGCACCCTCATCTTCTTATATTTTTTGTAATAACAGAACAGCAATTTTTGTCCAGCAGTTTCTGAAACTGTTTGGTTCCAGCCATATACATAATGTTGGTAAATGAGGCAGCAGCATACTTTGACTGGCATGGTTCATGAATGTCATAAGAACCAGCTGGTCATTATAGAAAATATCAATCTGTGAGTACATTGCGGGAAATTGCTGACCAGTTATTATTAATAATTAAACATATGCTTTTTGAATAATTAAGTGACGATATTGTACAACCAGCTAGAATATTGACATTTACTAACTGAGTTATTTTTTATGGTATTTAATACTTCAGTGCATGTTCACATGGTAAAGTAAGAAACGTAATGTGGTGGGCATGCTAGCATTATTACATTTTCCTACAATTTCACTACATCTGTAGATTAATGTAGTGGTGTAATAGTTTCTGGAAATGGTTAACATCTGAGGAATAATATTTAGTCAAAAAATTACACTTACATAATGAAGATCAATGTTAGGCTACTGTTCTATTTTGTGTCAGTTACATGCGTGATTATTTCTTATGTCTGATTTAAGTACCATTGGATCCAATTAGTGATAGGTCAATATTTGTTGGCACTAGTTATGTTTAAATAGCAGTTATTTATTGTAAGTTAGATGTTGTAATGTTAACTAGTTAGAAAGAAATTAAAGTATCACAGACATGTGCCACATTTGTTTTCACTTTAGGGTGTGGTGATGGTAGTCATGTCAATATTGTTGGTAAAACTGATAATAAATGAGTTTTTAGAAGTATTGTTTATTTGTTGAACTGGGAAAAAAATCATCATCCAACCTCCAAATATATGGACAATCCTGTTACAGCAAGAGCAGACCAATTGTTTGCATTGTATAGCAGAAGTAGACAATCATTGTTAGTATTTAATAAAAACTTATGATGTGTATACTTTTGCAGAGATGTATAGAGATTAATTATACTGTGGCAATAGGCCAGAGAACCACATGTATAGATCTCTTTTATGAGGCATTACTTATGTAAATAGTAGCACTTAATGCAATGCAATACCATTAAGTGCTCAGAAATATTTAATTTGGAACAGTGGGATCATGTGATGCAGCAGGCCTGAGAAGACGCTTTCCCATTTTTCTCCTGCCTACCACTGTTAACTTTATACACTTTTAACGAGTTTAACTAAATCGAGAGCCTGATTTATGTGGTACTTTGGTGGGGGAAGCCTTTGAGAGTGAAATTCAGGAGTTCAGCGAAGAATGGGAGCCGAAATAAAGAAACCTCCTCGCTTTTACGGTCACTCCAGAAGACCCTGAAAGCCTAGGGCTGGAGCAAGTGCTGGCAACAGCTCCTTCAAGCTCTGAGCAAGAGCCCTTAACCCTTGTTGGATTTTTGGCTGAATTTAGGCCGTTTAAAGAAGAGATAAGAAATCTAGCTTTGGAATTCAAGTCTCTCTCTCAGGCCATCAAGGATATAGTATTGAGAACTTTGGATGTCAAGACTCATCTTATTTCATTAGAAAAGAAGGTGGATAAACAGTGTTCTGAGGTGGTTATGCTCCAGCAAAAAATTACAAAGATGGAGCAAAAGCTTGAAGACCTCGAGGGTCGTAGCTATAGGAATAATGCAGTCATAATTGGCCTACCTAAGATGGAAGAAGGGCAAGATGCGATTCTGTTTGTGCAGAAGTTTATTGAGAAAATTATTGGACCCTCTCCCTATGGCCCCCATTACATTATAGAAAGGGCCCATAGAGCTCTACATTCTAAGCCTCTGATGGGGGCACCTCCCAGACCGTTAATCTTCTGCTTTCTTAATTTTCTGGAGAGAAAGCATTTTTTTTTTTGAAGTTGAAGACCATACAAGAATTACAATGGGAAGGAACAAAAATTAGAGTTACCCAGGATCTACCGCTCTCTGTGAGGCAATGCAGAGCTGCCTTCCACCCAATAGTGAAGAAGCTTCTGGTGGCTAGCTTAAAATTCAGAATGCGATATCCCTCGACATTACAAGTTCAGATATCTGGACAGTGGCATTCATATGAGGACTCTGATTCTGCTGTGGACGGATTGAGAAAAGCCATGCCTGACCTTTTTAAGGACTCTTAATAGCTAGGGGGTTATTAGAGAGGACTGTTTTGTCAGTCTGAGATGTAACAGAATTTCTGGAAGTGTCTAGTGTTTGATTTTCTGGTTTATTGCTATTCATTCCCAACTGTTTATCTATTTGGGGTTTATAAAATGAAGATTTGCCATATCTTTATAATCTCTGATTAAGCATGTACACTTTAGTTTGATTGGGCAGAGGGCAAGGTGAATAGTGGTGTTATCCCTGACAAAATTCAAGGGATGATAATGCCCACTTATGTCTAGGATATCGCTTTGGGGGGGCCGCTAAGGTTCTCGGGGTGTAAAAGGGGTAGTTTCTTGTGGGGCCATGCAGAGTGGTGATTTGGGCTCCAGGGAAGAGCTTTTATGTTGGGGTGGTGTTTACACCCTGTTTATGAGTGGTGCAGAGCCAGGCCAGTCTCTCCCCTCACTTTCTCTTGGGCTGGGGTGTAGGAGGTGACCCCCGGGTGGAGAGCTCTTATGGCGGGTTGAGGGCTGGCTTTGCAGGGCATGTCGAATTTTGTGGTAGGCCGGCGAGGTGGAGGCCCTTTCAGGTTTGGGTTGCCTACCGCTGCTACACAAAGGGATGAAGGAATTGTCTATGGGGTGGATGGTCTCCATGCAGTTTTGTTTGGTAACCACTAGAGGGGAGTATTTCCTTGCCTTTTAGCGTGTCCCTTATAATATTGAGGATGTGGAAAGGCAGAAGCGGTGGTAATCAGGATACAGGCTGGGCACTGCATCACGAGTATTGTTCTGGGACGGAGCTGGGATTCAACTCATTTTGAGTTTCTCATTTTTGTTATCTCAGGGGGAGCTCCCCGGTCTGGGATTCTGGTCTGTGTTGCTAAATGACATTGCATCTCTTCTTTGTTTCTCACTCTCAGTTGCGGTGCAGATTGATTATTGGGGGGTGTTTTCTCCTTGTTTGGCCCTACAGGTGGCGATTTTACCTCCTTTGTGTGCTCTTGCCCTGAGGTGAGCCAGGGGATGGGAGATACACTGTTTCGGGTTGTCCTGTATCAGGGGTGGCACCCATTTTGGTATGGAGTTTGAGGTTTAGATGGGGCTCTCGAGTTTTGTTAGTGTTGGTGTTCTGGTTTTTCACTGCGGGTCTCATACACAGTTTAGGCGTCTGTGGGTTCCATATGTGAAATGAGCTGGTATTATTTCTCAATTTTGTATTGGTCAGGTATTATGCTGACTTTCTGTAAGGGGTGGAGGAGGATGGGAGCGCTGTTTTTATAGGAGTGCTGTTTAGCGATGCACAGGAGATTTGGGTGGGATGGGTGGGCAGGAGGAGTCAATGGGTATGTTATTGGGGTTTGTGTTATGGTGGGATAGTTTGGGGATGGGGTCATTAGGGTGGGGGAGGTCTGGAGGGTGGTGAGGTGTCGTTGGGGGTGACACAGTCCATTACAAGTTGGGTGAGGGTTCTGTTCAATGGAGTCTGTGGCATTATTTACGGCACTGTCATATTATAAGGGAAAGGCCTCGTATATCATTCATAGACAAGTAGGACTGGTGAACTATGAAATTATTTGTCCTGAAAAAAAAAAACTAAAAATCTATCATGCTAATTTGTTGAAATCATGGCATGATAGAGGTACACCAGCTCTCTTTGTACACCCTGAAATAACTAAAAGTGAGTTAGAACGTGCCTATGAACAATTGGAAGGCCAGGATAATATAAAAGATGTAACTATTAATGACAAACTGGATGCTGAACAAAAGCAAGAAGTACAAGATATAATATATACTTTTCAGGATACATTTACAACAATCCCTGGGAAAGTGGAGGGAATTGAACACCATATAGAGGTGACCAATAATAAACCTATCAGACGCAAACCTTATAGAATACCTGAAAGTTTAAGGGAGGAGGTAATTAAAGAAATATTAAAAATGCAACAATTGGGAGTCATTATACCTTCCAAAAGTCCATGGAGTTTTCCTATGGTAGTTGTAAATAAAAAAGAAGGAGGTGTTAGGGTCTGCCTGGATTTTCTCAAGTTAAATGATATATCTAGATTCGATGGGTACCCGATGGCCCGAATCGATGATATTATACATAGGTTAGGCAATGCCCAATATATCAGTGCACTAGACCTTTCCAAGGGATATTGGCAAATACCCCTAGATGCTGATTCCCAGGATAAGACAGCCTTCAGTACCCCAATAGGGCTATTTCAGTTCACAAAAATGCCATTTGGTCTACATGGGGCCCCAGCAACCCTTCAGAGATGTATGGACCAATTATTACATCCATATATGGATTACAGTGCAGCATACCTAGATGATGTCATCATTTTTAGTACATCCTGGGAAGACCATTTAAAGCATCTCCAGAATGTTTTGTCAGTTATAGCTAAAGCAGGTCTGACCATAAATCCGAGTAAATGTTCAGTAGGCATTCAGGAGACCAAATATCTAGGTTTTATAATTGGACAAGGGAAGGTGAAGCCTGAAATTGGCAAAGTTGATGCTATCACTAATAGCCCACAGCCACAAACAAGCAAGTATGATCATTCTTAGGTTTGGCTAGTTATTATAGACGATTTGTAGCTAATTTTGCAGATATCGCTAGCCCTTTGATCAACTTAACTAAGAAAAATAAACCTGAAAAGTCCAATGGACCGACCAATGTGAGGAAGCATTTACTACACTAAAAGCTAAACTTTGTTCATACCCTGTTTTGTATAGTCCAAATTTCCAGAAACCTTTCATAGTCCAAACTGATGCCTCTAATTATGGTATTGGGGCTGTCCTCTCACAAATTGACAGAGAAGAAGAACACCCAATCATGTTTATTAGCAGGAAACTACATCCTAGGGAAACAAAGTATTCAACAATTGAAAAAGAATGCTTAGCCATTCGTTGGGCAATAAATGCCTTAAAATTTTATTTATGGGGTAGACCCTTTCTCATTATAACAGATCACAACCCGTTATGTTGGTTGCAAACAATGAAAGATAAAAACCCTCGCATTATGCGATGGTACTTGGCTCTCCAACCGTATAAGTTCGAGATGCAACACAGATCAGGAAAAATGCACGATAATGCTGATTATTTATCCCATTATGGTGCAGATAAAAATACTTTATTTCCAGACTCCAGAGTAAAAGAAATTGATGTGTAAATTCCTTACATATTTTGTGTTTATGAGTAATAAATTATTTATGGGACTCCGGAGTGGAGCTTTAGGAGTGGAAGGGCTAAAGCTCCATCTCCCTTTGTATTACAAGGGAGATCTGGCATCTTCTTCAAAATTAAAACATAATAAACCAATGGAAATTAGATAGCAGAACATTGGTTTCCTCTTGAGTGGGGAGGAGTGTAAGGGAAAGGCCTTGTATATCAGCCCATATTTTTTTTTTTTTAAAGTCTGTTGCAACAGCCCTTGTTATTCTATCCTTTTCTCTTTCCTTCTAACTGTATATAGGCTGGCCACCTATATAAAGACTCTCTCTATACTTCTAAAATGGTTCTGATATATGAAGTTTAACCCCTCCGATGTTATTCAAATGAACATTTAATTGTCTAAAAGAAGTTAAATTCGGTGAATCAAAAATAGTTCTGATAATAAAATCTGTTAAGAATGTATTCAGCTAGCATTTATATGTATTATAGAAAGAAAGAATATAAAGCTCCCGTTTTGCTATAATTACTTGTAGTAACTTCTTGGCTTGGTTAATGCCATACATTTCCGTGCCCTGACGCTATGGTAAAAAAAAAGTGGCTTCGGTGTACTTTAATGCAGCCTGAGCTGTATTAGGGCTAAAACCTTTGTTTCTGAAGTGAAAGCACACGAATAAGACTCTAAAGCATAAACCAAACAAAGAAATGTATCAAACGGTGGATACAGTGTACCAACTAAATAGGTGTACTGCCTAGTAATAATTTCCAGGGGGCGAATTTAGAGTTTTAGCCACGGAATACTTTAGCCAGAACTTCAAAAAGTAAGCCTTATCTCATGGCTGTTTAATTCTGGCATTTGTTTCTTCGAGCCCGCCCTTACTATATGAATGTCCGCTCTGCAACATTGCGAGTGGTTCTCTACGTCCATTCCGACGCAATGTTCACTTCCTGGTTTCTCCTGAAGCAAAGTTGCAAGTCAAGATAATTTGTCTTTTCTTTAAAAGTTAAACATCGTTGTCTGAGGTATGTTGTTTATATCGCAACCCTAAATACTAAGTATTTAGTGTCACCTTGTCTGTATTTAAAGATTTGCTTTACCTGCCCATATTCGGCAGTCGGCAGAATAAAACGCAGCTGTATGTTTACTTTTAAACTATAAGTCATGCAATACTAACGTTGCAACTTCTTTTCTGTTTATTTGCCTAAATATTGGAAATACCCTTCCCTTATTAATAATCATTTACTTTTCTTTAACTTAAGTTCTATGAGAAAACACCGTAAGTGTTTAAAGTCTCTTACTGAAAGTGTAGGCTTAGCTTCAGACTTAACCCCCCCCTTCTTGTTTCCATGAGAAATGATTATAATATCTATTTTGGTAAAACACTTAAAATCTTATAAAGAATAGGTTAGTCATGATATAAACTGGAGGTTTGTACCAACCTTTGTAAATAAATATCACTATTATGAGTATCTGTGTAGTTCCTAATAGCTCATTAAGCCCAATTCCTTTGCTCTCTTCGTAGCTCTATAGAGCTGGGCGGCTGGTATCCTTCTATATTTAAAGATACAATATAGGAGGTGGAGCTATGTTTGGTATATATATTTTTGTTTGTACTTAAGGGAGGAGCTTCTAAGTCACATGTCTGTAAGAGTATATAAGGGATGTCTTGTTCTCAGTTCATTAGATAGTCTGGTGAGGTGCAGACTTGTTCTGACCTCTGAGTGTGTGTTACACTAGCCTACTCTGGTGTTTCAAGAGGATATTCCTTTTCCTTTTTTCGCCTGAAGTTCAGCTCTGTTTTGTTTTATTTTTATTACTGTTAATAAATATAATTTTGGTGCATCTACATCTGTGGAAAGACGTCCTCCTTGCTATCCCACACCTCACACATATTATACTGGTACAATGGCTAGAGAGCTTTGTTTCTCAACTCGGAATGTTAATGGGGCCCGGAAAAAAACTAAGCAATATAAGATATTGAAGCACTTAGATATTTTAGGTGTTAATGTTGCTCTTATCCAGGAATCCCATTTACTCGATTCGGAAGCCATTCAGATGAGACGGATGCAGGTTGGACAGGTTTTCTCAGCTCAAGGAACTTCAAACAGCTGTGGGGTTCTAATTCTTATTAATAAAGGCATTCCTTTTCGGGTCACCCAGGAAATTAAAGACCCCCAGGGCAGATTTGTTCTGGTTAAGGGCACTTTGTTTTCTTTAGATGTTGTGTTAGGCAGTATTTATGGCCCTAACAAGGATGACCCTTTGTTTTTCAAGAGGTTATTCAATAATATTCTTCCACTGTTGCCCTCTAACATTATTCTATGGGGGGACTGGAACCTAGTGGTAGATTCAGGTAAGGACCATACTGGTTCTCACATGACTTCTCCTTCCCCTGCACAACGTGCACTGCAGGAACTAATAGATAAATTGGGCCTGTGTGATATTTGGAGGGTTCTACACCCTGAGGGCAGGGAATACACTTTTGTGTCCCCTGTTCACAGGTCTTTTTCCCGCATTGATTATTTACTAGTGCCTCAGGTTTTGTTACCGGGGGTGACAGGTTCTCATATCCTATCTGGTCCACCCTCTGATCACTCGTTAGTGCTTTGTAAGCTGGCCCTCAATTTTCTGCCCAAACGGCAAACCAGGTGGAAATAGAATGCTCAGCTGCTTAAGGATTCTAAATGTAGAGACCAAATCAAAGAACATATTACACAATTTTTTGATCTGAATGCTACTCAAGACACTAGGCCAGATATGCTCTGGTGCGCCTTTAAGGCATATCTCCAAGGCATCCTAATTGGGCTGGCTGCGATGAGGAAAAGGAGGTGGGAGGACAGGCTGAGGGAGGTACTAGCCTGGATAAGAACATTAGAGATTAGCCCACACTCAACTCCATCGGATGATTTGGGTCAGGAGTTGGCAAAATTGAGGGACTCCTACATAGCTATGCTTAATGAGAAAGCAGAGTTTGCTATTTTATGTACCAAAGCCTCTTATATAGAAAATGGGGAAAAAGCAGGTAAGCTACTGGGCCCAGAGAATTAAACAGCTGGAGTCCAATAGGTTTATCCCCCTGATTCGCTCCAAATCTGATGGAACTCTCAAATCTATTGCTCAGGAAATTGTCTTGGAATTTGTAACCTACTATAAACATCTATATGGTGAAATGCCTGATCCCCCCCTCAGCCTTTACTCTCTCCTCCTATCTGGTGGAGATCCATTTGCCTCGCCTCTCGGAGTCCCAGGTTAGGAGGCTGATAGCCCCATTACAGAGTCTGAGATATTGGAGGCGATAAAGGGCCTACCTTCAGATAAATCACCTGGATTAGATGTTTTTTTCAGCAAATTTCTATAAGTGTTTTAAGGAACAAATTACTCCCCATCTTTTGTCTCTTTTCCATCATATATTATCAGGGGTTCAAGTTGACTCCTCCTTATTTGAAGCCCTCATCGTGCTCCTTCCAAAACAGGGAAATATTTAGAGTATGTTGAGAGTTATAGACCCATATCTTTGTTGAACCAAGACATCAAAATTCTAATAAAGATCTTGGTGGACAGACTTAGCTTGGTTCTTCCTGATTTAATTGGTTCGCACCAAGTAGGATTTATGAAAGGCAGATTCTCCATAGACTACCTCCGTATCTTTCACACGTGTTCTCGGAGTCCAGAGATGCTTCTTTACCAATGGCATTGGTCTCTCTGGATGCCAAGAAGGCTTTTGACAGAGTTAATTGGAGTTTCTTACTTCAAACATTAAACTCCTGTGGATTTCCTCAACAATTTCAATTGTGAATAAGGGCCCTATATCAGCAGCCAATGGCTAAGATATCAGGGAATGGAGTGTTCTCTAGGACCTTGATCTTGCATTCTGGAACTAGGCAGGGATGTCCCCTTTCTCCCTTGCTTTTCAATCTTTACTTAGAGCCCTTAATCCGTAGATTAATCTCTTGTCCGAAGGTCCAGGGGATCACCATTCTCGATACTGAGTTGAAAGTTGCTGCTAACGCGGGTGACCTGCTTTTGTACCTTTCCCACCCAGAGACCTCTATTCCCGTCATGTTGGATATAATTGAACATTATAGTAAATTGTCTAATTACAAACTAAATGTAGGGAAATCGATTGTGTTCCCCCTAAATCACAAAGTTTTTAAGGATGACATTACTTCCTTGGGTCTGGCCTGGTCCAAGGACTCGTTGCGGTATTTGGGTATTGTGTTAACTAGGGCTATGCAGAGCTCCTTTGAATACAACTTGGAAGCCATACTGTCCACGGTGGCTCTGGATTTGGTTAGATGGTCGGCTCTACCTATCTCTTTTTGTGGGAGAGTCAGTCTGGTTAAGATGAATATTCTCCCATGTATTTTATACCCTCTGCAGCTGCTTGACATTTGTATGCCAAGCAGCTGGTTCAAAAAGGCTCAAAGCTTGATTGGAGATTTTATCTGGTACAAAAAGAAGCCTAGGTTAGCTTTTTATAAGCTTGTGGTGCCTAAGTCCAAGGGTGGTCTATGTCTCCCATACATATGGTTGTACTTCTGGGCCTGTTGCACGGCCAAATACTTAAACTGGACGGTCTCCTATTCCATGGGTTACTTGCCTGCCTGGCTTAAAATAGAGAGGGAAAAGATCCGGTTGAGTAATATTGCTCCTTCCGCATTATTTTTCCTTAATACAGTCTCGATACCTAAGGATCTAAAAGGTACCATAATCGGAATCTCCCTGAGGATTCATTTACAGCTGTGTAGATTCCTAAAATGTAAGAATTGGTTGGATGTGGAGCAGTTGATTTGGAACTCTCCTGCTTTTAAATTAGATAACAGAATGTTATCCCCCAGATGGTTACCTAGTTTAGGTGACGGGAAGGTTCACTTATTTCTTAAGGAGGATGGCACTTGGTTATCAGCTGAGGATATTGTGGTGAAATTTAGGCTCAAGGGAAGTGATTCTTTCAAGGTACATCAACTTAGACACCTTCTTCCAAAAAATTTGGGGAGGGCTTCCCTATATCTTACGATTTTGCTTTCCTTACAGAATTAGCCCCTTTGGTTAATTCTCCCCGAAATATTTCCAAATTATACAATATTTTGTATGGCTGGCATTTCCCCACACCATTCAGCCCTACAGAGTTCTGGTCGGCCTCTTTCCCAAACTGGGATAAGGACTGGACAACTATATGGAATAATTGCCATCATTTTGTAACACAAGATAGGCTACGATTGATGCAATTTCGTATACTCCATAATCTCTACCACTATCCCCAGAAGCTGGCTAAATGGGGTTTAATCTCCTCTAGTCTATGTACTAGGTGTGCTCAGGCAGAGGGTTCTCTGCTTCACATTTTCTGGGAATGTCCTAAGGTATTACCCCTTTGGGAGGCTATAAGGGATAAGGCTGATCCACTCCTTGGGCTGAGAGACCTGTTCATCCCAGAGGTCTGTATTTCCGGGGATTACTCGCAGATTTCAGTTAACAAGTGTAAGTTCCATATTGCTTTGATTTCCATATCTGTTAAAAAATTAGTACTTAAGTATTGGAGGAGTTCTGAGGTTATCTCTTATTCTGAATGGCTAAACGAGTTATTTAATCTCCGAGTGGAGAAGACTATCTCGAGTATTAATAACAATAATTCCAGATGTGAACGGATCTGGGCCTCACTTCATACATTGTATACTATCTAATTCCTTTCTTTTTTTTTAATATTTTTTCTCTAACTTGTTTGATGTCATGGGCTCTTAAACCTTAGGAACTGTGTCAGGGGAGTGGTTTGGGGGGGTGTTTTGGGGAAGGGGGGCTGGGTCAATTAAACTGTTTTGTTCCAAAGATTACTGTATGGATGTACAGACCCTATCCTTTCTGTATAGTGAAACTTTCAATAAAACTTTAAATTATGAAAAAAAAAATTGGAACAGTGGTCAGGAAACAAAAAAAATGCAAATGTCTAGATTGAAGTTATGTACATTCATATTGAATCTCAGTATTATATACATATATACAAGTCTGAGTCACATTCATTTTCAATAATTTGTCATATCCAGTGCTGTAAGTCATAGACTTGTGGGAGATAATGGCATATTCAGTGTTCAGAGTGCAATAACAGTGATAGCAAATTCTATCATTTTGTTTTCAACAATTTAACCATACTAGTAGAGATGACACTGTGGTGTAGGCAGTGCTACTCTCAATGTGGGTGTGATAGCTACATTTATCAATACATAACTTACTAACTGATGTTGAGTAATATCTAGCGCCCTTGAGTCTGCTTGGATTTGGCGGAAGTCAAATTAGTAAGTATCATAGTAAAGGTCAGTAATGTAGACAACAACAGGAAAAGGAGTTTGAACTTTACCTGATGTGTGCTGTTGAAACAAGTGGTATTCTCAACTGAACATGTTGAGAAAAGTTGTTGCATCTCTGATAACTGTTTAAATAGGTGAATTGATTTGTGATTGCCATGTAAGATAGTACTGTGACACAAGTGAGTACACAGTAATATGTGCAACGGTATGTGAAGTTAAGTTAGGCATCTGCTAAAAGATATGACTAACTGACTGGCTATTGATTACAGTTCAATACCCTCAAGTCTACTTGAACAGTAATAATGCAGTTTTTTGTTGTTAGTATATCTAAGTTGCAAATGGTGAATATCACAATAGAATGATTTTGGTAATCGATTGTGATTTATGATGAAAACAGTATTGTTTTGCATCCGAATTATGAGGGTAGCAGTTTGATACACAGGGATTTGTGTACCACAGGTAGCTGCATTGGTGTACTGTTGTGTTATGTTTGTTCAATGGCAGAGAAATGTGGTACATCAGCATGGGCTGTGGTTATTTTGTGCAATAAGTAGAACACATTGGTCACCATGGGTGTTATCAGACACTAGTAGTGTTCGATGAAGTTTGTAACGTTAATGTGTATGTACATTGGTGGTTGAGAAAAAAACATCTGGGTGGGATATGCAGATGAAATGTTATTTTTGCAGAGAGACTGGTTTAGTGATATGCTGTGATTAGCTACCATCACTCTTCCATACATTGTGCAGCATTGTGCAGCGGAGTATTATGCCATATGCATCCTTTAGATTTCTTGGGAGCCTTTCTCTTTGGGTGCATACTGTATCATCACACTTTACCCATCCCTTTCTGAATCTTTGCCATGTGACATAGT
This sequence comes from Neoceratodus forsteri, assembly GCA_016271365.2. Classification (NCBI taxonomy): domain Eukaryota; kingdom Metazoa; phylum Chordata; order Ceratodontiformes; family Ceratodontidae; genus Neoceratodus; species Neoceratodus forsteri. The sequence goes on from CM057456.1 coordinate 579,724,604, forward strand.
GTCCAGAGTGAATAGCTAGGCCATGATGGAAGATTATTGTATGGGTGTCAAATTGAATACCTGAGAACATAGTTCTTCCAGCAATGAAGTGTGAAATTGGTGTTGCGACTTTTATGCCTTGAGAGTTAAAGTGCTGTAGTACAATAATAATATATGATCTTGAATATGTTACTTTCAGAGAGCATGCACAAGACCAACCACATCTTTGACAGAGTCAACCAGTCTCTGCATTAGCAAATAACTTGCAGAATTTTACAGTTCTCTGTTCAGGGACATAGACAGAGAGCCACAGCATATCCTGCATTGTTTGTGATTCTTTGTGTCCACTTGACAAACATGTGTACTTAGACACATAGTCAACCTTGAAGTGTTGACGGAGATCTATGCCATCATCTGCTAAACTGTTTATTATTCCCATCACGAACTCTGTAACATCTTGTTGTGCATTGTTAGCATGCATAGATTGTCCTGCATATTGACCAAGAGTTGGCCTTAGAGGAGTTAAACTTTGTAAAGTGGGTAGCTCATCTTGAGTACCTCTTAGGACTCTCTTTAATGCCTCTGAGAGAGGTGTTGATGGGCAACAGTTTAACACAGTAGCAAACTCAGGGATGTGGAGGAGTGCTTGCATAGTTGCATTTGCATAGCAGTTGACTCCTGTACTGTTGTCAAATGTTGGCAGTGTGTTGACTCCAATACATTTTTTCACGGGGGGATGCAAGAAGTTTCTTAAGAGATTGCTGCTTTGTGCAGTACTCAGGTGATAACTGTAGAGTCTTACTATGCTGTATTTTCAGTTTATGTCCTTCATCAGTTGTGATTGCAGTGACAGATGCATATTTGGGAACTGGTATTAAAGGAGCATTTCGTTGGTATAATGTTCGCAATTTGTTGTACTTAACTATGCATTTTGTGTCAGCACGTATTTTGCTTTCTGCAAGTTTCACTATGTGTACTCCAGACAATTGTCTTACATGAGACAGTGCAACATAAGACTTGCCATCCTTGAATATATCAGTGCCTATATCAGTTATGGCACTATCAAGGCTGAGGCCTTGTGACATGTGTGTATGGAGACCGCATAAGCAGTACACAATGGAAACTGTTTCCTTGTCGCATATATGTCTTTCACAAGTTCAAACTTAACTGTGACTCTGTCTATTGGGTGAGGTATTTCACAGTTGTCAAATTTTACAACTACAAACTCCAGAACTATACCCTGTACATTGTACAGGAACTCTTGGATATATCCCATGGCTCCATTTACGAGACCTCGATTGACATCAATATTTCTGCGGAGCGTGACACATGCATTTCTACACAGTGGTAGCACAGCTTCCAGACCAGCTGTTCATGACAAATCATTTGTGAGCTCTTTCAGATGATCTGCCATTCTCGATAACAGTGTTCATGATAGAGTAATGCCATCCATGGTATCTATGCATGGTAGAGTGACTATAGGCTGCTGTTCTCTCTTCATTATAATGTCACTGAACTCTGCACACTGTGTTAGCCTTGGGAATAGACATACAACATTGTAGCCCAGTTTTCTGAACATTTGTAAACATATCACAATCATCCTGGATAGGAGTATTATTTCTTGTGATAATGCGCTGTCTTAGCATCTCAATGTGGGCTGGTGTAAGTGCACCAATACGTGCTTCATCAAGTAATGCTTTGTAAAGCATGTCACCTTGTTGTCTCATATTCTGAGAGAGTTCAACATATGAGAAAAATTGCCACAGATTTACTCCACCAATGCATCCAATTGTTTTCTTTGCCTCTTCAATGGATAGACTACAGAAAACATGCTTACCATTTACAGGGGCTAGCTGAAGGAGATCTTCAAGAACAAGGATGTTCTTTCCACCAAATGGAACATTATCATTAGTTCCGTGTATCTCCTGTAGTCGTAGGTGGACGAATGTGAGTAGAACAGTTGAGATCATGCTTATCTCGTCAATTATGAGCAAATGCATTTGGTCAAACATTGACCTGAGTTCACTGGCAACATCATATGATAATTTCCTGTAATCACCACTCTTTCCATGCTCGACTGGCAACATGTGTGTTGGCAATGTCGTTTCCGCAGTGCTGTGCTTCTGCCCATGTACGCTGCCTGGTGTGTGTGTGTGTGTCCATATGAGTGCTCACCCCTCCCTGATGGTGTGTTGGTATGCCTGGAACCTTCAACTCCCCTGACCTTCATGCACGGTGTGTTCCCCTGTGTGCCTGTGGTTTGCGCATCGACAGTGTTGCCTGCACATGTCCCCTTGACTTACCTGTGTTGGGTGTAGTGCTCTTCTGCAATGGTGTCCCGGTGCAGCTGGGCCTGCTGGGTCAGTTGGAGGTCCCTCCATCGTAGGGGGGGCTGCTCATCACCAACATCACCGGCGCCACTGGCGTCCCCATCGCTGTCCCCCTCTTCGACCTGTACGGCTATCCCATGGTCTTTGGCCATGTTGTGCATGATGCAACAGGCCAGGAATATCCCACAGGCCTTTTGGGGGCTGTACTGTAGGGCACCGCCGGAGGTGTCTAGGCATCGGAAGCATGCCTTGAGCATCCCAAACACCCGCTCTATGATGTTACGTGTTGCGGCATGTGCCTCATTGAAGCATAGTTGCGCTGGGGTCGTGGGGCGCCGGTACGGTGTGAGCAGCCAGGGACGGAGTGGGTATCCGCAGTCACCTGTGTGGAGATAGTGGACAGCAATGTCATGTCAGGTCCATATTGCCCATATCCTTGTGTGCCACTACCATGGCACCTGTTTCATTCCCACCCTTGCCCAGAGTTTGCATTCCATACATGTGTACTCACCCACTAGATGACCCGTGGGGATGTCCCCACTCTCGAATCAATGGCACAGTGCAGACTGGTGCCATATGAAGGCATCATGTGCTCTGCCAGGGTGTGTAGCACAGACATTGATAATGCGCCCAGTGGCATCACACACCACCTGGCAGTTGACACTGGAAAACCCCTTTCTGTTCCGATATGCCTGGCCGTCAGGGCCAGGTGGCATGCGAATGGCCACATGGGTGCAGTCTATGGCCCCTAGCATGCCAGGCATACGTGCTACCCTGTGGAACTCCTGCATGTTTGCTGTATGCTCTGCCGCGGTGCTGGGGAAATGGATGTACTCCGCAGCATGAGGCAGCAGTGCGCTGAGCAATTGGGTGAGGATGCGTGGCGTGGCCGACTGTGTAATGCCTGTGGTGTCCCCTGCCTCTGAAGGTGCCCGTGGTGAGCAGGCACATGCAGGCTGTCACCTTGGTCTCCACAGACAGAGCGTGACTCCGTCATGAGGGTCCCTGCATCACATCACTGCACAGCTCACAGAGCCGTCTTAGTATTGCCCTGTTCAGGCGGTACAGGGCCACGATCTCGACGTCTGTGTACAGCTCGAAGCTGAGGCGGGCACGATACCGCCTGTCGGGGGCATACGCCGGCAGGGCCCCTCGCGACCACGTCCCCTGCAGCATGGTGTCTCACCCCCTCATTACAGCTTCCATGTAGGCTGGCATTGTCCATCTCCTGGCTTCTGTCCCCCGGCTGCTGTTCCTGTGTTCCCCCGCTGCCCCCACTGCTGCTTCCACTGCCAGGCACCCCCGCTGGCCTCTCTGTCCTCCTGGACCCACTGTCCCTGTCTGCCCTTCCAGCTTCTGTCTCTCTCTCTCTGTCTCTGTCTCTCTCCCCCAGTTTGCGGCCTGCTAGGGTTCTTGCGCTGCTTCCATGAGCCTTTTTATTTTGGCTCAATTCCGCTACTGCGCAACTTCTGGCTGAGCCACTCTTGCGCATTGCGCAAGTGTTCGAATATCGCATTGCGCACTTTATGCATGGACCCGCCCCCTTCGGTTGTGCATGCCTTCATTTCCATTGCGCTGTTGCTCAGCATGTTTTTGGTGGCACAACTGGCCCCTTCTGAATATCGCAGAATGGCGCATTTTTGGAGTTGCACACGCGCAACCCTGTTGCGCATGGCGCAACCCTTTTGAATATCTGGGCCTATGTGTTTTTATTATTAAAGATTAGTATGCGATGTACGCAATATTGATAGTTTCAGACATAGTATAACTGCAGTTACTTTGTTTCCACTTCAAAATGTTGTACTTTAAGACAGTAACTTGATGTCACATGTTTAGCATACTGTGGTAAGAAATAGTGTTGGGTCTTATTTTTCAATTATATATCACAGCATGGAGTTGTGAAACAGGAGTATGACATGAGAGAATTGCATCTGCTGGAAGTATGCAGTGCTTAATCAGCATGTCTAGGTTTATATATCAGTACTGGTCATCTGTTTTTTTTTTTCTTATCTATTGTGTATATGGAGAGGTGTGAATAAAAGTAATAGGTAGGTTGTAAGTGTATATTTTTAACATTTTTCTTAGGTGGAGAATAGAAACATAGACTTTGATGGCAGATAAGGACCGCTTGGCCAATCTAGTCTGCCCATTTCCCTACCTACAGGCTAGGCCACAGATCCTAGTTAACCAACAGCCTATTTCTTCCTACCCCCCACAAGAATTGCCTTATGTCTGTCCCATGCATTCTTGAATTCTCCCACAGTTTTAGACCCCACAACCTCCTCAGGAAGGCTGTTCCATGCATCCACTACCCTCTCTGTGAAATAATACTTCCTCACATTGCCCCTGAACTACCCCCTCTATCTTTAAATTGTGTCCCCTTGTTCTTGCACGTCTCTTTTTCTGAAAGTTGCTACCTCCTTGGACTTTGTTGATTCCACTGAGGTACTTAAAGTTTCTATCATGTCCCCCCTCTCCCTTCTTTCCTCAAGGATATACATATTAAGCTCCTTTAATCTCTCCTCATATGGCTTCTCTTGCAGACCCTGCACCATTTTAGTTGCACACCTCTGGACTGCCTCTATTCTGTCTATGTCCTGGTGGAGATGGGGTCTCCAGAACTGGACACAGTACTCCAGATGGGGTCTCACCAACTGTCTGTACAGAGGGATAACAAGTTCCTGTTTTCTGCTGCTGATGCCTCTCCCTATGCATCCTAGTATACCTCCAGCCCTCCCTACTGCCTTCTCACATTGCTTACTAACCTTAAGGTCATCTGATATGATTACCTCAGATCCCTTTCCTTTTTTATTGTTGTTACTACCTCCCCCCCATCGTGTATTCTTCCTCTGGGTTCTTGTTTCCCAGGTGCATTATTTTGCTCTTCTTTGCATTGAATCCTAGCTGCCATACTTCTGACCATTCCTCCAACCTTGCCAAGTCCCTTCTCATCCTTTCCACGCCTCCTTGTGTATCAACCCTGTTGCAGATCTTTGTGTCATCCACAAAGAGGCATACTTTTCCTTCCAGTCCCTCTGCAATGTCACTTATGAAGACATTAAAAAGAACTGGACCCAATACTGAACCCTGTGGTACCCCACTAGTAACCCCTCTTTCTTCAGAGTGGACTCCATTTACAATTACCTTCTGTGTCCTGTTGTCTAGCCAATGTTTTACAGGCTACCACCCTGGGACCCACTCCAGGCTGGTTAATTTGACTATTAATCTTTTGTGTGGGACTGTGTCAAATGCCTTGCTAAAGTCTAGGTAGGCCATGTCCACAGCCCCTCTCTGGTCTACTACTTTGGTCACCCAGTCAAAGAAATCTATTAGATTCGTCTGACATGACCTTCCTGCTGTGAACCTATGCTGCCTTGGGTCCTGTGCTCCACTGGCCTCTAGGTACTCAACTATTCTTTCCTTCAAAAGTGACTCCATCACTTTCCCTACCACAGAGGTCAAACTGACAGGTCTGTAGTTTCCTGCCTCTGTCTTGCTCCCACTTTTGTGAAGGGGAATCACATCCGCCTTCCTCCAGTCCTTGGGTACCACACCATCCTCCCATGATTTATTAAAAAGAGTAGCCAGTGGTTTCACTAGTTCCCCCCTTAATTCTTTTAGAATCCTGGGGTGAATTCCATCAGGCCCCATTGCTTTGTCCACCTTCAGTTTTAGGAGTTCTTGAAGAACCCTTTCTTCTGTGAAAGGACTGGGATCGATCCCCCCATCAAGAGTGCTTCTGTTAATTGGATTAGGCACTTCTCCCTCCTCTTTTGTGAATACTGAGCAGAAATATTCGTTCAGTATCCCTGCTTTTTCACTGTCCCCTTCTGCCCATTCATTCTATTCAGCCTCACTATCCCTCCCTTTATCTTTCTACACTCGCTGTTGTACCTATAAAAGGTTTTATCCCCCTTCTTAACCGAGTTGGCTATCTTTTCCTCAGTTTGGGCCTTTGCTATTCTGACTTCCCTCCCTGCTTTCTTCTGCCTTAACTGGTACAGCTCTCTGTCCTGCTCCTTCTGTGTTTCCTTATACTTCTGGAATGCTATCTTTTTCTTCCTGACTTTCACAGCCACCTCTTTTGAGAACCATAGTGGCTTTTTCTTTCATTTTGATTTGTTTATTTGCTTCTCACAAAGGCTTGTTGCCTCTGTGATGGCAGTTCTGATGATTCCCCATTGTTGCTCCACACCTTCTTCTAGTCTGTTTGCTAGTGCTTTTCTGAGGCACTCTCCCATCTTGCCAAAGTCAGCCCTCCTGCAGTCCAGTACCCTCACTTTTGTATGGCTTGACTCTGTAGCTGAGTTTAACGTGAACCACACTGTTTGATGGTCACTTGTTCCCAGATGGCAACCCATTTCTAGATCTGAGATCCTCTCACTGCCCCCATTTGAGAGTATGAGGTCTAAGATTGCTCCCTCATGAGTGGGTTCCGAAACTAGCTGTCTGAGGCCTGCCACCTGTAGGGCATCAAGAATGGCCCTGCTCTTGGATGTGGCTGCAGCAAATGTGCTCCAGTTAACATCTGGCATATTCAGGTCTCCCATCAACAGTATCTCCCCTTTCTCTACCATTCTAAGAATGCCTTCTATCATATCCTTGTCCATTCTCTCCCCCTGACATGGGGGTCTGTACACAACTCCTGTGCAGACTGTGGTGCCCTTTCCAGTCTCCAAGGTGACCCACAGTGCCTCCTCCCCTCCCTGTTTGCTCTTTTGTTCAGTTGCTTTTATCCCTTCCTTTACATAGAGAGCTACTCCTCCTCCTCTTCTCCCCTGTCTGTCTCTCCTGTAGGTTATGTATCCTGGTATGTTAACATCCCAGTCATGGTTCTCTGTGTACCATGTTTCTGTGACTGCTACGATATCCAGGCATCCCTCTTTCATCAAGGCCAACAGCTCAGGGAGCTTGTTGCCTAGACTACGGGCAGTGGTACTCATTACCCTCCATTTCCTGATGGCCTTACTCCTTTTTGCCCCATCCCTGTCCTTCTTGCCTTTGTCACTTTCTCCATTTACCCCTGCCCTTCTCCCTATCAACACCTCTATGTTGGTGTTTACCGCACTTACTACTGTGATTTTTTGGGGGGATAGGATTTCCCCTGCTCCTTTCCAGTGCCTCCACCCTTGGCTAGTTTAAATGCTTGCCAATGAAGCATTTAAACCTATCACCTAGGATGCTGGACAGATGCAGCCCTCCTGGACAGATGCAGCCCATCATGCCAGTATAGGCTTGCATCACTCCAGATGGACCCCCAGTCCCCAATAAAGCCAAATCCCTGAGCTCCACACCAGTTTTTCAACCACTGATTGAATCCCATGGTGTGGAACACCTTAGCCTCTCCTACGCCATAGATGGGCAGCACCTCCGAGAAGGTTACCATGTGTGCTACTTGTCTAAGGCCCCTCCCCAATTCCACAAACTCTTCCTGCACTTCTCTAATCCCTTTCTTAGCCAGGTCATTTGTCCCTAGGTGGACAATGACATCCAGCTCCAGAATGTACGTGTAATTATCAGTGTTTTGTATTAATAAATCCAACAAGGGATAGAAAATGTGCTACAATTGTGCATTGTGTTAATTGAGTGGCTAATATTAAAGTCTGTGGATTTTATTAAATGCCATATGTGTTTTATCTCTGTCTATTGAAGAAGTTTAATATATAGACAATGGTGTGTGGGTAAGTATGGCTAGATAGACAGTAGTAAATGTTTTTTTCTTCTTCAGTGGGGTTTACTTTACTGTATATGCTCTATTTTTGTATCTTTGATATGTAGTTAGGTTGTAAACACTGTCACAGACTGATGAATGTGTGCATTTAGTATTAGATACATACCTGTCAAGGATGTGTAAGAAATGGCACAGCACTAAAGTGATGGTAATTGTCAAAGTGGTATGTGTTACCGTTTGAGATATTGAGTAAACTATGCCTTAGTAGTAACGTACTATCAGTGACTTACACTGAAGTGCTGTTGTCACAGATCAGATGGTTATAGATTGTGCTACAGTAGTATTCACTCTTTGAATAGAAAAAATATCTGTACATGTTATGGGGGATTGCTGGTGTTCTTACTGGTCAAATTTCAAACATTGGTTGTGGTTGAACTACTTTGCTACTGCTGTTCTATGAATATATTTAAAAGGTGTTTACTGTTGGGTGTTATTGTATATCTTATATTATACAATGGCAAGAAAGAATCTTGTACTGTGATTGGTCTGTTTTGGGCTGGACCCATGGTGTTATCCCAGTATGATACCACAGGTCTAGTCTCAGCCTCACTGTGAACCAGTAGATGATTTTTGGGATGAGCTTGATGATTTTTGGGATCTAGAGCTCTTTTTTTGCATCTCCTCTTAAGAAGCAAAAATATTTTTTGACACTAATAAAAAGATACTTTACAATTATGTTTTTGTTCTATATATAATTATGAGCCATTGTATAATAGGAATAATGCATTCTAAGGTGTGTGTCATTTGGAATAACACCACATGTGGGGCATTGGATGCATTCGGCCTGCGGCTTGATGCCCAACACCCTCAGGCATGACGTTATCGCAGTATGACACACACACTGTCATGCATTATTTGTTTAGTGACAATTGTTGCACTGTGCACATGTCATTGAATATGATAGTATTTGCTGTGCAGTCTTACTAGTGTAACAATGTAGATGTTATGATTTTTCTCAATTGTAGACATGTTAGACATAGCTAACATATGCTGATTTATATACTACTTTAAGGGATACTGAGAATAGAGAACTATTGTTGAGTTGGGAGAATATGATGTAGATACAATATGTGTAGTACTATTCTATATATTTCATGCTGAGGGCACATGTGTATATAGGGGAAAGTGATAACTTTTATCTTAAGTGTACTAATTTATTTAATTGTTAATGGGATACATTTGCAGTACACTAGGAATTTTATATATATTGCCAACAGACAGTTACAGTGGTCTATTTTATGGAAGATCAGTATGGTTTTACCTACTAAAAAAATGTTTCTTGTGTTTTTTCTTTGTCTATACAGGGCAACTTGCCATTCTTAATAAGATCAGCCACACCCTCAGCCAGCTGCTTGAGACCGTGGGGAGTGGCAACGAGGCTGCTGCTGAACACGCCCATGACTCTGCAGCAGAACTAAATTATCTGGTAGGGCAGGCAGGCCAGGTAATACAGCAGGGTGGTGAGATTATTGATTAGCTGCAGCATCATGGGTGTGTAGGGCATGTGGCATTAGTTGCCACTCGTAGGCTTGAGCAGAGCAGCAGGGGCCTCACCAAAGCAATCGAGTCATTGAGAGACTTGGAGGTGGCCTCTGTTGCTTTGCTTGAGTCCAAGCACGGTCTCATGGTGCCACTGGCTGAGAACCAGCTGGAGGTCACAGAAGTAATCCACTAGCTTCTGCACCAGGACCTGCAACACTTAGAGGATGACCAGCCCTCTGAAGAACCTCAGCATGAGCTCCTCGACGGTGCCCCTCCAACACCTCCACCAAAAGCTACTACAGAAGAGTGGTACCTAGCTGTACCTACTCCTGACCAGACTTCCACTTCCTCAGCACCGTCACCTCCCCAAGTCCCCACAGTTTGAGTGGCCAGCACCTCTGCATCACTCCTGGACATTTTTTTTGTAAATAGTTCGTGAACTGCTGAATAATTCAAGTTCTTTTACCATACCATTTTTTTATTTATTTAGTGTGTTGTAACACTTATTTATTTTACATATCTTTTATTTTATGTCTTATTTATTTGTTTGTTATTCATTACTTGTATTTAAGTTGTTTGTATATTTATTTTTGTCTGAGTTGCACTGATTTTTTGTATACAAAGCATTTTATATTTTTTTACATAAAAATATTTTTATAAAAGTTTTAATTTCGTAAACATTTGTTTGTCTCATTATTATTACAATAGATAGTATATTGTTGAGTTATTGGCTAGCGTGGGTGTGGGTTATTACATCTGTGACAGTTAGGTGATCACCAGTGTCACACCAAGGAGATGGTTTGTACGAATGGTAGACATTGTTAATGGTGTTGGTTTGCTTAGTGTTACATTTTGTGCTTCCATTAGTGAACCAGACACTACTATCTACTTCAGGCATTTCTGTGTGTTACTGAATCATTTGTTTTGCTTTGTGTATTTTAATTGTACAGACAGCAGATAAAATGGAACAGAAATTCTTTGAAGTATTTAGAAATAGTTATGGTTGTCTCCACTGGAATTACATGGATGGATACTGTAATACAGAGATGATCTCTCAAGATGGGTATTGGATAGTGTATTCAATAGTACATAGGTAAGGTAACTTTTAGTTTAAGGTGTGTTACGAGAAAGAGTATTTTTTTCCTCAAAAAGTAAGGAAATTAATTGCAAAAAACTGCGTTAATGCAAGAGTTAGGGTTCTTTTGCAGCAAAAAAAGTGAGGAAATTCGTTGTTAGGGTTTCCAACCATAACTCCAGGTCCCCCCCCAAACCAACATGACTCAACCCCCCAAGCCCCATTCCCACTGGCACACACACACACACACACACACACACACACACACACCCAGCACACAACTATGGGGGCAGTGCAAGGAAATACAACCAATCACACAGACCCGATCTCCTCAAACACATACACAGGGTGCAACCTGTTCAGAGGAGGGTAAACAAAATGGTGCAGGGTGTGCAGCAGCAAAGATACAAGCAGAGAGAGTAAACCATTGCTTTATACATAATGTCAAACACAATTTAATGACACACAGGCTTCTGAATGTATGTATCAGGCTTCCTGACAATGTTGTAGACTAATGAGAACTGCTACAATTGTGAATTAATAAGACATAAAACTATTCTAGTCAACATCAGCACAAAGTAACATATCGATTAACTACAATGTTTACCTTGTTGATGAGGTATTAAATGACAAGTGTTACTATGCAGTAATTGCTTACCTGATCTCAAAATGAATCTCTTACGTGAATGTTTCTATCTGCATGGAAAATCTTTTATTTTACTAGTATTGTAACATGTGACAGAAATACAGCCAGACAGTATTTATTATTTAGTACACTGTTCATTGCACTAAATACTATTCAGGAACATTTAAAACCTCAGCACAATGTTTTTGCAATTACACTGGCAACAAACATCATTATGACAGAAAGAGGCCATTCATTCAACTGTGCCACATGATTCTGCATTGCAAGAGAAATGCCTCTATATTCTACAAGGCACTTTTCTGATCTGTAAATTACTTTTATACATCCAATAGAGTACACCAGACCGTAATTCTCAGAAGCAGAATAGCGATAGTTGGACTGTAACTTAGTTACTTAACACACTACAACTTCTAGCTTAGCCCTGAAAACATGTACTTGTTCTTAGTTTACATCAGCCTATTACTAAATATCACAATATATATATGTATATTAACTGTTAATGCCAATTGATAAAAATATATTTTCTCACAGAAGTACTATATTACTGCCCTAGTTTGGTCCTCTGTTTTGGTATTTTCTGAGAAATTGTACACTTTTGTACATTCTAAATACCATACATATAAAATAAGGTTTACTCTCTCTGCTTGTATCTTTGCTGCTGCACACCCTGCACCATTTTGTTTACCCTCCTCTGAACAGGTTGCACTCTGTGTATGTGTTTGGGAGATCGGGTCTGTGTGATTGGTTGTATTTCCTTGTACTGCCCCCATAATTGTGTGTTGTGTGTATATGTGTGTCTGTGTGTGTGTATGTTTCTGCCTGTGTGTGTGTGTCAGTGGAATGGGGGCTTGGGGGTTGAGTCATGTTGGTTGGGGAGAAGCTAGAGTTAGGTTGGAAACCCTAACGCATTTAATTCTCACTTTTTTTGCTGCAAAGAACCCTAACTCTTGCAGTAACGCAGTTTTGCAATTATATATATATATATATATATATATATATACGTACACCACCACATATTTATATAATTCATTGCAAAACACTACGTTAAAGGAGATAGAGAATGAGTTTTAAATAGTTAACTGCCCTTCCATCTTCCTTTCCATGCCAGTTTTGTGTTCTGACATGCTCTGATGATTGTTTTGATAAATAAATAACTTAGCTTTGGGTGCCCTCAGATCTACATAGAATTTCACTCTCCTCACCAGCTACTTCACTTGATTTTCAGATTTCTAAGACATTCAATGACATCAAAATCTCCTATTCCATGCTATTCATCTGAATGGCCTGGAATAGGAGTTTGTGATGTCACTGAGTATTCGTTCAGTATGAAAAGAGAGAGCAGCAACTGCTGAGGAGAGAGGGATTTAGAGTAGTTAAAAAGGCAGGAAAATTAGATTATTAATTTAACAAAAAAGGTAAAAAATATATCAGAATACTGGGTAGCCAGTAAAAGAACAACTGGAGGGCATCTACAGGTGTAAAAACTGTTTCCTATCACCTCCCCTTAGCAAATGAGGTCACATGTGATCTTGTTTCTTCATCCAGGGTCACAGTGCCCTGCATGGAGAAAGCTATGACAGAACCTGTTAGCAAGATGTGGTGAGCCATACTTTTCTACCTTTGAAGAGTGAATCAGTATGAGGCACTTGCTTGCAGCTGCACCATGTGTTTCGGATAGGAGACTATAACCTGGGGGGAAGGGGTGGGCATTAGGGTTGACAACCCCAAGGAAAACCCCACCACACTGATTCGCCAGTATTCCAGAGACCCAAAACCCTAATGTTTTTTTCATTTCCCTACTTTGTGTGTTTTACATTCTTCAACCCTAACGTTTGCATTAACATAGTTTTTGCAATTTATTTCCCTTCTTTTTCTGATAGAAACTGCTCACCAATTTGACCCTTATGTCTTTTTCTGGGAGCTTGTTCCACTTGTCCACTACTGTTTCTTTTTTTTGCTTATTTCTTTTTGCTTGCCATACCTCCTCAGCTGGGGTAGTCCTATGTTTCCCCATTCAGGTCTTTGCTAGTGGCTCCTGCACCAGGGCGCCATGCCTGAGCTACTACCTCTTCTCCTTCCTCCCTCTCTTAGGCCATGTCACAGACTCCCGTCACAAAAGACCAAGGGATCAGGGCCAGAGGGAGCTCCTGGAGTGACCGGTGCAATGCCTCAACCAGTTCTTCACAAGCATCGGAGGATTCAGCAGTTTTCCCCCCATCCCCTGTGTCCCACATAGCACAGGCATGCAAGGATACCAATTACACTGTGGTATGTGCTCCCATGTACCACACATTAGATGTCTACCCATGCTGACCGTCCTTCTTACACCGCGACTCGCCCTGACCACTAACCACCGCAAGGAGCCAGCACATTCGTGGGTGTCTCTCCTCAGAAGAGGAGTGCAGTCCCTTGGATGCTCATTCCTCCTTCCCCGACTGACCCCCGATGACCTGAGTCTGTTCCTGAAGCCAGGTCACCAGCGTGGCATAAGGTGTGGCATCCAGCACCTCAACCCTCAGTGCCACCAGGCCAAACGTCCACTACTGTTTCTATAAAAAAAGTGTTTACAGACATCTTGAAACTCTTTCTCCTGTTAGTTTTTGGTTTTTGGGGTCATATAGAAACAAAACAAATATCAATGTTGCAAATTTTATGATGAAAATGTTTTCAGAGTGGTCTAATCATATTATGTAAAATCCTTGTCTCTGCCTTTTAACCCCAACTCTTCATATGCGTGCCTGCAAACACTGCAGAAAATAATAATCAAAGGTATTAGTCAAGAGTGTTGGAACACTGCAAAAAGTGAAGGGGTCTGGAGTTTAAAAGGACACTTAGAATTCTAACTGAATTCTGAATTTTAAAGGGTACACAGAACTGGTGTACTGGAATGAATACAGAACTGGGGTCTTGAACCACAGCTGGAACCATCATGGTTTTGGGTGCATTCCAGTTTTGCAACCCAGTTCCATTTTTTACATTGTATTGTGCGCCTTCATGTGTTGGCCCTGGGGCCTCTCATTTTGTCCCTCTGCCATAAACCAGCCCCACCACATCTTCCTCTCTATGAGCTTACCTTTCCTTATTTCATTCCTCAGTACCTTACGCTCCAAAGCGGGTCCTTTGTGGTGGCCCAGTCATCTCCAGAGAATTCCTCAACCAGTCATCTGGGACACTGGCTGAGCTGGACATTGTGGGACCTGCAGATACTTCTGAGGCCATCATGCTGCTCGAGAAGGGTTTATCCTTAATTTCTTCCAGCCCTTGAAGATGCCTCTCTCAAGGACATCAAGATGAATGTGCACAATATGTGCATCCACATCTATATTGGAGGCATCCTCTTCTACCTATTTTTGGAGGTCCCAACTAGACCTTCCCCTGTGGACATCCAGGGGGTGGTAATGCAGAGGGACTTCTCACCCTCACTCCGCAGATGAGGGGAGATTCCTCTGGGACACTCAACCCTCTTTCTCGCAGCAGACTCTTGATAACCTTGGGTTATTCTTGAACCTGAGTCACTGGCACTGTGAGTGGGAGACCTACTCCATAGTTACTCCTGCACTCCCCTTCTGGGTGCATTCTGTTTCCAGATCCCTATTCTGGGTGCCCCCGTGCATTGCATTAGTACCAATACTCCCAACATGTTCTTATCTACATCAGAGTCATTGGGCTGGCCCAGTTATTCTCTATTCTTTCTTTTTAAATATTTATTTTCATTTGCACCATTATATAGAAGTAGTGATTATTTTTTTTAACACCAGTTACAACACTGATGGTGTCATATGGTCTACAATTCATAAAATGGTGGAAATGCTCTAAGTTATTTTAACTAAAGACACCTAAAGGGTCGCTGGAAATATGCTGCAGTACAACTGATGCTAGTTGTGCGTTAGTTACAATAGCTCAGTGCCACTGATGTCAGAGTTCTAGGACAGCTGTGAAATATAGCGATTGGCCCCTTTATTTTTTTTTTCCATTAAGTTTTTATTCCATTTTTTGGTTACAGAGATTGAATCCAACAACAACAAGTACATACATGTGCAAATGCATGCATACTTATGTTAACATGTAGCCTAATGCATTCCCTGTAACCTCCCCCTAAGGACCCCCCACCTGCTCCCTTCCCCTCCCACCCCTTTGCCACCTAGCACAAATCTAGCGAGATTGCCTACCTACAATCAGCAGAAGAACTATGAGCTTCTATAGTGAATAAATAGTATAAAAGGGACCCCAGATCCTATCGAACCTAGGAAGCCTATTCTGGAGGGTAGCTATCATTCTCTCAACCCTCAAACTGGCGAGCAATTCCTCCAGCCATTCTGTGTAGCTGATCACAACAGAGTCCTTCCAGTGTCTGAGGACAATTTTCTTAAGGGTGGCCGCAATCAAAACCATGTGGAACCTCCTACTCCTGACGGGAATATGAGAAACATCTCCCAACAAGCATATTTCAGGAATAAAAAGGTCCCCCAGTCCCAACATTGGATTCATTCTGTTTTTAATCTCTGTCCATAATGGGGTTATCTTTGGGCAATTCCAGAAAATATGCATCAAGTCCCCAACCCCAGCTTGACACCTGTTACATGTAGATTCTGTGATTATTTTTAATCTAGCCAGCTTTTGCGGGGAATAGTAAATATTATGGAGGATTTTAAACTGTATCAATCTTAACTGATCTTGTAGAAGAAATCTGTGACAGTTCAGCCATAGAACCTTCCAATCGAGTTCAACATTAGGAAACATTGAGGCCCAGTATGAGCCTTGAACCGGATTCTGGGAGTAAGCCCATTCAAATAATACTGTGTATACTTTGGAAATTGCATGTGATAGGCCCGCCAAAGGCCCTAAGGCATCATAGAAGTCCACTTTCAGACTCTGAATTGCCCTCGTACCCATCTTACTGAGCAGGAGATGTCGGAGCTGATATACTTTAAAAACTGCCGTGGTGGACATCCCAAATTTATTCAGGATCTCAGAGGAGGATAGTACTTCACCATCAGGTGTAAGAAAGTCTTTCAAACAGCATGCACCTGGCATGGCCAACCATGTGGGGTTGAGAATTTTATTATCAATTAGAAAATGCGGATTACCCCAAATAGGCTGCACTCAATCCCTGAGATAATCATATTTGAGGAAGCCACAAAGCTGCATGTGAGTTCTCACCGAGATCAAAATTGGGGAGTTACGTAGCAGGGGAGGGAGGAGTTTCAGAGTAAGATAGAGCAAGGCCTCAGGTTTCAACCCTTGTTTCTGAATGAGGGCCAGCTCAATTTGTAACCATAAAGGTGTATACGATAATTGTGTTGAAACTTCCATACCCTTCACCCACCTCAGGTATTTGCAAGCATGGTCCGCCCAGAAATAAAGGGCAAAATGTGGTAGTCTTAACCCTCCCCGTGATTTGGGTGCAGCCAACCTATGGTAGGCCATACGAGATTTCTTGTAACCCCACACGAAGTTAGCTATAATACTATGGAGTTTTCTAAACCATGAAAATGGTATCCAGATATTCAGCATGCTAAGAGGGTAAAACAACCGGGGAAAGACGTTCATTTTAACTAAATTAATCCTCCCCCATAGTGAGATTGGAAGCCTTGCCCATCTTTCCAGATCCAATTCAATGGTACGTACCAGGGGGTCCAGATTTAGCTGACGTATCTTAGTCATATTCCTTGTTAGGCTAAGACCGAGGTATTTTATGGAATCTGATTTCCAGGTCAAGCCCAATTCAGTGATTTCCTGCCTAAAAAGATTTTTGTTAAGGGGAAATACCACAGATTTATCTAAATTTAGTCTGTAGTTGGCCAATCTACTGTATTCCCAAATAACTTCCAGAAGAGCCGGAATAGACGTCCTCGGGTTGGAAACATATACCAGAAGGTCATCCGCATATGCTGTTATTTTCACAATATAGTCAAGAATTCTAATACCGTTTATTTCTTGTTTATGCACTATTGTTCTGATGAGGGGTTCCAGGTATATATTAAAAAGGAGAGGGGACAAAGGGCAACCCTGTCTAGTACCTACATAAAGATTAAAGGGGTCTGAGGTGGCCCCATTGCAACTAACTCTTGCTGTAGGGTTTGAATAGAGGGAGCCTATCCATTTTAAGAATGGATCCGGAAACCCAAACTTCCCCATTGTGGTTAACAGAAACCCCCAATGGACCCTATCAAAAGCCTTCTTGGCGTCCAACGACAGCAGAGCCATAGTGGAACTACTGCCTTCGGACACCGAGAAGGCATGGGCCAGGGTTCTAAGGTGATCAGCGGAGGACCTGTCTTTCATAAAGCCGACCTGTTCTGTGCCAATAAGGCCAGGTAGTACCCGACTTATACGTTCCGCCAGCAATTTAGCCAAAATTTTACATCGTGAGTTAAGCAGGGAAATAGGTCTATAACTAGCTGGTTGTTCAGGGGTTTGTCTTGCTTAGGTATTAAAACAATAAGTGCTTCAAACAATGATTGATCCCGTATTTGATGACTTAGAATGTGTTTAAATAACATAAGGAGTAAAGGGGATAATTGTTTGGAGAATTTTTTATAATAATTTGATGAGAACCCATCTGGCCCCGGTGTTTTATCCAATGGGAGACTCTGAATAATCAATTCAATCTCATTTTGGGTGATATCAGTCATCAACTGTGTTTGTTGGGGTTCAGTCAGCGAGGGGAGATCCAATCCTTCTAGGAAGGTGAGTATCTCCCTCTCAGTGGGGGGGGTCTCCATTTTACTATACAGGGATTTAAAGTAATATCTGAATTCCTGCGCTATCTCCCCAGGCATGGTTTTCACTTGGCCATCTATCCTGGATTGAATCCCTGGGATTATTTGAGAGGATTCCAACTGTTTGATTCGTCTGGCAAGGAGCCTACCTGCCTTTTCTCCCTGATCAAGATAGTTAGCCTTAGGCTTGATTAACGCCAACTCTGCATGTTCCCCAAGCAATTTTAAATAAAGGTCTCTCAGTTTAATAAGCTCAAGCTTCTCGTCTTCTGAAGACTGTGGAGTCAATTTAGTTTCTCTATTTCTTATTCGGTTTAGCAATTCGGACAGGATTTGCATCCTCTCCCTTTTCCTTTTGGTTGTCTGTCCAATTAGTATACCTCTTACGAAAGCTTTGAGCGCTCCCCATACCATATCGGGACTGGTATTATCTTTCAGATTATTAGCTATAAATTCTTCTATTTGCGTTGAAATAAACTCTACTGTTTTGGGGTTACGCAGTACCTGGTTGTTTATCCTCCACCTACTGCCCTTCCTAGGAAGAGAAGAGAAGGAAATTGACACCACCACCACTACACGGTCAGAAGGGGGTCCTGGCATAATTTCTGTGTCCAGCACTCCAGGAAGGAGAGTACGAGAGAGTAATATGTAATCTATACAGGATGCTGTACCGTGGACTTGAGAGGTGAACGTGTATTCCCTAGACTTCGGGTGAACAATTCTCCAGACGTCCACTAGACCGAGCTGGTCCAACAATTCTCCCAAGGCCCGTTGGGCCAGTGAGAAGGCTGAAATAGTTTTTCTGGTTCTATCCATTAAAGGGTCTAAAACAAGGTTTAAGTCGCCTCCTAGAATCATGGGGATCTGTACAAATGGAGTCAAGGCTTCCAGGAGTTTAACAAAAAACCTTTGGGATTCAGTGTTGGGACCATAAACAGAACCAAGGAGAATTTCCGTATTTTGTAGCCTACCCCTGACAAGAACATATCTGTCCTCATTGTCCTGAATAACCTGAAGAGGGGCAAAGGGGATGGACCTACGCATAAGCACCATAACACCTCGGCTTTGCGTGCTACCTTGTGAAGAAAAAACTGTCCCCATTTGTAAATGCCTCATGGAGTTACATTCCGTTTGGAGCAAATGCATCTCTTGTAAAAACGCTATATCTGCTTTTACCACCTCTAGGTGCTTCAATATACTATACTGTTTAGCTTTCTGTCATGCTCCCTTTATGTTCCAGCTTACAAATTTAATCATCCCACATGACGCCATTATCCTGCATGTCAAACTTAAACAATGGTCTGCTCCTACCTATCCGGCATTCTCTGTCGCCAATCTTAGAGACTTGTGCTCCCACCCCCCTATTTTTCACACCCAAGCAACACCCATAAGTAATATATGCCCCTCTTAGTCTCAATCCCCTACTATCCTCCCTACCTCCTCCCTCATCTTCACGGTCCATGATGGCAGCTCACATCACTATATGCTCCCCCTCCCTGCCCTCCCTGTCCATTCCTTCAGTTAGAATTTTGCCCAACATTGGGTTTTCCCTGCTTAGAGAAACATTCAGCAATAATGTATTTCCTATCTACGTACCCTTAAACCGTAATAATCTAACATATGTTAATATACTCCTAAAAGGGGGAATGATTAGCCCCAACGTCCCTTCCCCAAAGAACCCAAGACAATGTCAAGCCAGTCTGAGCCTAGAGAGCAACCAGGTACTAGTTTTCTTAACCTACACTAATCTGCATTAGATTCAAAGACATCTTTTTAATAACAGATACATAATCCTGATGTCCCCCCGGGTACAATATAACGTTAAGGCTAGGCTCCGGCGTCAGATCCAAAAACAGCATCAGTCCCCCCATCAGTTCCACTCGTGAATCCCTTCCTGCAGAAACCATAGTCCAGGCAATACACTACAGTCAGTCATGGCACTAAGAGACTCTTCGATTTGCTTTTTAACATATTAGGAGCTGCCGTTACTTCATGCTTGCAGATCTCCCCTGGAAACTCCCAGAATCTTCAACACTATTCCGCCAGCAAACATATATCTGCCATGCATGGATTGGAGGTGGCCATTCCAAATCCCCGGACCTACCAATGAGGGACTTACATGCCTTGGGTTACCACTATGAAGCTAGGCCCATGTCAAAATACATAGGGGATTCAGGTAAATACCAAATTAGGTGGATATGAAGAGGTCGCCTTTGCACAGAAAAATGCCTGCATTAGGAGCATCGCTATTGTCCGGGGGGGGATCACCAGGAGATTAAGCATATGGTCTTTCAGTTCCACATTAGTAGCGCAGCCTGTCACATCTTTATAGGCCATCTGAGCAATTAAGCATATCACTGGGAAAAGCTCTCAAAATTTTTTTCAACTGCCACGGGAAACAAATATGCCCAGGGAAGCTGAACCCTTACTTGGCTTTAAAAAGGGTAGGTAGTGCGAGCTGAAGTGCAGTTGAGGCTTTATCTGGACCATCAAACTTTTTACATGACTCTAGGATATAGACATGCAGCACAGCGGGATATGCCATTTTAAATTTAATACCTGCTGCAATAATCTTCGAGACGAGGGGATGAAAGGCTGCTCTTCGCTGTCGTACCGATAGCGGCAGGTCCTGGGTTATCCTTAGGTTTGCCCCCTCCCATTGCAGGACTTTAGTTTCCCTGACTTTCTGTAGGAAGATCTGTCTCTCTTGATAATTTAGGAACTTGGCCATGAAGATACGAGGAGGTGCCCCTTGCAGTGGCATAGGATGGAGGGCTCGGTGCGCCCTTTCAATATTGTAGCAGTGACCATAGGGTGAAGGGCCTGCAATCCTCTCGACGAATTTTTGGAAAAACTTCACCGGGGTCATTTCCTTCTTCCCTTTCAGGCAGGCCAATCACCACCACGTTGTTCCTTCGACTTCTGCCCTCGAGATCTTCAACTTTCAAATCTAGACTGGCGATGCATTGATTCAATTTGACAATCGCAGGGTCGATCTTGTCGGCACGATTTTCCAACGACCTGACCCGTGTCTCGTTGTCTGATATTTTTCTGTTCAGGTCTTCCAGGGTGGAGGTAATATTTTTGATTTCGGTAGCCATTTCAACCATTTCTGCTTTAAATGGTCTAAATTCTTCGAGAAACTTTGCCGCAGTTAACAGTTCCTCCCCTTAACTGCCATGATGGGTAGGCTGGGCTGGTTGTAACGGTGAGGCCCGTGGCTTCTTCAGGGCCTTTTCGGGGGTTGCTGGAGGGGTGTGTTTAGTTGCCACTTTTGGCATTTCCTCTTCCATCTGTGTCCCCACCAGCTTCTCTGATGCTTCCAATCAGTGGATATTCCCTTTGTAAGCACCGATACACCACCGGTGACCAAAAGAATGTATATATGGACAGGGTTTAGGCAGAGCTCATAGAGAGTGCAGCTAGCAAGAGCACTGCATCACGTGACTCCCCCGCGATTGGCCCCTTTAAGAACTGGTTTCAGCCACGTCTTGCTTCCTTGCTCCCAGTCAGGGTCTCTTACCTGTCCTATGCCAGTCTAGACTTTAGGGCCCACAATAGAGGGGGGAGGCTTGTTGCCTCTATTATGGGCCTTTGTTTTTTATTTATGATACCAAAGATCATGAGATTAATTCATGCATCCTTTCTGCTCTTACTCATGGGGCAGTCAGTGCCTTCCTTTGCTTGGGACCCCGTGGATCTGGATCTGTTTGATTTAGTAGAGGAGGTGTAGCAGAACTATACGAGTCTCTCTCTGTGTTAAAGAGGTAAATACAGTAATAAAAGAAGTTATTTTAATAACTGTAGAAGCAATGTGATTTTTTCCTTTTTAGTCTGCACATTACAAATCCTGTCAATTCTTAATATTTATTTTGTTGCTTTTTACAGCTGCATGGTGGAACTATGTAGACGTCTTGCTATTGAAGTAAAAAGGCAGCTCACCAAATTCCTACCTAATAACAAATTGTTGGAGTTGCAGCACAGTCACTCCTCTAGTAGAAGCACTCTGCTGTGTCCATTCAGTAGTCCCACTGCAATGTTGCACCACACACTTTTTTCTCTCTCCCCCTCCCTTAAAGCTTCTCTTTGAAGTTTGCATCCCATGAAGCTTCTCTCTCTGGAGTCCAGCAAGCAGTGAAAGTTCAAAGCCATCATGACACTGTAAGCAAACTGTTCTTTTTTGCACTCTGCTTATTTTTGTCCTATCTGCACTATGTACTGCACTTTGTAGTTTATCAGTGAGACAAGATTGCTGCTATTTCCAGTGCTGATGTCAGGACTGTACTGGACAAGAAAATGAGCAACCATGAAAAATAAACAGCATTTTGTTTTACTTAAGCCTGCATGTTCTTTAAACAGTTCCAGTGACATTGGTTTGTAGTCCCATTTAACTTAATATACTCAAATAATTTATTTATTTATTTAGCTTTTGTTAACCAGGTAGGTACACTAGACAAGACAATTGCCTATTTTCAGGTATGACCCAGGAGAGTACAGGAATAATAGATTTAGGGACATACAATGACATTGTACAAATTAGACATGTTACAGTTCATGTGAGGATACAGATTCAACACAGCATACGAAACATGGTAAGGCATAGATTATACAGTATTAACATAACAAAAATAAACACCTTGTGGGAGATAAGACCAGTAATGTTACAGATTCAACACAGCGTATGAGCGTGATAAGGCATAGATTATACAGTATTAACATAACAACATAAACACTTTATGGAAGCCAAGAGCAGTTCCAGGGACACAGTATCAACATCCTCCAGATGTGACACTATATATAGCTTAGCAACCTTTTGGAGTCTGGTCTTTTGTCCAGGAGTAGCTCCAGAGCAGAGGAGTGCTGTGATGGATCAATTCATGGGGGTTTGGTGCAGCCACAAGCTGAGACAAGTTTGAGATGGTTCCATAGGGAGGAACGGAGACACATCTGTGAGTGCATGGCATGGACCTGGGCAGGGAAGGAGTTCCGCAGTCTGGGAGCGAATGCAGCAAAGTTCCGCCCACCCATTTGAGTCCATGTAGTCTTGAGGAGGGCCTGTCCCTGGGACCTGAGAGAGTAGGAGGAGGAAACAGACGGGACAAGAAATTTCGCAAGCCCTGGAGGGGTGCCAGTGCCATGGACCTTTTCTGGTGAAGCACCCTAAGACGAAGTCTATGTGGTTAGCGGGTGAGAACCAATTTAGCCTACTATACAGGTCGCAATGATGAGTGAGACGGGGGCAACCAGTGTGAAGTGGCAGACATTATTGTAGGCAGTGGACCACCTAGTGAGGTGGACTTTGGATGAGCGGGCAAACAAGAGGAGCCCATAGCGGAGCGAAGGTAGGAGCACCCCTTTGGCAAGTGCAAGCCGAGCTGCTAGAGTAAAATTACTTTTTGCTCTGTATGCCAGACCCAGTTTGCAGTTTACAGTCTTGCAAGTATTCTGAATGTGGAGGCCAAGGTCAAGCTACGGGTCCAGCTTCACCCCAAGGTACTTAAAGTTGTCAGTAACTGGGATCTTGACCCTGTCGACACCAGAAACACATAGTATAGTAGGGGCAGCCTTAATCTTGGCCTGAGACCCAAAGAGCATGGCCTGGGTTTTCCTGAGATTTAGAACCAACTTATGTGACAATATCCAGGACTGGATGGAGGTATATCCTCCAGCTCACAAATTACTTCCATACCTGTGCTTTATTTTGAACCCTGCTTATCCCTACTAATTGATTGTCTGCACACTGTATTCTAAATTTCTCATTCTAGCAGTGTATTTCTCTATCCACTTCAGTAATGTGGATTAAAACTATAGTCTTAAATTCAGAAAAAAAATCTACTAGCAAACAGGAACTGCAAACAGAATATAAAAGCAGTTTGACATTGTTTCCTCGGTTCTCCATCCTGTAAGCAGAAATTAAGTTAATCGACAGGGTGATTAAAAGGAGACCAGTTAATTGTGAATTGAATTTTAAGGTTACTGGGAATGAGGTCTCTGCTTATTTTTTGCACTATCTGCACTACATACTGCACTTTGTAATTCACCTTATTCCCATTAACTTAAAATTCAATTCACAGTTAACTGGTCTCCTTTCAATCACCCTATCTATTAACTTAATTCCTAATTACAGGAGGGTGGAGAACAGAAGAAACAATGTTAAACTGCTTTTACATTCTGTTTGCAGCTCCTGTTTGATAGAAGATTTTTTTCTCAGTTTAAGATTATAGTTTTAATCCACATTACTGTAGCTGATAATAGTTGTGTATATATATATATATACAGTGGCGTGAAAAAGTATTTGCCCCCTTCCTGATTTTCTCTATTATTGCATATTTGTCACATTGGATGTTTTCAGGTCTTTAGACAAAATATAATATTAGATAAAGGGAACCTGAGTGGACAAATAACACTTTTTTTTTTTACTTATTTCATTTATTTAATGAAAAAGTTAACCAACACCAACTGGCACTGTGTGAAAAGTAATTGCCCCTAGTTAAATCAACCCAATTAAAGGGATAATTAGAGTCAACTGATTGAACACAGCCAGGCTTGATTACAGCCAGCCCTGCTCAATATAAACCTCACTTATTTTGGCCCTTACCATCAGAGTCACATTGTCAGGACAAAGATTCAACAAGCACATTATGCCATGATCAAAGGAAGTTCCTGAAAAGATCAGAAAAACATTTTGTTGCCCTCTATCAGTCTGGAAAGGGTTACAAAGCTATTTCTAAGGCTCTGGGACTCCATCGAACCACAGTGAGAGCCATAATCTCCAAATGGAGAACACTTGGGAACGGTAGTGAACCTTCCCAGGAGTGGGCGGCCTGCCAAAATTACTCCAAGGGCGCAGTATAAAAATCATCCAAGAAGTCTCAAAGGATCCTAAAACAACATCCAAAGAACTGCAGGCTTCTCTTGCCTCAGCTAAGGTCAGTGTTCATGACTCCACAATCAGAAAGAGACTGGGCAAAAAATGGGCTTCATGTGAGAGTAGCAAGGCAGAAACCACTGCTAACCAAGAAGAACATAAATGCTCATCTCTCATTTGCCAAGAAGCACCTGGATGATCCACAAGCCTTTTGGGAAAATGTTCTATGGACAGATGAGTCCAAAGTGGAACTTTTTGGACAACATGGATCCCATAATGTCTCGCGTAAAGCAAACACAGCATTCCACAGTAAGAACACCATACCAACAGTCAAACATGGTGGTGGTAGTGTGATGGTGTGGGGATGCTTTGCTGCCTAAGGACCTGGATGACTTGCCATAATTAAAGGAACCATGAATTCTGCTCTGTACCAGAAAATTCTTAAGGAGAATGTCCAGTCATCCTTCCGTCAGCTGAAGCTGAAGCGTAGTTGGGTCATGCAGCAAGACAATGATCCAAAACACAATAGCAAGTCCACATCAGAATGGCGAAAAAGAAGTAAAATTAAAGTTTTGGAGTGGCCTAGTCAAAGTCCAGACTCAAACCGATAGAGATGCTGTGGCAGGACCTGAAACGAGCAGTTCATGCTCGAAAACCTACCAAATGTTATTGAATTAAAGCAGTTCTGCGAGGAAGAGTGGGTTAAAATTCCTCCACAGCGATGTGAAAGACTGATATTGAATTATAGGAAGTGTTTGGTTGCAGTCATTGCAGCTAAATGTGGCGTAACCAGTTATTAAGTGTAAGGGGGCAATTACTTTTTCACACAGTGCCAATTGGTGTTGGTTAACTTTTTTTCGTTAAATAAGTGAAATAAAAAAAAAACAAGTGTTATTTGTTCACTCAGGTTCCCTTTATCTAATATTACATTTTGTCTAAAGACCTGAAAACATCCAGTGTGACAAATATGCAATAATAGAGAAAATCAGGAAGGGGGCAAATACTTTTTCACACCACTGTATATATATAGCCCACTAACTGAACATCTGAGGATCACTGGCCTGGGTCATAGAGTCCCAGTAGGGCAATCCTGAAGATTTTAAGTCTGATGTGACTGGAATACTGAAACTGAGCAACCCTGAAAAATAAACAGCATTTTGTTTTACTTAAGCCTGTATGTTCTATGAAGAGCTGTAGGGACACTAGTGTGTAGCCACATGTAAACTGATATCCTTAAACAATGACTGAGGTATATCCCCCAGCTCACAATAACTTTCATACCTGTGATTTATTTTTGAGTCCTGCTTATCCCTACTAATTGAATGTCTGCACACTGCGTTCTAAATTTCTTATTTTCTTAGTGCATTTTTCACCGATGTTACAGGCTTAAACTGTATAGAAATAACCTGAGCATAACTGAGTGGAAGGGAGGTACAGTAACCCCCTCCAAAAAAAACCCAGTAATAGTGCAAAAACTACTCTCAGTTATTTAACTACACCAAGACTTGTATTTATAATGGTGTGCTCGTTTTTTGATGCTATTGTTCTTCAGTTCTGGTTTCCATTGTATTTACCTACAACTTCTCATTTCCAGCAGGGTTCTTCTTCTACCCATTGTTTTCAGTGTATTTACCTACATTTCATGTCCAGTAAGATCTTGCTTTAACCCATTTTGTTCAGTGTATTTACCTACAACATTTCATGTCCAATGGGGTCCTGCTTTTACCCATTTTTTCCAAAGTATTTACCTAAAACGTCTCATTTCCAGTAAGATCTTGCTTTTAACCATTTTTTTGTTTGTGATGTATTTACTAATGGCATCTCATGCCCAGTGGGGTCCTGTGTTTAGACATTTTTTCTGTGTATTTACATACATTTCATTTCCAGTGGGGTCCTGCATTTATTCATTGTTTTCAATGTATTTACATCAGGGTTCGACAAATCCAATAGCTCAACATTCTGGCCTTTCCCTGCAGAGTTAGGGACAAGCAGTTTCTATACTGCCAGTTTTTATTTTGTTAAGCTGATAACTTTTTAATTGTTCTTAGGTCACTTCCACAACTTATTGCTTGGTAACTTACTTTTGTCAATCTATTCTTAGGCAAGACTGTCCTGTTTCTTTTTGTCAAACTTATTCCATTTTTATGTATTACAGTCTGTATTTTTGTATCTGTTATCTTTTCCCCTTCTACCAGGATGCATCTGAAAATGAGCTGCTGAAATGTAACAGATGAAGGTGCACAGATGTATCCACTGGCCACTAGTTGCCCTGGCATGTCAGGTAATTTATTCATTTAAAACCAAGAAAGACATTCTGAGCAGATATGCTTGTTTCCAGATGCATCCTGTGGGAAAGGGGAAAGGGATTACACAGTACATAAAACAGCAAAAGTCAAAAAGTGCAATTCATAATGGTAAATAGAATGCAAACTTACACAGAAGGAACAAAATAGATAACAATACATTTCAATAAACTATGACAATAGCAAGAAGGTGCTAGGAGACTAAATAAAAACAGAAACAAACAGATCTTAGTTAGAATAGGATAGGCACTATGCTGCAAACTAGTGCAGAGGCAAGTATGGAAAAGTTGATAAATTAATCATTTAAACACATCTACAGGAGAGGGGGAAATGGTACTTGAGGAGGGAGTTGAGGATATGTGAAGAGGCAGCATGATGGATGGGAGGAGGGATGGCATTCCAAATTTTTGGGAAGAAGTGTGAAAAAGCAGCCTGACCAACCGAGGTAGTCCTGGGTAGAATGGTTAGATTGCAGTGGTCTTAGCAATGGACTCTGGATGTCAGAGGACCAACCAGGCGGAGAAGGAATGCACATCCTATGGACTGCGATCCTTCTCTGGGGGGAGAAGGGTAGAGTATCCAGCACACCTTGGACCTCTGGTGGAGGCTGGGGGTTCCATCATGCTGGCACCATCACCTGGGGGGGCCAGACACAGGACATCATTACATGTCCCCACCCCCAGGGTTCCGCCATAAAGTTAACAATAAATTCCAGTCCCCTCAGCATGATGCCCTGCTCTGCCACTGTCCACACTACCACAAGTGTCCACCGGTGATGACCATGGAGGGGGGTGCCGACGCCTCGGAGGTAAGCCAGGGCATGAGGGAACAGCATGTGGGTATGGGCTATGCTCCCTTCAGGTGAGGGGGGCCAGACCATTAAATACAAAAAAAAAGAGAGTGTAGTGGCCATAGTGTCTGAGTGAGTGAGTAGATGATGGTTTGAGAGAAATAGTGGAGGAGAGATAGGGAGAGAGGGAGTGAAACCAGAATTTTTTACGAAAGTTGGCACAGTGGATATGGCATCTGTCAGCTATGGAAGGAAGAGAGAGTGATTGGTAAAGGGTACAGTGATGGGTAAGGAAAGGACAGTCAGGATCAAAATGGCAGAAAGACAGAACAGGAATACAATCACAATTTCTGTATAAAGCACACAATTTAGGGCATAGCTTTTTGTGGATGGCATCAATATGTCCAGAGAAGGTGAGGTGCTGGTCAAGCCAGACCCCAAAGTACCTGAAGGAGGAGGTGGCCTCAAGTACTGCCCCATCTAGGGTGTGGTAAGGAAAGAGGGAGTTTACCCAAGAGAGTCTCTGCTTTGTGCCAGAGGTGATGGAGAATGTCGTCTTGGCATTTAAAAATAACTGGTTTGAGCAAAGCCAGAACTGTACTTTGTCAAAATTCTGCTGAAGTGTTGATGCTACAACTGAAGGGGAAGGGCCAGATGCAAACAGGACAGTATCATCCACATGTGGATGAAGGTGAGAGGACAGACAGTGGGAAGGTCATTTAGACAGAGAAAAGTAGGGGGCCCAACATGGAGCACTGCAGAACACCAATGGAAATGGGAAGGGGGGCAGAGTTGCATCACCAATCCTAACTGATTGCAATCTACCCACAAGGTAGGAATGAAACCAACTGGTGGCTGAATTAGAGAGCCCCGCTGCAGTGAATTTTGTAAGCAGAAGGGGGTGGGAGAGAGTATCAAAAGTAGGGTTGTCAGAACCCTCTGAAGTTCTGGGTTCTAGTTCTAGTCTAGAACTTTTGAAAAAGTTCTAGGGTTCTAATCTTTTTTAGAACTTTTTAGAACTCTAACCCTATTTTTTTATTGTGCTGCCAGTAATGAAGATAGTAATAAGATACATGTAAAGAAAAAACTGTTCAATATAAGGGGAGAGAAATTATCATGTGTGACATTGATAGGAATACAACTAGGTTTATCTATGGTTTCTTCTGTTTGCTAAAGCCAGCAACTTAATATGTAACAGGCCCACCTGCCCACCCATTTGTTAAAAGTTTTCCTGCTGCAGCTGCATCATAGTTCCTTAGTGAAAGAAAGAGGCACATTAGCCATTTATGTACTCAGTTATATATACTCATCGTCATGAATTATGAGAAAAAAATAACTGTTATTACCTAATCTCAGCCATTTGCTGCTTTCTGTTTTAAATGAGTAAATCAAAAGTTGCTATGTTTAAAAGAAAGCTTTTATAACAAAGTCAAGCCAAGGTACTACAGCAGTAGCATGTGGAACTGTTGCAAAACATATTGGGCCAGATATTCAAAACTTTGCGCTGGCCAAAAAACATTTGCGCAGGTTTAGCGTGGGATTAGCTCGGGTCTGCCATATTCAAAAGGCCAAATAGCGTGGGCAAACTGCATTAGCGCTGGGCAAAATTATAATGTATGCAAGGGGCAAACTGACATGAATACAGGCGCAACGCTATATTCAGTGACTAGCGCCACGCTAAGTGGTTTTGCGCGACTCAGCGACACTTACACGCGGTGCACACACGCCCAGGAAAAGCTGGTCTTAATCCTGGGCAATCAGCTTTACGCCGACATTATGGTTTTATGCTGCCGCTTATGCGTTTAGCGGGTTTTGCGCGACCCCAACAAATAAATATGACACATAGATAAAGCCAAACATAGAGGAAGCATGCTGTTAACTGATGGCATCACAATGATGCCATAATCTGTCACCAGTCCCAGCCATGCCAGGCAATAAGTGGTGACCCTGCCACCAGTGGACAGCACGGCAGTGTGGCCATACAGCACACACCTGTGGACCACACTTCCTGGACACCAACAGATGCCAGCACACATGCAGCACTGCGGGCATGGAGGATGTTGAGGGAGCATGTATGGGGTGGCGAGGCTGTGCTACAGACCAGGTGTGGTCACAAGGCTGGGATACATCATGCAGTGTACATGGGTCAGTATTGGGAATACCCCAACACCAGTGTGCCTTTCGGATAATATATGCCCTCCCCGGCCACATACCTCACAGCTGTACAACTGCCATAGCACACAAAGCCAGAAATGTACATGTCACTGTGAGCATCTGTGGGTCACACAACAGCGTAACAGTAATGTTCAGTGTCAGAAAACATCCACAGGTTGGGCCGCTCACTGTGTATAGTGCAGTCAACATCACTGCCCTACACACCATAGGCATTGCTGTGTCCACGCACTACTGGCCCCCTTGCTACTGTAGTTTCTGCTGTGCACTGTAGCATGCCCTACAATGTGACAGTTGCATGCAGCACCACCACCACCACCTGTGCCTATGGTGTCCTGTCCCTGGGGTATAATATGCTATGCTATGCTGTACTGTTTACATGTAGCCTGCAGCTATCATCGTGCACTGCCAGACTGACCTACAGGTGTAGCTGCGGTTGGACCTGGTCAGCCCCTGTACTTCCAGACTGACCTACAGGTGGCTCTGTGAGACTCTGCAGTAACACTGGGAAAACTGCATGCAAATCAGGGTATAATGAGATACTAATCCGGTTGTTTGCCCAGAGACTACGTAAGTAGGCTCATTTGCATGGCACTTTGAATATGGCACATTTTAGCCCCGGCAAACGTGGTTTGCTCCGGCTAACTGTTTAGTCTGCCGCTAATGTCCAAGGCTTAATGTCGTGTTAGCGCCGCTAACGGCACGGGAATATTATACAGTTTTGATCACTGTTCTTTCACATCTGCTGCTTCCTGCAGCTGTACTGCATCCATGCATTTGCTGGCACACACATTGGCCACGTGAGTTCGCCTGTACTTGCCCTCATGTTGCTGTGTACTGTGTTGTTGTTTGGGTTGCACTTCCTGGTTGCTTTATTCAGTGCTGTCTTATTCCAGGGCTATTTTGCCCTGCACTCCCAGCCCAGTTTGCATGGCCTCATTACCATGCCATATTCGGAAGCTGTTTGCCCTGGGCTATTCCTTTTGAATATAGCGTGCTCTGTGCTCCGGGCTAAGTTTGCCCACTGGGCAGTGCTAATTTTGCCCCGGGAAAGTTTTGAATATCTGGCCCATTATGTCATAACGTAGTCAGTCAAGACATTTGAATAAAAGAAATATGCCAGTCATTGTTGCTGGCAAAAAATGCATGCAATTTTCTAAGATAATGCATACATATACCAACATTTTTGTTGGCAAATTGAAGTAATACATACAACTTTCTAAAATGATGCATTTGTGCAGCTGATACGTCAATAAAATCTGTATTTCAGTCACATAAATAAAAAAAGTGGTTTCCTCACCACATACTAACTTAAGGAACATTTAATGTAGCTGCAGCAGTTGGCATGTGATGTTTAAGGGACAGCGTCTGTCAACCCCATTATGTGTCAAATTATCACTACTTGTAAAGCAAAAACACTTTATGATAGGTCACATTCTGTAAAAACTGCTAATACAGATTTTCTTTTATTTCTGATTCCTTTATTCTTTTTTTAAAGGGGACAGGACAATTGTGCTAGGTGGCAGCAGTTTGCAATGTATTTAATAATAAAAAAAATATATATATATATTATATGTACACAGTAGGTTCGGTCTGTCATCATTTTTTTCCTCACCATCCCCAGCCGATCACGAATCTGTAAATGAAAGGACTAAAACAACACCCACCTTTCACCCCATCACCCATTCCACTTTTCTTCCACCACCCTCATCTGTGCAGTAGCACCCATACCACCCTTACACCCATGTTAAAACCAACCCACAACCCTCACCCATGTACTAGCATCCATTTTTGGTTTATGGCTAACATTTCTGTAATTGAAAAAATAATAAACAGCTGCCAACTTGAACTCATTGTTTTGTCCTCTTTAAAATTGAAAAATAGACCGCCCCTGGTCCCAGCCCATACTGATGCACCACAAAGTCACAAAAGGTAAATCCAAAAATATATGTTTGCACTTTAACTATAAATAATATGATACAGAAAGGATTGACGTGATAGTGTCCCTTTTATGCCAAATTTGGGCCTGTTCCCACTGATGTTAAAATTGCCCTGTATATAAAACTTGTTGACTTTAGTTTAGACCCTAGCTACAAAGCAGTTTGCCATGAAATGGTGAAAGTTTCGGGGGGTATATAGTCCAAGGTAGTAGATCGAGAAAGGAGAGAGACAACCAAAGTCATCACAGTCTGTAAAAGTTTCCTTTTTGGTGCAGAAAGACTCTGTCCCACACAGTATTTACCAGCCACCACCATCTGAGTTGTCATCACCATCAAAATCCACAACATCAATCACTTCAGGATCAGTTTGTATACTCTTGTAGGGATATGAAGATCTTGACTTATTAACTTTAATAAAAGTTCACTTGTGTACATTTTCTGGCAGCAACCTATTTCTGGTGTCTGTCACAATATTGCCAGCTGTACTAAACATGAGTTCTGAAGAGACACTTGTTGCAGGACAACCAAGATATTTACAGGCTTCATCACACAGCTCTGTCCAAATTGACTTTTTTGATCTCCAGTATTCAAAAGGGCATGCATCAATAGGAATAGGCAGTTCTTGCAGGTAACTGTCTACCATGATGGACAGAGACCGCTCAGAAGAGGAATCAGCAGAAGCTGGTATGGCAGCAATTTGGGAAAGGTTTTGCCACAGATTTAGCTTGCTACTAAGGGTTGAAGTGGCAGTTGTGGAACAACTACTGTTAATGTTTGGTGACTTTTCCAGTTCTGTATCCCTTTGTGAAGATGAACCTGTATGTTGTGGTGATGACAACCTGAGGGTACTGTCCGTGTCTGAGTTTGACTCCTGTGAGTGCTGTAGCTCATCTAGCAACAGACATTTGTACTGCTCTATATCATCTGTTTTTGGAAGATGTATAGCCTTGAACCTGGGATCTAAGAGAGTTGCAAGGATGTAGTGTTTTGATTTCATCACTGCAACTAATTTGTCATTGGTTTTGAAGTGCTCGCTCATTCTCTTTACGAGATTCCCATGATACAGGCGACATGTTGTTTGTGCTTCAGATCTGTCTTTTTCTATTTGTAGATTTAGAACACTAAGATGATGTGAAATGAGCATTATGAGTGGGATAACCTGACTCACAGATGCGCCTTCAGAAGACATGTCCCTTGTAGCTGTCTCAAAAGGAGCTAGGATGGAGCACACTGTCTTCATTAATTTCCACTGCAGCACAGACAGCATAATGCCATCTCCAATAATGTAACTGGAGCAATACTCATATACAGCTTGCTTTTGCTCCAAGAGGCACTGCAGCATATAAAGCATTGAGTTCCAACGAGTGGAAACATTTTGAATCAGCTTCTGCTGGGGCAGCTTGTGTTTTTTTTGCAGTTCAGACAATGTCCGTATAGCCTTGGTTGAATGTGAAAAGTGAGTCACAATATTTTTGCAAACAGCAATCATACCATCCACTTGTGTTTCATTGCTGAGAAATCCCATGACAATTAAATGTAAGCAATGTGCAAAGCAAGAAGCATGCAGAAATCCTCCATCCTGTACTGCTTTCCAGATGTTGGCTCCATTGTCACTTACTATGAAGCCACATTTTAGACTGTGAGAATAAACCCATTCATCAAGGAGGTCATTTAGTTCCTGCAAGATGTTTGAAGCAGTATGACTTTGCCCAAACTTCTTTATATGCAGCAGCGCCATCTTTTGGGGTGTCTTTGTTTTTGAAGAAGCACAAGAAAACATGACCCAATGTGTGGTAAGGGACATGTAATCTATGTTTTGAGTGCTGGTCCACATATCTGTTGTGACATGAATAACCCCACCCTCCGCAGTTTTAAGTGCAAGCATCACTGTCGCTTTTAAAGCCTGATAAATGTTTGGTATTTCAACATAGGAAAAGTACCTTCGATGAGGAACATTGTAACGAGGCTCTGCTAATGTCATGAGCTCCCTAAAATCCTCATGATCTACCAAAGAGTATGGGAGAAGGGCTCCGACTAACAGTTCACCAATTCTGTGATTAAGATGAAGGTTCTTTGGATGATTTCTAGTAAAGGTATTCTTCCTTTCAAATACCTGAGACAGTGTTAGCTGTTTACAACATGTCCCTGCTGGTTTATTATACACTGTGCTTTGATGGGCAGATGGATGCAGAGATGGTGGACTAGGACTTATACATTCAGTGCCATCACTGGATGTGCAACTGGTACTAATGGTGCTGGCATTGGTAGTAACAGTGATCCTAGGGCTGGCAGTGGTTCTGCCCGCATCAAGTTCAGACAATTCAGTATCCATTTCAGATTCCTGACCCTTCTCACGTGCGGTCTGGAAGATGGAGGACATGGGTTTTGGGATGATCAAGCAAAACTGAATGCTTTTTCAGATGGCATTTAAGAGCTGTAGTGCCAAGGCATGACACAAATTTATCATGGCTTACACTCTGTTTACACAGAGAACAAATTGCTCTGCATGGATCAGTTTTACTGACAGAGAAATAATTCCACACCTCAGATGTGACAGATTTTGTTTGAGTGCTAGGAAGATAGCTAAAGACTGTTTGTGTCTTTTCACCTATCCTAACAGAACCCGGGACATGCTCCTTGGTGCTAGAAGAGTGGGCAGAAGACTCTGATGGATTTTCATTGCTGGCCAACACAGAAGTGGTGGATTCAATGGATATGCCCTTTTCATTGTCAACAGTGCTGGATGTATTTGTAAGTGCACTACCTGATTCATTGTCAGCAGACTTGCTCATTTCACTTTATTGAGGAAGTAATGATTTGTCGCGAGACACAACAGTGTCGGACTGAGACAAAGAGCTACTGTCTGAGTCAGAGAGGACTCACTGTCACTTGCATTATTGCTGCTAGTCACAGGATCTTAACAGCATGAATGGCATACCTTTGGTGCCCTCCGTGTGACCCCAGCAGCTGTACAGGTTTTCTTAAAAGGTCCCCCTTTACCACACTTCACTGTTGCTCTTTTGCTGTTTCTTGAATTTTTATCACATGAAACATTTTGGTTATTTCTGCTAGCACCAGGATTACCACTATCACCAACACCTACTCCAACTCCATCACCAGATGCTTCATCTATGTTGGTGTCAGCCATAACAGTACCAGTATACTGCGGTGAACACACCCACACCCAAACAATTCCTGTGTAAGAAAGCATTGTGATCTGTGATCACTGGCTACAACTCCAAAATTTTATTTTGGTTGTGTGACACTGTGATGCAGTAGACTGAAAGCAATTAAAGAATATGATGGTTTGCAACTAAAGGATCCCAGGTTCAAGGCTTACAGAATGATTGGGCTGCTGGGCATAGGCATACACATAGCAGTCAAGGGGCGCACAGCAGCAGGGTGATGGGCTCACCACAGGAGATGGAGTCTCATACGCAACTCAGGGAATGAGAATTATATTTCTATGCTTCTGTCATGTAAGGTTAATGCCACCACACAAATGGCCACTGGACTTCTCTCTGTAACACACACTGGGTAGGGTACAGTGCAGTCAAGGGGCACACAGCAGCAGGGTGATGGGCTGACCACAGGAGATGGAGTCACATACACAACCTAGGGAATGAGAATTATATTTCTACATTTCTGTCATGTAAGGTTAATGCCACCACACAACTGGTCACTGGGCTTCTCTCTGTAACACACACTGGGTAGGGTACAGTGCAGTCAAGGGGCACACAGCAGCAGGGTGATGGGCTGACCACAGGAGATGGAGTCACATACACAACCCAGGGAATGAGAATTATATTTCTACGTTTCTGTCATGTAAGTTTAATGCCACCACACAACTGGCCACCGGGCTTCTCTCTGTAACACACACTGGGTAGGGTACAGTGCAGTCAAGGGGCACACAGCAGCAGGGTGATGGGCTGACCACAGGAGACGGAGTCACATACACAACCCAGGGAATGAGAATTATATTTCTATGTTTCTGTCATGTAAGTTTAATGTCACCACACAACTGGCCACTGGGCTTCTCTCTGTAACACACACTGGGTAGGGTACAGTGCAGTCAAGGGCACACAGCAGCAGGGTGATGGGCTGACCAGACGGAGTCACATACACAACCCAGGGAATGAGAATTATATTTCTACATTTCTGTCATGTAAGGTTAATGCCACCACACAACTGGCCACTGGGCTTCTCTGTGACACACACTGGGTAGGGTACAGTGCAGTCAAGGGGCACACAGCAGCAGGGTGATGGGCTGACCACAGGAGATGGAGTCACATACATAACACACAACTCAGGGAATGAGAATTATATTTCTACGCTTCTGTCATGTAAGGTTAATGCCACCACACAACTGGCCACTGGACTTCTCTCTGTAACACACACTGGGTACTAGGGTAGGGTACAGTGCAGTCAAGGGGCACACAGCAGCAGGGTGATGGGCTGACCACAGGAGACGGAGTCACATACACAACCCAGGGAATGAGAATTATATTTCTATGCTTCTGTCATGTATGGTTAATGCCACCACACAACTGGCCACTGGGCTTCTCTCTGTGACACACACTGGGTATGGTACAGATTTATTTGCCTTTTTTTGGCCCCCTTGTTATATGCTTGTTGCTGGCAGCTGCTGAGTGTGCACCACTGTGCAGTGCTGCAGTTTCAATCACAATCACATTTGACAAAGGTTCTTCTTTTTATTTTTTTATTCTCTCTCCTGAGTCCTGATATTGATTGATCTCGGTCTCGATCCCTATTTCCCAATCCCTTCCCAATTCTTGAAGCAATCCCTCCACCTGAACCTCCCCCTAGTCCCACTCCCACACCCAACCGTTAATTTACTGAGCCTTTTTTTCAGCCTTTCTCTCGTTCTCAGTCTCTCAGGCCTGCTTAACCCTTTTTCACAGGAAAATGGATGATGACATTTTTTAAATAATTCAATAGCACTGCAGCAACTAGCAAGTGCTGCAGTCCGATTGCGGCCACACCGACCTGGGCCCTGGCCTAGTAAGTAGTATCAGGCAAGAATGCTGGCTGCGATAGTAGCGGTACTCTACAGTTAAGTAGGCTGCTGCTGCCTCCTGAAATCCTC
This sequence comes from Neoceratodus forsteri, assembly GCA_016271365.2. Classification (NCBI taxonomy): domain Eukaryota; kingdom Metazoa; phylum Chordata; order Ceratodontiformes; family Ceratodontidae; genus Neoceratodus; species Neoceratodus forsteri. The sequence continues at coordinate 579,761,749 of CM057456.1, forward strand.
AGCAAATGGCGCTCTGTCTCGGCTTGCATCTGCCTAAATAAATAGTACCCCCACAGATCCTGCGGCTCATGCAGCTTACTCGACCCCCACCTGACCACATAGTATTGGTCAGGTGGTGAGGAGGATGACTTCACTTGAGCATACGTACATAAGTACATTACGCAAGTGCAAACTGAGACAACTCGCCGTGGATCTGGCAAGACTGGCAATGGCAACCCCAACAACACTGCAGCTGCTGCTGCACACCCCCACCACATTGGGGCTGACACTTGCCTGCTGCTGCTCGGACGTGCCTCCTCCAGTCCCCACACATACCCCTACACCCCCCCACATCGGGGCTGCCTGCTGAGACGTGCTTCCTCCGCCCTCCTCTCCACACTCACAAGTCATCAGCTGGGACTCAGATTCAAACCCTTTTGCGAACCTTTTAGTGTTCGAGTTCTAAGCTAGAACTCGAACACCAGGGTTCGAGGAGGGTTCGAATCTTTGATGAACTAGTTCTGACAACCCTAATCGAAAGCCTTGGCAAGATCGATAAAGACAGCAGAGATTATGAGGCCCTGGTCCATCCCAGAGAGTATGGACTCAGAAAGCCTCAGAAGGGAGGAGGTGGTAGAGTAGTGTTTATGGAAATCAGACTGATAAGGCATGAAGAAGGAGAAGGAATCAAGGTGGGAAGAGAGTTAGGATAGAACCAAGCATTCCTGTAGCTTGGCAAGAATGGGGAGGAGAGAAATAGGCCATTAGTTACTAGGGAAGGAGGGATCACCACCTTTAGCAAGGAGAATAATAGTGGCATGTTTCCAGAGAGATAGGAGAGAAGCAAGCGAGAAAGTTAGAGTTTTAATAAAGAAGCAAGGGGAGTAACAATAGCAGGAAAAGAGAGGTGAAGGATTCTGGAGTCGATAACAGAGGGGCACTTACCCTTGGTGGGGTTTAGGGCCAGAAGAGCATTTAGAACATCTGATTGGGATAAGGGAGAGAAGGAGAAAAAGGAGGATGAGGGGAGAGCAGGATGAGAGGGATTGGGGGGATGGAACTGAGAAGGGAGGGAGAGTGGAAAGAAGTGAGGAGGCACAAGAGGTAAAGAACTTGTTAAACTCGATGGCCACAGGAAGGGGATCAGCTAAGGAGATATCATCCACTTTCTGAACAGGAGGCAGGGGAGAACAAGGAATGAACCACCTTCCAGAATTTAGATTGGTGGTTAATGTTAGAACTGAACATGGCTGAGAAGTAATTAGTTTTGGCCAGTCTAATAGCCCTAGTGCAAGCATTTCTAAGAGTGCGGTATTTTTGGAGGGCTATGCAGAAGCCGGTTTGATTGTGCAGCTTCCAAGCCTGATCCCTGGCATGTTGACATGCTAGCAGCTCAGCCAAGACCCAAGGGAGGTGGGAGCCGTGGACACGGGTATGCCTCAGGGGGCCGTAGCAATTCCAGATGGCAAGTAACTTAGAACTAAAATATTCCAGGGCGGAATAAATGAAGGAAGACAAGGAGACGGGGGACCAGTCAGTGTTAGGTCATTTTGAAGAGGGGGCCAGAACCAAGGATTTATATGAGTGGATCAGTAATATTTTCGGGGGGTGGGGGCTTTTGGTTGTTGGATTTTATGAACGGTGTATACTAGATGGTGATCACTTAGGGCATCAGGTAGTACACCAGCAGCAATAGTGTGATGTGGGTGGGAGATGAGAACCCAGTTAATTAAGAAGTGATTTAGGGATTTAGAGCTTAGATGGGTGGGTTCAATTATTGACTGAGTTAAGTTTTATTTATTTATTTATTTATTTAAATCTCAAATTAAAATACCTTTGAGCTAGGAGCTCTTTTCCAAAGGTTCCATGGTAAGCATACAAGCAATATCAACAACAGGTACAATATCAACAATGAAGTGGTAAAAATGTATATATCTAAGCAAAGACACAGACAATTTGAAGCAAACGTTTCAAAAAAGCTGAGAGCAGCCAGTGGCCTTATCGGGAGAGGACAGGAGGGTAGAGTGTTTGAGGAGTGGGCATGGGGTGGGGGAGAAGGGGAAGATAAGGGGGGAAAGGGTTGAGGGGGACAAAGAACTGTGAAGAAGAGCTTATTGAGGTTCAGGGGGTTGTAGGAGAACTAGAAAAGATTAGTGCTATAGGTTGCAGTTGCAGAAGAGGGCTGCGAGGTGGGAGTGTAGTTTATGCTTAAAGGGGCAAGTTTTGGCTCAGCAAAGATTTCACAGGGGAGTTCATTTAGCCAGTAGGGGGCACAGAAGTCAAAAACCCTTTGTCCCTTTGTTGTCGTATGGAATGGGACTTGATAGGGGTGACTGGATGTGCTCCTAGTTCTATGGGGGTTAGTCACTGGAGAGAGGAGTGACTGTAGTGCAGGGGAGTTAGGCCTAGGCAGATTTTCTTTGCCAGCAGGCAGGTCTGGTATTTTACCCTCCATGCAAGGTGTAGCCAGTTGGCCTGGGCATAGAGGTAACAGGTGTGCGTGAGTCAGTGTGTGCTGGTGACTTATCTGCAGGCTTTGTTTAGTGCAATTTTAATTCTTTGGAGTGTAATGTCCAATGTGGAACTGTAGACTACAAGACCATAATCTATGATGGAGATTATGCAGCTGTTGACCACAGTTTGGAGCATTTTCAGGAGTCAGGCAATGCTTGTGCCGGTGTAGTAAGCCTATCCTGATATTGACCGCCTTCGCGACATGGTCTACATAGTGAGTGAATGAGAGGGAGCTGTCAAGCCAGAGCCCTAGATATCTGAACATTTGAACTATATCCAGAGGGGTGCTAAGGTTAGTTTGGATTGCTAGTTGATGGGATTTAAGCTTGCTATGGGGGCTTGAGAACAACATGACCTTTTTTTTTCATAGTTCATGACGAGTTTATGCTCTATGAACCAAGTTTCGATTGCGGAGAAGTTGATCTGGAGTTTATTTTCCAGGGTGACTGGGTCTGGACTACTGGCTAACAGAACTGTGTCATCCACATATAGGAGGATGTCACCTGAGCAGGCCTGGGGGAGATGGTTAAGGAAGATGCTAAAGAGTAGCAGGCGCAGAATAGATTCTTGTGGGATGCCCAAGTGGACCTCACAGCTATCTGAGAGTACTTTGTTGATTTTGATTTGCTGGGTCCTGCCTTTGAGATAGCTTTTGAACCACACCACTGACTCATTTGAGAGTCCAGTAGCTGTAAGTTGTTTGAGCAGCAGTGAGTGATTTACTGTGTCGAATGCTTTGATGAGGTCGAGATATGCCACTCCCGCCAACTCGCCATGGTCAACGGCATCGTGTATGGAGCCAGTATACTCCTGGATGGCAGTGGTGGTGCTGTGCAATTTATGAAACCCATGTTGCTGTGGCCATTGGATATTGTATTTGTGCAGGTACTCAGTTAACTGGTCAGTGACAATGCACTCTTGGGCTTTGGGGGGGGTAGTATAGCTATGGGGCGATATTTACTGTGGAGGGTTCTGTCCCCGCTTTTGTGGACCAGTGTAACCACTGCAACCTTTCACCTCTGGGGAAATTAGTAGAGTCTTAGAGATAGGTTTAAAAGTTTTGTCAGGGGAGTGAGGACTTCCTCAAAAGTAATTTTGATGAGTTTGAGATTTAGAGCATCATAGCTAGGGCTAGGTTTACTTAGCACTCTCTGCAGGTATCATCTGGCTTCAGTTTTGGTGATGACTTTGAAATGAAGTGTGGGGGCAAGCTGGAGCATTGTTTTGTTGCATTCTAGCATGGGCACCTGTGTTCTCAAAAAAGTCTGTGGGTAAGACACTACTGAGGTCAGTAAATGCACTGTTGAAGGTGTCTGCCATTTTTGGGAGTTCCTGGGTGATTACCCCACCTTTCTCAAGCATGGTTGGAGGGTTTTTTTGTGGTTTCCCTGTCAAATCTCTCAGGTTGCCCCAGAAATTTCTACCATCACATCAGGATTTGGTGAGCTCATCTTTGAAGCAATGACTTTTAGCCACTCGAATTGCACTGGTGCAGTCATTTCTAGCCCTTTTGTATAGCTGTATATCAGTCTGTTTGCTGGAGGCATGTGCATGGTGTCATAGGTTGTCCCTTGTGACCATGCGGTTGAGCAGGGCTGAGGAGATCCAGGTATTGTGGGTGCCTTTTTACTTGTGCTTTCTCATAGGGGCATAGATGTCATAGGCAGCATTGAAAGCAATGATAACGTGCTCCAGTGTGCTATCCACATTGTCGTATGTGTTGATCTGTGACCAGTCGTGGCTACTGAGGTGACATTTAAGGTGTTCCAGATGTTTCTGTTTTAGAAATCAGCTGATGACAGTTCTGGTGGGGGGTTTGGTGACTTTATTGGACCAGGCTAGCAGCACAAGGCAGTGGTCACTTATAGAGTCGGGGGAGATGGAGGGATTGGAGATTCTCTCCAGGCAGTTAGTAAGCACCCAGTCAATCAGTGTACCAATGCTGGTGCTGTAGTTGTGTTTGGTGGGGTGACTACCATCTGTGTAATGTTGATGGATGAGAAGTAAGGCGTAAGTTTGTCATGGATGAGGTTTTAATAACTCATTGGTTTTTTATGGAATAATTAGTAAAAGTCCTGGCACTGTCACTGTTGCTACTTTTTAATGACAATAGTGAAAGCCATGGAAGTCCTGAATAAAGACCAAATGTCATGGAATCCAAGATGTGTATGACTGCCATGACAAATTTACATCCCTAAAGAGAAGGCATCTTTAAATTGAGCGGCTTTGTGCGACAACCAGTTAACACTGAAATCCCACAAAACTGTTACTTCTGTATGATACTGGAGGTTGCTTAGGAAGTCAAGAACCTTACTTAGTTCACTTGCTTGTTCTCTGGGGGGATGTAGATTGAGACGATGGAGGCTGCTTTTCTATGGGATCCCAGTTGTACATTTACTGCAAGGGCCCGTGCATCATTTCCTGTACCTATGTCGGGGAGTAGGTAGCTGCAGAGTATATCTCTGATGTAGATGGCACATCTCCCTTCCTTTTTTCTGAGCCTGTCTTGCCTGTAGCGGGTGTATCTCTGTAGTGAGACTGCTTTGTCAGGGACCTTGGTTGACAGCCAAGCCTCCATGATGAATAACACATCTGGTCTGTGCTGTGTGGTCCAGACCTAGAGTGCATCAATCTTGGCCAGTAGGCTACTAATATTAACTGATGCAAGGGTGACTGTGCCATTTGCAGCATTGTTAATCTGCAGCTTGTCTTGTGGGCCTGGTTTCAGGTGGATATTTCCGAATAGCAGCAGTTAAATCAGTGTTATCTGTGGTTCTTGCTGCTTCATTAGTTTGAGGCTTGATAGGTATCCCCCTTCTGCTTAGTGTTCCTGTGTGGTACATACATTGCGTTACAAGTATTTTTGAAGGGGGGAGGAGGAGTGGGGGAATACTGATTGCTTTGTGTGTTAACAACTACTCCAGGGGGCAGTCTGGGGGAAAGCGGTCATCGCTGTTGGTATCAAGCACATAGGGGGAGAAATTTACTAAGGTGGTCTGCCAGTTAATGATTATACTTTCTGAGCCAGTGATGCATGGCCCTAACAGCAGGATTGAGAGCAGTGTCAAGGTGCTAAGAGAGTGATTAATCTTGAAGGGAGAGGTAATTGTTAAGCAGGCAAATAAACGGTAAGGCTGCAGTTAAATTAGTTGTATTTGCCTTATGCAGGGGTAAATTAGCTGTATTTGCAGTAGGAAGAGGGTGGTGAAGTGGGAGTAAGTAGAGTCAAGGAAATCCAAATTATATAATTACTGTATATGATAGGGAGTAGGTAGAGTCAAGGAAATCCAAATTATATAACAGAGAAAAGCCCTATGAGGTTTTGAACAGAGAAAAGTTAGTGGATGCGAGGTAGCGTTAGGTGAGGTCACCCTAGTGGGCTAAATTTATAACGGCAAAGGGAAAGTAGACAGTTAAATTTATGAGCCTGTAGAGGGTGTGGCCAATGCAGCTATAAATAAAACTGCCCAGATAGGGTTGCCGGTGGGGAGGAGGTGGTTAGCTGGCATGTAGAGCTGGTGGGATCTTAAGTGTCAAGACTGGGGCAGGCGGGCGTGGGAGCTTCCCAGAGCCACCGGTGTGGAAAGTTGTAAAGGCGGAGGTGGGGAGCCTGTTCAGGGCTACTTCGTCTGCCTAAGGAGGGAGAGAGAGAGAGATACAGTTACTATTCAGTCAGCTGACAAGGGACTGCAGACGGTGTTAATTTGCAAGTAAAAAGGGCTGTATTCACTGAAAGCGGTGGGCATGGGTTACCAGAGAATAGCACAGTAATATTAATAATAATCTTTATTTGTTATGCACCTTTCAGATTATCAAGGCACATTACATAAAGTTAAAACAAAAAGATAAAAACAGCAATATATACAATATACAGTAAAAATCCAATAATCAGTATTAAAACTCAGAATATGCCCGGCTTCACAAGTAAGTCTTTAGACCCTGTTTAAAACCCCCATGGTCGGGGGTGTGGCTTAGCTCCGGACGTAATGGCTGCCTAAAGCGAACACTCGCTACAACCCCGGGCTCCCTCCGAGTTTTGCACTGCCTAAAAATCAGCTAAGCGAATCTGTATAGCCGGGGAAACATTGTTAAACATACCGGGAACAAAAATCTCTATCCTGATCACTGGCAGTTGCTCTCCAGGTTGGATTACTTGAATAACGTAATGGCGCAGTATAAAAAACCAGAGGCCTCTGCAGAGTCGATCTTGCTGCAAACTACCAAAATGTTCATGGCCCCACTTAATCAAATGGCCGAGGTTACACTTGCTTCCAATAAAACTACGACTGCTATTCAATAGCTTGAGGCTCGTATCACCCGTACTGAAAACAAATTAGATCAAAACTCAGCTGAAATAGTGAAGCTTACAGCCATAATTAGGGACCAAGGCAGAACGATTCAGTCACTGCAAAGCAAAATGGATGATATGGAGAACAGGAGCGGTCGGAATAACCTCCAATTCCTCGGCTTTCCTGAGGGTGTGGAACACGACAACTCTTTAGATTTTTTATATGATATTATGCCTGAGCTGTTAAAATGCGAGGTCCCTCCTGGACTTACAATAGAAAGGGCCCATAGAATGCTTAGCCCGACTCCGAAGAATGGTGAAAGACCTAGGGCTATCATGGCCCGTATCCTAAACTTCGCAGATAAAGAATGGATCACTGTAAGAGCACGAGAGCTTGGGGGTCTGTCCTGGCAAGGCCATAAAATTCTGATCTTTCAGGACTACTCTCGGGAGCTGGCCGTCAGACGGAAAGAATACACAGAGGCTAGGAAGCTGATGCACTCGCTTAAGATTAAGTTCTCACTGCGATACCCAGCAATTATGCGCCTAGAGGTAAATGGCTCTCATATAACCTTCATTATACCAGACAGCCTAATGCAGTACCTACAGTCTAACTGGCCATCTCAACCTGCTCCAGAACTGAATAATAGCCATCAGATTGAAATAGAACAAGGTCGGCTGAACATAACTGCTGCTACCCGCTGAACCACCTCGACTTCCCCTTCTCCCAGCTTTCAATTCCATGGCAGCCGACCAGCTCTCCCGGCCAGAACTCATAAGCGGCAACAATCTGGAAGCCACCTGAGATGAGAACACCCACATGACTGAAGTGAAGAGGTACCTCGGTCTCCTTTAAACCATCCAGATGACATTGTAATGCATTTCTCTACTCCAAACCGATTTGCCGTTTTAACTCCTGTGGACTTGGGTGAGAATGCAGTTGACTTCCCCACTTATCCAGAGGAAGAAATGGCTCAAGAAACCGCTAGGACTGAGGCCCTTATCCAGGCTCCGATTGCAGCTTCATCTTCCGATAAGACCCCATCCGTGACGGATGTGCTGTTGTCCCTTCCAGCTCAGCCATCTGCAACTCCTGCCGAAGAATGGTCTCAGCAAGCCCCCTCAGATTCAGAACTCCTGAAGATGGCAGATCAATGTACTTGGACTTAGATAAGTGTCATGGTTCTTTTCTCTCCTATATTCTCTTCCCTCACTCAGCGTACACAGCCTGGCATCGATCTTGAGAGGGTGGTTGGCGGTTAAAAGCAGCGCTTGGGCTAGCTGCTGGTCTAATGATGTTCTTTCTTCCTGTTAGCGTTGCAGACCATGCAACTCATCCCCTGCCAAGGCTGTATATGCTAAAGAAGCAAAATTGGATCATAAAGGGGAAAATGCTAAGGGCTCTAATACATAGTTGCTGTACTCAGTTTAAATCTAGGGGGTACTGTATTAATGTTTTACTGTCCTGATACATGAAACAGTATGCCTGAATTGATCTCTTGTTTTTTTTTTATCTTGTTGTTCCTTCTCATGTTTACAGGGTGATATACCAAGAACTTAATGTGCCAGGCTGGATTATCCAGCTAAGCCCGTTATACCTCCCGAGTAATAGTTCCCCTATCTCTCATTTGAACTATACTGTAACCCCTAGGCTGTTTTTTTTTTCTTTTCTTTTATACTTCCCAGGCTTCACTGTATAAGGACATGGAATCCTATTAGGCAAGTGACTTCCGTGCCCATATTATTCCTGAGGAATGCATTTTGTTTTCTCTTTTATTGCTCCGGGCTAGCCATGTGACTGGGACTATAGTCTATTCCCCCTCTGTCTGGTAGGTGGGTGGGCTATTAAGGTTACTGAGACCTTTGGCCCATAATGCCCACTCGTATTGCCACGCAACGTTGTGTGATGTATGTATATAGTTTAGGCACATTGTGCTTTTGTACAATATTACTGTCACTCTTGTATCTCCAGTTACCAATCTTAAAACGCATGCTGCAAAATGTATGTCTATCTATGTCTGACTTGCCAACCGTCACCTTCCGCAGTATGAGTCCAAGAACAATGTTTGATTCATCACAGTATCACTCCCCTGGCAGCATCTTTTCTTATATTGTCATCTTAGCTACCATGTTCCACTTTTGGTCTGACCATGGATGAAACAACCCTTATAACATGGAATGTCAGGGGTTTGAATTCTCCTTCAAAATGGAAACAAGTTCTAACCCATTTAAAGAGGCTCAAAACCCAGGTTGCCCTAGTACAAGAGACCAAATTAACCAAGCAGGATTACAGATATTTGGTGATGGACTGGGTGGGATTAGAAATTCATGCCAGCGCCGCCACAAAAAAGAGAGGCGTAGTTATCTTATTGCACAAATCACTCCCTTGGTCTATTTTACAGAGTAAAGCTGATCCTTAGGGCAGGTGGGTGATAGCTTTATTGGACACCCCACATGGTCAGCTATTAATAGCTAATTTATATGCACCAAACGAGGGCAGACCATCCTTTTTTCTGGAACTCAACTCTAAATTAGGGACGATGCTGAAACCAGATATACCAAGCCTAGTGGGGGGGGACTTCAATTTGACTCTTGTCCCTGCACTAGATAGAAGTGGTCATGGGAGAAAGTATCATACTCGAGGAGCACAGGCCGTACTTAGTCTTAGTTCCAAATACCAATTGGTGGATATTTGGCGCCTAGTCCATCCCTCAGACAGGGACTATACTTTCCAATTTGAAGTGCATGGCTCCTCTAGTAGACTTGATTTTTGGTTAATCTCCCAGTCTCTGACGCAATTTGTTTTAAGTACCAATATCTTGTCTACAGTTATTTCAGACCACGAGCCAGTGCAGCTGACACTGATATGGGGACCACCCACACCACAGTCTACATCATGGAGACTGGACCCCCTCCTTATGCATGACCAAAAATTTATTGAATGGGCTAAATTACAAACTCAGTTATTCCTGCAAGAAAACCCTGTGTCAGAGACTTCAGCCTCCAACACATGGGAAGCATACAAAGCTACTATGCGAGGCAAAATCATTGGATATGCCTCCCATAGAAGGAGGTGCAGAGAAAAGGAACTTACCCGCCTTGAAAATGAGCTTGCCAATGCTGAACGTGAGCACAAAGTTTTATCCCACCCATTGCTCCACTCAGAATCTGGAAGGAAAGTTTTACAATTGTGTATTAAACTTAATGAATTGTTATCCAGGAAAGCGGATCTAGCCCTTCTCAGGATTCGCCATACATATTGGGAAGGGGGGGGAACAAAAATGGGAAGGTCTTAGTGTACCAACTCCATAAGCAATAATCTCAACGATACGTTGCGGGTTTGAAAAACCCTAATACTGATAAGGTTCAAACTAGCCCTCAAAGTGTGAACGAAATTATGGCGTCTTTTTACTTGAAACTTTATACTTCCTCCAGACCTAAAAATAACTCTGCAACCCAAGCATTTCTTCAATCTATCAAGCTACCGAAGCTTTCCCCACCTCACATTGATGCCCTTGAAGCTCCCCCTCACACTACAAGAAGTCAATTCTGCACTGATGGCTCTCAAATCAGGAAAGGCACCCGGAGGTGATGGGTACCCTGTAGAGTTCCTTCAGCTAATATCCCCCATGATTTCCCCCCTGTTATGTCAGGTTTTTACGGAGGCTGAAGATAAGGGCATCTTACCTCAAACCTTAAGAGAGACCACTATAACTGTCCTTCCTAAAAAGGGTAAAGCCCCTGAAGACCCCGCTAGCTACCGCCCTATTTCCTTGATTAACGCCGACAGCAGGGTAAACAGTATGCTAGGGTGCTGGCAAATAGGCTTAACCCTATACTCTCCTCTTTGATACACCCATCCCAAGCAGGATTTGTGAAAGGTAGGTATAGTTCAGATCACTTGCGGACTCTTCTCAACCTCATTTGCATAGCTAAATGCACTCTGACACCTGTGGCTGAATTGGCTATTGACTTTCGAAAGGCGTTCGACTCTGTGGAATGGGACTACCTTCACACCGTTCTTCAGCACATCGGATTCAGCCCTCACTTCCAAGCTGCTATAACAGCTCTCTATACATCCCCACTTGCCAGGATACTCACCAACTCTGTATTATCTGACTCATTCCTGCTTTAGAGAGGTACCAGACAGGGTTGCCCCCCTATCTCCTTTGCTGTTTCTGCTAGCAGTGGAACCCATGGCTGCTGCAATCCATCAGCATCCCCTTATAGCTGGTATTACTAAAGGTCATCCACAACCCATCACTCTTATGTATGCTGATGACCTGCTGGTTATTTTGGGAGATGCTCCTAATGCCATCCGACCTCTTCTTACCCTATTAGAACATTTCTCTCATATCTCTGGACTCAAAATTAATCAGACAAAAACAGAGATCCTTCCACTTAATTCTAAATGTCTCCCCCACACCATGTCCCACTTTGGCCTTAAATGGTCACAACACACCATTACATATCTGGGAATCAAATTGGGTGCTGACACTGGGAAATGGTGGGACAACAACTTAGGCCCTCTACTATCTAGTTGCAGATCTGATCTGTACTGCTGGTCTCATCTTAACCTTACACTAGCTGGAAAAATATCGGCTTATAAAATGTCAATTGCACCTAGAATCTTCTATTTAATATCTCACATCCCCTTATCTCTTCCCACGGTATGGATTAAAAAAATCAAAAAAAACATTGGTCACTTTTTATGGTGTAAAGCTAAACCCCGTTTTGGCAAAAATATACTTAGAGCACACTGGAAACATGGAGGATGGGGTCTCCCATGGATAGAGGGCTACAAAATAGCATATCAATGCTCACAGACCTTGAAATGGTTCAACCCACAGTCTGAGGACTTGCCCCAATGGTTAACAATAGAACAAGGCCTCTGTGGATCCCCTGTTACAGTCACACTGTTGTGGCCTGGGGCCTCTAAGGAGCTTATGTTGCACCCCACCATAGGTCCCTCAGTTCATTACTGGCGAATCCTCCACAAAAAATTAAATATATCAGCCCTTCCTTTACTATACACTCCCTTGTGGAATAACCCCAATGTCACCAAAGGTGGTCTGCCTGTGTCTTGGTCCACTTGGCAGGGAAAAGGCATCCTATTTGTAAAAGATCTATTGGTCAAGGGCTCTATAGTGGTAGATACATGTCAACAACTCCAAAGTAAATGGAAACTACACAGCTCTGAATTCTGGAAGTATTTGCAGATCAGAGATGACTTGAAACAAAGGCTGCAACAGGCAAACACATCTAAGGACCTTTCACCCCCAGTACACTGGTGGCTTGCCCTACAGAAGGGGACAGCAGGTGCAATTTATGCCTTAATTAGAGATACCTTGCCCACCCCTAACTAATCCTCAAGGTACAAGTGGGAAAAGACCTTTAAAATGTCATTGACTGAAGCCCAGTGGAATCAGTGCTAGCAGGTAGGACATAAAGTGTTTTCGGACACTAGGAGCAGACTTATCCAAAATAAAATAATGCACTCTTGGTATAGAACTCCTGTAATGCTAAAGAAAATGCAAGTGCTCTCTGTGCTGTCTCATGATAAATGTTGGAGATGCCATGGACATGGAGGAGATCTCTATCATATTTTATGGCTCTGCCCTCTGATCGCAGATGTTTGGAAGTCTGTCCATAGTGCAGCAAACCTAATCCTACAATGTAATATCCCTCTTAGTGCTCCCCTTATGCTGCTAGGTCTTAAATCTGAAGTCCCAAATCTCAGTCCTCACGCATTTAGATAGCTGATGCTCCTAAGCATGCAGGTGAAACGTTCTATCCTCAAAAACTGGAGATCTTCTAATATACCTAATATAACAGAGATCTTATCTGCTCTTACATACATATCCGAACTAGATAGACGTTCTCACCTGATGACAGGGCGAATGCCTCTTTACCATTGTTGCTGGGCTCCATACATGGCTTACCTGGCCTCCAGAGCAGGTGTCAGGTGACTTGGTTTATAGTTGCCTTATAATTCTCTACTTCTTAATACGATGTACTGCGTAATCAGATCATTGAACTTAGTTTTTTATTATTATTATTATTACGCATGTGCTGTCTACCTTTTATCCAGCTTAGGAGGACATTTTTTGTAAATAGTTATTATTGTTGTCATTTACTGTCATTGTTAGGCTATTTGTATGTTTTTTCTACATTCTGTGTTCTGTCTATAGAAAGTATGGTTTGGACATTTATATTAGCACCCTGCCTCTCCAGGAATTATTTTAATCACCCTTAGTTACTTTGTGGCACCATATTCACCTATTTTTCAGATGTTCCCTCAGATTCTGCCATAGGAAGTTACGGCTACCGTAATGCATGAAGCCTTGACTGATTCTGCAGTAGTACCTCTTCGTGGTTTCGGATTTTTGGCAAGATTCAAGGTAGGTGCCTCCTGTTTTAACAGGTACCCTGTAACTCTCCCTTTAGAACTGTGATGTAATTCAATTTAGGTAATACCTTCATATGTCAAGTGTATGCTGCTGTACTGTATATAGCCGAAATTTAATGTTACTGCTGTTTTTGTAGTTTTTGCTCTTTTGTTATGTTTTGATAAAAAACAATAAAAAACTTTTAACTAAAAAAAAAAAAAAAAAACCATGGTCACGCACTCCCAAAGCAGACAGGGTAGAGAATTCCAAAGGGCTGGGGCTGCGTACATAAATGCACGGGCCCCTGAAGATTTTAAAGATACCCTTGGAACCTTTAGCAACCTCTTGTCAGCCAAGCAGAGCAATTGCTCGGGGCAGTAAAGGGACAGAAGTTCTTTCAGGTAGTCCAGACCAAGTCGATGTAGGGCTTTATAAGTCAGTAATCTGGCTTTAAAGGTGATCCACCACTGAATCGGCAACTGGTGCAGTTCATGCAGCACCGGTGTGATGTGGCATGTCTGGAGAATCCCCGTCAACAACTGGACTGCAACGTTCTGCACCAGCTCAGGTGGCAGATATCAACCCATGGAAGCCCAAAGTAAAGGGATTTGCAGTAATCAAGGCACGAGTTCACAAAGGCGTGGATCAATGTAGGGAGGTCCCCGGATGGAACAAGGTGCTTGATCCTAGCGATGTTCCTCAGATGGTTAAAGGATGACTTAACAACTGCTGACACCTGAGATCGCAGTGTTAGCTCATCATCAAGCATCACCCCTAGGTCCCACACCAGTTCAGAGTTAAGGAGCTGGAAGCCCCCCAGGAAAAGCCCCATGGGCTGGCCAGCCCCTGACCCCCCCATTCAGTGACCTGGATCCACAACCATCACCTCAGTCTTACCCGAGTTCAACTTCAGTCAGCTGGAATTAATCCAATCCTGGATTACAGCGAGGCAGTTATTAAATACCGAGAGTGCACTATCCTGGTCGGGTGCAAAAGATAGGTAGAGCTGGGTATCATTAGCATAGCAGTGAAACCTCAGCCCATACCGTCTTACAATATCTCTGAGGGGCAGCATATACACTGCAAACAACATGGTGGACAGCCCTGAGCCCTGAGGGACCCCACATGACAGAGAGAGAGGGTCAGAGGAATAAATCCCGAACACCAGCCTCTGAGTTCTGCCAGTGAGGAAGGACTCAAACCACCTGAGGACAGTACTGATCAGGCCAGAGATGAACCTCAGGCACTCAAGCAGTACCCCATGGTTCATGGTGTCAAAGGCTGAAGAGAGATCAAGGAGCACCAAGATGGACCGGCTTTTCTGATCTCTCGCCATCAGGAGATCATTGAGCACTAGAACAGGGCAGTCTCAGTACTGTGCCTCTTTTGAAAACCGGATTGGAGAGGTTCTTGCTTGTTATGGATTGTCAAATGGGTTCTCTGGCTGTACAACCACTACCTTCTCAATCACCTTCCCCACAAAAGGGAGGTTAGAGATAGGTCTGTAGTTGGCAAGGCAGTCTGGGTCCAGAGAAGCTTTCTTCAAGAGGGGTGTCACCACCTCCTCCTTCAGGGAGCTGGGAAAAATCACTTGACTCAAGGCAGCACCAGACTATGTGTACCAGGACTGGGCCAATGATGTCACAACAGCCCATAATCAGGGAAGCTGGGCCTGGATCCAAACTACAGCATGTAGGGTGCATACCCTGGACAATCTGCATGACATCTATGAGCTCCATCTGGTCAAAGATACTCCAGGAGAAGTGAGGGACAGTGGCCAGGCACCGATCACTAGCATCCCCCACAGAGTGTGTCGATCAGATTTCTGCCCTGATGTTGGCCACCTTATCTGCAAAGAACTGAGCGAGCTCTTCACACTCCAACTGTGAAAAGGCTCTTCGAACCTGCAGGCAGGCTGGGTTGCACAGCCTGTCTACAGTTTGAAAGAGCTGAGATGATTAATTCTGAGTGGCAGCAATCTCCCCGGACAGGAACTCTACCTTCTTACGGGTGATTGTTGATTGGTAGAGTTGATAATGCTCTAGCAATCTAAGATGGTCGACCTTCAGGGTGGATTTCCACCAGCAACATTCTAACCTTCGTCCTAGTCACCGCAACTCCCTCAAAGTCCCGTCAAACCAAGGGTGCCGAGGACAAAGAGAGAGATGACGAACATGGACAGGAGCAATAGAATCCAGGGCTATAACAATGACTTATTTATAGGTGAAAACCAAGGCCTCTGGTTTCCTGCTTACCACAGGAAATTCCAATAGGTCAAGCACCACTGCTAGGACTTCAGGGCTCACATCCCACAAAGGACAGTACCTGACCATCTCCACAGGGGTAGGCCTACGAAGGGGGCCTCAAAAACTGAATCTCACAGTGTAGTGATCAGACCACAGGACAGGTTCCACCCCCACATCGGAGGCTTCGATCCCCAGGAGAAAAACCAGGTCAAGGAAGTGACCATGTTTACGAGTAGCAGAGGTAACAATTTGTGTAAGGCCCAGTGATGTCATCAACTGGAGGAAGTGTTGTCCAAATTGCGAGAGTTCGTCATTGATCCAGGAGTTGTAGTTTCCCAGGACCATCAGCCTGGGAGACTCAAAATCCATATCGATCACAAAGTCTGCTACTTCCTGAAGGAATCGCTTCTTATCCCCGGGTGGATGGTAGATGAGGGCTATCCTGCAGCCTACACCTGCTACTATGGTAGACTCGAATGACCCGTCATCCTTAACTGGTATACTCGTGAGACCCAATTCGGTCTTGAAACAGACTGCAACCCCACCTTCCTGTGGTCCAATCTCAGTCGGTGTATCACCGAATACCCAGCTGAATTCGGGTTGGGGGGGGGTAGAGAAAATAGTAAGAGGGAGAGATGCAGGAAATTGCACTTTTTGTACTAAATTTTAACATCTGAAACAGTAATTCTGCCCTTTTTACACTTAGTTCTTTCAGCTACAGACAGTAATTCTGCACAGCAAAACTATATTCCTACAGCGACAAAGACCTTAATTCTTTTGGCTAGTTTTTAAAACAACAGATTTGGATTAAAACATTTTTTTCACTGGATTGAAACCTAGACATTGGATTGGCTAAGTAATGATAAATGCAGTCCCTGATAGGCTGAAACAGAGAATGGAAGCCAATCCGGTTTAAAGCAGGAAAAGGCACTGGAATCATGTCCTCAGGCAGAGATACTGCTTAGGTGCAGTAACCCCCTTACCTTATGGCTGGTCTTGGATCTTGCAGCTTGAAGATTGGCAGGCAGGCAGATGTGGCAGCTTCCTAGAGCCGCTGGTGTGAAGATTTGTAGAGGTGGAGGCAGGGAGCCTGTTGAAGGCTACTCCGTCTGCCTTACGGCTGGTCTTGGATCTTGCAGCTTGAAGATTGGTGGGCAGGAGTGTGCAGCAGCTTCCCAGAGACGCTGCTGCAGAGAGTTGTAGAGACAGAGGCAGGAAGCCTGCTCAGGGCTACTCCGTCTGCCTAAGGAGGGAGAGAGGCTACAGTTAATATCTGGGCAGCAAACAAAGGGCTGCAGACAGAGTTAATTTGCAAGTAAAAAGGGCTGTATTCACTGAAAGTGGTGAGTGTGGGTTATCAGAGAATAGCACAGTGGGGGGATAGAGAAACAGTAAGAGAAGGAGAGAGGCAGGAAATTACATTTTTTGTACTAAACTCCAACAGATAAAACAATAATTCTACCCTTTTTACACTTACTGTACTTTCAGCTAGAAACAGTAATTCTGCACAGCAAAACTATATTCCTACAGTGACAAAGAACTTAATTCTTTTGGCTAGTTTTTAAAACAACTCACTTGGATAAAAACCTTTTTTTTTGGCTGGATTAAAACCTAGACACTGGCTTGGTTATGTAATGATAAAGGCAGTCCCTGATAGGTTGAAACAGAGAAGCAAAGTCAATCAGACTTACAGCAGGAAAAGGTGCCTGAATCTTGTCCTTAGGCAGAGATACTGCTTAGGCGCAGTAACTTCCATACCTTACAGCTGGTCTTAGATCTTGCGGCATGAAGATTGGTGGGTAGGTGAGCATGTCAGCTTCCCAGAGCCGCTGGTGTTGAGAGTTGTAGAGGCGGAGGCAGAGACCCTGTTCAGGGCTACTCCATCTGCCTTATGGCTGGTCTTGGATCTTATGGCTCAAAGATTGGCGGCACGGCAGCTTACAAGAGCCACCGGAGTGGACTGTTGTAGAGGTGGAGGCAGGGAGCCTGTTCAAGGCTACTCTGTCTGCCTTATGGCTGATCTTGGATCTTGCAGCTCAAATATTGGCAGGCAGGTGCAGCAGCTTCCCAGATCCGTCGATGCAGAGAGTTGTAGAGGCGGAGGCGGGGAGCCTGTTCGAGGCTACTCTGTCTGACTATGGAGGGAGAGAGGATACAGTTAATATTCAGGCAGCAGACAAGGGGCTGCAGACAGTGTTAATTTGCAAGTAAAAAGGGCTGGTTTCACTGAAAGTGGTGGGCGTGAGTTGCCAGAGAATAGCACTGTGGGGGGGGGGGGTTTAGAGAAACAGTAAGAAAGGGAGGGAGGCAGGAAATTATACTTTTTGTACTAAACTGTAATAGCTAAAACAGTAATTCTACCATTTTTACACTTCATTCTTTCAGCTACAGACAATAATGCTGCACAGCAAAACTATTTTCCTACAGTGACAAAGACCTTAATTCTTTTGGCTATTTTATATAACAACAGATTTAGATTAAAACATTTTTTGGGGGCGGACTGAAAATTAGACACTGGATTGGCTAAGTAAAGATAAAGGCAGTCCCTGATAGGCTAAAATACAGAAGTGAAGCCATTTAGGTTTAAAGCAGGAAAAGGTGCTGGAATCAAGTCCTCAGGCAGAGATACTGCTTAGGCACGATAATCCCCATACCCTACGGTTGGTCTTGGATCTAGTGGCATGACGATTGGTGGACAGGTGGCTGCGGCAGCTGCGGTGAGTTGTAGAGGCAGAGGCAGAAAGCCTGTTCAGGGTTACTCCGTCTGCCTAAGGAGGGAGAGAGGATACAGTTAATATTTGGGCAGCAGACAAGGGACTGCAGACAGTGTTAATTTGCAAGTAAAAAGGGCTATATTCACTGAAGTGATGGGCGTGCAATGCCAGAGAATGGCACAGTAGGGGGTTAGAGAAATAGTAAGAGATGGATAGAGAAGAAGGAAATTACACTTTTTGTACAGTAATTCTACCCTTTTTACACTTAGTTCTTTCAGCTACAGACAGTAGTTCTGCACAGCAAAACTATATTCCTACAGTGACAAAGACCTTAATTCTTTTGGCTAGTTTTTAAAACAACAGATTTGGTTTAAAACATTTTTTTCTCTAGATTGAAGCCTAGACACAGGATTGACTAAGTAATGATAAGAAAGTTCATGATAGGCTGAAATAGAGAAATGAAGCCAATCAGGATTAAAGCAGGAAAAGGTGCCGGAATCATGTCCTCGGGCAGAGATACTGCTTAGCTGCAGTAACCCCCATACCTTACAGCTGGTCTTGGATCTTGCGGCTCAAAGATTGTCTGGCAGGCTGGTGCAACAGCTTTCCAGAGCTGCTGGTGTGGAGAATTGTAGAGGCAGAGGTAGGGAGCCTGTACAGGGCTACTCCATCTGCCTTATGGCTGGTCTTGGATCTTGTAGTTCTATGATTGGGGCCCAGGCAGGCATGGCAGCTTCCCAGAGCCGCCAGTGCAGAGAGTTATAGAGGCAGAGGCAGGGAGCCTGTTCAGGGCTATTCTGTCTGCCTTACGGCTGGTCTTGGATCTTGCAGCTCAAAGATTAGTGGGTACGGCAGCTTCCCAGAGCTGCCGGAGTGGAGAGTTGTAGAAGCAGAGGTTGGGAGCCTGTACAGGGCTACTCCGTCTGCCTTACGGCTGGTCTTGGATCTTGCAGTTCTAAGATTGGGGCCCAGGCAGGCATGGCAGCTTCCCAGAGTCGCCAGTGCAGATAGTTATAGAGGCGGAGGCAGGGAGCCTGCTCAGGGATATTCCGTCTGCCTTACAGCTGGTCATGGTTCTTGCAGCTTGAAGATTGGCAGGATTGCAAGGCAGCTTCCCAGATCCGCCAGTGCAGACTGTTGTAGAGGTGGAGGTGGGAAGCCTGTTCAGGGCTACTCTGTCTGCTTTACAGCTGGTCTTGGATCTTTTGCTCGAAGATTGGCAGGCAGGCAGGTGCGGCAGCTTCCCAGAGCCACCATGTGGAGAGTTGCAGAGGCAGATGAGGGCAGCCTGTTCAGGGCTACTCCTTCTGCCTTATGGCTGGTCTTGGTTCTTACAGCTTGAAGATTGGCAGGTGGGGCAGCAGCTTCCCAGAGCTGCCGGTTTGGAGAGTAGAAGAGGCGGAGGTGGGGAGCCTTTTCAGGGCTACTCCATCTGCCTAAGAAGGGAGACAGGATACAGTTAATATTCAGGCAGCAGACAAGGGACTGCAGGCAGTATTAATTTGCAAGTAAAAAGGGCTGTAGTCACTGAAAGGGGTGGGCTTGGGTTTCCAGAGAATAGCACAGTAGGGGGGGTTAGAGAAATAGTAAGAGAGGGAGAGAGGCAGGAAATTACACTTTTTGTACTAAACTCTAACAGCCAAAGCAGTAATTCTACCCTTTTGACACTTAGTTATTTCAGTTACAGACAATAATTTTGCACAGAAAAACTATATTCCTACAGTGACAAAGACCTTAATTCTTTTGGCTAGTTTTTAAAAAAACAGATTTGGATTAAAACATTTTTTTCTCTGGATTGAAACCTAGACACAGGATTGAACAAGTAATGTTAAAGGCAGTCCCTGACTGGCTGAAATACACAAGTGAAGCCAATCAGGTTTAAAGTAAGAAAAGGCACTGGAATCATGTCCTTGGGCAGAGATACTGCTTATGCGCAGTAACCCCCACACCTTACAACTTGTCTTGGATCTTGCAGCTCGAAGATTGGCAGGCAGGCAGGCATTGTAGCTTCTCAGAGCCGCCGGTGTGGAGACTTGTAGAGGTGGAGGTGGGGAGCCTTTTCAGGGCTACTCTGTCTGCCTTACAGCTGGTTTTGAATCTTGCAGCTTGAAGATTAGCAGACAGGCAGGCAGGCGGGCACAGCAGTTTCCCAGAGCCGCCGGTGTGGAGAGTTGTAGAGGTGGAGGTGGGGAGCCTTTTCAGGGCTATTCTATCTGCCTTACAGCTGGGTTTTGAATCTTGCAGCTTGAAGATTAGCAGGCAGGCAGGCAGGCACAGCAGTTTCCCAGAGCCTCTGGTATGGAGAGTTGTAGAGCCGGAGGTGGGGAGCCTGTTCAGGGCTACTCCATCTGCCTTACAGCTGGTCTTGGATCTTGCAGCTCGAAGATTGGCTGGTGCAGCCTTCCCAGAGTCACCAGTGTGGAGAATTGTACAGGCAGAGGTGGCTAGCCTGTTCAGGGCTACTCTTTCTGCCTTATGGCTGGCCTTGGATCTTGTGGCTGGAAGATTGGGGGCCAGGCAGGTGCAGCAGCTTCCCAGAGCAGCTGGTGAGGAGAGTTGTAGAGGCAGAGGCAGGGAGCCTGTTCAAGGCTACTCTGTCTGCCTTACGGCTGGTGTTGGATCTTGCAGCTGGAAGATTGGTGCCCAGGTAGGCATGGCAGCTTCCCAGAGCCAGCGGTGTGGAGAATTGTAGAGGTGGAGGTGGGGAGCCTGTTCAGGAATACTCTGTCTGCCTTATGGCTGGTCTTGAAGCTTTCGGTTCGAAGATTGGCAGGTGGGTGCAGCAGCTTTCCAGATCCGCCAGTGCGTAGAGTTGTACAGGTGGAGGTGGGGAGCCTGTTCGGAGTTACTGTGTCTGCCTAAGGAGGGACAGTGGATATAGTTAATATTCAGGCAGCAGACAAGACGCTGCAGTCAGTGTTCATTTGCAAGTAAAAAGGGCTGTATTCACTGAAAGCGGTGGGCATGGGTTGCCAGAGAATAACACAGTGGAGGGGGTTAGAGAAATAATAAGAGAGGGAGAGGGGTAGGAAATTACACTTTTTGTACTAAACTCTAATAACTAAAACAGTAATTCTACCATTTTTACACTTAGTTCTTTCAGCTACAGACAGCAGAAGATCTGGAGGAGGCAGGGGGGGTCCCTCACAAGTCAGGAGGTATAGGAGAGGGAGTTGGCAGCTCCTCCGGTGGGCTTCTGGGACTTGGCAGGGGCAGTAGGAGTTCCTGATGCTGGATACCAGCATTTGGCCTGGTGTTTAGCAAGGGACTCTTTGGTCTGGAGTCTTGGTTGCTGAAGAAAAGGCTATTTGCCTTTGTAACCCTCTCGGTACATGAAACGGACGTCTTGGATGGATTTACCTCGATCCTGCAATTCAGCGATAATATCCTTCCCTAGCGTCACCTCCAAATAACACGGATCCTCTGAAAGAGGCATCCAGGATGGAGGTCAGTACATCTTGTGCCAGGCCAGCAATCCTAAGCCACGAATGTCACCTAATACAGACAGAAGTGGCTGTGGTGTGAGCAAGTGAGTCTTCTGGGGCATGATGACAGAAGATTTTAGCCATTCTCACTGTCTTGGCAATCTCAGCCTTAAGCTCCTGGTCCTGGATAGCTTCCATCTTTGACTCGAGTGAGGCCAGGGAAGATTTCTGGTAGGAAACCATATGAGCTACATAATTAAGGGACCTGAGGGCGCAAGTGGAGGAGGAATGGATCTTGCGACCGAAATTGTCCTGCTGCTTTGACTACTTATCAGGAGGAGATATGCTCAAATGTTAGCTTTAGAGGACCGGTCATTAGCAGCCATGATAACAACCAAGTCTGCATTAGGATGGCCAGTAAGATGTGTGACCCCATCTGGAGGGGTGGTACACTCTGTCTGCCTTTTTTGAAACAGTCGGAATGGAGGAAGGCTGTTTCCAGATAGTGGATGTCAGGTCTTCATGGGGCCCAGTCCAAGGCAGTATGGGCATAGGAGCTGTGTCAGTCATGTCTAGATGCTCCGCAAGTCTTTTCCACTTCAGATTCTGTTCCTGGGATAGCCCAGCCACAGGCATTTTGTATAGTTACAAGAAGTTCTGCAAAGGAAGGGTCCCCCAGAGGGGACTTCAGGGACTCCTTAGGCTGAGGATCTATAGGTGTGTGCACACCAGAGCTGGAGGACAAGTTGGAGTCAGAGTCTGAAGAGTTCCTGCTGTAGACTGGAACCCCTTTTTAGAGGAGAGTCATGGGTTTTATTCCTAACCTGGTATCTAGAGGAGCCATCTGTGGAAAGGTGGGAATCCACAGGAGAGGTTTATCTAGGGGTTGGAAAGCAGGTGGGAGTAGAGACCACCATTGGTTTCTGATGGTCAAGCTCTGAGGCTAGTTGAGTCCTGTCCTCCTGAATCAGAGTCTGAAACACTGCCTGGATAGTAACCTGAGGCTGCTGTGGAGCCAGATGCTGAGGCTGAGGAGGAGGTGGTGGAGGAGGAGGCTGGTATAATGGATAGCCTGGTGTCTGATATTGAGGGTCTCCATCAGCCTGATAGGAGCAGGGAAAGCCAGAAGGAGCATACCCTTGATTAGACATAGCCTGGCATCTGTTACCCCGGTACATAATGGGATTGATGATCAGGTGTTGGATGCCCGGGTGAAGGGTACATTGGGTATTGTGGAGGTCAATAGCCTGGAACATTGTCTATAGGTCCAGCCAGAGTTGGGTCCGAAGGTCCGGCAGGAGGTCCAGAAGGACCCCTGACCCTTCACCATGTGACCCTTCCCCAGGTGGGGTATATCTGGCACACTGGCCATTCCTCAAATGATGATTGGCCTTCCATCAGACCCCCAAGCACAGAATCTTACAGTGCAGAACATTCCTGTGCCTGATCCAGTGCCAGTCCCTCTGATGTGGAGCCTTTGGAAATGAGTCTACGACTCAAAGGGTTGTAATTCCAATTTCCTAAATAAATAAATAAATAAAGGACCAGGCACTGGCCCCGCAGTGACATTCAAAGGTGCTGGCACAGGATCAGGCATAGGAATGTCCTGCATTGTAAGATTCTGTGCCTGGGAGCCTGATGGAAGGCCATCCAGCATTTGAGGAATGGCCAGAGTGCCAGATATACCCTGACCTGGGGAAGGGTCACATGGCGAAGGGTCAGTTAGTGTCAAGGTGTGAGTATAAACTGTCGGAAGACCCACTGTAGTCTGGGGAGCCACAGTCCAAGATGGTGGAACCTGGTTGTCCAAGGGGGCTTGGGTTGAGGAGATCCAGATAGAAGGTCCCCAGAGGGATTAAAAATTGGCCCAGTGGGTGAATCAAGAAGAGACTGACCTAGTGAAGGAGGGGAACCTCCAGGTTAGTGCCCACCTCTGACTCTTGATCTTCAGGCAAGCCCAGAGGGTCTGGTTGTGTCAGTGGGAGCAAGGAACCCTCAAAAAACTGTTGCGTGTTCAGCAGCTCACTCAACTAGATGTTAGGGGTATGCTGTGACCCCAATGGGAGAGCTCCAGCTCTGCAGTCCCCCATAGGAACTGTGAAGTGACTTTTCAGCCACGGCAGTGCAGATGTCAGAAGAGCTAAGGTCTGACATATTGACCTGGGCCATGCAGACAACAGAGGAGCTGGAGTCCAGTTTACCCGCTGTGACCATGCACTCCTCGGTAGGGCTGGAGAGTGACTTATTAACCTGGCTGCTGGTGACAGACACTGAAGAAGATATGGGCCTAAGGAGCACAATAGGGGTTCCATCATCGAAGAATAGGCCCGACTACACCATGAGTAAAGCAGGCAGGGAGGCCATGGTCTGATCTGCTGGAGAGGTAGGAGACCTGGCTGTAGGGGTACTTACCGAAGTGGAAACCCCTCTTGTGTCAGTGGTGCCCCATGGTCACCATCAAGTGGATGGAGACCTATCTCAGTCTTGGTGTCTCTCCTTGTCCTTTTTCTTCTTTTTGGGTTCTGGCATTGGAGAAAACGATTTTTCCCACCGATTATGCAGCTCCTTTTCCATCAAAGCTTGGCACTTCTCCAGCAAGTGGGCTTCAGGCTTTTTCTGGTGCTGCATCCATGTGACCTGGTTGAAGGATTGGCAGTGCACACAATCCTTGACCTGGTGTTTGGGGCCGTGGCAGATCATGCAGCGGGAATGCTCATCAGCATGCAGTATCTGGGTGCCACAGGACTTGCACTTCTTCTTTTTGATGCATCTCCCAACTGTTCATGTTCCTGAATTGTACCTCCGACTATATCCCATGCTGTAAATCTGTGACTGTTATTTATTTGCTTCCCCTTTCTTCTGTATATCCCTCAAGATCTCTGTTTTAGACCTGGTTATACTGTGTTTTACTATGTAATTGTTTGACCTGGTGTTCTGTTCTCTTTTTATGCTAAACTGGATGTTTGTGTAAATGGGCATTTTTGCTCACATACCTTTCAGCATAACATAAAGACTGATTGATTAAAAACTGGACTAACAGACCTGAACCACAGCAGTTCTGTAAAAATCCAAACTGGCCATACTGGGTTCAACTTGTACAAATACTGCTGATACAGTCACTCTGGTTGCTCTGTTCAGTCCAACTTTTATGTATCTGATTCACTCCTGGAGGTCTGTTTTTCAACCCTTCCTTGACATGATTGAAAATGGAACCATCAGGACCAGATAGATAGATAAAAGCCAGACCAGATCATCTGGAGTGAGTGGATCAGCAATATTTGCGCAAGCTGTGCCCAGTCCAGATTTTACAGCTCTGGTCCAGGTCTGGTGATCTGGTTTTTACCCATACCCCACTGCATGTGGCTTAGTGACATACCGTATGGATGGATGCAGAGTCTAACCCATTGAAGGTTGAAGTTTCAGAAAACCATTATGCTAAAAATAGCAAGACTCACTGCCCATCCCCAAGTCACACACAGTCCTTTACCAAAGTCATGCTTAAATATTGGTACCTATACATCCACACCAATATGCTTTTAATGCTATCATGCCTCTTCTGCTGCCATGAGCTCCCCATCCATGAAGTCCCATTCTGCTTGTGGCAGCACCCCCCCCCAAACCAGGCAATTTTCCAAGGAGCAGCTCTTTACACCACATCAACTAAATTACTGCTGTATTCCTTATTTTTAAACATTTTGTTGAGACATTTTTGTTTTAGTATTTCCATGGTCAGGAAAAATGAAGTTGTAGAAGAAACCAAAGCCCCATTTATCATGTCATTTAATCACAATACAGCATGTTATGAGCTGATCAGATTCTATGTGTAACCTAAATCAAACAAAAATTAGAAAGACACATGCCTACCTATTTGCAAGTGAAGCAAATGTGATACTACCATTCAGTTGTAAATACCTATAGTCACAAATTGCAGGTTAAGAACATTCAGTAGAATATAAACAATAGCCCAGAACTGCCTGCCTGAGAAAATGAAGTTGGTGTATTATTTGGAAACAGGCAACATTGGGACTGCTATGGAATGTCCTGCAAAGTAGCAGAATGACTGCTCTTAGGATGGTGGTGTCAAATGGCTTAATGAGGTGTTCATGGGGGCTTAGGAGAACTGCAGAGCTTATTTGTTATGCAGAAAGCTCCAGGAAGTGTTTAACCCATTCTACTTCCAATAGCTTTCTATGATGTCTGTACTATCCATTGGTAATCTGACGCAGAATGACTGCCAGAAGATAATGAGTTAACTTTCTGTGGGCTCAATTAACCCTTCAAGCCAGAGGAAAAATAGTGCTCTACAGCTTCCTGTACTCACACAGGTAGCATAGTAATGAGGCTTCAGTGGAGTAATCTATTTTTAACACTCTATCATGTTGTTTGGTAGCAAAAATGACATCAGCCCTTTTCTGAATGCAAAACGCCTGATGGACTATGCCTACAGTCATAAAAACCACCGTGGAAATAGCAGGAGTCGATCAGCTGATGGATAGCATGGTACCACTGTCACTAAGAACAAAAACACAGCCAGCAGTGTTGACACAGTAACAAAACATGCACACATGATGCAGTTCATGAGGGATGCAGGCATTTCAGAACACAAAACTGATGCAAATGGAGCTGCTCTTCAATAGTGTGGCCATGATCAGCATACCTGCCACATCCCTAGAACAGTGTAGCACAGTATTCAGGAAACAAACAGCACACTGTTCATGTTGTGTTAAAAAAGGGGGTTCTCAAGTACCCTTTAGATAGAACAGGACTGCACCTGGATTCAGTAGCATCACACAATTGTAATTGTATGGCTGCCTGCATACTGGCAGCAGCCCATGAGGAGGACAAAAGGGATGTAGAAGTTTATTGTATTTGTTTTCATTTGGAAATTTTTCACCAAGAATAGCTAAGCTGTGTTGCAACATCTTGTTTACAGTGGATCCTGGCCCTACACATTTTTGCAACTTGGTGGTCTGTAGAACTAGAAGGTTAAGTGACTTTCCCAAAGTCACACAGTGAGTATTTTGTTCTAGTAGGATTGAATCTCTTCTTCTGGTTCCAAAGTCAAGAAGTCAGGAGGCAACATATGATAATGCAGCTTTTAGTGTCCAGGAATTATACTGATTAGTGGGCAGGCATAGCATATGGGATGGACGCTCATGACACTTGCATGCAAGAGCGTCCATCCTCATGGAGCCAGCAGTGTGGGTTTTAGAGGGACTCTTTAAGTGTGCTTGTGATACTGAAACCTCCAGTCACTGCAACAGCTCTCAGGACCGTAATTTGATCAGTAGCCCCAGCTCCTTTGTTGTCTCCCCACCCAATTCCCAGCCCGCCTGCTACTTAATCGTTTTACCCTCCCTCTGCCTACTTAACCCCTTGTCTTCTCCATTTTCTTAGCAGACCACCACCCCTCCTCCGTGGAGACTGGAGGTCGTGAGGAGCTACCAGGCCTCTTCCTGCCAAAGACAAGCACAGCACGCTGAGCCAGGTAATTTGCTGCTCACCTAAAGGAATCCGTTGCTGTGTGGCACCTTTTTCAAATGGCCGCCAGCCCCCAGCCTTGCCACTCGTTCACCCCAGCAGAAAAGCAGCTGCCTTGCCCCGCGAGTTTCGAATCAGGCTGAGCCCCGCTGAACACTACATGTTCGGCTCCCCACCACCCCCACCACCACCCTTGGTCGGCTCCTGAACTTTTACCCTGTTCAAGTCAGGTGACAGGGCGAAATAACCTATCAACCCACTTTTCCAGCTGCAGGTTATACAGTTCCATCCCTAGATGCCGCTGTCGCACATTCTCTCTTGACATAAGCTCACTATGCATCTCCTATTAATCACAACGTTTCTGACCAGCAGGCTCACTCTCCTTGCTCTGCAACCCCACCCTGTGGCTCCTCCACCTCATGACTTCACCACATTCCCTATTCCTTCACCTATCCCAGACATTGGCTGGCAGAGACACCCCTACGCTGCACACCAATATCAATTTGTCCTAATTTACTTTCTCTCTCATACTCCTGCACTTACACCCTCTTTACAGATGGGTCAACACTGTACTTCTACCCTACTCCAGCCTACACCTCAGCCCCCCTCCACCCACAAAGACGTGACGTTGGTCCCCCCCTCTGCAACCTCGCTGCTTCCCTGGGTCATCTCTAGTCTACCAGTACCCGCCCACAACAAAAAAATAAAACAGTCACCCTATCATTCTCAGCTTGGGTCCCACAAGCACTGCAGGCTCTCTCTACTAAGGCACACATTACTCCTACTTCTGCTATCCGGAAATATTCACCCCAACCCTGGACCCCCCCATCACAACCCCCAATCAAACCTCAGGGAAGACTGCTGCTGGCATCAATTAATATTTGCAGTCTTCCTAAAAAACACACGCTACTTCAAGATTGGATTGCCCAACATGCTCCTGACATTCTAGCCCTCTCAGAAACCTGGCTAACCAAAAAAATCCCCAATGATGCAGTCTTCCTAAGTAACTATAACCTTTTTAGGGCAGATAGATCTGATAAGCGTGGGGGTGGCTGTGCAATATTCATTAAATCAACACTCGGTGCCACAGTCGTGGACACCCCCCCAAGAACATGGGGCACAGACACTTACAGTCAAAATTAGTCTGGGCACTAAAACTATCCACGTCATCGCTGCCTATATCCCCCCGAGAAACCAGAAACTTGAGTTTGAATCCATCCTACACACTATCTCTCACCTCCCAAATACTAACGAATCCATATTAATGGGCGATTTCAACATTGATTGGTTATCCCCATCCTCCTCCATCTTCAAAGACGCAGCACAGGCTATGGAGCTCACCCAAATTGTTACCTCCCCAACAAGGTGTGACACAAGAACTGGGACCTCCACACTATTAGACCTTATTTTTACAAACAGACCATGTAACATCACCTGGGCCACAGTGCTCCCTGATGCTATCAGTGACCACTCCCCGGTTATCTGCTGGTGGTCTGGTAAACTACCCCTAGCACCACCAACCACCACATGGCATCGAAAGCTCAAAAAAGGAGGCCTTAACCGCCTCAAAGAATACCTTGTAAACAGCAACTGGCTACCCATATATAATGCACAGACAGTGGATACTGCCCTCACCCACTTTATAACTACGTTTAACAAAGCCTGTGATATATTTGCCCCCCTCACACAAAGCTGGTGGTGAAAACCAGGACTACCCCCTGGATCACACCTTCCCTTATAAACCTTATGCAACACAGGGACAACCTTTGGCACAAGGCCATAGACACACAGCGCACTAGGGACAGACAACTATATAGGGAGGCGTGTAATAAATGCACCTGGGCAACATGCAGGGCAAAAGCTGAATACTACCAGCATACCCTCTCCACCTCCTGGGGAGAAAGGAAAAAATTCTGGAGCAACATTCAGGAAATCAGTGGCAAAACTCACTCCCCCACCCCTACCCAACTCAATATGAACGGGGATATTACCCAAGACCCAGCTAAAATCGCTGAAGCCCTCAACGACTCCTTCTCTGACCTCTCACGTATCCTCCCGCCAAATTTCTTCCACCCTCCCAAACCCCCACACTTATTCCAGTGAATATAGACCTCCCATCTCCATTCCGGCTCCAAACCATTCCTGGCAACCTGGCCAAATGCTATATCTCCAAAGCTATCGCTAACACTCACTACAGCAATGACTACCTGGACCTAAAACTTATTTGGCTTACCCTCGATGTCACATTACCCCATCTCACAAAAATTCTTAACCTCTCGCTCTGCCTCGGTCAGTTCCCCTCTAACTGGAAAAAAGCCTTGATCACTCCTATCTTAAAGAATGGCGACCCCACCGCACCGGTAATTATAGACCAATCTCAATACTCCCTCCTCTCTCCAAAGCGCTAGAAAAAATAGTCTCAGACCAGCTAACTGAGCACCTTATGAGACACAACCTCCTAAGCAAGGAACAACATGGGTTCCGTGCTTGCCACAGCACCATCTCGGCCCTCACTGAACTAACTACGTTCATCCATGGGGCCCTGGACCAGGATCTATTGCCGGGGCCATCTATGTTGACTTAACAAAGGCATTTGACACAGTCAATCACGATCTTCTCATCCAAGTCCTGCCACAACTAAATGTGGCCTCTGAGGTCTCGACCTGGTTCAAGGACTACCTCTCGGGTCGCTCTCAGCAAGTAAGAATCAACTCCACCATCTCCACACCCAAATCTGTGTGCTCTGGCATTCCACAGGGGTCAGTTCTGGGCCCACTGCTTTTTACACTCTTCCTTAACTCACTCCCCAAAGCTTGCAGCGGTCATCTCCTGCTTTTTGCTGACGATGCTGTTCTTTACTGGCAACACCCACAGCCAGACACCCTCCAGCTCTCCCTTCAGGGTTTTTTCAGGGAGCTGGAGAACTGGTTTACTGTTCACCGCCTGATCATTAACTATTCCAAAACTAAGTCCATGACCTTTGCACATCGCCAAAGCCCACACAGCCAGATGACACTCCAAATCACAAACTTGGATGGTACCCATCTGGAACATGTTACTCATTTTAAATACCTGGGTGTCACCTTAGATACTTCCCTCTCCTACCACAGACATGTATGCCTCCTCTCATCAGCGATCAACTCCAGAATTGGTACCCTCTACAGGATCAAGAACAGCCTGCCTGCCCATGCCATGCAGATAGCTGTCACCTCCTCCATCCTCTCACTTATCGATTACAGGATTGTTATCTACGGCACTGCTGACAACTCCACCTTAAGTAGCATAATCACAACGCTTAATAAAGCCTGCCGCCTCATTACTGGCTGTGACAGACTCACCCACACCTGCAATCTGTACACCCTAACTGGTTGGCTTAATTTCCATCAAAGACTCAAATATCAAACCTGCATCTTAGCAAAAAAGATCCACCTCCAGCTTACTCCAGCCAGTCTACTCCCCATTGTCAGCTCGGCCCCTCACAGGTGGATTACCAGACTGTCGACTACCTCATCCTTCACAGTCCCCCCATGACGAACGTATCTAGGGCAGAGATCCTTCCGCTACCGTGCCCCCAAATGGCTCAACACCCTCTCCCCTACTCTCTCCCAGACCCATAGCATCTCACTTTTCAAAACCGGCCTTCGAACACACCTCTTTGAAAACTCTAAATGTGAATGCCAATAAGGCCTGCTCTCTCCTCCATCATCCCCATAACTGACTCAGGGACTTCCTAGACCCTACAAACCACCCTCCACATTAGCTCTGTCTTGGGCTCACATGTATGCCTCCTAACAGCTTTCAAAATGCCTCACAACTGCCATGTCAATTCTGTAACCTGTAAAAATCTAAGTGTATACAAAAAAAATAAAATTTTGTTCTTTTATTGTTTTATACTGTCTTGTGTCTCTCCACCCCCTATAACCACCGTGGAGCCATTGTATAAATACTGTCTGTACTGAAACCTGTATATAATTGCTCGTTCCGTCTGTCTTCCTTGTACTTTGTTCTCCCTCCACCCCCTGTAAACGACATGGAGCCTTTGCAAAAGAGTCTATGACTCAAAGGATTGTATTTCCGATTATACAGTAAATAAAATAAATAAAATAAATAAATCCCTCGGAGGAAAATGGGAAAAGAATCAGGCAGTGCACAATGAAGTGTCTGACCTCACAGGCCCCATACACTGGAAGGGTCCTCTTCCCAGCAAAACTGGATCTGTGTCATCATCGGGGGCAGGGAGAGTATGCTGACCCCTGCCGGGGGGTGGGAGTAAGGCATGGAAGAAGAGGATGAGGATGGAGCAAATTCCCTGAGGAGTTGGGAGATGGGGCTGATGGTTGGTTCCGGATGACAAGAAAGCCTGCACTAGAGGGTGAGAAACAAATTATACAAAAAATAAATAAGCTAACTTTGCTAAGATTCTAACCACAGAGATGTCTCAGCACCCACCCACACAGTTTGTAAAGAAGAGTTTCAACAGTCCCTTATGCAGTTCTTCTTTATTAAATGTGAAAGATCACACACAATCTCCCACACAGAATGTGACAGCAGCAGAATGGCTCACGACTCAATATGTGTCACCCCCTTTGGGATTTTTTCAAAGGATTGGTGACACCAAGTAATCTCTCCTTTTATAGCAGCCCATGTAATGTTCACATCCTATTTTAAAGTGACAGTGCTAAGGTAAAGTTTAATGATCACCAAAATGGGGATCACATGATGGATGCCAAGAGAGAGGATGTGCTCTAAGTAAGCTCCCACACCCATGCCTTAATTTAACTTATTTTAACCACTTGGTTCAGTCTAACTAATTCCTTTCGCCCGGTACTCATCCTCATTTCATTAGGGAACAGTCAAAGTCGACAAATAGCAGCTGTATGGAGGCAGAAATGAGAGATCCTCCACCATACCACATGCCCCCAACAACCTCGATGAGGGACGAGCAGGCCAAGTGGGCAAGCACAATCAGTTGCTGCTGCGCCACTGCCAACATCGTAGGCCGCATTAACTGAAGACAAATTCTAGGAGGGTCTTAATTTGCTTAAAGAAATGCTGACAAATCTGTCGATGGATCTCCACACTATGAAAGCCGCAGTGGAACAACTAGCAACTCATACGGGAGACAATGAGGCCAGGATTTCATCTTTAGATGACTGGTGCAATCGGACAGATCCAGAGCTGACTACTCTATATCAAAAAAATTGAGGAGAAAATAGAGGACCTAGAGGGTAGGTCCAGAAGGAATAATTTGGTAATACTGGGCATACCTGAAAAGGAGGAGGGTAGGGATGTAATTCTTTTTGTCCAAAAGTTTTGTGAGAAGCTCACAGGCCCCTCTCCTAATGGGCCTACCTACATCGTCAAGTGGGAACACAGAACCCTCAGTCCAATCCCCCAACCGGGCACCCCCTCAGACCACTGATCTTTCATCTGTTAAATTTTTTAGACAAACAGCACATCTTGAGCGCAATTAAAAATATCAAGGAGTTTCAGTGTGAGGGAAAGAAACTTAGGATTGCCCAGGACCTATCGTGTACTGTTCAGCAGAAGTGAGCTGCACTTCACCTGGTAATTGCTAAAATCATAGCAGCTGGCATAAATTTTAGAGTTAAATACCCTGCTGTTCTTCAGATCTACCTTAAAGACCAATGACATTCCTAGAACACTGACGACCAGGCAAGAATTGCTCTCCAAGGCTTGCTGCCGGATCTTTTCAAGTGAAGACTGCGGTGCAAATGTGGAATCCTTCTGTATTAATGGTAAGCGAGGCTTTGGTTGTTGTGCTTTAATATCTTTGGTGCTGCGCAATATTAACAGCAAATGACTCCTTGCTTCTAAGTTTGTAACTGTGCATTAACTTGGGGAAAAAGTATTTTGGTACAGTTTTCCTTTTCACCTCGGCTAATGTCAGCATCGGGACCTCAACTGTGTTTCCCCTTCTGTATTGTTCACTCTGGAGGTCAGCCAGAATATTTTCAGTGGATCCACGCTTGAGCTGTGACTTTTGTCTTTTGTTTTTTGGATTCGGGACAAGCTGAAGAAAGGGCTTCCAATTTATTTCTGAGACTGACTATTATTAAAAAATCAAAAGGTTTGTTTTGGTTGTGGCCTTTGCCTGATTGTAAGGGGCCTGGACTCCATCTCGTGGACATTTCAAGCAACAGTAAATGAGATGAATTATATTGCCTGCATGCTGTTTATAATCCTTTGACTTAAATGACTTGAGCTAATCCAAATGGGCACAAGCTTCAGATCTGCAGTTGTTTTGGTTGAACTTTTGGACTGCCTTTTGAATCAGTGTTAAGCACTCCTTTTGGGATCAGCCCAGTAACATCCATTTATTTTTACATTCAGATCTTTTTGCAGTGTTTAATTGATATTACAGTCTCTGGGGGGTCAGTGGGGCCTTACATGATCTAACTATTTAGCCTGGTTTATTGTTTCTTTGCTTCAAATACAGATCAAATTTCATTTGGTTATTCTGCGATAATCACTATCCCATAGCTCTGATACCGAAGACTTAAGAGTGTTTTATTTGAGAGAATACCCCCAAGAAGAAGTGGTCCCCTTATTACAGACCTGTATCCCTGAATCTCAGAGAGGAGAGCATTGAACTCCTTTTAGTTGCTCACCCTTGACTCCCCTGGTTCGGGGACTCTGCGCCCTTTTATTATAATGTTTAGAGGTAATCACAGACCCACAGGCCTTCTTCTTTTCCCTTTTGATGTTTCAACATGCTTTACTAAAGCAACAATGTTCTAGCTATACCTGTAGGATTTAGTGCAGGGGTGGGGTGGGGCATATGCTCTGTGCAGTGCAATTGAATCATGTCCCAGGCTGTATGGCATTTCAGTCACTAGGATTGGGGTTGAAGGAATGGGGATGGGGGTTGTTAAGAGAATTTCATACGTTTGTTCGTTAGTGGTTAGTTGTTTGTTGTTGATGTTAATTGTTAGAGGGGTTATGCTTCCTGGATGAGGGAGGGTGAGGGTGCATTTGCCACTTTGGGAAGGATCTACTATACAGGACATCTCTTTATATCCTAGCTGGTATGAGGGTGGGAAGGGGGTGGGCAAGCCTGGCGTGTCAGAGAGTTGCGGCTCAACACCATTTCCTAACCAAGATAGTTCTGGAGGGAAGACAGGAATGGCCTCTGGTTCCCCTTGTAACACTTTGCTCGACAGGTGTTATGGGTAGTCAGTATAACTTTATTGGTTGGAATATCAAAGGGATTCAAGACATGCATAAACAAACTCCTGTTTTTTGACATCTCCAACACCTGAAGGCCCACTTTGTCTGTTTGCATTAGACGCATCTTAAGAGGGAAGATGTTTCGCTACTAAGGAGGCTGTGGGCGGGACAAGTTTTTTGGGCTGGGTCCTCCTCTAGACGGGGAGGTACAGCAATACTGGTGGCCAAATCAGTCCCATTTATAATGGTACAGGAATGGTGGGATCCATTGGGAAGATATGTTATTCTCCTAGGCACTCTGGAGTCCTTCCCTATAATATTAGGTTACATTTATGGCCCAAATGTAGAGACTCCACAGTTCTTTGTTGATCTGCTGTCGGTGGTGGTAACTGACCCCACTAGGCTCACTATCCTAGGAGGAGACTGGAATATAGTACCCCAAACTGAAACTGACTGTTCGGACAGCAGAAGAGTTGGCCTATCTCCAGCCCAAAGAACACAAAGGGACCTTATGACAGGCACAGGGACACTTGATGTGTGGTGCACTCTGAACCCCAGGGACTGCCAATACACATACTTTTCCCCACCCCATAAGACTTTATCCCACATAGAGTACTTCTTACTAAGCACTGCATCGCTACTGGGGGTTTTAGAGGTGGATATCCATCCCAGGGCCCTGTCTGACCATTCCCCAGTTAGCATCTACTTCCTTCAAGGACCGGGGCTCAAGAAAGAAACCCTTTGGCACCTTAATACACAGCTGTTACAGAAGCCTTCTCTGTTTAAACACATTTAAAGTTTCATCTCCACCTTTCTGGAGATTAATAAAGGATCTGTGACCAGGGTGGACCTCGTCTGGGCCGCGCTTAAATGCTCGCTCCAGGGAGATCTCATCCATTTAGCGAACACAAATGCAAGTCAGAGTAAGGCCCAGCTGAATTCTATATTAGGAGACATAAGACACCTAGAATATTCCCTGCATCTATCCTCCCCCGAGTCCAATTGGTCCAAACTGCATCTTCTTCAGTCTCAGTATGCAGACATAATGGCTCAAAAAGCCGAGCTTTCCTTGCATTGTGCTAAAATGCTATATCTGCAGTCAGGTGAGCAAGCAGGGAAGCTTCTGGCCCTCAGACATAGACAGGCCAAAACTGCTAGATTTGTGTCTAGTCTGCACCCTTCCCCAGAGGAGGACATTACCTCTGACCAGAAGGAGATTATAGCAATTTTTGGCAACTAATGCAAAACACTTTACACAGTTGAAGAATCTCCAACCCCTGTGGGCCTCACCATAGCTGAACACCTGGACTCGGTAGCCCTTCCAAGTCTTTCACCCTTTGGGGTCACATAAGTGTCCTTAAAATGAACATTCTCCCACAGGTCCTATAACCAATGGGTATGTTGAACCTCCTTCACCCTAAATCTTGGTTTACCCAACTGTGGAGAATGTTTAATAAGTTTTTATGGAGAAACAAGGGAATTTGAAGGGGCTATGCCAAACTTATTGCACACAAACTGTGGGGGGGGGGGTTCTTGCCCTCCCATCCTCTTTTCCTACTATGGGGCCCAGCATATGAGTAAGCTGACTAGATGTACAGATGACCCTGCCATGCAACAGACCAGTCCCTATACTCACACATGGGTCAGAATTGAGCGGGCTCTTGCAAAACAATCCCGCTGCTCCTCATTAGCACCAGTGAATCAACTCCTCCTCCATCTACCGAGTTTCGTCAAAAACTCCCGGTTGGCTGGTCCCTCTGAGCGCTACACCAGACACAGATACACCTATCCCTTAACTGGCATAACTCACCAAGTCATACCCCTTTTAATAACCCTCATTTTTTGATAAATAATCACACAATCCTGCCATCTTTCTACCTTCGGCTCCAATACAGTGTGTTAGTGGACTTCAGCAATGGGGACTCTTTACTGCCTTTCTCTTCCATACAAGAGAAGTTTCAGCTAACCAATAAAGATGTCTTTAAGTACAGACAAATAAAACACGCAATCCTTACTTTCTTAGGACCCAAGCCCTGGGCCTCCTCATCACAGGAAGACTTACCCGCAGTGCTCAGGGTAGCGAAACAACCACATGCTGTCTCTGGCGTATATAAACTCCTGCAAGATCTTGACCCTGCTCTCCCATCAGGGGTCTGTTACTATTGGAAGCTGACACTCTCCCTCCCAGATAACCCTGTCTACTGGAGTAAAGTTTGGAAACCATCTATAGATTTATTAAACAGGACACACTGAGACCTACACAATTCAACACAATGCATAACCTGTACTATACTCCTATTAGATTGCATGCTATTGGAAAGCTGGTATGCCCTCTTTGCCACAGGTGTGGGGAAGAGCTGGGATCTCTGTTTCACATTTTGTGGGAATGCCTGATTGCCCCAAAATTCTGGAGTTCCATTAAAGACACCCTGGACCCCATCCTGGGCCTAGAATCTCTATTTATTCCAGAATTCTGCCTGTTAACCCTATTCCTGCAGGGTACACCCAATTTTCAGAAAGCCCACCTAACCCTAGTGGCAGCCACAGCCAAGTTGATTATACTTAGGCATTGGAAGGATGAATCCCTGTCTTCGGTTTTAGAATGGCACCGTGAGATTTTAATGGCCATCCAATTGGAAAAGCACATTGTTACTATGCGACATAGGTTGGATGCTTACCAGTCATTATGGGAACCTCTTTTGGCTTTACTATCCCTCTGGCAACCTTAGACAGCCATTTCAGAACCTCAATTTCCACACTCCTGACACACAGGATTGGGGAGGGGAGGGACCAAGGGGGGGTTTATGTTGTTTGTATTCTGTATTGTTAATGGTTTTACTCTATTTGTCTGATTGTTAAATGTTTTTGCAGCTGTACTGGTCTCATGTTTTACCTATGGTAACTTGCTGCTGAAAATCAATAAAGTATATTGAATTAAAAAAAATAAAAATACAATAATCACCAAAACAAACGTTAGCCACTTCAATTATTTCTAAATAAATTAGATGTTTCTGTGTGTTGATATATTGTGAGGTATGACTATACAGTAACTCATAGACCTTAAAAAGGAGGATGCATTTGACATTTTCTTTAATCTTGCTTAAAGGATGTACATGTAATAAGCTCCCACAGATTGCAAAATAAGATCAGAATATAAAGTCAGCTTCCATGACTCTTTGTGAAAATTGTTTCATTTCATAAGAATTATGTTGAAGTCATATATGTGAATATTGGCCAGCCATACAACTGATTTACCATGGTGGAGAAAGGAAAAGGCTGGTGGGAGTAGTAATAAGATTGTATTCATGGGGGACTCCAATGCAAAAATAGCAGAAGAGTTGCACGAACACTGAAGGACACATGTGCAGATGCAGCTAAGGTGATTCATTTGCCTGCAGTGCAGGTCAAATGAGTATGATCCACAGATAAGCAGTGCATGTAGATGGAGAAACTGACTGTTGTGTGCATTGTGATACGAAGTACAAACTCTAAGGACATGAGAAGGTCATTTATTTACTTAGAGATGTTCATAATGGGAAAGATGTCCAGAGGGATCTTCTCCAGCACTATCATGGCTCTAGGCCATGCGAGGAATGACAGTGGCATCAATTAGATAAGCTACCTTTGCTAACATTCTAACCACAGAAATATCTCAGCACTCAAAAGTTGCAGATGCGAAAGCTTCCCCAGTGCAATTCTTCCTTATTAAATGTACAGCCTTTCATACAATCTCCCATACAAAACATGACAGTAGCAGTATGGTGCACATCTCCTAACATTCCATCCCTTTTGGGGCCTTTTCAAATGTTAGGCAACCCCAAGTGACCATCTCTTTTAAAGTAGTCCAAATGAAGTGCATATAGAATTCTAAACTGAAAGTGTTAAGGTGAAGTTTAAAATCAGCTTAACAAAACAAACCCTAGTCAGTTCTAAGCAAATTAGATTTGCCTACTTGATGATAAGATATAGATATGAAATAAATCATGACTATAACTCAGGTTTAAGTACTTTATTAGTTATTCAGCTTTTTTTAGCTGTTATGATAATGCATTACAAAAGCAGAGGTTATTAGAAATTCAGATAACACTGTAATATATTTTCACAACTGAAATGTTATAAAAACTGTTAGCTATTTCCATTTCAAAGCTATATTACACAATAGGACAACATGTAAAGTCATAATTTGTAATTCTTATGAGGAATTTCAGCTTTCACAGTCATGCCAAAGGGTTTTAAAGTTATTAGCAGTAGATTAAGAGAATGAGATGACAATGTGTTGCCCTACTTATGAATATATCTTCAGTCTTAGTTCCTCAAGCACAATTCCTAATTGTTATGCAAATAACTATATTAAAGAGCTAGTGTACTGCTTAGAAACCGCCTGCAAATAATTGTAACTTTCAGATGTAGTCAGTTATCACTTCTTGTATCTCAAGTATTTTTTCTTTTCTGTTTGCTAATTTAAAGATTTTCCACCTAGCAGTACTGGGGTGATGTGTGGAGCAGCACTGTGTCTGGAGGGGGAAAAAAAAGTCAGTTCTGTTCCTCCCACTACATCAACACTGAGACCAGACCGAGTACAACATCACTAGTAACCAATGAGAACCATTTCTCATTGCCAGGTTTCACTTTCACATGAAGCAACAGGGACTGGCTTTCCCTGGTTACTAGTGATGTCACAATTTCCTGCATTTTGATTGGTAGCTTGTGAGAGTCACTGCTCAGGCTGCAAGGATTGTGCTGCCTCAAGGTGTTTGGTCTCATTTCTGACGATGCAGTGGGAGGAACAGAATTGACTGTTTTTTTTTCCTCTAGTGGAGTGCTGGTCCACACATCACTCCCATACTGGCAGGTGGAAAGTCTTCTAATTAACAAACAGAAAAGAAAAATACTTTCGATATAAGAAGTGATAGCTGACTGCATCTGAAAATTACTATTAATCCCAAGCAGTACACTAACTCTTTAAGCTAGGTGTCCTAACTTTCCAGGTTTTTAATTATTACAGTACTAGTTTTTAATACAGTGTTTGGTATTAACAACAATCCCATGAGAAGAACTATTAGAATTCAAAAATAGTTGGGCCCACTTCTCAAATCGTGGCACTAGTCACGCCAAAGCTGGCTTACACTGATTGCTGGTGCACCATGGATCCTGAGCACCCTTCCTGGTGGTCTAGCACCCCCCCAATCCCTGTAGAATTAAGGCAATGGTTCCCTGGTGGTCTAGCACCCCCCCATTCCCTGTAGAATTAAGGCAATGGTTCCCTGGTGGTCTAGCACCCCCCAATCCCTGTAGAATTAAGGCAATGGTTCCCTGGTGGTCTAGCACCCCCAATCCCTGTAGAATTAAGACAATGGTTCCCTGGTGGTCTAGCACCCCCCAATCCCTATAGAATTAAGGCAATGGTTCCCTGGTGGTCTAGTGGATCCACTGCCCAATCTCAGTATCAATAAAATATACCTTCCCTGGTAGTCTAGTGAACCCCCCTCCCTATCCCTAATTGGCTCATATGATTATATTTAAGTAGTCCCTGGTGATCTAGTGGACCCCCACCCCCCCGCCATAGCAAGCAGTGCCCCCACCACCCCTGCTCCCCAATCCCATCCCTGAGCAAGCAACTGGCACAGCCTCTCTCCCACCACTGCCAGCTGCCAACTGAACTATCAAAGAGTGCATACTGGATACAGTAGATGCTCATTGATGGACAGCTCTGTCACTCAATGAGGCATACTGTATACAGTACACCTCTGCAGTTTAGTTGGCAGCTGAAAGCTGACAGGTAGAGGAAGATGTGCCAGTCATGGGGCTCAGGGATGGATCAAGAGTGAGGTGGTGGCTCTTGCCTGCTTGGATGGGGAGATGGAGCTCACCAGGACCACCAGGGAAAACTTATATAGTATAATCATATGGGCCAATAGGGGATAGGAAGGGAGTATATTTTTATTGATAGGAGATCAGGTGGGGTCCACTAGACCACCAAGAAACTACCCATCATGATGAGAATCATGCAGGGGTCATGGTACTTTGGTGCAGGTTGTCAACCCTCTCAGAGGGCAAATTCCTAAGTACCCTTAGACCAGCTCTATCTGGTCTAATGGTACTTATAAATGTGTCTTCTTGGACTGTTTTGAGCACCCCTAAGTTGGGGATATAGCAGCCTACATCTGCCACAAGCCTCCTAGCAC
Source organism: Neoceratodus forsteri (assembly GCA_016271365.2). Classification (NCBI taxonomy): domain Eukaryota; kingdom Metazoa; phylum Chordata; order Ceratodontiformes; family Ceratodontidae; genus Neoceratodus; species Neoceratodus forsteri. The sequence continues at coordinate 579,802,161 of CM057456.1, forward strand.
CATTCTGAAGCCAATTTTGTGCCAGAAAAATGGCCAAGCCCCTTTTGGGGCAGGCTGTCTTTGAGAATTGCTCCCAGTGCATCTTTTGGCTCAAGAGGCACTTTGCACCATTCCTTGTGGCACAAGCCTCATGCACCATTCCAGGGGCCTTGAGAACCAGGCCACCGGAGTTTAAATTCAGTAAAGATCTAGACCATCAATTTATCATGCACGTTAGATAAAATTCTCTATAAAATTTGTTTGAAGACATTTGCATGTGTGATGGATGTTGCTTTCTGAGAGATTTGCTAGATTGCATTATGCTGCAGCATCTGTACTTCTTTGCTTGATTGACATAACAAGCTCCTCCTTTGGTATTCTGAAAATGTCTGTCAATACATATTCTAAACCTACAGTAATGGTAATTTTATGTTTGAATGAAATATAGATAATGGAATGTGAACCCTTTATTTGAATGCTCATGTTTTCCTTCATACAAATCATAGGAAGATGATTATCAGGTATTTGCTATAATTCCAAAGAAAAAAAATATCACTCTTTCATTGGCTATGGTGGACAATGAAAATTACACAATTCTGCCTGTAATATATGTACTGGAACACAGTTTGGTATATTAAGAATTAATCTGTACAGCTTAAGTATCATTTCAACAGAAGAAATATCAGCTGTACCCCATATCTCACAAGCAAATAAAATTGCTGTTTTTATCTTAGTATTCAAAACAGTAAGTAAGCCTTTAACCAAACGTCCCCATATTTATTCATAAACTTCTTAATACCTCTGATTACTTAACCAATTTTTGCTTTACATAATCTAAATGTTTGTTCTACACTGAATTGATCACAAACTGAATACCAAGATAATCATAAGTGGGTACTGTAGCAATAGGTTTCCCATGAATATATATTGTAACTAATATATGTCTTTCTTGTGACTTCTGAAGACTGATAACTGAGTTGCATTTTGACAAGTTCTTTTTTGTAAATAATTAAGCCTTTTCATCCCATTGGGTCCTACTGATGACACCCCCCATTCCTGTCACCAACCTTTTCATGGACTTACCGGTTATCCACCATGTACACAGAATCATCTAAGGTAGGTGTGCAACTGTGTCAGTTGTGCAAGAATCTTCAGTGTGTAGGTTTGTGCTCACCAAAAGACAGGTAGGGTACAGTTCAGAGGTGGCAAACCCAAGACAGACAAACCAAAAATATCAAAAGGGACTGCACTCCAGCACCAGGATTTGTCGTCAATGTAATCACATTTATTGGCACAAATGGAAAAACAACAAACCAAAAGGATTTGTGCCAATAAATGTGATTACTTTGAAGACAAATCCTGGTTCTGGAGTGCAGTTCCTCTTTGGTATTTCAATTATGCAACAGCCTGCAGGAAGCATCGGCATGGAGCAGCCTGGCATTTTTCATTTTCTCCCCATGGGGCACAGCATGCAACAGAAGAATTGTGCATGCATGCTGTGGCATGCAGAAGCACCAGACGTCCATCGGCTGCCCATTCCTTTGTATGTACTCCCATCTGTGCTGCTACCGATCCTGAACCATGTGGCAGTCCTTAAGCAGGAGGCTTATCTCCACACTCCCCAAGGAAGGAGAGCAGTCCTTGGGATGCTCAATCCTTCCTTCCCCGGCTAACTCCCAATGATCCACACTTATCCTTGAATGAGGGTTGCCGGTGGAGCAAGCAGTAGTTCTACTGCTGTGCTACTGGGTTTGCTGTTTTGATTAATTCTAAGAGACTTTTCTGTACATAGTTTTGCAAATCTATTTACCTTCCGTTGTAAGCCCAATAATGATGCTGAAACAAGGACAACAGTGTCTGCATAAGCCAATAAGCTAACTGATTTGTTTATTACCATCTGAGAGTTGAAATCTATATCATATAAATTACTTATGACATCATTCAGATATAAATTTGCCAATAAAGGAGTTAAAATGCAGCCCTGATGGATGTCCACATTAGTATTAATTGCATCTGTGTTTTTGTGAGGTCTGGTGCTAATGTCTTACAGAAATTTATCAACAATTAAAAAGAGGGTATTCCATAATATTTTATGACTCGCACTATCAAACGCCAGATTAAAATGTATGAAGCAGCAGAATAGTTTACTTCCCTTAATCTTAAAGGGAAACTGTTAGTCCCTTTAGGCCTCAAAGTGTCTTTAGTTTAAAAACACATTATGATTGGTCACATTTTGTAAGGATTGTTGATGTAGCTAGTAGTTTGATTCTGATTTTTGTTTTCATTCTAAAATTGAAAAAGAGACTGTCTGTCTTATTGGTGTTACCTCACAAAAACATGTTTGTCTACAGTCCTTGATCAACTCCCACAGTACTTCTCAGAGACTTGGGAACACACCCAACACAGTCTAGCCACTCATGATGCACTGGGAGGGGAGGAGATGATTGCATCATTAGTGGATGTACTTTTTGGGGTTTTCTTGGTGTTCAGAAAATATGCAATAAGAGTATATCTAGGATTTAAAATAAAATAAGGCTGGATATAATTATACCACTAGAATTCATTTCAGTTCTACTAAGAAGGGAAGCATATAAAACAGCCAGCAGCAGCAATGAATTTTAGAGAAAACAAGCAATCATAAAATGTGGAGTTTCAAGTAGAAATGCTATGATGCAAAAATGGCTGACAGTGTTCCGTTAATATATTTATGTGCTAAATATGAAAGAATCATGCAGCGTTGTATAGTGGATCATGATTTCCTGAAACAATTATGTGCTTCATCCAATATTCCATTTTCTTAGACCACATTCTGTAATCTTTCCAGTACTAAACGTGAAAATAATTTTTATGTTGAATATACAGTATGAGCTTGATTGGGCGATAGATCTGGGATTCATTTGTCAGTCCTTTTTAATGTATTGCATATATCAGGTTATCAGCCTAGATGGTGGGATAATTGTATATTGTATTATGTGATAGTAAAGATGATACAAGAGTGGGATCCACAGGCCTTGGAAATGTTTTAAAACATCATCTACCATGTTATTACTGCCTGTTGTTTTATTTTATTTGGTTTGATCATTTGCATGTATGATTCCATCAATCAAGAAACAAATGGGACAAGGCAGGAACAATTTCCCTGGAATACCTCTAAGTTCATCAGTGATACCCAAATGTGAAATTTCCTGCATATTATTTCAGTAAAATATTGTTCCCACTACCTAGGTTGAATGAATGCTTAAATAGAATCTGTAGAAATAGTGAAACCGTTTACCACCAATTGCTAGAAATCTCTAGTATTGTTTTGCATTATTACTTGATTTAATTTATGCCGTAGTTTCAGATGATGTTTACATTTTTCTTGTTTAAGGATGCTATACTATATTTTCCTTTGTTGATTCATTAATTGGAGGCCTGATATTGTTTTACAAGTTTTAGTTCTACTAATAAATGTATTAAATTCCCTCTTTTCTTTTTAACAGGTATCACAAAACAGAAGTTATTTCACCACTTAATATTATCTTCTTGTTATATAGCATGGAAGTTAAATAACTCATACATTTTTGAAAATGCTGAGTTCAGAATGAAGGATTGAAAGAATGAAGAATAATGTCCTTATAGTCAAGGGCTTGGGTAGATTAAAGCATTACATCAAAAATGCCTATATTCTTCATTGTTCACTTTATTTTTTTTTCAGATTATAAAGTTCTATGTTCTCATTTCAAAAGCTATCCGAGTTATTAGTTTCAGTGACATATTTCAGTCATATATAAAGGTAAATATGGTAATTTAGAACACTGTTATGATTTCCAGATTGATTATCTTATCAATAGCATCAATGTTAGACCACACTAAATAAATTAGAGATGCTCAGTTTGCTGAATGATATGTACCATATATTCACCCTCAGAATCACCATGTGCCTTTCTGTTTATAAGAATGTAATCTACATCTTGCATTAAATTATCAAGTTTTTTTACAACATCATTAAATTTCACATCCTTAGTTGCTCTTTTATCTGACAGATTACTGATCAGCGTAGTTATCCTAATTTCACATTCACATGCATTACTGGATCTTGTTCATCATCTCCACAAGCTGGGATTCTTGCATTAAGCTCACCAACTGATGGTATACCATAATCTATATATCCATTAGTAGTAATGATAATAATATTTGAAAAAGTTATCCAGATTTTGTCTGTATTAGACTTACAATGGGGGGGAGGAATTGAGAACCAAGAGTTTTATACAAGAGACATTAAATTTAATTAGTAAACTATAATCACTATGTAATTACACTTTTTCTAACTTAAGTCCTTTTTGAAGCTTAACTGCTGTTAATAGGCTTTTTTGACAGCATCCAGATTTATTAAGATTTTTTTGTTTTCATTTGAAAAATATCAATCCAAGGATGTTTTGCATTTCTGAAGATCACCACATTTCCTGAAGTATAACTATATCATGTGATAGTATAAATCTGATGCAATCTCTAGCCAATAATTTATTCTTCAGTCCATCTATATACCAAGATAGCATCTTCCAGGTTTTAAAAGCCACATTATGAACAGTTGGACTAGTAATCATTGCCTCCTGTCAGTTCTCATTAACATTCAAAAGTGGCAAATATTGATTCTCAGATTGTTGAATAAGATATGAAGGTAAAGGTGCATTTGCTTCAAAATGTAAAAGGGGTTGAGAATAGAAATGCCTGAGGGTAGCTCTCCCAAGTATAATTTATGTAACCTCCCCCCTCCGGGGTTGGGGTATTAGTTTGGCGTACTAATGCGTATACCTTTGGAGAATGGTGTGGGGTTATTACAGCCCAGAGCTTTAAAGGATTGAATTTCTGCCAGCTGGGGCTGTCTGTATTAGAAGCATCATGGTGGGATGGCCTTCTGGTTGACATGAGAGTGCACAAGTGGGAAGGAGAGGAGTCAAAACAGAAGAGTAGGGGGACTTTGTAGAGAGAGAGAGGGAGGGGAGAAGATGTTGTGGCAGTCATACAGTGGAAGAGGCCAGTTCCCCTGAAGGGAGCCTGCAAGTCCTGCTGTTGGAAGACTTGTGGCTGCTGTGGGTGTGAGCCTTGGTTATGGCAGAGAGGATGGCAGAACTGAGAGAATGTTTGGGACTCTATGTCCCTGGTAGGAATCCACCCCAGAATTACGAACCCCCAGGATCTCAAATGTCAAAGATCTGTGGCCTAGAGGGACTACGTAGGGCCTCAGATTGAGTTCTGCATTCTGCACTGCTGTGACAAGGGAGGAGAGTGTCCAAGTGCTATTGGGACATGTCCTGTAGTTGAGAGCCAGTCACTCAACATGGGCATTACGATCCAGTGAGTGTGCAATTCAACTTTGGCCCTGCCATAAGAGTGGGGAGTTTTCCTGGAAACTGAAGAAATGCTGCCTGTGGATTATACAGTTTGATATAGCAGACCATGACCTACTGCTGACCATATTCCAAAGTATCATCCTAGACATCACTGCTGTTAAATGGTTTACATGCTACCTTACAGGCAGGCAGCATCAAATCAAGGCTCAAGGGGACTTGTCACCACAGAAAACACTTCTTAGACGTGTACTGCAGGGTTCAATACTAGGACCGTTACTATTCTCGATATAAATTAACAGCATCAATGCTGGTATCAACCAAGCAAGTGTTCATTTTTTTTTTTTGCTGATGATACAGTCCTCTATGTTGCCAGACCCTCCCGTGAAATTTCTTGCAGTGCACTGCAACAAGACTTTTAAACCTATTGCAGCATAATCTCCTGAATCTCAGACTCTTGCTGACTGCAAAGAAAACGAAAGCTATGATGTTTTCCCCAAAACTTAATTCGGTCACTTCTCCCTCTTCAGGAACACTGCAGAAAATAATCTCCCTCCTGGGGGGAGCCCATTGATCTAGTAGACAAATTCAAGTATTTAAGATTCTAGATCAATCACAAATTCTTCTATACAGTTCACATAGAGGAAGTGGCAAAAAAGTTAAAACAAAGATCAGGACTGTTCTTCAGAATCAAGCACCTACTATCCCAGGAAGCTAAACTGAGATTAGTGCAATCCACATTCCTCCCCCTCCTGGACTATGCTGACCTCCTGTATAGCCATGGCCCAAGCACCGCATTGGCCAAACTTGACACCCTGTACAATAGGGTGCTAAGATTCATTACTGGTGCTCCGTACAGGACTCACCACTGCTTCCTTCATGCTCTTCTTGGCTGGCAGTCCCTAAAAACCAGGAGACTTAAAAATGTGGCACTTTGGACCTATAGAGCCCTAACTGGCAAGCTCTTGCAATATATAGCAAACCTCCTAACCAGTACCCCTGGAACTTATTCCCTCATGAGAAACTCCTACATCTCACTAGACATCCCTAGATTTAGAACACGCTTTGGGCTTTCATCCATAAGCCATGCTCTACCAGCCATATGGAACAACCTTCAAAAATCACTGAAGCTTTCAACTCTTGTTAAAATGGCAACCTGCAAAACATTACTTAGACTATACATTAGGGACACCTGCAACTACTACCCTTAACTTTCCCTCTAGTCCACTAGCTGCAGGGGCCTAGCATGCCTCACTCTCTCCCTGTCCACCCTCTCTCTAACAAACTTTATTGGTCTTCTCACTACACCAGTTCTTCTTCTCTTTTTCTTTCCCTTTTCCTTCCTTGTTGGGGTCTCAAACTATATTCTTTCCTTTACTTTCTGACCTTCCATTGCATTTCCCTATTCCATATGTTGATCACACTTTATAATATAGTGGAATGTACACATCCTATGTTGCACTTGGGCACCATATGCCCTATTTTTTTAATGAATGTTTTGTAAACATTAACCATGAGATCCTTGTGTCATATTGTTTTGTTTTTTTGTTTACCCTTACGACCTTGTATTACCTATTGCTATGTTTCAGTGCTGTGCTCGCTTACCAGGCCCACTTTGTAAATGAGATTCACTCAATCATGTTTTACCTGGTTAAATAAAGATTAATTGATTGATTGACTGATTGATTGATTGATTGAAATAATTGGGCTTTTAACAAGCTCAATGTGATGTAACGTGCTGCCTGCCTTTGGGGGTTGTCAGGTTCACGCCTCTCAAATATAGACATTGTGTGGACTGTTGAGCAGATTCGGGACTCTACTGTAATGGATCCTTTTGTCCTCTGCTGCAAAATCCTCTGTGAGAGTTACCCTGTAAGCTCCTGGAGCTATTAAGTTTTATTAAAGTATCCTTCAGTTGCTGTTTTACAAGTTGCCTGTTTGTCATTTTTGCACTTCAAGCTGCTAAGTGACTTTTGCTTTACAGCCTGGCCACACAGTGGTTTGTGCACCTCAAAACCCAAAACTGTAAGTCATCTTTAACAGTTTTCGCTGTGGCACCCCCTCCCCATGGACAGTTACCATCAGCATACCCCTAGACACTGGGGAGCGGGTGGGCTACACATGAAGGCTCATCCTGGATGTTTTGGAGGTGCCTTTCCATGTTGGGTTGTCCCTGCAGAGGGAACAGAGGAGGCCAGAGAACATGGTGGACTGAATGTGGTGAACTGTGTTGACTAATATGGTGCTTGAGAGTTGAGGAATTTCACACCCTTCAAAGGATATTGGCTTGGGGGGGGGGCTGATAAGTGGAAGTGTGCGGTCAGTGCATGTGAGGACCATGCAAATGGACTGGGTCATAGTATATGGAGTGGACTGTCCTGACATGTTTAGGGTTGAGTTGGTGACTTCCTACTATGTGCAGATGTGTTTTGGAGAGATGACCAGCCTGATCATGTCTCCAGTCCTGTGTTTGCTCTCTTAACGTTAAGTCTTAGAGTGCATTTCAAACACCAGAGTGGTTTATTATCAAAGACGGAACAAGAGCCCTCAACATCCGAAGTTTTGTGCCATCTCAAATGTTGAAATGGATGTAGGAGTTGGTGGCTAGTTCAACAGCTTCCAAGGAGTGTGCCCTTTGCCACTATAAGGGACAGGAGATGGAGTCTATCCCTGTGTGCAAGTGGTGTCATGTGGGCAAAAAAAGAGTCTGTGGGTACCAATCGCCTCTGTACCCCCGGCAATGGCCAAGTCAGTCAGCTACCTCCTTGAAGTCAGAAGAAGCCATTGGTGAAGGATGGGAAAAGCTCCACCCAGGAAGCAGAAGCCATGGTTCCTGGTGACAGTTTGGAGACAGGGGTGCCATTTAGGGGGGTGGGGGGGCAGTCGCCCCCCACTTTGCATGCCATTGTTGTTTTTTTTGTTTTTTAGTCCCTGGCTCCACCCCCACAGCCCCTCTGACCAGTTGTTGCCCCGCCGAAAGCTGAAATGGACCCCTGTTTGGAGACTGTCCAGCAGGGTGGTGAATAATATCTCCTGCATCAGCAAAGCAAGGCAAGATTAGAACTCTGTCATTCCTAACATGGACCCAGTGCCCAGGCTGCTGACTCTGGAGGATTTCTTTTTTTTATTTATATTTTCTGCTCCTCCACAGAGCTGACAGGCAGCTCTGGCCCTTCCCTCTGAGGGTTTTTCCTCTGGCCCTGGTTGTAGCTGCTCTGCAGACCCACCAAAATTCCCCCACAGATTACCTCCCCCACAGTGAGGCCAGGGTGAGGAGTGCTGGTGAAATCCCCCCCAGAGCACACTCCAGAATTGGGGGCGGCATCATGGGGAACGACTTGCCCATCATGGGTCCCATCAGCTTCCGGCTTTTCCTCCATGTTTTCTCCCTGAGCCCATATCCATGCAAGGGGTGGGGGGGCTGTCCCCTCCTCAGTGGAGGCAGACTATCACCCTGGATGTGGGCCCTTCCCATGCATGGCTGTGCACCTGTGCCAACACCCAGCCACTGCTAGGTGTCAGTCTAGAGTGCACAGCACTAGTCACCCCTCCCCAGGGATGAAGAGCTGTCTAAGGACACTCAATCCTTTCCTCCCCAGCTGACCCCTGAGCAACCCGAGTCTGTTCCCAAATCCAGGTCACCAACATGGTGCAAGGTGTGGCGTCCAGCACCTCAACCCTTAGCGCCACTGGGCTGGCTCACCCCAGAGGATTTCTGTGCGCCTAATCAGCCAATCAAGGTAAAACCAGCCAAGCCCTCAGAGACCACTATGGTTTAGTAGCAAGATCCCTCAGGTTCTTCTTCAGAGACTTTGGGTGTTTCCCAGTCTGTGAGTCACAGTCCAGAACTAAGATCTCCAACAGGACAGTCTGAGGTGGACCCCTCAAGTAAGCTGGAGAACGAGGTCTGGCAGTGAAGCCAGAAGTTTAAAATATTTGGCAGAAGGAGTCAGAAAAGGACTCCCCCATGGCACATTCATCTGTGATTTTATCTCCCAAACTGCGTATGTCCTCATATTGCACCACCTGCCCTGGGCTGTTTGAAACTCTCAGGCAGATATGGGAGCAGGAGCACCATGAGCAACAGGACCAAGCAGGCATATGGCTCACTCCAGGACAGGCTCCTAGAACCTCTATTAGTAGTTTGCCAGAGTGGTTCCAAGAGGAGCACATTGTAAGGAGGCAGGACTGAGAAGAGTACCTGTAGTATGAGTGCTCCTGTCTACCTGAACTTATCTGGGACATTATAGAAGAGAAAAGGAAAGAGTAGGTGTTTGGAGCCATCCTACAGAAAATTTATAGCAAGGATGGCCTGGATATGCATAGCCCCACTGACTCTTTGCAAGAGGCCAAACATGTTGCAATGCAGATCTGTGAACGTGGTGTCTATGATAGATTAACCATGACCAAGAATTATGCCATGCTGCAAGACTTGGATTGAAAATGTGCCCGGTACTCCATGGAGGTGAGTGATTCCTTTGGTCATCCCTGCACCAAGCCAGATCCCCACTACTACTTTGTTAATTGGTGAACTTTTGTTGCCCAGAAGTTCGGTGGAACCTGCAGTGCTGAGATTTCTACTTAAGTCTACAGATGGGTTAGACTGAACTTTTTTCTTTCCTTCTTTTCATGATTCATAGGGACTAGTATCTGGGACTTTTATTACAATATTAAAGTTGTGCTGGTTGGGACATTTGCTGCTTGGGACATTCAACTTGGTAGGTTTTGAAACCATGTATCCTGTGCTAGTAATAGTATTGTTGTAACTGTTAATACTAAATGTTAACTGTATTTCTATGAGCAAGAGTGTTGCTATACTATATAAGTACCTCTGTTGCATGATAGCTTATGCCCTGTTTGGGCCATTGAAACTGTTGCTGATACCATTATTGTGCAAGTACTGTACATTTATTCATGTTTTAAGTGATGTGGGATGCAGCATTTAAGTAGTGTCCAGTTTGGGCAGTGAAGCAGAAAATTTGGCAGGACCCCCTGGTTAGTTTAGGTAGGTGGGATTTAGACCTGGGATGCCACCCCCCTGGTTGCTTAGGCAATCCCCCCAGGAATCCAGGAGGGTGGGTGGCCAGAGAGAGCTTGAGCATATTTTTGAGAGTTGAGCTCTAGGGGCCCCTATTTTATTTAGGTTTGGTTGGTATTTTTCCACGTTCATGGTGAGACAGCCTGAGCCATTGTGGGGTTAGACAGGAGGGTAAGTGTGCATTCCTTCCCTGTTTGAGCCCTGTGGTGGTGACTGTTGGTGATCTGGGAACTCATCGAGGGTGCCAAGTTTTAAAGGGGGGCGAGTTGTAGCCCCCCTCATGGCGTTGGGGTATCTGCTTGGTGTACTAATTAGCACACCTTTGGAGAATGGTGTGGGATTATAGCAGCCCAGACCCTTGAATGGTTAAATTTCTGCCTCTTGGGACTGTTTATTTTAGAAGTACCCCAGTGGGGTGGGCTTTTTGGTTGGTGCAGAAGTGTGCAGGCAGGAAGGAGAGAAGTCAAAAAAGAAGAGTGGTGTGGACGTTGAAGAGAGCGAGAAGACATTGCAGCAGCCATAGAGTGGGAGAAGTCTGTTACTCTGTGGGGAGCCTGAGAGCCCTGCCATTGGAAGACTTGCAACTTCTGTGGGTGCAAGCCTGGGTTATGGCAGAGAGGATTGCTGAATTGAGGTATCCCATGAATATAGCGAGTAAAGTTTAGTGACTCAATATGGCCGATGTAAAAATAGCAAATGTGAAGTCAGTTATGTGCTTTTAATAGCACATAGCAAGTACAGCACTTTTCTTGCATATGGAGTATTTATTTGGTAGACTGTAAAGGGCTTTGTTTGTCAGGCCAGTTCTAAGCTGGCTGTCTAGTGTAGTGGGTATAGTCACTGCCCTGAGTGTGATGGACCTGGGTTCAGGACTGGCTAAGGATGAATTTTTGGTTTTTTAATATGTGTCTTCTTTTTTCTTCCTGAATTCCCATTCCCCCACCCTCCCAATTTTGTCCCCCCCACTTGCTGTTTGCTCCAACTTGTCCCTTCCTGAGTTTTTCCCCTGTTCCCATATCATCCTCCAATGATGATTATATTATAATTGGGGGGGTACAAGGGGCAAAGCCTCCACAAATGGGGAGCCCCCACATAATAAGTATCTTTAGATCATCCTCCGCAGAGAATGTAAGCACCACTCATTGTTTTTTGCAAGTGCTGTACTGCTCATCGCCGTTTTTGTTTTTGGCGATGTGCAGTCATGATTTTTGGTCTATGCCATTTTGTAGGCACTATTATCACATAGAACCCAGAAGTGAGAGAGTGTTTGGGACTCCATGTCCCCGGTGGGAATCCACTCCAGAGGCACAAGCCCCCAGGAGTTCAAATGTCAAGGATCTGTGGCCAGAAGGGAATATGTAGGGCCTCAGAAAGAGTTCTGCATTCGGCACTGCTGTGACAAGTGAGTTGAGTGTCTGACTGCCATTGGGATGTGTCCCGTAGCTGTGGGGCAGTCACTCAAGATGGGCGTTATGATCCAGTGAATGTGCAGTTCAGATTTGGGTCTGCCACAGGAGTGGGGAGTTGTCCTGGAAACTGAGGAGGGATTATGCAAGCAATAATACCCGACAGAGTGGGTGGTATTGGCAATACCGGACCGCCGAAGGCCGTAATGAGGCCCAATGCCACAGGCAGAGCATCTTATAACCCCTGGAAGGCCCGGTATTGTCCATTGCTTCATTGGGGACTGGGGCTCCACCTGGAGGGATGCAGGTCTATACAAGCATTATGGTCTCCATCTATCCAGGAGGGGAACCAGGATCCTAGGTGATAGGTTTAAATGCTTCATTGGCAAGCATTTAAACTAGCCAAAGGGGGAGGCACTGAAAAGAAGAAGGGAAATCCTAGCCTCCCCAAAAAAATCAGGATAGTTAGTGAGGTAAACACCAAGATAGAGCAGCCGATAGGGAGAAGGGCAGGGGTAAATGGAGAAAAAGGCAGTAAGGACAGGGATGGGGCAAAAAGAAATAAAGCCATAGAAAATGGAGGGTAATGAGTACCAATGCCCGTAGTCTAGGTAGAAAGCTCCCCGAAATGGTGGCCTTGATAGAAGAGGGATGCCTGTGTATTGTGACAGTCACAGAAACATGGTACACAGAGAACCATGACTGGGATGTCAACATACCAGGGTACACAATCTACAGGAGGGACAGGGAGGGAATAAGAGGAGGAGGAGTAGCTCTCTATGTAAGGGAAGAGATCAAAGCAACAGAACTAAAAGGTAAACAGGGAGAAGAGGAGGCACAGTGGGTCACCCAGGAGACTGGAAATGGCTCCACAATCCGCACAGGGGTTGCATACAGACCTCCATCTCAGGGGGAAGAAATGGACAAGGAAATGATAGAAGGCATCCTTAGGATGGCAGAGAAAGGGGAGATATTACTGATGGGGGACCTGAATATGCCAGATGTTAACTGGAGCACCTTTGTTGCAGCCACATACAAGAGCAGGGCCATTCTTGATGCCCTACAGGGGGCATGCCTCAGACAGCTAGTTTTGGAACTCACTTGGGAGGGAGCAATCTTAGACCTGGTACTTTCAAATGGGGATGGAGAGAGGAACTCCGATCTTGAAGTGGGTAGCCATCTGGGAACAAACGACCACCAAACAGTGTGGTTCACAATAAACTTAGCTGTAGAGTCAAGCCATACAAAAGTGAAGGTACTGGACTTCAGGAGGGCTGATTTTGTCAAAATGGGAGAGTGCCTCAGAAAAGCACTAGCAAACAGGCAAGAAGGTGAGGTGGAGCAACAATAGGGAAACATCAAAACCGCCATCACAGAGGCAACAAGCCTTTGTGTGAAGCAAATAAACAAATCAAAATGAAACAAAAAACACTATGGTTCTCAAAAGAAGAGACAGGGAAGGTAAGGGAGAAAAAGATAGCATTCAGGAAGTATAAGGAAACACAGAAGGAGCAGGACAGAGAACTGTACCAGTTAAAGCAGAAGGAAGCAGGGAAGACAGTCAGAATAGCAAAGGCCCAAACCAAGGAAAAGATAGCCAACTCGGTTAAGAAGAGGGATAAAACCTTTTATAGGTACATTAGGGAGCAAAGAAAGACTAAGGCAGGGATACTGAGGCTGAATAAAGAGGAAGGTGGTTGGGAAGAGATCAACAGTGAAAAAGCAGGGATACTGAATGAATACTTCTGCTCAGTATTCACAATGGAAAAGCAGGGGGGGAGATACCTAATCCAGTCAATAAAAGCACTCTGGATAGGGGGTTGTTATTAGTCCTTCCACAGAAGAAAGGGTTCTGAAAGAACTCTTAAAACTGAAGGTGGATAAAGCAATAGGGCCTGATGGGATTCACAAAAGAATTCTAAAATAACTAAGGGAAGAACTTGTAATACCACTGACTACCCTTTTTAATAAATCATGGGAGGCTGGTGTGGTACCTGAGGACTGGAGTAGGGCGGATGTGATTCCACTTCACAAAAGTGGGAGCAAGACAGAGGCAGGAAACTACAGACCTGTCAGTTTGACCTCAGTGGTAGGGAAAATGATGGAATCAATTCTGAAGGAAAGAATTGTTGAGTACCTAGAGGTCAGTGGGGCACAGGACCAATGGCAGCATGGATTCACAGTGGGAAGGTCATGTCAGACAAATCTAATTGATTTTTTTGACTGGGTGACCAAAGTAGTAGACCAATGAGGGCTGTGGACATGGTCTACCTAGACTTTAGCAAGGCATTTGACACAGTCCTGCACAAAAGATTAAAACAACAAATTAGCCAGCCTGGGAGTGGATCCCAGTGTGGTAGCCTGGGTAAAACACTGGCTGGACAACATGACACAGTGGGTAATAGTAAATGGAGTCTACAGTGAAGAAAGGGGGGTTACTAGTGAGGTACCACAGGGTTCAGTACTGGGACCGGTCCTATTTAATGTCTTTATAAGTGGCATTACAGAGGGACTGGAAGGGAAGGTATGTCTCTTTGCAGACGACACAAAGATCTGTAACAGGGTTGATATGCAAGGTGATTTGGAAAGGATGAAAAGGGACTTTGACAAGGTTGGAGGAATGGTCAAATGTATGGCAGCTTAGATTCAACTCAAAGAAGTGCAAGGTAATGCACCTGGGAAACAAAAATCCAGGAGAAGAATACACAATGGGGGGTGAGATACTGACAACAACAAAAATGGAAAGGGACCTGGGGGTAGTCCTATCAGACAACCTAAAGAGGGATACTGGGATGCATAGGGAGAGGCATCACCAGTAGAAAACAGGAAGTTGTTTGCCCTCTGTACAGACAGTTGGTAAGACCACATCTGGAGTACTGTGTGCAATTCTGGAGACCCCATCTCTGCAAAGACATAGACAGAGTGGAGGCTGTCCAGAGGAGGGCAACCAAAATGGTGCAGGGTCTGCACCAGAAGACATATGAAGAAAGAGAGGGTTGTAGATTCATGGAACAGCCTTCCTGAGGAGGTTATAGAGTCAAAAACAGTGGGGGAATTCAAGAATGCATGGGACAGACATAAGGTAATCTAGTGGGGGTAGGAGGAAGTAGGCTGTTGGTTAACTAGGATCTGCAGCTTATCCGTTAGGTAGGGAAATGGGCAGACTAGGTGGGCCAAGTGGTCCTTATCTGCCATGAAATTCTATGTTTCTGTTTCTAAGTTGTCATCCCTCTGTACTGACAGTAGGTGAGACCTATCTGGAGTACTGCATGCAGCAGGCATAAATAGGATAAATCCAAATGTGGCAGGCAAAAAAACAGTACGCCGACATTACTCCATTGCTTCTTGCTAGTGCACACCTGAGCTACACCTGGCCTGACCCACATGACTGATGTTTCAAGATCACTATGGACATCTTCTTCAGAAACCTGCCACATTTGGATTTATCCTATATATGCCTGCTGTATGATATGAACTGCCTATGACACCTGCACGTTCACCTTTTGTGGGTACCTGTCTGTTTTGCATGTTTGGAATAAAAATGAAGCAGTTTTGGAATATATCGAACTGTGTCTGTGCCACTCCTTGAATCCATTATGGAGTTATGAATGTCTTTTGGAGTGCTGACCATCTTTGCTACTTTCCATAGCTCTGTGCTTTTATCTTGTACACTGTTAATGTTGTTCTTCTCAATTTTCTATCATATACTTGTTTAAAATTGGGGTTCTGTAATTACTTTGGCTATCTATCCATAGTAGGAAAAATAATCATATTTACTGTGACATCGACACAGTTGCAGCGATTGACATGGTCAGCTATTTCCAAATATTTTGTGATATTTCTAAACAATTTCTCTCTGGTGGCCCTAAAGCAGTACTGTAGTCAGGCAGGAATTTCTCCAGAGATATCACAAGAGTTTCAGGAAATATCTGGCCATGGCAGTGGCTGCAATGGCAGTTCCCATATATAACTCGGTAACTTGCAATATTCACTTCGAACAGGGCATACAGAGTTCCCCATTTGGTACAAATGCTGACCTTACATTCCTCATAGTTGAAATTATCTGCCAGTTTCCAAAGCATTTTCATGGATTTAAGCAATAGCAGTATGATTCTGTTACATACATGTTATCTCAGTGCCCCCATTCCCTGACAGAAGTGCTGATGTACAACCCCAGATGTGTTGGGGGCAATGTTGCCTGAATCTGTACCAATGCAGATGGGCAGCATGTAAATACACAGTGGGAGTGCATCAGAAAGAACGGTGGTGGAGTGGTACATACTATATTGGTTCTGTTGCGGAAGGGTAAACTTGCCTTATGTTGCAAGGTGTGCAGTGGTATCAATCTAGGCTTTTCAAGAGTTAAACCCATCATAGACAACCACTCTCTGTTCCCTCCAAATTTTAAATGCAGTTTCTAGGATTGAAAAATATCCTTTCAATATTGATCTTCAAACTCTAAAAGTTTCATGAGGATCCATAATGTGCAATAAGTTATTGGTTCTGTCTTTCAACTTCCTGAGTCTTATTACCTATTCTGCTTGCAGTTTCAACCAAACGACTGCCTAAGAACCTTGTCACAGGCCAAGATGACCCCAAATTTAGTAGCAGTAGTAGCAGATTTAATTTCTTTTGGGCACCCTTCCTCGAAGGCTCAGGCTGCCCTTACAAAATATAAAAACACACAGACAGCATGTAAGTATAATCAAACAATAATACAAAATAAATATAAATAACACTGTCTAATACATAAATGAACCCTACCAATCTAAAACAATAAACTTACTTGTCATACTCAGTTACTTCTTAGACACCAAAGGCCTGTTGAAAGAAAAAGGTTTCTACTGTCTTTTAAATATCTGTAGGGAGGGAGCTTTCTGCAGGAAACCTGGTAAAGAGTTCCAGAGGATCAAAGTGGCCACTTCAAATGCACGCTCCCCTGAAGACTTTAACCTTGTTCTGGGGACCTCCAGGAGGGCCTCTCATGCTGATTGGAGAGAGTGTCCTATGGTATAGGAATACAGAAACTCTCTCAGGTAACCCAGCCCCAGCCCATGCAAGGCCTTATAGGTCAGCAGACCTATGGTAAAGGAGATGCGCCAGCGCACTGGCAGCCAGTGCAGTTCACACAGCACCAGCATAATATGACAGCCAGACTGCAGCATTCTGCAACAGTTGCAAGTGCCACTTCACACCCTCTCTGACCCCAAGATAGAAGGAGTTACAGTAGTTGAGTCTCGAGGTAAAAAAAACACATGTATCAGTGTGGCCAGATTGTCAGGGGGGTTAAGGGATTTGATTCGGGTGATATTTCTTAGATGGTAAAATCCATCCCTGACAGCTGCTGGTACCTGAGCATTAAGTATTAGCTTGCCTTCCAGAAGGATGCCCAAAATTCTCACCTTGGTGGAGGCCTCTAGTTTAGCTGAGCCAATAAAAAGCCCTAAATCCTCTCAAGAGGCCCCCACTCCCCACCCCGACCTGGCTCAACCACGAATGCTTCTGTCTTCCTCAGGTTGAGTCCCAGCTTATTAGACAACATCCATGACCGGATCTAAGACAAGCACGTATTCAACATGTTGACAGCATCTGATCTTCCTGACATGAAAGACAGGTAGAGCTTAGTATCATCAGCACAACAATGAATCCCAAGCCCAAACCACTTTATGACCTCACCCAGGGGCAGCATATACACTGTGAATAACATGGGGGAGAGGACAGAACCTTGGGACACTCCACAGAACAGGGCCAGCAGGCTTGAGGAATAGTTCCCCAGAACCACCATTTGGAATCTGCCCTGGAGGAAGGACTCAAACCAGCTGATAATCTTGCCAGTGAGTCCAACATACTCCCTCAGCCTGTCCAACAACACCCCATGATCCACAGTGTTGAATGCTGACAAGAGATTGAGGAGGACAGGAATAGATCATGCTCCCCATCCCTCACCCTGAGCAAGTAATTCAGTACCCGTACTAATGCAGTTTCCATGCTGTGCATAGCCCTAAATCTGGACTGGAGGAGCTCGTAAATCTGGAAGTTCATGAGGTGACTCTCAAGCTGCTCTGCAACCACCTTCTCAAGAACCTTCTCCAAAAAAGGAAAATTTGAGACAAGTTGGTAATTTGCCAAGATGTTGAGGTCCAAAGATGGTTTCTTCAACAGGTGCTTCACCACAGCCTGTTTAAGAGGCTCAGGGAATACCCCTGTCGCTAAAGAACACCCGACAAGCTCTGCAAAAACTGGGCCCAGAGCTTTAATGAAATCAACAAGTAATTGCGTTGGGCCCAGATCAAGGCTTCAGAAAGTTGGTTTCAGCCTCAAGATAGCCCCATAGACTTTCACCATTGTCATCAGTCAGAACTCTCTCCTGGGAGACTGAATGTGCCTGTCTCCCAGAGGCCCAACCCTCTTGGATGATAACAATCCAACAGGAGAAATCCCAGCACTAACAGAGGACACCCTGTCTGAGAAGAACCAAGTGAACTCCTCACATTTCTGAGCTGAAAAACTTCTAACAGTTCCAGACAGGGTGGATGTAAAAGCCTATGCACAACCCGAAAGAGCTGAGCAGGTCGATTCTTCCCAGCTGCAATCATCCTGGACATAAAAGTTGCCTTTTTTTTTGAGCGATTTCATTCTGATACTCATAGTAATGAGCCATCAGAATCAGTCCATCCTCTTGGGTTATGGTCCCTCTCCAACGCCTCTCTAACCTCCATCCCCTGGTTTTCAGTGCTTTCAGCTCACCATCAAACCAAAGCAAGCCAAGGCATGAAACCAGCGGGTGTACACAGACCAGCACCAAAAGGTCAAAGGCCCCCATGACAGCCCTATTATAGGCCACCACAGCTTCCTCTGGACCCTCCATGCACATGTCCAGCACAGATTAAATTTCCAGTTCTGCCTATAGTCCCTCCAGTCATAGCCCTTTTAAAGGGCAGAACTGTACCATTTCCACAGGGGAGGGACATTGCAGGGGCTCTAAAGCTGAACCTGACAGCGCAGTAATCTGACCAAACAACCAGATCAGTCTTGAGGGTGTCAATCTCAATGCCCAGGGAGAACACCAGGTTGAGCGAGTGTCCAGAGCGGTGGGTCCTGGCAGTGGTTTCAAGAGATAGACCTAGGGCCTCCATGTTAGACAGGAAGTCCCTGGCACTAGACAAAGCCTCATCATCCACCCAGGTGTTATAATTGCCAAGAACAAGCCATCTCAGTGACTTCAGCACCATATTGTTCTACATTTATCCCCAGTGTTTCAAAAAGTTTATCTTTATTCTTCCATATTTGATTATTTTCTTTATCCATTGTCTTAACAAACAGCAATACTTCTTTATGAGAGTTTCTGTTACTACTCTTGTATAATTTCAAAACACTCCCATCATGGAGTTACAAATGTAATAAAAGCAGTACTTTATTCATTAATGCCTCTGATGTTTCTTTTTCATCATAAGGAATCCAAATGATTGGTATTAAGTCTTCACTATGTTGAATACTCTGTGTAACTTGTATATTTGATTCAGATGGCTTT
The DNA here is from genome assembly GCA_016271365.2 of Neoceratodus forsteri. Lineage (NCBI taxonomy): Eukaryota > Metazoa > Chordata > Ceratodontiformes > Ceratodontidae > Neoceratodus > Neoceratodus forsteri. Next base: position 579,821,445 of record CM057456.1, read on the forward strand.
ACCAATGTCTGAGTCCTATCAGTAGTACTTGTTTGATTTAGTTCAATGTTACTTGCCACGTCTGAAGCTGACTTCACCATTTACTTCTAAACTTTCAAATGGACATACTACCTCTCTCACTATTTTTGTGTTCCTTGAATAGTTCCTGGTTTCCTTTTTGTTCTACATTTGTTCTCTCATGTTGTACATCCTTACTAACTTCCCTTGAGTTAACTATCATTTTTGCTATTTCACTTTTTTCTTCATTGCTTTTTTACACCTTTCATTCTACTGGTTGACTTCACAATGTTGTTTATCCTGAATCTCAGGATCCCTGTAGAAATGCGGAGGGAGATTAGTTTGAATACATTTATTTTCAACTCGTTTCTTTGGTAACCAGGAAAGGCCAACTAGGCACAAATGCCTGTTTTCAGGGGTGACCCAGGAGCACTGGGGAGGTTAAGTGACTTGTTCAGAGTCACACAGTATGCTAGTGGAGGTTATAGAAATCAAACTCAGGTCTGCAGGAGATACCAAGCTCATTCAAATCTTGTTACTCTAACCTTTGGGCTATACAGCCTAGAGTTTTAGACTTTAAAAATGGTTTGTTACTAATAAACCATTCTTGAATGGAGTCAAAATCAGATTTTAATGAGATCACCAGATTATTTCAATTTTTGGAGTGTGAGAACATTACAGAGTCATCTGCGTATAGCAGCACTTTAGAGGACTTTGAAAAAAAAAGAACATCAGGTGGTCATTAAGGAATAAACTAAAAAGTAATGGATCAAGAACTGATCCTCGTGGAACATCAAATGGAACAGAAAGAATAGCTGAAAAGTGTTCTGAAATTTAACCTGCTGTACACAGTTGGACAGGTAGTATTTGAACCAATCAACAACTGAAGAAGAAAAAACAAGATGAAGCAAACCATCAAGCAGTAAAGAATGATAGCACATGATTGAATGTCTTGGATAAATCAATATAAATATAATCTACTTGTTCACCACTATCCAAGTCCCTAATGAACAGAATTTGAAAATTCTGCCAATTCTGTAATTGTTCTATTTTTGTTTCTGAAACCATGTTGTTCAGTACATTGTTTGTTGCATTTGTTGTAAATAATTCACACTGTGATTATGCACAATTCTTTCTAATATCTTGGATACCAGTGATAATACAGATATTGGTCTGTAATTTGACATTTCAGTGTGCCCCATTTTTAAAACTGGGTAAAACAGAGCCATGTTTCCAAACAAGGGTATCTCACTACAAGTAAGCAAGAAGTTAACCAATTCATAATAGGTACCACTAACTCATGCAGTACCATTTAAAAAAAAAAAACTTTAGGTCAATTTCATCAGGTCTTACACTAGATTAAAGTTTTAATTTTGCAGATACAGTGCTTCAAGCAAGTTTGTTCACTAATTACAGAACCTTAGAATAAAATAAAGGTTGAGCAGTACATATGAAACTGAGAAGTTATTTCCATGAGATGTAATTCAAGCAGCAACCTTTCACTTATAAAATAGTTGCTAATGCCATTTGTTGTATCACTTCATCCCTACCCCAAGACCCTTTAACATTAATGATGTTTGGAGATGTGGTACAGTTTCTCACATCAGTTCCTTTATGCCACTCCAAAATGAACACAAGTCTCTAATTGGGTAGGTTTGTTTTTCACAAAACTACTTTGACTTGTGCAGTCTATTCTGTTTACTGCATTGGTTTCATAACTTTCTGTATTTTTTGAAAGCTTTTTTTCTTAGGTCTCCCTATATCTATGACAAACCGATCCCTTTCCTCATTGACTAAATAAGTTCTGAAGTATTCAATTTGTTTGTGTTTCCTCTCAGTCTTATATAAGGAGCATACATTACATGAATTCTGTTGAATTCAAAATGCAAAAAAAAAAAAAATCAAATCAATGCAAGTTATATCATCCATAAAAGACCAATCAGCAGTACTTAATGCACACTTAAATTAACTATATAGTTGTTAAGTTTGTACCAGTGACATATTTAGTTTTGGTGGATTCACTAACCAGCTGAGTTATGTAAAAATCACTTATTGCATCTGAAAAGTATTTCCTAGTTTTTTGATGGCCGATCAATCGTATGGTCCAAAAACATTGTTTTTTTTTTGTGATTTCTTCCCAGTTCTTTGCAACAATTCAAGAAATTAATTAATCTAATTCTGGAAGTATCAGGAGGAAGATGTAAACTTGCTAGAGTCAAGTTCTTCTATCCACCAAGCATTACATTAAGTGCTAGGAATTCACAGATTGGATAATAAGGTTCATACTAAGGTAGAATAGAAGCAATGAGGCAGGTGTGCCCATGTTGCTGAAGTTACATATAGTAACTTACCATACCATCATTCAATAGAAAGTTGTCTAATCTATGTTTAAAGGGGAACTGTCATTAACAGGGTTTTTTAACTTCTGAAAGCCCATAAAAAGCTAAATTGAGTGAGCCATTGTGTTTATGTGTGAGTCTTTGCAGTCCAAAGTTATTCATATGTAAATCAGCATGTAAGTAAGGGCTGGGGGCAGCCATCTGTTTCAGGCTTCTGACAGGAAATTATGTCACCGAGGAACTTGGCCCTCCATTTACTGTAGGTTAAATAGGAAATCATCTGTTTTATTAAGTGTGTTTTGAGGTGTTATTACAACATTTTCTACATTTATAATAATTGTTTTGTATGTACATTGAAACTAGTGAGTTATCACCTTTACATTTCAAACTGTTAGTAAAAATAATCCATCTTTAGGATTGCTTTAAACTCTAGGCTATACTGCCAGCTGATCATTAAAAACTACATATCTCAAGGCTGGCTCTGTGGTGTCAACAGGTATTGGGGCCCCATATCAGCATTTCTAAACCTTGGCTGTGTTCATGTCAGTATAGATTTCTAAGGTTGCCACAGCACTGACTTCTGTCTCATTCCATTCTTTCTTTCTTACAGCCTTTTCTCTTACAATGTCAGATTTAACTCAGATCTACAAGATGCAAATCTGGCTATGTACCTACTGGCCTGGCATCATGGAGCCAGCCTTTAAATGTGTAGTTTTTGATTAACAGCTGCCAGCATAGCCTAGAGGTTTAAGCAAAGAGCTGTGAACAAACTTCGTTCATCCTGCAGAATGGGGTTTGATTCCAACATGTTCTACTTGTATATTGAGTGACTAGAGCAAGTCACTTATCCACCCTGTGGTCCCAAAATACACCCAGAAACAAGCTGTGCTGTAGTTAAGTGTCTTTTCTGGACAAAGACAGTAAAAACAATCTGAGCATGTTGACCTGAAAAGAAAAAATGAGGACACCATTAATTGTTTATTAATTGCAAAAACACATAGATTGACAACATTGTTAAAACATGCCTAACCTGAAATGCATTATTAAAAGAGTATTTTACTTTTTTTGATGAAGTTAAAAGTATAAAAGCTTCTAACTGAAATACTTCAGATGGAATGGGATTTTCTACCGTAAAGGAAAAGAGTGAATCTAGTTGATCCTGCCGCTCATGCCCTTTGAGTGTTTTATACACTCTGCAGCTATACCAATGGACTGCAACTTTCCAGAATACCACTCCCAATGTAATGTAAAAAAAAGAAAGAAAAAAGGGAGAGGCAGGCTGTGTGCGTGTGCGCGTGTGTGTGTGTGTGTGCACACGCGAATGTGAAGTGTGTGTGCATGTGCGAGTGTGTGTGTGCATGTCTATCTCTGAGAGAAGTGCTGCAGTAACTGAACTGTGCTGAAAGGGAAAAAAATTATCACTATTAATTCAATAAAATAATATGTGGGTGGGTGTAAAAGCCAGAATTTTGCACACACCCTTGGTGCGGGATGTTTTTATAAACCCCTCTGACTTTGTCCTCTGGGTTAATGTAGCATCCCATACTGTGAGTGCTTGTGTGTGTGTGTGCGTGTGTGTAAAATTCTGGTTACACACACCCACCCATATGTTATTCTATATTTTAATAATGCAGTTCAGATTATGCATATTTTAACAATGTTGTCCATCTATGTGTTTTGCAATTAATAAACAATTAATGGTGTCCTATTTGTTTTCTTTTCAAGTCAAATCTGGATATAAAAAAGCATAATATTTCAGAATCATAACCCATGCTTAGATAGTTTTTATTGTCTTTGTCCAGGAAAGGCACACAATGACAGCATGTTTCTGGGTGTGTTTTGGGACCACAGGAAGGTTAAGTGACTTGCTTTGATCCACAACATACACGAAGAGCATGATGGAATCAAAATCCATTCTGCTGGATGAAAGAAGCATGTTCACAACTATTTGCTTTAACCTCTAGGCTGTACTGCCAGCAGTTAGTCAAAAACTACACATTTCAAGGCTGGCCCCCTGATGCCAGGCCAGTAGGTATGTAGCCACATTTGCATCTTGTAGACCTGAAGTCACACTCAAAATTTTAAGAGAAAAGGCTGTAAGAGAGAGAATGGAATAAGATAGAAGTTGGTGCTGTGGCAGCCCCAGAAATCTTTACTGACATGAACACAGCCAGGGTTTAGAAATCCTGATATGGAACCCCAATACCTGTTGACACCACAGAGCCAGCCTTGAGATGTGTAGTTTTTTAATGATCAGCTGGCAGTATAGCCTAGAAGTTAAAACAATCCTAAAGATGGGTTATTTTTACTAGCAGTTTGAAATGTAAAGGTGATAACTAACTAGTTTCAATGCACATACAAAAGATTATTATAAATGTAGAAAGTGTTGTAATAACACCTTAAAACACACTTAATAAAACAGATAATTGCGTATTTAACCTACAGTAAATGGAGGATCAAATTCTTTGGCGACGTGGTTTCCTGTCAGAAGCCTAAAACATATGGCTGCCCCAGACCTTAATTACAGGCTGATTTACATATGAATAATGCTGGGCTGCAAAGAGTAAGACATAAACACAATGGCTCACTCAGATTAGCTTTTTATGGACTTTGAGATATTAAGAAACCCTGTTGATGACAGTTCCCCTTTAAATTCTGTCTTTGTTTTACTAGTAATTATGTCAAATGGTAGAGAGTTCCATGGAATGATAACAAAATCTTTGATATAGTTCCTTTGACTGTGTAACAAAATCTTCATTTCTAGAGCAGTTCCTTCTGATCCTAAAAATTGGCTATACGGTATGGAATTAAGTGTCTAGGATGGGAGCTGTCTGCTTTTAGGAAGCTGTCTGTGGCTGTGAGTTTCTTGACATTTTTGCACTGAACTTTATTAGTTCTGTTTTTTACAGCCCAATCAGTAGCTTCACTCATAGTTGCAGTAGGGGAAAGGGATAGAAATCTAAAATAGAACCATTTAACCCATTTGTGATTTAAAGTTGCATGACAGAAATGCGGCTTCCAGAACTGGACACCACATTCTAAATGAGGCCTCACCAGTGATCTACACAGTGGCATCATCACCTCCTTCCTTCTGCTGGTAATACCTCTCCCTATGCACCACAGCATTCCACTGGCTCTCCTCACAGCTTTAGTACATTGTTTAGCCATCTTTAGGTCATCCAATATGATTACTCCAAAATTCCTTTCCATTTTGATGACCCCCGTAATTGTTCCCTGGGTTCCTGCAGCCCTTCCTTATTCAAACCCAGTCACAGCTCAGTCCCCTGCACATAACCATGAATGACAACAGAATTAATATATAAATACAGACAACGTACTGCAAAAAATTCAGAATAAGAAAATCAGAGTGCAAAGTTTCCTATTTTTCTTCTGGCTCATGTTCCCTCCCTGCAAGGCATCAAAGGAGGCATGACATTGTCTAGGGGCACGACCAGGACACCTAGATAGACAGGTTGGGGAGGACGGCAAGCAGGTGCCACCCACTAGGGGCAAGCAGGTGTTCCGAGGGTAGAGGGAACTTGCATCCAGGAAAAAGGAGCAGATACCTCACCATTTCTACCTTTTCTTGGTTGCAAGAACAGCCTCAGAGGAAAACACACACACACACAGCAGAACACAGCTGCAAAATAATTATATTGTCTACAAGCACTGTTTTCCACCCAAGCCACAAGCAATTGAATTAAAAGTACACACACACACACACACACACACACACACAGAACACAGCGGCGAGTGCCTTTGCATCTCGACAGGTGAGATTACTGGTCTAAGTGCTGTAATGCTGTCTTCGGGCACTAAAATGAGGAGGCATGGGTTGAGACTGCAGGGAGAAAACTACAGGGGCAATGCAAGAGGACGGTTCTTCACTGAGAGGGTGGTGGAGGCATGAAACAGGCTTCCGGAGGAGGTGGTGGGGTCCAAAGCAGTGTTGGGCTTCAAGAGAGCATGGGACAGGCACATGGGGTTACAGGGCAGTGGGATGGGTGCTTTCAGAAAAAGGAGTGAGGAATAGTGGGAGGGAAAGTGGGCAGACTAGATGGGCCAAGAGGTCCTTTTCTGCCATCAAGTTTCTATGATTCTATGATTCTATGATTTTACTAGCAAAAGGTTTCCAGTTAAATTCTGGAAATGACATGCTTCTAATGTCTGGTGAACTAAAAAGCCTATCACTGTATTCTTTGAATTGAGAATTTTATAGTTTTGTTATATTAGAATTAGTGGTGGGCGAAGTAGACTCAATCCGCTCCACAAAACGTTTCACGGAGCAAAAGCGGATTCACGGAGTTCTCCGCAATGCGAAGCAGAGTACTTCACATCATAATTAAGAACACAAAGTCTATTGCAAACAGCGACTTTGCATTACTCCGCCTTCCCTGTTCACTACTTTTTCAATTTTTAATGCGAAATGCATTGGTGGAAGTTCATTTCACCTCACTTCGCCTTGTTTTTGAGCTCCAAAGGTGGATTTTGCAGTGATTCATGGGACTTCAGGTCACATGGACTCTATATTGATCTGTACAGCCTCAATTAGGGGTAATATGAGTAGGAAGGAGTAGTAGACAGTGTGCTCTGATAGCTGTCTGTAGGAACCTTTTAAAAGCTGTTCAAAAAGCATTTTTGCTTTTTTGGGGGGGATCCAACTGTAGTTCATCGATTGTAGAAAACCCCCCTGTGCTCACATCATCGAGCGTTTTTGTTTGTGTGTGGATTTTGAATGTTAATTTACAACATTGAGTGTGTGTGGTGAAAGACAGTGAAAGTGTGCTGTGTGGGGGAGGGGCGTATCTGTGTGTAGGTAGATTTAAGTTGCAGAACTAGTGATTTCTTTGTTTTTTGGTTATATTTTTGTTATACAACTGACTGTGTTAATGTACACATAGTACAATTGTCAGTAATAGTAGAAATTTTCTTGCTGTTTGTTGTGTGTATGTGGTGCAGCATTTCATAAGGTCAGGTTGTTTAAATTAGAAATTTACATTACGTGGCAGTACACTGAACTTTTGCATTTGCGTCACATTCCTCATTGAGCATTGTACACAAACGGTTCTGTGTTGTGTGTGCAGTGTTGCGTGCATCATATATAATACACCTTTTAAAATTTGTGACACAGACTAGTGTAAGTGCAACTAAGCGCAGCAGTGTGACCCTTCTATCCACTTCAGCTGTCTGATTTTTTACTGCAATTGTGTTCTCTGTTGTTAGTTTTGCTGTTTGTATTGTAGAGCCGTAAAAATCAGCACTGTCTGTATTCAGTGCTCCCCCCCAACCCCCACGTTCAAAAGTTGTTTTTTTTTACCAGACTGGATTGTTTTTGTGAGTTTGTGATTTGTGACCCCATCAGCATCACTGGTTAATGAAGTTGCTTTAATTCTGAGACAGTGTCACAGTAGTCTCTTATCTGTTGCTGAAGCCACAGTTCTTTATTTTGCTTCACATCCAGCCAGCGTCCCTCCAGTCAGAAAGAGAACATATCAAAATCTGAATTTGGTAATAATATTTGTGCTTGATCCCCCAAAATGCCTGCAAAGAGACATGCAAGCAAAGCTGTTTCTGGCCATGGCAATGTTGGCAGTAAGAGGGTCTGTGGGCATGGTAGTAGTACACAGACAGGGAAGTTCATTGCTGATATGAGACAAGGTATTTCTCCTGCAATGTTTTTTACAGCCCAATCAGTAGCTTCACTCATAGTTGGAGGAGATGATGTTTTCCCAGCCGGTGGTGTTAGTGTTAATGGTGTTAGTGGTGGTGGAGGTAGTATTAGCATTGCTGCGTCAAGTTCTAATTCCGACCAGTGTACCATATCCAAACATATTGAGTGTGAAGCAGTGCAAGTGAGTGATGACAGCATAGCTGATACCATACTTCCCAATAACATCCCATTAACTGAACCTGAGGATTCTGATGATCATGTCAATGATAGCAAATGTGATATTCCATCCACCGTGGCACTTAACATCACACATTTTCTATGCAGTGATTCACAGTGTGGTGAAACAATATCAGGTGATGGTGGTGTAGATGCTGATGATGAATGTGATGATGCTGATGATGATAATGTTGCTATTGTTGCAACATGCAGTCCACATGTTAGCATCCAAGCAGAAGATGTGGATGTGTGTGAAAGTGATGTTGATGAATATGATGATGATGTAATTGACCCCAGTTGGGAACCGGAGAAAAATAAATTAAAAGTGGCTGTGTCTGAGTCTGTTTGCAGGAATCCCCCCCCCATAAAAACGTGTGATATACCAGTTTTAGTTGATGATGATGATGACGACCCAGTAATCAGTATAATAAGTAGTTGTGGTGTTCATTTGCAGTCCAGGTGTGCAGTGCCCGAATCATCACGTGCCCCCCCCCACTTCAGTGCTCAAAATAACAGACTTAAATAAGCCACATCATCATGGACATGTTAAAAGCAGAGCATCATACTACCTTGTTTGGGATTTTTTTGTTCAAGATGCAAATGATTAGTCAGTTGCAATCTGCCAGGTTTGCCATGTGCGTGTGAGTCAAGGTAAAAAGGGGAGCCATCTTGGGACAGGAGGACAGCATACGCATCTTAAGAATAGGCACTTGGTTCTGTGGACCCAGCACAAGCTGGCAGCTAATACCACAGTGGGGCATTCACCCATGTCACCGGCAACCATAGCCAGCATGCTATCCCCTTCCATGACTGTTAAGCTCAGTAGGAAATTAAATGTGTGCAGTAGTGCAGTAATAACAGCAGAGGATTACTACAGGCATGATGAGGTGGAGGACCATAATGACTTTGAAATGTTGCCCAGTGCTGGTGAGAGTAGCAGTTTTTGTGGTGGTGGCGGTGAATGCAGTATGTCTAGTATAAGTGGTACATCAACCCCAGTTGGCAAATCTGGCAAAATAACATTATTTCTGGGTTTGTCATCATCGCCTGTGCAACCGTCTTTATCAAATGTCCACACTCCACCCCCTGCCAATGCCATTCATCACAGAGCACAACCATTTGTGACCAACAACACACCCCATGTAAAACATTTAAGTCAGCCCACGTTACAGTGTTTTTGAGCATAAGCTGAAGTACCCCCAATCATACAGTGTCACGTAAACTTAATGCTGCTGTAGCGGAAATGCTGGCAATTGATCTTTTGCCCTTCTCCTTTGTGGAGAATTCTGGGTTCTGGCAGTTTGCTGCATGTGCATGTCCAAAATGGAAAGTCCCATCCAGGACATATTTTTCTACCCGTGCTGTTCCCGAGTTGTTCCGCACTGTCTCCGACTCAGTAAGACATGCCCTTCAACATTCCTCCTCTCCATTCATCCATTTAAGTATGGATATGTGGACGAGCGGCAAAACAGTGGGGAGTTCATATCTTTGTATAACTGCACACTGGGTGCAGGTGCCAGGGGTTGTTTGTGATGTTGGTAGTGTGAATAATCAGACAGTAAGGTGGATTGTCACGGTAGCAATCTTCCTGGAATTCACTAGCATGCAACACTTGCTTTGCTCAGTGTGACCTGTTCACACACTGGTGAGAACATGTTGGACATGGTACTGACTGAAATAGACAGATGGCTAAACCCTCTGTCCCTGAGAGCTGGGTTCATAGCAAGTGACAATGGGTCAAATGTGATGAAATGCATCACGAATGGTGTTTTTTTCGTGTTCCATGCATGGCCCACTGTTTAAATCTTGTGGTTCAGGAGTCTCTGCAGCATCCTGACATAAAGGAAATGCTGACCTGCAGAAAAAATCTGTGGACTCTGTGCCACTTTTGTGTGTTCTGTGATTGTTGCTGTAAGGTCATAGTCATGATGTCATACTAACATTTTTACAAAGCAACATTGCAAGAATGTCCTCACAGTTCTGAACTGTACTTTTTAATGCCACTTTACATTGCCACAGCAACCACTATTTATGTCCGAGTCATCAGTGACTTGAATGATACGATTCTTCTCACAACTTATGTCTGCTTGTCTTACTCCTACTTTTTTTCATGTATGAAAACAAATGAGCACGTCTTCCAAAATTGTTCTGACCAGCTTTGTATTTATTTGCAGCTGTTTTTCAATAACTATTGTTCCGTGGTGTCATATAAAACACTGACTGAAGCATAACTGTTAATTATCAACAGAAGTGATATATGACAACTACTTGATGTGATGGAGAAAAGCAAAGGAAAACAATGACAAAGACCTGGTCACTGTCAGCTGCACCAATTTAAAAGGAATGCTCCTTTCATTATTTCACATGTGAAAAAAGGTAGTACAGCACACTCAACTACTTCAAATTATCGTATCATTCCAGTCAGTCGGGATGTAAGTAAAGGAAGCTGTAACATAGCATTAAAAAATATAGGTCAGAGTTATCAACAGATTGTTGTGCTGCTGCTTTACAGACAGTCACCACATTACATAATTATGGTGATGCACATAAACTAATATGTGGGGGCATTACTACCACTGGAATATTTCTTGCTCCACAGAGTGCAATATATGTCTGTGAAAAACACCCATAATTTCATTACAGTGAGTCACATGACGGAGGAATTAACAAGCTGAAAAGCAACCCACATTGTGCCACACTTTCTCAGCAACGTTAAGACATGATGCCAGGGGGAGCGCAGGTGCATGCTCCACTATACTGAATGTCCAGCAGCTATCCCAAGCAAAGTTTCCTAATGTTATAAGGTTCACTTTGTAGTGCAATGTGGGATGTTTCCACTAACAAGGTTCTTCTTACTGGAAACTTGGCCACACATTTCACCACAAACTGACCATTATACCATAAAGAAACATTTGGAAACCTGCCAGACAATCAGATATTCACTGTAAGGAGCACGCACACGCTCTCTCCCTGCCATCACATCCTAACATTGCTGAGAAAGGAGGCAGAATGTGGGCAGATTTTCAGAATGGGAATGCCTCCATCACATGACTCACTGTAATGCATTTATGCCTGGTTTTAAAAAAAAAGGTATTGCACTATGTGGTGCAAGAAAGATTCCCTGGAAGGGAAAATGTGTATGATTTAATAATAACAAACAAAAAACACACAAAAAAGTATAACATAGTAGTGGGTGGGGTCAGGGATGGGGGTGGGTGTGTGGGGGGGCCAAAAACAATACCCTGTGTTACTATGGCCGTGGGATGCCGTGGTGGTCCAACAGCAGGTGCAGCACTGAAAGTATTTGCTGCTGCTGTGCTTCCACTCTGGTAACCTGCAGTTCCAAAGCACTGAAACGCGTAGTGTTTTCCTCCAGCACTGCCCACACCAGGCTGAGGTCAGACTGGCTTGCAGGGACTGTGTCAGGGTCCACTGCAGTGGGTAATTCAGGTAGTGGGGCTGGAGGTGGACAGGGTGGTGCTGGTGGCTGTGGTGGCAGTGGTGGTGGTGGTGGTGGAGCAGCTGATGTAGTAGCCCTCCTCCTCCAGCTGCAGCAGTGGCTGCTGCAAGGGCACATCTCCCACCCCAGCAGCACCCTCGGACACTGCCATGGAAGGGCCAGCAGGTGGATGCCTGGCCCCTTCCGTGGAAGCCTGCCACTTTTCCCTGTGATGATTCAGCATGTGGGTGCGCTGGCCAGTTGTCCCCAAATGTGTCCCAGGGGGCCCATGGCACACCTGCACACCACACACAGCACTCCACCACTGTGCTGTCACCCCCCCCACACAATAAAAAATCTCCCACAGTGGAGAGCAGCTGGGGAGACCAGACATAGTACGCACATGTCGGGCATGAGTACAACTACCACCCACAATGGCCGGGGCCACCTCCTGTGGCTGTGGAGATGGTGGAGGGAGTGCTGCTGGAGCCTCAACAGCTGCTGCTAGTGGTGGCAGTGGTAGTGGTGCTAGTGACAGAGAAGGTGGATATGCAACAGCCACCAGTGGCATTGGTGCTGCTGCTCCTGTTGCTTCCACGGGGGAAGCAACACTGGCCAGGAGTCTGGAGTGGTCCAACATCACACGATCACCCCACCCCCATGGGTCCGCACTCCCTCCTCCTAATGCGCCCATGGGCTAGCAACTGGCCTTCTCCACCAACGTGACCCTCCATCTTCTTGAGTCCATGGGACGACACACATACACACACACAGATAGTGGACACATATACACATGGCACACAGAGTCAGTCAGGCACACACACAAAACAAAACAAAAATAAAACTTATACAAAAAAATTCACTAACCAAAAAAACACTAAGACAATACAAACACTAAATAAAATAGCTTTTAAAAAAGCTGTTTGATTGTTGGTTCTGGCAGTAAGAAACAGGAGCCAAGCAAACTCCTCTCCACTCACAATTTTGCTTTCTTCCTCTACAAATGCAAAGAAGAAAGTGAAACTGCTTGTCTGACTCACTTCTTTCCTGCCTGGCTAAAGCATGTGACTTAGAGTACCCTGGGCCATGTGATGTGCCTATTTTCTTCTCACTGAGCCTTACTTCGCATTAAGGCATAATGAGAATGCGAAGTGGCAACAGTAACGTGAAGTGAGCATTTTACACTTCCCACTTCGCGATGTGATCTGCAGACATGAAGTGGGCACTTTGTGACAACTTCACGGGTGGATTAATAATTTGCTGCATCTCTAATTAGAATATGATTCCATATTATTTTTAAGCAGCTGTTTTAGGCCATTGATAGTTGCTCCAAGATCACTTACTACTGCAGATAAGCTCTACGATTTCTCATTTGTTTCCTGGCTAGTCAAGTAATAAATCTGCGAATTAGATTTTTATGGCATAGCAGACTGAGATGTCACTGCACTATTTTCTGATGAAGTTACACTTTCATTTCAATTGTTTAGTTTTTTTTTATGGTTGAATGGACAAACTGAATCTTTGCATGTAAAATTTATCTCATCGACTTTTAAAATAGAATTATCCATAGCAGAATATATACAAATACAATCTTGGCTGCTACTAGTATTAATGGCCTTGTCATTTATTTCAGGCATTACAACTTAAATAACTGTTTGACATCCTTTATCAAGTTTGCATTCTTTGCATACATTACTGTAAGTGTAGAAGTTACTCTAGCGTTAATATTTACTATTTTAAGCTGTGTATAATCTTTTTTTTTCACTGTGAATTTTCCTTTTAGTCTGAATTATTTTCCCTCCTTCCCTAATATCATCTCTACCCATGTTTATTATCTTGTGTTCATTGCAAGGGCTTCAGTGCTGGGAGTAGATTATAGCTTCCTGTTTCTTCCTTGGGAGTTAGTCTTATCTGATCCTCCTGGGGACAATAATGCCTTCCCCACTTCCTCCAATTTTACAAGACTCCCGTCTGGATTCTTCCCTTCAAGTTCATTTACAGCTCTGTTCTTTTTTAAAATATGTCCATATAAAGACATATCCCAACCCTTATTTGGGAACCCTAATTTCCGTATCGATGGTTGGATCCTCTCTCAGAGGTTTTGGCCTACCTCTGGAGTTCAGACAGTTGGTGATCTTACAGTTAACCAAAAAGTCTCTTTTTTCAGGATGCCTGAACAAAATACTGCTGACATATATAGGCAGGTTTCGGGTCCTTCCAACTATCACACATGTTTCTCCACCATTTTGGTAGTGGACCATGGCTTAGCCCATTTGGTACAGTGGTTCTTCCTATTGTTCAGCAGGCTCCCAAGTCACATCATATTTCGTATTACTGCCGGGCACTACAAGACTTTCTGATTACCAAAGAAGGTCCTAGGTTTTATTCATGGGACAAGTCTCTTCCATCACCACAGAATACCAGGAACTGGACTACCATCTGGAAGCACCTTTATAAATTTATAAAGTGGGACAAATACCGCTTTATGCAATTTAACATAATACATAACCTTTATTATACTCCAGTTAGGTTGCATAGAGTGGGTAAACTTCCTGATTAGCTATCAAATGAAAGAAAAAGCCACTATGGTTCTCAAAAGAGGTGGCAGGGAAGGTCAGGAAGAAAAAGATAGCACTCAGGAAGTATAAGGAAACACAAAAGGAGCAGGACAGAGAGCTGTACCAGTTAAGGTAGAAGGGAGCAGGAAGGGAAGTCAGAATAGCAAAGGCCCAAACTGAGGAAAAGATAGACAACTCGGGTAAAAGGGGGGTAAAACCTTTTATAGGTACATCAGGGAGCGTAGAAAGACACAGGGTGGGATAGTGAGGCTGAATAGAATGGACGGTGGGTGGGCAGAGTGGGACAGTGGAAAAGCAGGGATACTGAACGAATATTTCTGCTCAGTATTCACAAAAGAGGAGGAGGGGAGGTGCCTATCCAATTAACAGAAGCACTCTGGATAGGGGGTTGATCCCAGTCCTTTCACAGAAGAAAGGGTTCTGAAAGAACTCATATAACTGAAGGTGGACAAAACAATGGGTCCTGATGGAATTCACCCCAGAATTCTAAAAGAATTAAGGAGAGAAGTAGTGAAACCACTGACTACCCTTTTTAACAAATCATGGGAGGATAGTGTGGTACCTGAGGACTGGAGGATGGCAGATGTGATTCCCCTTCACAAAAGTGGGACCAAGACAGAGGCAGGAAACTACAGACCTGTCAGTTTGACCACTGCGGTAGGGAAAGTGATGGAATCACTTCTGAAGGAAAGAATTGTTGAGTACCTAGAGGACAGTGGGGCACAGGACCCAAGACAGCATGGGTTCACAGCAGGAAGGTCATGTCTGACGAATCTAATTGATTTCTTTGACTGGGTGACCAAAGTAGTAGACCAGGGAGGGGCTGTGGACATGGTATACCTAGACTTTAGCAAGGCATTTGACACAGTTCTAGACAAAAAGAATAATACCTGTGCTGTGTTTCTGGATCTAAGCAAAGCCTTTGACACTGTGGATCATGATCTTCTAATCTCCTCTCTGATCTCCATAGGCCTTGACTCACTCTCTCTTAAATGGTTCAGATGCTATCTCTCCGGAAGATTACAACTGGTAAAAAATGAAGGTGATCTATCTACCTCTAAACCACTCCTAAGAGGTGTACCGCAAGGCTCCATCCTGGTCCCATCCTTTTGCCATTTACATCAACAATATTGATTCCAATCTCTCACTATCTAATATCCACCTTTTGCAGATGACACTGTACATATGTGAGCAATCCTCACCATCAAAAGCCTGTGAGCTCCTACAGTCTGAATTCTCCTCCTTCAGCACAACCTATTAGAAAAGAAATTATTACTAAATGCCAAGAAAACCAAAGCTATGTTCTTTGCCACCAAGAACTGTTCTTCCACTATCCCATCATTCACCCTCCCACAACTCTCTACCATCCTTGGTGAAAATCTGGAATATGTAGACAAATTCAAATATCTAGGAGTATGGATAGACAATAAACTAGACTATACTACCCACGTTGAAGAGCTCCTGAAAAGCTAAGACAAAGACTTGGTCTTTTCTATAGGATCAAACACTACCTGACCAAAGATTCCAAACAAAGATTAATCCTAGCATCATTCCTGTCCTCATTGATTATGCTGACTTCCTCTATGGTCATTGCTCCCTCTCATCTAAACAAATTAGACACCCTGTATCATAGAGCTATTAGATTCATTACTGACCTTCCCTCTAGCACCCATCATTGCTCTCTCTACAATGCAGTCAGTTGGACATCCTTGCAACATAGAAGAAAAAAAATGCTGCTATCTGGATCTACAAAGCTCTGACAAACAAACTCCTTCCTACATCTCAGACTGCTTCAACCGGATCACATCCAGGCCCTACACCTTGAGGATCAACAAACTGATCCTGCTGAGGATTCCTATCACCTGCACCCGGTATGGAAGAGCTGCAATCAGTTATTCCCTGGCACTTATCTGGAATTCTATCCAAAAGTCATTGAAAATGGATACACTGATTCCTCTTACATCCTTCAAAAAGCTGTACACCAGCCTAATCCCAGATTCGTGCAACTGCTTCCACAAGGCCTAGTCCTCCCACACCCCACCCTCTCTCCTCCACCCCTCTTTAAAGCTCATCCATATTCTTCTATAATTCCTCTGGTCCTTTCCCCATCAAACCTCATACATATATGCCTACCCTTGTGCCATTATCCAAGCCTTTATCCCTACTAAACTGTTTGTTTCTCTCCTTTATTAGGTTTTAGGTTTACTGTCCTTTGCCTTGTATATATGTAAATATGTGTACATCTATCTCACTCATAAATGATTGTACTTGTGCTTATTCAATATCATGTTTTTGTATACAATCTGTAACCTTTTTTGTTATGACCACTCAGGTCCATCTTGTAAATGAGCTATGCTCAATGATGTTCACCTGAATAAATAAAGATTTTGATTGATTGATTGATTGAATCAGCCTGGGAGTGGGTCCCAGGGTGGCAGCCTGGCTAAAACATTGGCTGGACAAAAGGACACAGAAGGTAATTGTAAATGGACTCCACTCTGAAGAAAGAGGGGTTACTAGTGGGGTACCACAGGGTTCAGTACTGGGCCCAGTCCTTTTTAATGTTTTTATAAGTGACATTGCAGAGTGACTGGAAGGAAAAGTATGCCTCTTGCAGATGACACAAAGATCTGCAACAGGGTTGATGCACAAGGAGGTGGAAAGGATGAG
This sequence comes from Neoceratodus forsteri, assembly GCA_016271365.2. Taxonomy (NCBI): domain Eukaryota; kingdom Metazoa; phylum Chordata; order Ceratodontiformes; family Ceratodontidae; genus Neoceratodus; species Neoceratodus forsteri. Next base: position 579,838,356 of record CM057456.1, read on the forward strand.
AAGGGACTTGGCAAGGTTGGAGGAATGGTCAGAAGCATGGCAGCATGGATTCAATGCAAAGAAGTGCAAAATAATGCACCTGGGAAACAAAAAAACAGGGGAAGATTACACAATGTGGGGGTAGTAACAACAACAAGAATGGAAAGGGACCTGGGGGTAATCATATCAGATGACCTTAAGGTTGCCAAGCATTGTGAGAAGGTGGTAAGGAGGGCTGGGGGAATACTGGGATGTATAGGGAGAGTAATCACCAGAAGAAAACAGGAAGTTGTTATCCCTCTGTACAGACAGTTGGTGTTCTCATCTGGAGTACTGCGTCCAGTTCTGAAGACCTCATCTCCGCAAGGACATAGACAGGATAGAGGCAGTCCAGAGGAGGGCAGCTAAAATGGTACACGGTCTGCAAGAGAAGGCATACGAGGAGAGACTAAAGGAGCTAATATGTATACACTTGAGGAAAGAAGGGGGGGGACAGGATATAAACTTTTAAGTACCTCAGTGAAATCAACAAAGTCCAGGAGGGCAGCATCTTTCAGAAAAAGAGATATGCAAGAACAAGGGGACGCAATTTGAAGATAGAGGGGCGGCGGTTCAGGGGCAATATGAGGAAGTATGTTTTCACAGAGAGGGTGGTGGATGCATGGAACAGCCTTCCTGAGGAGGTTGTGGGGTCTAAAACTGTGGGAGAATTCAAGAATGCATGGGACAGAGATAAGGCAATTTTTGTGTGGGATAGGAAGAAATAGGCTGTTGGTTAACTAGGCTCTGCAGCTTATCCTGTAGGTAGGGAAATGGGCAGACTAGGTGGGCCAAGCAGTCCTTATCTGCCATCAAAGTCTATGTTTCTATGATCCAGATGTGGTAAGGAACTTGGCACTTTATTCCATATCCGGTCATCATGTGAAAGGGTGGCCCCCTTTTGGAATTCAATACAGACATGGCTGGATCCCTTGTTGGGGCTATCGGAAGCATTTCTCCCTGAGATGTGTCATTTGGGAGATTTCACCAGTGCCCTAGTTGAAAATCAATGACCACATATGGCCTTGATCTCTATATGTGCCAAGAAGGTCATTCTTCGGCACTGGCTCGATCAGTGTATACCTCAATATCTTGAGTGGCATAGGGCACTGGTACTCTCAAATGGGAACAGAGAGAAGATCTCTGATCTTGAAGTGGGTAGCCATCTGAGAACAATCGACCACCAAACAGTGTGGTTCATGATAAACTTAGCTGTAGAGTCAAGTCACACAAAAGTGAAGGTACTGGACTTCAGGAGGGCTAATTTTGTTAAAATGGGAGAGTGCCTCAGAAAAGCACTAGCAAACAGACAAGAAGGTGGGGTGGAGCAACAATGGGGAAACATCAAAACCGCCATCACAGAGGCAACAAGCCTTTGTGGGAAGCAAATAAACAAATCAAAATGAAAGAAAAAACACTAAGATTCTCAAAAGAAGTGGTGGAGAAGGTAAGGGAGAAAAAGATAGCATTCAGGAAGTATAAGGAAACACAGAAGGAGCAGGACTGAGAACTGTACCAGTTAAAGCAGAAGGAAGCAGGTAAGTCAGTCAGAATAACAAAGGCCCGAACCGACGAAAAGATAGCCAACTCAGTTAAGAAGGGGGATCAAACCTTGTATTGGTACTCTACATTAGGGAGCAAGGAAAGACTAAGGCAGGGATACTGAGGCTGAACAAAGAGGAAGGTGGTTGGGCAGAGAGCGACAGTGAAAAAGCAGGGATACTGAATGAATACTTCTGCTCAGTATTCACAATGGAAAAGCAGGGGGAAATACCTAATCCAGTCAATAGAATCACTCTGGATAGGGGGGTTGATATTAGTCCTTACACAGAAGAAAGGGTTCTGAAAGAACTCGTAAAACTGAAGGTGGATAAAGCAATGGGGCCTGATGGGATTCACCCCAGAATTCTAAAAGAACTAAGGGAAGAACTAGTAACACCACTGAGGATGGGGTGGTACCTGAGGACCAGAGGAGGGTGGGTGTGATTCCCCTTCACAAACGTGGGAGCAAGACAGAGGCAGGAAACTACAAACCTGTCAGTTTGACCTCAGTGGTAGGGAAAATGATGGAATCACTTCTGAAGGAAAGAATTGTTGAGTACCTAGAGGCCAGTGGGGAACAGGACCCAAGGCAGAATGGATTCACAGCAGGAAGGTCATGTCAGACAAATCTAATTGATTTCTTTGACTGGGTGACTAAAGCAGTAGACCAGGGAGGGACTGTGGACATGGCCTACCTAGACTTTAGCAAGGCATTTGACACAGTCCCGCACAAAAGATTAATAAACAAATTAGCCAGCCTGGGAGTGGGTCCCGGGATGGTAGCCTGGGTAAAACACTGGTTGGACAACAGGACACAGCAGGTAATAGTAAATGGAGACCGCAGTGAAGAAAGAAGGGTTACTAGTGAGGTACCGCAGGGTTCAATATTGCGGCCGGTCCTTTTTAATGTCTTTATAAGTGACATTGCAGAGGGACTGGAAGGGAAAGTATGTCTCTTTGCAGATGACACAAAGATCTGCAACAGGGTTGATACACAAGGTGGGGTGGAAAGAATGAATAGGGACTTGGCAAGGTTGGAGGAATGGTCAAATGTTTGGCAGCTTAGATTCATTGCAAAGAAGTGCAAAGTAATGCACCTGGGAAACAAAAACCCAGGGGAAGAGTACACAATGAGGAGTGAGATACTGACAGCAACAACAATGGAAAGGGACCTGGGGGAAGTCATATCAGATGACCTAAAGGTGGGCCAGCAATGTGAGAAGGTAGTAAGGAGGGCTGGGGGGATACTGGGATGCATAGGGTGAGGCATCACCAGTAGAAAATGGGAAGTTGTTGGCCCTCTGTACAGACAGTTGGTAAGACCACATCTGGAGTACTATGTGCAGTTCTGGAGACCACATCTCGGCAAAGACATAGACAGGATGGAGGCTGTCCAGAGGAGGGCAACCAAAATGATGCAGGGTCTGCATCAGAAGACATATGAAGAAAGACTAAAGGAACTAAAAATGTATAGCCTCGAGGAAAGTGGGGGGGACATGATACAAACTTTAAAATACCTCAAGGGAATCAACAAAGTCCAAGAGGGTGGCATCTTTCAGAAAAAAGAGATGTGCAAAAACAAGGGGGCACAATTTGAAGATAGAGGGGGATGGCTCAGAGGTAATATGAGAAAGTATTTCTTCACAGAGAGGGTTGTGGATACATGGAGCAGCCTTCCTGAGGAGGTCATAGTCAAAAACAGTGGGGGAATTCAAGAATGCATGGGACAGACATAAAGCAATTCTAGTGGGGGGTAAGAGGAAGTAAGCCATTGGGTAACTAGGATCTGCAGCTTATCCGTTAGGTAGGGAAATGGGCAGACTAGGTGGGCCAAGCAGTCCTTATCTGCCGTCAAATTCTATGTTTCTGTGTTTCTATGTTTATTCACCCTGCAGGCTGAGTGCCTCATAGCCAGATTGATTGGCTGTTTATCCACATATAAGTGCATTTGGGAGACACTTCAAACTCTACTAACGCTTTGAATATAATTATTGTCTTCTCATGAGGGTTCTTTGTTCTTTGTATAGGTACAAGACTCACTGGGTACTTTAAGTCTCCTCCCTTTAACCCTAATTTCGAGTTCTCCCGGATATCTTCCGGTGGGGGTGGGGGGGGTTGTCGTCTATATAACTTACAGATATACGCTAATTGATCTTATCTTTAGTCCATGTTTCTATTACCTACATGTTTTTGTTTATTTACATTTTCTGTGGTTCACTGTTCCTACTCATTGGTGTGTCTTAATAAAGTTTACTTAATTTGAAAAAACAAATGCCTCCCCCCATTTTATTTATCATACTTATGTTATATATTAAACACTTCAGTACTTCCTGTTCAATTTTGTATTAAGTAATTCAGCTTTAGGCTATTATGACATTACAATAAATATACATTATATAATTAAATAGTAAATACATTTGTTGGAGACCCTAAAAAACTCTTAAATATACATTGGTTATGTATCACATATTAATTTGAAACTCTGAGCAGGTGTTAGTCAACAAAATAGTGAGACACCATTTGATTTCCATGAAGGTAGAAGCAACAAGATGTGTATAATGAACATTTTTAATCTGTTAACACTTATTAGCTATTCTATTCAGAATATTATTTGTGAATTAAATTATATAGCTGCTAGAGTAACTCCAAAGTTTTGTAACAGATGTTTCAGTCCAGATGGGCCATTGGATATAGAAGTTACAATTAGGATACAATAGGAGAAACTATAAAATACATTTTTGCTAGTCACTGGTAACCAAGAGAGGCCCACTAGGCCCAAAGTCTGTTTTCAGGGCTAACATGGGGGCACGGTTGAGGTTAAGCGACTTGCTCAGGGTCACACAATATGCAAGTGAAGGTTGTATGACTCAAACCTAGATCTACTGGATGTACCAAGCTCATTCACAGCTCATTACAGTAACCTTTAAGCTATACTGCCAGTAGAGATGGGCGTAGTGAGCGAAATTCACTTTGCAGAGTAATCCACAAAATTCTGCTCATTTTACAGAGTGAAATGCAAAATTTCACCTGCCAGAGTGGTGAAATTTCACCCGTCGGAATGGCGAAATTCCGCCTTCCACGGCAAAATTTCACCTTCCGCGGTGAAATTCCTCTTTCTGTGGTGAAATTTCACCCATGGAAGGTGGAATTTTGCCTGCAGAAGGCAAAATTTTGTGGCAGAAGGTGAAATTTCACCCACAGAAGGCGAAATTTCACCTAAGCAAAATTCAGTGTTAGGCGGAAACATTTTGTGAATTGCTCCATCAGGCGAATTTGCCCACTTTGCCGGCACTTCTCTGGTGGAATTTAAATTTGCTGCATCCCTAATTGCCTGCCTCAACTTATCCTACCCTGATTATTATGAGGATTCAATAATAACCAACAAATGTTGGCTATGAAATGCTGTTGCAATGGGGCTCAGGCCTGGTTACCTACATCCCCATATTGCAAACAACATAATCTCAAAGCAAGAATATAATTATAGATGCTATCAAATACTAATGATTGACTACATAGGATGGCTAGACTACATCAGGTAGCAGAAAACTGTACCACTGGTCCTTTAATTTCCATTTACATGCCATATGTGATGATCATGGACTGCAAAAGTCATAGATTCAAATATTTTTATTTTTATTTAAACAAATGATAACTGGAAAAGGCACACTGAGCCGAGGCTTGATTCGAGGTGCTACCCAAATATATATTAGATTACCAAAGTTGGATGGAAGACATAAAACTCAAGACCATTGTAATAATATTTTCTTCATATGTAGTAAATACTGTAACTTTATGATAATTCCTTCCACTGGCAAATGCATATTTGCTAACAGCTCTTTCAGCCAAAACTCCTTATTTTGGTTATAAGTGAGACAATGGAGAATGATTTGTTTTAAGTCATCTATCAGTCCTGACTGACACTTACATAGGGGGAAATATATCCTTCTCGCCTTTGTTTGAAAAATGGACTTCAGCCTTGGAATTGTTCAAGTGTAAATCTTATATATAATGTTCTCTGTCATTTTACTTTCATTATTGTGAGATAATCTTCCTTGGAAATTGTCTTTTTAAAACCTTTTTAAGTAAGATGAATTTTTGTTTCCAACTGTTTCTTAAGATCATTTCGAGCTAAATTTCCCTTATACATTGCTTCATTAAACAGAATAACTTTTTTTAGGATTTTGTAAATATCTGCCAGAAAATGACCTAAACCTATGGGACATATTAAGTCTTTATTATATTTTAAATATGGAAAGCAAATTATAAAGTAAAGTATTAATTTTGCTCCTCCATGGAAACATTCAAACCAAATAGGGGAGTGCTCAGAGGTGGCTCGTGCACATTTGTAAATACAATATCAGCTATATAGAACACCCAATACTCCCAAGGTAGCCTTACAGGACAAAACACAGACTTAAGCTGATTGAAATCTTTGTGCAAAATTGCTTTTATTAAAGTGCTCAAATAAGGTACATAAAAGTAGCTACAGCAACAGGTACTGGTGCAAAACAACCCAGCGTTTTGCATGTGCATTTTGTCAAGGTTACTGCCTTCTACTGTCCACCACTATAAATACAGTAGGTGCACTTAAAAGAGTAGTACACCCTCATATCATGTAAACGTTATTGTCAACAGACAAGTCTTTTTGTGTAGCTGTTGGGGATATATGTGTTTGCTTTAGTTTGTTTTCTCTGTTCACACCAGCCCTGTAACTAGCCTGGGGGTCTTCATTTTCTGGTTTTTGAAATCTCATTGTACCTGAGTGCTGCACTAGCATATAGAAACATAGAGGTTGACAGCAGATAAGGACTGCAAGGCCCATCCAGCCTGCCCATTTCTTTTTTTACCTTATAAATGTGCCATCGGCCTTTGCTCTGTCAGTGGCCTATCTATTCATACTCATCTGTATTGCCCCCTTATGCCTATCCAAGGCCTGTCTGAAGCCCTGCACTGTATTCATAGCTACCACTTCCTGAGGTAGGCTGTTACATGCATCCACCACTCTTTCTGTGAAAAAGAATTTCCTCACATTCACCCTTAATCAGCCTCCCTCTAATCTCATGCTGTGTCCTCTTGTCCTGCTATTTTTCTTATATTTAAACATGTTAGACTCTTGCACCTTGTTAATGCCCTTAAGGTGTTTGAATGTTTCGATCACATCACCTCTCTCCCTCCTTTGTTCAAGGGTATACATATTGAGCTCCGTTAATTTGTCCTCATATGTCTTCTGATGCAGTCCCTGCACCATTTTGGTTGCCCTTCTCTGGACTGCCTCAATTTGGTTAATGTCCTCATGAAGGTGTGGCCTCCAGTACTGCATGCAATACTCCAGATGGGGCCTAACCAGTGTCTTGTAAAGAGGGATTATTACCTCCCTCTTACGGCTTGTGATGCTCCTACTAATACACCCTAACATCCCCCTAGCCTTACCTACTGCTTTAGAGGTCTGCTTGGATGAGTTCAGGTCATCGGTGATGATGATGCCCCTAGTCTGTTTCTTCCCTTGTGACTGCCAGCAACTCCCATTCCAGCCTATAGGTGACTTCAGGGTTTCTCTTCCCTATGTGTATGATCTTTCACTTCTTTAAAATTAAATACCAGTTGCCACTCTTCTGACCATTTTGCTAGTTTATCCAGATCTCTTCTCATTCTGCCCACCCCATTTGGATCATCTACTCTGTTGCAGATCTTGGTGTCATCTGCAAACAGACAAGCCCTTACCCTCTAGTCCATCTGCAATGTCACTAATGAAGATATTGAAGAGGACTGGCCCCAGGACTGATCCCTGAGGTACCCCACTTGTGACTTGCATCTCTTCTGACTGTATACCATTTACCACCACTCTCTGTTTTCTGCCTGTCAACCAGTTTGCCACTCAGTTGACCAACTTCTGACCCACCCCGAGCCTACTCAGCTTATTTATCAATCTTCTATGTGGAACAGTGTCGAAAGCTTTGCTGAAGTCAAGGTAGGCGACATCAACTGCTCCCCCGTGGTCCACCACTCTGGTTACCCAGTCGAAGAAATCTATGAGATTAGTTTGACAGGACCTTCCTTTTGTAAACCCATGCTGTCTTGGATCCTGTGCCCCTATGGATTCCAGGTGTTGCACTATCCTTTCCTTAAGGAGTGCCTCCATAATCTTGCCCACTACTGAGGTAAGACTGGCTGGTCTGTAGTTCCCTGCCTCCTCCCTGCTACCACTCTTGTGGAGTGGGATCACATGAGCCCTTCTCTAGTCTTCTGGGACCTCTCCTGTGCTCAGAGACTCACCGAACAGTTCTGCTAATGGCTCTGCTAGTTCCACCCTTAGCTCCTTAAGTACCCTGGGATGTATGCCATCAGGTCCCATTGCCTTGTCCACCCTGAGTTTAGCTGACTCTTGTAGGACCCTTTCTTTTGTGAAGGGAGTAGTGCTCACCTCCCTCCCTCCCCACTGTGTCCATGGTGCTGAGCTGTGGGCCCTGCCCTACTTTCTCTTCAGTAAATACTGAGCAAAAGTATCTATTTAGGATAGATGCTTTTGCAGGGTCCTCCTCCTCACATGCCCCCTTTTCTACTTTGAGCTTAGCAATACTCCCCTCTGGATTTTCTCCTTTCACTAATGTAGGTATAGAAAGTCTTGTCACCTTCTTTTATTGTTCGTGCTAGTGTTTCCTCAGTTTGGGACTTTGCCTGCCTTACTGCCTTCCCTGCTTCCCTTAGGGCAGTTTGGTATGCCTCACTGTCTTCATCCAGCTGTGTTCCCTTATATTTTCTGAAAGCCAGCCTTTTGACTCTGACCTTTTCTGCTACTGTATTTGAGAACCAAACTGGTTTCCTTCTTCTTTTGGACTTCCTTTTCTGTCTAACACAATGGGATGTTGCTTCAAGTATTGCATCCTTAATACTTGCCCACTTTGCCTGTACCCCCTCACCTGTGTTTCTTTTTGCCAGGGCTAGCTTAACTCTGTTGGCCATCTTATCAAAGTCAGCTCCTCTGAAGTCCCATACTTTTGCCTTGGAATGGGATGATTAAGATGTAGTGGCCAAACTGAACCATACCATGTGATGGTCATTGGCTCCTAGGTGACCTTCTACCTGGAGATCTGTGAGCCCTTCCCTGTTAGTCAGTACTAGATCTAGAATAGCCCTGTCTCTTGTGGGTTGTTGTACCAGTTGTTTGAGGCCCTCCCCCCCTACAGGGAATCCACCATGTGTCTAGTTCTGGCAGATGTTCCTGCTGGTATTGACCAATCTGTATCCGGCATGTTGAAGTCTCCCATTATCAGAACCTCCCCTTTAGCTGTCATGTTTTATATATCTTCTAACAGTAATGTGTCTATGTCCTCCCCCTGGTCTGGGGGCCTGTAGACAACCCCAGTTCTTATGGCTGTCCCATTTCCTATTTTCAGGGTGACCCACAGTTCTTCTGGCTCCTTATGTGTATTCTGAATTTCTGTAGCTTTGATATTTTCATTGACATACAGGGCCACTCCACCCCCCCTTTTTGCACCTCGGTCTCTTCTGAACAATACATAGCAAGGTACTGAAGTCTCCCAAGTGTGGTTACTGGTAAACCACGTCTCACTAATTGCTACTATGTCCAGTTTAGCCTCTGACATTATTGCCTCCAGGTCTGGGATCTTATTTCCCAGGCTGTGAGCATCTGTGTACATGAGAACATAATGTGTCAGCACCCTTTAGACTCCACGGTATGCCTGGCTGCTTACTTAGAATTCATCAAAACAAGTTACAGCAGAGCATGGAATACCTTATTTACCTTCAGTTAGCTTTACAAACTGTCTTAGATGTAATGCAAGATTTTTGTTCCTTTAAACTGCATTCAGTCTGTTTGTTTCTAGAGCATTTTTTCAGGTTATGCATACTTTCAGGATAGAGCTACATTGTGTAAATAGGTGCTGTGACATCATGTTCTTGTATGTTAACGCAGATCTCAGGAACAATGACATTCCAACAATCAGAAAATGGAAGCCCCCCCAGGATAGTTACAGGGGCTGGTGTGAACAGTGAAAACAAACTAAGACAAACACACACTGTATATCCTCAACAGCTACACACAGAGAGTTGTCTATTGACAAGGAAACAAATAACATTTACAAGCTATGAGGGTGTACTAGGTACAAATAAGCTTCCTGAGCCAAGGGAGGAGTGGGGGTGGAGCATCATGGCAAACAGAGACATTTGCTGTGAGTACAACTAGACTGCTCATAACTCCCCCTCAATATGTGAACATATCACTGCATCAGATTCATGAAGAAGGCTGAAATGCAATGAATATTGCATTAAACCTTCTACAATGGAGGAAGATCTTTTCAAAAATGACACAAAGTTATTGCTGGCGTTTGACACACAGACAGCAAAAGGAAATAATCGCACTGCACTATTCCCACTTTTCAACCAACAGAAAATGTAATGGAGAGAAATAGTGAATTGAACTCACCTGAAGCAGGTGTGCTGAACACAGACCTTTTTGGAAACAAATATTCCTGGGACAAGTAACCAGACAACTTGTACAATGTCCAAGACTGAGGAAGAAGCACCAGAAGGGGAAAATGGATTAAACATCGATAAACAAGTTCAAGCAGGAGCCAAAAAATTCATGGGCTGTCTTACAAATGATAATGGGAACACCCTTCCACATGGAAACTAGGGGACAATGCTGTCAGAAGCAAGATGCAATGCCAAATCAATGCTCGTGGTGTGTTGATGAACGACCGAAGGACGGATGCAGCAGGGAAAAGAAATACCTTCATCCAAGTAATGAAAACTATTTCTACAAAAAATACTGATAATGAAACAAATTTTTCCAAAGATGAAGATAAGGGGGGTAAGATGCAAAGAAGGCATTTAGACAAGCGAAAGCAAAAAAAAATGGCTAGACAGGACAGCAGAGACATTAATAATTATGAAAGGAAAACTCTTGCAGAGAGCAGTAGTTATCAGCTTCGACAAGAACCTACTGCAATACTAAATGTAAATGCTTCAGACCCTAGCAAAGAAACAGTAGCCACTAAGAAGTTAAACACAAATTCGAAGGCTACTCGGCAGTCCAATGAAACCAGCGAGGAAGATCTTGAAGATTTCGAAGAGCAAGCAGACCCCCCCTTGGGCAAAAATCTTATTCACACAGATAAACAACATTTCCTTTAAAATCGAACAACTATTAAGCATGCAAAAATAACTAGAAACATATTACACATTAACACAAAACCTAATTAAGGAAAACCTTGAGATGAAGAATGAGATAGCCCAATTGAAACAGTCAGAGACCACACTCATGGAAGAAAGCATACCGATACAGCGGCAATTTAAAACATTAGAAGAAATGAATAAAGACTAAAAAGCAAACATTTTAGACTTTGACATGAGCAAGAAGGAAAAACATTAGGATCTTCAGTGTACCAGAGAACTGGGACAACTCTAAAAGTTTAACAGAAATATTCAAACAAGTAGCAGCAGCATACTTAGGGACTTATACAACAAACATTAACTTTGAACTCAATGGGATACACCAGGGCTTAACATCTAAACCAACAAACCCAGACCCTCAATGTCCAATAATTTTGAAATTTCTGCACCCTGCTGATATATAAACCTTCATGGCAGCAGTCTACAGAAAATAAAAAAGAATACAATTGATGGGAGCAATGATTTTGGTCTGTAACAATTTGCCTCCAGAGTTACTACAAGAAAGACGTAAATTTGATTGTATCAGAAAACTATGGTCACACAGTATAAAAGTGATGATGATTTTTCCAGCAAGGATGAGAGTGATAATTAATGATATTCATCATACTTGTGACACACTGCAAGAGGCATTAAAGGGCTTAAAAGCTCCGTAATATTTTTGTTTAGTTTCAATGTGATTAACTCTGTTGAGTATGTTTCAATTGCTTATATACTATATGGGGTGTGTGTTCGGGAGGGGCTGAACAGTGTTACTAGAGAGGAAGCAGGCAGTTCTGATGAAGTGCTTGTCATGTATTAGTTTGTTATCCAGTTTTATTTGCAAGGGAGGGGGTAGGGATTATGGGTTCTCTTGGATCAGTTGAGAAATTGAAATTTTGTGTAAGCTTATCTACTAAGCAATTTTTATATTCTGGTGTCTCATTATTCTGAAGATGAATATAGTGATTATAAATGACTCCATATAAAGGTACTAAGCTGGCCTCCTTAAATGTAAATGGGATAAATTCCCCGATAAAAAGAGCAAGAAAATTAACTAGGAATGGGCGAACCAGTTTGTCAAAAATATGAATCGACACAAACAAGCCGAAATGTTCAGAAACAAACCACTTCTGAACAGTTTCGGCTTTCAGATCAGTTTGGAGGGGGCCCTATTATGGAATGAAAGGCGCGAGAAAAGCAAAAACACAGGAGGGACCAGAGACAACACTAGGGCTTCTCATTGGATGGATGGGCGTGCTGTCCATCTTCCTAAAGTGGCACCTGATTGGGTTTGCTGTAGCAACCCAAGTGGTCTACCTTAGGAGCTGGCTGCAAAGGAACAGAGACACGGATAAGGAGCCGCAGTATTTACACTGCTCCATGCTGCTTTGTGGCTGTGCCTTGCCCTGGGGCAAACTCTGGAGATAACAATTTTTTTGAAAAGGAAAAACTTGGGGTTGGTGAGTGGGGACTGGGGACTGGGTCTGGGAGTCAGGGAGTGGGGAGTTGGGGATTCGGGGACTCAGGAAGGGGAAGAGTACAAGGTAAGTGAGTGCCAGTTTCTTTTTTGTTTTGCTTTGCAGCAGACTAAAGAGAAAGGGAGTTAACTGTGTCAAGTTCAACCCAGCCATCCAGTGCCATTTCTTTGCATACTGTCTATGTGCCCCCCCGAACAAGTCAGTCTGTCAGATCTCATCTCTCCTTGTGCTCCATGGGGTAAATAAATCTGTGAGCTTTGGTTCAGTGCATTCTGTCACATGTAATAATCCTTGCAGGAAAAGTAAAGTTGTGTCATAGAGGGTTAGATCAGATCCCTGAATATCTTTGGGTAGCAGCACCTGCAACATCAGCTCCTATAGCCTATGTCCAGTGTGTGAATCATTGTGTATCTGTGAAATAAAATCTGACAGCCAGCCACCAGTGCCACTTCTTGCATACTGTCTGTGTAACCCCCTCCCCCATGAACAAGTCAGTCAGCTCTCATCTCTTCCTCCCTGTGCTCAGTGGGTAAATCTACAAACTTTGGCTCAGTGGGCATTCCATCATGTGGAATAATCCTTGAAGGAAAATGTAAATTACTGTGTCATAGAAGGTTAGGCCAGGTCCCTGAATCTCTGTGGGTAGCAGTGCCTGCAGCATAAGCCTTTATATCTGAGGTCCAGTGTGTGAACTACTGTGTGTGCAGGAAATAAGATCTTCCAGTCTGCCACAAGTGCCACTTCTTGCAAACTGTAGGTGTGAACCCCCCCCAAACAAGTCAGTCAGCTCTCATCTCCTCCTTGTGCCCCATGGGGTAATTCTACAATCTTTGGCTCAGTGGGCAGGGCATTCTGTCATGCGGAATAAAAAAAAATAATCCTTGAAGGAAAAGTAAATTACTGTGTCACCGAGCGATAGACCAGGTCCCTGAATCTCTGTGGTACCAGCTGCAGCACCAGCCCTTATAGCCTAGGTCCAGTGTGTGAATTACTGTGTGCATGAAATGAAATCTGACAGCCAGTCACCAGTTGCTACATCTTGCATACTATCTGCGTGACCCTCCCCACTCCCCCCTTCCCCCCGAACAAGTCAGTCAGCTTTCATCTCTTCCTCCCTGTGCTCTGTGGGGTAAATCTACACACTTTGAAATAATCCTTGAAGGAAAAAGTAAATTACTGTGTCATAGAGGGTTAGGCCAGATCCCTGAATCTCTGTGGGTAGCAGTGCCTGCAGCATAAGCCCTTATAGCCTAGGTACAGTGTGTGTGTGATAAAATCTGACAGCCATTCACAATTGCCAAGTCTTGCATGACCCCCAACCCCTCTCAAACAAGTCAGTCAGCTCTCATCTCCTCCCTGTACTCTGTGGGATAAATCTAAAAGCTTTGGCTCAGTGGGCATTTCGTCACATGGAATAAATAATCAAAATAAATAATCCGTGATGGAAAAGTAAATTACTGTGTCATAGAGGGTTAGGCCAGGTTGCCTGCCTTTTGAAAAAGTCCTACACACAGAATTTGGTGGTTGACTGTCAGAGTTTCGTGGTTCACACTGGTGCTGTAACTACTAAGTTGTATGGGGCTGGTCAGAGTTCTTGGACTTGCCTGTCTTTGGACAAAATCATCAGCTTGGAGGTGGGTGCCAATTGTGAGGTTTAGCATGAACATATTACACTGGCACTTCCAGTAAGCTCATTCACAGTCACATCGTTCACTCCTTCTCATCTCAGTTCACTAATCATACTCTTTATTACTACTAAACAGTGGTTTAATTGCTTTTTTTACAGATATGTTGATAAAAACCTGTTTAAAATGATTTTTTAACATACAATTAGCATAAAACAATAAAGGTTATAAAAGGTTCAGATAAGCATCCAAACCTTTCTTTGCCTTTCAGAGCCTTTTAGAACCTCTGAACCTTTTGAGTTTCTCCCATTCCTAATTCTAACCTATATTAAAAAATCAGCAGCAAATGTTATGGGCAAGATTCACAAAGCAGATGCGATGGGTGCAAATGAGATGCGCTATCCCCAAACAGTGGGGTTCACAGAAGGATGCACCACAAGATGCACTGTGCACATCCCCCACTGTGAATACCACCAAAGCACCATGGCACAGCCTGCGATGCCCCAGTGCAACCATGATGCACAGAAACACCCTGGACAACACAACAGGACACTAAATAAGGAGCAAGTAAGCAAGGCACACAGGAGCAACAGGGGGAGACTGCAGTGGCACAAAGGATGCAGGGGAACAGACTGGCAGGGACTGGCCAGAGTGTCAAAGTGCCAGAGAGTATCCAAAGCAGACAAGGTGCACAGACAGAGCACACATGGTGACACCTGGAAGCACAAGACAAACACCCCACACAGGGTCCCAACAGGCACAGATGCCATGCACAGGGGTGCCTGGTAAGGTGGGCCACAGCAGCAGAGGTGCACTGTGCAGCATGGCAGAGGGCGCTGTACATGTCCCAGTGCACAGAAACACAGTAGGGTGGACAAGGGAGATGCCACACAGGTGCACACAGGTGGACAGGCACAATGGCAGACAGGCCAAAGGCCATGTCTTGCACAGGTGGAACATGCCCATAGGCAATGTGGATGTAAGAAGAGCAGCACAACAACAGGGAACCAGTGCAACAGAAGCAACTGGCATACACCACTCACAGAATAGGGGCACTGTGAAAGGCAGCATGTTGCAATGCCCACCAACAGGCCAGAGGCAACAAGGAGGGTGCACACTGAAGCGGGCATGAAAGGTGGACAGGGTGCATGGGTGCACAGTACCACAGGTGCACATGTGTGAATGGGAATAAAGGCACAGTGAAAACCAGTGAGCACAACAAAGCACATACACAAGGTACAATGAATGACAACCAACATGATTAGCAATATAAAACCCTTTAGTAAAATAAGAATGGTTAACAGATGAAACTATGTACAATATCAAACATCAGTAGGAACAGGATAAGTGTGGTGTGGGAATCAGAACAGGAACATAACAAACAGTTCACAGGAAGGTGATGGTATGGTGGTGGAGGAACAGGGGACAGAACAGACAATGGGGATGGGAACGGAGGGTGAGGGTACAACAACAAAGGGGCCATGTACAAGTGTCCCAGTTGTCCTGTTGGGCTGGATGGGCCTCAGCACGGTGGCCACCCCTCTGTCTCCTGGTACTCAGCACGCACACAAGTAAAGTGATGGCTTGCAGGTGCTGCCCCTGCTGCCAGTAGAGAAGTTCACTAGCCTCCTCAGCACCCTCCAGAGCTGCAACCCTGCCAGCTTCTCAATGAGTTGTCTCCTCCACCACCCTGACACACCTGGCTGCACTCTCCATGGACCTACAGTGGGGACACAGACAACAGGTACTAAGTGCCATGTTCCACACCTGCCCCATCTTGCCTATCATGCGAGTGTGCAGGAGGTAGCCACCATGGCAATGGCCGACAGCCCGCCAGGCACACCATACGCCAGCAACAGGCTGGAACACAGTGCCACACTGTGACCATGCAATGGTACTCGGACAGCACAAGGCCTACATGTGCATGTACAGGTAGGCACAGAGGGGCATGCAGCCATGTCCCACACAGCATATGCAGATGCCAGCAGGCTGCACAAGCATGCAGGCTCCATCTGAACACCAGTGGAGCACCACAGTGGGCCCATGGTCCACGGCAGATGCTCACAAGATGGATGGACACACAGAGCCATGTGCACTGTAGCCCAAGCACATGCCACCATGGCCTCACCCCATGCACGTGCACAACATGCATCACTCAGACATGCACGTGTGTCTGGAAATGGTCTGCAGTGGACACCACACCCCCCCACCGTGAACACACAGAGGATGCACAAGAAGAACACTCACCTGCACCCGCACGACCTAATCCCTGGCCTCTACCACTGGCCCTAGAGAGCTTGGCCTCCCACACCACAGCGGCTCTCTGCCTGCCTGCTGGCCTTGTGAGGGAAACACAAGAAAAGAGCACCGTGAGGTGATGGTAGGTGTGTAACAACCCCCCCCTCGTGTCCCACAACAACAACACTGGTGCAAGCATGCCATGATGGATCCACCCCCACAGTGCCCCAATGAAGGCACCCCAGTCAGCGTGCAGCAACACACAACACCTCAGCCTGTGCCCACCATGTGTGTGTGCGAATGGACATGTGCCATGCCAATGGCTGTACCACAATGCAGCTGCCACAGTGCTCATGCACCTCCCTAATCGTGTACCATGCTGCACATGGCTACAAAAGCTAGCCACGCCTGCACCTCACATGCCAGAGTGGCACAGCATGCCACATGTGTGTGTGTGTGTGTGTGTGTGTGTGTGTGTGTGTGTGTGTGGGGTGGTGGGCATTGTACCAGTGCACACTGCCCCGGACACAAACCCCTGCCTGCCTGTGTTGCTGTAAGATGTTGTGACTTACCTGGGCATAGCATTGTACCCCTGCATGCATGATCATGGAGGCTATGGAGCCTGTCTGGGTCCTGGTGCTGCAGATCACCATAGCAGTGCCTGCATTGCTCCCCTGTGCACTTCATCCCAGTCCGCCACCCTTGCCCACACTGCACATCGTGGCCCAGTGAGGTCCTCTATGCAAACAACTGACCCTCCAGAGGCATTACCAGTGCCACAAGGTTGACCAGCTCAACCTCTCCCCAGTTCATGACCCTGGGCCCTGCTGCCTGAGCACATGGCATGGTTCTTATATGTGTCTCCTGGGCTGGTGTGCACAGATCAGGCTGCTGGTGTGCAATGGCCCATATGCGCCACATGCACGATAGGCCGTCTTGCACCAGACTGTGTAAAACAGAGTTGCAGTATGGCAATGCA
This sequence comes from Neoceratodus forsteri, assembly GCA_016271365.2. NCBI lineage: Eukaryota > Metazoa > Chordata > Ceratodontiformes > Ceratodontidae > Neoceratodus > Neoceratodus forsteri. The sequence goes on from CM057456.1 coordinate 579,855,407, forward strand.
TGATTGCCACCCATTGCGTGCCACCGCGCATGCACAGTGTGCACCGCACAGGAGGGAGACCAGGGTCAGGGGCCATGACCAGGTCACTCATGTGTGATCTGTGCATAAATGTCATATTGTGAATGGCAAGCAATGCCACCCACAGTGCACTGTTGCTGCACACACTGCCAGTGTTGTGTCATGCACTGCAGGTGTGCATTGCTGCTATGAAACACCAAAGCATGATATATGCACTCAGCAGGTCATGCAGCACTGCACCAATGATGCATGGGGACCCAGATGAGCTGTCTTTATCGATCACACAGTCAGAACCACTGGACAGTTAGCGCTAAGCCTGGCATGCCACTGATTCTGCATTGTGCATGCACGGGGAAATGCTGTGAGACTTGTGCCGCATTCGAGAAATGCCCTGAGTCAAATGTGCATGCACGGGGAATGCGCCGAAGGGGGATGAGTTAAATGCATCATTTGCACATTGCTGATTGAGATTAGCTGGGGCAGTTATGCAATTCACAGGCAATGCCCCCAATTCAGCTCATTGCCAAATTCAGGGGCATCTTACCTGTTTAGCATCTCATTACAGATGCTCTCACTCTCATTTGCATGCCCTAAGCTATAAATGCTCTTGAATGTGCCTCCAAACACCTCAGGTGACCAACAGGAATTGCATCCTTGAAGGTAGGTTTGTTCACTGTGACCGGGTTGTGTGGGTGGGGTAAATGAATGACACAAGACCTCGATTTATGGGTAACACACCTTTTCTCGGTGTGATGTTTATTAGTCCAAAGAACTTATTTTTTTGTAAAAGATATATACAAAAATAAATAACAACCATAAACAAGCATAAATGAAAATGAGTCTTAAACTTCAGACAATAAATTATAAGAAAATAAATAACAAAAGAAAATAGCTCTTCCTTGAGCTCCAGAACTACCCTTCCTTGGTAGTCCAGCCACAGAGTAGCTAATTTCTTAAACACAATTTACTACGATCTTCTGTGCTATGAGACAACCTCTCCCTTCTCACTACAAGGTTGATCTGCCATTTCTGAGAACTAGGGCAGCTTTTATACTCTTCTCTAGAGTATCATCAGGTCAGCTGATCCGCCCCTACTCTGAAAAGCAGTCATTCCTCCTCTAATGCACACATGATGGAGGATCAGCCTGACCATATGCTCAGATTATCACACTGGCATCATTAGAAACACTCTTTGTCCTCCTTTTGGTAGCACAGGACAAGATATAAACAAATACCTACTAATTGCCTATAATTTGTGTAGCTCCTCCCCCAACTCAAATGGAGTGACAGCTGTAATTTCTTATATAACAGCCTCATCATGGGACTGCTGGCTCCTAAGGGCTCATTTTTTCCAAAATCCCAGCACTCAGGTAGGAACTCACTTTATTTCTTCAAACAGAAAGCAAACATGTATTTAGTTCATATGGTCAATGATTCTTCTGTGCACACATACAATAATAATACCCTTAACACCTTACAGCAGCTTTTAAACCCGGTGGCTGAAAAGGTAAGCCATCAGTGAAACATTTCAGTTCTGCTGTTTTCTCTGTGTCTATTTCACAAGGGGTTCCTTTTATTTAGCACAACTAAATTGTTTCTTTAAGGAGCGCATCAAGGAAAGTGACAGCCTTGCACTTTCAGGGCACTGAGGTGCCGTGAGCAATCTCCCGGACTGTTTAAACACAGTTTCTCACTGTTTTACAATGGGGAAGCTTTCCTATGTTACTGGCTTCTCTCCCATGGCAGATCTCACTTCTCTGAGATCCTATTCGGCTCGTTTATTCTCCATAACCAGCGGCAGCCATTTCTCTTTCACAACAAAGCTAACTACGGCTCCTTTCAAGGAACAGGTATCCCTGTCTTTACCAGATCCCCATGGGGGCTAGACTATAGTGCAAACGAGCATTGGGGCATAATACATAAAGAAAAATATCACACTCTGTTTTCCTGACTGGAACTCAGTCATGCTTTCTACAGAGCATATTCAATAACCAGCTCTTTCTTACTGGTTCCTTGTTTTTTTTTAAATTTGCAGGCCTACTGTAAGGCAGGGATAAACAAGAATATATAGCGGGAACAGCCAAGTGGATTTAAGATACTATAATGGGTGGCCTGCCCATAATAGTAGAAAAAGATATATTCAAAAAAATAGAATAGAAAGAAGTGCTACTGCAGTAGACTTTAGGGAGAAAAGAAATGCCAACACCTGCATTCGGATGGGGTGGTCAAACTACCACATTCACATTCTACCATTTACAGCTTGTCAGCACAAAATGACAGTGGGGATTTGAGGGCATACAGGCACACCTCTCAACTGTCCCTGTTCTTCAGGCACATCCCTGAGTCTGCCTTACAAAATTCCACTGTTCTGTCTGCAGTTGGGAGTTCTGTTGCAGAAGAGTAAGGCTTCATAGAACAACAGAATGCCAGATTTTTGTGTTAGAGTCTAGTACCCCTTCAGTTAATACCTTTCACACCAAGCCAAACAATATGGCAGGACATTTGAGATGATATTACCAGTGTATATAATGTGTCCCTGATATTGGCCCCTTGTTCCTGATCATTCTAAGCCTTGTCCTTGATATGCAAGGCAGGAGGTTGAGAGGAATGTATACAAGGTGCTGTGTCCCTGCAGTCACCAGCCACTGTGGTGGCACACATCCACAGTTGCCTGTACTGTGCTAATGTCTGCATATTGTCACCCACAGAAACCACACTGTCCAGATAGGATGGAGTTGTGGGACAGAGGTGTCTGAATTTCACATGGGATGAGGATAGAGGCCTACCTCATATGGCAGGACATCCTGGCAGGCAGGGGTGGCAGCCCCCAACAGAGGGATGAGGGCTGGAAGGCAGTGGCAAGGCATATCAATGCTCATGGAAAGTATGTTCAAACACCTCAGGAGTGCAGGAAACACCTTAATAATGAGAAGAGGAGAGGAGAGCAAAGGAGAAGCTGGGAAACATCAAGGCCTCCCTTGGGTGGGACAGCAGGTGGGCCGCAGACAGGTGTACACCTCAAACCCTCTGAGGAGTTGCTGGTGGCCAGCATGGGCCAGATGGCTGTGCTTGGAGCTCCGGGAGGAGGCTTCCAGACAGGTGGCAGTCCATCGCAGCACTATGAGTACACATGTCCCATGAACTGTATCTGTCCATGTGTGTGTGCCATGGGTGCCCTGACCAGCCTCACTGTGGGACACTAGGTGACCATGTGTCTGCATGCACTGCTCATGTCGCTGTATGCCCCATCTGTCTACTGTGTGTTGCAGATGCATGACATGCCACCTCAGTGCAGCCCCGGGGGGAGCTGACCATGGTGTGTGGTGCTGCTGGTCATCTGGGATGATATATCCACAGGCAGTGTCCAGGGTGTTGTGCCAGTCACACACATGTCCATGAGCACCTATACAGGCCCTGGTGTATGCCTGAATTCACCGGTGCATGGCCGCATCAGTGGTCCCATTGCTGGCAGTCCCTTGCATGGCATGTCAGCCGCATATATGGCACACGTGTATGTCCCCCTGTACATGCCTGTCTGAACACAAAAGTCACACATGTCAGTAACCTTGTTTCCCATCTCTCTCTTACAGCTCCATCACACCTCACAGGTGCTGCCATGGCTGGTGGTCTACATGATGACCTGGCAGGAAAGAAGGCTGGGCCATCACACCAGGCTGCAACTGGGGCTGTGGCTGATGCCATGCTGGGCCCTTCGAATGCCACTGCAGCCCCAGATGTGGTACCAGTTATTGCAGGTCCATTGAACCCCTCCATGACTGGTGCCATGGCTGGAGGCCAGGATCGATCATGGCTGGTCAGCATACTGGATTTGGCCGATGATGACCCAGAGGATGCGGTGGACATTGTGGATGCCCTGCTGGTGCTGTCATCCAGTACACAGGGGTGTCTGATGATGATGATGATCCAGACTCCACAGAAATCTGAAGGAACATGGCCGACATTGGACTGGCCAAGACACAGGTGCATGCATGGATGGCACCGAGCGACATTGGAGGCCCTGTGGCCCCCAGTGTATCTGCAGGTCCTGCACAGCCACCCACGGTGGCAGTTGCTGTGGGACTTGTGTCTGGTGTTGCTGTGAGGACAGGGACCACCGGCACTGTTCAGAAGGGTGCTGTAGTGCAGCAGCAGGTGGTGGGGAACCATGATGCAGGCATCTCTGGTCATGCAAAGGTTGCCCGTGCCCTGTCCCCACCCATTCAGTGCCCTGATGTGGTGCTACGGTGGATCCAGCACAGCAGGCCAGGACCCCCACCTGCCCATCAGCACCATCCCCATGATGTATCCCCTGCCAAAGGGGTTGATGGCTATTCATGCCTCCTGTGGGACAACGTGGAGGGGCAGGCGTCCCTCAGGGTGGAGCTCAGGGGCATTCAGATACAGCTGGCCATGGAACATGAGTCGTCAGCTGTGTGGTATGCCCAGATGTTGGCAGAGGCTTGCCTACTGCTGGTGGGCACGACCATTGCTCTTGAGCATATTGTGCTTGTTGACAAGGTGAAGAGTGCAAACAGTGTGCAGCGTGGCTGCCGGGCTGCCAGCTGCATCCTCAGGAGTGCCTCACACACCCCTAGGTAATGGAGGCAGGTGAACCCATTGCTGTTGATGCTGTCACCATGCATGGCCATTCCCAACACCCCTGGATCCCACCTGGGTCTCAGGGACATCACACCAGTGAGCACTCATTCATGGTTTCACTACAATACCCCTCTGGGTTTGGGGGACACCCCCTGTGGCCAGTGGTGCTGGCACAGTGACCACCAGGCATGGGCATGGCCAACCACCTGTCCGTGGCAGCTGTGGTGCCTCCCACTGATTCCTGGGTTGAAAGCCCCCATGGCCTCTGTTGCCTGCACCTATAGCAGCCTACACACATGGCTGACTATGCCTGGGATGGCATGGGCAGCATGTGCCTGCCCAGTATGATGCCTGTGTGGGTCACCTCTGTGTTGCACCGTGTATGGCCAGGGGCACCATTGTTGTGCTGTGTGGCATGAGCATGATGGGTGTGGCCCTGTGTCTGCTGTGCATGTGTGCTGGTGGATGTACACTGATCCATGCCATCCCCAGCACAGACACCATGTTCTCCATGTCCATGTGTGCCCTGCTGTGTGTGTCTCTGTGCATTGTTGTCACCTCTCATGGGTGTGCTACACAATGGCTGTGTTGCTGTCATCTGTCCTGTGGTGCGGGTGTGGGTGAATGGGAGTGTGTGGATGTATGGGAGTGTGTGTGGGTGTGGGTGTATGGGTGTGTGTGGGTATGGGTGTGGAAGTGTAGGGGGGCTGCTGTTTGTCCCACCTGCGTAACTCACCTGCGGTCCCCAAAGTGCTCATCCATGATGGTGTCCCTGTGCCGCCAGGACCTGGCAATCAGGCGTGGGTCCCTGTGGGCCAGTGATGGTCCGCCATCTCCACCACAGGGCCTCTGCTCTGCTGCAGCCACCTTCTCCCCCTCCTCCTCCCTTGAATTGTTGCTCTCCTCAGCCTGGAAAACAATTTCACGGTCAGTGGTCATGTTGTCCAGCATACAGCAGGACAGGAATATGTCACAGGCCTTCTCTGGGCTGTATTGTAGGGCACCACCTGACCTATCCAGGCACCTAAAGTGCATCTTCAGCATGCCAAAGACATACTCAATGATGGCACGTGTAGCAAATGTGTGCCTCGTTATAGCACCCCTCTCCCCATGTGCCAAGTTGGCAGAAGGGTGTGAGGAGTCAGGGTAGAAATGGGTATGCCACATCACATGTGGGGGTGGCAATGGAAGTCTGTTACAACCCTGCATATATGTGCATTGTGTACCACAGACCCCCCTACCAATCCACCATGGTGCACTGGTGTGGCTACTGCCTGTACACTGCTGTCCCTGTGGCCCACCTCCTGATGCATCTCCCTGCCCCACAGTGGGTCGGTATGTTCCTGCACTCACCAGCACCTGCATGCCCTGGCTGCCCTCAGCTGTCCTGCACCTGCCTGTGCATGCTACCATGGCTGCCCACAGCTGTCCCATCTGGCATTGCCTGCCCTCCATTGCCCAGTGGTCACCCATGCCTGGCTATGTGTGGTGCATTCCATCCTGACACATGTGCCTGCTATTACACATCACCTCACCTCCCATGTTGTGCTGTGCTGCTGCCCTGTCCCTCATGTCATGTGTGATGTCCCCTTGGTATGCCCACCTCCAGTGTCCCACCTGGGCACCTCCCCCTATGCAGGCCCTTCTGGGGCCCTTGCACACCTGCCCTCCCTCCTGTCATTTGTTGCGCCATGGTGTTCTGTTCTTGGGCATGTATGCATGCTCCACTCACCCATTAGGTGGCTGCTGGGTATGTCTCCGGTCTCAAACCGGCAGCACAGGGTGGATTGTGCCATATGAAGGTATCATGTGTACTCCCAGGGTGTGTGGTGCAGACATTGCTGATGCACCATGTGTCATTGCACACCACCTGGCAATTGATGGAGTAGAACCCCTTGCAGTTCATGTACGGCATGGCCTCTTTACCAGGTGATGCACAGATTGCCACATTGGTGCAGTCAATGGCCCCTATGATGCCTGGCATGCATGCCACCCTGTGGAACTGCTGCACAGCTTCTGTCTGCTCTGCCTGTGTGCTTGGGAATTGGATGAATTCCAAAGCATGTGGGAGCAGTGCGGTGAGGAATTGTGTGAGGAGATGGGATGTGGACAGCTGGGATATGCCAGTGGTGTCTTCAGCTGGCCTCTGGATGGTTTCCATGGTGAGCAGATGCATTGCTGTTGTCACCTTGGTCTCCACTGATATGGCATGACCCCTTCCAGTAGGTGCCTGCATTTCATCATGGCACAGCTCACAGAGGTATCTAAGAATTTTCCTGTTCAGGCAATATCATCTGACTGTTTCTGTGTCTGTCAGTTGTTCAAACGTTAGTCTGGCATGATACCACCACGGAGCAGGCTGCCTTTGGTGCCTTCTGCCACCTTGTTTTTGTTTGCCCATCTCCTTATCCCCATTATCATTCCCACATTCAGGAATGGTGCACCATCCATCTCTGTAGCCTATGTTCTGCTGCTGCTGTTCTGCCTGATACTGCTGCTGATATCCTGCAGTCTGCCTGCTGGGGCTTGCACATAAGTCTACTTCTTTTATACTTATCTCCTTATGGCACATTTGGTGGATGTGCTGTGAATGCGCTGCATTTGCGCATTCATTTTGCTTTGTGAATGGCTCTGTGCTGTGTATGCAGCTACACGCCCCCTCCAGATGCACTGCATAGCATTATTTTTGCCCTCCGGTGCATCCTGGGTGACACAGAGCATCCAGGATGCTCCAGGGCATCTCTGCCCTATGTGAATGACGCTATGGTGAATTTTTGTGATGCACCGGCATATCTCATTTGTGCCCAGTGCATCTGCTTTGTGAATCCTGCCCCATATTTCTGCTAGAAACTCACTTAGAAAGAAAAGACATTTTATAATTAAAAAAGAAATGGATCAGCAATTTAATGTACTGTATGGGTAAAAAGAAGAGCTGTGGTGTGGCAATTATTATAAAAAAGGGTCTGGATATAAAACTATTGGAAGAGTATACAGATACTCAGGGAAGGGTGTTATTAGTTAAGGTTTTGATAAAAAAAATGGAGTTGAGTATAGGCTCAATTTATGGGTCTTTTACAAATTATACTTGTTTTTGGCAACTATCTCTGAAAGCCTACAAAAACTTCAAGTCCAGAACATTATCCTTATTGGGGGATTTAAATACCTTAATTAATCCTTATTTGGCTAAATCTATACCACCAACAAATGGAAACTCAAATATGGCAAATAAAATAACTAGCTTCATGCAAAATGAGAATTTAATAGATAGCTGGAGACATTTGCATATTTTAGAAAAAGAATATAGACATTTGACCAAATAAATAAAACTTTTTCACAAATAGACCATATATTTATTTCTATAGGACTCGCTAGATATTTACAATTGGCAGAAATCAATTCAATTATTATATCAGATCATGCCTTGATAAGTATTGAAATTAATATGCTAACCCAAAAGAAGGTATTCACATTACTGGACCTTCAGAAGTGACTTGCTAAAGGACAAGGATTTTCTATCTATAATTAAACAAACAATACAAGAATTTGGGTATTATAACTATTATGGGCAGTGCTGCATTACCCAATTATGGGACCCATTTAAGGATACATTAAAAGAGGCAACAATTACTTCAAATAGAGTGTGGCAGAATAAAAAATAAACAATCGAGAGAGACTGATCAAAAATTGGAACAACTTGATAGCCTAATTCTCCAAGACTACAATAAATACATAAATAAATGGACACCGTATAAAATAAAAAAAAAAGAATTTATTAACCTAGAGACCAGTCGAATATTGCAAAATATTAGAAGCATGAAATATTTTCATTCAGGTAAATCAGGTAAACTCCTAGCAAATTCACTGCATAGTGAGAAAGAACGCAATATTATTACCTCTCTAAAAGATTTCCTAGGAATAATTAGGACTACAGATATAAAAATGGCTGAAATAATTTTACAGTATTATAAAATTGTTTATCAGAATTAGAGATGTGAGAAGTTGTCAAAATTCACTCAGCTTAAAACTTCACTGATCCTGAGTATTCCGTGAAGTTTACCTCCCCGCGAAGTCCCACTTCAAAGTGTTTGGGGCGGATTCGCAAAATTTTTAATTCAAAAACTTCGATTTCTCTTACAGTCAATGGTGCAGATGTCCCAGATCTGCAAAGCTTGAACTTCACCAGCGAAGTTCAGCATAATAGTCAAAGTTTGCAATGAACCATGGGATATAAGGTCACATGTTACTGAACAGCCAATGAGAAGCTAGTGTTCTCGTTCTGTGAGTGTAGTGTGTTTGAGAGAGACTTAGAGAGCAGAGTTTGTGCTGCAGCTTAGACTCAAATCTAAAAACATTATATAAAAGAGCATTTTGTTTGTCAAATTGCTTCAGAACTGCTACTGTGAGTGCTCTTTGCACACACAGTAATTTTTTTGTGTTGCTTTTCTCCATCCTGTATTGTTTATTTGCAGTATTTAGTTTTCTGTTAGAAGTTGTGGTTTGGTGGCTTCTGGCTTGTGGGGGCCGGGGGTAGGGATGCAGCAAATTTAGATTCTGCTGGCGAAGTGCCAGCAAATTGGCCAAGTTTGCCTGGTGCAGCAATTCACAAAATGTTTCTGCCTAAGGCAGAATTTTACCTAGGCAAAATTTCACCTTCTGTGGGTGAAATTCTGCCTTCTGCAGGTGAAATTTCACCACAGAAGGTAGAATTTCACAATGGAAGGTGGAATTTCACCATGGAAGATGAAATTTTGTAGTGGAAGGCGTAATTTCGCCATTCCGTCAGGCGATATTTTGCCATTCCGCCAGGTGAAATTTCGCATTTCGCTCCACGAAACGGGTGGAATTTCACAGATTACTCTGCAAAGTGAATTTCGCTCACTTCGCCCATCCCTAGCCGGGGCCGGGTAGCAGCAGTTTAGAAGGCATGGTTTTCTTCTGAACAAAATCAGTTGGCAAGTGCCCTGTCTTTTCTTATGTAAAAAAAATCACTGTCCTCCTGACTGTGATTTAACTCGGGTGATTTTTGTGTGACTGCGTGCACAACAGTATTTAGGAAAAAAATCACTGTTCTCCAGACAACGATTTAAGATGAGTGATTGTTGTGTCCCTGCGTGCACACCTTTATTTAGGAAAAAAAATCACTGTTCTCCAGACAGTGATTTAAGCCAGGTGATTGCTGTGTCCCTGCATGTGCTGAAAAATGACTGGGATGAAAGGGGTAACTAAAAGGAGAAGCCATGGAGCAGCTACAAAGAACATTTCCCAATTTGTGATTCCTAATACTAATCCTAATAGTGGTGCAGGAACTAGAAACGTGTCTGTGAGAGCACAGAGACAGCATTCAGATGACTCTGTTTCAGGCAGTAGCAGTAGTAACAAAGTATATGGCCCTGGTGTTGGCTTTCCTGCAATTAAGTTTTTCTCTGTAGAGTCTGTGGCAAACATGTTGATGGATGTCTCAATGTTATGTGACACAGTGAGAAGAAGCAGTAGCACCACCAGCAAACAAACAACTGTGGGCTTGGAGGCTGTTGGTGATGAAATGCAATTTGGAAGTGATGCCATTGATGATGGTAGGTCAGAGGTGGAGCCGGATAATGTGTGCGCATGTCCAGTGAGTGAGGGTGAGGTGGTGGTACATGTGGAGTAACATGAGGACAACAGTCATGAAGAGGAGATGCATCTTACAGAGCCTGTGGCACTTGCTACTGAGGCAGACAGACCTACTGAGGCTGATGAGACTTCTAGCAGTGGCAGCTTTTTTCCAGACCATGATGTGGATGATGATGACGTGTCAGATGACATGGATCCCTCATGGGAGACAGAAAAGAAATGGGCAAAACAGGGTGTTACAGAGCATGTCTTTCCTGTTGCCTTAGCTGCTAAAACCACCAAAAGGTAAGGTCACCCCAACCACTGTTTCTCCCATTTTTTCTACATTGCTGCAGTCACCCACAACATAACAAAGAGTAAATCTTCAACTTTGCTATCGCAATCACAGTCATTTTGGCGCCAAGTAAATACAAGGCCCCATAAATCCCTAGTGTGGGAATTTTATGTACTGGACCCATCTGATGAGACAGTGGCAATTTGCCAACTGTGTCAAACCCGAGTAAGTCGGGGGTAAGAAGGGTAGTCATCTCAGCACAGGTGGGCAACACACACACCTTAAAATCAGGTGCCCAGTTCAGTGGCATCAACACTAGAAGTCAGCCAGAGCCAGTGGTTCTGGTGCATCCCAATCAGAGGGCAATGTAAGCAAAATACACACAGCACCACTACAGGGACATGGAGGTGCAGGTGAGGAGGAGGAGGACATTGTTGTTGTACTGGATGAGGAGGATTCTGGCAGTGGGCAAAGTAGTGGTCCTAGCATCTGGAGTACCACCCCAACTCAAAATGTGATTACTACCCCTCAAGTTCTTGTCCCACACCGGGATTGGGCTTGCACCTAAAATCACTGGCATACGAGTGCAGTATTGGGGGTGCTGTACTGCTGGGGTGTGCCGTCCTTCAGATGAGACGTTAAACCGAGGTCCCTTCTACCCATCCTGGTGTTGTCCTGGTAGGTGTCCAGGTGGAAGTAAAAGAACCCAGGGCACTTTTCGTAAAGAGTAGGGGACATTACCAGTGTCCTGGCCAACATTCCCCTTCCTATAAACCGGTTCATGCAATTATCCAGGCTGTGTGTGGGTGACGATGTGCGATATGGCTGCCACTACACATTCAGTCACTTCATTACCAGTCTAGCATTGCTTGTAAAGAACTTTGGGATACACTGTGTATGAAAAGCACTATATAAATGCTGATTCTTCCTCTTTTAGTTATGAAAAACCAAAAAGCCGCTGAGGTGTGTCGTGTATCATCACAGGCTATGAACATCATTGACAGTCCTCAAGCAAGGAGCACCCTCTTATTGGCACAATGATGAGGCAAGCTGTTTGGCACACTACCAGGTGCATCACTGATGACAGCAGTATCAAGAAAAGTTCAGCCGACGCTGACTTCCATTTTGGATAGGCAAACAAAATTCACGCCTATTTATGGTACAGCGTGAGAGTTGAATGCAGCATGTGCAGAAATGATTGCTCTGGATTTGTTGCTATACTCCTTTATAGAGAATATGGGATTTAGGTGGTTCGTGGCCCGTGCCTTGCTGAAATGGCAGGTGCCATCATGTACGTACTTTCCAAAGCGTGCCATCCCTGAACTGTACAGTACTCTATGTGACATGGTACATCATGCCCTGAAGCATTCCTCAGCACAGCATTTCCATCTGAGCATGGACATGTGGACCAGTGGGAAAACATCTGCTAGCTCTTACCTGTGTATTATAGCACACTGGGCACAAGTGCCTGGGGTAGTGGCTGATTGGGGGAGAGGTGAAAATTGCACTAGGACAAACTGTGATGGTGGCAACATGCCTAGTGTAAAGCAGCATGCAACACTGACCATGAAGAGTATTCCCAGGTCACACTCTGTAGAAAAATGCTGGATGTTGTACTAACTGAGATTGATCAGTGGCTCCACCTCCATGCACTGAAAGCTGGATTCTTCACCAGTGATAATGGCTCAAATGTGCGGAAATGCATCACTGATGGGGGATTTGTCAGGGTGCCATGGCTGGCACATTGCCTTAACCGTGTGGTGCAGGCTTTCCTCAACCATCATGATATAAAAGAAGTTTTGGCTCTTGCCCGATGCACCTGTGCCCACTTTGTAAATTCAGCTAAAGCACATGACCATCTCCATGATCTGCAGGTAAAGAACAAGCTGCCTCAGCACCGTTTAAAGTTTGACATTGTCACCCGGTGGAACTCCACCTTGTACATGGTGGACCATCTATACCAGCAGTACAAGGCTATATCTGAGTATCTGCTAATTCATGCAAGTTGTGACAACAGTGGGGCATCCATGTGTCTCACAACAGAGCAGTGGCACCTAATTGATGGGCTCATCTCGATTCTGAGACCCTTCGAGCATGCAACACAGGCAGTGAGTGGGAACACTGTCTGCATCAGTGAGTCCATTCCTCTGCTACGGGTGCCGAGACAGACACTGCTGAACATGCAGCAACAGCTGGAGGCAGGTGGTGACAGAGCAGTTTGCTCATTAATGGAACACATGCTGTCCGCATTAGACTCCAACACCCACATAATGTAGATTATGCAGTTTGAGGAGTTTGGAATTGTAACAGTGCTCAACCCACATCATAAACATGGGCTGGCAGCCATATTACAAGGTGGGCATCATGAGTTGCAGAGACTGGCAGAACTACTCACTCAGAGGGTAAGTGGTGCACCGTTGCTACTATGGGCACAGGGGGCAAAGAAAGATGAAGATACTGCACAGCAATCTGGTGTTACTGCCACCCACTTCTCTTCATCTCAGCCAGGGTGTCAAACTACAGAAAAGCAATGCAAGGTAAAGGAATCTATGTTGAATCCCATTTGGGCCACCCTCAGTCAGGTGGGAGTCACAGACATGGAGGAAACTGAGGAGGAGGAGGAGGAGGATCACACTGCATGTTTTCAACTGGCAAAATGCATGGTAGATGCAAATTTTGCAGATACAAAGAACCTTGCCATTGGAGAGAAGCCATTACTATACTGAGGCACTAAGGTCATTGATTGGCCAGCACTAACAGTGGTTGCTCTGAAATATCTTAGCTGCCCATCCTCTAGTGTCAGCGCTGTGTGGGAGTTAAGTTCTGCGGGCACCATTGTGCATGACAGGCGTACAAATCTATCTCCTAAAAATATTGTCATGCTGACATTTATCAAAATGAATGAGGCTCACATACCCTCAAAAACAGTGATGTCCATGGTAACAGCACAGATTGACAGTGATGATGATGAGGAAGAAAGTGCTTTAGGCAGATCAGGACATACCTCATCATTATCTTGCAACATTGAAGTGGATGAAGCAGTGATAGAGAGGGAGTTCCTGTATGGCGACACTTACAGTATTGAAGACTGTGAGGGTTGCTTCATGGAGGATGTGGAAGAATAATGAACTCTACTATTTATTTTCTCCTTCTCCCTCCATGTCCCCAACTCCCCAGCAATCCACAACCATGTACTCCTGGATGTCAACTTAATAACAATAATAATGTATCACATTCAGTGCTGAGATATACATCAACAACTGTTAATTAATGCTGCTTCTTAATTGCATCAAATTGAATATCTGTAAACAATGCACTATGCCACTTATGAATTACTGAACAGAACACCCGCTCTAGCCAGCGAGAAACACCGCAGCCATGCAGCAGTGACCTGAACACCTCACCCTTCTCCTCCTCCTATTATCGCTTATGTGCACTGTAGATGCCTTGGATCCTCCTCCAACACAGGCCAAAACAGCATGGCACATCACTTCCACCACTAGTGGTATATTTATGCAGTAGGCAGCCGATTGTGGTAGAGAGAATCACCTCCTTTACCTCCTCTGTGCTCCTTGGGCTGCTTCAGCTATGTCCTCCTCCTCCTCCTCACAATCACATCAAGTAAGAAACAGCATTGGCTTGGCTACCACTTCCACCACCGTAGTGACTGATGATTCATTGCCACCCATGTGAAACAGAATCACCTGTACCTCTTCAAAACTCTCCTCTTGACAGATTAATCTTGATCCTCCTCCTCCTCCATCAAGCCACTGACTGAAGTCTGCAAGGCATCATCATGCGAGTGTAACCACACTGCAGCAAGGACTTTCTTCAGCTGCTGTTGGTGAGACACCTGCACTGTTTTTCAGACACTGCAGCACTTCTATAAGCCTACTAGAGGCAGAAAATCAGACCATGATTGATGAGACTCATTGCAGCATTAAAATGTTTTCCTGTAATATCTTCTTCATGCAGGTTTTGCTGGTTCTACTACAGAACACAGACACCAAAACTGAATTGCACAGCCAGCAGTAGTACTCTTAACAGTGAGTATCATTGTGATTTAATGTTTTTTTTTCTTTGCTTTAATTTCCTCTCCTTTATTTTGCTTTCCTTTCTTTTAGTTTCCTTTACTTTACTTTTCTTTCCACGACTTTCATTCACAAAAATCCTTTCTTGTTTTCCAGGTGATCTCTGTGGACTGACGTCATTTGCTTGGTGAATCATCAAGCACATTGTTGCAACAAATTCAGGCACAAGGAATACCTGTAAAGATAAGGAAGAACAGCACAGTTTGTGATTATGAAATGAAACTAATTTGTCAATTATGGCACAGAAACAAGTCGACTTCCCACACCCTAAAAAAAGAAAAATTCTTACCTTTGTGGTTGAACAATGTTGCATATAAGTCAGACAACAGCATCTATGTTGTATCTGTCCATCAGTATGATGCCCTCTATCTGCATTTGGCACAAATGACTGAAAATCAATGAAAGAGAAGTACGAATATATTAGACTTCGAACAGTACCAGTAACCATCACTCCCTTAACAAAACAAAGGTACTTACCTGTGCACTATTTCTATGTGCCATCATGAACTCCTAGCAAGCAATCCCCGCCCCACAAACAAAAAAATACTTACCTTCATGGTTTGCCAATGCTGAACACAAGAGTCAGACTGCAGCATCTATGTTGTAGATGTCCAGCAGTATAATGTCGTATGCACAAATAACTGAAAATCAATGACAGAGAATTACTAATATATTAGACTTTGAACAGTAGCAATAACCCCCCTCCATTACAATGAAAAGAAAACAAAGGTACTTACTTGTGCAGTATGTCTATATGACATCATGAGTCCAGGATCACACCGAGCAAGAGGCCGTTTCTCTGAATTTGGAATAACAGCAGCGTGCAGCAGCATCAAAGCACCCTGTCCATGTAGCAATACTATGTCTCTTGCAGGCTTGACATATGCTTTGCACCACCTTCCCTGGTGTGTGCGGCAACAGTATTTGACTGAAAAGATGTGTTTTCTCTCTGGGGACACAACTTCACATTTCTGGCAAGGTGGTGGTGGTGTGGTGGTGGCAGGGTAATAGGCCCAGAAATGCTTAGTATGATAAATATGTTTATGTTCTCTTGCAAGCTTCACATATGCTTTGCACCACCTTCTCTGGTGTGTGCAGTAACAGTATTTGACTGAAAAGATGTATTTTCTTTTGGGGACACAACTTCACATTTCTTGCAAAGTGCTAGTGGTGGTGGTGGTGGTGGGGTGGCAGGCCCAAAAGTGCTTAGTACAATAAATATGTTTGTGTTCTCTTGCAAGCTTCACATATGCTTTGCACAACCTTCTCTGATGTCTGCAGCAACAGTATTTGACTGAAAAGATGTGTTTTCTCTCTAGGGACACAACTTCACATTTCTGGCTAAGTGCTGGTAGTGGTGGTGGTGATGGCGGGGTGGCAGGCCCAAAAATACTTAGTATGATAAATATGTTTATGTTCTCTTGTAATCTTCACATATGCTTTGCACCACATTCTCTGGTGTGTGCGGCAGCAGTATTTGACTGAAAAGAGGCATTTTCTATCTGGGGACACAACTTCACATTTCTGGCAAAAGCAGTAAACATATTAAGTGCTTAAAACAGATTCATGTTTAACTTCACAGTAGAATAGCTCATGTTTGTGTTATGGTTTGCACTTCTTTGGGTGGTTGGTGGTTGCACACACCACAAGTTACACACCATCACATACCACGGGGACACAATGGCTCAGATATTCAAACTGCGTTAGGCTGTGGCGCAAGCCTGGGCACAGCTCAACTTGGTTGCGCAGGGGTGTGGCCTGGGCGATATTCAACGGAGCTGCGCTATGGCTCAGCAGCTTTGAATATCGCACCCTGGCCACCCCCACTGTGAGTGGCGCAGTGGCACTGCACCAGCGCAAGTGGCCAGAGTGGAGCATGGAGATGCGCTAGCGCAAGTGCCATTGTGCCATGCACAGCACCTTCGATATTCAAAAGGGGACGTGCAAATGAGGCCATAATTTATGCAAGGCGCACATGGGGCCATTTGCATGTCATTATGGCCCCATTTGCATCCCATTAGCATGCAGGTGCGCTGATCCCCGACGACTTGCACCTGGCGCCCTGCCAGGCAGCAGCCATTGGGGACCGATGCCCTCTGCAGCCCGATCATGGGCACTTGTCTAAAAAATAATCCTCGTCTAATATCCCTGGTGGTCCAGTGGACCACTATGTTCCCGATCGTGGGCATTTGTCTACAAAAAACATCCCCATCCAATATCCCTGGTGGTCCAGTGGACCGCTATATGCCCAATCGCGGGCATCGGTATAATACACCCCCCATCCAATATCCCTGGTGGTCCAGTAGACCGATCGCTGTCCGATTGTGGGCATCTTTTTAAATCACCCCCCCACCAATATCCCTGGTGGTCCAGTGGACCGCACTTTGCCTGATCGCGGGCATCAGTAAAACATAAAAAAGTCCTATTACCCTGGTGGTCTAGTGTACCCCCTCCTCACCCGCCCACTGAGCCCCTGCCCGCTCCCCCTGTCAGCCAGCCGGCAGCAGCACCCCACCCGCCTGCTGCCTCCGACCGACAGCCGACAGGGGTTGAGCTGATGCGAGCCACGGCTGCGCAGCCGCATTACACATTCCAGATATGTGAATGATCATTCATATATCTGACTGTGTAGTATGGTATGGTTGTACGCCCATTGGCTCACGCCAGAACCAATGGTGCAGCCCTACTGAGCTGTCAGTCAGAGGGCGGCGGGCAGCAGGCAGGGTGCTGCCACCCGCCGGCTGATGGGGGAGCAGGGTGGGGCCAGTGGGCGGTGAGGGGGTACACTAGACCACCAGGGTAATAGGACTTTTTATGTTTTACAGATGCCTGCGATCGGGCAGAGTGCGGTCCACTGGATCACCAGGGATATTGGCAGGGGGTGATTTAAAAGATGCCTGTGATCGGGCAGCGATCGGTCCACTGGACCACCAGGGATATTGGACGGGGGGGTGTATTACACCGATGCCCACGATCGGGCACATAGCAGTCCACTGTACCACCAGGGATATAGGACGGGGGGGTTTATTTAACCAGATGCCCGTGATCGGGTAGCATTCAGTCCACTGGACCACCAGGGATATTGGAGGGAGGTTTGTTTACATGGATGCCCACGATGGGGCATGGGGGATGCCTCCAGGTGCGGCAGGAACTCGGGTGGCCACCCACAGGTGGCAGCTGCCGTGTTGCGCCCTGCAATGTGGCAGTTCACCTGTGGGTGGCCATCATTTGTTCCTTTTTTTTTGGCTTAACTTTGTGCAGGCGCAAGTAGGGGCTGCTCATGCTTGGCTCTGCACATCCCAGGCTGAATATCAGGCTGTGCAGGTTATGCATGGGCACGCCCCCCCCACATGTGCCTGCATACATTACTGGTGTGCTCTGGCGCATCAGGATTTGTGCGGCGCACTTTTCCCTTTTGAATATCACCGGGCATATCAGTGAGTGCATGGTGCAAACACTACTGTGCAAGGAGCACCTTTGAATATCTGGGCCAATTTATGTAATGTGGCAAATTCTTGACATTTGTGGATAGAAGGAGTGAGTACAGATGATGAACCAGTGACAAAAATGAAAGGAAGGAATGTGGCTCATCATGTGTAAAAAGGATTAAAGAAATAACAGAACTGGAGAAGCAAGGGACATCCACATGAACAAAACAATACCAAAAAGGAGAACAGAGAACAGACCTTAAAACAACAGAGCTTTTTTTGTACTTTTTATATTTTTGGGGTGTTTTTAATTTTTAATGGGGGGATAGAGAGTGGAGAAATTTAGAACACAGATGACAGAATAACTACATATAAACTAAAATAAAACTTGAAACAGAACAACTCAGACCACCCCGCCAACACTGCCAGAAGACGAGCCATACCCACCACCACCACCACCACCACTACACAGCTTGGATAGGAGAGTGAGGATCCTGTCATGGTGGGACATGGCACTGTCCAGCCGATCCATCGCCTCCTGCCAGAAGGTGTTCAATTCTTGGTATGGATCATTCACCTCAGCCCACAAAACAACAAGATAGCCATTTGTGGCTGGTGACATGGAGTCATCACTGCCACTGTCATAACAGCACTGTTGAGGTACACCAGGAGTACTGCTGCGGTTCACATCATGCCTGCCACGCTGTTGCTGACTCACTGTTGGTGCTGCAGCAGCATTGCTGACCTCATGCTGCTCTACATTTCCCCCAGGGCCATCACCACCACCATTCCATGATGCAGCCACAACATGCTCTTTGGCCCTCCACTCAGTGAGGTGATGGATGCGGAGGTGCATCCTCTGGCTGTCGGTCCCAAGATGGCTCCCTTTTTTGCCACACCTCACACACCACCCACACACCTTGCAGATGGCCACTGTCTCATCTGCAGGATGCATATTGAACAAATCCCACAACACAGAGCACTGCGGGAATGGGGGAGCACCAGAACAGGAGGCAGCAGGCTTCTGCTGGGGGAAAGGAATTTGTGACTGCTGCTGTTCCTGCTTCTGTGGTTTATCTTTTTCTTGCTGCTGATGCTGCTGTGCAGCAGCAGAATTCCCTTCCTGAGCTGGGGGGGCACAGTCTCTTTTAAAAAAACATGCCTGCTAAAGCATGGGTGCCTTACTGGTGCACCAGCACCACCCAGTCTGTAGTCAGCTGAGTCATGTTGCTGCCTTTCCATCACAAACAGAAATGTAAAGAAAATGAAAGAAAAAGACAGTACAAACTCAGAAAAAGAAGTATACACTAAAACATTGATAAGCTTAGAAAGTACAAGTAGAGTAAATAAAGATAAGGATTAAAACTAAAAAAGGAGTAACATTTTAAACTCTCTAAACGAGAATGAGATATATAAAATGCTCTGTCTCCTAGGCTCTGTGAGTCAATCACACTGTCTCCACTCTCTTTCAGCTAGAACTGCCCAAATGAAAGTGAAACATTCACGTCCTGCCTGGAGTCTCCCATGTGACATGCAGTAAGTGAATCATGTGACAAACTATGTTTTTCATTACTTTCGAAGTTACTAACAAAGTCAAAGTTGCCTTTGAAGTTAACCAGCAAACTTTTGGCAACAGATTAAGACAATTAAATTAGAAGTTACTGAAAAAAGTCGAAGTTAATCGGTGAAGTTTCCTGGCGAAGTTTTAATGCCAGAGAAATTATTTTTGCAAAGTTTTTTGTGTGGCGAATTTGGTGACTTTGTGGGAATGTTGCTGGCAAATTTAAACTTCAGAACATCTGTAATCAGAATAGACTAAAGGTGGGCCATCAACAAATTTGAGAATTTGCAGACAAATCTAATTATAACCTATACATTTTAATTTTTCACCCATTGTCAAAAAGAAATTATAGACACTATTAATGTCCTACTCAGAAGAAAATATCCAGGTTTAGATGGATTATCAAATAGATTTTAACAAGCTTTCACCATTTAACTAGCTCCCTGGACAGAGGAGAAAAAAGAACTATTAGAAAATAAGGTAAAATTGCCAATTGCTATGCAGGAAGCTAAGGTATTACTTATCTATAAAGAAGGAAAATCAACGGATAGCCCTGAAAGTTACAGACCTATCACTTTCTTAAACTCTGATTATAAAATACTAGCCAAGATAATAATAGGATACAACTAAACATCCCTTGTGATATTCATAATAATCAGTATGTAGTTGTAAAAGGCCGTATAATGGCTCAGGCAACTAGGAAAACACAAACCATTATAGAACTCATAAATACAAAAGAAAATTATAAGGAAGATATTTTTTATGCAATTGCACGAGATGCTAGCAAAGTCTTTGACCTAATAAACAGAGAATATATATATATATATATGAAATATTAAAAACCTGTAATCTACCAAAGGAGATAACTTTACTAATACAACATTTATATAATGTAACCTTAGTGAAATTCAAAATAAATTCATACAGTACCCAAGAATTTGACATGCTTAATGGAGTAAGACAGGGATGCCCATGACCCCCCACTATCTTTATTTTATATTTAGAACCCTTATTACAGGTGATAAGACATAACCCCAAAATTCAATGTGTCTACCTTCCAAATAAGCAGCTTAAATTAAGTGTATTTACAGATGACATTTTATTATTTATAAAAAGTATACATATTTCTTTAGAAGCTTTCCTGCAAGAAATAAACCTATACTCTATCAGGATATCAATTAAACAAAAATAAATCAGTAATAATGACAATTTCCAAATCAAAATCACAACCCCTTCTTGAGTATGAAAAAGAATTTAGAGTTCATAAATCCGTAAAGCACCTGTGAATTACCCTAACAATGGATCAAAACACAAATATTAGAATACATTTTAATAAGGCAAAACAGAACATTATAAATATGCTGGATAACTGGATGAATTTATCCTTGTCATTGTGGGGAAGGGCAGATACTTTGAAAAAGATGTCTGTGCCCTACATTATTTTTTGTTCTGCAGAACATATTTGGTTCCCCTTCACAATCTTGGTTCTCTGACCTGAGAAGGATTTTCATAAAATTCCTGTGGCATGGAGGCAAACTATGAATTGCCTGGCATCTGCTGATTACACCAAGAGAGGAAGAGGGATAGGCTGCATGGAGTCCCATGTAATTAGTATTTTTTATCAAGGGACCTTTTTTTCAAGACAATGATACAAGATTATATCAAGAAATAATACAAAGTAAGCATGGATGAAATATTAATATACAAGATTTATTTTTAGACTTTTCTTATTTTAAAGGAAAATAAAACTATTGTTCCACTTGGTTTCAATTAATAAAATGGTGGATGACAAATCGGAGCAAGCTTCAACTGCTATGGTTAGAATTCAACATTTGGTACAGTAAAAGATTATGGAGTAACCATAAAACAATAAGAAATGAGATTTCTTGAAAAAAAATATTCATATATGGAAGGATTTATTAGAAAATGGTAAATTTCTAACATAAGAACACATGAAAACCAAATTACAGAAATCAGATTTTAATCTGTTTAATTATTATACAATTCAGAAGAAATTTGTTACAATTAAAAAATTATTTCAATGCACCCTAACAAATCTAAAAACTGTGCAAAAACAACAAATGGAAATTATAAAGAAGGGAAACAAAAAAAATATTGGCAGGAATTTAGAATATAATTGTCTCTGGAAATAAAGGTACCCAAATAAACATAAATTAAAAAAATGGAATTGAGAAGCCAACCTAAATGTCTAACTCAACAACAATTGAAACTGCGAAGAACATTATCTAACAAATTCTGCATATCTGCTAAAAACAAAACAATACAAAGGAAAATAATAGAAAGAGCGTACATGACTCCAATATAATCGGTTAAAATAAATCCAGAATCCAGTGAACTGTGAATTGTGCTGGCAGGGATGTAATCTAAAAGGAACATTATTTCATTGTTTATGGGAATGCCCTCAGAGTCAGAATTGGGGGCTTAGACTTACGGATATAATCAAGATATAATAAGGATCCCAATATCATTTCAAGCAGACTTATTTATTTTTAACAATACAATGGGAATAATACAAGAACAAATAAATTGTAGAATTTTTGCATTAGCTATCATGACAGTTAAAAGACTGATATTGGAAAAATGGAACACAAAAAATGTACTGCCTTTTGAAATCCAAAAATGGTGGAATATTTTTAAGGAAACAATTCCATTCAAGAAAATAATCTATGACTTAGATGATACTAAAGACAACATATATGGGACAACTTGGAGAGAAATTCAGACAGCCTACCCCCATTAATGAAAATTTGAGATACTGAACTTAGTATAAATGAACAACTACTGTTACAGTAGAATAAGACAAGAGCATACACAGGTGTGGGGAGGGGGTGACTTACTTTATGTTGAACATATTATTTGTTTAGAGAGCATGGGCCCGATTCCAGAACGGGTCCAGAATGATGCAGGGGACTTGTGACACAGTGTCTGATGCAAGTGCTGACTTGTGACAAACATGTGATTCTAGAAGCCGATGCCACAAGTCCCTGACGCCACAAAGGTATACCATCTCCCCGATGGCCTAACATTGCATCCATGGGAGGACCCTGGCAATGGGGTAGGCTTCTGTAAAGCAGGTGGACTGTCACAATGCATCAGCACTTCTGGAATAGAGCAGGGTTGCATCCAGGACTCTTGACACATTTGCCAGGCACTTCGCAGCAGACACAGGGCTTGCCCCAAGCCCTGCTTCCCCCTTCTGGAATTGGGCCCCAATGTGTCTATTATTATATATTTTAGTGAAAGTATATCAGGAGTCATTTTTTAGAATTGTAATTAAGTATTGAATTCATGCTGTCCGTCATCCTGTCTTTTTGAAACATTATATTCTAGAGATATGAGAGGGATGGGGAAGGGGAGGGTACTCATAGAATGTACTATCAGGGATATTAAAGTATGGAATTCATATTGGTAACTTTCCTAAAATATTACTTAGAGATTTAACTTAAAATAATATGTTATGTTTATGCAAAACTCTTATCTTCTATAGAGCCAGTTGTATTATTGATATGAAAATAATAAAAAATATTATACAAAAAATATGAGGGTGTGCTACTCCTTTAAAATGACAGTGTCTGTAATAGCAGTAAATGTGAAAAACATAATGCAAGGGTAATTTCTGGACATAACTTGACAAACATATAGCCACAGTTTACCACATTTATGCTACAGTGCTGATATCTATGCTAAACAAATGTCCTAGGAAAATGATCACTTCAGAGACTGTATTTGCATACAAATGTCAGTGTGCGAAAAGAAGCCTTTTTTTTGCAACAATCAAGTTCTATAACATTAGACCATGGATTATAAACCTAATTTTGTGCAAGAGACAGCCAAATGTGATAAATAACAGATAAGAATATCTTACTAGGAATCACAGATGAATTGCTCCAAACCAACTTTTAATTCCAAAAGTAAAATAAATATTTTGAATACAGAGAATTCAACAAGAAGATACACAGCCTACCTAATAATAAATTATGCTAGTGCCACCATTTTATTTCTCCTTAATTTTTTCTCTCACATTTGTAATTACTTCTTCTGCATAACCTCTATTTTTAAACCGTGATTCCAACTCATCAGCCATAGTCTGGAGAGTTTGCCTTTGACTGAGGAGTGGCGACTTGGTCAATTTGTTGTTCAGAAGAGAATCCAATTGGATTTACAGACTGATGGTTTCACAGGCACCAGGTTTAAATGAAAGGGTGGACCTAGTACCATTTCTCATCAGATATGTTGAGTTTCTTCTTGTTGAATCCTCTTTATCCAAAATGTTTCTTTTACTTTAGAAAAATAAGAAATAACAAGGTGTTCTAAAGAAAACTGTATGAATTTGAGAATTGTATGTATTGAACTATTTTTACACATAAGTAGTACCATTGGAATTAAAACCTGGGTTTGGAGTAATTCCTCTATGATTGCTAGCAAGAGATTTTTATCTGTTATGAATTGCAGTTGGCTGTCTCTTGCACAACAATAGATATATAAATTATGGTCTAATGTTATGGAACTTGATTGTTGCAAAAAAAGCTTCTCTCCACATATAGATATTTGCATACAAATACGATTCCTAAATGGTAAGTGTTTTCTTGGGACATGTTTTCAGCATCGATATTATCACTCTAGCATAGATGTGGTAAGCTGTTTCTATATTTATTTTTATTTATTTATTTTATTTTTATTTAGTTTTTGTTGACCAGGTAAGTGCACTAGACAAATCCTGCCTATTTTCAGGCACGACCCGCGGGAGGGGGATACAGATGAATGTCAACTGACCTTGAACCACATTAAGCTGTTGGTGGTATTTTTAGTGAAAAAGGGAAATTTGGCAAGGACACCGGGAAATTCTACTCTTTCGATAAGTGCCATGGGATCTTTAACATCCACCTGAACTACCACCAATCCAGGCAGATGGGACCTTGGTTTAATGTCTCATCTGAAAGATGGCACCTCAGAAGTGCAGCACCCCTCTCATGCTGCACTACAGTGTCAGTACTGGGATATTAACCCAAGTGCCAGATGTGAGAACTGAACCCACAGCCCTCTGATCTCCCGGCCTCAGAGGCAAGTGTGCTACCTACTGAGCCACTGACACTATGTTAATCAAGTCATGTCCATAAATTACCTTTGCATTATATTTTTAATTGTTACTGCTATTACTGACACTGTCAGTTTAAATGCACCTACTGTTTTTATAGTGATCAACAGTAGAGGGCAGTAACCCTGGCAAAGCACAAGCACAAGAAAAACATTAGGACATTTTGCTCCAGTAGATGAACCAAATCCTGCAAATACCGTGCCTGGATGAGAGGTGATGCCGGTAAGGGTGTGTTGTCCAATGTTACAGACAAGAACCAAAGTTTACCGCACTCCAGAGCTGTGAGCTCAGACAGTCCAATGTCCACAAAAATGTAGGAACCGCATTTTAAAGTTCAAAAAATTTATCCATTTACTTAAATAACAAGCACTGAATAGTGCAAACACAGAGGAATTGCCAGCCAACCGTAACGACAGTCCACAGTTTACTCCTGCTCTTTGCTCTGTGGTGCTTCTCTGTGTTTGCACTATTCAGTGCTTGTTATTTGAATAAATGGATGCATTTTTTGAACTTTAGGGGCCAATTTCTCAAAGCCCTGCATTTGATGCAAGGTTCCTGTGCCAAACAGATATGGTGCAAGGTGCACCTTGCATCCACAAATGCCCTCCGAGCGATTCACAAAGGTGGCCTGCGTCAACCACAGGCCACCTACCCCAAACAGGTCCTGCACCACCCTTGTGCCCAGTATTGGGCTGCAACAAGGTGCAAGGGAGCCCCTGAGGTAGACACAAGCTGCCACAGCCCAGAAGAGCAATTCTCAGACAGCGCCCAGAGAGAGAATAACTAGGTTCCCTTAGACCAGCCAGGGCTGGTGTAAGGGGACTTGGAAATATCTCACCTGGGGAGATGCTGTTTGCAATAGTGCTGCAGGACCCTGATCCTCAATATGCCCTACAATGTCCTTTCACAGGTACTAGATGTACCTCACCCAATGATTCCCATGGTTAATAATATAACACAACCTCCCCCCATCCACAACCCCGATGTTCCCCACAGGTCATGATGTCTCTCAAGCCCCCACCCATATCCCCAATGTCCTCAACACAGACAAATTACCCTCTCATTGGTGGTCCAGTGTCCCCCCACCCCAGCAGGTAGTGTCTCCCCATCCCCAGACAGAGCCGGGGACCAGCACAGCCCTCCCCTCACTTCCATGGCTGGTCCCTGACTGTACTGTCAAGAAATATTTACTGTAATGTGTACACACACATCTTTGGGTGTGTACACATTGTACAGTCCACGCTTCTTGACAGTTCAGTAGGGCACCAGCTGCAAGGGTGTGAGGTAGGCTGTGTCAGTCCCTGGCTCTGTCTGGGGATGGGGGAACACTACTTGCTGTGGTGGGGGGCCCTGGACCACCACTGAGAGGGTCATTAGTCTGCGACGGGGACATCAGGGATGGGGGACCAGCTAGACATTGTGGCAACTCCTTCCATGTGCCATGTGTTTGCTGCATGGGGGGAGCTGCCGCATGTAAGGGGACTTAGGCACCTGTACCCCTACTGTACCTGAATTGGGTGCAGGATCCCCGGCATAGGGGGCATCAGCGCAAGCTGCTGTTTGCCGCAGCATGTGCTGGACAAAGCCCCCTTTGTGAATCGCGCCCTAGGACTCATTTCCTGTATTTTTGCGGACAACAATGGACTGTCTAAGCTCACTGCTCTGGAGTGCAGTAAACTTTGGTTCTTGTCTTTTTGCCCCAGTACCTGTTGCTGTGGCTAGTTTTATGCACTATATTTCAGCACTTTAATAAAAGCAATTTTGTGCAATGACTTCAGTCAGCTCAAGACTGTGTTTTGTCTGGTAAGGCTACCTCCTCAGTGGAAATGTTACTGTAGTGTAGCTGGTTATCAGGAAGTGACTGAATTTCTAATACAAACAAGCATTTGTCAATGCCGAACGTTTGCTGCTTGTTAAACATTTTTTTCAGTGTTGACCCCATCTTTTGAAGATACTTGTTTTAGGAAATGTGACCCTCCCTTCTGCCAAGGGAATAAGTGCTGTGGCCAGTAACATTATTCTCCATGAAGAACTGATCCAACTTGTGCTTAAACATTTAACAATCCCTACTTGCACTACCTACACACTATCCTGTGCACAACTGCACCTTGCATAATATTTTGTGGCTATGACTGCTTAGTGCTACAATTTTACATGCTTAAAGATCATTGGATACCATGGGCTGGATTTTAAAAGGGTGGTGCAGGGTTTGCATTATACCCTGCATCAAACCCTCTCCGTGTGCCATACCCTTTGCTGCAACTGTGCCCTATTTTACAGTCTTGGGCACAGTGATGACAGTTTACCCACTTTATGGCACCTTGTGACAAATCTCTGGTGCAAGCTCTGTGAAAATGGCCCCCCACACTGATGCAAGCAAGACCACAAAACAAATGTTCTAGCATACATCAATTGCTGCAAAGGATAGAAAATCTGTTTAGATTGCCAGTTTGCCACAAGCCTGGCGCAACATATCTTTGGCACACCCAGGGCTTGCAGCAATCTCAGGCACTCACAAATCCGACCCCATGTGTTAAATAATGTCTCATTTTATTGGTAGGAGATACTAGCAGTATAAACTGTTTTATAAAATTGGCCATGAAAATACTGTAACCTCATTGGTCAACACATTACATGACCATTGATTTTTTCACAACCACACACCTTCCATGAGCTACATATTCTCTTAGCAAATCAAAACCTATTTAATAGGTGGGAGAACACACTCCAGGGCACGTGGTCATAAGGGTATAATGCACATCAGGGTGTTTGCCACACTCTGTTATGCCTCGTGTGTAACAGCCACCCAAGGCTTCTATTATTTAAGCAATAAATCATGAAAGGGTGTGGGTTATACTGGGATTTACCCACGCCTGGTGTGGTTCAGTCACAAGGACACAGGCCGAGTGACCAAACCATCCAGGTGTGGGTAAATCCCAGCATAACCCACACCCTGGAGTGGTTTATTGTGATTATACAATGTCTCCTTCACTTTTTGTTTTGAAAAATAAATAAAAAATATAGTTTTTTTTCGCTGTTTAAATCATTTTTATTGAATTTATTCTAGTGCCAGAAATATTAGTTCCTTTTAACAGGTAAAATATTGAGGAGATTCCCCTTCTCCCTTAAAACTGAGGCAGTCATATGTTTAGTGCAGTACAATTTTAGGTTTTTGTTTTATTTTTTTACTTAGTTTTTTTCTTTATAATCACATATTGGAGATAGATACTGGCAGAGATGAGCAGCTGGGAGAGCAAGAGGTAGGCAGCATGTCTTCACCATTCAGTAGGTACAGGACTGCATGGGGGGAGGCAGCTCTGAGAGCAAGTTTGAGCATTTTTGAGGGGGGAGTTTTTAAAGAAAACCAGGACCGAATATCATTATTATCAACACAGAGGAAGATGAGGATTTGGGATTCCTCATTGCAGTGGAAGTAGTAAGGAGCTGAAGAAAACTGAAGGGCTGGCTATAGATACAAGCTGGGCAAACTGAAGTGCAAGTGAGCTACAGTCTGTAGCCAGGAGTGAGAAGAGACAAAGCCACACCCTCACTTTGCCCAGAATTCAGTTTCTGAGGTACATTACATTTTGGCAGATTTACATGTATTTGATGAACAACAAAGGTTCTGTGCTATTTAGAGTGGGTTTCAGGACTGAAATAGCAGAGAGAGACAGAGTTGCTGGTGTCGTCAGGTTCCATGTCTCAAGTGCAGATGCGTGTCCTCCGCTGATGGGGCCTCAACACAGTACCACTACATTTGTTCCATGTGCAGCGATCACGATCAGTAAAAAAAAAAAAATTTTTGTAGCAACTTTAATAAAATTATGCAAAATCACTCGCCATCCATGTGGGACAACTCCGACAAGGACAGAGGAAACACTGCAGTTTACTTTATGTTGGGGAACATTGGGGTAGTAAACGGAAAGAGCGAGTAACATTTTTTTTTTACAGGAAAAAAACATTTTAGTGCTATGTAACATGGGTTTCAGCACTGCTGGGGTGTATGACTATAAATCTGAAGTCTGCTTGAAATTCTCGCTTTACCATTGAGGTTTAGTGAGGCGTTAATATGGAGGTTTTTTTTGGTTTGGTGTTCCAAGGGTCAGAGTTATTTAAAATGGGGGGCTTGCAGATGCAGCTGGCTGCCACTTTTACCCATTGGTATATTACTGGATTTACCATGGGTAAAAGGTACCAGTCAGCCAATCAGATTAAACAATTCTTGGACCCCATTGCATAATCCCTTATAACCATTTATCATGTCGTGTATTATCCCTTACTTAAAAAAGTTCCTCAGACTTATTATGGGGTAGTGAACACATGCTCCATTCACAATCTCTTCTGACTGTAACACTTTAATAATGCAGTTTTAGCCATTAGTACTTAATTCTATCTCAGCTCTTTAAGACTTGTTTTTAAAATAATACATATAAATTTAGAGTGGCAGAATTTCTTTTACTTGTTTTTAGCAGGAGGAATAAAATACTGAGACCAAAATGACATTGTGCAATTTCCCACAGATTATTGTGGCTCAGAGAGATCACTGAGCAGAGACCAAGTGGAGAAACACAACTTAGTGGTACTGCACACTTCAACATTATTTCTTTAAAATAAAAAAAAATGTTACTAGAAGTACACCTCAGCAATTAAAATAAAGTAAAGCGTATCTTATATTCCTATAGATATTTTAAAAGGAAGCCCTATAAACTTGCTGGTTGTTCAGGTGGATGTTAAAGATCCCATGGCACTTCTCAAAAAGAGTAGAGGAATTTCCCTTATGTGCTTGCCAAATGTCCCGTTCACTAAAGATGTTACCAATAGCCCAACATAATTCAGTATATTGGATTGTCTCTGTACACCCTTTCCCCAGAACAAGACTGAAAAATAAACAGAATTTCCTAGCCCTCCTTTCCCAATCCACAAAATCTAAACACTGTATAGAAATAAATATATTTAAACTTCTAAAAATTCAGGGTTATCCAGGGTTATAGTTGCAACAAAAGATATTGTTAGATATTCTAGAAATTTCTGTGATATCTCTAGAGAAGTTACTTGCATGCCTGCAATACTGCTGTAAGGCCACCAAAGAGAATCTCTTTAGAAATATTGTGAACCA
This sequence comes from Neoceratodus forsteri, assembly GCA_016271365.2. NCBI lineage: Eukaryota > Metazoa > Chordata > Ceratodontiformes > Ceratodontidae > Neoceratodus > Neoceratodus forsteri. The sequence continues at coordinate 579,885,223 of CM057456.1, forward strand.
TGTAGACATTTCTTGCCATGCGTAGGGTGAGTGGTGGCAGGATTGGAGTGTCAGATCACAGGGATTCCACGAGAGCAAAAAAGGGATCTTCCTGAGGGTGATTGATAGAGGTTCCCAGGTCAGGAAAGATGCATAAATGGCACACAGTAGAGCAAAAGTAAATGAGAACCGATTCAAATACAAGGTGCAAGTTTAAAGCAGTTTAGAACAGCAAGTGTGAATGCTATTACATTCATCCAAGCACTTCAGTTCAGTAATGTAACTCTTCGTCAGCATTCCCAGGTCAAACCAGGTGGTGTGTGAAAAAGAAAGCTAAAAAAAAATAGCAAATAGTGTTTACATAGAAACATAGAAGTTGATGGCAGATAAGGACCACAAGGCCCATCCAGTCTGCCCATTTCTTTTTCTACCTTATAAATGTGCCATCGGCCTTTGCTCTGTCAATGGCCTATCCAGTCATACTCATCTGTATTGCTCCCTTATGCCTATCCCATGCCTGTTTGAAGCCCTGCACTGTATTCATATCCAACACTTCCTGAGGTAGACCGTTCCATGCATCCACCACCCTTTATGTGAAAAATAACTTCCTCACATTACCCCTTAATCGGCCTCCCTCTAATCTCATGCTGTGTCCTCTTGTCCAACTATTTTTCTTATATTGAAACAAGTTAGACTCTTTCACCTTGTTAATGCCCTTAATGTGTTTGAATGTTTCTGATCATATCACCTCTCTCCCTCCTTTGCCCTAGGGTATACATATTGAGCTCCGTTAATCTGTCCTCATATGTTTTCTGATGCAGTCCCTGCACCATTTTGGTTGCCCTTTTCTGGACTGCCTCAATTTGGTTAATGTACTGTACTTGTGAAGGTGTGGCCTCCAGTACTGCACGCAGTACTCCAGATGGGGCCTAACCAGTGTCTTGTAAAGTGGGATTATTATCTCCCTCTTCCGACTTGTGATACCTCTACTAATACACCCTAACATCCCTCTAGCCTTACCTACTGCTTTAGTGGTCTGTTGGATGATTTTAGGTCATCAGTGATGATGATGATGCCCAATTCTCTTTCTTCCCTTGTGACTGCCAGCTACTCCCCTCCCAGCCTACAGGTGGCTTCAGGGATTCTCTTCCCTATGTGCATGATCTTTCACTTCATTGCATTAAACCCCAGTTGCCACTATTCCGACCATGTTGTTAGTTTATCCAGATTGCTTCTCATTCTGCCCACCCCATCTGGATCATCTAATCTGTTGCAGATCTTGGTGTCTTCTGCAAACAGACAAACCTTACCCTCCAGTCCATCTGCAATGTCACTGATGAAGATATTGAAGAGACTGGCCCCAGGACTGATCCCTGAGGTACCCCACTTGTGACTTGCATCTCTTCTGACTGTATACCATTTACCACCACTCTGTTTTCTGCCCGCCAACCAGTTTGCCACCCAGTTGACCAACTTCTGACCCACCCCGAGCCTACCCAGCTTATTAATCAATCTTCTATGTGGAACAGTATTGAAAGCTTTGCTGAAGTCAAGGTAGGCGACATCAACTGATCCCCCTTGGTCCACCACTTTGGTTACCCATTCAAAGAAATCTGTGAGATTAGTTTGACAGGACCTTCCTTTTGTAAACTCGTGCTGTCTTGGATCCTGTGCTCCTATGGATTCCAGGTGTTGCACTATCCTTTCCTTAAGGAGTGCCTCCATAATCTTGCCCACTACTGAGGTAAGACTGACTGGTCTATAGTTCCCTGTCTCCTCCCTGCTACCACTCTTGTACAGCAGGATCACATGAGCCCTTCTCCAGTCTTCTGGGACCTCTCCTGAGCTCAGAGACTCACTGAACAGTTCTGATAATGGCTCTGCTAGTTCCACCCTTAGCTCCTTTAGTACCCTGGGATGTGTGCCATCAGGTCTCATTGCCTTATCCACCATGAGCTTATTGAGCTCTTGTAGGACCCTTTCTTTTGTGAAGGGACTAGTGCTCACTTCCCTTCCCCCTGTGTCCATGGTGCTGAGCTGTGGGCCCTGCCTTACCTTCTCTTCAGTAAATACTGAGCAGAAGTATCTATTTAGGATAGATGCTTTTACATGGTCCTCCTCACACACACCCTCACACACACCCATATCTCCTTTGATCTTAACAATTCTCCCCTCTGGACTTTCTCCTTTCACTAATGAATCTATAGAAACTCTTGTCACCTTCTTTTACTGTTTGTGCTAGTGTTTCCTTGGCTTGGGCCTTTGCCTGCCTTACTGCCTTTCCTGCTTCTCTTATGGAAGATTGGTATGCCTCTCTATCTTCATCCTGCTGCATTCCCTTATATTTCCTGAAGGCCAGTCTTTTGGCTTTGACCTTTTCTGCTACTGTTTTTGAGAACCAAAGTGATTTCCTTCTTCTTTTGCACTTCATTTTCTCTCTAACACAATGGGATATTGCTTCAAGAATTGCATCCTTAATGTTTGCCCACTTTGCCTGTACCCCCTCACCTATATTTCTTTTTGCCAGGGCTAGCTTAACTCTTTTGGACATCTTATCAAAGTCAGCTCCTCTGAAGTCCCATACTTTTGCCTTGGAATGGGATGATCCGTCTTTCAGATGAGACCTTAAACCGAGATCCCATCTGCCTGGATTGGTGGCAGTTCAGGTGGATGATAAAGATCCCAAGGCACTTATCGAAAAGAGTAGGGGAATTTCCCTGGTGTCCTGGCCAAATTTCCCTCATTTCACTAAAAAATACCACCAACAGCTTAATCTGGTTCAAGGTCAGTTGGCATTCATCTGTATCCCCCTCCCCCGTGTCGTGCCTGAAAATAAGCAGGATTTGTCTAGTGCACTTACCCGGTCAAGAAAAACTAAATAAATAAATAAGATTTAGTTGTAGTGGCCAAATTGAACCATACCGTGTGATGATCACTGGCCCCTAGGTGACCTTCTACCTGGAGATTTGTGATCCTTTCCCTGTCAGTACTAGATCTAGGATAGCCCTGTCTCTTGTGGGTTGTTGTACCAGTTGTTTGAGGCCTTCCCCCTGCAGGGAATCTACCATTTGTCTAGTTCTGGCAGATGTTCCTGCTGGTATTGACCAATCTGTATCTGGCATGTTGAAGTCTCCTATTATCAGAACCTCCCCTTTAGCTGTCATGTTTTGTATATCTCCTAACAGTAATGTGTCTATGTCCTCCCCCTGGTCTGGAAGCCTGGTGACAACCCCAGTTCTTATGACTGTCCCATTTCCTGTTTCCAGGGTGACCCACAGTTCTTGTTGCTCCTTATGTGTATTCTGAATTTCTGTAGCTTTGATATTTTCATTGACACACAGGGCCACTCCACCCCCCCACCCCTTTTGCACCTCGGTCTCTTCTGAAAAGTACATAGCCAGGTACTGAAGTCTCCCAAGTGTGGTTACTGGTAAACCACGTCTCGCTGATTTTGAAAGCTACAGTTACAACTCAAAATCAAGAAGAGCATCTGCATCATCCTCTTTATAAATACAGTCCTTTATGTTTTGCTCAATTGGAATATTATAGTAGGTACAAATATAATACATATATGGTCTTACAAATCACAATAAAGTGCAAAAAATATCCAGTAAGTAATATGTTAGTTTTACATAAAATAAACTTTATTTAGCTATGATGATATGCTTAGTAAATCTACAGCCTTTTCTATGAAATATTTTATTCATCAAAATAGTTTTTAGATACTTCTTTTTTTCTCTAAGACAAAATGATATTTTTGTCTGTACTGAAGCCACAAAGAAGATCCTTAAAGCAGCAGTGCAACAAAATTGGGCAAATAATTGACCCTCTGTTTTCTTTTTTTCTCATGATGAAAGATTCCAGGCATTTCCCAGGTATATTTGGTGGTAAAATGTCCTAGCTGCAGCAACATTTAAGTATTTTATAAATGTTTAAATTTAGTTGTTTTTTTTTTCCTCAAAAAAAGAATGCCTCCAAATGCGGCCTAGAAATTACATTGTAGACTTGACAAGGGTTTAGGGTTGAGAAATAAAACAAAAGTCATTGTGTGGGGCATAGGGGGTAGCTACAAAACTAGATATAACAGGTGTGCTAATATTTTTTTATAACAGTAGTTAAAATTAGCTTTATGAAAAACTGAAATACTGTCAGATTACATAGGCAAACTGTATGCTTTCCTCTTTCTTAACATTCAGAAACCTTCCCCTCATTATGGCAGAGTCTACTGTTTTAAACCTTAAGGCAATGAAAGTTTTTCTTTACTTATGGTTTTTAATTTTAGATTACTAAAGTTCAAGTTCTATAGTTGTCTCATTAAATGCTAGCCATGGTGCAGTTCTTTTCCTTCTGGTGTTCCCCAAATCCTCCCTAAAGGCTATGTCCCTAAGTCATATTTTTTAACCAATTAATTTAGGGTTGCAATATCAGATTTTCCAACCACAGTTTTCTGCATCCAAACATGGCCCATTATACTCCAATAGCCTTTTGATGTTTACTAACTAGGGCCAAAAAAACTCCTTCAGCACCATCTTTTTTTTTTCTTTATTAATGTAGACACAGCAATATACTTCAATTCAGACAGTTCATATACATCCAGTAGAGATAGGCCTAAGCCTGCCCCAACAAGGGCTCAGTATATAAGTTATATATGGACAAGCGGATCTCTAAAACAAAGCATCATGATTATAGGCAAGTAAATGTATACAAAACATTAAAGAAAGAAAGAGAAAGTATACAAGGAATACCCATGGGGGTATCAGGCACAAGGGTCATACATCACTTAATTAAATTCTAAATTTCATAATGAGCATCATGGTACAAACTCTAGATAATGAGCTAAATGGTGAATAACCCACTTCCGCCAGCGGATTTCTCTTCAGCACCATCTTAGCATATTTTAAGCGGATCTGTGCTAATCTTACTTCTTGCATCCTAGACTCCTTCAGCCCTATAACTGATCAGTCTTGATTTGATTAGGGTAACAGTTGATAAAAGCCCAGATTCTGCTCATACCAAGCAGCTGACACATTTCTTGATAGAGCGAATATAATTAGGGCTGTGTGGCATTACAGAATTCCAGATTGAAGAATTCTGACAGTACTACATAAAATGATGTGAAATTCCTTGGGATTCTGTAGAATTTTGTGAAATTTTTAAACTGTGTTCTTAGGTTATAACTTAATTGTCTACTGAGCTAGAGACCTGAAATCTTGCATGATTAATGTTTGTAAGGTGTCCCAATATGAGATCTATGCAAAGAACTGCCCTAGACAACTAAGTAAGCTACAAGTAATTTGATAAATACATCCAATAATTCAAATTATCAGACCACAAAGAGGGTCAAAATGAGAATTTGGATTACTGGCTGTAGTTATCAAATTCCTGCACATGGATGAATAATTATTTGCTGATTACTCAGTTGTCGAGTGTGTTTTTTTCCATGGATCTCATTTTAGCCAAGTCTGGCTGCCCCATAAACTGGCACCCCCTCCCCAAGCTGGAATCATAACATTATATAGTGAGTAGAGGTATCCTAATAACATGCCAAATGTCATGATATTTGGAAGAAAAGGTTTGAAGGTAGAGGGATTCAAAGCCTACCATTTTACTTTGCAGGGTAATTTTGTGAACATATTTAACTGCTTGTATAACATTTAGAGATGCAGTGAAATTTAATTTCGTTGGTGAAATTCTGGCAAAATCATGAATTTCACTGCACAAAATAGTTCACAAAATTGTTGTATTCCACAAAATATTTTGCAGGTGTGAAATGCAGAATTTTGCCCATGACATGCAGAATTTCGGTAGTGAAATGTGGAGTTTTGCCCACAAATGGCAGAATTTCACCCATGAGTGGTGAAATTCTGCTTTTTTATAGGTAAAATTTCACAAAATTCACTGGGAGTTTTATATTTACTTTTTATTCAGCACTGCAGATACATATTTAGCGCCTTACCCACGAATGAGTGGCCGACACACAAACTAATTTCCATTTTGGACTCTTATAATCTGCAGCTTGTGTTGTGAGGGAATCCGTGACCCCAGGTGTGCTTCCAGGTTAATTGTATGGTTAAATATCAGCCCTGCAGTGAGCGGGTGAGTGCATACTACATTCTTACTGAGGGACAGTCTGAGAGAAGGACTGTGATACAGGACCTAGTTACAGAGTATCAAATAAAGCTGCCTGTATTTAATTAAGTTTTATGAGCTTTTATGTGGTGCCCTGTCACCTGACCAGCAGGTTTCAGGAAGAGAGTGGTGTAGTTGATGCATGGGTGAGGGAGAATTACAAAATCCACTGGGTGTTTTATATTTACTTTTTATTCAGCACTGCAAATACATATTTAGTACCTTACCCACGAATGAGTGGGTGACACAAAAACTAATTTCCATTTTGTACTCTTATAATTTGCAACTTGTGTTGTGAGGGAATCCGTGACCCCAGGTGTGCTTCTGGGTTAATTGTATGGTTAAATATCAGCCCTGTGGTGAGCAGGGTGAGTGTGGGCAGGGCACGCATCTTCACACGTGGACACGCGCACAGAGACATGTGCGTCGGCGCATGTCAGCTGTGTCGGCTGGGACTGCTGGAAAAGCTGAGAGTACACCATTCAAAAGCAAGGGTGAGTTAGTGTGTTACACTTTGGAAAGTTAAGGAAGTGAGTGGCACAAACTAGGAGATACGTCACAGGGAAAGGGCAGAAAGAGCAAAAGTAAGCAAATGTTCTCTACGTGCAAAATGTACACTGATAACCTGGCTAGTAAGGAGTTAATTTGTAATAATTGTATTTTGATAGCTACATTGCAGGATGAGATAGCCCAGCTGCTAAAGCATTTAAACACTCAGAGGAAATTAAGTTATTAGAAGGTTTTATTAATGAGATGGCTGATAGCTTTACAGGAAGTGAGTCATTGCCTCAGGAGCCCATAATGGTTGAGGAATCCCAGTATAGGATAAACAAAGGTATTAGAGAGGAGACCTGGACAACTGCCAAACAGACATCTATCAATATATGTGCTAACCAAAAAGATCCAAACCATTTGTTGTTGTCTAATAAATTTGAAACATTAAATCAATGTATAGTTGGTACCCTTGACCCAGAAAATACTGGAGGAGTTTTACACCATAATGCCCAGTATGAAGAATCCAATTTGCATACTAAGGTTGAGGTTAATCTCAAAAGAGATACAGTGGTGATAGGGGACTTGATCACCAGGGGGATTGACACAGCAGTATGTAAAGGGAGGAAGAAACACACCATTGTTAGTACACTTCCTGGGGCAAAAGTTAAGGATGTGTCCAAATTACTGGAGGGGCTCTTAGAAGGTGCTAATAAACCACTGGTAATCTTGCACATAGGTAGTAATGATGTTTAGAATACTAATGTCAAGGACCTCCAGGCTGAATTCCAGGAAATATCTCAAAGAATTAAAGATGATAAAGAAGGGGAGCTTATAATATCTAGTATATTACCCACCTTTGGTCAGCGAGCATATAAGAATGGAGTAATATTTGAGGTTAATATATGGTTAACACATCATTGTAAGGAACAGCATATAGGATTTATGGACAATTCTAGTTCTTTTAGTAACAGATCATTTTACAAGTATGATGGAGTGCATCTAAACCAAGCTGGGACCAGAAAATTGGGCTCAAGAATTAAGGAAGTAATCCAGTTTCCTTTAAACTGGCAAGGGGGGATGGTGAATGAGGACAAAATTTGTAAAGAGGGCCTAGTTAGAGACAAAAAGGTACCAGAATGGAATGGTGTGCTGATTAATGCTAGAAGTTTAGTAAATAGGTTTGAAGGGTTCAAATACTTATTAATAAAAAGTAATATACAGTTGGCATGTATTACAGAAACATGGTGGGAGGATAAGGATAGCTGGGATAAGGTGATTCCAGGTTATAACTTATCTTCTAAATCTAGGGTGCATGGGGGGGTGGAGTGGTCATGTATGTACATGAGACAATAAAAAGCGTTGATTATGGTAACAACATAGATGAGCTGGAGACACTTTGGGTTACACTACTACCCCTGAATGGTACCAAAATCATTTTGGGTTTGATCTACAGACCTTCTAGCATCTCATTAGATGCTGTTATAGCACTATAGAATCAAATAGCTGATTTAGATCCAGCTGATAGAATAGTAATACTTGGGGATTTAAACTTGCCCTGTATAAATTGGAAACTAGCAACAGCTGAAGATAAAATAGATATAGGATACTTGGACATCTTTGATTATTTAGGACTGCAACAAAAGGTACTGGATATTACAAGGGGCAACAATATTCTTGATGTTGTTTTAACAAATGTGGGAGATGCAATAAATAATGTTAGGACACATTGCCCACTCAGAAATAGTGATCACAATATTGTCCATTTTGGGCTTAAGGAACCTTTGGTTCTGATGGAGGAAGGATCTACAATTAAATTTCAGAAAGGCTGATTTTGATAATTTTCGGAAAGAAATTTCATGGTGGGAGTGGGACAAGGAATTAAAAGATGCATCAGTTAATGATATGTGGAAGCATTTCCTGAAAAAATTGAGTGACCTGACAATAAAGTATGTTCCCAGTTTTAAGAAATATACAAATACTAGGAAAAAACTACCTAGTTAGCTTAATAAATCAATAAAAAAATTGATTTATTTTTTATTTTATTTAAACAGCAGTTTGGAAAACCTTTGAGCCATAGGCTCATTTACAAAGGTACCTTGTCACAGTAAGACAAACCAAAATACACAGTATAGCAGTACAACACATAAGTATAACAGTAAATTAAGACATAGATACAAACAAGTTGGTACAGGTAGGATGGATGCAAACAATACCAGAGTTATGTCGTCCTTAGCAGCTTAGTAATAAGCTTTGTCATAAGTATTGAGTACGGCTTTGACTAGTGGCAGTTACAGCATCGGGTGTTAATAAGGTGGTTACGTAAGGAAGTTTTGAAGCACGATATCGTTGGAGCTTCGGAGATGGAGGGGGGCAGTGTGTTGAACCAGGAGGGGGCCCTAAAGCTGAAGGCTCTTTGGCCGTGAGAGGTCTTAGCTCTAGGGATAACAAGAGAGGTTTTCCCAGAGGTCCGAGTATGAACTAGTGGGACAGAGCGGCGTATGGTGGTGGTCAATCCTGGTGAGGAAAGCCCAAGGAGGGTCTTTTTTGTAAGGGTACAGGTAAGATATTTGAGGCGCTTGTCGAGATCAAGTACCAGCGCTTTAGCATACAGTAGACAGGTGTGTGTCATCCTAGGTGCTCCAGTAATTAACCTGCAGGCCTTATTCAGAGTAGTGTAATTTTATGGAGTGCGGTCTGATCAGCAGCACCATACACTGGCAGTCCATAGTCCACTAGGGACAGGATAGAGGAGGTGATCATGAGTCAAAGAGCTCCAGGGGAGGCAGTGTTTATACCAATGTAAGATGCCCAATCGGATATTAGTGGCAGTGGCTAGGCAGCGATGTGTCCATGGAAGGAGAGGGAGGGGTCAAAATGGATCCCTAGGTATTTATAGGAGCAAACTTGTTCTAGTGGGAATGAGGACCCAGAGTGAATGAGGAGTTTGAAGTTGCAGGACTTGTTTTGGGGATGAGTGAAGAACATGCTTTTTGTTTTTTTAAGATTTATCACCAATCTATGTTCTTGAAGCAGCCCTCGGCTTCAGTGAAGGACTTCTGCAGCAGTCCTGGAGGGCAGTAGGGTTACTGACTTGAGGCAAAGATGACTGCATCATCAGCGCATAATAGAATGTTCCCCAAGCAAGAGCATGGAAGGGTGTTAAGGTAAAGGAGAATAGTAAGGGGCCCAGAATGGAGCCCTGGGAACCCCAGAAAGATGGGACAGATGTCTGAGTAGGTCCCATTAATTTTAAACGCCAGAGCGGTCAGACAGATAACTGGTGCACCAGGAGATAGGCCCAGCAGCAAACCAGAGAGACTAAGGGCATCAAGAAGGAGGGGTGGAGACAGTGTCGAAAGCTTTCAAGAGGTCAACTGAAGACAGCACCAGCCAGAGAACCAGTGTCTAAGGAGGAGGTGAGAAAGTTGGAGAACTCTGGAGGGCTGTGTTGGTACTGTGGCCCGCCTGAAGCCATGCTGCTCAGGACAAAGGACATTGTAGGTGGAGAGGTAGTCAGAGATTTGAGAGGCCACCACTTTTTCCAAGGCCTTGGAGAGAGGAGAGAGAATGGAGATCGGTCGATAGTTTCCAGCCACAGTCCTATCACCACCTTTAAAGATAGGGGCAACAGTGGCGACTTTCCAGGCAGTTGGAACCTTCCCCAGGCAAAGAGAGTGGTTGATGAGGCATGTGATCGGGGTAAGGACTGTGTCTAAGACCGGCCGAAGGATACACGGATCCAGGGTGTCACTGCCTGTACTATTACTCTTGAGGACAGTGACAAGGTGCGGCCTAAGTTCTTGGGCAGAAACACGGTGGAGGAGAAAATAAGGGCGAGAAAGATTTACGGCAGGTGCTGGGGGACGAGGGTCAAAAAAATCTGTAGGGAGGATAGGGCTAAGGTCAGTGAATGAGGTGTTGAGGTGGTTGGCTATGAGGGCTGGGTCTGAGGAGATCACACCATTAATGTTGATCTGGTTAGGGGTGGGGGTGTGTGCACTCCCATTTGACTGTTTAATGTTATCCCAGAAGGTTCTGGGATTCCCCCATGAGGCAGTGAGTGAGGACCGATAGTGCTCAGACTTGGCCTTTCTGATGGCCCGAGTGCACTTGTTTCGGGCGGCAGCATATAACCGCCTGTCATTGGGCCGGCCAGGCTCAATGGCACAGTGCCATTAGTTGTCCCTATGTTTGAGCTGGTGGATCAAAGCTGGGGTAACCCAGGGGGCATTCTTCCTTTTAGAACGGCGGGTCAACACCGGGGCAAAGATATCACAGGCATTATTAAAAGTTTGGGTAAAGAAGGAGAGAGCTGTGTCAATGTCAAGAGTTGCCTGTATAGGAGACCAGTCAATTTGGGACAGAAGTTCCTTAAGTTTTATCAGTCCACCAGGTATAAGACGCCACCGGCATGTGGACTGTGCTATGGGTTTGGGGACTGAGGTTGACCAGTGGAATAGAATGAGGGAGTGATCACTGAGAGAGTCTGGGAGGACTTGTACATTGGGGATCCGATTAGGGCGGTTGGTGAGTACCACATCAAGCAGGGTACTGGAGCCTCTTGGGGTTAGTCCTGGTAGGGTGGGTAACTAGTTGCGTAGGTCTATTGCAGAAAAGGAGTCTCGGGTAGAGGAGGAGGAGGGGCTGAGCCAGTTGACATTTAAGTCACCCACCAGAATTTGATCAGCGGAAGGAGGTAGAGAGGTAAGGTATTCTGTAAGAGAGGCAATGGCCTGTGCTTGGTCCCTGGGAGGCACGTATGCAGTAGTCAGATAAAGGGGTCCCTTTAAAGGGTCAGGGGTTAGTTTCAGCGTAAGTGCCTGGGCCCTGGAGTCAAGGATGGGAGTGGGCAGGGCTAGTATGGGGAGAGATTCCTTGACATAAATAGTGCAGCCGCCGCCCCGTCTCCCAACACGGTCGGACCGGAAAAGGGTGAAACCAGGAAGGGATACTAGGGAGTCAGGGAGGATTAACAGCCAAGTCTCAACCAGGGTGATGACATCAGGTTAATTGATGTGACCAGGCATTGTAGTGAGTCAAACTTTTAGGAGGCTACAGATATTCATGGAGACCATGCATAGGCCTGTGGTGCGGTTGGGAGCTCCTGGGAACCGGGCCAGGTTTGATGAATGTTCCTGACAGGAGTAGTAGCATGACTAACACCCTGGCTGGGAGATGGTGAGAGGTTTTCCCACGATTGACTTGAGAGGGAGGGGAGGGAGGCTAAGGGAGCAGGGGTGGGCAGGAGGTACAGGAGGGAAAGCAAGAATAAGAAGACACCCAGATGTGCCTGAGGTGAAGAGAAAGCTAGGGGTAGGGCAGGGGACAGGGACACACAGAGGTCCCAAGGGGCAGGAGAGGAGGTTCAGGAGCAAGGGAGGGAGGGTGCCAGGGCACAGTGTGGACTAGCAGATGGGTAAGTGGGTAGTGCACTGCTAGTGGGGATAGGCACAGGCAGAGCGTGAGGCAGGGCCAATACATTGTGGTGAGCAAGATCCCAGGAAGTAGTGCTGAAGCAGGTAGGAGAGGAAGTAGTGAGGGCTATAGGTCCCTCTAGTGGCCAGCAGGTATAACCTGCAAATGGGAAAGTGGGAGATAGGTTCTGGGCAACAGGACGTGATATCACCGGATGTGATGTCACGGGTGATCCTTAAATTGACAGCCACCCTGGGTGGAGGGTGGTTGGGCGGGCGGGCAGACGGCGGAGCGCCTGGCCGGGCTAGCACCCCTCTGCAGGCATCCAGACAAAGAGAAGATGCTCTCTTTACCTCGAAAGTTATCAGGCTGGAGATTTGGCTTCCTCAGCTACTCAGGTGAGCTGCTTGTGCTTCAGTTGCTTGATTGTCCGAGTGCCTAGCTTGGGGAGCTGCCTATGTTGTGGAGAAAACAAAGCCTCTCATTACTATGCAGCGGAGAATATGTTGTGACTTACACAAAGGAGCTCCACTCTAAGCAAACAGGGCTATTCCAAAATGAGGTCACACTAGGACCCAGCTAACCTAATGCCTTCAGTAACAAGCACAATTAGCTCAATACCACCATATTAAACAAGTCTGATCTATATTAGCTGCTTGGTATATCTGGCTTTAAGATGAAATCAGCAATTAGCTCCAAATACCACCATATTAAACAAGTCTGATCTATATTAGCTGCTTGGTATATCTGGCTTTAAGATGAAATCAGCAAGGCAACTCTAGAAAAGCCAGTGAGTCCCTAGCTTTACACTTCAGCAATTAGTAGCACAAAGAGAATCAAATAACAAGCCCACCCAGTGGTGAACAGGAACAAAGTTCATAAAATATAAGTGTTCATCAGGTAGCACCCCTCTGCAGGCGTCCAGACGAAGAGAAGAGGCTCTCTTTACCTCAAAAGTTATCAGGCTGGAGATTTGGCTTCCTCAGCTACTCAGGTGAGCTGCTTGTGCTTCAGTTGCTTGATTGTCCCGAGTGCCTAGCTTGGGGGGGGAGCTGCCTCGAAAGTTATCAGGCTGGAGATTTGGCTTCCTCAGCTACTCAGGTGAGCTGCTTGTGCTTCAGTTGCTTGATTGTCCCGAGTGCCTAGATAAACAAAAAGAATACATTGTTTAAAAAGTATAAAAATGACAAATTCAGTAAAAACTACCAGGCACTTAGGAATCTCACTAGGGAAGTATAGTTGAGTATTAGGAAGGCAAAGGCTCATCAAGAAGTTTTATTAGCATCCAGGATTACAGACAATAAAAAATCTTTTTTTAGTCATATTAAAAAATCTAAATCCAATCCAAGTGTGGTGGATCTCTTTAAAAGTAATCAGGGGTAAGTAACTTCAGATAAAGAAATGGCAAATATTCAAAATGAATATTTTACCTCAGTTTTCAACAAGAAAGCTACCTCTCCATTCAAGAATAATAGTAGCCCAACACCTAGCCAGATAACCTTAGACCCTGAGGAGATTCGGGAAAAACTGAGTGGGATGGATATCAATAAATCACCAGGGCAGGATAATATCCACCCTAGGGTGATTCAAGAATTGGCAGCTCATATAGCTTCACCTCTGATTTATATCTTTCAATCCTCACTAGACAGGGGGGAGGTTCCAAGGGACTGGAAGGATGCTACAGTGGTTCCATTACTAAAAAAAGGGGCCTAAGACTGAACCATCGAACTTTAGACCTGTGAGTCTGACTTCTGTCATAGGGAAGTTATTCGAGGGTATCTTAAAAGAAACAATATTAGATTCCTTAGGTGAACAGGGGTTAGTAGATCCTTTGCAGCATGGATTTACAAAGGCAAGATCATGTCAAACAAATCTTCTGTCCTTTTATGAAAAAGTTAATAGGGAATTGGACATGGGGAATTCTGTGGATGTGGCCTTCATGGATTTTGCCAAGGCGTTTGACAAACTGTCTCACTTAGACTTATCGAATTTACTAAGGAAGGTTAAGATACAAAGCAATATAATTCATTGGATTTCTGATTGGCTAAAATATAGAAGACAGAGGGTAACTATAAGAGGAACACTATCAGATTGGACACTTGTTACCAGTGGGGTGCCACAGGGATCAGTTCTTGGGCCATGTTTGTTTAACATCTACATTTCTACCATACAATTAAAAAACCCAAAGGTATGGTTATACAAGTTTGTGGACGACTGTAGGGTTGGATCAGTTGTGAATAATGCTATAGATGGGATTCAGTTGCAGGGGGCATTAAATGAGATTGTGGAATGGACCAGGGGAAATAAATTGGAGTTGAATGCTTCTAAATGCAAGATAGTGCATCTGGGAAAACATAATATGGAACTAACATATAAATTAGGCACAGATCCAGTATTAAAGACACATGAGGGAGAGAGACCTAGGAGTGAAAATTACAAATCAGTTAAAATTAAATATACACTGCAATGATCACATTAGAAAAGCAAACCAAATTCTTAATTGCATATTGAGACATATCTCAAGTAGGGATAGTAAGGTGTTGATGCCACTGTATAATGCCTTGGTTAGATCTCACTTGGAATATTGTGTTCAAGTGTGGTCCCCTTATAAAAGAGAAGATATACTCAGAATTGAGGGTGTTCAGAGATGAGCCACTAAAGTTATTGCTTCATTAAAAGCCAAGTCTTATAACGACAGATTAAAAGCACTGAATTTGTATTTATTGCATTATAGGAGGTTAAGATGGGACCTATGCATACTTTTCAGAGCTATGGGTGACCAAGAATTATTGCTGGAACTGGGTTTTGTGCCCAAGTTCAGTAGGGGCAGTTGTAGAAGGCATAACAAGCAGTTGTTCACACCTAGGTGGAACCGAAATTCAAGAAAATTCTGGTTTAGTCAGAGGGTGATTTCAATTTGGAAAGAGCTCCCTGATATAGCAGTGGAGAGTCCGAGCATGGACTCCTTTAAGTCAAGTTTGGATATCTTTTACAAAGATATAACTACTAATTTTTAAACCCAGAAAGCTGGCAAGCTATAAGGACTTTTTTTCTGTTGCTTGTAATTTTCTATGATTTCACCAGAGGAATTTTGCATTTCATGCCTGCAAAATATTTTGTGAAACAAAATTTGCAGATTTTGCCCATCTCTAAAAAATGTCCACCACTGGAGCTAGATACATGCAAAATTAGCATGCATAGCCTCCTTGGAAACATTATAAAACTAGTAAATATGGAGAGATTTGGTCTGGAAGTTTTCAAGTTACAGGGTTCATAGTTCACCATATAATTATCTGTGACATTTTTGAAAACTGTATAAAATGTGAAGCTGAGATTTCCAGTAGCTGAAACAGTTAGTATGGATACACTGCTGCACTGGCCTACATGTGTCTATTGGGGTAAGCCTTACCGCGTACGTCTCAAGTAGCTGCTATGGAAGGCTCTCTAGAAAGGGATTCTGACAAATATATTTGGGAAACAAATATTTATTGAAAAGCTGGTCACAGTGAAGTGAAAGATTGTCACTAGAGCTTTCCAGAGTTTCAAATCCCACAGGGATTTTCAGAAAAACAAATGGAACTGTACAGCTGCAGTTACCAGTAGGTCAGCACTTCAAATGTCAAATATAGTAGAAGTTTCAAAATTGTTTAAATCACCATTTCATCTTTATTAAATAGATATAGGCACTTATGTAGCGGGGTGAAGCTACCTGTGCACGGGCAGTATGGAAGTTCATTTCAATGTTGCTAACAACTGTAGATGCTAATGGGAGTCTCATAGTTTTAGCCAAGACTGTTTGTGCATAACAAAGCTGAAAAAAGTGAAATTGCTGGTAAGCTGAGGGGGGTGGAATGGCGTTCTGAATCATTCTGTCTCAATTTAACCTCTGCTTGCTGTGGTAATAAGGGTTCAAATCACTCACCTTGATCTCCTGATCCAACTGCCCCGGTGACCCACTGACTGAACCAACCACATCCACTCTCCATCCTGATGACTCCCAAGCCCTGTCTCTCTCTTCTCACTCTGTCAGTGTCCTCATGACTCCTGAACAGCAACTGTCAATGACCTCTCGCTCTCATCGATCTTAATCAATGGGCACCCTACCCTCCAAACAAATTTTCAAGTTTTAGTGAATTTGACCTGAAACTGTAATGGAACAGGAAAACATGACATGTTTCAGGTTGACAGGATTGGTTAGGACTGGGACTGGGACGGGAGGGAGACTGGATGCTGGGGGAGTGGTGAGGTTAAAGAAGGGGGTGAGGAACCAGGCAACACACAATAATAATAAAAAAAAAACACAGAGATAGAAACTTGGGATGTTTTTTAAATGTGTTTTGAGATTTCCCACTATAGGTTTTGCACCATCTGTGACAATTTCATGTCTATGAAGGGCTTAATAAGTATCCTTCTTTTTTTGGTACAATATCATTTCTTTAAAGATGGGAAGGAAGGACCGGCGGGCGAGACACCTGGAGGGGCCGGGGTGGAAGATACAGTAGGGAGGGTGGGCAAAGGCAGGCTGCTGGTGTTGACAGTTGATTAACTGTTTGCTGACCGGCTTCATACAACTTAAAGGACAAAAGCCCTCTCTGATTGGAGTGGCCTTGGTCCTTTGAAGTACACAAAGTCTCCACCCATCAATCAGCAAGTGGCATCAGGA
Source organism: Neoceratodus forsteri (assembly GCA_016271365.2). Lineage (NCBI taxonomy): Eukaryota > Metazoa > Chordata > Ceratodontiformes > Ceratodontidae > Neoceratodus > Neoceratodus forsteri. The sequence goes on from CM057456.1 coordinate 579,901,904, forward strand.
CCACAGTGTGTGGTCACTGGTCTAGACTATGAAGCCTCTTGTGGTTTGGACTGCAATGGGCTTGGCAGTGACCCACCCAAGAAGTCCCCCAATACTTTTCACAAAACGTTTTTGTGCAAGTGCAGCAAATGTAAAAATTAGAATTCTCTCTCTGTAAGAGTTGAAAATGAATGAAATCCCAGTTCTAACCACAAAATGTGAGCTAAAACACAATTAGGAATACCTTCTATTAAATCCTTAATTATATTAAAATTCTACTTCCCTAATAGTAGTTTAAAGTAAAATAATTCTTAAACGCTTAATAATATGCACAAGAATTATCAGATATAAGTGTTCTCAAATAGGAAAATAAATGTCCATTTAAATTTCTACCAGGCATTGCATTGCATCTTCATTCTGGAACTACAGCTCACTGGTCGATGTCCCAGGATCCCTTTATCTGCGTATCCTGAATTTTAAGCTCTTCCCTTCTGCCATCATGAAGCTTCTCTATTCAGTGTATGACAAGGTTAGTTTCTAGGCAGCAGCAGCAGCAAAAAGCAGTTCTATGTAATTGCTGGCAGTAGTTAGATCACTACTGGAGAATGATTAAGAGTATCTTTTTAAATATAAAACTTTACGTTAAAATTAATACACAACTCTCCTTAAATGTATTGCTTCTGCTGATGATTGAATTACTGAATATTAGTGATCAATGTATCTTAATTTAAGAAGTGGGTAATTAAGAGGTGATTGACTTCTGTACTACAATCACTATTAAAATTTCTATGCACAATTTTTAAAGGGTTTTTACACTTGGTTCAGTTATTTCCCATAATGTTACACAAAATAAATACATGGGTTAGCCGGCCCAGTGGCACAGAGGGTTGAGGCACTGGATGCCACACCTCAAACCACGCCGGTGACCCGGGTTCGGGAATGGACTCGGGTCATCGAGGGCTGGAAGGGGGAGGAAAGGATTGAGCATCCGGTGGACTGCTCTCCTCTCCTGGGGTGGGCTAGGGTCACGCATCGCTCTGTAGCAGCCCTCAGTGGAAACCGGAGGCACTACAAGAGCGTCGCAATGTGGGCCAACAAGGAAAAACATGAAAATAGCAAGGCACCGACCGGATGACGGCAGCGCTACCTCCCTGCACCTCTCTGCCACAATGCCTCCAGACTGCACTCTCCATGCTCTGCCTAGATGTAAGGGAATGCTACAGCATTCTGATCTCCCCTCCCTGTAGCTCCCTTGGGGTAGGGGGGCCCCCCCGGCAAGGTATACACCGGGACAACAGAGCGATGGAGCAGCGGGGGATGGCAAGTCAGTGGAGAAGGCAACGGCAGGGCTGGCTGCCTTAAGGAGTGGACGGGGACGTGCATGGTGAGAGGGATAAAAATAATATAAAAAAAATAAATAAATACATGGGGTGGGATATTCAGAAGGGTTGCACATGGCGCAACACAGTTGCACCATGCGCAACCCACTGATGTGCCCCAGCGTGATATTCAAAAGGGGAAAGTGCATAGCACAAATCCCTATGCGCAGGAGTGCATCAGTAATGTATGCGGCACTAGTGGGGCGTGCCCATGCATACCCCTGCACATCCAGATATTCAGCCCGGGATGTGCAGAGCCCATGCAAGTGCAACCCCTACATGCGCAGCATACAGTTGTTCCAAAAAACAAAGGAGCAACAGTCAGCCACCCACAGGTGAGCTGCCGTGTTGCAGGGTTCAACACGGCAGCTGCCAGCTCTGGGTGGCCACCCGAGCTCCGGCGGCACCCTCCATCGGGCAGTGCCCCATGCCCAATTGTGGGCAGAAGTAGGAAATTAAACAGTTCTATATCCCTGGGTGGAGTGGACTCACGCGACGATGATTAAGACAGAGCAAAAATAATAACTTAATATCTTTGAGAAACCAGTGACTGCTCATAGCCCGATTGCGGGTCAGAAGTCTAAAAAAGATTATATCCCATCCCTGGTGGTCTAGCAGTACCCTCCCCACCCTCCCACTGAGCCCCGCCACCCCGCTACCCCCAGTCAGTGGCGCATGGCAGCTCCCCACCACAAGCCGCCCAGCTGCCTGCCGACTGACTCCATACAATACACACTACAGCTATCGCCCAGCGAAAGCCTACAGCGTGGCCAATGGCGGCAGACATTGTACTACACAGTCCAGGTATGTGAATGGATTCATCCACATATCTTGACTGTGTAGTATGGTATTACTTGCACGCCCATTGGCCCACGCTAGGAACCAATGGGCGACAGCTGTACTATGCAGTCAATTGGGGGCGTGCAGTGGCTTGCAGGTGGAGCTGCCACCCGCCACTGACCAGGGAGAGGTGGCAGGGCTTAGTGGGAGGGTAGGGAGGGGGGTACCGCTGGACCACCAGGGATGGGATTTAATCTTTTTTTTAGACTTCTGCCCATGATTGGGCTGCGAGTGGTCCACTGGACCACCAGGGGTATAGTAGTTTATTATTTTTATACTTATGCCCGCGATCGGGCTGGGAGCAGTCCACTGGACTACCAGGGATGTAGGAGTTCATTATTTTTATACTTATGCCTGCGATTGGCTGTAAGACTTGCTGCCGCCAGTAGGGGGGGGCATCGGTCCTCGAGCGAGTTGCAGCTGGCTGGGCCAGGCACAAGTCACCGGGGATGGGCACACCTGCATGCAAATGGAGCCATAATGACATGCAAATGTCCCTATTTGCATGTGCACCTTTGAATAACATGGTTGATACACCTAGTGCAATGGCACTTGCACTAGCGCATCCGCCTTCCCCTCTCTGGCCACTTGCGCTGGTGCAGTGCCACTGCGCCATGCACAATATGGATGGCCACAGAGCGATATTCAAATCAAATCAAATCAAATCATCTTTATTTTTATAGCTCCTTTCAAAACCAAGGCGTTGTACATAAAAACCATATACATAAAGATAAAATTTTAAAATGAACATTAAAATAAATCGTCTGTAGCTAGGAAAAGCTAAATTAAATAAATAAGTCTTTAACTCCATTTTAAATCTATCGATGGTTGGGCATTCTCTCAACTGGCGAGGTAGAGAATTCCACAGGGTTGGCGCTGAGAAAGTGAAGGCACGAGATCCGGATGTCTTTAATCGAACCCTGGGAATCTCCAGCAATCCCTCATTGGCGGAACAGAGAGGACGGAGGGGGCAATAAGGTACCAGGAGATCTTTCAGGTAACCAGGTCCCAGAGCATGTAGGGATTTAAAGGTTAGTAAACCAACCTTATAGGTGATCCGCCACCAAACAGGCAGCCAGTGCAGTTTGCGGAGCACAGGTGTAATATGATTGGTTCTAGAGGTCCCAGCCAAAAGCCTGGCCGCCATGTACTGCACCAGCTGCAGGCAGCAGATATCAACCCCAGGTAGCCCTAGGTAGAGGGAATTGCAGTAATCAAGATGGGTAGTGACAGAGGCATCGACCAATGTTGGAAGATCACCCGGAGGAACCAGGTGTTTCACCAAGGCAATATTCCTCAGATGGTAAAAAGAGGATTTGACGACAGCTGATACCTGAAATTTTAAGGTCAAACCATCTTCAAAAATAAAGCCCAGGTTATGCACCTGATCGGAGGTAGCGAGCGACATACCACCCAGTAATAAGCCTGATGGTTGTCCACTACCAGCACCTCAGTCTTATCCAGATTCAGTCTCAGCCAGCTGGAGCTCATCCAAAGTCTGATTTCAGCAAGGCAATTATTTAGCACAGAGAGTGCATCATATTGCCCAGGCAGAAAGGACAAAAACAGCTGAATATCATCTGCATAGCAGTGAGCACCCAGACTGTATCACCTGATGATATCGCCCAATGGCAGCATATACACTGTAAACAACATGGGGGCTAGAATGGAACCCTGTGGTACCCCACAAGGTAGGAAGTGAGCACCAGAGGAATAAATTCCAGTGGCAACTCTCTGAGACCTGTCCATGAGGTAAGAATGGAACCATTTGAGGACTGTACCAGACAGCCCACAAAAGAACCGCAGGCGCTCCAACATCACACCATGGTCTACAGTGTCAAATTCAGCAGAGAGATCGAGAAGAACCAGAATGGTACGTGCCTTTTGATCTCTAGCCATTAGGAGATCATTCAATACCCGGACAAGGGCAGTCTCTGTGCTATGCTTCTTCCTAAAACCAGACTGGAGAGTATCATAGATATTGTGAGTTGTAAGATGATCATCCAATTGCAATGCAACCACCTTTTCAATAACCTTAAAAACAAAAGGCCGGTAGTTGGCTAGACAATCTGGGTCCAAGGAGGGTTTTTTAAGGAGTGGTCGAATGACTGCCTCATTGAGGGGATCAGGAAAGAACCCCTCTCCAAATACTTCAAGACAATGTCAGCAAGGATCAGGCAGATAACCTCTACACATCCCACTAAAAGGGGCGTAGGACCCAGATCCAAACTACAACTGGTTGGTCGCAGTGTTTGGATGATCTTCACAATGTCAGTGAACTCCAGCCACTGAAAATCTGACCAGACAGATCGAGTGCATGCCACTTCCTGTCAACCACTGCAATCCCTCACAGGAGAGGTCAGACCGATGCCAGACCTGATGCTGGCAACCTTATCTGCAAAAAAACCGAGTGAACTCCTCGCATCTCAGCTGAGAAAAAGCTTATCTGGGCTGGAGACAGATTGGATTGCACAATCTGTCAATGGTCCAGAAAAGCTGAGCCGGTCGGTTCTGTGCAGCAGAAATCTCCTTGGACAGAAATTCTGCCTTCTTATGGGTGATTTCTGATTGATAGTCATCATAATGTGCCATCAACCTAAGCCTGTCAGCATCATGCCTCTGCCAGGCTCTCTCCAACCTTCAGCCAACTCACCTTAACTCCTTCAAGGAGCCATCAAGTTCAAGTTCAAGTTTATTGCAGGAAAACTCCATTGAGCAAGCTCATTCACAAGGAGGTCCTGTGACATATACACTGATAACAAACATACATAAATAAATAAGAAAAAAGAAAAAATAATAAATAATAAATGGAAATTAAATGATAGACAGTAATATAACATGTATGCATGTAATTGTATAATACAAGCTGGTTAATACATACGAGAACACCACACTGGATGATGAGCAACAATTGGTTTAAAGTGATGAACATTTCTAGGTAGTATACTAACAATGCAAGACATGGTAACCAGTATTTGCAATACATACATTTTAGAAAATTGAGCAGCAATTGAGCATCAAACCATGGGCTCCTTGAATGAAGGGTGAGAGGCTAAACATGAACAAGAGCAATCTTGTCCAGAGCATCTCCCACAGCCTTATTATAGGCTAGCACAAGATCGCCTGAACTCATGCATTCACGCGACAAGTCCGATAGATCCAGCACTGCCATTAGGTCACTGGGGTTAATACCTCTTAAAGGGCGGTACTGAACCATCTCCGTAGGGGCAGACCTATTAGGGGGAGCCCTGAAGCTGAACCTTATGGTGTGATGGTCAGACCAGATGGCTGGTTCCACCCCCAAATCAGCAATCTCCATACCCAGAAGAAAGATCAGATCCAATGACTTACCCCTACATGGGTCGAGGAGGTAACCACCTGTGTTAGGCCCCATCATCAGCTGGAGGAGATTTTGACCAAGTAGAGTTCATCATCGACCAGGTATTGAAGTCCCCAGAACTATCAATCTGGGGACCTCAACACCACGTCGACGATGAAGTCTGCCATCTCCTGCAGGAATTCTCCACTGTCTCCTGGTGGATGGTAGATGAGGAGAATCCTGCAGCCTACACCCTCTCCCAGGATATATTCAAAGGATCTGGTACTTCCCAATGGCACAATCACAAGGCCCAGCTCAGTCTTAAACATAATGGCTACACCCCCGCCCCTACGATCCAACCTTGGACGGTGTATCACCGAGAACCCGGCTGGTGTTGCCAGGGCCAATATAGGGCCTAGATTTTCATCCAGCCAGGTCTCAGGGATGCAAGCCAGATCAGTTGACCCAACAAGATCAGCTATAATTAGGGTTTCCGGTTTTAGGTGTTTATTTTTTGTAAAAAAAGGTGTTTATTTTTAGCATTTTTCTCCCCTTTCAGAAGTACCAAAAATCTGTTATTTTAGGTGTAATCAATTTTTCAGACAACAAAAATCTTTATAAATCAGTGTTTATTCACTCAAGTTAAAAAATAGATATTACACTTTTTCAAACTGTGTATCATGACTATTGCATGTTAGCACCATAGATATTGCACCATATTAATATTGCATTAGTTTTACAAAATAGTGCAATCGAATGTAGAACTATACATATATAAATATGTAGATGGTGATGGTGAGCTAGAGCAGCACAGTATTAGAGCTCTATTCCACCATACAAGTGAAAGGTGTAAGACGAAAAAAACATGATCCACCCACATATCCAGCTTACAGTTGGTCAGCTGGAAGAGTGGGGACACAATGAAATTCGGTGTTTTTCGGTTATAACTGATTTCCCGATTTTCACCACAGTAGTGTTTTATCGGTGTTTATCGGTTATAACCTAAAACCGGAAACCCTAGCTATAATAGCTGTCTTGTTTTTAATAGATCTGGCATTGCATAACACTGCCAAGGTGGGATGAGCTGTCAGGGAAGACCTCGGCACCTGCCCACTAAAGTCGGAGCACTTGGGTATGGGAACAAGACAAGAATAACCTTTCTCCTGACCCCATTTCGCCCCAGGGCATCTTCTGGACCCCACAACCCCAATCCACCTTCCCCTTTCCTGTCCCCCACCAGGCCCAGGAACAGTGCTGAGCCATGGTGCAGCACCATTGAATATCTCCCTGTCAGCGCCCTGGCACATCCCAGTTGCGCTGCGCCGAGGCTTGTGCCACAGCCTGGTGCAGTCTGAATATCCCACCAATGGGCTATAACTATGCTCCCAAAAAATATCAAATCTTATCTAGTGCAATTAATTTTGTTTTCTTTTATTTTATGTGAAGATTCTTATATTTCAGAAAGCAATCTTATTTCCAAATGTTCCGTAATACAATTAAATCCAAAGTTGATACGTATGCTTATTTCACAGAATTTATCATTCTTTTCTTAGAAAGATTTCTCACTATTGCAGTTCTCTGCTGAAAAGCCCAGTTCAGACTTTTGGAAGTTTAAGATGCAAGTTGACTGGTAGTGTAGCCTAGAGGTTAAAGTAAGGAACTATGGATGAGCTTGGTACACCCAGCAGACCCAATTTTGATTCCCGCAACCTCCAACTGCATACTGTGTGACTCTGAACAAGTCACTTTACCACCCCAGTGCTCCCGGGTCACCCCTGAAAACAGGCACTTGTGAATAGTGGGCCTTACCCGTTTATCAAAAGAATAAAAAAAAAGTTGTTCCCTCACAGGGTTCAGAAGTTTGTTCCTACTAAATTCAATAGCCACACTCTCAGTTTTAGTTAGCAAAAATGTACTCAAAGTACAAATGAGGTTTACTCAGCCAGAGGTTTACATACACCAGAATTGCAGCCAGGGATTTTCTCTGGGTAATTGCTAGAATTCCAGCTTATTCAAGTTCCATACCCCAAGCTGCTCCAAATTCTGAGTGCGCTAGTTTACCCATCGCTTTAACTAATATGCTGAAATCTGTCTTCAGACACTTCTTGAGATTTCCCCTCTGGCTGCTCAGTGTAAAATGAGTTCTGCATAGGTCATCTGTTTTAGCACCAGATTGACATTCTTCAGTCTCTGCTGTCAACAGTCCTAAAAGGATCTGAAATCCTTTCAGGACTGGCTACCACCGGGGAGCTGATTGCCCTATTGGCAGCAGGGAAACAGAGGCACATTGCCGCAAATCACCGCATTGGTGGCAAGCGGAGGGACCATCACATCAAAGGCATGGAAGGGGATCAACACATTGGCCGCATTGGCAGCGGAAGAAGGAAGAATGGATCACTGCTGGAAAGAGAGCAGGACAGAGACAGGAGGCCTCTTACTGTGTGGCTGGGCTTTAACAGCAGTGCACAGCCACAGGACAATTGCAAGGAGCTGTTTTTGCTTGCTGCTTGAAAGCTGGAGTGGCTGCATCAGTGGCTGACAAAGGAGACCCTGCAACCAATCAGGGGCCAGGGTGCCAACTTTGAATTTTGGCTGGGCTTAAATACCTAGGGATCCCAGCTGCAAGTGCTGTTTGCCAGAGCTATCACCAGGGAGCTGATCGCTGCATCGGTGGCAGGGAGGCAGAGGCAAATCACTGCAAATTGCTGCATCAGCAGAAAGCAGAGGGATCACTGCACCAGTGGCAGGGAAGGGGATCAATGCATCGGCCACATTGACAGCAGATTAAGAAAGAGGGGATTGCTATTGGAAAGACAGATGGACAGAGACAGAGGGCTCTAACTGTGCAGCTGGGCTTCAACAGCAGTGCCCAACTGCAGGACAATTGCAAGGATCTGTTTTTGCTTGCTGCTTGAAAAAGGCCCACCCTCCCCTGACCATGATTAAATACTCAGACAGGCATGGGGGGCAGTGCTTAAGTCTGTGGGGAAGGGCTTCAGATGCAAACTGAACAGATTGGGCATAGGGTCTGGGAGGGAGGAGCTCAGGGAGCAAGCCACTCGCATCAAGAGTTTTGAAATTATATGTTCAAGGTTTATGGTTAAGGTTTTGAATTTATATGTTCACAGTTAATGGTTAAACTGTTAAAGTGTCAAATTGTTGAGTTGGAAGCTGGCAGGCTAAATCAAGGCTCAGCTAACAGGTCAGGGTTAAGGTTTAATTTATTAAATTGTGTGGAGTTTGGGGCGGCAGGACTGGGTAAAAGAGGGGTGGTGGTTCACCGGGAGCATTGCGCCAGGGAGGTGAAAGGGAAAGGGGGGTGGCCTTGGGGGAAGAATGGTGCAGGCTGGAGGATGGAGCAGTATGGAAGGGCATGTGGATGGGAAGATCAGTGGCAGCCTCAGGAGATGGACCAATATGGAGGGGCACAACAGGGTGTGGGCCAGTGGAGGCATAAGGGGAGGGACGGCCAGTGGAAGGAGGGAAAAAGGGGGCATGGGGGAGGAAGGATCATGAGATGTAATAACTGCGGTGCAGCATTGTTGATGAACACTCTGTGAAGACTGGGGACATGCCCAGTTTATCTAAGGCTGGGGAGACTGGAGGCCAAGCTAGCATGGCTACAAAGGGAATTGTCCTGGGCAAAAAGTGAAATCATCAGAAGAATCTCAGAAGGCAGTAAGGTAGGGGACAGGAGACAGGCTGGCCAGGGGAACAGGTGGTAGAGGGGGCAGGTCACACAGGGGGTCAGGGAGGGAAGGCCCAGGTCAAGAGAGGGGGACATGATGGGCAGTATTAGCAGCATTTATGATCGTAGATACACAGTAGGCTCAAATAGATATTGGCCCTTAATAGAGTTGATGGAGCAAGAGGAAGTCAATGGGATAGAGGTTAAGAGGAATAAGGAGCCATGCCAGGAAAGGCAGAAAAAGTCAGAAGCAAGGGCTGATCAGGCTATGGTGGTCAGGGAGGACAAAGGAAAGGGTGACACTGAGAAAGAAGAGAGAGAAATAACATGGAGGGACATGATGTAACAGTCAGGAGTGAAAATTAGAGGGTGATGGAAGCAGGAGGTGACATCCTAGAGAGAGAAGAGAGGGGCACAAGGTACAGGCATCCAGGGAGACAATGGGGTATTGGGAGGAAGGATAGTGAGTAACAGGAACGGAATAGGTGATGGCCGGAGAAGGCACGGGAGGAAGGGCAAGGCCAGGGACCATCCAAAGGGGCAGAGGGACAAAGGGATAGTGGGGGTGGTGGTGGAGGAAGGGGGTGACTGGGGGGGTCAGGAGAAACACGAGACAAATCCAGGTAAGGGTGTTTGAGGCACGATTGGGGTTAGCACAGGAAAAATCAGTGTATGGAGACTCTATTATTGAAAGGATCCACTGGCTAAGAAAGGGAGCAGCTCTCAGGGGGAGGTTGTTTTTTTTGACCCCAGGGATGGAGGCGAGTAGGGCACTCCCAAAAATTAAGGAGTTCATTAGGCTGATTGGGGGGAAGCTAACCTGGTTCTGCACCTAGGTACAAATGACCTGGCCGGGGAAGAGGTGGAGGAGATGCAGAAGAGATTTATGGACCTAGCAAGAGGGTGCAAAGGGATGGTAGATTCCATAGCTTTTTCAGAAGTTCTGCCAGTACACTGGGCCAGTATAGCTAGACAATTGAGAATCAAAGACTTTAACCACTGGTTAAGGCAGTGGTGCAGGAGGGAGGGCTACGAATATATAGGTGATTGGGGGACACATGTGTGGACCAGCATCTGTATGCGAGGGACAGTTTGCATATAAATGATGAGGGGGGGCTAGGATTTTGAGGGGGAAACTGCAGGGATACATAGACAGAATACTAGGGAGTGCTTTAAACTAGTAGAGGGAGAGGGTGAAGCTAGGTGTAGCCCAGTGGGAATGATGGAAGAACTTACCTAACTCACTTTCCACCACATCAGGGGGTAAGAGAAGCCAAAAGGGGAGGAAAGGAAGAGAAACAGGGCTGGTGGAGGGTTTGCTAACAAATGCCAGGAGTCTAGGTAATAAGATGGGAGATCTACTGGCGGTGGTGGCTGAGGATGACCTGGGCCTAATTGCAGTTACAGAGACCTGGTGGACTGAAAACCACAGTTGGGAGGTGGAAATACCTGGGTATGTTCTCTACAGGAGGGACAGTACAGGAAAGGGGGGATTAGGGAAATGGTGTACGGGGGAGGGTATGGACCAGCAGAGACCCTATAGGTCACTTTAAACAAAACAGTGGAGAAGACAGTGAAGGTAGGTGTGGTCTACAGATCACCAAATCATGCGGAGGAAATAGATTGACAGATGGCTAGAGAGATACAGGAGATGGCCAACAAGGGGGGAGTTGTGGTGATGGGAGATCTAAATCTACCTGACGTGGATTGGGACATCCCAGCAGCATACACAGAAGGGAGTAGGGAGTTTCTGGAAGCCTTGCAAGAAGTGTTCATCAGCCAACTGGTAATAGAACCTACTAGGGGAGTGCCATACTTGACCTGGTTATGACAAATGGGGACAGTGTCGAGGGGGTGGAGATTGGGGAAAATTTGGGGAACAGTGACCATAGGACAGTAAATTTTAAAATTAGAAAAAGTCAGGTTAAGTTCTCCATTCTTCTAGTGGGGCTCTACTCTCCCCCTAGCTTGGCTGAGTCTGGGGATCTGGTCGGGGGGGTGAGTCTCTATCATCGGGGTTGTTGGAGGGAGGGGTGCCTCTATTTGGCCCATGGCATCCTCAAAATAAATACTCTTAAATTAGGCCCTTTTGCATTGCAATGCTGGTCCCCCATGTCCTTCTGATGGTGGGTCTCTGGCCAGGCTGACGGGTCTATACCCCAGCCCTTCACTTAGCCCGATGGATCCCCCCTCCCTTGCCCTTTCTGCATGTCCTGATGCCTTGAGATCTCTTTTGGTGGGGATGTCTTGACTTTCGGGGGGGTGCAGCTGACCCCAAGATTCTGAAGGAAAGAGGGTCTCCGGGTGCCCTGAACTTTATGGAAGGCTCCCTGTTTAACAATATCTTTATGACAATGAGGTTTAGGTGAGGACTGCATGAACATGGGCTGCCACTAATCAACGCCAATCTATCCTCTCAGTTTAAAACTGGACAGAGATCTTGAGGATGAACTAATATGGACTCTGTCTTCTAACTGGGCACTTAGATGATACTGGCTGAAAGGTGGAGTCCCAGTCTGAGCAACATCCCCCTGTTACTCAACGATCTCTCCTGGTCTCAACCGTGGAGACATTTTCTATCACTACAAGGAGGAGCCTAAAGTGTTAACTGATCAGCCAAAGTGCCTCTGATGCCTAGCCCCAGTGTAACAATAACTCTAAATTACACCTGCAGTAGAAGTTCACTTAAATGCCCCATCTTGGGGCCCCGGGTAGCATTGGTATAACAGTTCTGCAGTTGGGGGAGAGAACCAGAACTATGTCCTTCTCTCTTCCCTTTTTATACAGCTCCCCAAAATGATGTCTCTGTCCGGCAGGAAAACTTGATAGCCACCAGAGCTATCTTCTCATGGAATCAGTGGGAGCTAATTGTTGTGGAACTGGGGAATCTAATGAAGACTGAGGATTCACTTCAGTATATACAAAATGAACTGGTGTGTTTTCTGAGGAGGGTGGGTGATGGGGGGGAGCTGGAGTGGAGAGGGGAGTTATAAAAGGTGGGCCGGGGTGTCCTTCCCGGGGGTTTTGGGACATACTCCCCCCCCGGTGGAGGGAATCCAGGGATTCACTTACACAAACCTGCCTGCAGGGCTCCTTCCCATCTTCCCATGCCACTGGGACATTCAACCTACAAAATGTCTGGTTTTCTGGGGTCTCCACTCTCTCCCATTCCTGGAGCCCCCTACTAGGGGTCCCAGACCTCCCTCCTCTCCCCCCACCCCCATGGATTCTCTTCCCCAGCCCCCACTGGATAATATCTCTAAGCATAGTCTGGTACCCTTACCACATCTCCTCTGGGGGGAATCTCTATCTTTTCAAACCCATACCCCACAAGGAGACTACCTCTTTAGGGATACCTCCCTTAACCCCTGTAATCAAACACTTCTCCTGTGGGTTAGCTACATTCTTACCCAGAAGTGCCGAGGGCCTCGGGTCTTATTGTTTTCTCTTACCCATGCTGGTTCTTTTCAAGGGTTGACACCCAGGAGGATTGCTTACCCTACTCTGGGCTCCATCTCTCCTCTGAAGGGCCCCCATCTCTTCGGAGGTCATCAAGACCCTAAACTCCACTCCAATTCCCTTAGGGTCTCTGGACAGGAGTAACCAGAAGTGGCTTAACATAAACTCTTCTATTGTGGGCGTCACATTGTATATAGTTCTGTTATTTGTTTATAAAGTTCAGGGTAGCATTAGTTTAGTCTTAAGATGTATTACTTTGTATCAAGAGTTATATGATGAAGAGTTATTTGTTATATGAGTTAAGGGGAAGGGTGTAGAAAAAAACACACAAGTCAAATTTCAATTACATTAAAATGGTCTTTATTTACTGTAGATCAACAAACAAGGTGGATAACACTGCTGGATCTTCGGGTCCAACTTCCATCCTTGGGAAGAGCGATCTACATATTCTCTGGTTCAGCCACCCTAGGAATAAAAAATACAAAGAGCATTAGAAATGCTAAATCACTATGGCTAAGCAACCAGTAAAAATTTTCTCCCAGAATATCAACAGCCTGCACAACCCAATCAAACGCTCCCGCCTTATGCAGCACCTTAATAAACAAACAGCTGATGTTTATCTCCTTCAAGAAATGCATCTTTTGGATCCTGAACATCAGACGTTGCGACGTGGACAGCGAAACTCGATATTTGCCTCTTCCCATCCCAGCAGAAGGAAACGTGAAACAGCAATTCTCGTCCCCTCAACTACCCTGTAGAGATTCAAAATGCCCACATTGATGGTCAGAGCCACTTTGTCATTATACAAGGCCGTTTATATGTTCAAACGATCACTCTGGCCAATGTACATCTTTTCCCCCAGACAAAGATTCTGGTGATCAGGACATTTATATCGAAACTATTGGAGATCTTCCAGGGCCAATTGATCTTAGGGGGAGACCTAAATATGACACTATCCTTTTATATAGATGGTTCCAACCCACAGAAACATCAACAAACCAACACAGTCAAACAGTTCAGGGACCTACTAGACCATCTTGGAATAGTAGATATCTGGCGTAAACTGTTCCCGTCTTCTCTGGGCTATACATATTATTCAAACAGATTTCATACTTACTCTAGGTTGGACTATTTTCTAGCCACCTGCGAACACTTCTCAGCCATTCAAGATATCACAATAGGCCCAAAAATCCTGTTGGATCACCATTCCCTATTACTAAAGCTAGACCTAGGCAGAACAGTAAAACAGATCCATTGGTGACTTAACCTATTGGCGACTTAACCCCTTGATTCTAAAAGACAAAGAATTCCTGAACATAATAAAACAAAGAATTCCCCAATTTATTATAGAAAACTCCTCTCCTACTATATCGGAGGCCATGCAATGGGGCTCTCTGAAAGCCACCCTGAGGGGAGAGATCATAGCCTTTGCAACAAAAAAAAGAAAGGAAAGGGAAACCAGAAACCAATAACTCATAAATCAGCTTCAGAACTACCAAGTTCTCGATAGGGATGGAGACAAAGAACTCCAAAACAAAATCCGAGATGCTAAAGCAGCTCTACAAAAAATAATGGACAACAAAATCCAACAATCTCTGATATACTTAAGACAACCTGTGAAGGTGGCCCTCGGGGGGCTCAGAAATTGGCCGAGTGGCTCAGATCACATAGACGCACAGCAACCATTCTCAAAATTAGAAACCCCAAGACAGGTCAAACCTGCTACAAGGAATCTGAAATTAGACAGGCCTTTGTAGAATTCTATCAAAACTTATATTAACAAGAGGACTTGGTTACCCCATATACAAGACTTAATTTCCTAAACAATCTAGACCTCCCCAAACTAACAACAGTGCAAATTAGATCCTTAGAAACCCTAATCAGAGAAGCAGAAGTCCAAACCGTCATTAAAGCCCTTTGCTTCCCGGCCATATGGTACTGAGCGTTCCAAAATGAACTAGCTCCCAAATTACATTCACTCTGTATAGAAGTTGCTAATGGGGGTGTCTCCCCCCATCTTGGGACTATGCAACCCTAGCCATGTTGCCAAACCCAAATAAAGACATTACTGTCCCAGCTCCTACCTCCCAATTTCAATTTTAAATGTCAATTATAAAATCTTTACTGTTATTTAGGCTGCAAGACTGGAAAACATTCTTCCCAAAATTATACATCCTGACCAGGCAGGTTTTATCAAACACAGAAATACATCAGACTATATTCATAAAACTCTTATCCTAATTGAATATATCCAAAACAGGAAATTACGGCAGCCTTCATTGGCCTTGATGCCGAGAAGGCCTTTGATAGGGTCTCCTGGCCCTTTTTATGGGATGCCCTATTGGCTTTTCAGTTCCCTAATTCATTCTTAACCTGGCTACATAACTTATATACATCCCCAAAGGCCTATGTTAGAATAAATGGAGGTATAACAAACCCGATCTTATTGCAACACGGAACTCACCAGGGTTGTCCCCTCTCCCCCCCCTCCTTTTTGCCCTCTACATGGAACCACTGGCAGTGGCTCTCAGGGGAGCCCCAGGTGTGGAAAGTATACCCATGGGCCAACAGGAATATAAGGTTAGCCTGTTCGTGGACGATGTCCTTTTTTGCTTACTATCCCCTACCAACTCTACTCATGAGGCATGGGGAATACTTAATCAATTCGAGAAGATAGCAGGCTTTAAACTAAACATCACCAAAACAGAAGTCTTTATATTCAACTACACTCCATACAAACTGTTAAGACAGACATACCCGCTTAAATGGAGAGCTACAAAAATGAAATATTTAGGGATTCACATTCCTCTAAACTTAAATGTTTTAGAGCTAGTTAACAATGAACCCCTATCAGTCTCAATACAAACTGACCTTGACAAATGGTCTAACCTCCTCCTTCCATTTTTTCAAACGATCAAAGTGATCCGCACGAATATCCTACCATGCCTCCTATATCTATACTGAAATATTCTCATTTTCCTGTCCTCTTACTTCTTCAAATCTTGGGACAAAATGATTTCCAACTCTGTATGGGGAAATCAATGCCCAAGGATATGCCTGTCAATACTGAATCTATCCCTGGTCCAAAGTGGAACAAACCTCCCGAACCTTAAGCTATATGCAAAAGCCAACTTCCTCCGAACTCTTCTCCTGTGGCTGGCTGATTCCTACAGCACCCCTTGTAGGACTCTTGAACTCCACTTAAATATGTTTGATATTAAAAAAATCCTCTTCTCCTCAGACAAGAAAACTCTGCCATTAAAATATTTACCAATATCACGGCTAACATACTACAGCTATGGATAGGCATGAGGAGTTAAAAAGACCTCAGGCCTATCTTTGAATACTGCAAGCTAATATCTGAGGATGAATCTTTCTACCCTGCACAAACAGACCTCACCTTCGCCAGGTGGAGGCATCTAGGCCTAACACACATCTTTCAGTTTTTGGGTCCAGAAGGAATTCTCCCTTTTGATAACCTTATGAATAAATATAATCTCCTAAGAACTGATCTTTTCAGGTATTTCCAGATCAGAAACCATATCCTTTGAAACCAAACAATTCAGGCTAAGATGCCCTCCCCAATACCACTGCCATTAAAAATTTTAATAGATTTCATACAGGATAATACCTGGAACCATCTCATTGGCTTTCTGTGTAAGGGCTTAAGAGAGGTAACAGAGAAATCCACTGAATCAATATTAGATTGTTGGAACAGGGACCTAAATCTAGAAATCTCAATGGGGGAGTGGTCGAAAACAGCGTCATAGACAGTGAAAATTACCTCCTGCCCTCGCTGGAGGGAATTCTCTTGGAAGTGTAGATCCCAATATTTCCACTCTCCGACGTTACTAACCAAATACCTTGCACATAGTTATGGTCACTGCTGGAGGAATTGCATATGTGCCTTAGTAGACCTGGGACACATCTTTTGGCAGTGCCCATGTCTTATGCCCTTTTGGATCACCCTGCAGACCGAGATCTCGCTCTGTCATAGAGAACCCTTTGAACTAACTGCTGAACAGGTCTTACTAGCCATTTATCCGGATCACTTTCCCCCTTGGACCAAAACCCTGTTGTCAGTATATTTATTGGTGGTAAAAAAGTCCATTACTAGAAGGTGGATGTCTCCTATTATTCCAACCATTGAAGACTGGAGAATGATAATGAAAATATATATCAAATGGAGAACCTTATTGCCAAACTACAAAATAAGACAAAAGCCTTTACAACCAAGTGGCAGAGATGGATTCTCCACCAATCCGGAATAGATCCAGAATTTTTGCCCTGTTCTGCCTAGTGGTCAGGGAGAGAGGGGGTGGATGGGTGGGTGGGGAAAGTGAATACAGAAGGCACTATGAAGAAAAGTACAGGATCTTATCAATGGGGCAGAATGGTTGATAGATCTGGCGGTCATTAAACAGACTTAATTTGACTTTGGCAATAGACAGGGTCCAATCATCAGTAATATATAAAATGCATATGCTTGCCATGATAATGATACCTTATATAAAAAATGTTGCTCTTATATATGGAAAAAATTGACCATCTGTGTGTAGAAAACTTGCTAGTAAAATATGAATAAAAAAAGAAAAATAAAAGATCAGGCTAAGAACAGTTCCAACACTAGGGTGTTAGACTTTAGAAAGGCAGATTTTAGAAAGATTAGGGCAATGGTTCAGGAGGAACTAGAGGGGAAGGAAGACTTGGAAGACGTGGAGGAGCTCTGGAAGGAAATAAAAAGAGGACTACTGAAGGGGCAGAACTGTGCATTAATATGTTGAGCAAGAAAAAGAGGGGGAGGAAACCCTTTGGTTCATAATAGAAGTGAAGAGTGCAGTTAGGGAGAAAAGGAGGGTGATCAAGTTATATAAAGCATCACAGAGGGAGGAAGACAGGGAGGTATATAAGGAAAAATTGCGGGAAGCTGGGAAGGTGATCAGATCGGCAAAGACTGAAATGGAAAACCATATAGCAAGACAGGCAAAAAGGGGAGACAAGAAGGTTTTCAGATACATGAGCGACAGAAGGACGGGGAAGAGAGGGAGTATGAAGCTCAAGGGGGAAGTGGGGGCAATGATGTATGAAGATATATAAAAAGTCAATGTCCTGAATAAATACTTTGCATCAGTCTTCATGGTGGAGGAGGGGAAGAAGCTGAAGTTGGAAAGTAGGGGAAGAATAGGTAGTGAGATGGACTCAAGTCCCTTCACAGAGGCTAGAGTACTGGAAGAATTAGGAAAGCTGCAGATGGATAAGGCAATGAGTCCAGATGGGATTCACTCAAGGGTACTCAGAATTAAAAGTGGAATTGGCAACATCACTCAAGAAGTTATTTAACCTGTCACTGAACAAGTGAAGAGTTTCTGGGACTGGAAAAGGGCTGAGGTATACCCCTACATAAGGGGGGAGGAAAGGAGGATCTGGGAAAGTACCGCCCAATTAACCTTACCTCCATGGTCGGTAAACTAATGGAGGCACTTACTAAGGAAAGGCTGATAAAACATTTAGAGGGAGAGGGCTTCCTAAATGACAATCAACATGGATTCCTAGGTGGTAGGTCATGCCTGACCAACCTAATTAAATTATTTGACAGAGTGATGGAGATATGGGACCATGGGGCCAATGGACGTGGTCTTCCTGGACTTCAGGAAGGCATTTGACACCATCCCCCACAGGAGGCTGAAAGGCAAAGTAGATAGCTTAGGAGTGGGGAGCAAGCTTGCAAACAGGATAGAACACTGGTTGAAGAGGAGGACACAGAGGGTTGTGGTGAATGAGGTGCACTCAAAGAAAGAAAAGGTGATGAATGGGGTTCCCCAGGGGTCGGTGTTGTGACCCATACTTTCCAACATATACATTTGGGACATCACGGAAGGTCTTCAGGGGAAGGTGTGTCTGTTTGCTGACAACATGAAGATATGTAGCAACAGGGATGATACAGCAGAATGGGGGGTGGAGGATATGAGGGAGGATTTGGCTAGACTGGAGGAGTGGTCAGAAAGGTGGCAGCTGCAGTTCAGTACAAAAAAGTGCAAAATTATGAAAATGAGGCTCAATAACCCAAAGGTGAAGTACCATCTTGTTGGGGGGGAGCTGGAGGTAACAGAACAGGAAAGAGACCTGGGGATCACTATTTCAGACAACCTGACAGTCCGGCGTCAGTGTGACAGATCAGCAGGAAAGACACTGAGAATGCTGGCATGCATAGGGAGGGGATTCACAAGCAGGAGGAGAGAGGTGATCCTACCACTATACAAAGCCATGGTCAGACCACACATGGAATATGGGGTCCAGTTCTGGAGGCCATACCTACAAAGGGACAAGGACAAGCTGGAAAGGGTCCAGAGGAGAACAAACAAAATGGTGAAGGGGCTGCAGGGGAAGTCATATGAGGAGAGACTGTGAGAGCTGGGCCTGCACACGCTGGAGGAGAGGAGGGAGAGGGGGATATGGTGGAGACATTCAAGTATTTGAAGGGCATAAACAAGGTGAGGGTCAACAGCATCTTCAGAATGAGTAAGAACAATTCCACTGGAAGGCATACCTATAAAATGGAGGGGGAAAGATTCAGAGGGGACATGAAGGGGAGGTTCTTTACCGAGAGGGTGGTACGACCATGGAACAGTCTGCCAAAATGGGTGGTGGGGGATGATACGGTAGACAACTTCAAAAGTGCCTGGGATAGGTACATGGGCCTAGCGGGCAGGGAGCAGGCTGGTAATGAGGGGGGGTCTTCCTGGGGGGGTTACAAGCAGACTGGATGGGCCGTGGGGTCCTTTTCTGCCAACAGATTTCTATGATTCTACAATATATGGAAAATGCTGTATTTCTAGGTGCAAATACACATATGGTTGTTTTTCATGAAATGAAGCATAATATTTAAAATACTAAGTATTATCAAATTTTGTTATAAGCTAAGAGCTTAGCAGACAGCATGCCTCTCCAGATTTTCTATGTTCCCATTTTATATCCAGTTTCAACTTTGTATTTCTTTCTGCTTCCATTTTATTTCCAAAAATAAAGTAAAAGTATATCAGACAGGAGAGCAAAATATCAGTGCTATTCCACATTACACTCATAGGGGTACATATTCAGAGTCGGGCACAATCGCAACACAGCCATTTGCACTGTGCTTGTGCTAGAACATGACCACCTCTGAGTGATGTTCAGGTGGTTAGTGCTCACTGATGGAGCTGTACTAACTAACTGAAATTGGGCCATGTCAACCTAGTGCTAAGTGGATCAAAATCGGCTAAGTTGCAGAAATTGGCTGCTTCAGTGTTCCTTCTGAGTGCATTGTTTCTTGTTTTTCATAAGTTGTTTGGGGAACAGCTCTCCCCTTCCCCCCCACAGCTGCACCTCGGACAGGTACTAAGGAGTGCAGCAGTTTCTTTGGGTTGGATTGTGTGGGCAGGATTTTCCATCGCGAATGACTGCTGCAAGCCATCAATGCACCGAACATATGGCGCACAGGGCTTGTGGCATTCATCGGACGATGTGAGAATTTTCATCCCTTGTGGCCGGCAGAGGTCCTTAGATCTGGATAAGTGTAGTCTTGCTTGCGCTGTCCCTCCAAGATAAAGTCACGGTGCTTGCGCCAGAGCATTGGCACAAGTGGCCATAAATACCGGGTGCAGTTGCACCAAAAAAGATCGGCGTACAGCTGCATTCAAAGTCCTGTGGCGCAGGGCTGGATGCACGCCCTGTGGCAGCTTTCGAAACTCCTGCCCTGTGTGTTTCTTTGGCCTGCAACCATGGGTAAACATGAGGAAGAGCCACTTATGGTTTGTTGTGGTCCATTGGGAACACTTCTGGAATCCTTAAAAGAGGAATTTTGTGCAGATGAACATTGGTTGAAGACACTAAGCAACCCACAAATACAGAGGAGGAACACTGATTTAACAAAGCATTACAGCTGAGAGCACAAGATTTGCTTCACTTATGAAATGAATGAATGACTCGAAAGCAAATACAAGTACTGAAAGGGAAACTGGCTCAGTCTTCATTAATGATACTGCAGATCTGAGCAGATGCAAAACACCAGCTAAACTTCAGTTGTTTGTGGGACAGTCCACACAGGACATACAAACAGAAATTCAGGACATAAAGCTACAGTTTGTAAAACATAACAGGCTATTATTTTTGGAGATAAATATTACATATAACATTTCAACTTTAGAAACACATCTGAAAAGACCTCATGCCTCTATAGGCCTCCATATCACAAAAGTACCATCCAGGGATCTGGGAGAATTTAGGAATTGCAGAAACAGCGAGAAGGCAGCTTCTGATTGTGCAGTTTACTAATAAGAGAAGATGCTAAAAAAATGTCTAAACTGCATTTGGGAATAACAAAAGTAAAAAATGGAAATGCTTAAATTAAAAAAAAAGTTTTGCAGAACTAGAAAAGAATAAAAAATCAGATCAAACACAAACAGGAAGTTAAATGAAAACAATGTAAACTGGAGAGGAAAACTACAGACTACATTACAGGGCAAATATTTAATTGGGACAAATGTTCCAGGTTTCCCAATCACACAAAAGGAGACAAAGATCCAAAGACATGAATTAAACAAGCATTCGTCAATGCTGTATGTTGATTGCGTTGGTGTGTTGAGCTCGCTCACTGCCCCTCTGTCACTTGCTCAGTCTGTGTCTCCCTGTGCTGCAGGCTGCTCATTTGTACTGGGCTCCTGCCTGCGTTGGCACCTTGTTCTGCCTAGTAAGAAATCTGCAGCTGTCCTGACAGAGCTCTGTTGAGGTGGCTCACTCCCCCTCTCTCACTCGTTCATTCTGGTTCTCCTGGCGCTGCAGGCTGCCCTTTTGTACTGGGCTCCTGCCTCTGTTGGTGGCTTTTTCTGCCCACAAAGAAATCTGCAGCAGTCCTGACACAGGTCTGTTGAGTCTGCTGACTCCCCCTCTCTCACTCGCTCATTCCGTTTCTGCCAGCGCTGCAGGCTGCCCTTTTCTATTGGGCTTCTGCCTGTTTTGCCTCTTTCGTCTGCCCACAAAGAAATTTGCAGCAGTTACAATAGAGCTCCGTTGAGCTCGCTCATTCTCCCTCTCTCACTCGCTCATTCTGGTTTTCCCGCCACTGCAGGCTGCCCTTTTGAACAGGGTCCCTGCGTACATTGCTGCCTTTGTCTGCCCACAAACAAATCTGCAGCAGTCCCAACAGAGCTCCGTTGAGCTCACTCACTCCCCCTCCCTCACTCACTCATTCTGTGTCTCCTGCCACTGCAGGCTGCCCTTTCATACTGGGCTCCTGCCTGCATTGGTGGCTAGTTCTGGCCAGAAAGAAATCTGAAGCAGTCCAGACACAGCTCCATTGAGCTCGCTCACTCCCCCTCTCTCACTCACTCATTCCGTTTCTGCCGGCGCTGCAAGCTGGCCTTTTGTACTGGGCTCCTGCCTGCGTTGCCGCATTTTCTGCCCACAAATGAAATCTTGCAGTCACACATAGCTTTGTTGAGCTCGCTCACTACTGCTCTGTCACCACTCGTTCTGTGTCTCTTGGTGCTGCAGGCTGCACTTGTGTATGGGGCTCCTGGCTGCGTTGGCACCTTTGTCTGTCCACAAAGAAATCCGCAGCTGTCCTGACAGAGCTCCGCTGAGGTTGCTCAGTCTCCCTCTGTCACACACTCATTCTGTTTGTCCTGGCGCTGCAAGCGGCCCTTTTGTACAGGGCTCCTGCCTGCATTGGCGCCTTTTTCTGCCTACAAAGAAATCCGCAGCAGTCCTGACAGAGCTCCGTTGAGCTCACTCAGTCCCCCTGTCTCATTCATTCATACTGTTTCTCCCACCACTGCAGGCTGGCCTTTTCTACTGGGCCCCTGCCTACTTTGATGCCTTTTTCTGCCCACCGAGAAATTTGCAGCAGTCCTGACAGTGCTTTGATGAGTTCGCTCACTCCCCCTCCCCTCACTAGCACTCTCATTCTGTTTCTCCCAGAGCTGCAGGCTGCCCTTTTGTACTGGACTCTTGCGTTGGGGCCTTTTTCTGTCCACAAACAAATCTGCAGCCTTCCTGACAGAGCTCAATTGAGCTTGGTCACTCACCCCTCTCACTCATTCGATCTTAATCTGTCCCAAACACTGATTTCCACAGTGACTGTGCTATTCTCCGGCAGGAGTGCAAAAACATATTTTAGCCAGGATGTGAAAAATGACAGCTGTACTGTTGATAAGGAGGTGTGAAAAACTGCCACTGTTGAAAATGTGGCGTGAAAATATTACAAATTTGCGAAGTTACAAGGGTGCATGGAAACAGTTCAATGTACGCTTGTAACACAGTCATGTTATGGAGTTTCGTCACCAAATTTTCAACATAGGGCTTTTAGGACCTCTGCTCATGAACAGTGCCACTGTCCCAAACATTGATTTCCCACAGCGACCGCGTTATTCTGTGCTGCAACTTTGAAACCACATTTCAGTCAGGATGTGAAAAATGACAGCTGTACTGCTCATAAGGAGGTGTGAAAAAATGCCACTGTTGAAAATCTGGCATGACGATATTACAAATCTGTGAAGTTACAAGGGTGTGTGGAAAGTGTGCAACGCAGTCTTGTAACACAGTCATTTGATGGGCTATCATCACCAGATTTTCAACATCGGCATTTTAGGACCTCTGCTCATGAACAGTATCACTGTCATTTTCTTAATCTGTCCTGGACAGTGATTTCCCACAGCGACCGCTCTATTCTGCACTGGAAGTGCAAAACCACATTTCGGCCAGGAAAGGAAAAATTACAGCTGCACTGTTCATAAGTAGGTGTAGGAAAATGGCAATGTTGAAAATCTGGAGTGAAAATATTATAAATTCATGAAGGTACGAGCGTGCGTGCAAGCTGCACAATGCACTCTTGTAAGACAGTCATTTTATGGAGTATCATTACCAAATTTTCAACATAGCTATTTCAGGACCTCTACTCATGAACAGTGTCACTGTCATTTTCTTAATCTGTTCCAAACACTGATTTCTGACAGTGACCACACTATTCTGCGCCGCAAGTAAGAAAACACATTTCCACCAGGATGGGAATAGTGACAGCTGTACTATTCACAAGGAGGTGTGACAAAATGCCAATGTTGAAAATCTAGCTTGAAAATATTGCAAATTCACGAAGTTACAAGCGTGCATAGCAACTGCACAATGCATGCTCATAAAACAGTCATTTTTTTGATTTTTTCCACCAAATTTGCAACATAGGCTTCTTGAGAGCCCACCTCATGAACACTGGCACTGTTGTTTCATTCAGCCCCAAAATGTGACTCCGCACAGTGACCTCAAAATCACCTTTCATGGCCGATTAACACCATGACAATTCAAGAATTCATGAGGAGGGGTCCCAAAAACCCCATGTTGAAAATTTGGTGAAAAAATTCCCAAAAATGCCCAAGATATGTACTAAAGTTGAAAAAAAAAAACATTTATTACATGATACAGCTTACCAGCATTTCTTTAGTTCGTGGTCGGCTTTGAAGAGTACAAACTTGTTTCCGGTCCACCGAAGATCAAGCAGCCAAGTTCCGGAGGTAAGTATGGGGTGGGGAGGCAGGGCGCGCAGTGAGTGAGTGCGGGTTGTGGGTGGGGGCCGGAGACTATGAGGGACCATTTGTTTCTTAGGTGTAAAAAAAAGAAAAGACTTTGCAGGACCATTTTTATTTACAGGGCATGTGGCATGTTGGGTGGGCTCTCCAGCGTGCCGCCGACTTGCTTTTTGGGCAGGTGTAGCCAATGGGGGATTGGGCACTTCCTATCGTGGCAAAAACAACAAAAAGGGAGGATTCCTTTTCTGCTGATGGGATTGACACCACCGCCGGCAAAACAAAAAAAGGATTACTTTCTGCCGACGATTAGGCACCCCGCCAGCAGACAATGAAGGGGTGATATTTTATGCTGACGGGAGTGGGCTTCTGGCCGGCAGATAAAACATGTTGGGAGGGTATTGTTTATGCATATGGCGCAACCTGCCACCATGTTCACAAATAATATCAGGTTTGGTAGATCCTGCCCTGCAATGACGGGTCGCTCCCTCATTGCAGCAGATGGCTGACACTGCAATGACGAGGCGGCCCCTGATTGCAGCATCTGATTTGTCACAAGTTGGTGCAAACATTCCAAACTTGTGTCACCAGCCGCCTGCAATGGCATTGGGGGAGGTGGGACAAGCCTTTGCAGGCTGTGGGGGCATTGGCCACAACAGTGCCATGACTCCACAGCCTGCTTCTGAGCAAGCTGCCTCAATATGTTTCTTGCGCTGCGTGAAATCAACATAAAAACAGTAGCTGTGCTCTCTGATTCAGGAGACAGTTCCCAAGAGGAAAATAACCAAAGGAGAACAATCAATTTTTTTTTTTGCGAAAGCTACACCAGGACAGAAAACCAAAAAGAAAAACGCAAGGAGATGCCCAAGGGGGAGATACAGAATAATACAACTTGAGGAGGCAAACAGTTCAAAAATAGTCAACCTTACCTCTGTGGCTTTAGCAAAAGCCCCCACAAAATCTCAAAAATCTGCATCCTTCCCAACGCACTTAGTGACCACTCCCCCATCCTTTTCACTTGCTCCTGCCTAGCACAAAAAACACCCCCCCCAAGACTATCCTCACCAGGCTTCTCAAGCCCGGCAAGCTAAGAGAACTAAAATTACAGCTTGCACACTATAACTGGTCCCCTCGTACCACTTTCAGGATCTTGATGATGCACTAAACTACTTCATAAGCACCTTCAGTGATGCCTGTAATAGGTTTGCACCCCTTGCTAAGAAAATTGTTAATAGTCATGACACCCCATGGATCACCCTTCCCCTACTTGACCTTATGCGTCGCCAGGATGATTTGTGGAAAAAAGCCATCAACTCTGGCAGCCCGCTGGACAGATGACTCTACTGCACTGCCCACAACAGCTGCACCTGGGCCATCTGGAAAGCTAAGGCCAAACACTTCAAAGCTGCAATGTCCACTACATGGGGCAGTGGAGGCAAATGTTGGGACAACCTGAAATCCCTCAATGGCAAGTCCACCTCCCCCCCCAGACCAACTGAACATAAATGGGTCCATCACTAATAAACCTCAGCTGGTTGCCGAAGCACTCAACACCACTTTCTCTGATCTCAGCTCTACCCTCACCCCTCATTTTTCAGCCCAACCCCCCCACTGACATTTCCTCCCTTCTGTTTCCATACTCTCACTCCACAGGAAACCAAACCCGACCTACTCAAAGCCCTTAGTGGCTCACACTACAGTAGTGACATGCTTGACCTCTGGATCCTGGGTCTGACACTTGACAAAATCATCTCCCCCCTAACCACCCTTCTAAACTTCTCTCTACACCTGGGTAAGTTCCCCACATTGTGGAAAATGGCTCATATTACCCCTATCCACAAATCTGGCGATCGCCTTACCCCCAGCAACTACCACCCGATATCAATCCTTCCCCCGCTCTCCAAGGCCCTAGAACACATTGTGGCAGACCAACTCACTAAGTACCTCTCTAAATATACCCGTTGAACAGCACGGTTTCAGACAGGGCCATAGCACCACCAGTGCCCTCCTGGAATTCACCAGTTATATGCACTCTGCCCTTGACAATGGCAGACTGGCCGTCTCGGTATTCCTTGATTTGTCCAAAGCATTCGACACTGTGAACCACTCACTACTGCTCTCCACCCTCTCACAACTTGGCCTGTCCCAAGAATCCAAAGCCTGGTTTACTGACTACCTGTCAAACCACACCCAGAAAGTAAAAATCCGTACCACCCTCTCAAAACCACCTCCAGTGCTCTCTGGGGTTCCACAGGGTTCCATATTTGGACCCCTCCTTTTCAGTCTCTACCTTAACTCTCTGCTTAAGGCCTGCTCTGGTAAAATCCTTCTATACATGGACAATGCTGTCCTTTATGCATCCCATGCTAACCCTGCCCATTTAGAACTCTCCCTCCAAACTACCTTCTCTAAGGCTGAGTCCTGGTTTACCAAGCACAAACTTGTGCTCAACCAGAAAAAGTTCAAGGTTATGCTTTTTGCCCATCACCAAAACAAACTCAAACATGCCCCATTATGCATCGGTACTTCCCTCTCACTGCCCCTTGAGCAAGTCCACACATTCAAATACCTGGGAATCACCTTGACCCCCCCACCTTCCATTATCATATCCATCACCTCTGTACCACTGTCAACACCCGTATCAGCCTCCTATATCGTCATCGGAACTGCCTCCCTCCAGAATCCCTCCAACCAGTCAATATCACGCAACCGAAATAGCGCGGCATAATATAGCGCATAGAAATCAGAGCCGAAATATATTAGCATGAACACACTAAGGTGCACGTCCTAAAGAGCGCATGTCAGCACTAATTCATAAAGATCATGGACCCCTGTCTTCCTTGCATTGATTTCAATGCTGGACTGTGCTCTGAAGTCCACAAACCCACAAACCACCACCACCACCCATGTAGTAGGAAACTGTATGGACATGTCAAGAGCAGCACAGCCCACAGTTGTGTAGGGGGTACCACCTACTGACACACACACCCTGAAAGCAGGACTTACAAGATGCTGACTGCTACCAGTGAACATGACACAGGTCATGACCTATGATGTGGGGAACTTCAGTTCCTGGCCCCTGTCCACATCCCACCATGGAACAGGCTCCACAATGCTGGTACAACATCACTGACCCCCAGTCACCATGGGTAATGGCTTAGAAGCTGCATTCGCAGGCACCAGAGCCACAGTGCGCTGCAGCACAAACAGAGGACAGCACTTGCAATACAGTGCCGGGAATGTTGGCTGAAATAGAGGCCAGGCAGCGATCAATTAGGGAGCGGTGCATGAAATGTGTGAGGCAATGGTGGCCAGGTTGAGCACATCCTGGACCAGCATTGACCGGCCGCTGGTTAGGTGGGGTATAACTGATGGCCGGACAGTGATGCAGCATCCAGTCATCAAGCAAGGGTGTTAGCACAATGCTGCATGAATACATCGACAGTCCCTGGGGCACTAAGCTCCTAGTACACCAAGGATATGTGTACCACAAGGAGTGCACCCATGGGGACAAGA
Organism: Neoceratodus forsteri; assembly: GCA_016271365.2. Lineage (NCBI taxonomy): Eukaryota > Metazoa > Chordata > Ceratodontiformes > Ceratodontidae > Neoceratodus > Neoceratodus forsteri. Next base: position 579,929,633 of record CM057456.1, read on the forward strand.
CTTACTGGAAATGCACAGAGTGCCTCGGTGGCTGGTGTAAGGCATGGGTGTACACCACTGAGGAGGAGGTGGTCACCACCCTGGGGACACACAACCATATGAGTCAGCTACTGCAGCATGCGATACACCATGTGACATTGTGCGACATTATGTAGCTACGCTATTAATGCGTAGTGCTGTTTTGTATGCGCTTACATTTACCGCTCTAAGAATGCTACGCTATTTTGACATTGAACCATATTAGACTATGGCATTATCATATATGGGGCTGCTGATAACACTACCCTTCAAAAAATTAAACTGTCCCTAAACAAAGTCTTCCACCTCATTCTGGGATGCCCTAGTTCTACCCACACCTGCTGCCTGTATAGCCTATCAAACTGGCTAGATTTCAATAACAGGCTACAATACCACACATGTCTCTTAACCAAAAATATATCCTCTGGGCTCACCACTCCCAGCCTTTCCCCCCTCCTACAACCTGCTGCCCCCAGAAGGACCACAAGGAGCTCCCTCAAACCAACCCACCTGGTGCCATGACAAAAAAACTCTCAGCCATTAATGCTCTTTCTCCTACAGAGCACCTTCCTGGCTTAACTCCCTCCCCTCCCACATTACCAAGGAAGTGAAACTTGGCTAATTTAAATAAAGGATCCACTCTCACCTTCTCTCCACACGCTCCTGTATCTTCTCCTAACACCTCCTCAACCTGGCAATGGACTCTGTCTTGCCTGTACTGTCCCTTTTACTCCCCTACTCTGACAATGGACTCTGTCCATCTCTCTCCCTCCTGCTATCCTCCTCTTTCCACTTCTCCTGATATCCCTATCACCTCTCGGGCCACCTTATAGACCCCTTGCTAGGCTCCTCCCCTTCTCCCTCTCCCTCTCCTCACTTTCCTGAATGTAAGATCACTGTGTTTATAACTTAGTACCTAATGCTTAGCTACTCCTACCCCCATATACTTGAATTGCTCAACTATTGTACTCTGCACACGTATATATTAATTAATGTACCTAAATGTATTCACTCCATGTTTTTCAAGTTGCACCTTGTATCTCACTGTGTTGTTATTGTACTCTGCACATCTATACATTAATTAATGTACCTAAACGTATTTGCTCCATGTTTTTTAAAGTTGCACCTTGTATCTCACTGTGTTATTATGTCTATCTATTGTATTGTGACGTGGAGTCTTTGAAAAGGAGTCTCTGACTCAAAGGATTGTAATTCTGATTTCCTCAAATAAATAAATAAAAAGTACAAGAATATGTTCTAGCAAGAGGACTGACAGTTGTTCCACAAAACCACCCTGTCTTGTTTAAAATAAAAATTGATGGACTTCCAGTTTAGTTGGGACCCAAGATGTCTGCATAAGTCATTTACTCTCCATGATGGGCAAAACTGCAAAAAAGCAAGAATCTCCTGAATAACGTTTTGGTGGTAAAAATGCAATTATTTGTTAGCTCTTGTTGTGAGGAAATGAAAAACACCTCACTTGAAATGATTAATAGAAATTTTCCTGTCAGAATACCTTTTTCAAATGTATTCCTGTCATGGCTGAGAGAGTGGGAGAGCCGTGCCCTTACATGGCCGTGGTTAATCCAGAGATACAGTTGATGTCTGAAGAATCCTACAAGAGTTGTTTGGGGTCAAAAATGTAATAACAACTCTTGGAAATGGAGAACCTGTCCCTGTGGGTTTGTGATGTGGCGGGTACCCTAATACAATTAGACATTCAAGGGAACAAAAGGGACACAGACATCTGGCTATTAAAGTCTGAGATCACCTTGCTGTGGGACAAGCTGGATGACCTGGAGTGCAGATCACACAGAAACAGCCTGCAGATCATCAGAGTCCCTGAGGGGTCAAAGGGAAATAATGTTGAAGCATTTGTCAAGCACCACCTGTTGGAATTATTACAGTTAAAAAAAAATCCCTTGAGGTCCAGAGAGATCACCATTCCCTTGAGCCTCATCCTGAGGTAGAGAAAAACCCAGACTGATCCTGGCTCTTTTTCATAGATATGCCACGAAGGAAAAAATAATCTACATAGCGAGAGAAAAAGTCCACTTATGCAGCATTGGCACTGCATTTCTTTCTATCTGTACTATTCATCGAGCTAAATAAAGAAAGATCTGCTTTTGCTGAGGTCTTGAGATCACTGTAACAAATCAGGATTTGAAACAGAATGGTGTACCCAGCTACTTTTAAAACTGACAGAAAAAATACCTTCCATGATTTCACTGACCCGTCTGAGACCATGGCTTTTGTCCAACATATCCGGGGTGCACAAGAAGCAAAGCTGCCAACTAACAGTTTGTGGCAAGGGAAACAAGGGATGGATCAGGCTGATGCCAGCAGTCATATGGCATTTCTCTTTACTTACCAGCACCGTCAACAAGCAAGGCACCCCCAGACCAATGGCAAAAGGCAGAGAAGCTGGCAGGAGAAATTGCATGGAGGTCATCAAGATCTGCCAGAAAATCTTGCCCAGGGCACCCAGCACCAGAGCAGAAGCCATGGATCCAGGCACTCTGCAGCAGGCTCATCTGCCTCGAACTCTCCCGCTGGCAAGAATGCTTTACTGAAACTACTGCCAAAGAAAATGTCATCAGCGGGGGAAGAAGAGCCACCCAGTCACAAACATGCAGCTTCCACCTCAGCACTCCTCAGTGTCCACTTGGGCAGAGGTAACTCAGGGGCATAGGGACATCTCAAATCAGACATATACTCATGGAATACCTGAATGCTCCTCTTCTGGTCTGTCAACATAGATGAGGTCAGAAGTACCATAAAGTACATCACTTTTATTTCTTACTTGGTTTTGGGGTGGCAGGTCTGTGCTTTGTTTTGTTTTTTTCTCTCCCATTCTCCTTATTGGTACTTTAGGGGCTCGTAGTAGCCCTGTCCATGATGTCACATCTGCCTTGAGCCCTCCCTTCAATTTCCTGAGGTTCCCCACACACCCAACTAGTGGTATGTGATCCATTTTTCCCACCCTGATTACCCCCTAACTGCAGGAAACAGTAATGCCCTTGGCAGTGTGAAATGTCCCACAGCTAGGAGGTGCTGGATTAGGCCCCCTCTGTTACATCAGAGGGGACTGGGGAATGTAATCACCTCCCTGTATGCTGTACTGGGACTGCAAATCCACAGACGTTTCCACACATTAATATGTTGTATCTCTGTTCACAAGTGACATGGGTGTGGGAGAAAGGGGGAGTGACATGTGGGCCAATCCACCTTGAGGGACAAGTCAGCAGGCTGTTCACATCCCAGTAGCAGAGCATGTCACCTTGCCAAGCAACAAGGGCGATGAGCTTCTAGTGTTCCATGTACTCCCCATCTGTGCCTAGACCAGTTATTCCATCATGCTGGCCTTCTTAAGGATTAGCTACTGGGTCCCCTTACTGTCTCAAGGGCAGCTATACATATATAAGTTGAGCTATGGATGCACCACACAGATTAACCCAGGCCCTTTCTACCTGACCCTGTAAATAAGCAGCCACACTGAATGCAGAATCCCCAACCCCAGGGCTGACCATTTTGTTAAGTATTGTTCAGTTCTGCAGCTCCTAAAGGAAAAAATTGGGGGCTTCTGCTTAGTAGACCAAGGCACATCCTACCAGTCCCCACCTCCCAATCCTGAATATATTCATCTTGACACTTATACTTACTCACCCTTACCTAGAATAAGGGGAATCCTGCTCAAACCTGCTTTAGGATAGTGTCCAGATTGCAACTTGAGGTATGTAAAATATTGCACAGTGCCAATTTCATTACCCATTTCTGCAGCATTTGCTAACCACCACTTAGAGTTGGGAGGGAGGTGCTGGAAGGAAGTTGGTGGGGAGCTAAATCGTACTGCGTGAAGGTGCTTAACACTAGGATCCCCTGCTTGCCTGATTCAAAAAACACTGAGTTCCAGCCTATACTTTTGATCCCACATGGCTGGGAGGCTGGTATGGACATCGGGCTCTCTAAAACTACTAGAAATGCATTTTGCCACTGCAGACTAGGAATCAAGTAAAACATGTACCAGCAAGAATGGAGGTCAAAGCCACAACTAGGGTCTGTCCCTTATCCTCCAGGTGTAAATGTAGCAGAGAGGGATGGTGGCCCCATACCACTTCTGAGTCAGCACAGAAGGATGTGGTGCTCCCCCTTCCCCAGAGGCTCACCTCCCCCTCAAATTTCTTTGGTGGTGGCTCCTTGTCCCCACAGGAAATGGTATAATCAATGACTACTAGGGCAACAAAGGTGTCCATGGGTTTTCCGTGTAGAGCACTGTGCAACACATGGTCATTTGGGCAGGGAAATCTCCCTAAGCGGGGTCTGCATTGGAATACCCACCCTAACTGCCTAATGGGGATGCATAGGACTAAGGGTGAGCCCTAAAGGAGCAACAGAATACCCTAAGACTACTAATGAGAATGGTTGCAGGGGGCTCAGGGATATGTTCTGCTTGGGCAGGTAGATGGTACAACCCTATATCCCTATCCAAACTTAAGCCTAAATGACAGCTCTTCTTACAGTTTCCCTATACAGGCAGCCTCAAGCTCGCCTGAGTATGGGGCCATATAGCCCATCTCAATTCATACTTACTTGCTGTCTTCCAGCTGTTTATGGCACTAGAGAGATTCACATGTCCTTTCAAGTGCCCTTTGAGAGGTTTCTTTTGCCTAGCTGAGATGCACAGGACTTGGCTAGTGTTAAAGCCATGCAATGGCTGGTTGGGAGACCTTTTTCTCCATCTAGCTATACTGCTAACCTTTCCCTTACTTAGATTTTGTTGTATGTTCCTAAAAATGTATGATAAAGAGGATGAATTATTTTCCTCTTGCATGCCACCAAGATATGTAGAATATGTTTGAGAGTCGTTAGCAAGGTTTAGAGAATGGACTTAAAAAATAAGCCAGCTGATTGGCTGAAAGGCTATGCCAGGCATGCATTTATTTTCAACAAAGCCTGGCAAATAACAAGTGCCAGCACAGGCTATCGCATTGCCAGTGTTAATGGGGACACATTAATTTCAAATGTTAGACCCGCCATTATTTTGTGTCTGTAATGAAGATCCGAACACACAATGGACACCCCCCCCCACCCCCATCATGGTCCTTGTACCAAAACCATTATTTCTTTAAAAAAAAATAAAGCATTCATTACAGAAAATACAGGTTTCTAGTCACTGAAGACACTTACAATGGAACAGAGCTACTTGCATCCCTGCTCCCTCAAAGACCATCGGGTCTAGTATCTCTTGCAAGCCAGCAACGCGTCTCTGTTTTATGGGAGTGAAACTCACGAAACAACTGCAGTCACTGCTCAAGTTGATTCCCCTCATCCCTTAACCACTAGCACAGTAGCACCATTGACTACCCCTGCTGAAAACTGCACAGGAAAAACAATGCACAATTACACAGCTGCTTACTTTTTCTTCTGTGAACCTCAGTATCCACGTCCCTCCATCTCTGGTCACTGTAAGTCCTGGGAGCACTGTTCAGCCTGACACTGCTGATCCAGGGTAGGAGGGTGGGGGGTTGGGCCCATGATCACAAGAGTTCACATTTAAAAAACACAATCGAATGGGAGACAAACGATGACTGCTAACTCCTGCTACAGAAAAAGAATTACAAAGGTCCTAGTTTACAAGGCATCAGAAATTTAAAGTTTAAAATTTAAACTGCTTTAGGTAAACTGCTAGCCTCCTATACCAGCACCCTCTACTGGTTGATGTGTCAGGCAGGGAAGGCAACTGTACCAGACAGGGAATACTTTACCATAAACCTTCTTTTTTTGTATTTTTAAGATTTTTTTTTTTAATTTTGTACTTATTTCTTTACTACTCTATAAGAATTTACTCTGAGCCCATTTTCTAATCACAATAATACCCATCAGGGTGGGTGGTATTGGGCAATTCTGGACCTTCCAGGGGCTATAAGGTCCTCCGCCTGTGGTGTTGGGCCTCATTATGCCCCTGGGCCATTCAGTATTGCCCAATACTGCCAACTCTGTTGGGTATTATTACTTACACACAACAAAATGGGGGTAGTTTCTCAGCTGAAAGTTGGTTTATTTGTATATAGTTTTTATGTTTGCTTGCACGCATGTGCAAGAAACATAGTGCCACCATACGAGTTTTGTAGGTGTGCCTCCCCACTTCCAATGCCTTACTCCTTTGTATATGCTGCTGCACGCGCCTAATGAATGTCCAAGCGTCTATGACAGCCATTCAGATGGTATGCATAGCTGAAAGGGAACACTGATAGTTGTGTAGGCACTCTATACTGCCATCCGCTGGCAGTATGCAAATTGCCTACACGTCAGAGCTCACTGCATCCGAACTGTCATAGACAGTTTGCCCCCCAAACACACACCTACATAGCATGCTGGGAGCCCACCCCAGTGTGCTCATGCAGTCCCGAGTCCCCCCACACACTGTATGGCCGACGGGAGTGCTCAATCCCCCATCGGCTCCGCTGCCCCCCCAACAGATTTCCAGGTGCCATGCTGGGAGCCCACCCCAGCATGAAGTCCAGATGGGTGACGGGGGTGCCCAGTCCCCCATTGGTTCCACTGTACCCCCGCACACAAAACCCCAACTTCCAGTTGTCACGCTGGGAGCCCACCCTGATGTGTCAAACGCTCAGAAGCCGACGGGGTGCCCAATCCTTAGGCTCCACTGCCCCCCAAACAATCCTTCCAGCTGCCACACTGGGAGCCCACCCCAGCATGGCAAAAGTCCTGCATTGTCTTAAAATAAAATGACCTGTAAGAAAAAACGGTCTCTCGCTGACTGTTTTGACCCCCGTTCCCCCACCCGCACCCATCCTCTGTGCATCCTGCCTACCCACACCCCCCCTCACCCCTGACTGGCCTCCAGAGTCCGGCGCAATGATCTTTGGTGGGCCGGGAACACGTCTGCACTCTTCAAAGCCGTCTGCGAACTGAGGAATTGCCAGTAAGCTGAATAATGGAATAAATAAGGTTTTTTCAACTTTGATGCATATCTCAGGCATTTTGGGGAATTTTTTCACCAAATTTTCAACATGGGGTTCTTGGGACTCCACCTCATGAATTCTTGCACTGTCATTTTGTTACTCGGTCCTGAAAGGTGATTTCTTGGTCACTGCGCGGAACCACCTTTCAAGACCAAGTAATGAAATTACAGTGTCACAGTTTATGAGGTAGGCCTCCCAAAACTCTATGTTGAAAATTTGGTGAAAATATTACCAAAAATGACTGTTTTACGAGCGTGCATTGCACAGTTCCTACACACTCTCGTAACATTGCAAATTTTTCATATTTTCACTCCAGATTTTCAACATTGCCATTTTACCACACCTCCTTATGAGCAGTATAGCTGTCATTTTCACATCTCACCCAAAATGTGTTTTAGTGCAAGTTGTACGCAATGGCACAGTCGGTGTGTGAAATCAATGTCTGGGACAGATTAAGAAAATCACAGTGACACTGTTCATGAGCAGAGGTCTTATAATGGCTATGTTGAAAATTTTGAGACAAAAGTCCATAAACTGACTGTGTTACGAGCGTGCATTGTGCAGTTTCCACACACCATCTTAAGTTCACAAATTTGTAATATTTTCTGTCCAGATTTTCTACACTGGCATTTTTTCACACCTCCTTATGAACAGTATAGCTGTCATTTTTCACACCCTGGCCAAAATGTGTTTAGGCATGTCCGGCGCAGAAATGCGTGGTCGCTGTGGGAAATCAGTGTTCGGGACACATTAAGAAAATCACAGTGACACTGTTCATGAGCGGAGGTCCCAAAATAACTGTGTTGACAATCTGCTGTAAACAATCCCCAAACTAATTACATTACGGGTGTGAGTTGCAGCAGTTTCTACACACGCACATGACTTTGCCATTTTATTTTTATATTTTCACTCCAGATTTTCAACATTGCCACTTTTTACATCTCCTCATGAACAGTACAGCTGTCATTTTTCACATCCTGTTCAAAATGTGTTTTTGCACCTGTGCTGCCAAATGACATTGTCGCTATGCAAAATCAGCTTTCGGCTAACAAACTGATATTGCTACTGTTCATGAGGTAGGGGTCACAAAAAACCCTGTTGAAAAATTGGAGTGAAAATACCAATGAACGCCTGCGCCGTTAGGGTTTCCGGCCACAACGCCCCACCCTGTAGAGACTGACAGGCATCAGGGGTGTGACTTGAATTGTCGCCTGTAATGCTCATACCATTCCACCCCCATTCACACCCTGCAGCCAGTGACAGGCATCGAGGTGTGCCTTGGACTCTTCGTCCCCAAAGTTCACCCCATTCTCCTATACTGCACCCATCTCATTGTATTTCCTTATGGAATGGGGTGAGCATAAGTCCCAAAGACCCCAAGGCACACCGTGACACTTGTCGGTGTCTGCAGGGTAGGGTGTGGTGAAATGGCATGGCCATTATGCCTGACAACCCAAAGGCACACCCCAATGCCTGTCAGTCTCTTCGGGGTGGTGGTGTGGTTGGCTTCAGTTCAATACTTCACTGCCATTCCTATTATGCATCTCTCTAACTCCTACACTACCAATGCCAATGCCAGCAAGCAAACATTCCGCATTGACAAATAGAAACATAGATACAAAGAAGTTGATGGCAGATAAGGACCGCAAGGCCCATCTAGTCTGCCCATTTCTTTTTCTACCTTATAAATGTGCTATCGACCTTTGCTCTGTCAACGGCCTATCTATTCATGCTCATTTGTATTGCTCCCTTATGCCTATCCCATGCCTGTTTGAAACCCTGCACTGTGTTCATATCCACCAGTTCCTGAGGTAGGCCGTTCCATGCCTCCACAGCCCTTTCTGTGAAAAAGAACTTCCTCACATTACCCCTTAATCGGCTTCCCTCTAATTTCATGCTGTGTCCTCTTGTCCTGCTATTTTTCTTATATTGAAACACGTTAGACTCTTTCATCTTGTTAATGCCCTTAAGGTGTTTGAATGTTTTGATGATATCACCTCTCTCCCTCCTTTGCTCCAGGGTATACATATTGAGCTCCATTAATCTGTCCTTATATGTTTTCTGATGCAGTCCTTGCACCATTTTGGTTGCCCTTCTCTGGACTTCCTCAATTTGGTTAATGTCCTTGTGAAGGTGTGGCCTCCAGTACTGCACACAGTACTCCAGATGGGACCTAACCAGTGTCTTGTAAAGAGGGATTATTACCTCCCTCTTCTAACATGTGATAACACTACTAATACACCCTAACATCCCCCCTAGCCTTACCTACTGCTTTCGTGGTCTGCTTGGATGATTTCAGATCATCGGTGATGATGATGCCCAAGTCTGTTTCTTCCCTTGTGACTGTCAGCAACTCCCCTCCCAGCCTATAGGTGGCTTCAGGCATTCTCTTCCCTATGTGCATGATTTTGCACTTCTTTGCATTAAACCCCAGTTGCCACTCTTCCAACTATTTTGCTAGTTTATCCAGATCTCTTCTCATTCTGCCGACCCCATCTGGATCATCTACTCTGTTGCAGATCTTGGTGTCATCTGCAAACAGACAAACCTTACCCTCTAGTCTATCTGTAATGTCACTGATGAAGATATTGAAGAGAACTGGCCCCAGGACTGATCCCTGAGGTACCCCACTTGTGACTTGCATCTCTTCTGACTGTATACCATTTACCACCACTCTCTGTTTTCTGCCTGTCAACCAGTTTGCCACCCAGTTGACCAACCTCTGACCCACCCCGAGCCTACCCAGCTTATTAATCAATCTTCTATGTGGAACAGTATCAAAAGCTTTGCTGAAGTCAAGGTAGGCGACATCAGCTGCTCCACCCTTGGTCCACCACTCTAGTTACCTAGTCAAAGAAATCTATGAGATTAGTTTGATAGGTCCTTCCTTTTGTAAACCCATGCTGCCTTGGTTCCTTCATGTGCTCCTATGGATTCCAGGTGTTGCACTATCCTTTCCTTAAGGAATGCCTCCATAATCTTGCCCACTACTGAGGTAAGACTGACTGGTCTGTAGTTCCCTGCCTCCTCCCTGCTACCACTCTTGTGGCGGGATCACATGAGCCTTCTCAGTCTTCTGGGACCTCTCCTGTGCTCAGAGACTCACTAAACAGTTCTGATAATGGCTCTGCTAGTTCCACCCTTAGCTCCTTTAGTACCCTGGGATGTATGCCATCAGGTCTCTATTTAGTTAGCTGCTTACATGGTCCTTCCTCACTGCCCCCTTATCTCCTTTGATCTTAGTAATACCCCCTCTGGACTTTCTCCTTTCATTAATGTACCTATAGAAAGTCTTGTCATCTTCTTTTACTGTCTGTGCTAGTGTTCCTCGATTGGGCTTTTGTCTGCCTTACTTGCCTTCTCTGCTTCCCTAGGAAGTTTGGTATGCCTCTATCTTCATCCTGCTGTGTTCCCTTTATATTTCCGAAGCCAACCTTTTGGCTCTGACCTTTCTGCTACTGTTTTTGAGAACCAAAGTGGTTTCCTCTTTTGCACTTCCTTTTCTCTCTAACACAATGGGATGTTGCTTCAAGTATTGCATCCTTAATGCTTGCCCACTTTGCCTGTACCCCTCCCCTGTATTTCTTTTTGCCAGGGCTAGCTTAACTCTGTTGGCCATCTTATCAAAGTCAGCTCCTCTGAAGTCCCATATTTTTGCCTTGGAATGGGATGATTTAGTTGTAGTGGCCAAATTGAACCATACCATGTGATGGTCACTGGCCCCAGGTGACATTCTACCTGGAGATCTGTGATCTTTTCCCTGTTAGTCAGTACCAGATCTAGGACAGCTCTGTCTCTTGTGGGTTGTTGTACCAGTTGTTTGAAGACATTTCCCTGCAGGGAATCCACTGAGTGTCTAGTTCTGGCAGATGTTCCTGCTGGTATTGACCAATCTGTATATGGCATGTTGAAGTCTCCCATTATCAGAACCTCCCCTTTAGCTGTCATGGTTTGTATATCTTCTAACAGTAATGTGTCAATGTTCTCCCCCGGTCTGGGGGCCTGTAGACAATGACAATTCTTACGGTTGTCCCATTTCCTTTTTCCAGGGTGACCCACAGTTCTTCTGGCTCCTTATATGTATTAATGATTGTTCTCAGTGTCACTCTTAATCCAGTTCACTGGTTCTCTGGCCATTCCTCACCTCAGGCAATTGAGGCTCACCAATTAGAAAAATGATCCAGCCCACTTTAATGTATCAGAACACTATTTCCCAATTATCGCCAATGTCGGTGCCTGAAGTGGGGGACGGGTGCTAAAACTGATACAATTCATGACTGCCAGCAACCTATTTGTAGACATAAGCAATGAGTTTCCAATTAAATAAATGTATTTCTTGGAATGTCCAAGGTCTTAATTCTCCTTTTAAAATGCAAGCAGGCACTGGAACATCTCAAAGAAGGGCACTGTGATACCTCATTTTTTCAAGAAATGCACCTGATGGCTGCAAAGACTCAGAAACTTGTGAGGAAATGGATGGGGTTAGTTCTGCGTGCCTCATGGTAAAATAAAGCAGAGGAGAAACCATTCTCATTCACAGATGACTGAATGCACAAGTCACAGTGACAGCCCACTCTAGAGAAGGGGTATTGGTGCTAGCCCGTGTCCACATTAATTCTGAAATACTTCAACTGGGAAGTATCTATTGGCTCAACATGGGACACAGAAGCTTTCTACCCCAAATTGGGAAAGACAGAAAAAATGTCAGCACCAGTAAAAATGCTATGGTGCCAAATAATAAAATATAGGCACAAGCCACAGCAGACATCCATCAACCTGGGGACAGGTTGGTAATTGGAGGGGACTTCAATGAAGTGTGGGATCCCATTATAGATAGGCTGCAGGGAATCCCTGGTTCTATTACTAAAGCACATAGGGCACTCCATGATCTGGCCAAAGAGTACCAGCTGGCTGATCTCTGGGTGTAGTTTGCACTCCTTGAGAAGAGAGTTCATCTTCCATTCTCACCCCCATAACTCATATAGTCAAATTTAATTCTTCCTCATCCCACAGCAAGGCATATCCCAAGTGGAACTGACCTGGACTGGCCCCATAGTTATCTCAGATCATGCCTGTGTATGTCTGGTTCTTGGGGGTGGTCCCAGAAACTGCCGCAGCCCTGCGCTACAGGCTGGATACATTCTTGCTTTCCCAGCTGGATTTCAAAAAGTGGCTCACAAACTAGATAGAATATTTCTTCTCCACAAATGATACCCCAGAAATATTGAGAGACACCTTGTGGGCTACTATGAAGGCCTGAGAGGGAGAATATTAAGCTATGCCTCCTACCAGAAAAAGCAGAGGGTGGAAAAACATAAAGAGCTGTAACAGGCTCTCAGAACAAAGGAACAGTAATTGAATTCCCTCCAGACCCATTCCCCAGAAATCCTTGGGAAATGATGCAGCTCAGGTTCCAGATCAGTTCTCTAACACTCACAGGGGTACAGCAGGTGGTAATGTGCACATCACACAAATATTGGGAGTCAGGTACAAATCGGGACACCTCCTAGCTCATCGTCTCAGAGTCCGAACAAGTGGCAAAAGTGGTGAGTGCTACCCATGCCCCAACAGGCCAAGTGCTCACCCACGCTAAAGATATCTCATTGGCCTTTTTCAAATTTTATAAGGATCTTTACTCATCCAAGCATACTGCATATATCTAACCTAGATGCTTTCTTACAGGGCCTCCCCCTGCCTCATCTCTCGGCCCGTCAGGCAGAGAAACTGGACTCTCCAATTATATTGCAGGAAGTCCAATCTGCTATAAAGTTCCTCCCTAAGTGAAAATCACCTTGGATGGATGGATTCTCTGCTGAATTCTACTAGGCTTTCATGTCAGTACTTACATGCTAAGGTTCATACTAAGGAATTTAGGAGCCGAAGGGGCGTAAGCCCATTTGTAAGCTCCTGTCCAGTTACCCATAGCACTGTAGAGATCCACCATCCAGTATATATTTGTCTAACCACCATTTAAACTGCTGTTTACTGTTGCTTATGATTGCCTCCTCCAGTAACCCATTCCAGGGGGACACCACTCTCTGTGTGAAGAAAGCCCCTCTTTTATTTGTGGTAAATTTCTTAGGTTATAGCTGCAATGGGTGTCCCCTGGTACATAATGTGCTATGTTTGAATTCCATTTGTAATTCATTGATAAAGTACTTATCTTGCATAATGTCATAGCACAGCAAGATGTTACCCCTTATCCTTCTTGTCTCCAGGGACATAAGGTTTAATTCCCGGAGTCTTTCCCAGTACATTTTGTCTCTTAAATCATATATCATCTTCATAACCTGCCTCTACACCCTCTCCAATCCATCCACCCACCCACGTCCCGATACTGGGCCCCACACAGGACTGCCATAGTCCAGCAATGGCCTCACATATGCCCTATAGAGTGGCATGATCAACTCCCTGCTTCTACTCTTAAAACTTTTTTTATGGCTCATAATAAGTTATTTACTTTATTGATTTGTTTTTTGCACTGGGTTTCATATGTTAGTTTATTATTAATGATTATGCCCAAGTCTTTCTCCTCTTCTGAGTGCCTTATAGTTTGCTCATTTATGGAATAGTTTACCATTTTGTTCTTTTTACCCAAACGTATGACACAGCATTTATCAATGTTAAAACTCATCCCCTTTTTGTGGCCCAATCACTTATTTTATGTAGATCTTTCTGTAGGTAACCAATGTCTTCCTCCTGGCCCATGGTCTCTGCAAGTTTAGTGTTGTCTGCGAATTTACTTAACCAGCCTTTTAACACAACGTCTTTCCCCATGGTAGATATAAACACCCTAAACAAATCGAGCCCAGAACTGAGCCCTGCGGCACCCTACTCATCACAGGTACTGGAGGGGAATAATATCCATTTATACACACCCTCTGAGTCCTATCTGTCAGCCAAGTGTTAATTCACCCCACTATTCCAATATCCAGTCCTATATCCATTAAGCTATTAATAATTTCACTATGGGGGACTTTATCAAAAGCTTTAGCGAAATTGAACATGCAATCCACCGGTTTTCCCCCATCCAGTGCAGAGGATATTTTTTCATAAAAACACAACAGGTTTGTAATGCATGACCTTCCTGCCTGAAACCCATGTTGCTCTTAGTACAACTGCCCACTTTTTTCAAGATGAGTGTTTATTTCATCCTTTATTATACTTTCTAGTAGTTTCCGAGGAACAGATGTTAGGCTGATTGGTCTGTAATTCCTGTGGTCAGCTCTATCCCACTTTTTATGAATGGGCATCACACTGGCAGCCAACAAATCCTGTGGCATCTCATTTTCCCATAATGATTTTATGAATATTTGCTTTAAGGGTTTGGTTATTTCTGAGGATAACAACTTTAATATAGTGTTTGAAATGTTATCTAGTCTGGCAGAGAATGTATTTTTGAGTTTGCTTATCTTTTCACCTATAACTTCCTCTGCTATCTGGATAGGTACATTAGTATTTGCCTTGGTAGGTGGTTTGCTATAGTTTTTTGAGAAAAAAACATTCCAAAATAAAATTAAAAACTGTTGCTATGTTTGTGGGGTCATTTTCCATTTTACCGTCTATAACAAGGGTGCATAGCCCTTTGTTGGTTTTCCTAAGTGAATTTACATAGCTATAGAACTGTTACATATTATCTTTTCTTGCCCCTCCAACAAGCTTTCTTTCCATTTTTTGCTTATTTTCTTTAATAGGTTTTTACATTCTTTTTGTATTATCTTGAAATTTTCCCAAGTTTCCATTGACCCTTCTTTTTTATATAGTTCATATAGTTCTTGCTTTTTTTAATGACTTCCTTATTTTGTTGGTGAACCACTTTGATTTAATTCCACTATTACTGTATTTGCTTTTTTTCTTGATGCATTTGTCACATATTGTTTTAATATATTGCTTAAACATTTCCCACATCTCGTTTATTGATACATTTTCAAATATATTATTCCACTGTATCTTCTGTAGTTCTGTGCTGATAAGTTCTTTTTTCTGTATTAAAAAGGTACATTTCCTTACATCCCTTGGTGAGAGGAATATGTATATTTATGTTAAAGAGGACACAGTTATGATTACTATTTCCCAGGAGGAGTTTACTGTACCTCACAGTCAGTAACCCTGATGTCCCTTGTTGACATCACTAAGTCCAGTATATTATCTCCTCTTGTGGGGTGTCTTATGTGTTGGGTTATTCTTATTTGGTTTATTATATCTAGCAACATTTGCTGGTCAGTCTATCTCCCTCCATTTTTTCCCAGTTTATGTCACTGAGGTTTAAATTCCCCATCAACAATACTTCCCCCATGGTGCAGGCTCTTCTAGTTTCTTTATAGATAGGGGCACTGTCCTCATGACTAAGTCCTGGTGGTCTATAGCAAATGCCAATAAATATAAAGGTATTTATTCCTGTTTCTAATCTTATCCATATGGTCTCTGTTTCCTCTGTCCCTAGTTTAATTTTGTCAGAGACGTCCACTGACTTGAGTTTGATATATATGCTGCTACTCCTCCCCCTTTTTGTCCCCTTCTATCTCTGTGATGTAGTGTGTAGCCAGTTATTTCTCTCCTCCATATATCTTGGGGCATCCACCAGTTCTTGTCAGGCCCACCACGTTCAGTTTATTATTTATTATACTTTCAAGTTTATCCTTCTTTTCTCTTAAACTTCTCACATTAGCTAATAAGCATCTCAGACGGTTGTTACTTTTTGTCTTTGAATGAAGACTTCATTCCACACTCTCAGAAGCCCTATCTGCTGAGAAGCTTCCCCACTCCATGACAGAAGCTTTGATGATCCTTCTCCCTAAACCATGGAAGAACCCACAACTGGTTGTGAATTACCACCTAATTTCCCTCCTGAACATGGATGTCAGGATCTTGTCCAAAATGATGGCAAATAGATTGAAGGACTATATCCCACATCTCATTGACCATCACCAGGCTGGCTTTGTACCTGGCCACATGTACAGTATATGTATAATGTTACAGCACCCGTAAATGTTATCTGGGCAGCATCCCAAGGTAAAACCCCATCTCTGTTAACTAGTGTGGATACAGAAAAGGTGTTCAATTCAGTAACATGGGATTATTTATACCTGGCTAGGCAGAACATGGGCATAGGCCCATCATTCATTCAGATGGTCATAACTTTATACTCTACACCACCTGCAAGCTTGTTCACAAATGCTCTCATCTCTTTCATTTTCTGTTTTTGGGCACAGGGATGCAACAAGGCTGCCCAGTATCCCTTTTACTGTTCCTTATTGCCATGGAACCTTTGCTGTTTAAGTTGAGGTGCTGCTTGAGGGTACAAGGTATTGTCTGTAGTGGGACCCTAGTGAAAACATTGACATTTCTAGATGACCTGCTAGTGGCAATAGCAAACCCGGCTCCCTTCTTTCCAGTGACACTTGAGGTCCTAACAGATTTTAGCGAATTATCGGGTCTCAGACTGAACTGGTCCAAAATTAAAATCCTCCCTCTGAATTCTCAAACCCTCAAAGCACCTGGCAAGTCTCCTGGCCTCAAATTGGCACCTCAACATATAAAATACCTAGGGATTCTACTACCTTCTAAACTCATTTTCCTAGTGTGCTTAAATTTGAAACTCCTTATGGCCTCCCTATTGGCCCAGTTTTGCAGGTGGAAGAAGCTGAATCTCACTTTTTGTGGTAAAATGACAGCATATAAGATGATGGCTTTCACTCGGATCTTGTTCTATCACAATAATCTATGAATCCTTATCCTGAAGAAAGTTTTACAAAGATTGGAATCACTCTTGATTCTTTTTTTGTGGGAAGGGCATAGGCCCAGCATTCATCCAGATGGTCATAATTCAACATTCATAGGTTGACAGAACTGGGTAAAATGGGTGTTTGGGCAGTACCGTGATCATAGGTATACCATCAAGTGGCAGGTATTAACCATAACCTGGCCTGACTCTTTTTTGGCAGCCATGAAGGCCCACACTAGTTGCAAATAGAAGCCAGCTTATCAGTTAAACCACCTTGAACAGAACAAATAACTAGAGATCCTGTGGGCCCTCTCCCATTCAAGTGTACTCCAACAGTACCTGGACCACCTTCATTAAGAACCATAATTGGAAGATTTATCCATTCAGACTTTGGGAACCCTGGTGGCACAACCCCCACCTAGGATTACAAACAAAGCCATTTACTGGCCTACTTGGCAAGCCAAAGGAATTCGTACCATAGGACATGTCTCTAACCCTAGAACTGGTACCCTAGAGACCTTTGAAACAACTGTATGGTTAGCAAATTTGAACTGTCCAAATCTGAGTCCTGGAGATACCTCCAGCTCAGAGATACAATTATGGCTAGTAGGAGCAAAGTTGGGCTGACATCCACAAGCTCCCTCCCAGACCTGATCTCACAGTAGGCAGAGTGGCCTAAGGGGCTCAGTGGCAACATTTATAGTGCAGTGGTTTAAGGCTCTGAGCTGCAAACCTGGAGACCTGTGTTTGAATCCCACAGCCCTCACTTGCATACTGTGTGACCCAGAGCAAGTCGCTTAACTTCCTTGTGCTCCTAGGTCGCACCTGAAAACAAGCTTTGGCTTAATGTGCCTCTCCTAGTTAAACAATTTCCCCTTTCCCTATATGACTGACCTCACCCACAGCAGAACACAATGGGAAACTGAACTCAATATAACTATCCCACCAGCCAAGTGGTCTTCAATGCTCCTCACAGCCCATTCTGGGTTTAGAGACCTGTGATATCAGCTGATCAAAAAGAAGATTCTGCATAGGTGGTATCATACCCCACGTGTCCTCAGACAGCTAGGGATACTGAACATGGACCTTTGTTGGCACTGAAATCATGAGGTGGATTCACTTGTGCATGTCTTGTGGTCATGCCCTAATCTCTCCCCTTTCTTGACTCAGGTGAATGAACACTGTAGTAAAATGCTAGGAACTCAGGTCTGTTTCAACCCAATTTTCTGGCTCCTAGAAGACTTAGGTATAGTGAACCACATATCCTACCATCAAAAACAGTGGCTGCTGCCAGCATCGCTGGAAGCAAAATGGCAGATTCTTCTTAGGTGGTGAACCTCCTACCCTCCAAGTCTCCAAGTCTGGCTTGCAGCCTTACATAAACTATATGCATTTAACAAACCAAAATTTAGACAGATTTCATAAAATCTGGGGACCGTTCCTCTACTATCTGCTTTAAAAGGATCAAAAGGTGACACAGCAGAGTTTTGTTTTTTATTGCTGTTAATAGCATCCTTCAAGTACCAAATAGAAAACTTTTGTCATTGGTTTGTAAATTGGACGAAAAGTTGAAAAACGAGGGGATATGTGAGTGATAGAGTTATGTTCTAGCATGTTTATTTGGGAGCAGGTGCAGTTTTTGAGGGTGGTCCAATATGGCATCCAAGATTTTGCCAGGCAACAGTGTACCAGTTTTGGGCACTGTCTGGAAGTGAGACTATTGGGTGGTTGTACCCCCCTCAACCTCCACACACACAATGGATCATTTCATTTCGGGGGGGGCAAAGTGGCCCCGAACCCCTCCTCCCCACTCCTCCTACCTGTACTGTATGACTACTACAACTACAGCTAATAGCTGTAGTGCTTACAAGATCAAAGACGTCATCAGACTAAAACTGTTATGACACTGAAATCTCATCTAATGACATCACAATCTCAGAAACTGCACCCAAACCATTTATTTGTATCCTTTTCAAATTGTTTTGATTGTGTTGTTTTGTGACTGTTGTGATCATGTATTTCTTCAATAAAAATAATTAAAACAAAAATTGGCTTGTACAAATTATTTCTAAAACTTTGCTTAAAGGATCATTTTGAAAGAAACAAAAACATTTAAATGGGATTCACAATGGATTTGGCAGCCCTTAGGGCAGAATAGATAGTGAATCAAGACATTATGATGTCCACCTTAATTTAATCAATTGCAACCATGAACTGTTATGGTACTAGTGAAATGGAGAAGACAACCAGCAGAAGGACTGAAGAAACTGATATGGAGGGCCATCTCACATGTACTGAACAGAATTTAATCAACCTGAACATTCTATCAGAACTGTATGAAGGCAAAAATTAACTGGTGGAGGTCAGGCTCCCTGAACAAACAATTGCTTTTTGACAGTTCAGGTAGGCAGTTCAAAGAACTCAGAAATAAACTGTTTAAAACAAAATCTTCCTTTTCCCTCTTGTAGCAACACCAGTATTAAAACATTTCTAAATGCAGTGATGAAGGAGGTAGAAAAACTCATAGAAGTGGAGCCCACCTTTGTCTGCAGGACTTTGACAAAAGCAAATGGTTAGACCTTAGAGGAGCTCAGAAAAATGAAAGATGTAATAATTAAGCCTGCAGACAAGGATGGCAGCATGGTGTCCATGACAGCGAGTTCTGCCAGAAGCTGGTAATGGAATTACTTTCTATAGAAAGTGACTACAGGAAATTAATAGGTAATCCCCCTGCAGAATTCAAAAAGGAGGTCATGAGGTTGTTGGATACAGCAAGGGGTTTAGGACACATCACAGAAGAGAATTCTGCTTCATATGAAATAATAGTCCGATTGTACCCACACAAAAGTTTATCCAGAATCCACCAGGGAAAACCGTAGTCTCCAGTATGGCCTCCATGATGGATAATGTAAGCAAATATGTGTTTTCTTTTCCGAAACCCTCTGTAGTCTCATTACCATCACATATACAGGGCACCGCTGAACTACTGGAGAAGAAGGAAACAATTTCATGGGGAGCTAGCCCAGTGGTGTGGAGGGCTAAGGCACTAGATGCCTTACTTCCTACCACAGTGGCAACCTGTGTTCATGAACAGGAATGGGTTGCCGGGGGTCAGTGGGGTGGGAAAGGATTGTATTTCCAAAGGACTGCTGTCTTCTTGGAGGGAGATGACAAAGCCATCTTGGCCCATGACTGCCACCAGATGGAGGCCTGGTAGTAGTGCATGCATGAGTGACTAGAACCAGTGGGACCACTGATCTACAAGATATGTGTGCCTCCATGCACACTTACTACTATGATGCTGCAGCAGGGGCCAAGGTAGAAAATGGAAAAATTGAGGCTTGGGCTTTGTGAGGCCCTACCAGTGTCCCGGTGGTCTGCTCTGTCACTCTAGCTCAAGACTACACTGGGTATGTTTGTTGGAGGAGGTTAGGACAGCCATCCCTCTCCTGCCCTGCCACAGGGGAAATCCATGGGGGTCCATGCCTATGACTGGAGAGAATTAAGGCATGACTGTCAGGAACAGGGACAAGGCTAATAAGCCACCCAATACCTGCAAAGGAGGATAAAAAAAGAAACAATTTATTGAGACCACACATACCTATTTTTAGGTATAGACATTGAATATTTTTATACCTCTATAGAGCACATTCCAGATATAAGGGGATGTGAGCAGGAAAAGCCCTGTCAAAGATGAAATTGCAATTGAATTTATTCTTAAAGCATTATATTTTATCCTGACAGATAACTTTTTCAAATTTAACCAAAATTTCATTCTCCAAAATATATGGAACAGCAGTGGAAGACTCTATGGCCCCCACATTCATGAATCTTTTCCTGGGATACTGGGAGGAAATCCTAGTTCATAAGTTGGACAACAACAACCCAACACAGACCACATCAAACACTGTTTTCATTATATTGATGATGTGGTCTATGTGTGGGATGGCAGAGAGGAGAAGGTTGATAATTTTGTGCATGAGTTGAACACAAACAATTTTAACTTGAAGTTCACAAGCACAATTGGGAAAACAATTTTAAACATTTTGGATCTGACCCTAGAAGATGATTTGACCAAAATAAAATCAAAAAAACCTCTGCAAACCTACAGCTGGTAATACTTTGCTTAGTTTTGAAAACAGCCACCTGAAAAGGCTAATCTTCTCAATACTGCACAGCCAATTTCTAAGACTTTGCAGAAACTGGTCAGCTAAAAAAAACTTTGAAGTTAGTGCAGAGGACCTTAAAAATAGCTTTCTGACAGGGGGCTACAATAGGCACTTATAAAGGCCAAAGAAACTGACAGAGGCTGATTATTAACAGCTAAGAACAAAAAGGATGAAGATTTAAATAGCCAACTAGTCTCTTTTTGTAACAGAATGTAACAACTTGAGCGGTAAAAAAGGAACTGTTGTCCATCAATATTGGCTAATACTGAGGAATGACTCATGCCAAAGCAGTTGGCATAGTGCCTGAAATTTCATGCAGATGGGGTGCACACTTGAAGGATTGTTTGATGCATAGTCAGTATAGCAGTACATCACAGGTTACTGACAATAATTGGCTGCCACCACCACCAAAGGGGAATCTGAAATGTGGCAAATGTAATATTTGAAAATATTGCAATCAATCAAAAAGATTTGAACCACAACAGATACCCAAAAGGGTGCCTATCAGGGAATTTTTGAACTGTGGTTCAAAATTTGTAGTGTATGCCCTTTGATGCAATTGTGAAAAGGTGTGTGTGGGATGCACAATTTATCCCTTGCATGAAAGGATCCAGGGACATGTACAAGGTATAAAAATCCAAGATCTAATGCATCAGTAAACATACAGTTCCAGACTGTACATAACAGCAACCATGAAAATTCATGGCAATAGAGTGTGTTTGAGTGAGGAGGAGAGTACATAACAAACTGCAGAGAATTCTGCAATGGAAGACTTATTGGATTTTCATGTTAAATGCCTGAAATCTGTAGGTCTCATGGAAGAGGGGCACTGAAACCCCTTTTTGTAAAGGACCCCTTATAGCTCCATGGACTGTAAAACTATATACAGATTATATACATAAAAATGGTTTCTTCGTAAAGGTATACAACTATTCACGAAGTTAACACAGTGCAACCAATGGAATTGTGTCTACGGATTGCATCTTTAGATTTATTCATATGAATTGTTGTGCAGTATTCCACTGGTTTGTTCTAAACCAGAAGTTCTCACACTTTGTCATAGTGAGCCTCCCCCAAGCCTTGGAAAAGATCTTGAGCCTCCCCCCAATATAGAAATAATTTGGGGCCTCCCCATAGTTAGAACAACTATCATACTTTGCACATTACAGGAAGACTACAATGAAGTGCATGTGAGTAGTTGAGTGTATTCTCATCTTATTGACGCTGTTATTCTCCCTCTCTATAACCCCCCCCCCAGGTCAGCCTACTCACTCCACACTTCTGAGTTTTGGCCCTATTTACCCCTTACTGCAATACCTCCATGAATCAGACTATTTTCTTTGTCACTTTACCCTGCCCTTAAACACCTTCTCGGGGACCATTTTGCCCCTCCTGGCCTTGCTCCAGTATCTCTCTGCTTAGCATTTGTATTTGTGCTTTTCTGCAGCCAATATAATGGGTCAATTGTTATCTTGTTCCTATTCATTTGTATTATTTTGGATTTTATTTTGCAGTTTCCAAGAATTGTATTTCCTCCATTCAGATGTTCCTCATGTCATACCAGGAAACAAATGTTTGTTGAGTGTGTTTTCCTGGTAACCATTTTGTACATAAATTCACATGCCATTATTTGCTTTCAGTTTGCTGCATCCTTTCACACAAAGCATCCAAAACTTGACATTTAAATATAGTACATTTCAAGACTTGCTTGAGCCTCCCCGGGAACAGGTTGGGGCCTCCCCAGAGAGGCTGGCCTCACCATTTGAGAAACCATGTTCTAAACCCATTTACAGCATGGAGGGAGGGTCATAAAGAAATGTAAAACAAAAAGAGGGAGAGTCTCCATTCTATTGATTATATTAAGGGAAGGGCAGGATTGTAATATAGCAGGTTTCCCGCCATTATTTATAAGTTTGTCTAGTCTTGTTTTGAATTCATTTTTGTTTGTACTTACCACTACCTCTGTTGGCAAGGAGTTCCAGGGATTAACCACTCTTTGGGTAAAGAAATGGCTCTGGTTTGTTAATTTAAAGTTAGTTATTCACCTGTTTAAATTCTACATTTAATTCCACTACTTGGTACGGATCTCACATATCATATAGTATCAATAATTTGTCTCTCAGTCTGCATTGTTCCAAGGTCATAATATTAAGGTGTGATAGTCTGTTAGGGCATGTAAAATTTTTAATACAGTATATCTATTTTGTTGCTCTTCTTTGGACCTATTATTTTGTGTCTGTATGTTTTCTTTTTTAAGGATACTATACTGGGGGTAGCAAAATCTAAGTTTGGCCTCACATATACTCTGTATAGGGGAAATAGAACACTTTGATCCTTTGATTTAATGTTTCCTTTGTTTGCCCATATTTACTTCAGATGTTGATTGGGTTGTCTTTTTTTGTTTGCTTATTTGTCATACTAAAAGTCATTAGATACTATAAGTCTCTTTTGTCAGTTGTATTTTGGAGTGATTTGTCCACCTAGATTATATTTCTGTTGAACTGTTTTTCTCCCAGGTGCATCACCTTACACTTTTCAATATTAAACCTCATAGCCCATTCTTTTTCCCACTTGGTGATTTTGTTTGTGTCTTCTTGAATTATGGATCACTGTGATTCTGTTTGTGTAAGCCTGCCAAATATAGTAACAGCCATGTATTTTACAGACCAGACATTTACATTTCTTGTTTATTCAGCTATAAATATCTGAAAGATGACAGGCCCTGAAACAGACCACTGTGGTACCGAGTTGGTAACGTTGTTGCTATTTGAAGGATGGTCATTGATAATGAGACATTGTGTTCATTCCACTAGCCAGTTAATGATCCAAATGATTAATTCTGTGTCAATATTCAGCTATTTCATTTTCTGGATTATTGTCCTTTGTTCAGATCGAGATATATGACATAACAGGGTGTTGTTTTATCTAATGTTTTGCTGATTATCTCATAAAAAGCATAACATGTTCTTTATACATGATCTTCCAGATGTTAACCCTTGTTTCTCTTTGTCCCTGGATCCCCACCCAGAAAATAAACCATGCCACTGCTTGTTAAGTTTGGGTGCTCGCTGGTAACATTTATTTGTAATGCATCATAATAATAATCAAACATTACATCCCATGCATTCTAACATTTCATATTTACAATTTGGTCATAACAGTCCCATATCACATCTAGGACATAGCAGTCCTGTCTTCCCTCTCGAGTGGTTCTTCTTCTTGCTCTGCTCTTCTTCCGCCCTTGCTTCTCAGGGTTCAGACACTCTGATCCGGCCCCCCCCCTTTTAGCACCATAAACTGGGTACCACTTTACCCAGACCACTCACCCTAACTAAGTGTGGACACATCGATCCATCCCCAGTTCTATATCCTCCTCCTCCCCATTACTCCCATGCTTGTTCCTTGTCCGCAGCACTCAGGGTACCTACCTCCCCCTGCCTAACTGCCCCATTTTTCCTTCTTGCTCCCACCCTCCTTTGTTCTCCTTTGTACTCCTGCACCAGCAGGGCTTCACCAGCCCGCCGCCCTCCTGCCGCTCCTTCTGCTGCTCACCTGCCCCTTGCTGGCCACCCTTGTGCCTTCGCCTGTCTTACTGCCTATTACACATCCCCCTTTTCCCTGTAGATGGGTGAGTGGGTGGGGAATTACAGCAGGAAAAAAGGGCTATCCCAGGGCTACCTGTCCTTAAGAAGCCCTCAGGGACCCTGCACCTGCCCCCCCTTCTGTGGCCCCTCTCCCTTGGCCAGTAGCCAATGAGCAACCTGGTGGCCATGCCCCCACTGACATCATAAGCCCTCCCCTGCCCCATCCCCCCCTTTCCTCCACCTTTTATTTCTGGCTGCCTCCAGAATAACCTGGCTTGCCTTTTATTGGCAAGCCCCATTGCCCCTGGATCCCCATCCAGAAAATAAACCATGCCACTGCTTGTTAAGTTTGGATACTCACAGGCAACATTTATTTATAATGCAGCATAATAATAATCAAACATTACATCCCATGCATTCTAACATTTCATATTTACAATTTGGACATAACAGTCCCACATCACATCTAGGACATAGCAGTCCTGTCTTCCCTCTCGAGTAGTTCTTCTTGCTCCACTCTTCTTCTGCCCTTGCTTCTCAGGGTTCGGACACTCTGATCTGGCCCCCCTTTTTAGCACCATAAACCAGGTACCACCTTACCTGGACCACTCACCCCCACTAGGTGTGGACACTTCGATCCATCTCCTAGTTCTATATCCCTCCCCCCTCCCCCATTACTCCCACACCTGGGCTCTTTGTCCCAAGCACGTGGTACCTACCCCCTCCCCTGCCTAACTGCCCCCCTTTTATGTTTGCTTGTGTGCATGCACAAGAAACATTATGTGACAGCTTAGGAGAGAAGCTGGTTAGGGAGGTGCGGCAGTGTAGCAGCCAAGGGAGGCACAGCATTTTGGGGCTTGGCCATGGTGCACCAATGGAGGCACAGTGTGCTGATGACACTGGCTTCCAGAAGGTGCACCAACTTGTAACGTTTTTGCTGCAGCAATCAAGGGCCACCTCGTCATTGCAGCATCAGCGATTCGCTGCAGTGAGGGAGTGATCCGTCATTGCTGGGCGGAACGTTGCTGCTGTAATATTGTTTGTGAACATGGCAGCAAGTTGCATGTTCTCGAACAATATTACTGTGGCCCCAGTGCCGAGGGTGCCCAATCCCCTCGGCAGCATGTGCCTCCAAACAGTCTTTGTCTGCCGATGGGGGAGCCCACTCCCATCAGCATGATGTCCCTCCATTTTCTTGTGTGCCGACGGGTACCCAATCACCATCGGCATGATGGTGCCCCCTCTTGTGTGCTGGACGGGGAGTCCAAACCCCATCGGCATACTGCCCCGCCCCATTTTCTTGTGTGCCAATGGGGTTCCTAATCCCGTCCGCACAGCTGCCCCCTAAAGATTCTCCTTGGCATGCTGGGAGCCCACCCCAGCGAGCCAAATGCCTGTAATGTAAAAACTGTCCAACGTTGTCTTTTTTTTGTTTGTTTTGTATCTGAAAAGCAGAAAACGGTCCCTCGCAGTCTCCAGGGCCCCCCTCCCACAACCCGCACCCACCCTCTGCACACCTTACCTTCCCAGACGCCCCCACCCCATACTTACCTCCGGAGTCTGGCGCGACAATCTTCGGTGGACCGGGAACACGTCTGCACTCTTCAAAGCCAACCACGAACTGAGGAAATGCCGGTAAGCTGTATAATGGGATAGATTGGGTTTTTTCAACTTTGGTGCATATCTCGGGCATTTTTTGAAATTTTGGCACCAAATTTTCAACATGGGGTTTTGGGACCCTCCTCATGAATTCTGTCACTATCATGACGTTAAACGGGCCTGAAGGGTGATTTCGCGGTCACTACACAGAATCACCTTTCAGGACCGATTAATGAAATGACAGTGCCAGTGTTCATGGGGGCTCAAAAGTTTATGTTGCAAATTTGGTGAATATATCCTCAAAATGACTGTTTTATGAGCGATATGCAGTTCTATGCACACTCATAAGTTCGCAAATTTGTATCGCAGACCTATATTTTTAACATTGCCATTTTATCACACCTACTTATGAGCAGTACAGCTGTCATTTTTCACATCTCGCCCAAAATGTGTTTCCACGCATATAGCGCACAATGGCGCAGTCGGTGTACGAAATCAATGTTTGGGACACATTAAGAAAATAACAGTGACACTGTTCACGAGCAGAGGTCTTAAAATGGCTATTTTGAAAATTTGGTGAAATAAATCCTAAAAATGACTGTGTTATGAGCGTTCATTGTGCAGTTCCTACGCATACGCGTAAGTTTGTGAATTTGTAACATTTGCACTCCAGATTTTGAACATTGCCATTTTATCACACCTGCTTATGAGCAGTACAGCTGTCATTTTTCACATCTTGCCCAAAATGTGTTTCTACGCATGTAGCTCACAATGGCACAGTTGGTGTGCGAAATAAATGCTTGGGATACATTAAGAAAATCACAGTGACACTGTTCATGAGCAGAGGTCTTAAAATGGCTATGTTGAAAATTTGGTGAAAAAATTCCTAAAAATGACTGTTTTACAAGTGTGCATTGCACAGTTTGTATGCTCACTCGTACCTTCGCACATTTGCAATATTCTCACTCCAGATTGTCAGCATTGCCATTTTTCCAAACCTCCTTATGAACAGTACAGCTGTCATTTTTCACATCCTGGCCGAAATGTGTTTTCGCACTTCCAGCACAAAATGGCGCGGTCACTGTAGTACATCACTGTTTGGGATACATTATAAAAATCACAGTGACACTGTTCATTAGCAGAGGTCTTAAAATGGCTATGTTGAAAATTTGGTGAAAAAATCCACATCCCACATCCAACCTGGTACCTTGGTCTGGGTAGGTGAGGCCTGGGGTGCCAACTCCCGGAACCGTCTTATCTGAAAACAAGAGAGACAATCAGCCAACTCATTCCAAACCCCCTCTATGTGTTGCGCCCTGAAAGACAGGTTCCATCGCAGCCCCAGCAACACCAGGCACCTCATAACCCATCCCACTGAGTCTGTCCGGCCACTCTGCCTGTTAATCACCTCCACTACTCCCTTATTATTGCACCAGAATGAAATTCACCACCCCGCCATCCGCTCTCCCCAGATCTCCAAAGCCACCCAAATGGGAAAGATTTCTAAAAACATGATGTCGTTAGTCCATCCCCATTCTTTCCACTGGACTGGCCATCCCTCCAAGATCCATTCACCTTGAAAGTAGGCCCCAATACCAAAACCCCCGGCCATGTCTGTGTACAGCTCGAGGTCCATGTTGTGGGCCCATTCCTCTTGTCAGAACATCACCCCATTTTATGACTCCAGAAAGACCTCCCAAACCTGAAGATCCTCCTGCACTGTTTTGTTGATATCCACCCAATAATGAGGAGGCCTGGCCTTGCCTGTGACCCTGGCCAGCCTCCTCATAAATGCCCTGCCTGGGCTTATAGCCTTGCAGGCAAAATTAAGTTGCTTCAGCAGCTGTTGTACCTGTACCAGCAGCACCTTCCTCCCCCCCCCCCCACCAGTGATAGCAAATCTCTTAAATTGGACACTTTATCCCCTGGCAGGAAGAAATACTTCTGCTCAGTGTCTACCTTGATCCCTAGGTACTCCAGCTGGTGGGCTGGCCCCTCTGTCTTCCCCACTGCCAATGGGATCCTGATGACCCTGCACATGTCCTGAAAGTCCTCCAGCATCTGCTGGACCTCCTCTTGGATGTCTCCTATCAATAGAAAGTCATCCAAGTAATGGACCACCCTCCTAAGCCCATATCGATGCCCAAACACCCACTGTAGCCATGAGCTGAATGTCTCAAAAGTTGAGCACGCCACTGAGCACCCCATGGGCATGACTTTGTCAAAATACAACCCACCCTCAAATTGGAAACCTAGCAAATCCCAGTCCTCAGGCTGGACTGGTAGCAGCCGGAAGGCAGACTCAATATCCGTCTTCACCAGTCATGCCCCCTCAGCTACTCAGATTAACTTTATCACCTGATCCAGTGATGCATAGGATACCATGCTCAATGTCTCCAGTATCCCCTCATTCACTGACCCCCCCCAATCCGGATATGACAAGTGGTGTATGAGCCAGAACTCGCAGACTTGTTTCTTAGGCACCACTCCTAATGGTGACACCTGGAATTCCTTGCAGGGGGGTCAGCCAGGGGCCCCACCACCCTCCCTGACCTGGCTTCCTTCACAATATTATTCCACACTATGTCCTCCTTCCCTTTTACCAAGCCAAGTTCTTTGCCCACATGCCCACCCTCACCCCCTCAAACCGCAGTAGAAAACCTGTTTTAAAACCCATCCATAACAGCTCCACCTCATCCTTCTGGGTGTAACCCTCCATCCAAGTCTCCACCACCCCCAAGCTGATGGGGGTGAGGGCTAGAGGATCTCCCCACTGCCCTTCACTTGCTCCTGTTCTAATTCCACCCATAGTTGGAGGTGTATCCTCCTCTCCCAGGTCTGCTTTTTCCCCTTCCAGATCCCCGGCCCCCCCAAAAGGACTGTTCCTGTGGTTGGCCCATGCCTGCCCTCCTCTTTCACCCCCATTGCCTGCAGCCAGTGGCTGGGTCACGAACCCATAACATGCACAGGCATAACGGAAATTGCAACTAGGCCAGGTGCACAATGCCCTGTTGTACACCCAGCATGCTTTGGCCCCCGTCACCGGGGCTGCTCGCTTCGCCTGGTCTGTCACCTGCTCCCCTGTTGCTGCTGACTGCATCCTGACCCATAGTACCACATGGGTGCAATCCCATCTCAGATCGCCCTTAGCTGCCATTCTCTTCCAGAATGCTTCATCATACTTGAGCCACCCAAAACCCAACTTCACTTTGTATACGTCCCTTATGATTATCATGTACGTTAGCAGGGGGATTGCCAGATCCAGCTGTTTCTCCAGTACCAGTGCACTGTAAATAATGAAACCAGCCTGCCATGTATCTATGCTTTTCCCTTTAAAGTGGATTTCCTTGGTTTTGTGGCCCACGATTGCTAATGCCACTGCCATTACCGACTTGCCCACTGACTCCCTTTGCTCATATTTTTTGGCTGTCTCCTCATCTACCAAACCAAATATGTCCATGTACTCCACCTTCCAAGTCTTATCCTTTATGGAGGCCAGTACGTGGTCACCCAGCGTGAAACCAGGTGGCCCATGATACACTTTTCACCCTTCATCCATGGGGCCCGCTTTGTGCATCCCGGGTTTTTTCCCCATCCTTAATGGTAATCAAGGGCTGCTCCAGCTTTGCCATCCCATCTTCCCCCATATCCCCCAACAAGCTTTCGATATAATCCTTTAGCTCCACCTCATTACTCATGTCCACACCATCCTTACCCCCGTCCGGTATGGGCCCCACAAGTTCTGGAGTGGGGTCGACCCCCATCCTGTGCCCCACAGGGTGGGCTGGGCACCACCCGCCTCGGCCTCTTGTTCCCTTTGTCAGCGCAGGCCCTCTTGCCTCTCTCCTTTCTCTTGGCCTCCTCCTCTGCTTTCCTCTTCTTCACAGCCTCCACCAAGGTAGTCATCTGTGCCATAAGCTTCACTGCCTCCATCAGCATGAATGCGCTTGACACTGGGGCTCTCTTGGGTGCCATTCTTTCTGTAGGCCTGGGCTGCACAACAAGATGAAAAGATCATATCATTGTTCCCACCTTGGCCCTTTGGGCCCACTCTCCCCATGTGCAGGCCTTTTGCTCTATGTTATTCCGATATTTTTTTGGACCCCCCGCATGGCTAATGCCCCTGTGGGCCATTCCCTTCACTGCCATGACCCTGTGAAGCCCCTGTGGTCCACATTTTACTTTGCAGTGACCCAGTACCGACCCTGGGTCCCCTGTGCCATGCCAGAGTTCTCACCTTCCATGCTTCCCAGGGCCCTCCCAAGTCCCCGCTTGTTCCCTCCCACCCTCCTGCTTGCAGGCTTCCTTCCTGCTCCATTGGACCGCCCCACCAGCTGTCTTGGTGGCTACCCTTCTCAGTGATCCCCTTTACCGAAATCTTTATTTACCATTCGTTGTTTGTTTCTTGTCTTTACACACTGTTTTGTTTTTATATATATTCTGGTGGCCTGGCCTCAGCCGCCTTTTCCCCAGGCCATCCACCACTCCGGATCAGGCCAATGCTCTGCCTCCTGGGCCTCCCGGCCCACCCTTCCGCCCTCTTGCCACGTGGTGGTGGGTCCAGCCATGCCCTTCAAAAACGTGGTCCCTGCCCCAATTTTCTGTGCACCTGCAGTGGCTCGATGGCCCTCTCACAGCTGATCCAGATAAGGAAAGCCAATGAAACCACTGTGATCAATCCTTGTTAGTGTTACTCCCCCAGAACACAACCTTGCAAAAATGTGCCCGCCTGCAGTGTCTCGATGGCCGTCTCACAGCTCAACCAGGGGAACCAGAGTAGGAAAACCAATGACAGCTGAAATCAGTCCTTTTTAACATTACTCCCCCAGAACAACAACCTTGCAAAAGTGTACCCCTCCAGGCCTACCTACCCAGATCCTTACTGTTCCGATTTGGGTCTGCGCAGTGGCCCACCTAGCCCCTCTCCTCTACCAGCCACACAAACCAGCAAACTGTCCTTTTGCACTGTGCCACATGGCTGGGCACTCCAGTTCATTGGTCACAGGCCCACCATCCATCGCCATGCCTCCTTGCCCGTGCCGTCGACCACAGTCCCTCTCCAAGCCACAAGGCTTTCGCTGAGGCCTACTCCGTGACTCTCGCCCCCTATACCGGCCATAAGCTCGAAAGTATTCCACAAATGTCCCCATTCTCTGACACAATGTGAGCTTTCCTTGTAACGAGCCACACAAAAACTTCTTGCCCTTTCATTCCCCGCTGCTCCAAAACCGTCTGCTCATCCGTTCTTGCTGACAAACCAGATGCCCCGCTAATGCCATGTGGCTTCACCCTCAAGCTGCCTCCCACCTTAGAAAAGGCAAACCTCCATCCCAGTAAGCCACACAAAAATGCTGTCTGCGCCCAGCCACTCCCTAGGCCCACCACACCATGCTGTGGCCTGCATTTTTTCCCCTGGTCAGCATCCACCTTCTGACCATCCACAATCGCTCCCCATGGCATCCCCACTGCTATCCCCTCACTTGGGCACCCTGTTGCCCATCGCCTGGCTGGCTCCTCATGGCGCCTGCCACCATCTTACACCAAAACCTTCCCGACCTTTGCTATTTAAGTTGGGCCCTCCTGGCCACCTTGTGCTTGATCTGCCCCCACGCGACCCCCTTGCCACCATCCTTGCACCTCAGTACTCTTCCGTTCCACCCAAAAACAGATCCATGCAGCTCCTACTGCCACCCGCTAGGCCTGCTTCACCCTGCTCTCAGGCACTTTGTGGTCAGCAGGAAAAGCAGTGCCCCTTCTGGTAACAACAACACCCACTCCTCATACTTTGCTGAGAAACCTTGTAGCAAGCTGCACTTGGAATTAAACCAAAACTTTTCTTACTGTTGCTGCCAGCGATGTGCTGTAGTTCCTTGGAATCACAGCAAGAAAAGAGGGTTATCCCTGGGCTACCTGTCCTTAAGAAGCCCTCAGGGACCCTGCACCTGTCCCCCCTTCCATGGGCCCCTCCTCCTTGGCCAGTAGTCAATGAGCAACCTGGTGACCATGTCCCCTCTGATGTCATAACCCCTCCCCTGCCCCATCCCCCCTTTCCTCTGCCTTTTATTTCTGGCTGTCTCCCAGGACAACCTGGCTTGCCTTTTATTGGCAAGCCCCATTATCTGTTTTTTTTTATCTAATTATTTATTATTTCTTTTAGAAATCATTTTAACATTTTCCCAGGGATGGATGTGAGGCTTATCAGTCTGTAATTGCTTGGATCTTGTTTGTCTCTTTTTTAATATATTGGCATTACATTCACTTTTTCCCATCTGATGGTATGTGTCCTGTCCTGTATTTAGTGATTTTGTTTTAAAGATAAAGTTTAGTGGTAGTAGTATCTGGTCACACACTATTTTCAAAATGTTACAAGTTATGGTGTCTGGTTTGGGGGAAAGTCTGATTTTAGACTCTTAATTATATCCTTTATTTGTTCAGTTGACATAGAATATTTTAGTATTGTACTGTCTTGTATCTAAGGTACTGTTTTGGAATTAGTAGAGTATATGGAACAAAAATATTTATTTAATATTCTGTCATTTCATTTAGATTACTAGTTGTATAATTATCATATTGATTAGACCTATTGTTTTCCTTTGATTTTTTTTTAGTGAGTTAATGTAGCTGTATAGTGTTTCATTGTTTCCTTTCAGCCAAGCTTCTAAGTCATAATTCCTCACATGATGAGATCTCCTCACTTTGACCACTAAAACCAGAGATTTCACAGGTCCTTAATGTACTGTATATGCCTAACTGAATTTAAATGCACTAGAAATGCATTGCTAAAGTCTTTTAAAGACAGGAGGAACATTATGTTGTTTCTGATGATTTCAAGGACATGAACTGGTGTCATAAAAAGTAGGGGAGATGTCAAAAAAGGGCAAAAGCAGTGAGACTCCCTGAAAATAGGGAGACTTGGAAGGTATGACTTTGTTTGCATTCTTTGCTAGATTTATTCCATATCTCTTTTTGTTTTCTAATTCTATGTTTTGATTTTTAATGCTGCTTTATAATGTTTCCAAGTGTCATTATTTCTATTACTCTTGTATGTTTTTTATGCTTTGTTCTTTTTGTTGATTACATACTTTACCTTTTTCATTAGCCACTTTGGTCTGCTGTTATTTCCTCCATACTTTTTAATTTTTGGAATACAGTTTTAGCTTATATTTGATATTACTTTTTTAGGCGTTTCCCACATTTCCTATATATATATTTGTTGTTGAGAATTTCTTCCCAATTGATGTTTTAGGTTGTTTTAATATCTTTTAAGTCTGCTTTGCTGTGCAGGTATATTTCCATTTCATCAATAATTATGTTCTGGTGCTTCATTATCTTAAATTGTACTGTGTTACTATCATGTCTTTCTAATGGAGGTCTGGCGATAACATTCCCTTATAGTTACAGTATCAGATGACAGCACTCAGTCCAGAATATTTTTTTTTGTCCAAGTCCAGGACATTTTTTGTCTAATTAGACTTGCTACATATTGTGTGAGTCTTAGTTGTTCACACTTATTAACGAAAGTTCTTTCCTACTGTAGAATGGGTAGTCTTTTTGCTCTAAATGATATCTGTAAGGTTTACATAGCCCATAATTATAGTTTCTCCAAATTCACATGCAGTTTCCATTTCTTGCACTATATTTTCTGAATTTTCTGGGGATGTGTCTGGGGGTCTGTAGACAAATCCTGTGATTAAAGGTGTGGATTTTGGCATGTTTAGTATAAACCATAATGTTTCAGTGTTTATGTTCTCTCTTTTTATTTTTGCCATAGTATCTATTACACTATGGTTTAGATATGAACTTGGCAAGAGTTGGGTAACTTTTTCTAACTTTGCCTAAGCCCTTTATCTTGTCTTATATTTCTAGATTTGATCTCTTAGCCTGACTCAGTGAACTCCTGTTTCCATACTGCCCTTCTTGCCCTCTCTTCTCCTCCAAAGTGGCCCTCCTAGTGGTTCCCAAGGCTAGGCTAAACACATCACGGGATCACACTTTTGAAGTTGTGGATCCTACCCTGTGAAACTAACTTCCCAGATCCCTGAGGGAGGCCACCTCAATAGAGGCCTTTAAGAGGGGCCATAAGACTCAATTATTTAGAGAGGATTTTAATTTGATCTCATCCTCACTGGCTCTTTTGAATCAAATACTGTATTTAATTTATTTATACTCTTTTATATTAATTCTGAAGTTTTAATTTGCCTAGTCTGGAATTATATTTGTAGGTTTTAAATTATCTACTACACTCAGAATCTTCAGGAGTGGGTGCTCAACAAATACATATACTACTAAATCTGCTGCTGCTACTACTACTACTGGGTTCTGCAAATTAATTAAATTTTGATATCTGAATATAAGAAAATGTTTTGTAAAAACTGAACATGGTTTTAATGAATGGAATAGTTAACATTTATTAATATGCCTCTGTACTTATGTAATATCGCTAGGCATGGATTTTGTACATGCTCACTCTCTTGTTTTACACATTTTCACTTTATTTTTCTCACAAGGTTTACTTATTTGTTTGTTAACTAAACAGTTAAACAATGTTTGACTTCTGCTACTGCCATTACTGCTTCAAATTATAAGACGTCCACATTAACTAGGATGATGTTAGCAGCTGCTAGTAATATAAATGGGCTGTCAATCTATTTCGAAGCCTGCCCTCTGATGAAGACACTTGGTCAAAGCACTAAGGTAGCTAACCTGCAGTTCAGATTTTTATCTGCACATGATTTCATTAGGCAATAAATTAGCTTAATCAGTTTAGTTGCAGTAATTGTCTGCCTCAGTGTGCTTTTTAGTGTGCTATTTTTTTGTTTTTCATTGCTGTTTGTGGAATAGAACTTCCTCCAAGCTTCAACTTGGACTGGTACTAGAAAGAGCTCACAGGACCAGTTTTAGACCAAACTGCGCCCCAAACAGAAATATTTGTTGTGCCCTCTTCATTGCTTTCACCACCTCCCTCTCCTCACTTTTGCCCCACCCACATCCAAAAAGTGGTATATATGCTATGAATACAAAGGCAGCAACAACAATCTTGGTTTTTATATTAACACTTTCTGCATTTCAAGCTGATTTCTGCTTGTGTATTTTAATTTAGTGCACCCCTTCTGAGCTGTTGCCCAAAATGGCTGCATGGTTTGCTTGTGCCTAACATTGCCTGTGAGCATGGATATTTCTCTGGGTTGGATTAAGTGGATCTGCACTTCACCAACATGGACCACACCTACATATGGCCCACAGAAGATAATGTTGCCCAAAATGGTATAGCACCATGTCTCCAGATGGCTATATTCAGCGTGAGAATGCAAATGAGCTCATTTGGCATACAAGGCACTTAGGACTCATCTGTTTGCCCATTATGGGCTCATCTGCATGTGGTGCAGCAGCCCAAAATTGCCCATCCTTGCATAATCCAGGATTTCCTGGTGGCGTAGTGGTTCCCCATCTCTGAACACCCATTCTTCTGTAATCCATTAGTCCCTGGTGGTATAGTGGTCCCTCACCCACCCACCATTCACCAACCCCCACCCACTGAGGATCCCTGCCCTGCACCCCATCACCCTGCTTGCCATTCTCCATGAAATCAGTGACTGGCACAGCCCTTCTCTCAAATCCTCTGAAAGCCACCATCTGACAGTAACAGAGCACAGTCACTGAATGGTCAGGGGTGTGGGGGGCCACTGTACCACCAGGTAATAGTGAATTACAGAAGGATGGGATTCGAGGGGGACCACTATACCACAAAAAATACTGGCTTACAGAACTATGGGTGTTTAGAGGTGGAGGAACCACTTGATATGGGGGCAGGCAATATTTATTATCTCAGATATAGTGGAGTGCTAGCATTTTGCTGCTGTTTCTGGGTTTGTTTTTTACCAGCACCCAGTCTTTTCCATGAGTGCAACCTTGTTCTGCAGTACTGGGCCAGCAGTTGCAGTACAGCTGCTCTGTCTTCGGGGGTGAGGGGGTGGGTTTAGTGCCCACAAAAGACATGCTTTTTGGCAGTGGTAAACAGTAACACTCTGTGGGCCATTTACTGCCACCACAAACCTTTGAATATACTGCTGCACCAGTATGCATGAGGAACCCCTCATTTGCTTTTGCATAGGTGCAGCAGTATGGGTGGTGCCTTGGCACTGCTGGGTTTGGACAGTGCTCCAGCGGCCTCAGAACATGGCTCCATCCAGACTACCAGCACAAATCCAGATTATCACCAGTGCTGACCATAGAATATGGGGGACATGATGTGTACAGTATGTTAGTCCCATTTAACCTCTCTTTTCTATAGCTTATTTGTACCTAATAGCATATAATCCTAGGCAGCTCAAACCCTGTCACCAAATTCTCTATAGGCCCCCAACCAGAGAACCAGTGACTGGGGAGCCGGGAAGCTGGAGAGCAGGCCCAAAATCCTGTTGCTATTTCTTGTACATTTAAGGAAAACAGCTAAACAAAGAAAACCCAAAGAGTTTAAACAATGAAGTACAAGATATATAATAAAGAATATATAAAAAAAAATTTAAGCAAACTAAAAAGTTGGGTTTATACAAAAACAATTCAGCACACTACTGCTACTGCTCTGGAGCGTAGTCATATCCTGTATCCATATATAACTATACTTTTTCTCAGCATTTTGCATTTGCATGAGGAATATTGCTCTAAGGTACATCTACTACTATACAAGAGGTGCAAAAATTGAATTACCTGATTGTTCATCTGGCATGTTTGCCTGTCCGTAATTCACACCATAACTCATGGGTAAAATTCAAGCAGACCAAATTACCTTAAAAAAAATCGGTGCCGTCTGTACCCCTGAAAAGTTTCAAATCGGTTGCCATCTTGCTGCTTATTAACAAATCAAAAGCAAACCAAAACCATGATTTTTATGCTAAAATACCAAAATATATATAAAAAAAGTAGCACTCAAAATGCACAAAGCAGGCTACCATTGAGCTCAAGTGTTATGTTTTACCACTTATATGCAATACCTTGAAAACAGACTCCAGGCCACACTCAGACCATGGCTCTTCCTCAACTCCATGCTGCCTACTGACCAATGCTCACCCACACTACACTTCTTTAACAGCGGCAGCACCTACCTGGCCCAATCACAACCCCTTCACCACACTCTGATCATGTAAAGCTGGTTCCCTGAAAAAAATGCAGCAGCTCCTACCTCACGATTAGTATTTTTTAAACTTTAGTTCAGCTACTCACAGGACTCTCCTTATCATTATCGCTCCCTATAATTACCCAGCACTTCCTTATGGTGATCAATCACACTGCCTAGCACTTCCCTTCACAATGCAGAAAGCGTTCTACTGATTAAAAAAAAAAACACAATAAAAAAAAAGAAAAAAACAACTTCTGTGTATCTCTGTGTGTCTGGTAATGTTTTTTGGGGGGGCGGTCAGCAATGTTGTGGGGGCATGGCTCCTTCCATGTTCTACCTAGCAACACAGGACTACTGGTTTAGGGAGGAAGGATATAAATACAAACAGCAAACAAAAAAAGATTAAAGAAAAACAACACTTTTACATTGTATTATCCCAATAATCAATGGAAGGATTGGGGTTATGGTGGGATTTATTCACTTCTAGTGTGGTTAAGTTACTCAGCCAGCAGTCTCATGACCAAATGACACCACATGTGGGTAAATCCCACCAAAATCCACACCCTGCTGTGGATTATTGCTAAATTATTGCTTCCATTCCCTTACAATTTCTTAAGCTAAACACTTGATAATATTGTACATACATTTAGGCATTTTTTTCCATTTCATTCCAACATTTTCAGCATTTTAATCAGCTTTATCAAAATGCCGCTATAAGAGAAACATTACCAAGGCAACACAGCAGGTCAAGACGGGGTAGGAGGGATTGTATAAGGTAAAGTAAGGGAAAGGGTAGCTGTCAACAATGCAGGAAATACCAGAGAAAACACTAGGAGCAGGTAACATCATCATAATCTTTCAAAACAGAATATAATGGTATTGGAACTGAGTATATTAAACAAAGGACTGCTGTTTGTTTCTACTGCTGATTTGGATTTTTTTTGAAACTATGATAGACTTATTAATACTATGCCATATTGCAGATCATATTAGTCACTACACCATGGCAATCAAAATGGGCAGAGACACAGGGGCCAGGATAAAATAAGACAATTGGAATTCCACTAAGGACACCATACTAGCCTGTACATCACTCCTGGTAGAAGAAAAAATAGAGACTACTCCACAGGTAAATAACTGCTAACTCTTCTACTGTTATATTTAACAGAAAAAAAGCATATTTTCTGTCCACCTCAAAATCTGCCAGTTTCAGTTTGTCAGACACTGCGTGAAAAACATATTGAGTGACTGAGTAAATCAGAATTTATTCCTTGCTATGTGAATGTATCTAATGAGGATAGAACAACCTTAAATAGTCTGAGGAAGCATTGAAATTCTCTACCATCAATGATTTAACTATGACTTACACTTCCTCTGCTACCATTCATCTACTATGAAACCTAGTTTTTAATTTTATGATACTGCACCTTAGCTAGTGATGCAATAATGCACAGTGATGTATCATTTTGTCCCTCTAATAATTGTTACCGGTTTTTTTTTTCTTGGCTCCTCCATTATTACTGCTATGCACCTTACTATGTAAAATGTATTATCCACTGATACTATTATGCATAAATCTATGTAATATGAATTTTTGTTGTTTATCCTTGATTCTAAACCCTTTGAAAATAGGCGCTGCCTGAAGGGTTTTATGAGTAATTAAACTATAAAGAAATAAATTACTGTTAACTTGTCAGAAAAGGGGTGTTGTGTGGTGGTCATGGACACCAAGCTTTATATAAAGATGGTAGAATACTAGGTATCCTAAGCTGAATTTTATAAACCTTCGAGTTCTGTCCCCATGCCTTACCTCTACATAAGACCGATGATTTCATCTTGTGTGTTAATTTTGAAGGGTTCATTAAACAACTTGAAAAAAAGTTATTTTTTTTTACTTTGCAACATCCACTGAGGGCACATTCATACATTTTGCCCAAAGTGCATGAATTATTGAGAAAACACACAGACAAACAAAAAATCTCCATGGTGAGTAGTTTAATGGAACCATTAGCTAAATTCATTAATGAACACATTAAAACTATTGCTAAAAAACTGCCTTCCTTTGCATTAGACACAGGTTACATGTGGAGATTGCTGGAGGGGCCGGTTTCTTGGTATAAATTCATTAGTTTCTACTAGCACTCCTGGCACTTATCCTCAGATCTGTATTCACTCTGTATGAAACTCCTGACTTCTTTCCTGATAGAATTTTATTTTTCATTTTATTTTTTTTATTTTCAAAGTGTTGAAATATAGCCAGACAGTGCCTGGGTCAGCATTCCTTCATCATTCTTCTATGATTGTACTGCTTACTACCTTCTTATGTCCTGCATGCCAGCTCATGGCCTTTTAAACAATATTTTAACTCTCTCTACAAAGGGTAGTCTGTATCAGGGGGAAAAAAGAGGGACATGTGCATGTGACATGTGCACAAATGTGCTGATATTTCATTGTCCAGTGGATAACTACTTCATCACTAATGTAATGTGCCTTAAACATCCTACTTATACACCCACCCTAGAGCACACCTTTAACCTCTTCCTGAAACCAGCCCTTATGACCTCTGTGTCTGCTAACTGTGGCCCCATCACTGAACACCTTTGACTGTACTGTTTACATTATCTATGGAGTCTAGTGATCCCCCCAAACACCCCAACTGTACTTTTCACACAGTGTGTCACTGTAAAGAGCAAGGAGGACATCAGGGGAACCACAAGTTCCACTTAATCTATCTGGTTAATCTAAAAGTAAAAATTGGGGAGACAAAATAATTACCCAGGGAGGAACCACAGGACTGCTGACAGCTTGTCTTAGCTTATCAGAGAACGTAGTGGCATGGGCTTTGTGAATGTTAATTTCTGCAAGTGGTATTCTGGAGGCATTACCTATTATCTTACCAAAATATTTTTAGAAAATCCAGCCAATAATAATGTTTGGTATTTCCAGTGAAATTTTAAAACTACTGAACCAATGTTTTCTAGTTTTGCTAGATTCCAAGGTACTTGATATTGGATATGCATGACAAATGTCAGGTCAATACCTGCAAGGGAAACAGAAACATACAATTTGTTGGCAGATAAGGATTGCTTGGCCTTCCCAGTGTGCTATATGATAAGCTGAGCTGAGCTGTTTGCAGTTCTGTGGTTCCTCCCTTGGTGACTATATTGTTCCACCCCCTTTTTTTAATCTTTATTTGACCAGATAGACTTAGTGTTACTGCTGGTTCCCCTGCTATCCTCCTTGTTATTTACAGTGACACACTCCCTAAAAAGAACAGTCAGAGTATTCGGGGGTGGGGGCCTAATAGACACCAGGGAAAATGTAAACAGTACAGTAAGGGGTGTTTGGAAAATGGGGGGGCCATGGTTGGGAGCACTGTGGTCATAAGGACTAGGTTTAGGAGGCAGTAATTAGCCCAGCACTGACAGTTACTTATACCTCCCAAAATCTGCCAATTTTCCAGTGCACCTATATTTATTTATTTATTTATTAGCTTTTGGTGACTGGGTAAGTGCATCAGGCTATTTGACCTGCCTATTTTCAAGCATGACCCAGGAGAGTACAGAACACAGAGATACAAAATAAACAGTAGAAAACGGTACAGTATTCCAAGGCAGGGCCTCACACAGGAAGGTCAAAATACAAATCGACATCGTTAACATAGGTCACCCACACAGGGGTGAGACAAACAAAAAAAAAATCAAATAAGCCTGTGCTGGACCCAACCCAGGAAGGTCTGACCATGAGGAATTTCATTCAGATAAATACAGAGAGAAGCAAAACATGACACTGTGTAGGGGAAGTTTAACACAATACAGATATCAGACAAGACAAATAAAAAGAAGGTTAAGAGCATTTGTAGACACCGCATGTCCTTAGGTAAGAGGAGAGTGCTGTCTTGAATGAGTCATGAGATGCAGAGACCCTGATATGAGGAGGTAGGGAGTTCCAGAATCTTGGGGCAAAGTGGGAGAAAGCCCATTCTTGTTGAGCAAGGGGGAACAAAGAATAGGGTGGAGGCAGAGGACATCAGGGAGTGACCATGAGTAACAGGGATTAACATAGCTCCAAGAGAGTAAGGTCTGGGGATACGGGTAAGAGAGTCAATAAAGCATCCAAGGGTGTAAGAGTGCAAGTCATTAGGAGCAAGCCAATTTAAAGAGGAGTAGAGGAGACAGTGGTGGGTGAGTCTAGGGGCAGACAGGGCAAATCTACAAATATTATTGTATGTAGCATCCCACTTGTGGAGAGCAGTAACATTAGGCCGGGACAGGACTGGTAGAGCATATTTAAGCCCTGGAAGGAGGATACCCTGGGCTATGGAAATCCTTGCAGAAGGTGTAAGTGAATGGCAAACTTTGTAGACAACTCCAATCTTCATGCTCACAGATCTCATTTATATGAGAGGAGAAGTTCAGAGATGGGTCAAGTGTCATACCCAAATATTTAAAGGAGTCCGTATTGCATATAGCAGAACCATCAAGGCAATAGACCTGCAGACAGTGGGTAGCTGTCTGGACTTTTCTGGTGGATCCGAAGAGCATGGCATATGTTTTGGTTAGGTTAAGGATGAGCTGATTAGAGGACAGCCAAGACTGGATGCTTTGGAAGAAGGAGGAGGATAGTTGATCACTTATGTCAGTGACAGAATTTGAGGCAGTGAAGAGGACCAGGTCATCAGCATACATTATAGCACAGGAGTGAGTGGGAAAGGAAGGAATATCATTGATGAGGAGAGAAAAGAGCAAGGGGCCTAGTATGGAACCCTGGGGGACACCACAGGGAGGACTCTGAGGAAGGGAGGACCTTATTAAAGGTGACAACTTGTGTATGATTGCTAAGGTAACTGTTAAACCAGGACAAGGTGGAGCCAGCCGCACCAAGCAAATGGAGTTTCTTTAGGAGTAGGCGGTGGTTGACCAGGTCGAAAGCCTTTTAGAGGTCTACAAAAAAACAGCCCCAGTAAGGAGATCCTTGTCCATGTTCATCTTGGCCTCACTAGTAAACAGGGTCAGGGCTGTGGTAGTGGTATGTCCAGGCTTACAGCCATGTTTGACAGGTGTCTGAATCTTGAACTTTTGGAGATGAGAAGTGACCTGAGAGTGGATAAGCTTCCCGAGTAGTTTGCAAAGAGTAGGTAGAATAGCAATAGGTCGGTAGTTTGATAAGATCATCGGGTCACCTTTTTTGAACAGGGGGGTAGTCCTCGCAGTTTTCCAGACCTATGGTATGGTGGAAGAGGAGATGGAAAAGTTAAAAACTTTTGTAACAGGTGTGGCTAGGATGGGAGTTGCCAGTCTAAGAATCATAAGTTCAATGCCATCAGGGCCTGCACTTCCGTGAGTAGGAATAGCTTTCAGAAGTTTCAGAACTTCAAGACGGGAGACAGGAGCAAGATTCAGTGGGTGGGCAATGTCATTATGGTCAGGCTCACCAAAAAGATGTTTTTTGGCTAGGAAGGGAGATGTCATGGGAAGCTTAGTGAAGAGGGAGTTAAAGGCATTAGCTATAGTGGAGGGGTTATTACAGTTGATATCATTTACGATCATCTCTTTGGGTGTCTTGGACCTGTGACTCCCAAGGATCTCATTAATTTGGGACCAGTATCTCCTAGGGTTGGTTGAGGAAAAGTGAAGGAGCTCACGGTAGTAGTTGCTTTTTGCTAAGCGAATCTCTCTCTTGCAGACGTTACGCAGAGCACGATATTTCTCATAATCAGAGGGAAGAAAGGAGGATTTCCAAGTTTGCCATAGTTTGTTCCACAGTTTCAGCTGTTGTAATAGAGGGTGCTTAAGCCACTTTGTGTTTTTTCCCTAACCCTACACGTTGTGATCGGGATATGCCTCTCCTGTACAGAGAGTAAGGTACTGTTGAATTATTCAGCCATGCTGTTGCTATCATTTGTGATAAAGATGGGGACCAGTCAACTAGACATACGTCCTGAATAAGAGAAGCTGAATCAAGTACAGCAAAGTTAGAGAAAGTTAGCACTTTGGGTGGATATGAGGGGGGAGAAGCATCCCATATACAGTAGACAGGGCTGTGGTCACTGATAGAGTCTGGGAGAACACTGACAGAGACAAGGGGGTCTTTTCGGTTTGTTAGTACCCAGTCAATAAGAGTTCTACTGGTTCCATTGGCAGCGATCCTTGTGGGTGATTGGATGAGCTGATCAAGGTTTGCTTTGCTGATGGTCGATGCCAATTGAGAGGCATTGGAACCCAGCCAGTCAAGGTTAAACTTCCCCAGACATATGATTTCATTTTTTGACATTACAGTGGATATAAAGTCAATGAGTTCATCAAGACCAAGGTGCTATTAGCTGCTTTTGATCACTGCACTGGTATATTTTAGGGCCAGTCCCTAAAGGGTTAGTGACCAGCTAACCATATTATCCAATATGGCATTTTGTGGTCCCTACTGCATTGGGTCCACAAAGTGGTGTTACAGTGAAGATTTAATGCATCCAGTTTTGAGAATGTTCTCAAAACTTCTTAAACACATTTTGAGCCATTGTAATTCAAGAATTTCTAAACCAAATTTCTCCATATTTAATTAATTCTATAGCCCTTTAAATAATTTTATACATGCTATTTTTCATATATCTAGCTATAAAGGTAGCTGAATTATAAGCAAATAAAAATGTGCATGCCCTTCCCACCCAAAAAATAAAATGCCAGATTTGTGAACTCTAAACAAAAACAAGCGTATTTCACTCTAGCGTTAAATTTGTTAACTTCTTGGAGGTTAATAGGAAACTAACCTTACTATTATGGTAATACAGTTTCTTTTAATTTTCTCATCATTTCTACAGGTGTTTTATAGCTGTAGTTAATTTTCTTGTGGTTTACAGGTATTTTTTGCTGGACGGACAATGGCAGAAAAGAGAATTGTCAACAGTGGCTAATGCAGGTAACATGGACTGATGACATTAGAAGGCCATGGCCATCAGTCAAAAAAATCAGTTCTAAGTTGACAAGAGCAGAATGCACTGTAGTCATTGTCAGCAACCATGGAATTCCTCACTACCCTGTTTGCAAAAATCATGCATGGACTGATGACACAGCAAACGGCCGCCATGGCCCTGAATGATAAAGATGATAACTATGGAATTTTCTAATTCTGAAGATGATACTGATGGCCCTATGCTTCCCTCTCTTAACTACTTCAGTACTGTATCCTTTTTGTATTGATGAAATCAA
Organism: Neoceratodus forsteri; assembly: GCA_016271365.2. Lineage (NCBI taxonomy): Eukaryota > Metazoa > Chordata > Ceratodontiformes > Ceratodontidae > Neoceratodus > Neoceratodus forsteri. The sequence continues at coordinate 579,974,031 of CM057456.1, forward strand.
CATGACATGCAGTGATCCAGTCGTGACCTTTCCAGGGCCTTGTAAAGCATCAGGATTACTTCCACTACACTGTTGCCACCCACTATGATGCACCTCACCATTCTGCTGGCTCCCTTCACAGTGGCTATGCACTACCTGTCCTGCTTTATTTCCTTAGCTCTTATGACCCAAGTTCCTTTTCCTCCTCAACTGCAGGAAAAGCAGCACCAAACAATGTATAGATCCTACCACTGTTTTTCTTTTCAAAGTGTAGCAACTTGTATTGTGCTAACTTGATAAGAAACAACATTTGTCAGCAGAAAAGAACTGCTTAGCCCACCCAGTTTGTCCCAATGGTACTTGCCTAGTCTGTCTCTGTAGTCCGTAACTTGTGTCCGGTGACCCTCCTCCCTCCCTCCCTGCCTATTTACTAATATTTCCCTATGACTATCTCATGCATGCTTGAAACTCCCTACTATTTTTGGCTCCACAACTTCCACTGGCAATCTGTTCCAGGTATTGACCACTCATTCAGTGAAGTAATACTTTCTCACATGTCTCTGAAACTCCCCCCCACCACCCCCCAGCTTTATTGCATGTCTTGTGAGCTTGGTGCTGTTCCTCATTTGAAAGAGACCCCTCCTGCACCCTGTTTGTCCCTGTGAAGTACTTGTAGGTCTCTATCATGTGCCCTCTTACTCACCTCACTTCCAGTGTGTACATATTGAGATCTCTCAGTCACTCCTCATAGAGCTTTTGGTGCAACCCTTGCACCATTTTAGTTGCCCTACTCTGTACTGTCTGCACCCTGTAAATGTTCTTTCTGAGGTGTGACTCCCCAGACTTGGACATAATACTCCAGGTGAGGTCTCATCAGCAAACAATACAGTGGTAACACCAACTTCCTCCTCCTTCTAGAGATACCTTTCCCTATGCATCCCAGCATTCTACTAGCCCTACTGACTACTTTTATACTTCCATGCCACTTTGAGGTCATCAGATATGATAACTCCAAGGTCCCTTTCCTGATCAATGACTGCCAGTACGTCCCCCATCCTATACTCAGGTCATGGGTTGCAGTGCCCTAGGTGCATGATTTTGCACTTTTTGGCATTGAACCCCAAGTTACATGCTCTTGACTGCTTCTGAAGTTTCCCAAGATCCCTAAGCATTCTTTCCACCCCCTCCTTAATTGCCTACTCTATTACAGATTTTGGTATCATCTGCAAAAAGACATACCTTCCCTTCCAGTTATTCTGCAATGTCACATATGAAGACATTAAAGAGGATCAGTCTAAATACTGAACCCTGTAGCACCCCCCAGTCACTCTCCCATCATCAGAGTGAGTGACATTAACCACCATCCTCTGTTGCCTATCCAATAACCAGTTTCTAATCCAGGTTACCACTGTGGACCCAACCCCTAGGCTGCTCAATGTCTTTGTCAATCTCCTGAGAGGCACAGTGTTGAAGGCCTTACTACAGTCCAGACATGCTATGTCCACTGCCCTCCACTGATCTAATTCCCTTGTCACCCAGTCAATGAAATCAATCAGATTCATCTGGCATGACCTCCCCTCCATCCCACCCCCTCCTCCCATGAATCCATGCTGCCTATGGTTTTACAGCCCAATGGATTCAAGATACTCTACCAAGCTTTACTTTGGCAGCGTTTTCATTAGTTTCTGACACAGAATGGTGACAGACCAACCTATGGTTGCTAGCCTCTTCTTTCTAATGTAGACAGACCATGTCTGCTCTCCTCCAATCCTGTGGAACCATGCCTTATTCCAGTGAGCTGTTGAATCAGGCCATCAATGGGGCAGCTAGCACCACTTTGAGTTCCTATAGTACTTTTGGGTGTATCTCATCCAGTCCCATAGCCTTGCCCACTTTCAGAGCTGCAAGTCCCTTTAGGTTTCTGTCCTCTCAAAAATTACTTGTGTCTGCCCTTCCTCTTTGCTTCTGCTGCTCCCTGGTAGTCTGTCCCCCTCCACTGTGAAGACTGAACAGAAGTACCTGTTAAGGATATCTGCTTTTTCTTAGTCCTCTTCTGTGCAATCTCCCCCTACTGCCCTCCTTATCCTCAATATCCCTCACCTTGCTTTCCTTTTCTTACTTGTATACCCGAAGAAAGTCTTATCCTCACTAGCTACCCCTTTGCCTATCCTTTACTCTAGCTTCAGATTTTCTCCCCTCACTGCCATACTTGCATCCCTCTGTTTTACTTGGAACACCTCCCTCTTCCTCCCTCTGCATGTCCTTATACCTCCTGAATGGCAACCTTTTTTTCCTTCATCACTGTGGCCACTTCCATAGAGTACCATAATAGTCTCTTTTTCCTTCTGTTTTTACTCATTTTCTTCACACAGAAGCTGGTTGTCTTACTTATTCCCTCCCTTCATTTTCCATATTGTTCCTCCACGCCTCCCTGTCAATTCCCCCTCCCCTACTGGGCAGTTACTGAGGTAGTCCCCCTTTAAAAAAAATCAGCCTCTTCATCTGCATGTCCCTCATCCTCATCCTCATGGGGCTGGCCTCTGCTCCCATCTTAATATTAAGCCACACTGTATGATGATCACTGGTACCTACTGGACTGCACACTGTGATGTCCACAGTGCCATCCATCCCCATTTGTAAGCACCAAGTCCAGTACTGTCACTCATATTGTGGGTTTGTTGACTTCCTACCTGAGAAATGCCTCTTGTAGGGAGCCAAGGGTGGCCCTGCTACTTGCTGAAGTGGTAGTTGGAAGTCTCCAATCCACATCTGGTGGATTGAAGTCACCAACTAGCAGAACCACTCCCTTACTTGCCATCTGGATGACGGCTTTCCACGTGCCGTATCCAACTCTCATCCCTGTGTTTGAGGTCTGTATACCATCCCTGTATGGATAGTGGGCCCAGCACCTGTCTTCAGGGTGAGTCACAGCACCTCCAGTCCTTCCTTTTCTTCCAGGTGCCTCTCTACCATTGACTCCTTCCTTAACATGTAACAAAACCCCTCCTCCCCTCTTCCCTTCCCTGTTTCTCCTGAACAAAGAATCTGAGACACCCAGAGTCAGGCCAATCACCCAGTTTGTTCAGGTCCTAAAGACTGTCCCCATCCTCAAGAGACTCGGTATGCTGACCAGACAACAACTCGGGGATGGTAAAATCCCACACAGTGACAAACTTGACAGGTTTAGAGATTGTCGCTGTGAGGGACCCGACGGGGAAAGTTTGCCCTTTTGCCATCTTTCACCCCTCCCCCTTAAAAACAACTCTGACTCGGAGTTAGATATCTTAAGAAGGGGGGCGCGGGGGCACAGCCCCCTGCATGGGGGTTCAGGGAGCATAACCCCCCAATAGAAAACACACAATGTCTGACAGGTGAACTTTCACCTGTCAACATTGGGTCAACATTGAGGATCTCGCCATGCTGAACTTTGAAAACATTGTTGTTGCTTCGGCATGGTAGCACTAAGAGACTCCATCAGCCTAGCTCTCTCAATGTCATTAGCAAACGTAAGCAGCCTGCTGGAGACCCCAAGTTCTAGATAACTGGAGAAGATGTTGCAGAGCAATAAAGCCAGCACCAATCAATAAACGAGTCTACTAAGTCCTCCTTTCCACTGATGGTAGTGGCTATCCACCATCACTCAGTTCACCCACGACATTGCGCCTGTAAAAGCAATGTTCGAAACCAGAGTGCAGAGAATGGGGCACCATTAATTAGGGTACCAGTCACTGCAGCACAGACACACAGGGTGCTAATGGTTTTGGGGGGTTAATGCTGGGGGCTCTGCCCACCGTACCCTCCCTTAAAAAAATATAATTACCTCCACCCCCAGGCATATTGGGGTGGAGGCAGCATACAGAATGGCGTCAAGAACTCCAAGGTTTCTGTATCAGTTTCGCCATCATTTGGGCACCCTAATGACAGCCCCATCATCAAGGTGCCCTGTTAATGGTATATGCCACCACTGTCCTCTTTGTATCCTAAGGCAAACAGTATTGAATGAGCAACCATAGCAACATCAAGCACCCAGACACGAGCTATACAAAGCAAGTCCTTTTTATTGAATAATGTGCATCAAACACTCAAACCAAGTGAGCAAATCACTATGGTGGCCAAGCCGCTCTGGTACTAACGTTTCCGCCGATCACTGACAGGCATCATCAGAGTAAATTTAACCATACATAGATAAGTACCCAACATTTATAGTGATGTAAAGAGGTCATATGACAAACCAACCAATCAGGAATTACACTTCTGGGTTTAAAATCATCAGCACAATTGATTCAGTCCAGTCCAATAAAAGCAATGCAATACTACATCAGTTAAAAACATTCTCTTACTGCAAACATCTTTCATGGGTATAGCATTAGACTGATTTATCTAGGAGGATGATTAACATTGATATACTCCTTCAGTGCAAAATATAGAAACATTTAAATAAAGCAGTTTATAAACCTAATTGCACAGAGGTCCCTATTACCAGTGTGCAAATACCCAGGCTCTGAACTTTAATCAATGTATACGTATGAGGGACAAGGCTTGGAATATCACCAATAGCAACTAGCTGTGCAAGGGTCCAATTTCAATCTCATTTATTTAGCATCTAAATTTCTTTAAAAAATATGCTAGATCAATATTTTCATTCAAGCCATTAATTCCCCTTGCACCCAGCTCATATATCCCAAATCTTTCCCTTCTTCCTATTTTTTTCTCAATGTTTCCTCCCCTAGGTTCCACGGTTACCACCTCTATGCCAGTACAATCAATGCTATGTGCCCCTAATGGGTTGTTTTAACATGTTTTACAATGGCTTAAGTATAGTATCATCACCCCTTGCTAGTGCGTGGACATGTTCAACTATTCTTGTTTTAAAACTGCGTGTAGTGCGTCCAATGTAATAGAAACCACAACTGCAGTTTAAAAGTTAAACCACTCCTTCAGTGTCACAGTTAATAAATTGTCTAATTTTAACTGTGAGTCCTGTCCTAAGATGGGGGAATGTACGGCATGTGTGCACATAACTACAATAAGTGCACCTTCCACATCTGTGGATACCATGGGGAGGGGAGTGGGGGAGAGTTAAATGTGACCTAACAGGTTCTGGGCCAGGCATAATGTTTGACACCACCACATCACTTAATGTTTTACATTTTCTAAAAACCACTTGAGGACCCTCTCTAACAATTCTGTTAAGTTTGGGCTCAAATTGGAGAATGGACCAATTGCACACTATTATTTTTCTTACACTTTTTGCCCTACTAGAGTATGTAGTTACAAATGGGCAGGAAGTAGATATCTTCCTTTTTGGTTCACTGTATTGTAACACCCGTGTTCTTTCCATATTAATGGTACTCTACTGCATTAAGAATACTTTTATTGCTGTATCCTCTGTCTTTGAATCTCTTGACTTGTGTGCTACATTTAGATATAAATTCCTCCCTTTTTGTGCAATTTCTTAGTGTGCATACTAATTGTCCCTTCAGTATGTTAAATGTTTTTTTTTTATTTTAGTCTTTGGTAACCAGGTAGGCCCACTAGGCACAAGTTCCTGTTTTCAGGGGTGACCTGGGAGCACTGGGCGGTTAAGTAACTTGCTCAGAGTCACACAGTATGCAAGTGAAGGTTGTGAGAATCAAACCAAGGTCTGGTCTGCTGGATGTACCAAGCTTCTTCACAGCTTATTACTCTAACCTCTAGGCTATACTGCCACACCTAAGTTTACCATGTGATGTGTGGCAGATTTCAAACTGCAACAGACTGTTGTGGTCGGTTGGTTTTTGAAACAAGGTGGTGCATACTTTACCCTGCTGGTTGCAATAGATTTTTAAATCTAGAAAAGTAATCTCCATTGGATGTATTACATTTATATCTAAGTTAGCTACTTGTGCTCACCATCCAACGTATGAACTCTTCAAACTCCTGAATGTTACCCTTGCATATGACTTACCAGTAATGTCACCCCTGCTCTAATCCAGCTCCAAGACTGTCTCCTCTTCCCCTCCCCATATTTTTCATTCTCTTTGTAAATAACTTCTTGACTACTAGCTCTCTTCCTTCTCGAACCTTGTTGCTGACCATCCACTGTTGTTTTGCCAATTACCACCCCGACCTTCCTTCTGTCAGTCTTTCTTGTTATATTTGAACATTCCTCACATTTCTCTATATAACCTTACTATCTTATTAACCCTTTCACTCCACAGGTCGGGTCCATGGTTTCTGCACTTATTATATATCTTACTGCCATTATCTGTATAATGCTTGCCATTATTTTTTGTTGTTTCTACCCATTGTATTTTTGTAGCACTGCTGTACTGTTCCTCTATTTGTATTATTGTACCCATGTTGCTGTTGTTCAACTGTTCTCCTTTTGTTGTACTGTCCTGGGTTGTGCCTGAAAATAGTCATTTTATGGCTAGTGCACCTACCCGGTTAACAAAAACTAAATAAATAAATAAATAAAATGAAAATATCATCAATAAAGTGCAGCCACAAATCCACTAAATGACAAAAGGGATTTGTGTGGTGTCGCTGTAGAAATGTTCAATTTCCCATCAGCCAACAAGCAAGTTTGCCTAGCCAGGAGCCATCGTAACCCCATCACCGTACCTGTGATCTGGAAATAAAGACAGTTTTGAACCATGAACACATTATTGGTTAGAACTTTTTCAGCAAGGTTAACCAAAAATTCAGTAGGCACCTCTACCTGTTTTTCCTCTGTAAAAACTGGTCAACAACCATCGAAAGTGGTTCAGTGACCCACCCTTTTGATTACTGTTGACCAGTTTTTACAACCACTAGTTAAGCACTTGTGTTCATATGTCCATGATTCCACAGAAATAATTAACCTTGTGGAGAATCTGGACATGGAGGACAATTGTTGTTCTGCTACAGTTAATTTCAGCTCACTGTGTACTGTCATTCCACATAAAGACAGTCTTGAAGCTGTGGAATTTTTTTTAAACACTAGAACAGAGGAACAACAGGTAGAGGTGCCTACTGAATTTTTGGTTAACCTTGCTGAAAAAGTTCTAACCGATAATGTGTTCATGGTTCAAAACTGCCTTTATTTCCAGATCAGAGGTATGGTGATGGGGGCCACGATGGCTCCCAGCTATGCAAACTTGTCTGTTGGCCGATGGGAATTTGAGTATCTCTACAGTACCACCACAAATCCATTTAGTCATTTAGTGGATCTGTGGTGGCACTTTATTGATGATATTTTCATTATATGGAAGGGTACCATTCAGGAATTTGAAGAGTTCATACGTTGGACGGAGAGCACAAGTAGCTGCCTTAGATATAAATATAATATACATCCAATGGAGATTACTTTTCTTGATTTATAAATCTGTTACAACCAGCGGGGTGAAGTATGCACCACCTTGTTTCAAAACCAACAGAACACAACAGTTTGTCACAGTTTGAAGGCTGCCACCCATTGCATTTTAAATTTAACATACTGAAGGAAAAACAAGTACGCACACTCAGAAATTGCACAGAAAGGGAGGAATTTATATCTAAATGTAGTACACAAGTCAAGAGATTCAAAGACAGAGGATATAGCAATAGAATAATTCTTAATGTAATAGAGAGTACAGCTAATATGGAAAGAACACAGGTGTCACAATACAGTGAACCAGAAAGGAAGATATCTACTTCCTGCCCGTATGTAACTACATACTCTAGTAGGGCAAAAAGTGTTAGAGACATAATAGTGTGCAATTAGTCCATTCTCCAATTATAGCCCAAGCTTAATAACATTGTTAGAGAGGGTTCTCAAGTGTTTTTTGGAAGATGTAAAACATTAAGTGATGTGGTGGTGTCAAACATTATGCCTGGCCCAGAACCTGCTAGGTCACATTTAACTCCCCCCCCCCCAAAGGCAGCCACAGATGTGGAAAGTGCACTTATTGTAGTTATGTGCACACATGCCAAACATTCCCCCATCCTAGGAAAGGATTCACAGTTAAAATTAGACAATTTATTAACTGTGACACTGAAGGAGTGGTTTACCTTTTAAACTGCAGTTGTGGTTCCTATTACATTGGACGCACTACACGCAATTTTAAAACGAGAATAGGTGAACATTCCCATGCACTAGCAAGGGGTGACAATACTCATGCCATTGTAAAACATGTTGAAAAAAAACAACAGGGCACATAGCATTGATTTTAGTGGCATGTAAGTGGTAACCGTGGGACCTAGGGGACTAGACATTAAGAAAAAAATAGAAAAAAGGGACAGCTTTTGGATATACAAGCTGGGTGCAAGGGGAATTAATGGCTTGAATGAAAATATTGATCTGGCATATTTTTTAAAGAAATTTAGATGCTAAATAAATGAGACTGAAATTGGACCCTTGCACAGCTAGTTGCTATTGGTGATATTCCAAGCCTTGTCCCTGATATTTATACATTGATTAATGTTCAGAGCCTGGGTATTTGCACACTGGTAATAAGTACCTCTGTGCAATTAAGTTTATAAACTGCTTTATTTAAATGTTTCTATATTTTGCACTGAAGGAGGATATCAATGTTAATCATCCTCTTAGATAAATCAGTCTAATGCTATACCCATGAAAGATGTTTGCAGTAAGAGAATGTTTTTAACTGATGTAGTATTGCATTGTTTTTATTGGACTGGACTGAATCAATTGTGCTGATGATTTTAAACCCAGAAGTGTAATTCCTGATTGGTTGGTTTGTCATATGACCTGTCTACATCACTATAAATGTTGGGCACTTATCTATGTATGGTTTGATCCACTCTGATAATGCCTGTCAGTGGCGGGGTTAAATGTTAGTAGCAGAGTGGTTTGGCCGCCATCATGATTTGCTCTCTTGGTGTGAGTGTCTGATGCATGCTATTCTATAAAAAGGACTTGCTTTATATATCTGGAGTCCTGGTGCTTGCTGGTGCTGTGGGTGCTCATTCAGTACTGTTTACTTTTGAGTCTCCATATTGAGCACCACAGCGTGGATGCTGGTGCTCCACATCTCTTTGTTCTCCTCTTTGTACCCTTTTACCAGTTAGTGAGACACCTTGCCTTTGTCTCTTGTATACTGCACTGGTTTATTTTGTCTAGAAGCTTGTCATGTACCACACTATAAAATGCTGTGTTAAAGTTCAGATAGACTATATTGCAGTGCCCCAGTCCACCTCCCTGGTCACATTCTCAAAGAAATTAATCAGGCTTGTTTGGCATGATCGCCATTTAAAATGGCCTCCAGGACCTTTTTCATTGCTAATATTATGTAGAAAATGTGAAGCAAAAAACAGGAGGAGGAAGAGCTGTAGGGAAGGAATGGTAAATACAACTTCTGCAACAGATGGTGGTGGGAACTGTCATGGTGGGATGGGACTGGGAGAAGTGGGCAGTGAGAACTAGGGCTTGGTGTGGAGGTATGAGGATTGAGAGCAGGGGAAAGAAACAAAAGAGGAGGAGAAGGAGGAGCAGGGGAAGAAGTACAAAAGGAGGTGAGGCATGAGGAAACACATACATGAGAGGAAAACAAAGGAAAATTGGAGCTTTAAAGTGTGGTGTTCTGTTACACCACCAGTGGTGATGAATGTGATACAGAGAAGTGAAGACTATCCCAGGAGGAGACAGAAAAATTAAAAACAGATAAAAAAAGAGAAAAATAAGAAAGCTTCTCATCCAGAGAAATCTGAAGCCATTTCCTGCCCCCATATCAGCCCAATAGTACTGTACCACCTTTTGATGCTCTTGTCTTTCCTTTCCAATTTCATTACATAGTGCCCCAAAAACATTCATCTCCTAGTCACTGCCCAGTTCCTCCAGTAGTATCCCAGGCCATGCCCAGTTCCTCTAGAAGTACCCACAGTCCATTTTCACTAAAAAGCTAAATAAATCCTCATCTCTGCATTGGGAGAGTGTTTAATTGATAACAACATAAATCCATTGGAAGCATGCTGCAAACTTGCAATTAGTGTGGTAACAAGATCAGACAGAACACTTAATACCTTTGCAACATGTGTTCTAGCCGATCATTTAAAAGTAAACATGGTAGAGGGAACTGGAAGAGAAATTAAAGACTGGAGAAGAAAGTAGCAGAGGAGGGGGGAACAGATACTTTGCAGGAACTGACAGTGTCGAGGGATGCTTTAAATTTAGCCTTTACAGCTGAGACTAAATGTAGTTTGATGTTCTCTAGGCAAAGAATGTTTGAATGGGGTAACTGTCCTGGTCCCATGCTGGCAAGACTGGTGAGGGATAGGAGAAGACCTACCTGTATCCCAGTAATTTGGGATAGATGGGGAAGCTAGTGAATCAAAGGTCTCAGATCAGGAGGATCTTCCAGGTGTTCTATGAGAAGTTGTATCAGACAGAGTGTAACAATAGACTGACACAGGCACAGACTTTCCTAGATGGTATTAAGCTCCCTACTGTCTCAGAGAAGCAGATTGAAGCATTGGGGGTGAAGATCTCAAGGGAGGAACTAATACATGCCATGAGGAGGGAGGGGTTGAAAAGGGATAAGGCAGGGGATTGGACAGGCTTGTAGCAGAATATTATAAGGAACTCCGGGATGCTATAGTGGAACCACTATAAGACATGCTCAAGGAGGCCTAGGTGGGGGGCGATGCCTAGCACTTGTTATGCATCCTCCATTTGTGTACTGTTGAAGCCCAGACAAGACCCTGAGGAATGTGTATTGTACCATTGCATCTCCCTCTTTAATTGTGATCTTAAAATTATAGTTAAGGTTATGGCCAGGTGTATTGAGCAGGTGATTCCTGTTTTGGAATCTCTGGACCAGACAGGTTTTGTCCAGGATCACTTGACATACCACAATATGTGCTGTTTATTGAATATGGTGCATTGGGGTTCTTGGCACCTTGGATGGGCTAAGGTGCTGTCTATGGATGATGAGAAAGCCATTGACCACATAGCGTTGTACTACCTGATTGAGGTCATGGGAAGGTTTGGTCTGGAAGATGAGTTTGTGGGCACAGTGTGATTGCTATACAACGCTCCTGTGGCATGGATATTGGTGAATGAGGTCCTATCTGATGAGTTCTGGCTTTTCAGAGGTATGCATCAGGGGTGCCCCCTCTCCCACTCCTGTTTGCATTGGCTATAGAGCACCTGGTTATTACAATATGGGAAACATGGGAGATTCAGGGGGTTACAGGGGCAGTCTTGGGCACAGCATAAGATAATTTTATATGCTGATGATTTATTACTTTTTATTACAAACCCACAGCAATCAATGCCAGCCCTTTTGCAGATAATAGCAGAATTTGCACCCTTTTCTTTGTAAAAACTTAACGTCCATAAATCGGAGATGCTTTGTTTGGGGATGTCTGGAAGTGCAGAATCAGAGAGGACTTAGAGACTCAAAGTGGTCAGGGGGAGTGCTAGCCCGGTGGCGCTGAGGGTTGAGGAGCTGGATGCCACACCTTGCTTCACACTGGTCACCCAGGTTTGGGAATGGACTCGGGTCACCGGGGGTCAGCAAGGGAGTATAGGGAATGTGCGTCTGTGGGACTGCTGTCTCTCTCCAGGAAGGGGGGGTGACTTCAGTTGCCAGCGCACTTGTGGCCCCTAGCGGAGGCTAGGGGTAGGTGCATTGGCACTGACCTTGGAGGGGTGAGTAGGGCCATGATGCAGGGTGGAGCATATATGGATACGTGCCCCCCCTTCAGTGTCATTGCATGCCCCACATGCACAGCTAGAGAAAAAGGGAAAAATGGCGGAATGGTCAAGGCGGCTTGATGGCTGTCTATGGAACATCCGGTCAGGGGCATCACTGCATTTCTGGATCCTGGTTCAGTTGGAGAGTAAGGGGGGGACTGTCCACCACCCCACAGTGGGGGGCAAGCCACGGGGGTAATTGTCGGGGGGGCTCCGTAGGCCGGGAGAGGACCGGACGGCGGCCGGAGGAACAGAATGCCTGAACATGTGAGGCAGACCGGGTAGCCAAGGTAAAAAGGCTTAACAAAAAAAAAAGTAGTCAGAGGGCTCTCTCACTTACTTAGGAGTAAAACTAGGGGGGATAGCTGGGCAAACTCTAGCAACCGAATTATAAACCTTTGTGTGCCATCATTCTTGAGGACTTGGAAAGATGGAGGGCACTCTCCATTTCTTGGATGGGTTGTATAAATTTGATTAAAATGAATATTCTGCCCAGATTTATTTGTTTATTTTTTATTTAAACATTTGGTAACTGCAAAATGCACACTGAGCCGGGGCTCATTTCCAGGTGCGACCCGGGGGAAGGGGTCACAAGTATTTTACACATGAGATTATAGAAACAATGCAATGCATATACATTTCACTATTAGTACAGCAAGACATATGAAGAGTATTCATAATGCAATACATATGCAACTCACTTTTAGTACAGCAAGACAGGGTATTTACAATTAGCAATGGATTAATACAGCAGTTAGCCAGCTACATTACATAGCAATATATTCTTATAGGATTTACATGTATATTCAGAAATTTGAACTGCTGCAGTGTTGTACATAAGGTTAGGCATTTGAGCGACAGGAGCAAATGTTGGGTGGTAGTAAGCGAAGTTGCTGTCTGATAGAGTTGAGCAAGGAAGAGTTTCTTAGGAGAGGAGAGAGAGTTTGTTCCACAGGAAGGGGAGCCTATAGGAGAAGGCGGATTTGCCAGTAGATGAGGAAGGTTTGGCTATAAATGATGCAAATGTTGTCAATGGGGATCACCAAAACAGATATGAAGCACTTGGATCTGGGATTTTCTACTCTTATTTGGCAATGCAAATGCCCCTGAATGAGTCTAGGCAGACTCAAGACAGTAGGGGATTGGGGGTTGTCTTAGTTTCTCAGATCTTAGGTGGTACCATGTGGCAATTCAGTATTGTTATATTCAGGACTGGGTAAATTGTGGTCCAGCAGTTAGTAGGTTAGATCTAGAAGAGGAGGGGGGTGCCAGGGGTACTTGTCTGCATACCTGGCAAATGGGGATAGGACAACCTATGGGCAGCTGGTGAACCCCAAACCGAGAATTTGCTATGTGCTGAATGCATGGGAACAAACTAAAAGGAGAGAAGCTGAGGTGGACCATGCATGATTGATACCAGTGGCTTGCAACCCAGGCTTCCTAATGGGGTTAGAGGATGTTGGGTTCAGGGATTGGGAGGACAGAGGAATTAAATATTTAGGGGATTTATATACAAGTAGGGGGATTCACCCCTTTGCAAACCTGCAGGACAAATTAGGGGTATGACTTGCCCATCTTCTTCAGTACCTACAGTTAAGGGCGTTTGGGAGGGGGGATGCATAGAGATCAGGTAGAAGCATAGCCCCTGACACAGGTGCAGCAGGTTGTTTACAATGCCAGAGTGGATGAAAATGGTCTGATACAGAAGGCAGCTAAACAGGATTAAATATTTTTTCTGGATTTTATCGGGGAAGGTGAAGCCTCAATGGGAGAGGGACCAGGGAGTTATTAATACAGATGATAACTTGGCAACAGTACTGCATTCATATATGGGACTACTAATATGTAACAAACATAAGGAGTCTCAGTTTAAATTTATACATAGGTTATATTGACCACCAGTGTGGCACACAAATTTAATCCAATGATTTCCCCACTGTGTGGTAGATGTTGGAGGGTGTTGGGTACATATATGCATTACTACTGGGACTGCTGTACTTTGAAGCAGTTTTGAAATGCAGTATTCTAGGCTGTCTCCATGATGTGGGGGTGTTTCACTTCTGAATACACCACTGTCTATGTTCCTGGGTATGGAAGACTTGGGAAGGAGGGGTAGGAACCTTACCCAAGATGGGTCTGGGTCTTGCTGAATTTGGCAAGACAGCATTTCCAGAACACCTGGGAAGCAGGTATCACACCCACTGTGATGCAATGTCAGACACTGGCTATCCAAATCCTAGCCATAGAGCGATTAACATATATTTTGAAAGGAAAAGAAGACAGATTTCTGGATAGATGGGGAAGGTTTCCAGACTCTAATGTCTGTTGAGGTTGCTATGCTTTGGAATGGCTTGTGCCAGGATGTTGTGTGACAGGGAACTTCCAGGGTATAACCACACTGATGGTGGCCATCAGGCTTCCAATTGCCAGTGTAGGGTACCCATGTGGCATTTACTGAATGTGTTTCTCTTATCTCCTACATATCTGTAATTCATGTGAGTAGAGTGGAAGGTTTGTTTTTCTGTTTCGTACGATTGTAATCCTAGATTGCAAAAATCCTTGTCTCACTCTGTTTTATGACATTTTTAAATTTAATAAACATATTATACAAAAAAAGGTAAACATGGCTTCTTTTCAGCAGCTAACAGTGACATGTTCACTACATTCACACTGCAGATGTGCCACTGATCTTGGTCTCTCCTTCTTGCCTCTGGTTCCAGGGTTACACAGAGCCACAGTTCCAATGCAATATGCACTCCCAAACTTGAAAAACATGACGCACACTCACAAATAGATTTTTAAAGCTTTATTGCTTAGTTCAAGTGTGCTAGGTTAATACAGACCGCAAACCCCACTTGCCAAGTGGTGTTTGTGGTCTATATTGACATAACAACTTTAACTAAGCAATAAAGGGGGACTGGCCCAGTGGCACTGAGGGTTGAGGCGCTGGACGCCACACCTTGCGCAATGCTGGTGATCCGGGTTCAGGAGTGGACTCGGAACATCAGGGGTTAGCAGGGGAAGAAAGGATTGAGATTCCAGAGGACAGCTCTCCTTTTCTGGGAGGGAGGGGGAACTTGTCTTTGGTGTTCGGTGACCCCTAGTGGTAACTAGAGGCCATACAACAGTCAGGACCCAGCGTATGCAGGGGTGTGTCCATGGCAGCACTTCTGCAGGTGTGGGTGGGAGCATCCATGCACTGCGCTGAAGAGCATTGCACTGCTGAGCTGATGGAGGCTGAACTACAAGAGAACCACCCCAAGCCTGATAGATGATGGCTCCCCACAGTGCTTGAGACCACATGCCCAATACCAGGCCTCTGTCTCCACCCACTCTGACTCTCTGCTGACCTAGCCAGATGCTCTAGATTCTAGATAGAGCGCCAGCATGTGGAGGTGGCCCAACCTCCAGGGACTCAGAGCTGAAGGGAATGTCTGGCTTGGGATCAGCGGAGGACAGCTAACCTCTGAGGAGCAGGATCACGGTGGACAGTAGAGTGATCCAGTGAGTTGGGGTAGCCTGAGAGAGTTCAGGTTTGGGGGGAGAGAAACAAAGTTAAAAAAAAACTAAGCAATAAAGCTTTAAAAATCTATTTGCGAGTGTGCATCGTGTTTTTCAAGTTTGGGAGTGCAGATTGCCTTGGAACTGTGCTGTCATTTGGGCTAGCTGCCCCCTATCTTCACCCACCATGTTGGAGTAGTGTCACAGTCCTCCTTTGGGCCTGTTACACAGAGCCACCCTTGGCTGGTCAAAAGATAGCATTCATTATTGCAGCACACTGTATACTTTTGTCCTTGCAAGGCAATTCAGGTTAAAGATAACTTATTTAAAATTAAACAATTAACTTTATTTTGGGTTTGCATCAGCTGTTGCAATCACAGTTTAAACTCTGTGCCCTTCTCAAAAGTACTCAGAACACAGGGCATGACACTTCAGGCATAAAGTTGGTTGCAAAGACACCAACATTTATTTACTGTGTGTGTACACACACTTCTGTTGGTGATGGGAGTTACTAGACTGGAGTACTGAACTAATAGCCTTGGGCCCAGTCATCATCTGTAATAAACCTTTGCTTAAATCAGTATTTCTGTACATGTCCTGGACTAGCTAGCCATGGGTTCAGTCATTTAGCAGCATTTACATTTTATCATACTTACACATTACAACTACTGACATAGGTCATAGACTGGGGATTGTATTTCAGGAATGTGCCCATGTTCCTATTGTAATATCATCCCTTTAAGGATATCTAGTATAATATGGGACTAGTGCTAAATTGATAGCATGTATTTTTGGAATGCACCTCCTATTTTATCATATCATATAATGAATCCATTTGATATTGCCCTTCAAAAGCTTGCACCAATAAATTAAACTTGACTTAACTCAAATTTATAACAGTGGAATCTTGCTTTAAAAAAAATCAGATTACTACATATTCCTTTAGAAGCCATGTATTATAATAGAGACAGCCATTTTTGAATGCAGCAAATTTAAGATGCCGGCTTCTGCCAGTTCGGTGGCTCTGAGGGTTGAGGCACTGGATGCCACACCTTGCACCACACTGGTGACCCGGGTTCAGGAATGAGCCCGGACCACAGGGGGTCAGCAGGAGGAAAGAGAGGATTGAGCATCCAGAGGACTGCTCTCCTCTCCCGGGAGGGATCCAGGATAGCCCGGCATCGCAGCAGCCCCCGGTGGAGACGGGAGGCATTGCGATGCTTAGGGCCAAAGTAGTGGGATGCAGAGCCACAACAGACATTCCTGGCATCATTGCACACTCAAGCTCTGAGGGGAGGGAGGAAGGGAGGGTGTAACAAGAAAAGCCCCTCTCCTCTGGTAGGTGATGGCTCCCTACAGGGTTGGCTGCCACACGCCCAATATTGGGTTCTCTCTCTGCCCCTTTAGCCTCTCATTGTCTCAGCCTTGTGATCTGGATTATAGATAGAGTGCCGGGAGTGGCTGTCAGCTCTGCTCTGAGGGGCTCAGTGTCGGGGGGGGGGCTTATCTGGTGTGGGTCTGACGAGAGGTAGTAATATATAAGAGGAAGAGAGGACCATGGTAGGTGGTAGAGTGGTCCAGTGAGCTAGGGCAGTCCAAGAGAGTTTGGGGGAGTAGCAGACAAAAAATAGAGTTTGAAAAAAATAGATGCTGGCTTCTAATATAGGGTGACCTGTATTCTATTAGCTAATGTGGCTATTAATTAATAACTTTTATAGCCTCTGTCAGTGCTTTCTGTTAGTTACTGTTAGTTCTTTCAGACTGCTCAGTTGACAGCTCTGTGACATCATCATTGCCAAAATGTCTATACACAAAATTTATGATCTTGATTTTAAACTGGCAGCTGCCAACTGTGTTGCCATTGGCAGTAGTCAGCCTTTTGCTGTAGCTCTCAATGTAGATGAGAAGCAGTTCAGAGTGGTAAAAGAAGCTACCACTCCTGGAGGAAAATGTATCTGCTCCTGGTTCCATGGGAAGCAATAGTAAAAGGAGGCAGCTGGATGGGTTGCTTGCAAGTGCCCCTACCCAAAGCAGGAGAGTGAACTCAGGTCCTGGATCACCTTTTAGTGAGAACAACATATGAGGTGTCAATTAAAAATATTTGGCCCCCAAATCTTCTTAATTAAAGATACAAATTGTCATGCCAGCAGGGGTGGGTTAACACGTTGTTATGGCTCTGGGGCTTTACCATGGGTTAGACCACCACAATGGGGAAATTCCTCCCAAAGGACTACATTCCAAAGGTGGTGGAATTTGTAAAGTTTTGTGAGCGCTACATAAAAAGGAATAAAATCCCCATTTCCAGTCTTAGCAACATGGATGAGATGGCGGTCTGGGCTGAGATATGCAAACTGCACCATTGACAGTATCAGGACCAAATCTGCACTGCTGTTAACTACAGGCCATAAGAAGCAACAGACTATTGTCTGCCTTGCAGCTATGGCAGATTGAAGAACACTCCCTCTCATTGCTGTATTTAAAGGAAAACATCTCCCTCAAGAGATGAACAGCTTCCTGGGAGTTGTAGGACTTTCCCGAATTGATGGATTAAAAGTAGCTGATGCTCCAATGGCTGGACAAGGTGTGGGGAAGCATTACCTTTAGGCAGTGTCTTCTCCTGTGGGATGCCTTTCATTGTTACATTTGCCCAGCATGAAGACAGCTGCAAAAAAAAAAAAGAAGAAAAATACAATGGCTGCTATTCCAGGAGGCTACACCAAGCTGCTTCAACATTTTAATGTCTCCTGGAACACGTTATTCAATGCAGCTTACCAAGACTGTTATAACAATTGGTTAGCCATGGAAGAGTGAGAGTTAACAGCTGCTGGCAATGCCAGAGCCCTCTCGAGAGAAAATGTATGAATGGGTTCAAACATCATGACAAGCAGTCAGCAGAGAAGTTACTGTAAAGTTTTAAAGGTAATGTATGTTTTTTATGTTTGTTTTAATAATTTATTATTCATTGTTCATAAATATATATATATACAGTATATGGGATATGCAATGGGGGACTGGAAATATCACTGATATTTCCCTGAGTGGAGCTTGACCTTATGACATCACGAGTGGCGGAGCCACGTGTGAGGTCACAAAGTCAAACACAACAAGGGGGAAATATCACTGATATTTCCAGTCCCCCCCCATTGCGTATCTCACTTATGTAATGTGTTTTAATGTTTGTTGTGCTATTTTTTTTTATTTTATTGTTTTTTTAATATTTGTAATGTTTTTTTCCCCTACGGTTTCATTGTGGTGTTATTGTTAGTAGGGAGACTAGTGTGGTTGCTAGGGTTCATATGTGGTGTGTTTCCTAATGTGGAATTTCATTGGCTGTGGTTCTGTGTGGGTGGGCTGAACAGTTTTTTGAAACATGGCGTCGGTAGCTGACGCTAAGGGAGAGAGCCCGGATGCGGTGCGGTAATTCGTTTTTTTTTTAATTATTATTAGTTTTTGTTCACCTCTGTTTAGCAGTGTTATGTATCTGGATGATCCTGCTTTTGCTGTTGTGAGCTCTGTCAGGCACCTGAGGTCGTTGCTGGGTAGAGAGCAAGTGTGAGGTAGGTAGTGTATGTTAGGGCTGAGAAGGGACATATTGATTGTCTATTGGTGGCACTAATGTGCTTTTTCTTGGGAAATGAAACTGAGAAAATTAAAAAGGAAAAAAAAAAGAAGTGAAAAGAACCTCTCAGTGTAAATGCTGATTTCACACTGATGAGGTGCAGAGTTGGAGACAGATGGCAGGTCAGCTTGGAGGTTGGAGCTGCAGGGGTTTGGTGCACTTTGTGTCTGTGATCTGGTGAAGTACAGATAGTGCTTCTGTATAACCTAGTGTGTGGATAAATGACCTACAGGGAGGATAAATGTGAGATCCTCACTGTAGGTTTGACCACGCCAGGATATTGGTGATATTTGCCATTTTTTATCCTCACCCAATTACATAAATATATATATACTGTATATACATATATATGTAGATATACACACACATACATATACATACAGTATTTTTAACATGTTTTAAGTCTGTGGAATTACCAGCTTGGATCCCAATGTGATATCCTGCACAAGGGAAGATGGACTGGAGTCCGGAGCTAGGAAACTGCTCCTGAAGGCATTCGATATTATGCTTGAAGAAGAGTCTGAGGCAACAGAGTCCATGAAACAAGAGGAAGACTCCTACCTAATCCTGACTCCTGACTACGTCAATGACAGGTGCACAGAAATAGAAGGTGAGGTGGGGGAGATCAATAGTTTATATGAACTCGAGTAGCCTAGCTGTGAGTTGTCTAGTAACTGTGCTACTGGGCATGACCATGTGGTTTCAGTGTTCCAACCAAGGTGTTTGCTAGGTGTTTGTTTTTTGGGTTAACAATAAAAGCTAAAACTTCAAAGTTACACAATTAATTGTGTAGTTTAGTGTGAGGCTCTGGAACTCAACACAGTGTCAGGCCAGGACAACAAAGTGAGAAACAATGATACACCGTTTTACTTTTCTTCTTTTTTTAACCTTCATTCTCTTTTATTAAGGTATGTGTGCTTTTGATACTGAAAAAAAGATATACCTTTGTATACTGACAAAACACTGTGTGACATTGTGATAGTTTATGGACACTATACTTTTATACGTTTTACAAGCCAATTAACTGAGCAAAGACTGGTGTGGCACAGTCCATGAATGTTTGGGGTAGCTGTATAACTGACCCAACAGAAAACTTATTGATAATATTGGTGTGGAAGAAGCTAGTGTTGTGAAGCATGTGTGTGACCAAACCAGGATTTAAGTGTTTCATAGAATTCAGAAAATTTACCTGACTGAAACTGCATGACTGCCCGAACGGATATGAAATGAAACTCAATTGCTCTGAAGAGCTCAGCATACCACTTAACCTCTTGCCTCACAAATCAGGGAAAAGACTTAAAAAAGATTGGGAACAAAGACCCAAAATAGGGGACACATCTTAGAAACTGGTAATATTCACTGAGGAAGCTGATAGAGTAAGGGGATTAGAGTGTATTTTCTGAAGAAAAACAAGTCTGTTACTTTAATGTTTAACATCATTTTGTGCTTACATTCCCCACTGGTCAGTCAAAAAAATAAAAATGTTATGAGGGACAGAGGAATATTTTGAAGCAAGATCAGAGATGTCCCTGAAAATCAGGGACAGTTGAATGGTATGACTAGCTCAAACAGGTAGCTTTGATATTTAGCATTGAGGGGTCACTTTTTTGATCAACAACTCCAGTTTAACATTTTATAGAGAATACTGGCTGAGGATTGATGCACAACCAACTGGTGTTGCCACAGAAGGGTTTCAATAACATCAGACTTTGAGAGCAAAGCTCAAGAGGACTGATGTAATCAGAAGCTAGAGGTGATGTCACAGTCTGGCAGAGCATGTGGTTGGCCAAGCAGTATTTTTTATACTGTATAGCTTTTTGTTTAGTTTTTCATTTTTTTCTCAAAAAACAAGTGCTTCCGCAGTGCTCCAGCACCAGCAGAAAATGTGCCAGCAGTTTCAGTTCAGAACTTGAACTGATTTCTATGTGCACAGCAGTGCTGTGAAAAACAGCAGCTGCCTTGAGGATTTCCAATCAGCCGGAACCTTCCTGTACCACAAAAGGGTACAACTGCATTTCATGACCTTTGAACTGTGGTTTAACAAGGTTTCAGCTGGCATAGAAACCCATGCAGAACAAACCCTCTCTAAACACTACAAAAAAGAAAAATAATATGACATGGTTTAAATCCTCAGATATGATATTGTCATGAGGTCTAAACCTCACTTTCAGATTCTTGACGATATTGGGAATGCAAGTAATCACAAACACATTGCATTAGAGTAATAAACAAGTTTATTACTACCAAAGGGATAAATCACATTTGCCCTAAGCAGTTCTTACCAATACGAACTGGGAGGCAATGCTAAGCGTTCCCTACACCTCGAGGTTTCTCTGTAGTCTCTTGGGGTCTCTTGGGTCTCTGAGGTGTAAAGCCTGTGCATAACATTATATACCTATGATAATTACTATGGTTACCAAAAGATAGAAACATTTCTAGTTACAGAGATGAGCCCTATTGGCTAAATTAGAGGTGGCTCCAAAGTCCAAGATAACATTATATGATTCTGTAAAGTCATCAGTTTTAGAACAAAGAAGTTCTTATACAGAGTCTTACAAGTGTAGTGGTGCACATCACCAAAGGATGGCAATGTTGCCTTACATATTATAATTACTTCAAGGACAGGTGTCTTGGCATCTGACAAGTAAGAAATAGACAGAAAATACATGGTATAATATATGTGCATTAGCAAGCAAAGTGGATTACAACAATATGCATTCATATCCTGACATCTACTCTTATACAGTAGATGCCCTTAGCCCTAAGTATTAGTATAACCTATACCTAAGCATTAGCTGTCTACAGTGTACCTCTGAGGGTACCAATTAGGGTGCAGGGACCTCATGTAACAATTCCCCCCTTGTTGCCTGCAAGGGCAACACAGGAAAATGTCTAGGGAAAGGACAGGAGCAGTGGTCGTTTACAATCCCGACGTGCGAGCCTTGTAAAGGAACTCGAGCTGCTCATGGTGTTGGCATAGTGTACGTCGTAGGCAGCAAAGCATAATAATCAAAGTGAAAATTAAAAATGCTTGTACAATAACAAAACCTTTAAAAGTAATTTCTAACCAGGTGTTAGTTAATGCGTTATTCATATCTCCATCATTAATCAGATCAAGAACAGCTTCATTGGCTTTGGTAATATTATTGCTGATATGGATGAGGTGTGTGTCTTTCCTGTCTAAAAGTGATTTCAGTGTAAGTGTAAGTGGGTCTATGTGTACATTAAAGTATGGCAAGTATTCTGAGAGTGTGAGTAGATAATCTGGGTTACCATCAATAATATCAGCATCCATAAGGGGGATGGGGGTATAACAGTATGTCCAATAACAGTCTTCCAGTGGGGAACAAAACAGAAATTGGGGTAATCAATAGCACATGTAACAGAACCATATGTATAAGTCTTGTAATTAGTAACAACACAGTACTCACCATCAGAGTTATACTGTGAATGCACAGTAGGCAGTCTCCACTTTTGCAACTGGGCAGGGCAGGTGTAGGTCGTCTTGGAAATCCATGTTGACAGGCGATGAGCTTCCTCACGATAGGATTGGTACAGCTGATCCAGAGCCAAAGTTGAGTCGAAGGAGTTGGTGGCATTTTCAGTGATGTCATCATCCATGGTGAAAGTTCAATCAATGCTCTCTGGAGAGTAGCCACAAACAGGGCGTATAACATCAAACACATCACAGTGGCACAGATAGATGTATTGCTTTTTCACACAGCAGTCCGTATGCGGAGCCACCCAGGCATCCAGGAAAGATTGATAGACCAGTAGAGGTGGTAGATCCAGGCGTTCTCTGTAGATGTCTTCATCCAAATGCCCTATAGAATGGACCAGTGCAAGCTTATCGAACAAAGCTGTAGTAGGATCAAAATGTGGTAAGGAGACAGTGAAAGAAACAAACATGGTATCTGTTATAGAACATTTCTTAGTAGTGAAACAAGAACCAGTATTAGGGTGTCTGGTCACAAACCCCAAATTCCTAGCTGTGGAAAGAGGAATAGACAAAGTCTGTTTCATACATATGGAAACACAGCTAGAGGTTTTACATTTTGGACAATACCATTTGGAGAGGCGTCTATCATGTATGATGTCGGGAATTCTTCCAGATTCTAAATCACGGAAGAGGTTGTTGATGGTAGTGATAATGTAGGAGCCATAAGTAGAGCAGAGTATTTCCCTAGTAATGTATTGTTTATCTGCTTCTCTATTGTTCTGTTGTATGAGTGCGTTGATCTTATCTTTAGAATCAGTGAATGCCTTAGCAATGTCGTGCATGTTGTATACAGTGTATCTCTCTTCCTGACTAAGGCCATCCATACCATGCAATAATGGAGGTAAAACGTTATTAACCAAGCCAGTGGAGAACTTTGTGGAATGACTTTTGATAGCAGCAATGTCTGCTTTATTCCAGATAGACATAGCCGTACCAAAGAGACCTGTGACAGTACCTGTTGCACCTGTAACATCAGAACTGTCAACTTCATGTCTGTTTCGTTTATGATTCAAATTACCAGGAGGGGTCTTCCTCCTGAAGTTGCCTCTGTGTTCAGTTGAATAGACACCAGCAAAAGGATCCTGTGTACGAATCTGAAATGCAGCTAAACTATCAAGCAATAGTGTACTATAAAAGGCTGAAGTATTAGTATTGTGGCACATACCAAACTCTTTCATATTCCAGTAAGTAAGATTAAACAAAACAGGTATATGCATGAACTGTAGATTGTTAATCAAAGAACCTGGGAGGGTAGTGGCTGTTAGACCACTACGGGGACCAGGGTTGTGCTTTGAACATTCCAAAAGCTGTTTATCAGTAGGCGGCAATACAGAGAGGTACATGGCTGCAGAAGCCATGTGGTGTATAGCACAAAATCTGCGAGCAGAATCCTTGGACAAAGAATTACAGTAAGAAGGGTCTATTAAGGCTGTTATATTGTACAAACCAGAATGTCTTAATGCAGTTTGTAACAAGGACAGTGAACCATTTGGGGATAATTTAGCATTGGGCCAACCCTGGAAAGTGCCTTTGGAGAGTTTGGCCATGGGGATAATTTGTCCTTGTGATGTGGTTTGCCACTCAATTTGAAGGGTAGATTTGTCAGGAGCAATAACCGAGGCAGTGAGGTAAGCATTGGAACCTTCCTGGACAGTGATCATGGTATCTGGTATTTTGAAGGATACTCCCTTTGAAGGAGGTGCTGGAGGGTCGAGTTGTCGAAGGAGGTCCAGTACCGTGCCTTGGATGCAGGGGATCACTCCTGAGAGGGGGAAATAAAGGAACAAGATAGTCATCTTGTCAGTGTATCTGAAAAGGAAGATCAAAGATTAGTATGTTAGCACAATTCCGCCCGATGGGGTGAGGAAAAGTAAGTTTAAGCCCCTTTATATAGTTTCAGCTGGTTTGCATGTAACCATTTGTCAGTCAGTTTATTGTTGTGAAGAAATCTAACCTGATAGACTGCTGGACTGAGCTTGTTGACAATGGGGTAGGAGCCTTCCCACTTATTGGGGAAGGAATGGGTGGGGTGTGCAAATCGAAGTACCATTACCTGATCTCCAACTTACCAATCCACTTCTTGTGCGTGTTTGTCAAATTGTAGTTTGGATTGTTGCTGGGCTTTGCTCATGCAATTTGCAGCATACAAGTGTGTGTGTATGAGGTCTTTTCTGAGTTTTTCCACATACTGATCCACAGACACACGGTCTACAGTGGGGGTGTGCAGGTCAAACAACAGGTGTTCAGGTAATCTCATCTGTCTACCAGTCATCACCTCGAAGGGTGTGAGCTGGGTGGTGGCTGAGGGTGTGCCCCTGATTGCCATAAGGAGTAAAGGCAATAGGGAATCCCAGGTTTTGGGATTGTCCTCAATGAATTTGGAAAGCATTTGCTTAATCCGTCTGTTGGCTCTTTCTACTTGACCTGAAGACTGAGGATGGTAAGGTATGTGGAACTTCTGCTGAACTCCAAGGAGTTCAAGGGATTCTTTCATTAACTCACCTGTAAAACTAGTTCCTTTGTCAGAGTCTACCTTGAGAGGTAGACCTCACCTGGAGAAGATCTGTTCTACCAGGATTCTGGCAGTGGTCTTTGCTGCAAATGTCTTAGTGGGGAAAGCCTCAACCCACTTTGAGAAAAGGTCAGTTACCACAAGAGCATACTTATTATTTCTCCTGGTATTAGTCAGAGGGCAAATAAAGTCAATTTGGATGGCATGCCAAGGGCCAGAATGTCTTTGTGGTAAAAGTTTGGCATTTTGCTTGGTTGGGATGGGGTTGTTTTGTGCACAAACAAGGCAGTTGTCTGTGTATTGCTTAACATCTTTAGTAATACCAGGCCACCAGGCGGTGGTCTTGAGTCGCTGGAGGGTATTTTCTGTTCCCTGGTGTCCACCAGTAGGAGTGTCATGCACTTGGTGCAAGAACTCAGATCTGAGGTGCCTGGGGACTATCCACAACTTGTTGGGGGAGTCATCTGGTTGAAACCAAATGAGCTTGTCATCAGGTGACAAGCTCAACTTACCTTCATGTCTCCGATAAGGGTTATGTGTAGGAAGTTTTTCTTCAGTACCTTTATCAAGGAATCTGAACACTTCTTTAGAAACATAGAAGCATAGAATTTGATGTCAGATAAGGACCGCTTGGCCCACCTAGTCTGCCCATTTTCCTACCTAACAGATAAGCTGCAGATCCTAGTTAACCAACAGCTTACTTCCTCCTACCCCCACTAGGACTGCCTTATGTCTGTCCCATGCATTCTTGAATTCCCCACTGTTCTTGACTCCATGACTCTCCTCAGGAGGCTGTTCCATGCATTCACAACCTCTCTGTGAAAAAATACTTCCTCACATTACCTCTGAGCCGTCCCTCTCATCTTCAAATTGTGCCCCTTGTTCTTGCACATCTCTTTTCTGAAAGATGCTACCCTCTTGGACTTTGTTGATTCCTTGAGGTACTTGAAAGTTTCTATCATGTCCCCTCTCTCTCTTCTTTCCTCAAAGGTATACATATTAAGCTCCTTTAGTCTTTCTTCGTATGTCTTCTGGTGCAGACCCTGCACCATTTTGGTTGCCCTCCTCTGGACAGCCTCCATTCTGTCTATGTCTTTGCAGAGATGGGGTCTCCACAACTACACACAGTACTCCAGATGGGGTCTCACCAACTGTCTGTACAGAGGGATAACAACTTCCTGTTTTCTATTGGTGATACCTTTTCCTATGCATCCCAGTATCCCCCCAGCCTTCCTTACTGCCTTCTCACATTGCTTGCCCACCTTTAGGTCATCTGATATAATTACCTCCAGGTCTCTTTCCATTTTTACTGTTGTCAATATCTCACCCCCCATTGTGTACGCTTCCCCTGGGTTTTTGTTTCCCATGTGCATTACCTTGCACTTTGCATTGAATCTGAGCTGCCATACTTTTGACCATTCCTCCAACCTTGCCAAGTCCCTTCTCATCCTTTCCACTCCATCTTGTGTATCAACCCTGTTGCAGATCTTTGTGTCATCTGCAAAGAGACATACTTTTCCTTCCAGTTCCTCTGCAATGTCACTTATAAAGACATTAAATAGGACCGGTCCCAGTACTGAACCCTGTGGTACCCTGCTAGTAACCCTCCTTTCTTCACTGTGTACTCCATTTACTGCTACCCTTTGCTTTCTGTTGTCTAGCCAATTTTTTATCCAGGCTACCACCTTGGGACCCACTCCAAGGCTGGCTAACTTGTGTATTAATCTTTTGTGTGGGACTGTATCAAATGCCTTGCTAAAATCTAGGTAGGCCATGTCCACAGCCCTCCCTGGTCTACTACTTTGGTCACCCAGTCAAGAAATCTATTAGATTCTGTCTGACATGACCTTCCCATCGTGAATCCATGCTGCCTTGGGTCCTGTGCCCCACTGGCCTCTAGGTACTCAACAATTCTTTCCTTCAGAAGTCATTCCATCATTTTCCCTACCACTGAGGTCAAACTAGCTGGTCTGCAGTTTCCTGCCTCTGTCTTGCTCCCACTTTTGTGAAGAGGAATCACATCTGCCCTCCTCCAGTCCTCGGGTACCACCCCATCCTCCCATGATTTGTTAAAGACAGTAGTCAGCGGTGTCACTAGTTCTACCCTTAGTTCTTTTAGAATTCTTGGGTGAATCCCATCAGGCACCATTACTTTGTCCACATTTAATTTTATTAGTTCTTTCAGAACCCTTTCTTCTGTAAATGGACTGGTATCGACCCCCGTCTTCAGAGAGTTCCTCTTGTTTGGTTTAGGTACCTCCCTTTCCTCTTCCTTTGTGAATACTGAGCAGAAATATTCATTCAGTATCCCTGCTTTTTCACTGTCACCCTCTACCCACATTCCCTCCCCTTTATTAAGCCTCAGTATCCCTCCTTTGGTCTTTCTTCACTCCCTAGTGTACCTATAAAAGGTCTTATCCCCCTTCTTAACAGAACTGGCTATCTTTTCCTCGGTTTGGGCCTTTGCTATTCTGACTGTCTTCCCAGCCTCTTTCTGCTTTAACTGATAACGTTTTCTGTTCTTCTCCTTCTGTGTTTCCTTATATTTCCTGAGTACTATCCTTTTCTCCTTAACCTTCCCTGCCACCTCTTTTGAGAACCATAGCAGTTTTTTCCTTTGTTGTGTTTTATTGATTTGCTTTACACAAAGGCTTGTTGCCTCTGTGATGGCTGTTTTGATTACTCCCCATTGTTCCTCCACCCCTCCTTCTTGCCTGTTTGCTAGTGCTTTTCTGAGGCACTCTCTCATTTTCCCAAAGTCAGCCCTCCTAAAGTCCAGTACTCTTGCTTTTGTATGGCTTGATTGTATGGCTGTGTTTATCGTGAACCACACTGTTTGGTGGTTGCTTGTTCCCAGATGGCTTCCCACTTCTAAATCTGAGATTCTTTCTCCATCCCCATTTCAGAGTACCAGGTCTAAGATTGCTCCCTCCCGAGTGGGTTCCAATACTAGCTGTCTGAGGCATGCCCCCTGTAGGGCATCAAGAATGAGCCTGCTCTTGGATGTGCCTGCAGCAAAGGTGCTCCAGTTAACATCAGGCATATTCAGGTCCGCCATCAACAATATCTCCCCTTTTTCTGCCATTCTAAGGAAGCCTTCTATCATTTCCTTGTCCATTCCCTCCTCCTGAGATGGGGGTCTGTATACAACCCCCATGTGGATTGTGGTGCCATTTCCTGTCTCCAGGGTGACCCAGAGTGCCTCATCTGTCCCCTGTTTACTCTTTAGTTCTATTGCTTTGATCCCTTCCTTTACATAGAGAGCTACTCCTCCTCCTCTTTTACCCTCCCTGTCCCTCCTGTAGATTGTGTATCCAGGTATGCTGACATCCCATTCATGGTTCTCTGTGTACCATGTTTCTGTGACTGCCACAATATCCAGGCAACCCTCTTCCATCAAGGCCACTAGTTCAGGGAGCTTGTTACACAGACTACGGGCATTGGTACTCATCACCTCCACTTTTGATAGCCTTACCCCTTTTAGCTCCATTCCTGTCCTTACTGCCTTTGCCTTTTTACACTTACCTCTGTTCTGCTCCTAATAACTCTCTACCTTGGTGTTTACCTCACTAATTACCATGTTTTGTGGGGGAGACTGGGATTCCTGCTCCTTTCAGTGCCTTTCCCCCTTCTTAGTTTTAATGCTTGCCAATGAAGCATTTAAACCTCTCACCTAGATTCTGTTCCTCCCTGGACAGATGCAGACCATCGCACCAGTATAGGTCTACATCCTCCAGGTGGTCTCAGTCCCCAATGAAGCCAAAACCCTGAGCTCCACACCAGTTTTTCAACCACTCATTGAATTCCCTGATGAGGAGTGCCCTAGCACCACCCTTGCCATAGACAGGCAGCACCTCTGAGAAGGTTACCGTATGTGCTACTTGTCTAAGGCCTCTTCCCAACTCTACAAACTCCTCTTCCACTGCTCTTATCCCATTCCTAGCCAGATCATTTGTTCCTAGGTGGACAATGACATCCAGCTCCCTCCCTCATGCAGCTCCTCCCACGATCCTGAGGATTCGCTTCCTGTCCCTCCAAGTCATGGCATCAGGAAGGCACCTTACTTCCCTCTCCCCTTCCTCCCCCATTTCTACCCCCCTAATGACTGAGTCCCCCACCAGGAGTTGTTTCCTTCCCCTGTGGGGTCCCATACCACCCTCCTGTGGGTCTCCTTTGTGAAGGTTCCCAGCATCCTTCTTGGTCTCCACTGCAGGTGCCTCCATAGAGGAACCACTATCCACCAGAAGAGCGAATTCATTATGGAGAGGTACAGCTGAAGGGATGCAACTCTGTTCCACCATCCTCTCCCTCCCTGAGCCCACCCTGGTCCAGCCTCTCCTCTTTCTTGGCAACCTCTGAGGTAGCGGCATTGGCCCTGGTGGTCCCTGGGTGGGGGAGGAGGTTTCACGAATCCTAGCCAGGTCAGCCTGGAGACGGGCAACCTCCTCTCTCAGACCAGAGAGGTGCCTGCAAATAGGGGCATCACAGCCTCCAGAATGTCTCCCAGAACACTGCCGCCCCACAGCCATTGCACTGCACCACTCCTATCATGGCTTATTTTGTGTCCCCTCTACTGTTTCTCTGTATGCTTACTCTCTCCTCTCCTTACAACTCTTTGAGTTCAGTGTCCAGCTGTTGGGCTGCAGAGAGGTCCAAGGGAGAAAAAGACTCAGATTTCTTTTTGAGTACTGCAATATGTACAGCTGCATTAGCCTCTGGATGTTCCATCATCCAGACGTCCCCCCCTCGGGCCCCTTCCTTAGC
This sequence comes from Neoceratodus forsteri, assembly GCA_016271365.2. Lineage (NCBI taxonomy): Eukaryota > Metazoa > Chordata > Ceratodontiformes > Ceratodontidae > Neoceratodus > Neoceratodus forsteri. The sequence goes on from CM057456.1 coordinate 580,003,564, forward strand.
AAGGGTGTCTGCAGTGTCATTGAAGGCATGATAGGGGTCATGGACAGTGTGGGCTTTAACCTTGTGTACATAAAGTTTGTGCGCAAATTTCTGTGCCAGTGCATGTATGTATATTACCAATTCCTTATACTTCACTGGACTTCCATCAGAAGAGAGGAAGGAGTTCTTCTGCCAGAAGGGAAGAAATTCTGTAAGGGAACACAAACCCAATTAGAGTCTGTGAAGATGATGGTATCCTGGGTTCCATATTGGATGAACTCAAGGGCACAGGCCACCGCTGCCATCTCTGCATATTGTGATGAAGCTACACTACAGTGTTTAGATATCTTAATGGTGTTCCCATAAGGGTAGATCACCAAAATACCCATCCCTGCAATTTGTTCTCTCTGATAGTAGGATGCTGAACCATCAGTAAATATACAGCACAAAGAGGTACTCTCAAGTACTTGTGGCTTGGCAGGGAAGAAAGGACCTGGATCTGGAAGATCAGGTGACTGTAGTGTACAATCATGGGGTTCTCTCTGAAAAAGGAGACCATGAGCTAGCATAGATGGAACTTTAGTCGGGTGGACCTGTATGTCCCTGTCCTGGAGAAGAGGTGACCAGTGTGTCAGCCTGGTGTTAGAGACTGACCCATCCTTCACTCTGTCTGATAGCAAAAAGGTAGTTGGTGAATGGTTAGTGTTAATGATCAGAGGTGAGTACCCAATGATATACAGGAAGTGCTTGACAGCCCAGTAGGTAGCCAGAAGGTTCCTTTCACAAAGGCCGAACTTCTGTTCCACTGGGGTCATGAGCTGTAAGGCATATGCAATGGGTCTCAAGGTGCCATGTACCTTCTGGGCAAGCACTGCTGACATGGCAATGTCAGAGGTGGCACACTCCAGATGGAATGGTAGTGCTGGATTGGGGTTAACCGGTGCTGGGATGGAGGCCAAGGCCTGCTTCAGTGATGTCACAGCCTGGGTGTGAATAGGGCCCCAAGTCCATGGTACATCCTTTTTGAGTAGCTCGTACACAGGAGCAGCTTTCTGAGCAAAATCACAAATGAAATCTCTCGAATAGTTTACCATACCTAGGAACTGTCGAAGAGTTGCCACACTGGTAGGTAATGGCAAGTCTTGCAATCCCTGTACCTTCTTCCAGGTAGGGCTTCGACCTTGGTCAGTTATTTTGAGACCCAGAAAGAGTACTTCTCTCTGACACAATTGTGCTTTTTCTGGGTTACACTTCAAGCCTGCTCCCTGAATGAGAGTCAATAGTTCGTCCAAGAGATCCAGATGTTGTTCCTGTGTGGCTGTGGCCAACAACAGGTCATCCACATACTGTAAGAGACATTGGGGAGTAGAGAAACTCTCGAGGGCATCCATCATGTGGAGATGGAAGAGGGATGGACTGTTATGGAATCCTTGTGGCAAGCAAGTCCACGTATACTGTCTTCCTTCAAAGGTAAAGGCAAATTTATATTGACTCTTAAGGGCCAATGGCAGTGACCAAAAACCATTGGAAATATCCAGGGCACTGAACCATTTCTGGTCAGGGGTTAGAAGTCGGAGCACATCTGTTGCCGATGCAACAGTTGGGGAGCAACTGGGAGTGACTTGATTCAGTTTCCTGTAGTCAATAGTAAGTTTCCAGGTGCCTGTGGGTTTCTTCATGGGCCACACTGGGGAGTTGGCAGTGGAAACACAAGTTCTGATTACTCCTTGCTTGAAGAGTGACTTGATTGTCTCCCGAAGGGAAGGCAAGGCCTCAGTTGGGAAAGGATACTGCCTTTGCCTCTCATGTGCCGGGCCTGGCACTTCAATGACAGTGTGCATTCTACCACAGTCATGTTTGTTAACCGCAAATGCTTCCAAATGTCGTTGCAGAATGGGTAGGAGTTTTGGGAAAAGTTTGTGATTCTTGAACAAATCTATGACGTCATACTCTTTGTCATTGGCAGATATCATTGCCATGACATGTGAGTCAGGAATCAGAATGGTGTGATACTGACCCTGAATCTGTATCAGTAGCATGTTAGCCAAGTCCACCACATAGCCGTGTGACGCAAGGAAATCGATTCCTATAATACTAGGATGATCATGCAGTACCATCAGCTGGAAAGTGTGTGAGGCCTTTAAGTGGCCTAACTCCACCGGTAAGGGTAGAGAATGGTATGCAGGCAGCCTAGTACCATCGACTCCTGACATGTTGGTCTTCTGTCCAGTAGACCAAGGAGATGTGTCCGGGTGTTCGTCATGTAGCACAGATACAGCTGCACCTGTATCTAGTAAGACTACCAGTTGGCGGCCCCCGACCTCGGCCTCGGTGCAGGGCCTTCTGTTTGTATCCAAGACCAGCTTGTTTACAATACGGACTGGGGCCAGTAATTGTCAATCCGTATTACCGGAAGCATGCAGAGGTTGGGCCTGACTTGCGTGAATGACTTCACTGTGCTGTACTGATGCTATATAGGGAAGAGCTTCCGGGTTCAGACCTGTATGGGCCTGAGAACCTGTACCTCCGGTGTCTCCATGGCCAGTTGTGGCCTGGGCTGCCGGTTGTACTGCCACAAGGGTCTGAGCGGGAACAGCATCCGCCATAGAGCGTACTTGTCCCAGGAGCTCTCGGAATTTCTGATTTTCTTCAGCTATCTCCCTATATGAAGGACCCATTCTCTGTTGTGGTTTACCTCTACCCTTATGCTTCCTGTTCTTGTGCCAATTCCGGTTCCCACCCCATTGCTGTTGTTGATGCGGTTGTTGTTGGGCCTGTTGGGGGTGTTGGTTACCTGCTGGAGGGGCTGGCGAATGCTGAGCCTGTTGGAGTTGAGCCTGCCCTTCCACTGTGTAATGTGTCATAGTCCCTGAAGCGGGTTCCACGGCAGCTACCTTCTTGGAACCGGAGCCCAAATCATGGATATACAGTTGGTACACTCTCTCGGTTTTCCGAAGAATATCGTCAAACCTGTCCATGTTTGGGTAGGTGGTTGGCTCTCCCTTTTCTCGTACTGCTGGAATCATGTTCCTAAGGAACAAGGTCTTATATTCAATAAGATCTACATCCACAGCTTCTTGTGCTAGGTGCTTTCCAGCTCGGTAGGCCATCCAGAGTCTCTGGTGGTAAGTCACTGGACTTTCTTTTAAATTCTGCTTCACAGGATATGCAATCATCACTCCTACAACACCTGGACTGTGAGCAGAAATTAGCTCAGCTGCAACCTCATCAAAGGTAGCGTTCCCATCCTGGCGAACAGCTTCGGGGAGTTTGGCCGATAAACCAGGATCGATGGTCTGGCGTAGCATTTGGACCCGATATTCTGCAGCGAGGCTGAGCATCTTGCATTTAGAACGCACCTTTTCCAAGTGACAGCTTAGGTTGTCGGACGGGCTCATCTGACCGATACAGTCAGCAATTTGCTGAACAGAGTAGGCCATTTGCAGGGATTAGTAGGTGGTCGATCAGGCAAAGGTAAAGTATCTCGCACACCATCAAAGGCTGCGCGAGCTGCAGCTTTGGCTGCAGTGCGGACAATGCCTACCTGGGTGCCAGCTTCTTGGAGAATCTGTCTAATCTGACTTTTAATAGCTTTCATACTTCTTTTAGGAAGAGGAACATTGCCTAACGCTCTATCAATCATGGTTTCTATCTCTTGCCTGTCTTCCACATTAATAACAGCTACCAGAGGCACCGTCGGGACCAGGCTTGAGTCTGTTCCCCCCCCCCATCATGGGTGCCATCATGTTGGCATTTCCCATGATGAGCATCATGACATCATCGACGTGTGACCTGGGGAGTTGGGGTCAGGGATCTGCCATGCTGTGGATGGCTGGATGGGGAGTCTGGGCCATAGTAGGGGCGTGACTGGGCGTTGTACTGTGAAACGTCATCATCAGATAACTCCTCTTCTGATGACGAATGAAAGGCAGGGGCTACGCCTCCCATCGCCTTAATATGTCCAGCCAGAACCTCTCACTGATGGCTCAGTGCCGCCATCTTAGTTCTACATTCATCTTGATTCACACTTGCAACATCCATATCAACCTGTTCTTGCTTTTGCTTCTGCAAAACTTGATACACGGCGCTCAATTCGTGATTGTCCCTGTAGGCTACCTCTAAATCATTACGTACCTGGTTGATCTCGTCCTGAAGCTCACCCATTTCATCACTCAACTGAGCATTCTCAGCACTCAGCAAATCATTAATTTGCACAACCTGACTCTTATCCTGTCTCAAACATTCACACTCCTGCTTCAACATACATAATTCTTGTTCACCAAACTGGGCTGAATGATGCAATAGTGAATCCTTTTCATTCCGCAGAGTTTGGAGTTCAGACTCCAAGTTCTGCTACAATCTAATACATTCTGTTTCCTGCAAACCCATCTCTTGCTTAAGAGATGAAATTTTCAGATCAAGGGTTCAAAACCTCGCTTCGGAGGCTTCCAAAGCAGCGTAGAGAGCCGCAACCATCAACCCTTTAGCATGCCGCTTATTGGTTGATTGTCTTGTCTCTGTGTACTGGGTTGAAATCCCCAGTACGGGGTTGTCAGATTGACTTGTGTCCCACGCGAAGTCAACCCATCCTCCATGGGAGGCAAGGAAGTTAAAGACATCGAGTCTCAGTTCTGCGCAGATATCTGATACAGTGGCCATTATGTGGGAGGGAACGAAAATTCAAACTGTGAAAAAGACAGCGTGCTGCATATCGATCCACAGCACGAGTACTTTAAACACAGCCGGGCTACTGTATTAGTTGTAGGCTTGCAATTCAAAGCTGCTATGGAGTGGGTCAAGACGGCATCGACCACACCCAAAAAGTCAGCCAGACTTTGCAAGTGACTACAAACTGGTTTTAAAACCGGGAGAGGTGTGACGGGAATGTACACCTACTGTCCTCGTTGGAAAGCGAATAGTTTAAGCAACAAGTGAAAACTTACAAACATCAAATATCGCCTGCACACGGTCGCCAATTTGTCAAGAGGTTTAAATCTCATTTTCAGATTCTTGACGATATTGGGAATGCAAGTAATCACAAACACGTTGCATTAGAGTAATAAACACGTTTATTACTACCAAAGGGATAAATCACAGTTGCCCTAAGCAGTTCTTACCAATATGAACTGGGAGGCAATGCTAAGCGTTCCCTACACCTCGAGGTTTCTCTGTAGTCTCTTGGGGTCTCTCGGGTCTCCGAGGTGTAAAGCCTGTGCATAACATTATATACCTATGATCATTACTATGGTTACCAAAAGATAGAAATATTTCTAGTTACAGAGATGAGCCCTATTGGCTAAATTAGAGGTGGCTCCACTGTCCAAGATAACATTATATGATTCTGTAAAGTCATCAGTTTTAGAACAAAGAAGTTCTTATACAGAGTCTTACATAATCAAGTGTAGTGGTGCACATCACCAAAGGATGACAATGTTGCCTTGCATATTATAATTACTTCAAGGACAGGTGTCTTGGCATCTGACAAGTAAGAAATAGAAAATACATGGTATAATATATGTGCATTAGCATGCAAAGTGGATTACAGCAATATGCATTCATATCCTTACATCTACTCTTATACGGTAGATGCCCTTAGCCCTAAGTATTAATATAACCTATACCTAAGCATTAGCTGTCTATGGTGTACCTCTGAGGGTACCAATTAGGGTGCAGGGACCTTGTGTAACAATATCATCACCTGCTGAAACCCTCTGTTTTAGGCTTATAATTCGTTCAAAGAAAGTTACCTTATTAAAAGATTATATTTGTAAAAATAAACGTTTTAACAGGAAGTATTTTAATGCATCCTTTCATTGTCTGAACAGTTAGTTTATCTGAAAGAACTCGAGCAGACTAGATGGACCAGTGGGTCTTTTTTCTGCTGTCATATTCTACATGTCTTTGTTTCTATGAACCCTCTGAACTTTAGGGGATCCCACCATTTGCTATTTGTTAATTTCAGCTCAAGTTCAAATGATCTCTAATTCCATGTGGTATGTTAGTTTGAAAGAGCTGCACAGCACTGCAGTGGTATCAGGTGATGCTCTTTATTATAAACAAATGACTAAGAGAAAGGTATAAACTGTCACTGATGAAACATACATTTTGGTACTCATATAAAGAAGCCTAAATATACTTATCAACCCTTCATCATGTTGTTATATCAAAATCAATGAAGAAGAGATTGTAGGGAAGCGGGATTCCATTAGAAGGCTGACCCTGCCTTCTAACTCTGAAAGAGTTTAATAATTCATAGAGTATTTACTGGTCTTAAAAACTGTGAGAAATACTGTACATTTTAAGATGAATAATGTTTCCTAGAAATGATCGATTTCTTTGCAATTTTCTCTGGCTGGTAAACTGCATGACTGCCCAAACTTACATGAAATGAAACTCATCAGCACCGTTTGGATGCATATGTTATACTGAGCTTTATTACAGAGGGGTCACTTATGTTGATCCAGGACTCCAACGTAACATTATAAAAAGTCATGTGAAATGTTTAAAAATCCTGCAGAGATCCTCTGTTTTAGGATGAACATTCTTTCAAAGAAATCTATTTGTAAACAGACCTCTCAGCAGGACATATGTTTATATTACACACTGACACTGATCTGAACAGTTTCTATATAGAAAATAGATAAATTCTGATGTAGTTGGTCCCCTTTCAGTCTTCGAATCTTGCATGGTAATATGTCACATATACTGTAAGTGAATAAGTACTGTAACAATACATTTACTGAGGAAAGCAACCATAGATCTGTAGGTTCATTTCCAACCATATCCTGGAACTGGTAAATAGCTGCTTGACATAAAAACATACAATGTTATACTAGCATTCAAAATTAATACACAGCACAGACTCAGCTTATTATGCTGCAGTTAGGTATCATAAACTTAAAACATATCCTTAACAACAATGTGAAAAAAGATAAGAAATATAAACTGGAATGTTACCCTATACATATTTGCAAATCTTTCATGTTATGTGGATGTTTCTCCTTTTTAGCAGGGATGATCACCCAAGCTCACAGTAGAGGTAACCATGAAACAAGTGTCTCAGGGTGTGCAAACCAAGCCTAGTCAGCCAATTATATTAAGTTTCTTTGAGACCATCAACAGGGAATTAGCAACAATGAAATCTGCATACTCAAAGTGTATAATAACCATAGTTGGAACAATCTGATACCTTGGCAATGCCTATATTTGGAACCAATTTCTGGACGTAGTTTCTTCACTGAATACTCAAAATAGGATTCCTGATTTAGATTGTAATTTAGCCTTATGCCTAAGTGTTTTTATTAGGTCACAAAGGACCAAATGGATTTTTTAATGGGAGTGTGTGTGTGTGTGTGTGTGTGTGTGTGTGTGTGTACTGCAGTGTTGCTACTGTGTTTTAGTCAAAATCACACAATCACACACAAACACACACACACATACACTCCCTTAAAATTACTTTTTGTCATTATTTCAGCCAACAGGATCTCTGAGTGCATGGTTTTGATTTTATTTATTTATTTATTGAAATTGTTTCTCCAGGAAAAGCACACTGAGCAAGAACTGCTTGTCTCCCGGTGCGACCTGGGGGGAGGGGTACAGTGGGGAGGAGGACAAGGGTAGTCCAGTTTCAAACATATATACATTCAATTTATAAATACAGTTGAAAACATTTGAGAAAAATAGTTGAGCGTGGATAACAATAACAATATACCCTATCAGGTATAGTAACAGTCACAATGGAGAAACAGCTAGGGAAGTCCAGCTTTATACATGAATACATATAGTTACATAATACAGCTGCATATAATTGACAGGAATGGTTGGGCGTGGACAATACATATACCCTAATAGTCGAGAGTAACAGTTACAATGAGGAAATCCTGCTGAGGTATTGGGTTGTGGTATTTAATACAACTGGATAAGTGCAAGCTGGCTAGCTCAAAAGTTGGGATCAAGTGCAGTAGTTGGGTGTTGGCAGCAAAGTAGCACCATCGATGCATTAGAGCTTTAGCATTTGGGTAGAGAGAATGTCAAATTGCCAGCATTCCATTAAGGTCATATGGCAGCCCTAATTCACTCTTACAGCCTCCTGAGATCAGGGTTGCAGTTGTGACATGTTCTCTAAGGGAGTGGGCAGAGAAATGAGGGAGAAAAGAAACACCAAGGAATGGGATGGGGAAACCCACTGCCAGATAATAGACCTCAGGGTAAGAGAGACTGCATTGGATCAGAGGAGACCACAGCATATGCCTCCTGGTGTGACTGGCCATGATAGGGAGGTGTTTGTGCTGTGACCTTGGCCTGGCTGGGACAGAGAGAATAGAATATCCCTCTAGGTACCCAGATTATGTTTTGTGTTATTTGTTGCTGTGTCTTGGAGTATACAAGATTGCCCCTTTGTTCTGGGATGACAACCTCTGCCCAGTCTAACTCTGTGTATAGTTTGCATTATTGCCCGATACTAGATGTATTTCCTGTGAGTACTGGTTTGTTTTGTATTGTTATATTGTCATACTGCTTGAAAAACTTTAAATAATTTAACATAAAAAAAAAAAAGAAAATTATTATGCATGTTTAAGTGCTGAACAAATTATTTAGTCAGTAATATTGCTTACATCCTTGTTCATACTTCCTGGTATTGAGGTGCCAGCAAGTGCAGATTATAGCACGTCTCAAAGTTCTACCTGCTCTTTTCTGTGTTTATGAAAGAGCAGCATTACATTTCGTCTGAGTGATTTGGTTGCTGATGTGAGTGGTAGGACTGTGCAGTGCTACAGTCACTCCAAATAAGTTCTAGCTGAGGCTTGTATATAGGTTTGAATTCAAACTGAACAGGAAGCTTTCCAACAGCAAACTTGATTATTGAGCTTCATACCATCTGTGCAGGGGCAGAAGGGAATCTGCAGAGAGAAGTCAAACAAAAGCAGGACATAATATCCACCTGTTGCTTGCAAAATCTCTTAACTAAAACAAACAAACAAATAAATAAAAAAAAAACAACAATAAAAAAACAAGAAATCTGCCAGAGCTATACAGATGCAATCTAGGAGGGAAAAAATCAACTTGGGAACAGATGGAGAGGAAAAGTCTGGGCATTGCAAATAAGGATACAGTAGAGCTAATGTAAGCCATCTTTCATTTTCTTTAAACAAAATGTCTTTACTTTTCATTAGTTAAACAATTCACTAGCTTAAAAAATGTAAAAAAAAATACTAAAACAGCAAAAATGATTGTAGTTTAACAAATGGATGTACTTGAGTCAATTTCCTTAGGTTCTCAGCAGTTATAAAAGAATCCATACTGTGAAATGAAATTACTTTGGCAGTCCATTGGTAAACCCCTCCCACCCCAATCCCTGCTGTGAGATGAAATTACACTGGTAGTCCAGTGGTACCTCTCCCAACCAAATCTCCATTGCAAAACAAGGCCTACCCTGCCTGGCCCTTCCCAGATGGTCTGAATAACTAGGACCAAACTTATATATACTGTGGAAACATACTATGTGCATGCTTGGCCACTGTGATTCAGACAGCAGATGGACAATGTGGTGAGATGACGGTCTGTGCAGGTCACCATCCTATGTTCTGCCCACTGCATTCACAGGTTATATACTGTATAGCAGCTTATTTTAGCACCCTCTTTATTTAGCGTGGAGTGGGGTGCAGTACTATTTAGTGCCCGATTGAATTAGTGCATCAGCTTCATGTCCAGTTACAGCACTATGCTCCCTATAATATTAGCAATCAGCTTATTTTAGTGCTTTTGTCAGTTAAGCTAATATAGCAAAAATAAACTGATCACTGATATCTCCTCCTATACAGTACATAGCATAAAAAACAGTGATATCAAGCATTGCAGCTAGCTGTGACTGAGGACATCATGATGGTAGTATCATGGAACCTGATGATGAGCATCACTGTAGTAGCTGTTAAAGCTTTACTTTAATGTTTCCTTTTTCATGAGGTTCCTGGCACCAAACGTGTTGTCAATGACAGAAGATGAAATTTGTTTTTCAGATACATTGATGCAAGAGAGAGAGATAGTAAGGTTCTCAGATGGGTATGAGGGCAATGTTGTGTGCAAAACATCTTTTTCTCATAAACTGAAGGCAGTCCTACCCACAATTATACTGGGGGTGGGATATTCAAAGCAGTTGAGCAAGGCGCAAGTGAGATGCGCCAACGCAACAGTGGATATGCGCCAAAGAGCGATATTCAGTGGGTGACAATGTGCAGTGCAAATTGCAATGCACTGATGCGCAACCCTAATGAATGCAAGCACAAGTGCAGGGGGCGTAGCAATGAATAAACAGCACAGTGCAATATTCAACAGCAGGCCGATGGCATAAGTGTGGAGCAACAGGGACATGCACGGAACAAAGTTGAGCCTATAAAAGGAAGGACCAAGCAGGGGACAGTGGCTCGCACCCAGGGGAGCAGGGGTGAGAGAAGGAGAGAGAGTGGGAGAGACAGAGTGAGGGACAGAGACAGTGTGAGACAGTGACAGGCTGAGGGCCATTGGCCAGGCAGGAAAGCAGCAGGTGTGCAGGACAGTCACAGAGGAAGGAGGTGCAATGGGCAGTGGAACAGAGTGTGTGACCCAGACTGAGCCCGTGGGCAGGCCAGGCCATGCGTGTGGGTCCCCAACACAGAAGTGCGCCCAATGCAGGGGCCCAAGCAGCAGCATAAAGCCGGGGAAATCCAGGGAGACAGCTGCAGAGGAGGGGGTCGGACTGGCTGGACCATGGCCAGTGCAATATTCCAGATGGAGGCGGTGATGAGGGATGTGAGGAGGCAGATGACTGAGTGGCGTGGCCGTGGCACGGCCCGGTGGCAGTATGCCCGGAACAGGTGGTACTGCACCCGCACAACCTTCGAACAGTACAGTGACACTGAGATTGTGGGCCAGTACCACCTGAACCGGGCGATTCTGAGGCAGCTCTGTGAGCTGTGCAGTAACAAGATGCAGGCACCCAGAAGATGGAGCAATGCTCTGTCAGTGAAGACCAAGGTCACGGCTGTGATGTGCCTGCTCACCACGGGCACCTTCCAGAGACCAACAGGGGATACCATAGGTATAACCCAGTCAGCTGTGTCATGACTCCTCACACAATTCCTCAACGCACTGCTGCCACATGCTGCAGAATTCATCCACTTCCCCAGCACACAGGCGGAGCATACAGCAAACATGTAGGAGTTCCACAGGGTTGCACGTATGCCTTGCATGCTAGGGGCCATTGACTGCACCCATGTAGGCATCCACACACCACCGGGGCCTGAGGTGGTGGCCTACATCAACAGGAAGGGCTACCCCAGTGTCAACTGCCAGGCGGTGTGTGATGCCAAGGGTAAAATAATCAATGTCTGTGCCACACACCCTGGGGGAGCACACGATGCCTTCATCTGGCACCGGTCTGCACTGTGCCACAGGTTTGAGAGTGGGGACATCCCCACCGGCCACCTAGTAGGTGAGTATGCAGCAGGAAAGGGCAGCTCTGCGCAACAGGGTAGGGTGTTGGGGGGAGATGCTATGCATAGGGTGTAGCGGGTTCGGCTGTGTAGGAGAGGGGGCAGCCACACTGACCAACGTGCTAACCCAACATGTTCCCCCACAGGTGACAGCAGATACCCATTCAGGCCCAGGCTGCTCACCCCGTACCAACACCCATCCACCCAGCTCAGGAGAGATACAATGAGGCACACGCCAGCACACAGAACATCATCTAGCGTGTGTTTGTACTGCTGAAGGCACATTTCCGTTGCCTGCACAGGTCTGGCGGTGCCCTACAGTACAGCCTCTCAAAGGCCTGTGGCCTATTCCTGGCCTGCTGTGTGCTACACAACATGGCCACTGATCATGGGATAGCTGTCGAGGTCGAGCAGGGGAACAGCAGTGGGGATGGCATGGACTCCGGGGCCAACGGTGTTGGGCATACACCCCCGGATGACGGGAACCCCGGCTGCACAGGATGGCCCAGTGGCACAGGGACACCATTGCAGAGGAGCACTATGGTGCATGCAGGTAGGTGAACTGGTCCACACACATGTCCCAGGGACCGGGGCATGGTAAACAGGCATGGCTCGCAGGGCCCCACAACAGACATGTCCAGAGGGGTGCATTGATGGACATGGGACAGGTCACCATGGAAGCACCCCTGACAGAACAGTGGACCCCACCCACACAGCCCCATACACCCACACAGGCACAGTCACACGGGCACACACACATGCATACCCTGAGGCCACCAACGGGTGTGTGTCAGACACTGAACACCAGTGCACTGTGGTGGCCGGTGCTGTGATGGCATCATCATGCACATGCCACAGTGGCCAGTGGCCGGGAGGGTGTGCACAAGGCAGGCATGACATGTGGCCTCGGATGTCATGGCCCAGGTATGTACATGCACATACCACACCTCCATGCATACAGGGCTGCGGCAGGCAGCGGGCAGGGAGGGCAGCAGAGCATGTCCGCCGTGCATGTGCACGGCCGCCATGAACACGTGGACAGCCCCGCCTAGACTGCCCAGCAGACGCAGGCTGTGTGGTGGCCACAGGGGGTGTCACAGACGTACCTCCAGGAGTGTTGCTGCAAGAATGCGACAGGTCCCTGGCAGGCATCTGCAGGCCCCCGAACAGGCCCGCTCCAGGCATGCCCAGGATGCCCATAGCTGATCCCAGCAATGACAATGCTGGGGTCACACAACGCTGGGACTGAGGGGTGGAGAATACACTCTGCAGTGACTGCCATGGACGGTCCTGCACCAGGGTGGCCAGTGGTGCCAAGCCAGCCGTGACTGCAGCGGTGAGCCGATCCAGGCCTGCAGTCATGTCCTCCTGCATGCATGTGGCCTTGGCCAGGAGCTGCTGAAAGTCCCGGTCTGCTTCCCTGCGGACTGGCGCAACTTAGTGTGGAATGCACGCACCCCTGCCATGACTTGCATCTGTTGCTCCATGGATGCCCTGAGCAGACGAGTGTGCTTGTTAAGCGGGTTGGCGCCCTGGGGGGCTTGGGCATTGTGCTGACCCATGGGGGTTGTACGGCCCCGTGGCACAGCCCCCCATGCAGGTGGGGGCCACACAGCGGGGCTGTCATGGGCCTGTACTGTCTACAGTGCACTGACGGTGGACACTGCACCCGGTCCACCCTCAGCACCGTCCTGCTGCCACCGCTGCCCCTCCGGCCACTGTCACGTGACATTGCCGGGGAGACTGCACCCCAACTGCCAGATGGGCTTGACTGCGATGCTGGCTGACGGGTCTGCCAGTGCCACCTGTGCACCATCGGTGCCATTGTGTCCGGTGCGTGGTAGTGGTGCCTCCCCCTGTACAGCATCACCACTGTCCTGGGTAGCGGTCATGTCATCTTTGGATGCGGACCCTGCCCCGATCACTGTCTTAGCATACTGGACGCCATGGCTGGCATCCCGCTGAAACACTGCCTGGGCCTCATCCCGGCCCACACCACAGGCATCCGTGTGGACAGTGTGGTGGGTCCAGAGGGGGTCCAGGCCACGGACCCCGGTGGAGGTGGATGGGTGATCCTCTAGGTCCCTGACATAACCCAGGGTGGGCACCGCTGCCCCTGCATCAGCACACAGGTGCTTGGGATCTGTAAGGGAACATATACAAATCAGTGCCACCACCATGCACCCCTGCCCCAATGCACCCCTTACCCACATGCCCATGCGCCGCTGTACCTACCATGCAGTGAAGGGCTACCACCCATCTGGAATCCACTGCCGGGAACGCCGTCAACGGCACGTCGCCACATAGTCACCATCCACAAGCTCCTCCTGCGGTGTCAGCTGTGGCATCTCAGGCTGTCCACTGCCCATGGTGGCACATATGGCCCGGATGGCTGCCACCTTCTCCTTGATCTGCTTGCGGTCTGTGCCCACCTTCTTCTTGCATTCCTGCACCGACCTCTGATGGATGCCCTGCAGGTTCACGGCCCTGGCTACACCGGCCCATCCATCCACCCTGGCTTGCTGGATGCCTGTGGAGCCACTCAGGAGGGGCTTCTGGTCCAGGTAGGCATCATATAGGGCATCACACTCCGCCCTTGTGAAATTGGGCCTGTGCTTCTGTGCAGGCCCCTGCTCCTCAACTTCCTCTTGCTCTGACATACTGTTCCTGTGGGTGGGGACATGTGTTTATTGCTGGTTGCCACACACGAGGCCCCCCCACCACAGTCCCGACATGCCCAGTGCCTGGCATCCTACCTGTGAAGGATGCAATACTGGTCTGGTGCCTGTGCTGCCACATGGCACCTTTATAGGGCATCACATGCAAATGAGGGAATGCGCAACTGTAATGAGATGCAAATACCTCTGATGCGCTGCGGATATGCTGATCTGATAATCTGCATACGCCTGCTGAATATCGCGGAAATATGCATTGCACAGTGGAGTTGCTCATGCGCATGTCATGGCACATCTGTGTGACGTGCGCAGTCCACATGGTACAGTGCATGCACGCACTGGCATCACGTATGGCGGCGCTCCCTACGCACAGTGCGCTACAGGCGGCATGGTGCTCTGCCACTATTGGGCAAGTGGTGCACATGCGCTGTACACCCATTGGTGCCTGTGTGCTATTGGCACATGGCCTATGGGGCACACTAGACCCAATTGCGCACCATGCTATCCATGCCCTATTGTGCTGACACGCATGGTGTGCATGCTGCCCTTTGACCCCTGTGTGTGCCCCGTGACCCCCGGGTGCCTGTGGCATGTGTCAGCATTGCCCCAGCTGTATTGCTCATACCCTGCTGATGCATGATCGGGGATGGCAGCGCATCACTAGGCATGTCGCGCATCCATCGCACGTGCGTCTCATGCACTCACCAGCGCCATTATGCTTCTTAGATTCTGGATACAGCCATGCCTCACAGCAGCATGCCTAGAGCACCAAATTGGACCCAGGTGGAATTGGTCAACCTGGTGGCATTGGTGGAGCCACATATTGGTTCCCTCTATGGGCAGGTACCCCGGATCAGCTGCACACTGAGGTGTGGTAGGGGGTAGCAGAGGCACTCTAGGAGGCCACAGGATCATGCCGTAGTGGGGATCAGTGCTGCCACAGGTACAGGGACCTGCAGAGGAGGGACCCAGACCATCTCCGGACACTGCAGGTATGCATCTGAAGGGGTGCTGTGCCACGGCCAGGTGAGTGCACATATCCCCATCCATGCCATGTCAGTGTTGTGTGGGTTGCCAGCGGGTGTCACGCCATGCTGCTGTGGGTGGGGGGCAGTGGCTGGGAATGCCACCGGTCATGGCAGTGCACCGTAGGTGTGCTGTGCCATGGCATTGCCACTGTGCTGGGTCATGGGGTATACTGTGCTGGGGGGGCCATGTGTTGCTGCCCGGTGCTGATGTCTGTCTCTCACTGTCTCCCTACAAGGCCCTGAAGATCGGCGCAGAGCCCAGATGACGGGTGCTGCTGCCAGATGGCAGCAGCCTGGTGGTGTCACACAGTGGAGGGCTGCTGCCTAGCTGGGAGGTACAGGTGGCCAGGTGCCAGTCGGGCTGCAGCTTGCAGGTAGGCACTTTGGTGGTGTATGCTGTTGTGTGGGGTAGGGGTGGCCACAGCCCCCCGTGCACATGGCCAATACATGCTGTGCTTCACCAGCATGGTCCATTGCACCATGCTGCACCCTGGGCTCTTGTGTGTGGCTGCTGCTGGTGGGCTGTGGGTGCATCCTGGTCCCAGCCAGGCCACTGACAGCCCCCACGCACTGGCCATTTGCTTGGCTGCCATGGCTGTGGAATACTGCACATGGCTGGTGGTGGCGTGCAGTGCTGTGCATGGCTGTTGATGGTCGGGATGGCAGCTCATGCGGGCACACACACTGTGGTCGGCTGTGTGCCCCCTACAGGGTGCATGCCACCACTGTCCGCTGCGCACGGTGGGTGGGTACAGTCATGTGGGCGTGCACTCATTTATGTCCCCTCCTTTGTCCTAGGTGCTCATCTGGTGGAAGTGCATACCAGGCTGTGGGAGTGGATCTTGAGGGTCACCATGGCCACACTTGCGGTGACCTGCATCATATGGTGGGCCCTGTTCCAGTCGCAGAGGAGAAGGCAGCAGAGGCACTGGTAGTTGTGGACTTCTCGAGGAGCCCGTTGGCCTGCATCACCCTCCCTTCCACTGACACCCCTCCCATTCCTCCATTGTACATAGCCTATCATGTCCCCTGTCTCCCCACCCCCCTTCCCCAGCCTACATTCCAGATTGTAGCCTCCCTGTTCCCTGACCCCTATCCTTGTTCATCTATAAATAGTTTGTTGTTGTAGTTGGTTGTTGCTTTTAATACATTTCTATTTTGGTAGCCATCCGTGTCTGTGTCTGCTTTGCAGCTGGATTTGGTGCCATGCTGCAGTGGTGTGCATGGTGGCTGTGTAGTATGTTTGTGGTTTCCTGGGGTTTCTGTCAGGTGGTCTGCGCACAGTGGCTTGTGTGTGTGTGTGTGCCCTGTGGCATGCATTTGTTCCCTGCTGGGCTGTGTGTCCAGTGTGTTGTGTGCTGTCAGCTTGTGTGATGTCTGCTTTGGTCCAGGTGCCATGTCCTGTGCCATCCTGTGGGTGTTGCCCGTGGCTCCCTGACAGTGGCCATGGGTGACACGCCACCTCCATGCACTGCAGTGGAGTGCGTGGTTAGGGCATGCAGCCATGTGCCTGCCTTGCTCCCCTCTGGTCATCCCCTGCCCTGTGGTGGCAGTGTGTCCTGCTGTTGTGGCCAGCTCCACACTGTGCCAGGTGCCCTGTGCTATGGCCCATGCACCTCTGACCCTTGCCCTGCCCATGCTGTGCTCCTGCGCTTCATGCGTTGCTCCATTGCACAACCATGGTTGCGTGATGGCGTCTGCTAACTTGCTCCCTGGCGCATCCCTTGTGCTATGGCGTATCCCTGCGATATTAAGCCATCTTGCGCTGTCACTTGCCTTGGTACTCAGCCTTTGAATATCGCGTTGGTTGTGCACCTGCACAGTGTACCTGCACTGTGCCGCCCTTGAGCCTGCTTCTGGCACATTTCTGAATATCCCACCCAGTGGGTTCACAAAATGCTCAAACTGGCAGCAAACAAAAGGCTATCATTTTTTAAGCTATGAGAGCCGTTCTTTAGAGGACCTCCTGGCATAAGAAAATGTCTCCCTGTATCAGCAATCTATAATATATCCCACTCCCATCACCCCCCCTTCCCTCTGCAAACAGCAGACTAAAGTGAAGAGTCCCTATCCAAGCTGGGTTTCTGACTCTCTTAATGATTTGAACATAGACATGCTACAGATGCCGGAAGGTTTATCATGGTACTGTACCATTATTACTGATTTAACAAAAGACAGTGAAATAAGTACAGTATAACTGTTGACTCTTATTGACATTTTGTTCTTCGGGGCTGAGAAGGCCACAGAGCACTATAACATGGTTGTCGTGGCAGTCTTAGATACCCTTGTACCTTACTGCATTTGCCATTGACATCCCATTTCAGCTCACCATGGTACTATGATGAGCTGCATCAGTTGAAGCTAAGGGATGGATGTTGGAGCATTCATGGAGAATGTCATGGTCTGAGAGGGAGAGGCTGGTGATGAAAAATCATTATGTTGACTATCAACAGGCGATCAACCCAAAAAAGACGAGTGCCTACCAAGGTTGTTTGTTGCAGGGAAAAATCAGTCAGCTCATCTCTTTCCCATGGTACACACTGCTGTTAGCATGTCTATATGCAAATCTTTGAGAGAGTCAGCAACCCAGATTGGATGGAGTCTCTTCACTTTAGTTTGCTGGGGAGGGGGTGGGTATGGAATTGAGCTATATTATAAATTGCTGATCCAGGGAGAAATTTGCTTACATCCTCCATGTCTGTTATCCATTAGAGCTTTTTCATCAGAAAAGTGTGAGAAATTTAGTAAATGTTTTTCTGACAAGGTGCCTTCCATTATTTTGATAATCTCTTCAATGGACCTGTCATGTGCTGTAGTGGCTGACTTTCTGGTAATGTAGATAACCCTGCCTTGAGTGAGTTTCAGTCAGTTTCTGAGGATGAGGTGCTCCAGTTGATCTCTCATTTGTAGCCCAACCTGCTGAATAGTGGATCTGGGACCAGCCTGGTTCCTCTTGGACTGCAGCAAATCCCTCTATCCAATGACTGCTGAGATCATCAGTGGTTCCTTGAGGGAGGTATTTTCAGTCTCCTATGAAAAAGTCAGTAGTTAGACTCCTTCTAAAAATGGTATCCTTGGACCCCGATCTTCTGGCAAATTATAGACCTGTCTAAAATATTCCCTTTTTGGGGAAGGTTATCGAGAAGGTGGTAGTGGATCAACTTGTGGCTCACTGGAGAATTCTGACATTTATGAACCTCTCCAATTGGGTTTTCAGCCCACCACAACACTGAGACTACACTCATCAGGGTGACTCATGAACTTCTACTGGTGTGAGATCAAGGACTTTATTTCAGCTTGGTCCTCCTGATCATCCCATTGGAAAGTGACACAGTTGACCACGAAATGCTATTGAATCAGCTGAGGAACTATGTTGCCCTCATTGGCACAGTTTTGCACTGGTTTGAGTCTTAAGATACTAGGAGAATGTCCCAGGTTGCCCTGGGTAATTTCATCTCTGGAGTGTCTGTGGTGTTCTGTGGGGTTCTCCATGGTTCTGTCCTTGCTCCTGTGTTATTCTCTGTGTACATGCTGCCCTTAGAGAGATCATTAGATGGCATGGGGTTGAGCTTCACTGCTATACAGATGATACTCAACTGTACCTGTCTTGTTCTCCTGGTGAGGATCATGCAGCTTTGGTGCTAGGGTGATATCTTACCAAGATGAATGACTGGCTATGTCTCAACCCAGGGAAGACAGAGATCATGATAACTGAGTCAGGTTGGTGGAGCTTAGCAGTGGTGGAGGTGCAGCAGCCCTTCCTTTGCTGGGAGGCCAGTCTTTCATAGCTGTTGACATAGTAAAGAATCTTGGGGTCATTTTGGACTGCATGCTGACAGTAAAATAGCAGCTGCAAGTAGTGGTCTGACCTGGCTTTTACTATCTTTGAAACATCACCAGGATCAAACCACATTTGGCACGTACTAACCAATGGTGATACTTCATGTTTTGTTACCTCTAGGTTGGACTACTGTAACACTCTATATTTATGGTTATCTGGAGGTTTGAAGCATGTGTGAATCTGTTAATTTTATGTTTGGCAATATACAAAGATGGGGGGACCATACACTACATTGTATAGCAAACCTACAGACAGAAATACCCTGTTGGAATACACTAGATGCCACCCTAGGCATGAAGTAAATAACATACCATATTAACATACTAACATACTAAAATGCCAGCAGAAGAGGCCTAATGGTCTTTCACGTCTGCTCGTTTGTTCAGCCCCCACCCTGGGAGCTGACCTTTCTGCCCCCCTCGCCTTCTCTGGCTTCTCCCTTCCCAGTTCCAGATATTCTCGCTGCATTGGATTTTGCTTCCAGAAACCTTCCCCTGTACCTGTCCCACCCCCTTTTGAACACCTCCACTGTCTCTGCCTCCACCAGCTCCCTAGGCAGCGCATTCCATGGCTCCACCACTCTCTCAGTGAAGTAGCACCTCCTCCTTTCTCCCCTGAATCTTCCCCCCTCCAGCTTCCACCCATGCCCTCTAGTGGCCCCGTCCTCCTTCCTTCGAAGCACCCTGACTGCTCCTCCCCTATTTACCTCCTTCATGTATCTGAAGACCTCTATCATGTCCCCCCGGTCCCTTCTCTCTTTCAATGTGTACATATTTAGCTCTTCGAGCTACCAGGTGGGCAATTTATTAGAGTACAAACGTAATTGCAGCAGGGCTCTCAATTATGAAAGTCATGCAGAATATCTTACAGAAAGACTAAGAACAAGAGGTTACCCAGATGATGTGATTCAAAAAGGTAAACAGAAAGCAGATAGCAGGCTTAGAAGAGACATGCTCGATAGACCAGAAGCTATAGATCAGGGCAACGGGGAGATATAATTGCTGAATCTGAAAATTATGTAGAACAAGTAACCTCTAATTCTGCTGTTGTTCCACTTTTCTCTCACTTCAGGAAATCAGTCTTCCAATACAAGTCTACAGCCACTGAATTTTGTGAAAATGTTCTCCACTGACTCTGCTACTATAAAGAGATTATCAACAGGCATTGGGGTGTACCCTAAGCAATGAGTAAATTGTCTGAACATTTATAATGTACCACCATGGGTGGTTTACAGACATGGCAAAAATCTAGATGATTTGATCACAGATCGTTTTTATGAGGCCCCACAAAAGAAAAACAAGCATTTGTCAATGCCGAATGTTGATTGCGTTGGCGTGTTGAGCTCGCTCACTGCCCCTCTGTCACTCGCTCAGTCTGTTTCTCCCAGTGCTGCAGGCTGCTCTTTTGTACTGGCTCCTGCCTGCATTGGCACCTTGTTCTGCCCACTAAGAAATACACAGCTGTCCCGACAGAGCTGCGTTGAGGTGGCTCACTCCCTCTCTCTCTCGCTCATTCTGTTTCTCCTGGTGCTGCAGGCTGCCCTTTTGTACTGGGCTCCTGCCTCTGTTGGTGGCTTTTTCTGGCCACAAAGAAATCTGCAGCAGTCCCAACTCAGGTCTGTTGAGCCTGCTGACTCCCCGTCTGTCACTCACTCATTCCGTTTCTGCTGGCGTTGCAGGCTGGCCTTTTGTACTGGGCTCCTGCCTGCATTGCCACCTTTTTCTGCCAACAAACAAATCCACAGCAGACATGATAAAGCTCCATTGAGCTCGCTCACTCCCTTTCAATCACTCGCTCATTGGGTTTCTCCTGGTGCTGCAGGCTGCCCTTTTGTACTGGGCTCCTGCCTGCGTTGGCACCTTTTTCTTCCCACAAAGAAATCCACAGCTGTCCTGATAGAGCTCCGTTGAAGTCGCTCACTCCCCCTGTGTCACTCACTCATTCTGTTTCTCATGGCACTGCAGCCTGCCCTTTTGTACTGGGCTTCTGCCTCTGTTGGCGCCTTTTTCTGCCCACAAAGAAATCTGCAGTAGTCCTGACAATGCTCCATTTAGCTTGCTCACTCCCCTTCTCTCACTCACTCATTCCATTTCTGCCCGCGTTGCAGGCTGCCCTTTTGTATTGGGCTCCTGCCTGCATTGCCGCCATTTGCAGCAGTTACAATACAGCTCTGTTGAGCTTGCTCACTCCCCCTCTGTCACTCTCTCATTCTGGTTTTCCCACCACTGCAGGCTGTCATTTTGCACAAGGCTCCTGCGTGCATTGCTGCCTTTTTCTGCCCACAAACAAATCTGCAGCAGTCCCAACAGAGTTCCATTGAACTCACTCACTCCCCCTCCCTCACTCGCTCATTCTGTGTCTCCTGCCACAGCAGGCAGCCCTTTTGTACTGGGCTCCTGCCTGCATTGGTGGCTTGTTCTGGCCAGAAAGAAATCTGAAGCAGTCCCAACACAGTTCCATTGAGCTCGCTCACGCCCCCTCTCTCACTCACTCATTTTGTTTCTGCCCATGTTGCAAGCTGGCCTTTTGTACTGGGCTTCTGCCTGCGTTGCCGCATTTTCTGCCCACAAAGAAATCCACAGCAGTCACAATACAGCTCCATTGAGCTCGCTCACTACCGCTCTGTCATTCACTCGTTCTGTTTCTCTTGGCGCTGCAGGCAGAGCTTGTGTACGGGGCTCCTGGCTGCATTGGCACCTTTGTCTGTCCACAAAGAAATTCGCAGCTGTACTGACAAAGCTCCGATGAGGTCGCTCAGTCTCCCTCTATCTTGTGCTCATTCTGTTTGTCTTGGTGCTGCAAGCGGCCCTTTTTTACTGGGCTCTTGCCTGCATTGGCGCCTTTTTCTGCCAACAAAGAAATCCGCAGCAGTCCTGATAGAGCTCTGTTGAGCACACTCAGTCCCCCTGTCTCACTCACTCGTACTGTTTCTCACACAGCTGCAGGCTGGCCTTTTCTACTGGGCCCCTGCCTGCATTGATGCCTTTTCCTGCCCACAAAGAAATCCACAGCAGTCCTGACAGCACTCCGGTGAGTTCGCTCACTCCCCCTCCCTCACTTGCTCTCTAGTTCTGTTTCTCCCAGTGCTGCAGGCTGCCCTTTTGTACTGGCCTCTTGCGTTGGGGCCTTTTTCTGCCCGCAAACAAATCTGGAGCCATCCCGATAGAGCTCAGTTGAGCTCAGTCACTCCCCCCTCTCACTCGTTCGATCTTAATCTGTCCCAAACACTGATGTCCCACAGCGACCATGCTATTCTCCGTCAGGAGTGCAAAAACATATTTTAGCCAGGATGTGAAAAATGACAGCTGTACTGTTCATAAGGAGGTGTGAAAGAATGCCACTGTTAAAAATGGTGTGTGAAAATATTACAAATTTGCAAAGTTACAAGGGTGCGTGGAAACAGTTGAATGCATGTTTGTAACACAGTCACGTTATGAAGTTTTGTCACCAAATTTTCAACATAGGAATTTTAGGACCTCTGCTCATGAACAGTGCCACTGTCATTTTCTTAATCTGTCCCGAACACTGATTTCCCACAGTGACCGTGTTATTCTGTGCCGCAACTGTGAAACCACATTTCAGTCAGGATGTGAAAAATGACAGCTGTACTGCTCATAAGGAGGTGTGAAAAAATGCCATTCTTGAAAATGTGGCATTACAATATTACGAATCTGCAAAGTTACAAAGGTGTGTGGAAAGTGTGCAATGTACACTTGTAACACACTCATTTGGTGGGCTATCATCACCAAATTTTCAACATAGGCATTTTAAGACCTCTGCTCATGAACAGTACCACTGTCATTTTATTAATCTGTCCCGGACAGTGATTTCCCACAGCAACCGCTCTATTCTGCGCCGGAACTGCAAAAACACATTTCAGCCTGGATGGGAAAAATAACAGCTGCACTGTTCATACGTAGGTGTGGGAAAATGGCAGTGTTGAAAATCTGGGTTGAAAATATAAATTTGCGAAATTCTGACGTGCGCATGCGGTAAACCGCAACGCATTGTAACACAGTCATTTTATGGAGTATAGTTACCAAATTTTCAACATAGCCATTTCAGGACCTCTACTCATGAACAGTGTCACTGTCATTTCCTTAATCTGTCCCAAACACTGATTTCTGACAGCGACCACGCTATTCTGCACCGAAAGTGCAAAAACACATTTCCACCAGGATGGGAACAATGACAGCTCTACTGTTCACAAGGAGGTGTGACAAAATGCCAGTGTTGAAAATCTGGTGTGAAAATATTGCAAATTCACGAAGTTACGAGCGTGCGTAGCAACTGCGCAGCACACACTCGTAAAACAGTAATTTTTTTGATTTTTCCCACAAAATTTGCATCATAGGCCGTTTGAGAGGCCACCTCATGAACACTGGCACTATTGTTTTGTTAAGCAGCCCCCATAGGTGATTCCACACAGTGACAGTGAAGTCACCCTTTGGGCCCGATTAACGCCATGACAGTGATAGTATTCATGAGGATGGGTCCCAAAAACCCCATGTTGAAAATTTGGTGTCAAAATTCCAAAAAATGCCAGAAATATGCAGCAAAGTTGGAAAAACCCTATTTATTACATTATACAGCTTACTGGCATTTCCTCAGTTCATGGTCAGCTTTGAAGAGTGCAGACGTGTTCCTAGTCCGCCGAAGATCATTGTGCCCAGCTCCAGAGGTAAGTATGGGGTGAGGGGGGTGGAGGCAGGGTACACAGTGGGTGGGTGCGGGTTGCGGTGGGGGGCCAAGAGACTACGAGGACAGTTTCCTATTTTTCAGGTACAAAAAAAATAACTAAAGACTTCACGGGACTGTTTTTCCCGTTACAGGGCCATGTGGCACGCTGGGGGGGGCTCCCACCTTGCCACCAATGACTTTCTTTTTTGAGGGGGCCAGCTGTAGCCATTGGGGGATTGGGCACCCCCATTAGCAAACAACAAAAGAGGGGGATTCCTTTGTGCCAATGGGGATTGGGTACCCCCATTGGCAAACAACAAAAGTGGGGGTTCCTTTTTGCTGACAGAGATTGGGCACCCCGTTGGCAGACAGTTAAACGAGGGAGGGCTACATTATGCCAATGGGAAGTGGGCTCCCCTGTCGGCAGAAAAACATGGTGAAGGGGGGTTAATATTAGTTGTGAACACGGCAGCAACCCGCCACCATGTTCACAAACAATATCAGGGTTTTTACATCCCGCCCTGCAATGACGGGTCACTCCCTCATTGCAGCGGATGACTTACGCTGCAATGACGAGGCAGCCCCTCATTGCAGTGGCTAAATTGTCACAAGTTGGCGCAAACGTTCCAAACTTGTGTCACCAGCAGCATGCCACGGCATTGGGGGAAGTGGGACAAGCCTTTGCAGGCTTTGGGGCATTGGCCACAACAGTGCCCTGCCTCCACAGCCTGCTTCTCAGCAAGCTGTTCCAATATGTTTCTTGGGCTGTGTGCAATCAACATAATGATAAAAAAATGGCTGCCCCATCTCCCTAAAGGAATTGTTATCTGTGGCAGATGAAAATGTTGTAAAAATATAAGAAAAAGAGCTCATTTTTGTAATCCAGTGAAGGGTAAAACTTTTGAATTGAGACAGTTTTTAAATTGTGACACAGAGAACATTGTTCTTATGGCACAATGCACCTTTGAATTTGTGTAAATAGAAAAGGCTAATAGGAAACTGAAAATTCATATGGGGAGAATATGAGTTGTGTAACCAACATGGATAAAGCAAATGCACTGGCAAATCATGCGGCCAACAGGGATCATACCCCCAGGTTTGTGTTCATGTGATTGGAAAAAGGTCACATTGAGGGCCAGGGGAGGAGATTTAGAAACACAGCTATTACAATGTGAATCCTTTTTGATTTATAAAATGGGGGCACATAAGAAAGGGAATGACAATGAAAAAAACATCTGTACTGTCTCCCTTCCTTCGGTAATTTAGTAGATCAGTACGCTTTTGTCATCTCCTGATATTGATGATTTAGTTAGAGCTGATATAGGATGATTTTACAGTCTTTTATTAATGTAATCCCTTTTTTCCTGTGTCAAGCACCACAGAAAATGATGCTTCAGCTAGGAGGACTTGATCTTGTACCATCAAAAGCACTGTAGTCTCCTTAGAAGAAGATTACATATTTTATGAACACCCCCCCCCCCCCGTGTGGAAGATATCTGGTTCTATGAACTTTACTCCTGATGGATTCTCAAACTTCTTGTCTGTACAAGGACAGATATTACTGCAATGTGGGGGTCTCTTGAATAGTTACTTCTCTTATATATCTATTTACGTAGGCATATGGTTTGACTGTGCATTTTTTAATGGGTGGGACATGTAGGTATTTGTGTTTTTCTGTAGTTTGCACTGCCCAGGCACCTTCTAAAATAAGTAGCAACTGAGGGAGCTTGGACTTTAAATAACTCAGTTGTACTCAGCCCAGCAGCGGAGACTGAATTCAGGGATTGCCAGAACCTGTAAGAGGTAAAGTGTCCTGCACTACAGCCTGACTGTTGTGAGGCAGTTCCCACCCAGGGTCAGCACTTCATTTATTGCTGCTGGCAGGTCACATGTTACATCACGTGACCTACCTCCTTTTTACTAAGTGTCCACTTTCCCATTTGCAGCTTATAGACACCAACCACTAGGGGTCACTGCACTCTCTACTCTAGCTCCTCTTTCAACTCTTTACTCTTCCTAGCCACTGCTTGAAAGCTGACCCACTAGAGGTCATTGCAGTTCTCTTATGAATCATTATACCACCTACTCTCTTCACTCCTCCCATCAGCATCTGCCAGCATCAATCCTGGTACCCTTTTGTCCAAAGTCTACTGACTAACCACTAAGCCAATGAACCAGGCCAACATCCCCCTCTACTTTCAAACTCTTAACCCTTCCTCCCTCCTTCTCTGAATTAAAAAAACTTTCTACACTCTGTCCCTGAGCTGTGCTCAAACCGAGTACCTTTGTAGTCAGAGTCAGCAGCTCTGCCTCTGGACCACATTGCCTACCTATTTTATTCCTACTTTCTAAGCCTTTTAGTCTCTTACCCCCCACCTGCCAAAATATAAGTTTAACACTTCTCTCTTGCTGCCTTTGCACCCTGCACCCTCACTTTCAAGGTCAGCAGTCCCACCACTCAGCTAGCACACCTGTCTATTATTACTACAAGATTTCAAAACTCTAAAAACGCTCTAACCCTCAGACACTGCTAAAGTGTTATCTGAGTGCTTCAGCAGACCTTGAATTCAACTCCTTGTTGCTACAGCCACTAGCTGTGCTCCTTCCTGCTACTCTGGTCAAGACTTGAACCTACTACTCTATGCACTTCAGGCACCAGCCCTGCCACAACACCATAGCAGCAACTAGGCTTAGAAGTGACCTTTCACTACTATCTCCCCTCTATCATCCTAGTACCCCATTCTTTCTTCACTTCAGCTCCCCCACCCTTACCAACTATGCATGTGCACCCCCTGCTCGCCAGCCTCTCTCTTCTCCTCCTCCTCCTTCTTTTCCCTTCCACCAACCCTATTGTCCCTATTAACCCTCAGCCTCACTATTCCAGTGTTCCTACCTACCCTCCTGTCTTCCCCTCCTCCTTTACCACTGCTCCTCCCCACCTCCACACCATGCTCCTCTCCACCTCACCCCATCCAGACATTACCTTTCCTCCTCCCAGCTCCCTTGCGCTTCTGATCACACAAGTCTTCTCTGCCTGCTGCACTACCCACCCCTGTTCTACTAAACCCCTTCCTCATCCTATCACTCCCGGTTAACTCTCCATCTGGCACCCTCTGACCAGAGCACTTCTCCTCCTTCTACTCCTAACAGGAACATACATCCCAACCCAGGCCCTGCCCCTCCCACCCACCCACCCAGCCCATTGGTCTTCAAGTAGCCTCCATGAACATATGCAGCCTGCTGAAGAAATTTGACACCCTACAGTGCTGGGCCTTGGCTCATCAACCAGACATCATAGCCCTGGTTGAAACATGGCTGTCCAAATCCACCCTGACTCATCTGTTTCCCTCCCAGGCTATACCTTATACCGGGAGGACCGAGTAGGCAAACGAGGGGGTGGCTGTGCAATCTACACTAGGGACACAATACTTGGACACGCATTCCCCAGCCCTGCCCTTGTAAATGAGGCCCAGGCTCTTACCCTCAAACTCACCCCGGATCCCTCTAGGAGCCCTCTCTATCTCACCACAGCTTACGTTCCTCCAAAGAACCAGCACCCGGCCCTGGTATCTTTAACGGACTACCTGGCAACCCTCCACCATAAGATGGAGCAAATCCTAGTTGGGGACCTTAATGTAAATTGGCTCAGCACCTCCTCATCTGCGATCAGAGACTCATTTGATGCCCAAGACCTGACGCAACTCGTCACCCAGCCCACAAGAATAAACCCTAAGAGAGGTACCAGCACCCTTCTGGATGTTATTATAACTAACCGACCCCATAAAATCCAAAACATCCAGGTCCTCCCAGACTCCCTAAGTGACCACTCTCCTATCCTATTTCATTGGGCAGTCTCCAATCCCAAACCCAAAGCCCAGACCACCCTCCGCAGGCGCCTCCGCCCTGGTGGGCTGAAAAAAACTTAAAGTATTCCTCACCCAGATAAACTGGTCCCCCATTCATCATGCTACTGACATTGACACTGCCCTCGCCTTCTTCACTCACACCTTCAACATGGCCTGTGATCTCTTTGCACCCCTCACCAAAATCCAGTCCAAAAAACGGACTGCACCTTGGGTTAGCCCGGCTCTTCTACAATTACTAAGAAATCGGGATAACCTCTGGCACCTTGCCACTGAAACGGGTCGTCTGTCTGATAGGCAGGCTTACAATGCAGCCCGGAATAAGTGCTCATGGGCCATCAGGAAAGCCAAGGCCGACCATTACCAGGCCTCCCTTACCTCCTCCTGGGGCTCGGCCCGGACTTTCTGGGATAATATTAAGCAACTTAATGGAAAAGCTCACTCCCCCTGCCCCATCCCAGCTCACTAGAAATGGCACTACCACCACCGAGCCTGCCACCATAGCTAACTGGTTCAACACCGCTTTCACTGACCTTAGCTCAGTCCTCCCTAGTAATTTCTTTGACCCTCCCCCCAACCAACCTCCCCCTATCCTCCAGCGCCCCAGCTTCCACCTGCGCAAGATTTCCACCTGAGAAGCCAGACCCATCCTAATGAAAGCTTTGAATGGCAACAGTCCCGGCAGTGACTCACTGAACCCCAGTATCCTCAGGCTGGTGCTAGATGAAGTCCTTGCCCCACTGACCAGCCTAATTAACCAGTCACTCTGCCTGGGACAATTTCCCACAGCGTGGAAAACAGCCATTATCACACCAATTCACAAAGGGGGCGACAGGTCATCGGCCAACAACTACCGGCCAATCTCCATCCTCCCCATCTCTAAAGCCCTGGAGAAAGTGGTGGCCATTCAAATCACTGATTATCTGGCTAAGCATAACATTCTATGCCCAGAGCAACATGGCTTCCGTGCTGGTCACAGTACCAGCACTGCCCTAATTGAATTCTCCAACTTCCTACACTCCTCCTTGGATACCAGCTCCCTAGCTGATGCAGTGTTCATTGACCTCTCAAAGGCCTTTGACACCGTCTCCCATCCACTTCTGCTGAATGCACTCTGCCACACTGGTCTCTCGGCTGGCCCTTAGCATGGTGCACAAGCTATCTTGACTCGATCGCGGTGTGTAAAATCAATAGCACACTCTCCGATACCCGTCCCATTCACTCTGGGGTCCCGAAGGCTCCATCCTGGGCCCCTTCTCTTCTCACTCTATCTGAACACCCTGCCCAGTGCATGCCCTGGCAAAATTCTACTGTATGCAGATGGCGCTGTCCTTTTTGCCACCCACTAATCCGTCCCCTCCGGGACACCCTACAGCAGTCTTTCAACAGTGCCGAAGCCTGGTTTAAGGAGCCCAGGCTCGTCATCAATCTTAAAAAGACCAAAGCTATGCTCTTTTCCCACCCCCAAAACAAAGCTAGCAACCACCCACTCTATATCCTTCCAAGTACCAATCAGCCACTGGAACAAGTCTGCTCCTACAAATACCTTGGGGTTACCTTTGACTCAGCCCTCACATTTCACAACCACATCAATGCCCTAACATCCGCCACTAACATATGGCTGGGCATTCTCTTCTGCCATAGAACCTGCCTTCCCCCAAATGCTCTCCGGCTCGCTGTTACATCATCCGTTCTGTCCCTTGTGGACTATGGCCTACCAGTCTATGGTGCTGCCGACACCACTGCACTCAAAAAAATTCACTTAACCCTGAACAAAGCCTGCAGATTGATTACTGGTGCCCCCAGGCTCACTCACACCTGTCAGCTGTATGTTGAGGCTAAATTGCTTACCCTGGATGAACGGCTCCAATACCAAACCTGTCTCCTCACAAAAAAAACCCTACTCAGGCTCTCCCCGGTAACGGCATCCATCCACCAGAGCCCTCCCACTATTGCAACACGGTCTTCCAACAAGACCACTCTAATGGTCCCCAGATCAAGAACCAGCCGTGGCCAGAAGTCCTTCTGCTATAGAGCCCCAACCTGGTTTAACTCTCTCCCTGCCCCCATCTCCAATGCCACCACCATCTCTAAGTTCAAAACCACCCTTCGAAACCACATCATCAACACTCGTAACTGCTCCTGTCTCTGAAAGTAGCCTCCACCTCTACTTCTCTTGACAACACCCTCTGGGCAGCTCTCCACCTAGCCATCCCCACCACCACTTCCCTGTACACCGTGCCTATGTTTAACCTGGCCAGTACCAGCTGTTTCAGTGTTTACCTACTAGATTGCTCACTATTGATACCAACTTGTGTAACACCTGTTCTCAACTTACATGTACCCTGTAACCCAAATGTATTTGTCTGACCACAGTATGATGTGGCGCCTCTGTTGAACGGCCTATTGTTTTTCAAACCTACGCTATGTAACCAAAAACACAATGTATGTCTTTATGTGACGAAGTACCTTTGGAAACGAGCCTCTGGCTCAAAGGTTGTAAACTGATTTTACAAATAAATAAATAAATAAAGATACTGTTGCTATTAGTAGTAGTAGTCTTCATTTATTTGTGGTGTAAGCAGAGTACAAAAGCTGCAGGGAGGGCCAGTGGAATGCTAGCGTGCATAGGCAGAGGTTTCATTAGTAGAAGGAGGGAGGTGGCGACGTCATTGTATAAAACACTAGTGAGGCCTCACCTAGAGCACAGTGTGTAATTCTGGAGGCTGCACCTTTGCAAGGACATTGACATGGTGGAGGCTGTCCAGAGGAGGGCAACTAAGATGGTACAGGGCTTGCAGCAGAAAGCATACGAGGAAAGACTAAAGAATCTCAATATGTACTCGCTGGAGGAAAGGATGGAGTGGGGGGTCACGACAGAAATATTTAAGTACCTTAAGTGCATAAATTAGGTGTGGGGGGGAGACATCTTCCAATGTAGGAGGAGTTCAAGAATGAGAGGGCATGATATAAAATTGGAAGGGGCAGATTAAAGGGAAATGTGAGGAAGTTTTTCTTCATGGAGAGGGTGGTAGACACATGGAATAGTCTGCTGCAGAAGCTGATGGGAGTGAGCACAGTGGAGTGATTTAAACATGCCTGGGACAGACATAAGAGAACCTTAAAGGTGGGAAGGAGTGGTGTTAAGCCATTGACCACATAGGGTCAGAGGGCGTAAACAAATGTAAGGCTTACGGGCAGGCTGGATGGGCTTGGCAGTCCTTATCTGCTGACAATTTCTATGTTTCTATGTGTCCTTCCACAGAGGCTTAACACACCAATACAACAACATAGGGCAAAAAATAGTTATATTCAACATGTAAAACTCCATAGCATTCTAAAAGAAAACATATTAATAAATAAATTAATTAATCATTTAGCAGATGTTACTAAAATAGGTTTCAAGATAATACAAATTCACGCTATATAACTGTTGGAATAAATATGTTTTCAAGCCCCTGTTAAAGGCCTCCACTGGGGGGGGGTCCCCTTCAAGCTCTGGGCAGTGAGTTACAGAGGACCGGGCCCACAACCTCAAATGTCCAGTCCCCCTATGTCTTCATCCTTCCTTCAGGACCACCAGGAGGCTGTCCTCAGCAGAGCGGAGCAGGCAAATGGATATAGGAGGATACAGGAGCTCAACCAGGTAGCCCGGGCCCAGTCTGTGTAGGGCCTTATAGATTAAAAGTCCTAGTTTAAAAGAGATATGCCATTTAAATTGAAGTCAGTGCCGATCACACAGCACAGGGGAAATATGTCATGATCTGGGAAGGGCAGTTAGTAACTAAGCTGCTGCATTCTGCAGCAACTGCAGGGATAGTGGCATACCTCCACTGACCTCAAGATAGACAGCGTTGCAATAATCAAGCCTCAAAGTTATGAACGCATGAACCAGTGGTGCCAGGTCAACAAAAGGGATAAGGAACTTAATTTAACTAATATTCCACAGATGGAAAATTCCATTCCGGACTACTGCTAACACCTGAGCCTCCATTGTCAGCACTTCATCTAGAATGACTCCAAAATTTATTACTTTGGTGGTGGCTACAAACTTAGAAGGACCAAGCCCGAAGCCCTTTCTCCCTCTCAGCGGCCACTACTCCCCCATGGCCTGTCTCAGTCACTAGGACTTCAGTTTTCTCTGGGTTAAGCCTCAGCCAGCTCAATGACATCCAGTCTTGGATCTGAGAGAGGCACTTATTTAGCACGTCAACTGCATCCAGTGCAAAGGACATATAGAGCTGGTTATCTTCTGCATAGCAATAAAACCCAAGCCTATACTGTCTAATGACCTTACCCAGGGGCAGCACATAGACTGCGAACAACATGTGCGACAGACCCGAACCCTTGGGTACGCCCACAGGAAAGAACCTCCAGGGATGAGGAAAATCTTCCTAATACCACCCTCTAGGTTCTATTCACATATCTGGACTGTGTAGTACAGTATGGTCTGCATGCCCATTGGCCTACGCTGCGGACCAATGGACGTACAGCTGTACTGTATGCAGTCAGTTGGCGGGTGGCTGGGCGGCTTGCGGGTGGGGAGCTGCCACCCGCCGCTGACGGGGGGGGGAGTGGGGTGGCACAGCTCAGTGGGAGGGTGGGAGGGGGTACCGATGGACCACTAGGGATGGGATCTAACCATTTCTTAGACTTCTGCCGCTGATCGGGCTGCCAGTGGTCCACTGGACCACCAGGATATAGGAGATCATTATAGTTATACTTATGCCTGTGAGTGGGCTGTGAGCGGTCCACTGGACCACCAGGGATATAGGAGTTCATTATATTTATACTCCTGCCCGTGATCGGGCTGCGAGCGGTCCTCTGGACCACCAGGGATATAGGAGTTCATTAGATTTATTTATTTATTTATTTTTTGCAATTTAAAGTTTATTATTTTTAACTCACAATACCAACATAGCAGACATAAATACAGAAAGCTACATTTACATTAGACATATACAAAGTCATAAGTCTACTATGTCCCCCCATCCACCCCCTCCCTTTCCCAACATTCCCCAAACCTTATCTGCTAGGACAATAAAAAAGTAACATGACCTGTTGAGATCTCTCCTTTCAGTATCGTCTAGGGGCATTATTAGGGTCTACCATTTGGAGCTTAATTCTGCAGTGAATAGAGGGTATGGAGGGGGGCCCATATTTTATTATATGTGGTCATGGTATTGCTCACATTAGCAATGGTCTTCTCTGTGTGTAAGTTAGCTAAGATTTCAACTAACCATTCATTATAAGAAATCTCCTGTTGGTCCAGCCAATGTTGCAGGACCAGCTTTTTAATGGACATAGCAATGAGAGTTATGTGATATTTCCTGTTACGTATTCTTGTACCTGAAAGATCCCCCAGGAGACAAATTTTGGGTGTAAATAGGTCATTTAGGCCCAGGAGGGGGTCCACAAGCTGTCTAATATTAGTCCATAAAGGGAATACTTTTAGACATGACCAAAAAATATACAATAGGGATCCCTCCTGTTGCTGGCATCTGTTACATAAATTGGTGTCCTTTAAACCTAGTTTGACCAGTTTGACAGGAGTATAATAGGCGTTATGTAAAATAGAAAATTGCGTCAGTCTTAGTCTATCCTGTTTAATGAAATGGTGGCAGGTACGCCAAATGGTTGTCCAATTAATATTCCGGCCTGGAAAAAGAGATTCCCATAACTCGGTGGGTCCGAAGCAACTGGGAAATTTCCATAGGTATAATGTATTGTAAATTTTGGATATTGCCTTGGGACCCCCACTCCATTTACCCAACTCTTTACGAAACGGAATAAGATACCCACTCTCCAGTTTTTGACCAAATGGTTGTGCCAGTGCATGCCTGAGTTGACACAACCTGAAAATATATTTATTAGAAATGTTCCATTTGGCAGTGATTTCCTGGATTGAAAGCCAGACGTTATGATCCTTTATCAGGTCCGAAATGTTCAGATCCTTTAGGAAAGGAAACCAGGACAGGGGTATTGGTTTGCCCGCTATTTTGAGGTTTAGATTGCCTATTATCGGTTGGTTAAGGTCCTTGGTGTGACTATAGTTGAGAAATCGGGAAATCTGAGCGTGTACTTTTAGGGACGTATAAATTGTCGTGTTTTTAAGTTTAATCGGTAGATTACTTTCCCTTATATGTAGCAGTCCCAGGGGGTTCAATCCGGATGTCTGTATTAGTGCCAGTTCAATTTTAAGCCAGACCGGGGTTACGCATGGGTGTTCTTGGGAGATCCATCGCATATATTTGTTGGCATGTGATGCCGAAAAGTAAAGACAAAGGTTAGGAAGCCGTAGGCCCCCATTATTCTTAGGGGCCGTCAAGGTGTGATAAGCTATACGAGGAGACTTATTTACCCAGAGAAATTTAGTGAACAATGCGCAAAGTTTCCTGAACCAGGACAAAGGGAGCCAAATGTCAAGCATAGAAAGCGGGTACAATAAACGCGGGAACACATTTATTTTAATTAAATTTACTCTTCCCCATAATGAGATCGATAGGGATGCCCATCTATTTAAATCTTGAGTAATGTTGTTTACTAATACATTGAGATTTAACCTGACAACCTGTTTAGAACTACGGGATAACTCTATACCGAGGTATCTGAGGGAATCTTGTTTCCAGTTAAGCCCGAAAGCCATAATGTCTGATCTAAAAAGCCTGTGATTGAGCAGAAACACCATCGTTTTACCAACGTTTAGTTTGTAATTGGACATTTTGCTAAAGGTACTGATGATCTCCAGCATATATGGTATGGACATACAAGGATTAGCAATTTGGAGAAGCAGATCATCAGCGTAGGCAGATACCTTTACTTCACAAGGGTAGATAGGAATTCCCTGGATATCTGGGCAGCTTTGTAGTCTTCTAATTAGTGGTTCAATGTATAGATTGAATAGTAATGGTGACAGAGGACAGCCCTGCCTAGTACCAGAATGAAGAGTAAAATTTCCGGAAATCACCCCATTCCTGAAACTCTCGCTGACGGTGATTTATACAACGCCCGCAACCAGCTTATAAAAACTGCTGGGAAACCAAAAGCTTTCGGGGCCAGAAAGAGATAATCCCAATGTACCCTGTCGAATGCCTTCTCCGCGTCCAGGGAGACCAATGCCATGGGTTAAGGTGCATCCCTTGTCGCAGAGAAGACATGCGACAGGGTCCTTAAATGATCCGCTGATGACCTTCCTCTCAGGAATCCCACCTGCTCTGGACCTATCAACGTGTCCATAACCTTTTCAAGCCGGATGACCAATAGTTTGGAAAGAATTTTAATGTCCTGATTTATTAATGATATGGGACGGTAATTGGTTACCGAGTTGGCAGGCCTACCTGGTTTAGGGATCAGGATGATCAGTGTCTCGAATAGTGATGGGTCCATGTCTGCACCTGACAGGATGTGTTGGTAAAGCAGAAGAAGCATTGGGATTAGTTGAGTCTGGAATTTTTTATAAAAGAGAGCCGAGTACCCATCTATCCCCGGGGTTTTATGCAGAGGTATCTCTTTAATAACCGCAGCAATTTCCACGGCAGTTATCGGGGCCAGAAGTCCTGCTTGCTGCTCAGGTGTTAGCTGGGGTAGGTTTGTCTCCCATAAATAATCCTGTAACTGTTGTTTTGTGGGGGGCGATTTCATGGGACTATATAAGTCCTTATAGTAACTGGTGAACTCTCTTATAATGTCATCTGGATGTGTTTTGAGAGAGCCATCTTGTAAGGAGAGTATGGAGGTAATGTAACAAGATGATTCCATTTGCTTAACCCTAAGGGCAAATAACCGGCCAGCCTTTTCCCCTTGGTCAGTATATGAAGCCTGGGTCATTAAAATGGAATAATCTGCCTTCTCCCTAAGGAGTTCCATGTATGTAGCTTTCAATCTGATAAGATCTTGTCGTGACCCAGGAGAAGGATTCTCCTCAAGTGCTTTAATCTGGGCAAGCAATTGGGCCAATCTATGATTGGTGGTCCTTTTTCTATGTGTAGCTATGCTAATCAGGATCCCACGAATATATGCTTTGAATGCTCCCCACCGAATATCTGACCTAACTTGGGAATCATTGTTGGTCTGACAGAAAATATCAATTTGTTCTTGTATCCTTTCATTAAAATGAGTTTCTTTTAATAATAAATCATTCAGCTTCCACCTGGAACCTCGTTTTGGGAGGGAGGTCATTAAGACTGAGCAGGACACAATAGAGTGATCTGAGGGAGTCCCTGGTAAAATCGAGGAGTCTAATGTTCCAGATGTAAGCGAATGAGAGAGAAATATATAATCAATCCTCGATGAGGAAGAATGCACAAGAGAGACATAAATGAATTTCTTGTCTCGGGGATGTATGGTCCTCCAGATGTCACATATTCCGGTTTGTTTGGTAAACTCCTGAATTGCCCTTTGGGCAGGAGAAAGGGCTGTTTTCTGAGGACATGATCGGTCCCAGGTTGGGTCAAGGACCAGATTAAAGTCTCCCCCTATAGTTCATTATATTTATACTTATGCCCGCGATCAGGCTGCAAGCAGTCCTCTGGACCACCAGGGATATAGGACTGTTTACTTTCCTACTTCTGCCTGGGATCAGGCATGGGGGGGTACTACCTGACGGAGAGTGCCGCCGGAGCTCAGGTGGCCACCCACAGCTGGCAGCTGCCGTGTTGCACCTTGCAATACGGCAGCTCACCTGTGGTGGCCGGCTGTTCTCCTTTATTTTTTAGAACAACTGTCTACGGCGCATGTGAGGTTGCGCCTGCATGGGCTCTGCACATCCGGGCTGAATATCAGGATATGCGGGGGTATGCATGGGCATGCCCCCCTATAACGCCACATACATTACTGATCACCTTGGCGCGCGGGATTTAATGCACTTTCCCTTTTGAATATCATGCTGGGGCACATCAGTGGGTTGGGCGTGATGGTGCAACTGGTGTTGCCATGCGCAACCCTTCTGAATGTCCCACCCTTTGTGTTAGTTAACCCTTAGGCTGCCGAAAGACTTTGAACATATAGTTTTTTAGGACAAATATACCTGGGTTCCACCAAGTTGCATCGACAACTAAGCTGCTTGGCAAAATCCCCAGTGTTGACAGGCAAAATTTCACCTGTAAGACACTGAGGGTGGGATATTCAGAGCGGATGCACCATGCGCAACAGGGATGTGCCAGCACAAGTGTTGAAATGTGCCATGGTGCGCTATTCAGTGGGAGCAGCAGCGCAGCACAACATGCAATGCGCCATGGCGCAACAGTAATGAATGCATGCGCAACTGCAGGGGACGGAACCAGGAATAACATGTGTAGTGCGATATTCATCAGTATGCGACGTGCGCAGTAACAGAGGAAGCGGAAGTTGCACCACAGCAGAAATGAGCCAAAATAAAAGGGAGCAAGAGAGGGGAGAAAGAATGCTACACAGAGGAGCCATAGGTGGGAGCGTGGAGACAGAGTGACAGGGAGGCAAGACAGGAAGCAGGGGGCAGATGTTGCCAGGAGTTGGACAGGGCCCACTGGAGGTATGCCTGAGTGAGAGAAGGAGTGGGTCTGCCCGTGCCAGTGTGTGTGAGAGGGCCTGAGAGTGCCACAGTGGATGGAGGGCAGTGGCAAGAGGCAGGGCACCCAGAGATGAACAGCTGGAGGTGAACCCGGTGCAGGGGCAGCACCAGCAATACACAGTGGGGGGAACAGGTAGATAGCCACCTGGTGGGGGAATACCAGCCAGGGACATGGCCAGTGCCACCTTCCAGATGGAGGTGGTAATGAGGGGGTGTGAGAAGGCAGACAGCAGGGAGGTGCGGCCGTGGAAGGGCCCATCGGCGGTACACCCAGAACAGGCAGTACCGAGCCCGCACCACCTTTGAACAGTACAGTGACACTGAGATTGTGGGCCGGTACCGCCTGAACCAGGTGATTCTGAGGCAGCTCTGTGAGCTGTGCAGTGATGAGATGCAGGCACCCACATGACGGAGCCATGCGCTGTCAGTGGAGATGAAGGTCACAGCCATCATGTGCCTGCTCACCACAGACACCTTCCAGAGACCAACTGGGGACATGACAGGCATAACCCAGTCAGCTGCATCATGCCTACTCACACAATTCCTCAGCGCACTGCTGCCACATGCTGTGGAGCACATCCGTTTCCCCAGCACACAGGCGGAGCGCACAGCACACATACAGGAGTTCCACAGGGTAGCACAGTTGCCTGGCATGCTCAGGGCCATAGACTGCACCCAGATAGGCATCCGCATGCCACCTGGCCCGGAGGGGATGGCGTACATCAACCGCAAGGGCTACCCGAATGTCAACTGCCAGGTGGTGTGCGATGCCAGGGGGCACATAATCAATGTCTGTGCCACGCACCCTGGGGGAGCACACAATGCCTTCATCTGGTACTAGTCTGCACTGTGCCACAGGTTCGAGAGTGGGGACATCCCCACTGGCCATCTGGTAGGTGATTATGTATAGCACACTGGACGATGTGTGTAGACATGTTGGAGGTGTGGGGCATTGTTAGGGGTGCCATGGGTAATGGCCATGATGGCCCATGGCATAGTGACATAGACCACCATGCTAATGACTCCCCTCTACACACAGGTGACAGTGGTTACCCACTATGGCCCTGGCTGCTCACACCATGCTGGCGCCCCATGACCCCAGCGCAGCAACAGTACAATGAGGCACACGCCACAACATGGAATGTCATCGAGCGGGTGTTCAGACTGCTGAAGGCACAGTTACGTTGCCTGCACACATCAGGCGGTGCCCTACAGTATAGCCCCTCGAAAGCCTGTGGGCTATTCCTGGCCTGCTGAATCCTGCACAACATGGCCACCGACTGTGGGATAGCTGTTGAGGTCAAGGAGGGGGACAGTGGTGGGACGATGAGGACGCCAGTCCAGCTCATGTAGGGCAGCCACCCCCTGGCTGATGGGATCTCCGGCTGGCCCGGATGGCACAGCAGCACTAGGACACCATCGCAGAGGAGCACTTTGGACAACACAGGTTGGCAACAGGGCCATGTGCAACCACCAAGGGCAAGGGCACAGGCCACAGACAGGCAGGGGTGGACACCAGGGACAGACGGTGTAAAGGGAATGGGAATGGGTGGGGGACCACACACGGCAGCAGGGATGGGCAGGGCTGCACATGTCACGTGCACACACATGCTTAGACACCACAACACATGCCCAAAGAGCAACAGGCACGCCCACCCCAACAGGCACCCCCACACCCCCACAGGATCACACACAACCATGCCCAGTGGCTGGCACTGTGCATGCCTCAGATGCTGAGCACCATTGCACAGTGACAGGCAGCGCTACGCAGTCATCATCATGCACATGCCACAGTGGCCAACAGCCGGAAGGGTGTGCAAAGGGACCATGTGTGTGCAGGGCTGGGAACCTCACCCATGCATCACACAAAGAACACCACAGTGCACACAGGGCAATGGCAGACAGTGGCCATGGTGGGAGATAGATCAGTCACGTGGCACAGTACCTACCACGGATGCATGGGCAGCCCCATCGAGACCTGCCAGCTGTGCCAGGCTGACCAGTGGCCTCATGGGGTGGCACCGACAGGCTCCCAGGGGTGACGCTGCATGAACATGACCGTGTCCATGCAGGGGTCTGCAGGCCACAAAACATGCCAGCAAGGCATGTTTGGTATGCCCACAGCCGAACCCGGCATCGACATAGCAGAGGTCACACAACACCAGGAA
Organism: Neoceratodus forsteri; assembly: GCA_016271365.2. Taxonomy (NCBI): domain Eukaryota; kingdom Metazoa; phylum Chordata; order Ceratodontiformes; family Ceratodontidae; genus Neoceratodus; species Neoceratodus forsteri. The sequence goes on from CM057456.1 coordinate 580,042,813, forward strand.
CGGGGGGTGGACATAGCAACCTGTGGGGTGTGCAGCAGCTGGGCACCCACCTTGGTGGCCAGTGTAGCCATAACAGTTACCATTGCAGTGGTCTGCCTGTCAATTGCAGCGGTCACATCCATCTGCTGCTGGGCCAACTCAGCCAGGAGTAAGCCGTGGTCCCTGCTGTGCCACTCCTCTGACTGGCACAGAACCGCATTGAGCGCATCCACTGCCACCACAAGCCCCATCTGCTGATCTACTGAGGCCTGGAGAAGACAGCTGTGGTCATCTAAGGGGTTGTCTGTATGTCCAGCATGCTGTCCCCCGTGGTGTTCCTGGCCCTGCTTCCCAGCACCCCCTTGATGATGGGCACTGCACCGCACTGCCATTCTGGGGTACGTCCACTTGCAGTGCACTGCCAACGCTCCCGTCCCTGGCCCCCATTGACATTGACCATCCGCTGGTGCTGCCCTCTGCCTGCCGATCGCCAGGGGACACCGGTGCTGCCGCAGCAGCCGCAACAGCCCCACCACTCTGAATGCACACCAATGCTGCCCCACTAGAGCATGCAGACACAGGCTGGGAATGGGCTGTTGCGCAGGCAGCCATGACAGCATCACACGTGGAACCGCCCGGGTGGTTGCCTTCTGTGGGACCATCCTGTGTCCTACATGCATCAATGTCTGGGATGTGTGTCATGTCATCATCAGTGCTGGATCTGGCCCTGATCCGTGTCCCAGCACACTGGACACTGAGGGCGGTGTCACACTGGGACACAGGCAGGGCCATGTCCACACCAGCACCACTGGCATCAGTCCAGACAGACTTGCAGCTATGCAGTTGGATGGTCCCTCGGACACCTGTAAAGGTGGATGGGCATTCCTTTGTGTCCAGGGCCACCCCCTCAGTGGACACACCTACCACTGCTGCCCCATGTAGATGCTCAGGAGCTGTAAAGGAACACAGTACCATTAGTGGCTCCGCCTAGCCCTGTGGCATGCCCTCCTACCACTCACACACTGCCAACACTGGATCTACCATGTAGTGATGGGCTGCCACCCGTCTTGAAACCACCATCAGGAACGCCCTTGATGGCAGTACGCCACATGCAGCTGGCCGCCCGCTCCTCCCGTGGTGTCAGGTGGGGTACATCCTGCTGGCCCCCACCGGTGGTAGCACGTGCCACCCTGATGATGGCCACCTTGTCCTTAATCCACCTCCTGTCTGTGCCAACCTTCTTCTTGCACTCCTGCACGGACCACTGGTGGCTGCTCTGCTGGTTGACGGCACGTGCCACCTCACACCATGCTGCAGCATGGGCCTGTGGCATTCTCCACTATCTGCTAAGCAGTGGTTCCTTGTTGAGGTATGCCTTGAACAGGGCATCAGATTCAGCCCTGGTAAAGTTGGGCCTCCTCCTTCACACCCTTCCCTGCTCCTCCTCTTCTTCTCGCTCGGTCATGCTCGTGCCTGAGGGATAGACAGGTGTTACCTAGGACTGTGCAGTCCCATACAGCCCTCCCAGACCACTGTCTCCATGTCCCAACAGCATGCAACCTACCTCAAAGGACTGCAATACCGATTCGTGGCCTATGCAGCCTCAGGTCGAGTATTTATAGCGCAATGCAGGCTAAAGAGAGCAGGCGCATCTGTAATTGGATGCTAATGCAGTGGATGTGCCGTGGAATGGCTCATGAGCTGATTTGCATATCCTGGCTGAATATCACGCTGTTGCGCCTTGTGCAATGGTGTTGAGCGTGCTCAGGCTATGGCACACCACTGTGATGTGTGCAATCGGCACCGCACCATGCATGCCCGGGATGCTGCCACAGACGCTAGTGGCACTGCTGCCGTGCTGTGCACAGGAGGCAGGACAGGGCATGGCCACCACTGTGCCTGTGGAGCAAGTGCACTGTATGCTCAGGGGGTGCTCGTGCCATGGTGTGCTGTGGGTGCCATGGCGCCAGAGCGCAGTTGGCCACTGCAAGGTGTCACACAGATGCACCCTACCGTGCTACACGCAGGGCTTCCCAATAGCGCTGTGGCGCTCCATGAGCAGACAGACTCTTGACCCTGTGGCCGACCTTTGTCCCTAGGCGCCATGCGTATGTATGGCTGCACCCCTATTGTGCAGTCTGGTGACAGCACAATAGCAACTGGCAGTGCAGTACTGCACTGCCTCCGCATGTGGGGCACGTGTACTACAGGGTGCCATTTTGTTGCCGATTGCCACTGCACTATGCCGCACACCAGAGTGCCCATCTGGATGGCAATTGAGCCAGCAAACTTAGTGGCCTTCGTAGAGCCCCATGCTGGTGCCCTCTTTGGCCAGGTACCCCTCCTGAGGCCACGGACAGCAGTGTGGCAGGAGGTGGCAGAGGGCCTGGAGGAGGCCACAGAGTGCAGCAGGACAGCAAAGCAATGTCACCACCGATATGGTGACATCCAGTGGTGGGACCCTGACCACCTAGGGTGACTGCAGGCACATGCCTGGCAGGGCACCGTGCCACAGCCAGGTAGGTGCTCCATCACATCACTGGTAGTATCTGTCTGTCCAGGTATCATGGTGGCCACCAGGCCATGCTGTGGGGGGAGGCCTACCTGTGTTGCCAGTGTTGGGGGTGCCTCGTGTACACCCGGTGCCACCGTGTCACAGCTGGGCTGTGCGGGCACACACACAGCAAGGGGGGGGCTATGTTACTGACCTGTTCTGATGTTATCCTCTCCATGTTTGCACCCTAGGCCCAGAGGATCGCCGTAGGGCCTGGTTGGCCTGTGAGCAGGGATGGCAGCCCAGAAATGATGGTGTGGCCTTGCAGCCAGGGCACAGTGGTGGTGCTGTGGGTCAGCAGCACCCTGCTGACCAGGACGCAGGTGAGTGCTGTGTTTTCCCCTTACATCTGTGCATGGTGGGTTGCAGGGGTGGTGGCGAGGCATGACCCCCCACACAAGGCCCCACTGCCATGCACACCATATGGTGTACTCTGCACTGTCCTGTGGCACTGCATGGGTGGGTGTCGCAGGTGGGTTGTGTGTGCACTGGGCACCTGGCTGTGCCACTGCCATCACACTGCATAGCCATGACACTGTACAGCCATGTTGGTGCTGTGTAGTGCATGGGCGATGGGGGTGTGCAGTGGTTTGCATGGCTATGGGTGCTTGGGTAGGCGGGTCTTGTGGGCGCACACACTGTGGGTGGTCGCATACCATCACAGGAGCAAGGCCCACAGCTGTATGCCATGCACATTGGGTGGGCTGCAGGGGTCTGGCCAGTCACACATACTGACCCTGCTCCCTTGTCCTAGATGTACAATGCTGGACGACCCTGGAGTGTCACATCCAGGAAATACTGCAGGTGACCCAGGCCACACTGGAGCTGCTGCAGGGCATGGAGCGGAGCGACCGGCGTTGGCACAGAAGGCGCCACAGAGAGCACGGGGAAGAGAATGGCCACCAGTAGGGCCCATGGTGTCAGCGCTGTTCCTTCCCCCCTGGACTGTCCCTCACACCCCTTTGTCCCACTTCTTGCTGTTCCCCCTTGCCTCATGCCCGTACCCCCTGAGTTGTAGCCTTGTACCCCCTCCCCCACTTTGTATATAGTTATGTAAATAGTTATTGTTAATATTGCTACCTTTTGAATTATATACATGTTTCATACAACAACTGTGGTGGTCTCTGATTTGTGCCGGGCGTCTGGTGCCTTGCTGCAGTGGTGTGCATGGCATCTGGGGTGGTGCAGGTCTGGTCATGTGTGTGTCTGGCAAGGCCCCTCCACTGGTGTGGGTGGGGTCCATGGTCCCTGTCTGTGGTATGTGTGTTGTGCCCTGTGCATTGGATGCCTGTGTGCAGTGGTCCCAGGTGCATGCGCTATGTCCCAGTCACCCCTGTCAGTGTGTGCCTGGCCAATGTGGCTGAGCCCCTTGCATGTCTGTGGTACACACAGTTGTGCCAACCCCACCAATGCATGCATGTCTGCTGGCATGACATTTGTGGCTGTCCATGCCAGCCACCCTCTGGGCACGGCGCCATGGCAGCTGACATCCTGTCTCCAGGTCTATTGCACGTCTACCTCAGGTGACACCGTGGGCAGTGCTGTTGTTGTCCCCCTCCATGCTGTCGCTGGTGTCCATGGTGGTGCCTGTGGTCTGCTGTCTGTCACATGTGCTCCAGCTGCATGCTGGTGGTGGACAGGTTCATGGTGCATGCACCACATGGCTAGCTCACCAGCGCCATGGTGGTGTACAGGCTGTGGGTACACAGCATCATTGGACATGTGACACCGGCATATGTTGCCCCACTTTGTGTGGCTCTCTGACGGGGTACCCTTGGGACAGGGTGGGGGATTTGTTCATGCCCTGTATTGCATCCTGTGTGGTGCATGCCTCCATGCACCACAGTGGGCAGCTGTACTGTCTGGTGGGGCCAGTGCTGGGACAGGGTGTGTGCATGGGTGGGAGTGCGGGGTGCTGTCCTGCTGGTGGTGGCATCCAGGGTGGGCCTTGTCACATGCGGGGTCCCACGGGTACTGACGTAGGGTCGACCTCTCTGCTGTGCCACGGTGGGGGCCATGCAGGGGGGCATTGTGTATGCTGTGGTTGCGTCAGTGGCTGGTATCACCTGCCGCAGGGGGATCACAGTGAGGCTGTCATGCATGGCGCCATGGGGCACAGGGTTGCATTTTCACGGTGGTGGTGGTGGCATGCCTTCAGTGCCAAGCACTGTTTGGTGATGCTTCTGGGCCGGGTGTCTTGGTATCACTGTACAGGGGGTGGTCAGTACTGTTGGGGTGCGGTGGCATGGGAGGGTCTGGCCCTCCTTGTGTTGTGGTCACTGTTTGCCAGGGGAGTGTGCTGGGGCACCGTGACTCTGCTGTTGAATCAGTGCTGGGGTTCATGGGCTGGTGGTCCGTCCAGCTCACCTCTGATTGTGCAGTTCATGGGGGGCCTGGGGGGGTTGGTCTGTCTGGCCTGCTGCATGCTTCTCCACCCATGGCGCTTCCATGGCTAGTGCATCCCTGCTTCCTATCCTTGTCCCTGCGCATCACTGGATGTGCTACTGCGCATCGGCCCCGCTCCACTGTGCATCACTGTTTGCACCATGGCGCATGGGGCACGATATTCAGCTGTGTTGCGCAGGCACACCTTGGCCTGTGCTTGGTTTGAATATCACACACATTGTGCAATGGCGCACTGCTCTTGTGCCTGATCCTACTATTGCGCATCTTTTTGGCTCAGTCTGAATATCCTACCCTGAGTGTTTTTTAACCCCCCGCATCACCTGCACCCCCGAATCTAAAGATAACAAACTCTGAGTCAGAGTTTGTTCGAAGTGGGGGGGTGGGAAACACTTGTGAAATGGCAAAATTTCAACAGCAGACCATTACAGCAACAATTTTGAATCCTGTCGAAATTGTCACTGTAATGGGTTTCGCTGTAGAAATGTCACTGTTTTGATGGTATACCATATACCTATCAACTGCTTCTATTTAGGTTTGATATTACCTGAATCAGCACTTTGGATTATTGAATACATGTGTATGTATGTTGCTTATTCTACGTTCTGGTATACATTGTATTTAAGGGTTATGCAGCTTATAATAAGCTGCTCCTTCTAATAGACAGAGATTTGGTAGCCCAGTGTTTGTAGCATTATGTCGCACTTAATGTAATCCAGTCATTGCAACTGTAGTCATTTACTCTTAAGTGGCTTAGGTGGGATCTGCGCCCTAATAAGCTCTGCACAATATTCCTCCCATTTTTGTAGTTACTAATTAGGAATGCATATTATTAAACATTAAGGTTATTTTTGAAATTATCTTTTCATAAGGTTTCAATTTTTATTATAGAATATGAAAGCAAAGTTTAAAATTTATTATTTTTTTTAAATATTCTTTCTGTATTTATGTTACTTTGGATATATATTCATATATTGGTTAATATGCAATGCCCCATGTCTTTGTTAATTCATTTGATTTTTTTTATTGAGTTTTACTCATTATAAAAGGACACCAGGGTAGTGCTGAATTTAACGCTTTAAAAAAACATTACTTTTGGTGTGAAATGTCAGTGTTGGGCTTTGAGGTGCATGCTGCCACATTATTGTCTGTAAGTTGCTTTACTGCTATTTTTTGTAATAAAATATTTTTGTGGAAGTCTAGTAATTTTTAGTAAGACTCATTTTGTTACTGGTAGTGCCTGAGCTTAGTTTCAGTCAGTTTGGATAATTTTTCTACTAGTGCTTGGCCACACTGAGAGAAGCTCTTTGTGTTTGTAATTTTGATGTGATGCCTGTTGCTGGACCAGAATGCTGTAGTCCAACTGCTGCTGGGAACCTCTAGGTAGAACCACAGCACACCAGTGCTGCCTGCTGTGCACTTCCTATGCAGTAGCACACTATCTTTATAATATGCTTGCTAACATTCAAGGCCCTACATGTTCTGGGACCTGACTACTTAAAAGATCTGCTGGTTTCCTACCTCCCAAACTGACCCCTCTGCTCCACTGATACAGGCTTGTTCATTGTTCCTTCTTCCCACCTAAGGCAATCTAGGGACAGAGCATTCTGAGTGGTGCCTCCAGTGTTGTGGAACTCTTTCTGGGAGCATTCATGCTGCCTGCAAGGTGGAGGCCTTTAAAACCTCTCTGAACACTTATTTATTTGAGTGGCATTCCCCAGCTAGTTAGTTTTCTGCTAATTAGTATGCTTCCATGTATTTCATCCTGTAGTCATTATATTTTATTTTTGCTGCTGTGCTTCATTTGTTTTGATGTATTATGAACTGTTTTAAATTGTATATACAGTGCCTTGAGCTTACAGGAAAGGACACTTTATAAATAATAGTGTGCCTTGCCTTGTTCTTCACTCTTCTTTCCTCCTATTTCCCTTTGGCTCCCCTTTGTGGACCATTATATGGTTCCCTGTCCACTCCCCTTTCACCACCTCCCACACTTATTTCTCTCTTGTAACATAACTCCTACTTTGTAAAGAATTAAAAGGCTGTAGAATAAATTTGAAATTTTCAGACAAGCCTTAACAGATATGTCTAGAGATGCAGCAAAGTTTCAATTCACCTGCAAAGTTGGTGCCAATTCACATTCACATTTCTCAGAGTTTGTGAATTTTTCTGTGGCTGCATCAACTTTGCCACAGGAATTGCTATTTTAAAAAAACACAACATTTAATAAACCTCCCCACCCACTTTGATGTAATACTGCCCCATCTCACCTCCCCAAAACATTGTAGTCATAAATACCCCCTCCCATCCCTCACTGGCACCCTCCTCCTCCACTGCCCTGGCAAATTTCAACTCAAAGAATTTTAAGCACATGACATATGTTCAGTATACCCTTCCACCCACCAGTGCACCAAACATTCCACCCCACCTCCTCCGCCCAAGTCCCACCACCAGGTCATTAGTCGGTATAACCCCCACCCAACCCCCGATCCCACTACCATTCCTTCCCCCAGCACCTAGAAAATGTGACCTATAATAAAGAAAATGGTCCCCCAGTGCAGAATGTCTTCTCTGTTCAGTATCCAGTCAGTAATGGTGCTGTTGCACGAATGAATGTTGACATCTTTGCTCCTACTAAAACCTGATTGGATAGAACATACAGTGGTAGTTACAAAAAAGTTGACCGATACCGTATTTTCCAACAACCACAGAAAAAAATACAGCAGATTTATTTCTACCATAGTAAAACATTACATTAAATAACACTGGGACTTTTTCTACTGTATGCGGTAAATCTGTGATGTTTTTTATCGTGGTTGACAGAAAATACTGCGGTACAGGTCATCTTCTTTGTAACTACCACTGTAAAATGAGCATTCTTCCTTGCATATTTGAAAGAGGCCAGAGCTCTACAAAAAGTAATGTTGAGTTTTGAAATAAGGAAGAAGAATTTCTGATCCCTCCATTGCCATCCCAGGCTATTTCTTAGTCAGGCAGCATAGGGCAGGTAGGGGAGGTGGAGTGGGCATGTATATCCACTCCTCTCTCCAATACACTACCGTTCTCTTGTCTGCCTTATCCTCCACTTATGAAGCCCTGGTAGTAAATATTGCCCTGCCTTTCTCCTCCCCTATCTTTATTACTAGTATCTACTGTCAGCTAGGTATCAATCTCTCTGAATCTATTGACCTTATCACCTCTATAGCTTCTGTCTCACACAAATGTGAGCTTTATGTATTAGGTGATGTAAATCTAAACTGGCTGTCATCAACCACTTCTAAGACACAAAGTGATATCTCTGCTCTAAATCTCTCCCAACTCATCCAAGAGCCTACCCGACTAAATCACAAAACCCAGAACCACTTGCTGTTAGTCTAGGCTCTCACCTCCCACCCTCACCAAGTCAAGTCTGGCATCCTCCCAGATGCCCTCAGTGATCGCCACCCTATCTTTGTGGTCAGGAAGGTCCACAGACCTAAACTGCCACATAAAATCCTGCAACTCCTGTCTTTCTGTTCCCCTGACTTCCCTCTCCTCAGTGATATATCCAAGTCTGATTGGTCCCCAGTTGCATATGCCACTTCCATTGACCAAGCCCTCACTTACTTCAAAGGCAGATTTATAGCTACCTGGAACTTCCATGCCCCATTCAAATGCACTAGAGTCCGAGGTATCCATCATCCCTGTATCACCCCTGAATTAATGACCTGCCTCAGGAAGCATGATAAAGCATGGAAGAAACACAAGGCCTCTCAGCTCCCATCAGTCCTTACTAACTATCACAGGCTAAGAAATGCTTGCATTAAAGCAATCAGACTTGCCAAGTCTGAATATTTTAAATCCTCTTTCCTCAATAACATAAACTTTCCCTCCAAATTTTGGAACGTGGTCCACTCACTATTCCCCCCATCCCCCACCCCTTGTGCTTAATATAAACAACACACTAGAGTCTGAACCTTGCATAGTGGCTCAGGAGTTCAACTCCTACTACACCTCCTGTGTCTCAACCCTTTTAAAATCCCTCCCCTCAAGCCTCTTCTCCACTCATTCTCCCTTTCCTACCACTCAACCCCCCCTCATACCCACCCTTCTTTCTCATTCTGTCCTATCTCCCCTGAGGAGACACTAACAACTCTCCTCTCTCTCAATCCCTCCAAAGGCTCCTCTCTGGATGACCTTGACCCTAAACTTCTCTACCTCTCAGCCCCAGCTATTGCCTACCATCTCACTCTAATTCAAAATCTCTCCTTTATGTTCCTCCTCCATCCCTACACCCTGGAAACATGCGATAGTCCTTCCTTTCCTAAAGGTGGTGATCTTTCCTCCCCTGCCAACTATCGCTCAATCTCCCTGCTCCTCACCCTTGCTAAGCTCCAAGAACACCTGGTCCTCTTTCAACTGACCTCTTTTCTTGCTGACTTCTCCTTCTTCACCCAATTGCAATCTGGTTTTCGGAAGAGCCACTCCACTACCACCTCCCTCCTTAGGCTCACTGACTCCATCCTTACTGGGATGAACAATGGCCTCATCACCACTGCCTTCTTTGTAGACCTCACCAAGGCTTTTGGCACAGTCTCCCATACCCTCCTCACCTCTCTTACAGCTGCTGGTTTGTCTACTCCTGCTCTTACCTAGTTTAGAGCTTACCTCACAGGCAGAACACAATCAGTCAGGATTCAGAATGCAATCTCTCCACCCCTCCCAATCTCCACAGCAGTCCCACAGGGCTCTGTGCTCAGCCCCATCTTTTTCTCCATCTTCCTAAATGACCTTCCCTCAGTCTGCTCCCCCTCCTCTTCTATCCATATGTATGCCGATGATATCTTCTTGTTCATCTCTGGCAAAACTACCATGTGGTTCCTACTGATGTAGGAACCACATTACAGCTTGACTTCCACTGGGTTCAGCTCTGGTTTGCCTCTTATCAACTATTCCTAAATGACAAAAAGACAGTCTCCATGACCTTCAACACTAGGCAGATACTCTCTAGGCTCCACCCCTTACCATCTTTCCACACCCTTGATGGGACCGTCCTTGTGGACACCCCCTCTTTCAAATCCCTTTGGGTAAGGCTGGACCAACACCTCAGTTTCTCTGGCCACATTGACGGCATTCTGAAAAAACTGTGCTCCAAGCTTGGAGCCCTTTACAGGAACTGTAGTTTCATCCCTCCTACGGCCCAGTGAGAACTTGACTAGATGATGATCTTCCCCATGTTTGACTACTGTAACCAGGCTGGACTCTCTTTTCAACTCCATCTGTCGATTCATTCTTGATGCCCCATCTCAAACCCATCATTGTGACCTTTACCATCCTCTGTCCTTCCCCCTGCTTTTTAACAGATGCCTGGCTCACTGTGCTAAGCTAACTTCCAAACTTTGGCTTGGTGTACTTCCTTCCTACCTCTCATGCTCACTTCCTCCCCCTCGCCTTCCTCCCACTCCATCAGATCCTCCGACACTCGCACCCTGCTAATCCCCCATTGTACCACCCTCATTGGCCAATCAGGTTTCTCCCATCACTTCCCCAAAATCTGGAACTCCCTCCCACCTCAAATACGAAACTCCTCTTCCTCCCACTCCCTTGCCTCTACCTTACATAACTTTCTCTCTACTAGCTGCTCCTACTACAATCCTCTTTAATTTGTTCCCCTATGAGCCTGCTTCAGCTTCACGCCCACCATTTTCCTGCAAAACCCTCCCCCTACATCCTCCCCCTTGCCCTGCTTCCTTTCCACCTTACTTCAACCCCACCATTCCCTCCTCTGTACACCAGCTTACCCTTACTACCCACTTGCTGTTTCATGGCCTAGGCCCTGGCAGGGTTTGCTGCATCCTGGAGGGGTCCAGAACCTAGGCAAACACCTTCCTCGCCTCCTACTCCCACCCCATTCTTTTCTGAAAGGCCTGGGTCTCAGCCCCTCTTCTCTTCCACCTCCCTCTCTCTTAGTCCTTCTTAAGCCTACTCTCCATCACTGCCTACTTCCCTCCTGTCATGATCTAACTCTGCTGCCTACAACCTGCTTTTGTCCAGTCATGTTCTACTTCTGCCTTGTGTAGGCAGGGTCCACAGCATACTAGATGGGCCAGGCCTCGGCAGACCCTTCTCTTCCCCCTGTCTTCCTTCCTGACATGATCTAACTCCCACTGCCAACAACCTGCTTCCCTCCTGTTCATGCTTGACCTCCGACTGGTGCAGGCAGGGTCCCCAGCATTCTGGAGGGGTCAGGCCCTGACAGACCCTTCTCCTCCACCCCTTGCCTTCCCCTCCTCCAAATCCCCCCTTTTCACCCACCTGCTCTCTGCCTATATGCCCCCCACTCACCCACCTTTCCCCCCTCCTTCCCAGCCATAGTTATTGCATAGTTATTGGCTAACCTCTAATCTCTAATGCATGTATAGTCAACCTTGCACTTTTGCTACACCTTACAAATTTTGTTCTATCTGTGTCTCTCCTTGTAATCTTGCCCTAGTTCAACCTCCTTGTATTCTATCCAGCCATTTTCCAAGTAAAGAGCTATGTTACATCAAGTGTTTGCCAAAGATTTTTGTGCTATTGTATCTCTCTAGTTCAAGACTGTTAGCATTGTATTCTATCTAGTTCATACCTGTTAGCATTCTTCCTTTTCAGTACTTCTGTATAGTCTGCTCACTTTATTGAATGTAACCAAATTGTATATCTATATTGTGTACCAAATCTCTGTATACTATCCTCATGTTCCCCTATCCCCAGGTTGCACTGGGAGATGAGCAACTTGTTGCTCAGCGTGCCTTCCTGGTGAAGCATTTCAATAAATAAATGAATAAAATGTGCTTTAGAAAATACTATTTGAATATACTGTATGCATCTGTCGCATTTAGGTTTTGACCAAGCCTTATGATGTTCCATCAGCTGCATATTCAAATATCTGGAATCTTCAGGAACACAATTCTTCAGCATTGGGGGAAAAAGTTCTTAGAAACAAGAAATAAAACAGTTAACTCAGTATTCATATACTTTTTTAGACAAGGTAACTGCTTCCCTCTATACCATATAAAATTGTTCCCCAATTTTTCTATTTTAATTCATCTCCCACTATGAGATTCAATTCAGCCCCTGTGGTGTATGTTTCTCACCAGAGGCTGTGACACCTTCCACTCAGCCTTACTGTTTTCCCCATACCCTTTTAAACCTCTACCTTTTTCTATTGCTGCTCTGTTTCTCTGTCAGTAGTTTACCACCCTCTCAAGCCTGGGGCACTCTGCTCTCTGGCCTGACTGCAGGGGTGCCCATTTCTGCACTCCTACCTTGACTCTACCCACCCTCTCCTGGAAGTAACAGTGAAGTTGTCCCCTCTCTTATGCCTTCAGAGACTCACATCTGAATAATTTTCTGCCCTGCCACTTATTGTAGTTTGATTCCTCACCCACCCCTCCAGTTCTGACTGTTCTTCCACCTTTTGCATCAGTGCTTAGCCTCTACACTGGTGTGGGGACCTGGGTCTTGAACCAGGTCTGGTCCCAACCCATCTCACACCAAACATGTGAGCACTAACCACTTGGCCAACTCTCCGTTTAGTTTCCTGCTGGAGATCAGTTGATTTAGCTCACAGTATGAAGCCTATCCTGCTCCCTCTGCTGGCAGCCACCCTGCTTGGCACCCTACTGTGGTCTGACTTCTGTACTTGCTACTGAGCAGAAGTGTCTCACCCTCCTCTTCTCCAATTACCCCCCCCCAACTACTAAGATGGGAGCTAACTCAATTTGGACCCTACTTTATGCTTTTCTCTCCAATCTCAAAGAACAGCAATTTGGCCTTTTTTTTCTCTCTCTCTCTCTCTCTCTCTCTCCCTGTCACCCTCATTGCTGCCCCCTTACCATCCATTTTCTCCCTCCTGCTTATGGCAGGGGATGTGGAGACCAACCCTGGCCCTTTGAACATCCTTATTGCTTATTCTCACACCATGTGGGTCAGCTCCCCTGGGCTTAAGATAGCCCACCTAAACATATGCAGTCTACCTTCAAAATACTCTGACCTTGAAGACTGGATAACCCTCTATAAGCCTCATGTCTTGGGTATCATTGAGATGTGGCATAAACCACACATCTCTAATGACACTTACTGACTACCGGGTTACTCCCTATGGTGCTGTGATCCCCCTTGAAGAAAGAAGGGTGGTGGCATTGCTCTTTACATCTGAGAACCCGTAACAGTCACTCTTGTTCTCTTTGTCCCCCACAGTGAGTAGTTCATCTCCGAGTTAACCCTGGGCACCTCCAAAAAAAGTATCTCTGCTGTTGCTATAACCCCATGAACGGGCCCACACCTGGCCTAGAAAATCATCTAACTGGGTTAGGTAATCTCTGTCCCTTGAGGGATACCACTATCCTGGGTGACTTTAACCTTAATTGGTTAGGCCGCCATGAACATGAATATGCCAACCGTCTCAAATTTCATAGCCTGGTGCAAGTTATAACTATCCCCAGCAGGCAAAACACCCATACCCTAAATAATTCACTCCTGGATTGGGTAGCCACAAATAGGGAGGACAAGGTTCTGCAGGTGGGGACCTTGTCAGACTCCATCAGTGACCCCTCCCCTACTTATATTCTCTGGTCGAACAAAACTAAGTGCCCCTCTCCAAGTACCTGTTCTTCCACAATTTCACCAACCCCGACTCCATTAACCTACTATATGACATTAATGCAGTGAACTGGACTGCCCTTTACTCCTTGATGGACATCTTAGTGGCAGTGAACTTCTTCACTGAAGCCCTCCTTTGGATTCAAGATGAACATTTCCCGATTACTACAAGAAAAGCACGTGGTGGCTTCACCAGATGGGTCACTGAGGAGCTCTTGGCCCTAATGAAAGAAAGGGATTCAGTATGGATAATTTCAGTTAATTTTATTTTTACCAGGAAATGACTGGGCACAGCCCTTTTTCAGTCACGTCTGACAGAAAAAAAGGTATATCAATAGATACAATAAATGTATACTAACAATAATCAATATTAAATAGTACAAGTACATAAATTATTCTTATGATGAGAATCATTCAATAAAATTTTAAAATGCTTTACAGTTTTAGCATTCTTAGTTATAGAGGATAAGCTATTCAAAAGTGTTAGAGCATACCATGTGAAAGATTGTTGGGTTGTAGCTAACTTTGGCAGGGCTGGGTAAAAAAGTAAACCCATTTTTTGCCTGGTAAATAGGTGCCCTTGTGTCTAGTAAACTTATCAAAAAGCCAGGGAGGTGAAGAGCTATGATAAATTGTGTAAGCAAGCAGTGCTGCAGTATACTCAATTGTGCAGGGGGCAAAATATTCATTTTCTTGTACAATAGACAATGGTGAGTCTTTATTGAGGCCCTTAGTCTGAACCTGCAAATACTATTCAATATGAGCTGATATTTATTAATAAATGAAGCACCCTGATTCTCAAACATAACTGCTCTGTAATCTGATATGAGCAGCAGTATTGGTTTGGCTACTGTAAGACGTGCTTCATCAGTTAAAGCATTAATATTTCTGTACAAAAAAAAAACAATTTCTGATGTTTTTTTTTACCAGTTTTCTCCAGGTGACCCATGAGGCTCAGCATTGGATCAAGGTGGACACCAAGATATTTTTAATGATTGAACCCTTGAAATTTCAGCCCCACTGCTTCCCATGATGACTAGGTCCCCACCAGCCCATGCCAGTCTCTGAGATGTCCCAAACAACATTACGTTAGTTTTCCTCTCATTCAATTTCAGCTTATTCTGCAATAACCATTCAAACAATCTATCATAGTCATGCTGTAAAGCCCCCTGATTTTCTGTGGTAGACCAACCCAAGCTGAGGAGGACTGTGTCATTAGCATATAAAATGCACTCTGTCTTCTCAAAAACACCAGGCAGGTCGTTTTCGAAGTCAGAAAACAATATGAGTCCCAACACTGAGCCCTGAGGGACACCTGAGCTTATTTGCAATGGTTCAGAGAAAGAATCACCTATCCTTACCCTCTGTACCCTAGCACTAAGGTAGCTCCTAAACCATTCCAGACTATTCCCTGCTATAACACAAGAGGATAGCTTCAATAACAGCAGGCTATGATCAACTAAATTGAAGGTACTGGTCAGGTCGATGAACACTGCACTGGTCATCAATCCCTTATGACTTGCATCATGTACAGTGCCCGCAAACCCGATCAGAGTCGTCACAGTGCCACAGCCCTGTCTAAAGCCATGCCGTTGATCAACAAGCAACCTTTTTTGATCTAAGTAAGGCATCAACTGCTTTAAAATACATTTTTCTAATAATTTCCCCATTATAGACAGCAGTGAAATTGCCTATAATTTGCATCATTTGTCCTGTCCCCTGATTTAAAAATTGGAACTATAAATGAATCCTTCCAAACTGAGGGTACAATGCCCCTAGATAATGCCCCTAGATATTGCCTACAAATGGTTACCCATGCCTAACCTCTGGCACAATTTTAGGAGATTTGTGACAATTACAAGCAGTCTGCTAGGGCTCAAAAATGCGATTTATATCAGAGACTTCACACTGAAAACCTAGCCAACCCTCGACAATTCTGGAACACCCTTAGCTCCCTCTTTAATCCTCGTTCCCATAGCCCTATAGTCCACTTAAACTCCCCCACCGGCCCACTGACTGACCCGTTGGAGGTTGCACAAGCATTTAATATAAAATTCACTGACTTCTCTGTCCACCTCTGCAAACTCCCCTCTCAGCAACTCCCTACTCCTGGAGTGGGTGCTAGTGACCCACTGTGAGAGGGTTTTTTCAAACAAACCCCCTTTCATTGTTTTGTATTCTTGTATGTTTTTTGTCTTGTGGAATGAATGCTGTCTTTTGTGTCATTGGTGTTACGTTCTGTGTGGAGCAGGAGGGTGTTTGGACTGGCCATCCATCGCCCATTTAATTGTATTAGAGTCTCAAATATGTATTATCTCCATTTATATATTGCTGAGAAGGAACACTGTATTTGTATCAAGGGAAAAAGTACCTATATTGTTGTCAAATCCCCCTTTTGGATCAGGTGTTAAAACCTGCTTGAACCCCGATTTGTCTCAGTATTGCAACTGGGTATGAATGTTCTAAATTGTAGCGTCTATTTTGACAAATGGTGAAAGCACCACCATTTACTGTCCGCTATGAAAGGTTCTTTTTACAAGTATAGAAAACGTGCCCTGTAATGGCACAATGCTGCAGACAAGAGATTTAGTTAAGGGTTGTCCGCCTGGCAGAGATTTGTCTAATATTTTGATTTTTCCTGCTGCATGAATGTGCGAACATTCGTGCAGATAGCAGTATCTAATTTTTTCCCTTCTCTCATTTTTTTTGTATGGTTCAGAAGTTTTGTGTCTCATACCTGAACAATGAACTGAGTGGTTGACTAGTGTTAGAATGAAGGAATTTACTGAAGTTGCAATGCTCTTTCTGTTTTGGGACGCCTCGGCTTTCGCTCTTCTCCTCTGCTCCTCTAAGGGCCGGCCAGCCGTTTCAGTCTTTCATTTATGCAGAGGGATTGGGCGGAGCAGAGCGGCATTCCAAAACTTTTTCTTTCAATGTTTATTTTTGTTAGCTGTGTTCAGAATACTAAGGAGCATCAATATTCTGGTTGCCTATGATAAAAGCCTTATCATAAAAAGCAAGAAATAATGCAGTTTGATTAATGTGTGTTCATGATCCAATCATGTTTTAATATTCCCATTATAAGCCAGAACACTGTTCCTTTCAAGTCAGATGTGTTTAAGGTGTTGTACTGTGAACACCTCCGAGGTGAAGTAGCCTTGTCTTCTATTGACCTAATATTCTTTTATTTTATTTTGTCTACTGGTTTATATCGTTCTGTAATTCGAATTATTTTTATTTGAGCTGTGTTGTTCCTGTAATAAATGAAATGAAGAACAGAAGTACATGCTGGTTTTCAGAGCATCCTTCTTACTAGCCCTGAGCCTTCCACAGTGGTGACAGAAGTGGGATCTTGGCTAGCTGAGGTCAGTCAGCTGGCGGATCTGTATTAAGATTGAGTTAGATTACTGATGTTCCAGGATCCAGGGGATGTGCAGCGTGGAGAACAACCAGCTGAGTGGGAATTCCAGACCAGAGCGGTGACAGCCAAGTATCACGTACCCTTACACCCCAGTCTGGAACTGGTGACCAGAAAGAAAATACTTCACACCGACCAGATGGCGGAGCTGAAAGAGGAGACGGTGACGCAAGCTACTGGAGGGGCTGAGGAAGAACGGTTACCCGAGGACCCTCAGGATTTGTTAAAGTGGCTTTGTACCCGTCAGCTGGAAATTGAGCATCAGAGAGACCGGGACAGAAGAGAATATGAGGCCAGATGGAATGAGACCTTGCGGGCTTTTCAATCATTAGGCTCTGGAGGTCTGTCTGCCAGTTCTAGAGTTGGACAGAAAGACATTAAACTGGCAAAACTATCAGATAGTGATGACATTGAAGCATATTTGCTAACATTTGAAAGAGTGGCAACAGCTTGCCCTTGGCCCAGAGGCCAGTGGGTCATTCGACTGGCCCCCTACCTAACAGGAAAGGCACAGATCGCCTATAGCCGAGTCGAGATGGTGTACATCAACAACTATGACTGAGTCAAGTGGGCCATCTTAAAAAGGTATGATATAAATACTGAGACTTACAGACAGAGATTTCGAACATTTCGTTATACTTCTGTTGATAACCCTCAAGACACCTTTATGCAGCTTAAAGATCTATGTGTAAAATGGTTACAGCCAACCACCCGAACTGTAGACCAAATCATTGAGACGGTAGTGTTAGAACAATTTGTCCGGGTACTCCCCCCCCCCCGATGTTCAATTATGGGTGAAGGAACATCGGCCAGATACGTCAGACACAGCAATAAGGTTGGCTGAGGATTTTATTGCTGCAAGGCCACAGAGGCAGAGAAATTATCATCCTGGGGCACAGCTACAAAGACATTTGACAAAGTCTCCCAATATAACTGGAGGGGGCTGCTCCCAGTGCCACCACTCCTAGCCCTGGCAATACAGGAAGAGGAAATATCCCTGACATTGTGTGCCATGACTGTAAACAAAAGGGGCATATAGCCAGATTTTGCCCCAAGTGGAAGTCTGAGCAAAGTCACCTCGCTTTAGCCAATTGGGGGCAATTTATGGTTCCCATACAAATAGGGCCGCACACAGTGACTGGTCTATTAGATTCCAGGAGCTAGCAAACATTAGTTCACCCCCAGCTACTAGCAACACCTACCGTCCTGAATGAAACCTCTACTACAGTAACTTGTATACATGGGGTTACCCATTCTTATCCCCTGACTGATGTAGAATTTGGCATACAAGGACAGAAATATTGCATGCAAGTAGGTATAGTGCCTAACCTTCCCCCTCCCAGTGGTTATCGGACATGATTGTCCTGCCTTCCAGACTCTAATAACCGATAACCTAAGTGCCATGGTAACCCGATCACAGACTCAGTGCACACCAGCAGAACACCAGTTCCCTTTTGAGGAAGACATTTTTGGAGAACGTGGGAAGGAAAGAAAGTCCAAGAAGCAGAGAAGGAAAGAAAAGGAAAACTGGACTAAGAAACATCAGACTGGGTTAGATAATCACATGGGGTGGGATGAGATAAGTGGGGAGAGGAAATGTTTTTCTGATGCTCAACGTAATGGTGAGACTTTAAGGTTGCTTTTCACTTGCCAGAAGAATCTCCCAGGGGGCATAAGAAAGTATGAGAGAAAAAGATGGTTTAATGTATAGGGTATGTATTAATCCCAGGACACAAGAAAGGGTGGAACAGTTGTTAATTCCTGAAAAATACCGTACAATGTTATTAAGACTTGCTCATGATATCCCGATGGCTGGACATCTGGGGAGGGACCGTACGTTAAGTAGGCTCCTGACTAGATATTTCTGGCCTGGGATTCATGAACAGGTTGCAGTGTATCGTAAGAGTTGTCCAGAATGTCAACAGGTAGCAAAACTTAGGAGGAAAGATAAAGTTCCCATGCAACCTATGCCTTTATTTACTACCCCTTTCAAAGAATCGCAATGGATGTTGTTGGCCCAGTACAAAAAAGTACGAAAGGGAATCAATATATCTTAGTAATATGTGACTATGCCACAAAATATCCAGAAACAATACCCCTTCGAACTGTCACCGCTCCTAAAATTGCTGAAGAACTAGGGAAGGTGTTTAGTAGAGTAGACATACCACAAGAAATACTAACTGATCGGGACACGAATTTTTGTTCACAGATGTTGAAACAGCTCTACCAGACCTTAGGAATTACAGCCATACGTACCACTCCATATCACCCGCAAACCGATGGGCTGGTTGAGCGTTTCAATCAAACTCTAAAAAAAATGCTACAAAAATTCACGCAGGACGAAGGTAGACAATGGGATCAATATCTTCCATATTTATTGTTTGCCTATAGGGAGGTACCACAGGCTTCGATGGGGTTTTCCCCATTTGAGCTGTTGTATGGACAGAATCCAACGGGTCCTTTGGATGTTGTAAAGGAATGGTGGGAAGATAAGAAGGGGATCCGACAAAAGTGCCCACTTGAATACTTACAACATTTAAGGGACCGGATAGCAAAATACGCTCAACAAGCCCAGGCGAATAATCAGAAGCAACAAGTACAGCAAAAAAAGCTCTATGATCAGGGCACTAAGCCCAAAGAGTTTTCAGAAGGAGACCTAGTGTTGTTATTCCTTCCTTCCTCTGAGAACAAATTGCTGATGAAGTGGCAGGGTCCTTATAAAGTAACGAAAAAAATGGGGCCTGTCACTTATGAGATATTTTCACATGATAAATCTCAATACAGAAAACAAATTTTTCATGTAAACTTGTTAAAACTTTGGGTCGAGAGAGAGCTTAACTTGCATGGGTATGTGTACCCGGATACTGTGGATAGTGAGTTAGACGTTGCCTACCAGAGACTTGAAACACACGGGGACATTGGTGACATCAGGATAAACCCCGAGTTGACACCCCAACAAACAGATGACATGTTGGTTATGTTACAGCAGTATAAAAACATATTTAGGGGAACACCAGGAAGGGTAGAAGGGGAGAAACATGACATTGTGTTAACACAGAGTACTCCAATCCAACTGAAACCTTATCGTTTACCCGAAAAGGTAAGAGAAGCAGTACTATCCGAACTAAAAAAAATGCAAGAATCGGGTATTATAGAGACTTCCCACAGTGAGTGGAGTTTTCCGCTAGTGGTAGTTCAAAAAAAAGATGGGGGAGTTCATTTATGTCTAGATTTCAGACGGCTGAACGCCATCTCCAAATTTGATAGCTACTCCATACCCCGCATCGATGATATACTGGACCATCTGGGTAATGCCCAATATTTCTCTACGATAGATCTGACCAAAGGCTATTGGCAAATACCTTTAGACTCAGAAACCAAAGAGAAAACCGCTTTTAGTACACCTATTGGCTTATATCAGTTCAAAGTAATGCCCTTTGGCCTTCATGGTGCCCCTGCCACCTTCCAACGGGTGATGGATAAAATTCTAGCCCCTCATGCCACTTACAGTGCCACTTATCTGGACGACATGGTAATTTTCAGTCCTGATTGGGAAACCCACCTAAAACATTTGGAAAATGTCCTTACAGCCATTTCCAACTCCGGTCTCACCATAAACCCTGGTAAGTGCACCATGGGGATGCAAGAAACCAAATATTTGGGTTTTTTAATCGGACGTGGGTGTGTAAAGCCAGACAGTAGTAAAGTAGAGGCAATAGCATCCTGTCCTAGACCAAGAACTAAAAAAGATGTCTGGTCTTTCCTGGGGATAGCCGGATACTACAGACATTTCATTCCTACTTTTTCGTCTATAGCTGGTCCTTTGACGGATTTAATAAAAAAACGGCAACCGGAAAAGGTACAATGGAACTCAAATTGTGAAGAGGCCTTTTGTTACATAAAAGCACAACTGTGTTCTTCCCCAATACTTCGTATCCCTGATTTTACACGTCCGTTCATCCTACAAACGGATGCTTCTAATTATGGCATAGGCGCGGTGTTAACCCAAGTAATAGATGGTGAAGAACATCCAGTCATTTATGTTAGCCGTAAATTACATGAGCTTGAGGTTAAATATGCCACAATTGAGAAGGAATGTCTAGCCATAAAGTGGGCTATCGAGGCTTTACGTTTCTATCTCTGGGGCATAGAATTTGAAATTTGGACAGACCACAATCCCTTATGCTGGCTCCAGCACATGAAAGACAAAAATCCTCGGATTATGAGGTGGTACCTTTCACTCCAACCTTATATTTTTACGATAAGGCATCGTAAAGGAATGTTAAACAAAAACGCAGACTTTCTCTCTTGATATAGAATGGATGATTCTAACAATATAAACCCTGGGGAAATACAGATGACAGAAAAGGAACATGTCAACTTTCCTATTACATGTTAGGAATAGAAAGTTGATTGAACTTAAGGGTCCCCGGGGTGGAACCATGGAGAGGGTGGGCTGTGGTTCCACCTTTCAAAAAAGAAAAAAAAAAAAAAGAAAAAAGGGGGGTTTTGCCAGGATCAAAAGGGGGGAGGAGTACGTGAGAGGGTTTTTTCAAACAACCCCCCCCCTTCTTTGTTTTGTATTCTTGTATGTCTTTTGTCTTGTGGAATGAATGCTGTCTTTTGTGTCATTGGTGTTATGTTCTGTGTGGAGCAGGAGGGTGTTTGGACTGGCCATCCATCGCCCATTTAATTGTATTAGAGTCTCAAATATGTATTATCTCCATTTATATATTGCTGAGAAGGAACACTGTATTTGTATCAAGGGAAAAAAGTACCTATATTGTTGTCAAATCCCCCTTTTGGATCAGGTGTTAAAACCTGCTTGAACCCCAGTTTGTCTCAGTATTGCAACTGGGTATGAATGTTCTAAATCGTAGCGTCTATTTTGACAAATGGTGAAATCACCACCATTTACTGTCCGCTATGAAAGGTTCTTTTTATAAGTATAGAAAACGTGCCCTGTAATGGCACAATGCCGCGGACAAGAGATTTAGTTAAGGGTTGTCCGCCCAGCAGAGATTTGTCTAATATTTTGATTTTTCCTGCTGCATGAATGTGCGAACATTCGTGCAGATAGCGGTATCTAATTTTTTTCCTTCTCTCATTTTTTTTTTGTATGGTTCAGAAGTTTTGTGTCTCATACCTGAACAATGAACCGAGTGGCTGACTAGTGTTAGAATGAAGGAATTTGCTGAAGTTGCAATGCTCTTTCTGTTTTGGGACGCCTCGGCTTTGCTCTTCTCCTCTGCTCCTCTAAGGGCCGGCCGGCCGTTTCAGTCTTTCATTTATGCAGAGGAAGTGGGCGGAACAGAGCGGCATTCCAAAACTTTTTCTTTCAATGTTTATTTTTGTTAGCTGTGTTCAGAATACTAAGGAGCATCAATATTCTGGTTGCCTATGATAAAAGCCTTATCATAAAAAGCAAGAAATAATGCAGTTTGATTAATGTGTGTTCACGATCCAATCATGTTTTAGTATTCCCATTATAAGCCAGAACACTGTTTCTTTCAAGTCAGATGCGTTTAAGGTGTTGTACTGTGAACACCTCCGAGGTGAAGTAGCCTTGTCTTCTACTGACCTAATATCCTTTTATTTTATTTTTTCTACTGGTTTATATCATTCTATGATTCGAATTATTTTTGTTTGAGCCGTGTTGTTCCTGTAATAAATGAAATGAAGAACAGAAGTACATGCTGGTTTTCAGAGTGTCCTTCTTACTAGCCCTGAGCCTTCCACACCCACCCTTACCATCCCCTCCTCCTGTCACCCCCCCCACCCCGGCTTTCTACTTTAGGGCAATCAAAAAAAAGCTTACCACCAAACTCCTTAGGAGGCTCCCTTCCCATGGCAGCCCTGGCTCCGACGGCCTCTACCCCTCCCTGCTCAAGCTCACAATGTAACCTCGCTTTGGCCTCAGCTACCATGCCTGCCCCCTGGAAGGGTGCTAAAGTTGTCCCTATTTTTAAAGCAGAGGATCCCCTCTCCTCTGACAATTGCAGACCGATCTCCATTCTCCCCCATCTTAGCAAGCTTCTAGAAAAGGTTGTCCACCGTCAACCCTCTGACCACATTGACAAGTATTACCACTTGTGCAATCGGTAAGATAGGTTCAGAGAGAACCACAGCACCACCTCTGCCCTTGCCCTCCTTACTGATCATGTCTTCAGGGAAAAGCCACTGGGGTGGTGTTTGTGAATTTTACAAAGGCCTTTGATCTGGTCAACCACCCCCTACCCCTTACTAAGCTCCTTCAGCTTGGCTGCTCCCTCAAGACTCGGCAATGGTTCCTGAGTTACCTGACTGGCTGCTCTCAATCAGTGACTGTAGGTATCACCACCTCCCCTGAACTGCTTGTCACTGTTCCCCAGGGCTCCATCTTGGGACCCTTACTATTCCCCCTTTTCATTAACTCCTTCCTTGCAGACAGTCTTAATTGCCCTGCCCTACTGTATGTAGATTACTTAGTCCTCTACCAGAGTGACAGATCCATCCAGAACATATACTCTGTCCTGACCCTAAATTATGTCCACACCTACAATTGGTTCTTATTGAATATGCTCCTAGTTAATGAGAAGAAAACCAAGGCTATGCTCCTTGGTTCCAAGCAGTACCTGGCTAATGCTGCTAATTCTAACTCCTCCATCCTGGTGCTTTCCCCATCTGGATCTACTCTGCAGTTAGTCTCTGAGTTCAAATATCTGGGTGTAGCCCTTGATCTGTCCTTTTCCTTTACCATGCACATAAACACTGTCATATGCAGAATCAATTAAAAACTCGATGCCGCTTATCACGTAATAAACTATCTTACCCCCACTGCCCGACCAGCCATTGCTCATGGGAACCTGCTCCTTATCCTTGACTATTGCTCTCTGATTTACTCCTCCTCTCTGTCCTCTACCCTTTGCCACAGGCTCAACTCGGTGTTTAATAGTGTTTGCCGCTTTATGCTAATGGCTACCTTCTTCATCCACCATTGTGACTAATATGAGTCTCTTGGTTGGCCCTCATTCAAGCATCACTTTGCCTATGCACTTGGTAGTATCATTGATGGCACAATGTGTGGGGATATCTAGTCCCCATATGCTTCCCTCCTCAAGGCACGTACTGTCCCCAGGTGTCTGTGTGATACATTGGTCCCCCCACTGGAGGTTCCCAGAGTCTCCACTGTAATGGGGAGAAAAGCTCTGTTAGTAGTCGCACCTTCTCTGTGGAACAACTTCCCATCATCTATCCTCACAATTGCTTCTCACCACTCCGTTAGATCCCAGCTCAGAACCTGGCTACTCCAGGAATCCACCTGCCCCTGTTCTCTGGTTTAAACCCTCTCCCTCTGAGTGTAGGTACTTTTCCCCCCTTTCCCTCACTCCTGCCCCCTTTTTCTCATTCCCCCCTCACCCTTATGTGCTAGCTGTCTCTACCTGCTCCCTCTCCCCATCCCAACCCGTACTAGTTACCTTGTTTTTCCCTGTGTCTTCACCTCCTCCTCTCCCTAGATCTTTTCCCTGTTTGTCGTACCCTTGTACTCCTGCTCTTCTTTCCCTCCTCCTTACCCTAGTACATAGTAACCTTGGTGTGAGCCTCCATGTCACCACTGGCACTTAGTTCCTCTGCTTTTTTCCATCTCCTCCCTAGCACCCTTGGTGTATGCCTTTATTTACAACCACCGGCATCTAACTTCCCTGCTTCCTCCCTATTCATCTCCACCTACGTATTTTTGCTTGTCAAACCATTTATCCTCCTAGGTTACTGCGGTGCAGTCTGTTTGCCCTGTTTCAATTTAATATTACTGCTTGTAACTGATTTTTTCCACTAGCCCGTGTCAGTCTATTGTACAGCTAGTTATCTGCTTTCATCAGGCTTGCAACTGTACATTGTTCAGTTACTTCTCTGTACCATTGCTTGTTATGCTATGCATGTTTCTGTTGGGACTTGTGTCTGTACAGCTTGTCATTTGCTGCTCTTATTGGATTGTAAATTATTTTAACTGTTTGATTCTGTGCCATTGTTTGTGGCCCGGGTGGTGCCTGAAAATGGTCCTTGAATCAACGCACTTACCCAGCAAACAAAGACTTAAATAAATTATCTATGTTAGATGATAATGAAGTACCATCAGTGATCACTTTCTTCTCAATTTGACCTGAACATTTCCACTTTTCCACTATGTAATGTTAATTTCTCACACCAACCTTATAAACACTCAAAACAGTCCCAAGGTTCAGATACAATAATTTCTATTGATCCTTTCCTTTGCCAAGGGACAATAAACAATGTTGTTTACCTTTTTTTGATATAATTCTAAATGTGGGCATATGTGAAGTCTGTTTAATCACCATAGTGCATTGTTTTATGTGGTTGTTTTGAAATAGTACTTTTTTTCCCTTATTTATTCCCCCTTATTAATGCAGCCTTGTTTCCACCCGACATTCTTTTTTTATTTGCTTAACAGTTCCAGAACTCAATGTTATTATTTGAACTGAAGACTACAGTGAGATGGAAAAGAGGCATCAGCTCAGCTGATGGCAGTGAATTCCATATCAACATAGTCTTCAGCTCAATAGATGTCACTGGAATTCAGAAGTACTAAATATTAAAAAAATGAACATGCTGGGAGTGGTCTGGCCACCGGGAAGATGGCAGCCTAAAGTGAGAGCTCTTGCCTGAGCAGTGAACATCCGCGCTCCATCGCCGTGATCCCGTGGAGTCCTTACACAAAACTGCAACTTTATGAATGGGTGACACCATATCTTCTGGGCTGAGTAGTTTTTAAGTGGATTATAGGCTATTTTGTGGCAATATTTAGCGCCGTGTTTTTTCAAGCACCTCCTGGCCTTTGGTGGGTCGCTTAAGCCCGGACTGCAGTCTCAGTGCTTTCCACAACTCAGCAACTTCTACGGTTGCGATCCAAGTACTCAATTAAGAGAACAGATTGTTTGGGGTGAAGTTCTGTTCACCTTCCCAGCAAAGATGAGCTTGCAGACAACTATTACAGTACTAGGTGCAGCCTGCACAACCCAAGACCAGCCAGTCGCCGTGGGGGAATCATTGCAACATATAACAAAATTGCTGGAGATCTTAATTTCCAGAGTGGATGATATAAGCCTGTCGCTCTCAAGCACGGTTAAAGATGTCAGACAACTACAGGACAAGGTGAATGTACTGGAACAGAAAACTGAAACTTGTGAGGCCCATCAGTCGCAAGTGTGGCAAAGGCTGCAGCAGCATGAGGAACGCCTGGCAGTATTGTGGAACAGGGCAGAGGATCACGAAAATAGAAACCGCTGTAACAACCTATGGATTATTGGCTTACCCAAGGAGGTAGGGGGCAAGCGATGGAGACATTTTTAAATCAAAATATTCCCTTAATGCTGGGGGAGAGATGACAAGGCCCCATTGAAATCGAAAGGGCCCACAGGGTTTCTATTTGATCTAACAAGCAATCTGACTATCCTCACACCATAGTGGCATATTTGCTTTGCTATTCAACTAAGGAGAGAATCCTGAGAGCAGCTAGAGATATAGGGCAGTTGCAATGGCAGGGTACACCAATCCAGATATACAGAGACTTTACACATGAGACTGCTGCTAAGAGGCATGCTTTTGGCCCTATTAAGAGGTGTCTATATCAACATGACTTCCGTTTTAAATTTAAAAACCTTACTAGACTCTGGATGTCCAAAGGGGGTCATGAAATCACTGTAGATCACTCTGTTGAGCTGGAGCAGTGGCTTACTCAAACCTGGCCTGGACTGCACTTTTTGACTACCACTCCCAAGAGGCTTTGGGAACTGTCTCAGACTTCACCTCCAGCAGGGAACTCTTCTGCTGGGCGAGACACTCCAAGGGGCTCCTTTTCAGCTGGACCGGTGCATACCTTTGGTGATCCCCCATACCAAAATGGCATCATGCAAACTCATAACTCTGCTGCTTTTCCAACAAGTCAACACAATTCCCTGCCTATGCCTTTGAACCAATGATCAGACACCTCTTTCTCCAAAGCCAGGCAGCAAGCGAGGAGTGGACCCCAGCACTCACCAAGCAAAGATCCACCTGCAAAAATTTATAGAGATGACCCACCTCTTTTATTGGATCCTGAGGTCTCTGAAGGGGCCATCAGCTGTGAAACAGAGACTGTTCATCCAACTGAATGGGCTGATTTTCCTGATACAACACTGATGAAAGTGATGGACACTATCCCTCTGGTGAAACCTGGAACTATTACTTATGCTGCAGCAGCAGCAAAGCCTTCTGTAGCTTCTGGAACTTCTCCTCAGGGACCCCCCAAGCTGGTCAGGGGTCAAATTACCTGAACTGATCCATAATTGCAGGTGACAAAATGTTTCCAGTGTAACCTAGTCTGCTAAGCTCTGCTGATTAATGTTGTGATACGATTTAATTAGGTGGATTCCCCAACCCCCTCGCTTCTGTCTAAACCCCCCCCCCACTCTTGATAGGCTTTATTGTGTTACAGTACTAGCCCTAAGCGCATCCAATTAAATTTAGAGGGCCAAAGACATTGCAAATGCTTGTCTGTTATTTGTGTTGTGGACACCTCTATCTCCCTTCCCCCCATACTCGCAACTTACTTTAAAGAACAGAGCACTATATTAAATCTCAGGGCCTGTAGCATCACACTTGTTTTTTTTTTCTTAACCAGGAGATGGATGTCCCCAATCTCCCAGTCCTCCCCCCTCCATATTCCAGGCCATGCCAAATCTGCAAGTGTAGACTACTCTGAATCCTACTGTTTACAGTATATGTAGGGTTACTGCTGCACCTTTCTTTGTTTAGTTGATGGATTGATGGACGGTCTTACCCCCCCTCCACGGAGTCAGTGTGACCGACCATGGATGGTCACCTGGCTTGGGCTGACTCTACCTGAGTGATCACCCACCTTACATAACCCTGTACTGAGTGCTGGAGCTAGCATAGCTGAAGGGTGCTTTTCACACCCTCTTTTGCAGTAATCTCTGCTGTCATAGTAAGACGCATTGGAAGTGCACATTTAGTCTCACTAATTTAGTCATTTATAGGTCATTTGACCTAGGTTTTGTTTATAATTTTCTCTTTACTAACTGTTGCTCTGTTTCTGATTATCTCTGCAGTCATTCTGCACATCAAGAATAAAGCTGTTGTTTGTATCCTGGCAATGCTCTCACCTCCGTTCACTTTCTCACTTGGATGGGCTGTGCTGTTCTCTGTAGGGTATTGTATCTTGCCACCAAACTATAACACTTGTCCTCTACCCCCTTCAAATAGCACATTAAGCACATTTTTTTTCTTACTCTGTGATGACATGGTGTTGAATCCCCCCATTCCAGACCCATAGATGGGTATCCTGGAATGTCAAGGGGCTCAATCACCCAATCAAAAGAACAAAGGTTCTACAGCATTTAACATCTCTGAAGGTAGACATAGCATTTCTTCAGGAAACACATCTCCTAGCTAAAACAACTAAATGGCTAAAGAAGGCCTGGGTAGGTGATGTGGTGGCTAGCTCTTCCCTCACTAAGTCTAAAGGGGTTGCCATTCTCATTCGCCATGGCTCTGCATGGTAATTAGATAGTGTCAAGAAGGACAACCAAGGTAGATGGCTACTAGTACGAATAGTCACACCTGAGGGGCCCATGATTTTGGGCAACTTTTATACCCCCAATGGAGAGCACACAGATTTCTTCCCAGCTGTAAGCCAGACAATTTCAGACTTACAATCAGGTGGCCCTCCTCTTCCTATCCTACTAGGGGGTGATTTTAACCTAGTTGATGACATTTTCCTAGACAAATCAACCCCTACACAACAGGCCACCCCCAAAGCTAGACGATCTCTCATGGATTTGCAGGAGGAGTGGGCCTTAGTAGATATTTGGCATAGGGAGCATCCCACAGATAGAGATTATACATTTTACTCTTCCCCCCACTAAACGTACAGTCACATAAATTTCTGGTTGGCTAATGATATTGCTGTAAGGGGCATAATGGGCACTGAGATTGGTTCAATAGTAATTTCAGACCACTCCCCAATATGGCTCTCATACCTTCCCTCTAACCATAACACCCATAGAATTCATTGGCATTGCAATCCATTGCTTTTCAAAGACCCAGCCTTTGGTCCAATGCTATCGCAGGCGACGAATGATTACTTCTCTTTAAACTCTGACTGTGGGGTATCCCCAGGCATAGTTTGGGATGCCTTTAAGGCAGTACTGCAGGGCCGCATTATTGCCTTTTCAGTAGCCCATGAAAAAGCTCATAAGGCCAATTTAACTAGGCTGCAGGCAGATGTAGCCAGACTGGAACAAAGGTTCAAGTCTGCTTCACAGACTAACATAGATAATGCCCTGTATCGAAAAATTCTCAGCCTTAAATATCAGATTAATAAAATCCTCCACCAGAAAGCTGAATGGCTTCTCTTGCATTCAAAACAGAACTCTTGGTTCAACGGAGAGAGGTCTGGGAAGTTGCTGGCTTTCTGCCTGCGTAAACAGCAGGCCGCCACGCGGATACACTCATTACATGCTGCATCTGGATCAATCACATCTATTCCAAAAGATATTAACCATACAATGAGAGTATTTTATGAGTCCCTGTACCAATCCTGCTCCATGGTCAGCTCCAAAGATCTGACTCGGCAGCTGTTGAATTTCTGTCAGCATACCCAGCTCCCATCTCTCTCACCTGAGCAAGTGGCTCAATTGGAGGCCCCCTAACATGTGACAAACTATGATTGGCACTTTCAAGAATGGCTCGTGGGAAGGCTCCTGGATCTGATGGCATGTCCGTGGAGCTATACCAGGCTTTAGGTCCAGATATTTTTCCTCCACTCCAACTGGCACTTCAGGACTCACATAAGAAGAGTCTTCTACCGTTATCTATGAGGGATGCACTTATCACACTCCTGCCAAAAAAATCTACAGACCTGCTGGACTGCGTAAACTTTCACCCAATATCCTTGCTCTTGATGGATACCAAAATACTGGCTAAGGCGTTAGCCAACAGACTGACAGAGGTGCTCCCATCAATTATCCACCCTGCACAGGTGGACTTTATGAGGGGAATAACAGGAGCAGACAACACACGCACTTTGCTTAATATTAAATGGTTCACCCATAAAGCCCCCCTCCCCATGGCAGCACTAGCAAGTGACTTTGCTAAGGCATTTGACTCCATAGAGGGGGATTGCATACATGAAATCCTAAAGAGATTTGGTTTGGGGCTTTTTTCAAGCAGTGCATATATACGCTGTATGGCTCACCCATGGCATGTATCCTTACGGACAATGATATCTCTCCCCTTCCCTCTCCATAGATACACTAGGCAGGGGCTGCCCCTTTTCCCCACTTCTATTCCTGATCACTCTGGATCCTCTTATCTGGGGCTTTACTACTAACACACTGATACAAGGGACAGAAGTTGCAGGGCAATCATACGTGCCTATGGCCTTTGCGGATGACCTCCTTCTAACCCTGACCAATCCTCAGCAAGTAATTCCTGAGGTCCCTCAAGTACTGGGTGACTTTGCTATACTTTCTGGCCTTAGGATAAATCAGAAATAAACTACTCTGGCACCCTTAAACTCTCACTCTACGAGGGACTGTATACTTGGCACCGAGCTAACATGGGCAGCTCAGAGCTTAAATTATTTAGGGGTCCAAATCCCGTACAAATGGTCAATGTTTGAGACTGTTAATTTCTCCCCCATAAGCACAATTGACCACTGAAGTGGAGAGGTAGCACAGACTAAAGTTGTCACTCCCAGGCAGGGTGGCTGCGATACGAATGTTACTCCTACCCCAGGTTATCTTTTAATTTAACAATTTATCTATACATCTTTCTCCGAAACTTTTCAGTCACTAGAAAAATTGGTCTCTAACTTTATTTGGGATCATAAGCACCAAGATGGAGTAGACAAAAAATCAGGGCACACTGGTCCAAAGGTGGCCTTAATGTGCCATGGTCCTTTGGCTATCACTTAGCCTGTCTTGCAGCTGAAGCGACCAGATGGTTTACAACACAGAATCTGGAGGCTCCCCTTTGGGTCCACTTGGAAACAGCATTAGGGGGATCTTCAACTCTCTACAACCTACTAACTCTGTGCACCAGAGTTGATCCACAACTCAACCCCCCACAATTATAGATACCGCTTGGGCTTGGAAAACCCTATTTGTTAAGTCCCATGTGCTAAAATGGGTATGGTACCCTCCAATCCAATTTGCCCCATTATAGAATAATAAACTCATCCAAATTGAAGGAACAGTGGTAAACTGGCTATCATGGCAACACCTTGGTGTTAGATCAATTTCTGACCTTGTCATGTATGGTGCCAACCAGGTGGTTTCCTTTGCTCAGTTGCAGAGCCAATTTGCATTACCAAACAAAGACTTTTGGTGCTACTTACAGATCTGTAGCGCCCTGTTACCCCTCCTTAATTATAATACAGATTCTACACAGTGGCAATGGCTAAATGGTCTTCATACCCTTAACACTCAGAAAGGCCTCATGGCTTTCTTCTACAGTACCTGGAGAGACTCACAAACTGATCCCATCCAGTCACTTATGGAGCTACTACTGATACTGCTCTCAAAAGGCTCACTGTTGCACTAAACAAGGCTTGTAGACTCCAAACTGGGGCATCACACCTCACCCACAACTGCAATCCCTATAAACAGACTGGGTGGCTCAGTCTATATGGGAGAATTAAATACCACACCTGCCTTCTCACAAAAAAGATTCTCCTTGGGTCCATGCCGATGGGACTGTGTTGTCTACTTCACAAATCTCCAAAGACTCAACACATGTGCACCTCATCCACTGAACTCCTACTAGTTCCAAGGTGCCGGACCATGCAATGCCAACACGCTTTTCATAGCAGAGCGCCTTTCTGGTTCAATGGTCTCCATAATAGTCTAGCTAACCTTATTAATCTTGGAGAGTTAAAGCATAAACTCTGAACTCACCTCCTAACTGAAACCTCCTTTGATTGCTCCACCTAACTTCCAGGTACCTCTTCAGGACCTCCTCCATTCCATCCTCCTCCCTCCCACTTTTTTCTCTTGGACCTCCCCTCACTGCTGCTACCTCTATCACCTCTGTCCTACCACCCTCTCCCCTGCCTTTTCACCTCTCCCCCTCTTCCCATCTCTCTTCCCCCTTTCTAGTCTCCTTCCTCCCCCCTATTGTTAATGCAATTTGTGAAGGCTGCCTGGCTGCTCCTCTCCATCCTGGTTCTTCCTCTACTTCTTTATCTCCCTGCCTCTGATCAAGTTTTGCTTGATGCATATATATTTAGAAGCTAATTGTTCTATACTATAATGTAAACACTACTTGCTCTGAAATATTCTGTATAACTTGGCTGTTTCCCAGTATCTGTATGTAACCCTCCCCTATTGACGTGGAACCTTTGTAAAGGAGCTGCCTGGTGCTCAAAGGTATTTGTAATCCTAGAATGAATAAATAAATAAATAAATAAGTCATGCAGACTGAAATGGGAAAAGCTCCTAGGTGTAGCAATCTCAGAAGAACAATGGCATTCCTACTGTAAGGGTATACATCAGGCCCATAAAGGCACGAATAGTTGTTTTCTACAATTAAAAGTTCTACTGTTTTGGTATTGTACCCCCAAAGCCCTGCACAACCATGGGTTACGTGACCATAACCACTGTTGGTGCTGCTTGCAACCCAATGCCTACATCGAGCACATACTTTGGTCCTGCTCTCCCTTATTACTTTTTGGAATATGATAACCAATGATATATCTCAGGTTTTAAATATCTCAATTAACCTTACTGCCCCTGTTGTATTATTAGGTGATATGTCCTCACTTGGGACTCTCCCTAAACCTATGCAACATTGGACTCTATCTGCCATTCTGAGAGCTAAGCGTCTTCTACTGATGCATTGGCACCAACCCACAATACCTACCAGAACTATGTGGCATGCAGCTGTCACTCGCTTATCCCTTTTTGAAAGGATGTCCTCTTTGCAGGGGAATGGCATGCACACATACCATGCTAAGTGGGGGACGTTTCTTCAGTCCAATTTTCTTAAAATTCCAACTCAACCTGGAAACCTCCCTACTACCTGAATTCATCACTATTGGCAGGATAATGTAGTGGAATGTTGGGTTTACTACCCCCCCCTTCCCTTTTCCCCTTTTTCCAGATGGTAACAGAAATCAACTTAGAGGTGAGAGTATTGATCCTTATCTTTCTATATCTATGATGATCTCTTGAGTATAATCGATAGACAATGGTATGCTATGGATGGATAATGTATAAGATAGATGGAGTATGTACCACTGACATAGTAAAATATATATATCCTTGTTTTGAATATACTTTTGTATAAGCACAGAGACTGCACCAACTATCTTTGTAAGATAATGAGAAAATACTTACTGAAACTTTATACGGTAAAAAAAAATGCTTGAAAAAGGATGCATTATTAACAAAGCAAAAAACTGAGATGATGAAACAAACTTCAGATATGCTGAAATTTAAAATTATATTAAAAGTTAACAACATAGTTTATGTTCCCTTTAATAAAACAAGGAAAAAAATGATGCTCCCTTTAAGATTAATGCCTATGACTTTATCGTCCCATCTGATATCGATCAGCTTGCTCAGTCAACTTGTTCCCACAAAATCTTACACTTTCTCATAATTCTAAGCAACCTTGGTACAATTATATGTTTTGAGTATTCAAGTTTTTTGGCTGTTAACTTGACAAGAAGTGGTGGACTGGACTGTCTATTTAGTGAAAAGCATAGAATACCTACCAGTTGCACTACATTGCCTCTTTAAGAGGTACACAATCTCCAGTTTATGACTCTACCCCTGCCGAAAGTGACTGAACACATTTCCTCTTCAGCAACACTAACTTCCCACTTTTTCCTATCCTATTGCCATTTGTCTACTTCTGCCTCTCCTTCCTTGTCCCCTGCATCTCTGCTATCATAAATCAGCCAGGTTATATTGCTGTTTATGGTCACCCCACTCCAAAAAATATTCCTCCCTTGTTTCCAGTGCTGTCTCAAGCTACAAACCTTTCTCCAGTCTCACTTTCCATAGTCAAATTCTGGAACAAGTGGTCTCCCATTTGTCAAATCACATCTCTTGCAACAACTTCCTTGCATGGCTCCCATTGCTTCCACAGCACTGTGAATGCTCTTCTTCAGGTAGTCAATGACCTTATCCTCACTGCTGACTGTAATGCTAGTTATTTTCTTACCATTGTCAACCATATCATCCTACTTGACCAGATTGAGCCCCATGCAACAGTTTCCAGTACTCTAGTGTCCTGGTCCCAGTTACACCTCTCCAATAACAGCTCTGTTGATTGTGGCAATGGATAGTTCTATCCTCCAAGCCTCACCTTTTCTCTATGTTGTATCCTAAGGCTCTTCTCTCAGTCCCTTACTCCTCTTCATTTTTCTTCTCTCTCCTAACTTCTCTTTCAACATTTGGTGCCACTGCTATGCTGATGGTATTCAGCATTGTATTTCCTGTGACTCTGACCCTGCCCTGCTTTCTCTTTTTTTCAATTTTGTTATAGATCAACTGTTGGCTTTATATTACTGTTCTTTAATTCAATACTTCTATTCAGAGTTCTCATTATTTGCAGCAACCCACTTTATTTTGTTCCTCACATCTGTACTGTATGATGTACCAGCACCTCTGTATCATTACCAAAATTGTACCACTGGCTCAGCCTTGTTTCTGTTCCTGAAAACCTCATGCATGCTTTCCTCTCTTCCCAGCTCAGTTACTAAACCACCCTCCTTTGTATGCCCAAATTCCTGTCTCTTCATCAAACTCCGATCTATCCACAATGCTGCTGCACATCTCATCACACATTCTTGAAAATGGTACCTCATTAATCCATCCCAATGAACATGTACTGACTCTTATCATTTTACACCATGTATATTACAAAAATGTTCCCGATTTGTGGCATTCCCCATGTTCTGTCATCAGCTCTCTCTCTCTCTGTTGCTGTCTGACCTCATCATCACCCCTACTCTCCATGCCAAACTCTCTACTCTTTCAACTATGTGTTTCTCCCTTTACATCATGCCACCTCCTAAACTGAGAAAGGTTATTCAGTTCATCTGAGGGACTACAACAGTCCCCTTACGTCACATCATAGACTCCCCATCATCTTCATAGCCCAACACAAATCCCTTCTCTTCTCTGTAGTCTTTGCCTCCTGACCATCCAATGAGAGCTTAGGCTGAGTGTAAACTTGTCAGTTAGAAGACCTGCCTCCCACTGTTTTTTTTTTAGTATTGAGGTATTGTCATTATTTCACTCTGCTGTATTTAAAGCAGCAGTTCTCCAGCCCATCAATGCAGTGGTAGAGCTACTGTTCACAATGCTGGTGACCTGGGTTCACACTCTGAGCCTGGATCATTGCAATGTCAGGAGGACTGGAGTACTGAGTGTCCAAAGAACTATGCTCCTTTTCCTTGGTGGTGGTTGCATGGTACCCAGAATTTGTATGACACATAGCAGTGGCTGGGGAGTAGAATGTCAGTACTGCAACATGATGGCCAGAGGCATAGGAGTTGTATGGTGTACTGTATATAAGAGCATGCATACATGGTGAAGCCATTGATGGCATTGCATGCCACTGTACTGGAAGGGAAAACAATTGGGAGAAGATCACTTTGGCTGGCAGAAAGATTTCCCAGTCCCTCGCAGGCTCCATATTGGTGACCTTGGCATGACTCCACCGGATCTTTGAAAGGTTGGGTTGAGCAAGTCTCTACACCACCCTGCCATGAAGGCATCCATGGGGGGGAATGAACTGGTAGTACGGGAGATGTCAGGTGACAGGGCTGAATGGGTTGAGGTGGATAGAGGCCAGCCAGGGATGGAGAAAAATACAAGCAAATAAAAAAAAAATTAACAGCGCATTTTATGGTGAAAGTTTTGACCTATACTGTTTTATTCCAGTTTAGAGAGCCCCTTTCCCCTTGTCTTGTAAGATACCCTTTTCCCAGGTTTGATTCTGCTTTAGCATTTTTTATTTTAGATTTCAACTGAGCATTTTATTTTTAGATTTGAGCTATGTAAAAGGAGTCTTCCTTTTAATAACCCACAGGTTATATCAATATTCTCAGGTGCTTAAATATCCATTTTCCCATAAGGTGATAGAGCAGAGTCCTTTGCATACTAGTTCATTTAGTCACAAAACTGTGATGCTAAGCAATCGATGTTCAAAAACAGAGAAAATATTGACAGCAACCAGGGTTTCCAGAATTAAAAGGAGCACTCCTTTTAGTAATTTAATATAAAAAATGCTAAAATAGATATAAAATGAGGGGAGGGCTTCATATAAGACAAGAGAATAGAGCAATCTCAAAAGACATAAAAGGAATAGGTTCAACATTTTCACTGTAACATGCTCTGTTACATTAAATTACTTCCATTTAAATCATTGAGTGGTAATGTATAAAAGATGCAATATAAAATTGTGTTGTATGTTTTATTTTAAATATCACTCACATTTCAAACTGTATTGTGCTTGTAAAAAGATTCAACATTGAGGTAGTGAGATAGTGGATCCAAAATGGGGGACAGAACACTGACAGGGTAGGAGCACTCCTGACCTGGGGACCTCTGAAACAGATTACCTTGTTTGTTTTTCAGCTGAAATAGCTTCAACAGTCATTATAACCCCCAAACAACTCCCCCTCAAGGAACCTTGTCTTCCATTTTTTTATGTGCTTTGCTCAGGAAAGGTGGGCACATTTTGTGGGCAGAGCAGCCTTACAGGAGTGCAGTTTGTGGAGTGGCATTTCTCTTTTTGAACTAAAAGCTAAATATTTTTTATACATTCTGTGGGTATATTGTGTTGTTGGAACTTAACTGTACTTTTCAGAGGAGAGAGGGCTTGGTACGAGGTGATGAAGTGAATCTGAAACCAGCTGGAATACTGGTCCCTCCTTTTGTGTACTCCATTTTCTCAGTTTTAAATTTGGCTGGATTGGAGGTGCTGCTGCTTAAACTTGAATAGCATTTGTGGAGTAGTGTTGTTTCAGACATTGTCAAACTGCTGTGCCTGTACTTTTTGTTTTCATGGCAGACTTTCCAGAGGAGATGGGACTCGATACGAGGTGATGAAGAGAGTCTGAAATTGTCCGGAATCCAGGTCCCTTCTTTTGGGTTCTCCATTCTTTTGGTTTTAAATTTGGCCTGATTGGCAGCTCTGCTGCTTAAAGGGACACAGGTCAACCCCATTTGGCATAAAGTGTCCTTAGTTTAAAAAACACATTTTATGATTGTTCTCATTCTATAGAGGCTGCTGATGTAGCTGGTTGTTTGATTCAGAGTCCTTTTTCCTTTTAAAAAGAAAAGAAAAAACTGAGTGTCAAGCATACTGGTGTTACCACACCAAAGCATGTTTGTTCACATTTCTTGACCAACTACAAATGCATCTTTCCTGGACTCAGAAACACACCCAACACTATATAGCTGCTCATTATGCAGTGGGAGTAGATTAGACTATTTGTATCATGAGTGGCTGCACTGCTTAAATGTGTTTATAATGTTCAGGAAGTATGCAGTAAGCTTAGGTAAACAATTTGGAGCAAAACAAGTCTGTGTATAACTATACATTCCATTGCATTTCAGGTCTAATAAGTAATGAGGCAGATTAAATGACCAGTGACATCAATGACTTTTAGAGAAGGTAAGCAATCATAAAATGTGGGTCTTTACCCAGGAATAATATGATGCAAACAAGGTTGACAATGTCCCTTTAAAGTGGAGCAGCATTTGAGGAGAAGTGTTTTTTTTTTGACATAATTAAACTGCTCTGCCTATACTTTTTGTCTTCCAGTCCAATGGGGCTGGGAATAAATCAACAGAGCAAGTTTTAATTTTTTTAAACTTCTCCCTATTTTTATGCTCTTCATCTCTGGCACAGAACTGGTGGGCTTGCTAACTGGAAAGTTTTAAGAGTTACCAGAGAATCTAATGGTGGTGATGAAGACATCATAGTACTAAAAGAAGATTTCTTTGGTTGAAAAGTTCTGGGGAAACAAAAAACAAGAGATATAACTATAACAGAGAAGTTGTTATTTATTTTATACCCTAATGCTATTATATGAATTGTGTGACTGCTCTGTTCTCTCTCTTCCCTCAAACTCTTGAAGTCTAAGGCCTTCAATTAATGAGCAATGTATGTGGACCAGTGTGGATCAGAGCTGCTAATTACACACAAAAAAAAGGAAGAAAGAAGATGTCTGATAAGATAAGCTTGTCTTTTCTTCCTATTTCTACTTATTAACCAGAACTATAAAGTCATATTTTATTTGATGAATAAACATTTTAAATCAGTGCAAGACTTAAGGGACATGTTCAACCCTGATAATAGAAGAATAAGAAAAAAATCATACAGTTAATTACAATAATCTCCTTTTTGGAACTGCGCAACAGAAGGGAAAATCTGTCAGAAGAAAATAACACTATAGCAAGCACCAAAGGAAGGAATGAAGCAAAACCAGATGCTAAATTAGAAGAGCAGCAAGAAACTCTTCTGAAAGAACCCTTACAGAACAATAAATGTGCTGCGTACATGCAGAGTGCATGCCACATGCTTATTTGTGCAATGTTTGCATGTGGTTTGCATACACAAAGTGAACCTAAGTGAACCAGGTCTAAAAAGCAAATTAGGTTTGCATGCTGCATGCTTGACATGTGTGCAGCAGGTAAGCTGGGGCAAACATCTTCTAAAAATCACATCAGGTTCACATGTTGCATGCTTGCCATGTGTGCAGCAACTACACTGGTGCAAATCTCATCTAAAAAACACACCAGCTTCTATTTCTCATACTACTGTTACCAAATAGAGCCATTAAAATACATTTTTCATTGATTTCCCATTACAATTAGGTAAACTAATTAATTCTGATCCTTTTGCACGTTGTTTAATGACTTCTGATTTTTGTCATCAAATTCCTATTAATGTGTAAAGTATTGTTTGATTATTGCATTAAATGCCTAGGATATAGTCAGCCAACATCCCTCATTCCAGATGTGTGAAGAGGGGCCTCTGTGTTGTGAAACCTGACCTTTTTGGATGGAGATGGAGAGAGGATCACAGATGTAGAAGTGGGTAGCCATCTGGGAACTAGCAACCATCGAACAGTATGGTTCACAATAAACACAGCAATAGAGTCAAGCCATACAAAGGCAAAAGTATTGGACTTTAGGAGGGATGACTTTGCCAAAATGGGCGAGTGCCTAAGGAATGCACTAGCAAATGGGCAGGAAGGAGGGGTGGAAGAACAATGGGGAATAATAAAAACTGCCATCACAGAGGTAACAAGCTTTTGTGTGAAGCAAACAGACAAAACAAAACGATGTAAGAAACCACTATGGTTCTCAAAGGAAGTGGCAGTGAAGGTTCAAGAGAAAAAGAAAGCATTCAGGAAGTACAAGGAATCACAGAAGGAGCAGGACAGAGAACTGTATCAGTTAAAGCAAAAGGAAGCTGGGGAGGCAGTCAGAACAGCAAAGGCCCAAACCGA
This sequence comes from Neoceratodus forsteri, assembly GCA_016271365.2. Taxonomy (NCBI): domain Eukaryota; kingdom Metazoa; phylum Chordata; order Ceratodontiformes; family Ceratodontidae; genus Neoceratodus; species Neoceratodus forsteri. Next base: position 580,082,323 of record CM057456.1, read on the forward strand.
GGAAAAGATAGCCAACTCAGTTAAGAAGGGGGATAAAACCTTTTATAGGTACATCAGGGAGCGAAGGAAGACCAAGGGAGGGATAGTGAGGCTTAATAAAGGGGTGGGGGGTGGGCAGAGGGTGACTGTGAAAAGGCAGAGATACTAAACAAATATTTTTGCTCAGTATTTACAAATGAAGAGGGGGAGGTACCTAAAACAAACAATAGAAACACTCTGGATAGAGAAGTTGATACCAACCCATTTACAGAAGAAAGGGTTCTGAAAGAACTCTTAAAACTGAAGGTGGACAAGGCAATGGGACCTGATGGGATTCATCCCAGAATTCTAAAAAAGTAAGGTAGAACTAGTGACACCACTGACTACCCTCTTTAACAAATCATGGGAGGATGGGGTGGTACCCAAGGACTGGAGGAGGGCAGATGTGATTCCCTTCACAAAATTGGGAGTAAGGCAGAAGCAGGAAACTACAGACCTGTTAGTTTAACCTCAGTGATAGGGAAAATGATGGAATCACTTCTGAAGGAAAGAATTGTCAAGTATCTAGAGGCCAGAGGGCACAGGACACAAGGCAGCATGGATTCACAGTGGGAAGGTCATGCCAGATGAATCTGATAGATTTCTTTGATTGGGTGACCAAAGTAGTAGATCAGGGAGGGGCTGTGGACATGGCCTACCTAGACTTTAGCAAGGCATTTGACACAGTCCCACACAAAAGATTAATATACAAGTTAGCCAGCCTGGGAGTGGGTCCCAAGATGACAGCTTGGGTTAAGAATTGGCTGGAGAATAGGACACAGAAAGTAATAGTAAATGGAGTCCACTCTGAAGAAAGGGGGGGTTACTAGTGGGGTACAGCAGGGTTCAGTATTAGGACCGGTCCTTCTTCAATGTCTTTATAAGTAATGGGACTGGAAGGAAAAGTATGTCTCTTTGCAGATGACACAAAGATCTGCAACAGAGTTGATGCACAAGGTGGGGTGGAAAGAATGAGAAGGGACTTGGCAAGGTTAGAGGAATGGTCAAATGTATGGCAGCTTAGATTCAATGCTAAGAAGTGCAAGGTAATGCACCTGGGAAACAAAAACCCAGGGGAAGAGTACACAATGGGGGGGTGAGATACTAACAACAACAAAAATGGAAAGGGACCTGGGGGTAGTCATATCAGATGACCTAAAGGTGGGCAAGCAATGTGAGAGGGCAGCAAGGAGGGCTGGGGGGATACTGGGATGCATAGGGAGAGGCATCACCAGTAGAAAACAGGAAGTTATTATCCCTCTGTACAGACAGTTGGTGAGACCCCATCTGGAGTACTGTGTGCAGTTCTGGAGACCCGATCTCCGCAAAGACATAGACAGGATGGAAGCTGTCCAGAGGAGGGCAACAAAAATGGTGCAGGGTCTGCACCGTAAGACATATGAAGAGAGACTAAAGTAGCTTAATACGTATAGCCTCGAGGAAAGGAGGGAGAGGGGGGGACATGATAGAAACTTTCAAGTACCTCAAGGGAATCAACAAAGTCCAAGAGGGTAGCATCTTTCAAAAAAGAGGTGTGCAAGAACAAGGGGCTACAATTTGAAGATGGGGCGGCTCAGAGTAATTTAAAGAGTATTTTCACAGAGAGGGTTGTGGATGCATGGAGCGGCCTTCCGGAGGAGGTTGTGGAGTCAAAAACAGTGGTGGAATTCAAGCATGCATGGGACAGTCATAAGGCAATTCTAGAGGGTGGGGGTAGGAAGAAGTAGGCTGCTGGTTAACTAGGATCTGCAGCTTATCCATTAGGTAGGGAAATGGGCAGACTGGGTGGGCCAAGCGGTCCTTATCTGCCATCAAATTCTATGTTCCTATGTTTCTATGTTTTGTTTTGGGCCATGCAACTCCCGTTATGCATATTTAGTGCTACAAATGTGTTTCTCCATGACTGTTTCAGCTCACTTACTTTCCCTTTGTCATTTTGTGTGGCACATATACACTATGACCATGCTCAGCACTCTTTCTGCTGAGTAGGGTCTTGGAAGCATGCACCATACCTCACATTTTGTCACTGAAATGATGGACATGGACACTTAAAATGAGGGACAATGAGGGACACTATCTCATGATGATCAGGACACATCATGAAACATGGAGATACAGTACCTCAAAACACAGTAGAAACCATTGTATCTACTTGTACTGCTATTAGCACCTGAGAATGAATTTCTACCATAAAGAAGGGGTGCCCCCACCACCGCATGTGTGATTAGGTTGTTCTTATGGTGTGGCAATAATGGCATTACATTTGATTTAATATTTTGCATAATGAGTGCCCCCGGCCTGTGTGTGCTAATGCTGCAGATGCAATCCTGACTCAACTGTATGTGTATTATGTTGTCCTCTCTCCACCTATTAGTGGTGGCACCATCACATGTGATGTAGATGAGCTCCATCAAAGCAAGAGCACATGAGTCACACGAGTGTGACACTGTCTTTCCTGCCACAGAGTAGACAGGCTGCCCACTACAGGCTTGGAGGAGTCAGTGAGCACTGAACTCTCAATAGCAGTGTTGTGGCTGCATATTTTTGTTGGTCTACTCTTAGTGAGTCTCCATCTCCCCTGGTGGCTGAAGTGGCAGAGGGTGAGCTAGAAGCTAACTCAAGACTAGGCTACCTACTTACTCTACTAGGCTCGCCTTGCAAAAAGAAAAAACAGCACAGGCCCCCCGTGGCAGCAAGCTAGGCATAGCAGCTGTGGTGACAGTGGTGTGGGTGGCCTTCATAGGCCTTGATCAGTATAGTACAGCAGAAGCCATGGCAGCAGCCAAGTAAGAAGCAAGCAACACAGGTTGGGTAGGTTTGGTTGGTGAGGTGACTTGGTCGTGGACCATGTTGGGGACCTAGGATGGTTGGTTTTAGCATCCAGCTTCTGGCAGAAGGATGGAGGTGGAGTGGACTGAAAACTGAGCTGGTGGCACCTGGGCCAGGCTACAGGTTCTGGCCAGATGGCGGGGTAAGTAAAAGAAAATAATTTTTTTTACAGGGGGATTGGGGAAGGAGGAAGGACTGAAATATTGATGTGTTTTTCATGTTTCTGTGCATTTGGACAGCTTCACAAACCATATGGGATGAGGGATTGAATTGAATGGAGTCAGGGAGAGAAATTGGTACTTTTGTTTTGGGGGGGGTCAGAACTTCAGCCAGGAAAAAAAATCATTTAGTAACTGGTTTAGTTTAAGCCAAATCTGATGCACTACTTTGGCGTATAGACAGATGAATCTTAAACATTTTAATTTTTCCTGATTTGCATAACACTTTTCAGTCAAAACAAATAAGTTTTAGCTTTTAGAGATGATCCAGACATTATAGAGCTTGTCACCTAGGGGCTAAGTAGAACCTGGCCTCCACTGGTTATTGGCTCCCCCCTGCTGAAATCTGAAATGGAGCCCCTGCCATAAAGTCTAAATTTACAGGACATCCTCTGCATGTGCAGCATGTGTTCCATGAGGGATGGATGAGGAGCAGAGCAGTTTTCAGGGGTATAATGAGTGTTGTCTCTTGCAGTCAGGGACAGCTGAACAATATGGTATGCAAAAACTATTAGAGCCCCACTATAGTCAAGCATATGCCCTCCCAGTGAAGCAGACCTCCACATCCCCATGCTCAGGCACATTATGACCTAGGGCAAGGGAGACTGCAGTGGCATGCACCATTGAAATAAATGGCGGCATTTTTTGATTACTATTTTATACATTATTGATGGAGAGTTGGAGATTAATGAAGGCCACGGCTTGACTAACAACTGCCTTGTTAGTAGAACAGTGGCCTTCATTATTCTTTAACTCAACATCAGTCTGTATAAAACAGTAATAAAAAATAGCCCCATTCAGTTTAATGGGGTACACCCCAGCACTCTGACCCATGGACATCATCTCTTAAAGACTCCTACCTCTGGCTCCCAAGTACTCAGGTAAGAGACTCTAAACTTATATCTATAGTTGGTGGGTTGTCTGTAGCAGTATGGATGCACCTGCTACAATGTGTGTGCATGGGGGGGACTGGCCATGTGGGCGGGTGTCGAGTTATTGTTACGTTTGTGTTTGCCCCTTAAAGTCTGTTTGAGTGGAAGCATTCAAACCTATGGAGAGAAAGTAATAGGAGTACAGGCCAGACATAAGAAATTAAGTAGTTTTGTGGGTAAGTGTGTGTATTGGGGCTGGGAAAAACCACATGTGTTTACGTTGGTATGTGTGCTGCAGTTCAGCTGTGCAGCTGAGATGAGGGGGCACAAGAAAACTAAAAAGTATAACAGTGGCTATAAGCATACCGCATGCATGCAGATGTATGCAGATTTGTATTGAAGTGCAAGTGAGCCATACTGTATATGTGCAGGCAGTATACTGTAGCTTAGTGGTTAAAGGCACTGAACTGTAGATTTGGAGATCTGAAGACTTGGGTTTGATTCTTGTCAACCCCCACTTGTATATGGTGTGATCCTGAGCAAGTCATTTAACCTTTATGTGTGCAGTTATCAGTGACCACTTGCTTTTTGCACACATGCCACACGCATGCACTCTGTTCCAATTTAACATAAAAAGCATGCTTTCCACACAGGCTTCCTGCATGCATTCCACATGCATGCAATCAGTTCCATTTTAACATTTAAATCATTCTTTCAGCACACATATCACATGGGTAGTTTTATACGTGCAGCATGAAAACATTTCATATAATTACTTCTATAAGGGAAATGAGGCGGGGCATTGCTAATATAGATAATGCATTTGAAAAAATGAAAATAAGTTCACAGATCTTTCCACTAAGTTTGATGAACTGGATGTATAAAATAAAGAAATGAAACAGAGAATTTCAAATTTGGAAGATGAAACAAAGCCATTGGGGGTGCTGTTAAAGCACAACAAAATGAATAACAGATACTACAAAATAGGCAGGAGGAATTAGAAGTACAGTAAGAGCAAGAAGAGCTTACATAAAGCTTGATGGAGTTACAGAAGGGGTGAAAAGGCTATACCCAATATCATTTTTTGAAGACTTATTCACAGTGGTTTAGGGAAGGAAACATCCTGAAAACAAGGTAGAATTAGACAGAGCTCATAGATGGCCATTCAATTCAAATTACCAGGGGAAGTCCCCTCAATTTGTTTTTATTATGCCTCATCATTTCTCTGATCAGGAATCAGTTTTTAGGAAAGTAAGATTAAATATGGGCCTGATTTATAATAGAATGAGTATCAAGGTTATCCCAGAATACCCCCCCCCAACAAATGTAGTGGCTAATAAAAAAAATCATTCCGGAAAGCCAAAGAATTATTGATGAGCCATTACATCAGATTCTCAATGTTACCCCCAGCAAAGCTCAGGGTTAGACTTTTAGGGTGTATGAGAACATTTAACTCCCCTCAGGATGCAGAACGTGAGATAAAGGAGGCTATTAGAATAGGTGTCTGAGAGTAACCCCATACATAGAAAAGGACATTGGGAAGGGCAAACTGACACTCAAAATGAGACTGGAAATCAAAAGAATACTCTCAAGGGATAGTGAATGCAGGAAAGGAACAGGCCAAAAATGACTTGAATAGGAGTGGGGAGGAAGAGATGGAAGGAAGGAAGGAAGGAAGGAAGGAAGGAAGGAAGGAAGGAAGGAAGGAAGGAAGGAAGGAAGATGCGAGAACTGGAAAAGTCAATCAAGGAATAACTAAAGGAGATCAAAATATAAAATTAAGTTAGATCTTAAAAATGATTGTTTATTAAGAGGAAGAAGGGGGTAAAAAGTATTAATACAACATGTGTGGGTCTGTGTTCAGGAAGATAAAAAAGAGATCTCACTGACCACATGTGAGATATCACTTATATATTCAAGTTGGGTTCGTCACAATGGATATCTTTTCATGTTGGGTATGTCACAAAAGGTTCGGAACTCATTTAGAATGTTCAGCCTCAGTGGCAGTACTAACCGTATTCAAATGCAAATAACTTTAAAATGAAAAATGATAGCATGGTACTGTGAGCACAAAAGTTGTTCGGCACAAAAGAGCTACAAAAGGAGTGGTGTTTCATTTACAGATATCTTTTATTTTTTTATAATTAGCAAATAGCACACAATTCCATTTTTTTTCACTTTTTGCAACAAACAAATGCAAATAACTTTAAAACAGAAACAAAAGAGACCCACACTTGCTGTACAAATCGAATATGATATGGGTGAGAGTGAGATAGTAGAAATATCTCCACTTGCTGTCATTGAGCTTGAGATATCCCACTCATGGCTTTGCAACTTGTGGGATATCAAGAGTTCAATGGCAACTCCTGGAGATATTTCTGCTATCTCACACTCACGCATGTCATATCCCATATATATGCACATTATATATGGAGAGTCTGGATAAAAAAAGTGGTACCTATTTAATATATACAGGTAGTTCCTGGTAAGGGATAAGCTAACTCCAGATCTGGGAGTGTGTGGGAATACTATGTCCTCTAGCACATCTTGTATTGTGAAAGAGGGGTGGATTAGTAAATGGGAGGAGGGAGGATAAGGGGCAGTAGAAAGGGAGTGGGAGGGAGGAGGGATTGGGGCATTACAAAAAATGTTGGGGCCCAGATGACATTATGTTGTTGTATACATGCTAATAATAGTTTGGTCTAGATTTTGTGGTAAAAATCTTTGCAGTATCAATAAAGTGGCCAGAGGGAGTGAAGGGCAGTGGTGTGCATCATTCTTTTCACCTCTTGCATTTCATTATACTTGTGCTTTATGTCTAATCACATTAGATATATGACTTGGAATGTGAAGTGAGCAAGGGACATAGCAAGGATGAGAAAAATAGTTAACTATGCTAAGATACACCAAATGGAATGTATGTTTCTACAGGAAACTCATTGTTCTGAGAATGATTTTAGATATGTTTTGAACTTATTTGGTAAGGGGATCACATGCACCATTTAAAACAGATGCGTGAAGGATGGGTATAGTATTTAAAAGGAATTATATGGGAAAAATAAATACACAGATGGAGAGGGCAGACACATTATAACAAAAAAAAGAAAACGGACAAACATTTTTGTCCATAGACTATCAATTGCCAGGAGTTAAGAGGCCCAAGCTTGGGGATGAGATGGGGTCAGCTCCTTCCATGGTTTAAAACTGAAGCTTGATGGTGGGGCCCTTCCAACATGTTGGTGGTACACTTGGGGGAAATAATCTGGAAGCTTTAAAGTCACTTGACCTGTTTCACAATGTGAAGAATGACTTGGCCTTTTTGAGGAAAATATGTCAAAATGTGCATAATTTTTCAGACATTATTCAAAGGCAACAGTGGTGACACCCTTCCAATGCACGTCTGCCTGCTGGGGATCCAGCAACAGAGTCACATCTCCTTGTTACTGCCTCACTTGGATGGCAGCACTATAGATGAAGGTATGGCCACATACCCAGATCTGTACACCTCGGGAACTGTCACCTGCCAAGAACTAAAACAAGGGGTTAAAGAATATGTGGTTTCACATAACTTTCAAAACCAAAGGTCCTCCAGCAGCATAAGGCCTGTATCTGTTTGCTGCTAACCCCTCTGCCCTGGCATGTGACGCCACCCCAAATCAAAAGGAATGAATGTTGAACTCATTCAAGCCAAACCCCAACCTCTGCAAGGTTTTGGGAAAAATGTTCCTGTCTGAAACACTATGACCAGTGACCCATCATCCTCCCCAAAGAATGATTAACCTCCCTCTGTACACCTGGCCACATCAATGTGGACCCATGCGGATGTCACATTGTACCCCCAGAGATGATTCCAGGATGCACCCTCACCCCTGAACCCTACTCTTCTGCACAACTGGATGAACACTCCCGCCATGGTTACCACCACATCATTGTCCCCCAGTGCTACTGATAAGCCACTTTGGATACTTGAAAAGCTCCACAGAAAGCCACTAAAAAGGCTATTCTGAATGAGCTTGCCTGTGATAGTGATGAGCCACTGTTGAAAGCTCATCCCAGACTCATTTCAAGAGCACTGTGCTGACTGGGCACCAGCCATCCAGCTGCTTGGGGACTGTCTGGGCCCATCCTTGCCACATCTTGTGAAGAGGGGGAGGCCCTAGTGGTATCAGTGTGCCCCATGACCTTTGAGAACCATGCTATGCCCACACTGCTGCCAGCATGGACCCTTCTCACTTACTGTGGAGGACATATGAGCAGAGCTGGTGTGCCAGGATGGGTCAAGCATTTTCCCACCCCTGACCCTGACACACCCTCAGAAAGTTTTCTATCCCCCCTCTGGTAAGATGCTCTTGTTCTTTGTGCTAATGAATTCCTAAGTAACTCCCAGGCTTCCATGTTACCAATTCCCAGAGGTAGGCTGGGACTTCTCTAGGATGCCTCTCTGCTTCTGGAGCCAGCTCTTGAACTCTGTGCCACTGCTAACAAGAAGGAGCATCAGGAATCTGTTATCAACACCTGGAACATGCATTGCTCTGAACTAGACAACAGTCAATTTAATTCAAGACACTCATGAGGTTGTCTATCGGGCCCTTGCCACTTAGCTGACCATGTATGGTGTAAACTACCCCGGTGTTGCCTGTCCTAAAGATGGTGGATCTGTCCTTCAAATGCTTACCCCATGCCACAAAGGCCACCACAATGGGGAAAAATTCCAATAGGGTGATCTGTGTCAGCAATCCTAGAGCTGCCCAGGAGGGTGGCCACTCACCAACACACCATTTTCCTCAGAAATAGGCACCAAAGCCCAAACCCTATGATGAGTCAATACAGAGTTCCAACTCTTGGCTGGGTGCAGGTGCTGGCTATAATGCCACACCATTGAAGAAATATAAAAACTCCTGCCCCACTCCTATATCCTTCCCTTATGGCTTCTGGTACTCATATCCTGTGGAGTGGTTTTAAACAACCCAGTCCTATCCTGGCCATATGCTGCATGAACATCCTGCAATGCCCCACCAACTGTTGATCCACCTCTATCACACTGTCAAACAGCACATATGACACTGATGTATGCACCAGCTCAATATCGTGGTTGACTGAATCCCCCTCTGGGTAGGACAAATGATTTATCATCCAGAATTCTCCTAGCATTTTCTTGGGGACTAACCCAATTTGGGAGACCTGAAGCTAGGGACATGGAGGTGATGCAAAGGGCTCACTGACCCAGCCTGCTGCCATTCTTTCGTTAGTTTGGCCCGCATGACCTCCACTTGTTCCCAGGCTGACTTCAAGTTGTCCACCTCATAAGCTTGGCAAGGACCTTAGTACAGGATCTGAAAGTCCTCCTTGAAGCCAGCTGTGAACCAGATAAAAATGATTGGTTTTATACCTTACATTGCCCACCCCCCCAGCTTTTTTAATTTTTATTTTATTTAGATCTCAGATTACAAATACTTTTGAGCTTAGAGCTATTTTACAAAGGTTCCATGTCAGCAGCATAGTACAACAAGTTAACAGAACAAAAAGTATGACAAAACTGTATACATGGAGAAAGTTGATCAACAGGTTTATAGACTAAACAGGGTATGGTAAAATAATTGTAAATAAGAAAAGAAAGCAATAGTTGACATTCACAGTGAATTACAGAATAGAAACGAGTAACACTAAGCAGTTTCATGCACAAGAATGCATACAGTAAATTAAAAATCAGCCAAAACAAGCTTTGTCAGTTACTGGTAAAATCATAAGGTAAGTTGAAATCAGTTAACAGGCCTTGTCAGGACAGATGGGGGGGCATTAGCTAGAAGGGAGGAGGTGAAGGGGTAGGGTAGCAGGGGAGGGATGTCATAGATGGTGCTAAGGAGATTTAACAGTAATCAAGTGCTAGGGTTTTAGATTGCCGAAATGGGTTTAGCGGAAACAGTCACAGGAGCGAGTGGCAGAGAGTAGTCACTGTAGCTTGGATTTGAAAGGGCCCAATTTGGATTCAGGGGAGATGTCACAGTTGAGGGCATTCATTCAAAGAGGGGCTCTGTAGGCAAACGATCTTTGTCCCTGGGAGGTACGGCAGTGAGGGACCAGAAAGAGCTGGGATTCAGAGCCACGGGTATGGCAGGTATTAAGAGAGGGGCTGAGAAGACCTTGACTTCCAGGTGGTGGGAGGCCTAGGGTTATTTTCTTGGCCATCAGGCATGTTTGATATTTGATGTGATTTTTGAGCTGGAGCCAACCAGTTTGGGCATAGAGGTCGCAAGAGTGGGTGAGACGGTGGGCTCCTGAGATGAGGCGACAAGCCTTGTTTAGAGCAGTGGAAATGTGCCAGAGGGCAGTTTATGTGGCAGATCCATAGATTATCAATCCATAATCAATAATGGAGGTAACACAGCTCTGTACGGCCAACCTTAAGGCTTCTGGCGTAAGAGAGTTCCTGTGCCTGTAGAGGAGGCCGATGCGAGTATTGACTGCTTTGGCAATGTTGTCAATATGCACCCCATAGGATAAGTTGCTGTCGATGGTGACACCTAGATACTTAAAATATTGTACCTGCTCAAGAGCACTCCCAAAGTGGTTACAGATAGTCAGGGGATGATGCCTGTGTTTATTGTGGGAGCTGCTGAAGAGCATGGGCTTAGTTTTTTTTATAGTTTAGCACCAGTTTGTGATCACTGAACCATTTCTCTATTGATGCAAATCTAATTTGCAGCTGGCTTTCAAGAGGCGTGGGGTCTGTGTGACTTGTGTAGATAACAGCTTCATCTGCGAATAGTAGGATTTGTTCGGGGCAAGATCTTGGGAGATTGTTTAAGAACAGACTAAATAGTAGAGGGCCCAAGATGGACCATTGTGGGACACCTGAGTGAACTGGTTTAGTTTCCGAGATGACATCGGCAATTTTGACTTGTTGAATGCGGTTCTCCAGATAGCTTTTAAACCAGGCATTAGAGTTGGCGGAAATTCCAGCATTGCTTAGCTGTTTCAGTAGTAGGGGGTGATGGACCGTGTTGAACGCTTTTGTCAGGTCGATAAATGCAGGCCGAACTATCTGTCCATGGTCCAGATATTTGTGTATGAAATCAGTGAATTCCATGAGAGCTGAGGAGGTGCTGTGTCCTTTTCTGAATCCATGTTGTTAGGTACATTGGATCTTATGTTTATCAAGCTAATCTGTAAGCTGGTCAACTACAATGCGTTCAAGTGCCTTGGAGAGGGGCGGAAGTATGGAGATGGGATGGTAGTTCACGTGGAAAGACCTGTCACCATTTTTGCATACCAATGTTACCATGGCTGATTTCCATCTCTTGGGGAACTGGGCAAGGCTAAGTGAGAGATTAAAAATCCAGGTAAGAGGCACTAGCACTTCCTCTAGTGTGAGGGACAGCAGTTAAAGATTGAGGGAATCCTCGCTGTGTCTAGATTTACCAGTTGCCTTGAGGATGTATTTTCGGGCTTCCTGTGGTGAGATAACTTTAAAGTAGAATGGGGGGTGGCTAGTAGGTGTGGGAGTGCTATCAGAGGTGGGCAAGGTGACATCTGCATCAAAAAAGTCTGGTGGGAGAACACTGCTGAGGTCCATGAATGCGTTATTGAAAGTATTGGCAATAGTTACAGGGTCAAGGGTAGTGATCCCATCTAAGTCCAGTATGGTAGGTGGCGATTTCGAGGTTTTACCTGTGATTTCTTTAATATTATCCCAGAAAGCTTTTCCTTTGCCCCAGGTATCAGTAAGCACTTCCTGAAAGTGTTTCATTTTTGCTAGATGGATTGACCAAGTGCAGTCATTTCACGCTTTTTTGTAGTTCTGGATGTCAGATTGTGTGTCAGTGGCTTGGGCACGGTGCCAGAGGTTGCCCCTTATTTTCATGTAAGCTAAGAGTTCTACAGAGAGCCAGGGGTTGCAAAGGCCTTTGATTTTGCGTGTTTTTAGGGGTGAGTGAGATTTGCAGGCAGAATTATAGGTGTTGATGAAGTGTTCAAGTGCTGTGTCAACATCCTTCGCTCTGTAGATTGGAGACCAGTCTTGCACTCTAAGGAGAGATTTAAGAGGTTCCAGGTGACCCCAGACATGGACTCTGCTGGTAATTGTTCATGGTGGTGGTTTGCAAAATATGTTTGTCCACATGCAGATGACAGGGGAATGATCACTGAGCATATCCAGGAGGACAGTGGTGTTAGTAATCCAACCTGGATGACTGGTTAGGGACCCAGTCCAAAAGACTTTTCGTCCCCATTTTGTAATTGGATCTGGTTGGGGAGTCAATCGGCTGGGAAAAATTTACGGCAGAGATGACATCATTAATGCTCTGATTTTCAGATGCAAGCCAGTTTATATTGAGGTCTCCCCTCAGAATTGACTCTGACCCAGGTGGCTGGTTATGTGTGAAGTTCAGTACCGAGTTGAAACCACTCCCTTGCTTTTTTGGAGGGATGTATTCGGATGTCACAATAAGTGCCTTATTTTGGGCACCAAGCAGAATTCTGATGGCTTCTCAACTCAAAACTGCCCTTTGCACTTTTGCAAGAGTTCTCCAGCTAAGGGCTCTGCTACTGCTGCCAAACACTACCTATAAAAATAAAGTACTTCCCATCCTGCAGCCCAGCCTACAGCGAAACAATTTATTTAGTCAGTAAATAAAGCTAATTAAATTAAACCATTCTCCAGTTAAATGTGTATATGTTTCCAACCAGAAAGTTGATTCTGTAGATTTGTTTTCTTCTCAGTGAATGTATCCTGTCTGAAACTTAACAAGGGGTCCCACCATTGAGAAGTGGAAAACAGACAATGTGAAAAAGACCTGAACCCTCAAATCAAATGATTGTCTATAAAGTTCTGCCCAGGGAGGAAGTGGACTAGTGGCTGAGCTTGGGGTGGTCAGGCTCATTGCATTAATGACTCCCTTTTGTTATTAAAAAAGAAGGAGCCAATCTGCACAGGTTAAACTGCAATCCAGTACAAAAATAAATTGTGAAAGCAGAGCAGGTTAAGGCTTGCATCACAAGTGAAGCCTTATTTGGAATGAGGAGGGACACACCTTCGGCAGTTGAGTAGTAACCCCAAATTGTAGTCTTGCTATCGTTAGATATTGTTGTTTCCTTGTCTTAAGACATGCACTCATTATTGCCACCTACAGTATTTTCCCAAAGTGACCGAGGAATAGGGATGGGAGAACCTTTAAAGGTTCTGAGGTTCTAAAAGATTCTGATAAGCAAACAAAGGTTCAGATCCTCATCTGAACCTTATCCAAACCTTTTACACCCTTTATTATTTTATGGCAACTGTATATTGAAAAATCATTTTAAACTACTTTTAATCAACATATCTGTAGACAAAAACAATTAAACCACTGTTTAGTAGTAATAAACAGCATGATTAGTGAAATGAGATGAGGAGTGAACGATGTGACTGTGGATGAGCTTACTGGAAGTACCAGTGCTGTACAACTGCCGCCAGCCTCTAAGATGATGATGATGATGATGATGAATTTGTCCAAAGGCAAGTCACAGAACTCTGACCAGCCCTTATAGCTTAGTAGTTAAAGCACCAGTGTGAATCATGAAACTCTGACAGCTATGCACCACATACTGTCTGTGAGATTGTTTTGTCAAAAAGCAGGTAACTTCCAGAATGATCTCTAATCACTCTTCTGTTTCTGACAGTTGAGAAAGTAATACTAATACTGTGTATAAGTTATTAAGAGTAGTGATTTCTATTTCTCAACAGGCAGAGAAACCACTGTGAATGTCTTTTAGTTAAGTAATGAAGAAGAAGCCAGGAACACAAAAACAGCACTAGGCCACAGCACAGGGCAGCCAGTCAAAGAGAGCCAGTCTGCCAGCTACCACTTCAAGACTGCTACTACCCACACCTACTACAATCAGGGGAAAACCAGAACTAGTCTACCAGCACTGAGATCAATATGGTTAATACACATTTACCAAATATTACTGCTTAGAAAAGAATGAGAAAGTGACTGTGATAATGAGCAAGTTCCAGGCCAGATCTCTGGTTTGTTAATAGTCTCCTCCTGAGTTTGATTTTTATGGCTGCATGGGCCAAGCTCCACAGACATTATGCCATCATCAGATTTGCTAAAGAGCACTGTGGAAGCACATGACTGGACTGCTGTCTGGTATGCTGACACAGTGTTCTGGCATAGTTTCCAATGATTCTGTTTATGCAGCCCTTCCCCTGCACAGGCCTCATAAACACACTCCCTTCCCAGTGCACTAGTTTTTCTTTTCACAACTGTGAAAGTGACAGCCACCGTGTGCAACATGGCAGCACTGACTTAAAATGTGCATGCATGAGTGTCGCACATACGTAGTCATGTCAGCACCGCCATGTTGCGCATAGCTGGCTCCAGGTCAAACTACACATGGATGAGTATCACGCATGTGCAGTACTGTAATTGCTGCAGTATTAGTTACGGCTGACTACGGTGTGGGAAGAGCACTGCATATTCTTTTAACTCATTCAGGCCTAGATACGTCTGTAGGTGGCGTCTGAAAGCATAGCCACTCAGGCCAATAATGCCTGTAGACATACTCAGCTGACTTTCACTCAGGCCTGGAAACATCTGAGGAAGTCATCAGTTTTTACCTAAATATTAAACAAACCAAATTGCTTAGAACAGATTGCATTTCTGTTAGAAAGGTACTTTGTGCTGAACACTTTTGCCACTGATACTTTGTGTCTACGACATATACTTTAGGAGTTATTCGCATTTGTTTAAGGTATGATGTGCGTGGCTGACATTTGTCTCTCAAGCCTTACCTAAGCACCTTGAAAAAATTTGAAAAAAAAACCCACAGTTGTTTGGTATTTCAGCTAGTGTAAAATAAAAACCAAATTGATCACACCTAATTGCATAGCACCACTGGAAAGGTAATGTTGTGCTAAACAACTTTTCCGCTTGTACTTTGTGTGTAGCACTTACGGTTCAAGAGGTATTCACATTTGTTTGTGGCATGCTGATTATGGCTTGATTTTGCTTAGAAAGGCCCAGGATGCAGTGCTAAGAGTATACAGGGCACAAGTGGTAGAAGTCTCAAAGAGCTCTTGTGGTGTGAATGAGTTAAATGCTCTTGCAGCTTCTAAAAGCTCTCCACAGCCACATTGGCTCTGACCAGAATTTGTTTATTTAGTTATGTATGTACGTAGGTATGTATGTATTTATTTATTTATTTGCCTTTGTTAACCAGGTAAGCACACTAGACAACAAGTGCCTATTTTCAGGTGCGACCCGGGAGGTTACAGAGTACATAAGAAACAAGATACAAAATACAGAGTCAAGGTAACATACTGGCCCACGGACAGCTGGGAGGAACAGTAGATGGTACAAATGGCTATACAAAGGTATAGATTGGTAGTATGTCAACGGGATACATAACTGCAATGAGAGGTAGAATATTTAGTTTTATTAACCAGGTAAGTGCAGTACGCAATCACATACCTACATCTATTATTATTATTATTATATTCATTTAGCCTCAAAATGTGATTGTCCTAGAAACTGACAGACTGACACACTACTCTTAGGTGCCTCAGTGTCCAATTTATTTATTTAGTTTTTGTTAACCAGGCCAGCTAAGAACTCAAATGCCTATTTTTCAGACCTGACCTGGGAGGTTATGTGCTCTTCAGATGTAAGAGCAAGTGATAATTCTACTCATTCTCCAGTTCCATAGTATACTTCCCTTAAATAAAATGGAAAAGCTAGAATAAAATGGTCTGTTTTGCTAACAGCAGCTGCGGCTACTACTACAGTACCAGTTAGGCAAAACCACTCTGGAAGAAGCCTGCTCTAACTGGCTATGAAGCCTTTCTGTCATGTTATCTGCAAATGTTATATTTTCCTGGTAGTGACATCCATGAACATTGGTATGAGATACCCAAAACAGTTAATTATGAGTTACAATGCAATGAGAAATGTGAAATAAATGCGCTTTTACATTTAAAAGCAAAATTCCCTTGATCCTGTTAAAAAGATTCATGAGAAGAGAATGCCCGTAGCCAGTCCAGTGGTGCTGAGGGTTGAGGCACCGGACACCATACCTCACACCACACAGGTGACCCAGGGTTAGGGGTGAGCTCAGGCCACAGGGGGTCAGTTGGGGGAGAGAGGATCGAGCATCCAGAGGACTGATCTCCTCTCTCATTGTGAGTGGGATGTGGATTCCCTGCTATCAGTGATTCTCAGTGGAGATTGGAGGGAGCAAGAGCAGGGATCACCAGAGAAGGGGCGGAGGCAACAGCGGATGTCTGCTGGCCTAGTGCAGAAGCATGGCCAACTTGCGATGGATGTCATTGCTCATCCACACGTCCAGGGAAGAAATCACGAGAAACTCCCTCTGGGATGAGCATTGTGATGCCTGATCTACCCTGAATGACTCCCCAGGCTGCCTTGACTGGGGAAGGCAGATCTCAGTCTCTCTCCCTCGTAGCCCCCCTGTGGGCCCTGTCACAAACCCACTCAGCAAGTCAGCCCTCTACTCCCAAAGTTCCAACCTCTGAGCGTAGTCTTGTAAACAGTGAACAGAACAAGGTAGCCCTCTTGTCTGTTTTGTGGATTCGAGTCACCTTAGTCCCAAGTTCTGGAGGGATTCAAACTTGTTCACCTCTTGTTAGCATACCCAATTGTCAGGCTCAGATAATTCTGTCTTCGGGGGGCCAGATATCTTTGCCTATGGGCACCTAACCAGGTATTACAAAATTAACCCTTTTAGAACTCTATACAAGACCCAGAGAAACTCTTAAACTGTTTCCTAGTTTGGTACACCCATAAACTCATGCACCGTGTCAACTTTAAAAACATCTAACTTCACTTAAAACCAAAGAAATGTTTCAAGGGACACCAGGCAGTTTCTGTTTTTAAAATAGATCTTTACTAAACAAAAGGTAACATAGTAAACAGTAATATACAGAACTCTTATCACAAAAACGTACAAGTCATTAAACAAAAGGGTGAAAAAGTGCAACTATATTTCCTATCCACACAAAATACTTATCTTCTAAAGGCTTGATGTTGCTGTTTCAAAGTCAGGTAAAGAAGTCATCCTATGAAACCAGAATCATAGTTTTTAAAAGCTGCTTTCTCCAGCCCCCTGGATAAGGTCACTGTACTTCCTCCCTATCAGGATATTATTACTGAAAATATATCTCTACAGGAAACAGGATCCTTATAAGGCAGTAAGATCCTATTTTTCTCAGCATAACATCAATTCTCAAATGACACCTCTTTGATGAAAAAGGGTCTTCCTGATCTTCACAGATATCTAAGCCTTTTTAATTTCACATAGAAGTGTCATGCCCTGCTTTCCTTTCCTGTAAATGTTGTAAATAGGATATGTTCTTTCCTGCCAACTAGGCTACTGATATAGAACTGGCTAAACAGGATGTCCCTGATTTTAGGTACCTTTTAGCACTGCAATTATCTTGGCCTTGCAGGTGTTAGATTTTTTTTATGTAGGTTCCTGTGTGTGTGGTCATCTCACATACTGAGATCTGGGGGATGTGTGCGTGTGAGTGAGGGAGGTCACTCCAAGTGCACTGGCATTTCCAGCAGACAAATTCAATATCACATTTCTGTTATTGTTAAGAAATAAACAAAAATGATACAGCACTCAGAGCTGGCTGTCTATGTCACAATTCCTCCCCACCTAGACTGAATTTGGGGGCTCATCCCCTTCATGGGATGAGCGTCCCAAATCAGTTCACTCCTCATAGACCCTAGACAGCCCATCTGAGTTTTTATTATTCGCTCCAGCCCTATGTACAATTTTTAAAATCATACCCTTGTAAAGCAAAGCTCCATCTTAGCAGTCTCCCATTGTTCTTCCCCATCTGCATCAGCCAAACCAGGGGGTTGTGGTCAGTCTGCACCACAAAATGCTGCCCATACAAGTATGGCTCTAATTTCTTTAAGGCCCACACTATGGCAAGACACTCCTTTTCCACCGTGGAGTATGCTTGCTCCCTGGGAAGCAGCTTCCAACTCAGGTATGCTACTGGGTGATCTTTCCCCTGGCTGGAAGTGTGACTCAGTACTGCCCCAATACCCACGTCTGAGGCGTCCATCTGAACTATAAAAGTTTTGCTATAGTCAGGACTTGTCAAAACAGGAGCACTGCACAGTGCCTCCTTCAGTTTGGAAAAGGCTTCCTCACAGGCTGGGTCCCAGGTAATTTTCTTGGGCATCCTTTTCTTTGTCAGGTCAGATGAGGGTGCAGCCAGGGCACTGTACTTAGGTACAAACTTTCTGTATTACCCTGCTGTCCCTAGAAAGCTCCTGACCTGCTTCTGGTTTTCTGGTCTGGGCCACGCCTGGATCACCTCTATCTTTATTTGGTTAGGGCAGAGCTGTCCCCGGCCTACCACATGCCTGAGGTATGCCACTTCTCCCATGGCCACCTGACACTTTCAGCTTTTACAGTGAGCCTGGCCCTCTGTATCTTGCCCAGCACTTCACTAAGGTATGAAAGGTGTTCTTCCCAGCTGGTACTAAAGATGGCAATGTCATCCAGGTACGCTACGGTGTACTACTCAGCACCATTCAACACCTGGTTCACCAACCTTTGGAAAGTGGCCGGGGTGTTCTTCATTCTGAAAGGCATTACTTTGAACTCAAATAAGCCTATCAGAATGATGAAGGCTGACCTCTCCCTAGCTCTGTCTGTCAATTCTACCTGCCAATACCCCTTGGTCAGGTCAACAGTCATAAGGTAGGTCACTCCCCCAACTTGTCCAGGAGTTCCTCTGTCCGGGGCATCGGGTGGTGTCAGACTTCGTGACTGCATTCAGTACATGATAGTCCACACAGAAACGAGTTGAGCCATCTGGCTTGGGTATAAGGACTGCAGGTGAGGCCCAGGGACTGTGGAATCTCTGGATTACCCCTAAATCCAGCATCTCCTCCACTTCCCTCCTAATGTCCTTTTGGACAGTCTCTGACACCTGATATGTTGTCTGCCGTATGGGCATCTGTGTCCCTGTCTCCACATCGTGTGTCACTAAGGGGGTTAGTCCAGGCTTGGCGCTAAACAAGGGGGCAAAGTCTGCTAAAACCTCCCTCACTGTCTGGATCTGGTCTGGGGTCAGCTGGGGAGACAATTTTACTGCCTCCACAGAGGACTCCCATTTACTCTCTTCCAGCAAGTCCAGAAGGGGGTCTTCTTCATCTATCCCCTCCCCATGACTACACACTGCAAATACCATGTCAGCCCTATTTGCATATGGCTTCATCATGTTGACATGGTACATCCTTTCTGTCTGTCTATGGTCAGGTAACTCCACAATGTAGTTTACGTCATTTACCTTCCTAACCACTTTGTACGGTCCTGCCCACTCGGCCTGCAGCTTGTCTTTCCGGACTGGAATAAGGACCATGACTTCCAGATCCACCATGTATGAGTGAGTTCTGGCTCTGCAGTCGTACCATACTTTTTGTTTCTGTTGGGCAGCTGGCAGGTTGCTCTGGGCTGTCCCCATAAGCTCCTTCAGCCTTTCCCTAAACCTAAGGACATAATCCACAATGGGAGTTCCCTGGGTGGTGTGCTTGCCTTCCCAGTCCTCCTGGATCAAGTCTAGGGGCCCATGTACCCAGCGTCCATACAAGAGTTCAAAGGGGGAAAATCCTGTCGACTCTTGGGGCACCTCCCTGTATGCGAACAACAGGTGGGGAAGGTATTTCTTCTAGCCCCTCCCATGCTGTTCAGCAAATGCCTGGAGCATTGCCTTCAGGATACCATTGAATCTTTTCACAAGTCCATTGGCTTGTGAGTGATACGGTGTCGTGCATCTCTGCACCACCCCACACTTCTTCCATAGACATTTCATTAGGTCCGACATGAAGGAACCCCCTCGATCAGTGATTACCTCCTACAGAAACCCAACACGGGAGAAAATCCCAAGTAAGGCATCTGCCACTTTGTCCGTCCTCAGCAAAGATAGGGCGACTGCCTCTGGGTACCGGGTGGCATAATCCACCACAGTCAGGATGAATCTCTTCCCTGAGGAGCTGGGGGTATTTAAAGGCCCCACAATATCCATTCCCATTCTCTGGAATGGCTCCTCCACTATAAGCAATGGAATTAGGGTGGCTTGGGTTTTCTTGCCCGCCTTCCCTATTTCTTGACACCGGTGACAAGACCTGCAATACTCCTTCACCTGCTGGGTGAAGTTAGGCCAGTAGAAATTCTGGGCTAACCGCTGCATTCTGCACTCGATTCCCAGATGATCAGACAAGGGAATATCATGGGCAACCTAGAGCAACTGCTCAGGATATCCCTGGGGAACAACAAGCTGCCTGCCTAGCATCCTTCCCTCTGTCTGTACTGCCTGTGTAAACATAAGCCCATTTTTCCAATAAACCTTATGTCTGCCGTCACCTCCCTGTGCACCGTCCGAGTCTGCCAAAGCCCTCAGCTTCTCTAAACTAGGGTCACTTCTCTGAGCAGCTGCAAACCCCTCACACCTTCCCAAGGCAAGGGACAAGTCCCCTTCAGTGGCTAAACTAGGGTCCCTAGCACTAACATCAGGGTTCTCAGGATCACTGTCAATTCCAGCCCTCTGACAAGGGGTCACCCTTCCCTCTTTGGAGTAACCCTCTGTAGCTGGGTGGTTATTTGCTCCTGGGGAAATTTCTACCCCCTCTTTATCAGTCTCCCCCTCTGGAGACACAGGCTGGGGAACCAGCCTCTCAGTATCTTCCCCAATGGCTTCTGGGGGGGCTCAGGGAACTACTTTTTTCCCTTGCCGCTTGGCTATGGGTAACTGCACATACCACCCCTTGCTGGAGACTGTTACCCAGGATCACATCCACTGCTAATGTTTTGGCTACAGCCACCTGCTGCACAGTTCCCCCTGTTTCACCCCAGTCAAGGAGAACACTAGCGAGTGGCAATCTTTTCTCTTCACCAGTAAACCCTTGTACAGTTACGTATCTATTGGGTATAAGCTGACCAGGCTGTACCAGATCCCCCATTACCAATGTCAGGGATGCCCCTGTGTCCCTTAACCCCTGTGTCTGTACACCATTTACTATGACTGGGTGCATGTGTTCCCTCATGTTCACTGGCATGCTCCCAGGGACACACAAACACCCCACTTCTTTTCTGGCACCCTGTTGTGTATTATGGCTCACCTTTTTGGGGCACTGTCTGGTAATATGCCCAGTTTCCTTACATAACCAACAAGCATTTCTTATTTCAGATTAATCTTTTCGTTGAAACCTGGGGCTAACTGGTTTTGGTGGAAGCAGTGAGGGTTTTAGCTGCCCTGAAGGCACGCTTTTCCCTTTCTGCACTGCCACACTCACCCCATTCGCTCTCAGAGCAGGTCTGCTCTTGGCATAGCAGTCCGAGAGTTCAACAGCCTCTTGCACTGTTTTTGGATCTCAGTCCTCTAGCCAGGTTTTTAGCTCTGCTGGGCATGCCCAATAAAACTGTTCTAATAAAATCACATTTTCAATTTTATCAACAGAGTTTGCCTCAATTCCTTCCCACCAACATTTTGAAAACTGACGTTGTTTCATGGCTAGCTCCTCATAGCTCATATCAGGGCTTCTCCTGAGCTTACGGAATTTAGCTCTGTATGATTCAGCCATTAATTCAAACTTTTTTAACAGTGCAGCTTTTAACTTGCTGTAATTGTCACTGTCTTCATTGTTCATTTGACCCAATGCATCCCGAGCTTTCCCGGTAAGTAGCGGGGATAGCTGGAAGCTCCAGGACTCTCTAGGAATTTTAGCCTGAATACAAACTTTTTCAAAAGAATTTAAAAAGGTGTCCATGTCCTCCCCTTCCTTAAACTCAGCTATTAATTTGGAGTTCAATTTGTAACCCAGTCCTGCATCCCAGTTAAACCCAAGCCACTTACCTGCCCTGGTGCCGATGGTTGGAGTCATAGCTTCTTCAGTTTATGTTGCCACTGGCACTCCTATCTCATCTCCTCTGCCTCTCTGCATTCTTGCTCTCTCTTCTACTCTGCAGCTCACTGGTGCTCATGCTCCTCACGGTCTGTCTCCCTCTGTTGTCGCTCTGCCTCCAGTTCCATCCTGCACAACTCAATTTGCAGTTTGAGTACCTCTGGATTCAGGATACTGGTGACCATCCCCTGCTGCTGTGGCCCTTCCCTGACAGTGACCCTGCTGTCCTCCTCATTGGCTCAGGACCTCTCACTGGCCGCTAGTTCTGCCACACTCGAGGTCTGGTCCCTTTCAGTCATGGTCTGTGACTCACTGCTCTGGGTATCTGCTACCATCAGGGCCTCACGAGGTTCTGCTTTTTGGCTGTCACCTCAAACAGGACTCCTCTCTCCTCGCACAACTGTTTTAACTGTTCTGCAGTGTGCCTGCTGTAGTTGGATGCCATCTTTCCTAACTGCTGCTACTCTGACTTTGCACTTTAGAAAAAAAAAAAAAATAGGTAGGAACTTGACTATACACCAAGTGAGAAAGTTCTGTTTCCTTTTTTTTTAAATAAAAATCACTGCCTTTCTTTCTTTCTTTCAAGTGAGCTTAACAGTCTCAAGCTGACCCACTGTACAATGAGGCTTATTATACCAAACTTTATTGCACCGCTGCCAATCAATCTGTCACAAACCCACTCAGCAGGTCAGCCCTCTACTACCAAAGTGCCAGCCTCTGACCATATTCTTGTGAACAATGAACAGAACAAGGTAACCCTCTTGTCTGATTTGTGGAATCGAGTCACCTTAGTCCCAAGTTCTGAAGGGATGCAAACTTGTTAACCTCTTGTTAGCATACCCAATTGTCAGGCTCAGATAATTCTGTCTTCAGGGGGCCAGATATCTTTGCCTATGGGCACCTAACCGGGTATTATAAAATTAACCCTTTTAGAACTCTATACAAGACCCAGAGAAACTCTTAAACTGTTTCCCAGTTTGGTACACCCATAAACTCATGCACCGCGTCAGCTTTAAAACCATCTAACCTCACTTAAAACCAAAGAAATGTTTTAAGGCACACCAACCAGTTTCTGTTTTTAAAATATATTTTTACTAAACAAAAGGTAAAATAGTAAACAGTAACATACAGAACTCTTATCACAAAAAACATACAGGTCATTAAACAAAAAGGTGAAAAAGTGCAACTATATTTCCTATCCACACAAAATACTTATCTTCTAAAGGCTTGATGTTGCTGTTTCAAAGTCAGGTAAAGAAGTCATCCTATGAAACCAGAATCATAGTTTTTAAAAGCTGCTTTCTCCAGCCCCCTGGATGAGGTCACTGTACTTCCTCCCTATCAGGATATTATTACTAAAAATATATCTTTACAGGAAACAGGATCCTTATAAGGCAGTAAGATCCTATTTTTCTCAGTATCACATCAATTCTCAAATGACACCTCTTTGATGAAAAAGGGTCTTCCTGATCTTCACAGATATCAAAGCCATTTTAATTTCACATAGAAGTGTCATGCCCTGCTTTCCTTTCCTGTAAACGTTGTAAAATGGATATGTTCTTTCCTGCCAACTAGGCTACTGATATAGAACTAGCTAAACAGGATGTCCCTGATTTTAGGTACCTTTTAGCCCTGCAATTATCCTTGCCTTGCAGGTGTTAGATTTTTTTTATCTAAGTTCCTGTGTGTGTGGTCATCTCACATACTGAGATCTGGGGGGGGGATGTGTGTGTGAGTGAGGGAGGTCACTCCAAGTGCACTGGCATTTCCAGCAGACAAATTCAATATCACATTTCTGTTATTGTTAAGAAATAAAAAAAAAAATGATACAGCACTCAAAACTGGCTGTCTATGTCACAGGACCCACTGCAGCAGCAAGCTGGAGGTATCTCTGGCCTCACAAAAAACCTGGTGGGAAATGCCAGGACTGAAGGAATGGCACTGAGCTGGTGGTAGCCCACTCCCCAGTCATCCCAGAGGGCACAGAAAGAGAATTGAAAAAAAGACAGCGTGCCTGTGTGTATGTTTATGCTACCCTATACTCAACCTCCCTCCTCTTCCCCTGCCTTGCCCCTGTTTCTTGACCTGTTCCCATCCTTAAATGCATGAATCTCCTTTCCATGCCATTGTCACATATGTGCCCCAATATGAAATGTCAGCCAATATGCACTACAGTGTGAAATTAGATATCACCAGGGGTTGGGCTCCTTATGTTTTTACCCATTGTAAAGTAGAGATGTTTGTAATGTACACTTGCTTATAAATTCTTTTGTCAGTTAAATTCAGTTGTATTTTATTATATGTCATTGAAGTGAGAGGGTAGTTTTAAGTTCTTTGAAAGCTTTAGAAAGTAATGACATGGAGATCCTCTAAATGCTTGGGCCGTTTTAGACAATGCGGTTTCTTAGACCAAATGGCCCCAATTTTTTGTTTTCCTGTCTCACAAGCATTTTGCAACTTCATACCCAAGATTCTTCCTCATATGTATTTCTAATTTAATTCTGCTAGGAAAATGCATACAGTTTAAACCCTTTGCATGCCCTTCCAGGTTTAAAGAAATGTGTCAAAAACCCAGTTGTTCTCCTCCCCCCTTAAACAACACTTTCATGCTGCCTCCAGACAAAGATGCAGACCCAGCAGGGGAGGGAAACATGAGGCATAGCCACTCCGCTTAACAGAAAATAGCCTGCAAGTGTAGCAACCCCACAAGCCAGTGCTGAAACCTTTTTAATTTTTTTTAATTTTTTAAGCATTCAGTAAAATGACCTACAATAGTCTTGAATACCATTTTAAAACTTTAAGCTTGCCCTCTACATAATAGCATGCCAAAGTGGTGCATCAAGACAAGGAATTTATTTTAAAGATTTTCTCTCCACACCAAGAAAAAACAATCTTTCGCCAGTCACAAAACTAAAATTCCCACTTAGTCTCCTAATGCTTCCAGCATGCACAAAATGTTGTCAGTTTACAATGCCTACATTTTCAGATAGATCTATAACCACAAGGCCTGCATGCAATTTGTGTCAGTTAAAGATCCTAGGTAGATGTTTAAAACATATTCTTAGGAGGATTCAAACCTCTAGCCCTTAGCTTCTAATGCCAAGACACATCAAGTACACCACTCGAGCCCATTTTAGCCTTGCTATTTACCCAAGTGCATGCTCACCAAATTTTTTATTTAATTATTTTTATATTACTGATTTGATATTTCCAGCAAGCAGTCACATGACCATAAGATAAACGTACTGGAAATCGCCAGCCAAACTGACTACTTTATGTGACTCCAAACAATAGAGTTGTGGAATCACATGGCCAGAGACAATGCAGTGGGGGCAGGGAGTTGACTTCTAGTGATGTGCGAACTTGGGAAACTCTGCTTCATGGATTAATTCATGAATTCACCTCATTTTGTGAAGTTAATCCACCATGCAAAGTCAAAATTCACAGAACACTGATAACACTGTGAAATGGGAAGTTGGCAATTCTGCTGGCAGAGTTTGGCACAGATGCAAAGTTTGCAACCTTCATTCCCTGGTGTCTAGTGGTCCCGCCTTGCCGATCACCAGCCCAAAGTAAAACAGACACTCTCCATGGTGTCTAGTGGTCTCCCCCTTTGCTGATCACTGTCCTGTAGTAAAATAGACACTCTCCCTGGTGTGCAGTGGTCTTCCCCCCCCCCGATCACCAGCCTGATGTTCACATTTAAAGTTTACCTGGTTTCTAGTGGTCCCCCTGCTGATCACCAGCCCAATCTGAAAAAAATCAAACATTCCCTAGTGTCCAGTAGTCCCTCCCCCCACCTGTACCCATGCCTGATAACTAAATAATAATCCCAGGCATCTAGCGGTCCTTTACTCCACCCACAGCCATGCCGGATCAATAAATAATATTCCCTGGTGTCCAGTAGCCCCGATCTCATCAGTGTGATTTTACCATAAGTGATCAGTGACCACAAGGTTTTACAATAAGCTAGAAATATTGAAAGACCTTGTTAACAAAAACAGGTAAATGCCATTTGTGGGAGTAGCCACTCCCTTTTTACAACTTGCCACTTTGTGAAGACAGTATTCTGTCCGGAGCCTTGTTAGTGGACAATATTTCATGATGGTCTGTTTTTTGAGATTGTGTACTATTTATTGGGGGAGTCTTTTGGTCTTCCTTCCAAACTATGAGTGTTGTGTTGCTGTTATGCCCTGGAGCCATGTACTGATTATCAGGTTTATTTTTTGTTAGCTCTCCTTGGAGTGAGAACTGCATACTGGAACATTTTCTGAAGTCTGCTTGAATTCAACTGTGTTCTGCACTAAGCACTTTCTTACAACTTTGCACAAAGACTCACATTGCACATTCTGAATGATTTATATACTGTATGTATCTATTTATATTATTTACAAAAAGTTACCATCTTCAGTTTTGCATATACTGTAGCTGTATTTTGCACAAAAACTCTTTTTATGGGAACCATTTCATCCATATGCTGGTTTCAGTTTTAATGAATTTGGATATATTTATGTAAATAGACTTTTAAATCTTGCATGCTATCGGCTCAATTTACAACTCACAATGGTGTACACTGCAACATCTTGCACGCAGAATTTTCCTTCAGGGAGACATTTTATTTATATGCAAACCTCAGTCTGAATGAACCTGTGAATGAATTGCCACACATGGAAACTATAATAGGAGGGACCTTATTTACAGAAATTATTATTGAACAACATATTGAACAGTGTGTAGGAATCCACAGTTTTGGTGCTGCAAAAATGTTGCATATTTTTTTAAGAAAATAGGCAGCTGTAAATATTTATGTGAATGTTTTTTCAATCTTGTGTATTATTTGAACAATTTATAACTCACAATTTTTTACATCGTGCAGTAGTCATGGAGACAGCTTGTCTCCATGATTACCGTGTGATGTAAAGACTAAGAATAAGCCAGTGCAGAGTTGCAAACTTGTAGTGACAGGCAAGCAGACAGGCATTTGGGTAACGTACTTGAGGAGCAGGCATCAGGCACACCAGCAAGTATGGGGCTGGTGATTGGAGGGTGGAGGGGGTGCCACTAGAGTAGACACCAGGGAAATATTAACTTTTATGGGGCCAGTAATCGGAAGGTGCTACTAGACACCAGGGGAATGTTAAATGTTATGGCGCCATCTATCAGAGGGTGGGCATGCCACTAGACAGCAGGGAAATGTTACATTTTGCGGGGCTGGTGATCACAGGGTGGGATATGCCACTAGACACCAGGGCAATGTTAAATGTTATGGGGCCAGCAACTGGAGGGTGGTAGTGTGCCACTAGAGATACCAGGTAAAGTTTCTTTTTTCTTTTTATCCAAACTGCGGAGTAATTACATAAATTGTGGATTAGTTCCACAGTTCATGAGCATTATTCCACAATTCAACAAGAAAATTCCACCAAACAGGGTGAAAATTTGCCAAACACATTCAGAAGATTTCTAATCCACCAAAGTCGGAACTTCATAAAATTCTGCGAAAGTTGGCCAACTGTCATGAAAGTTCCACTCAAGTAGAATTCACAACTTTGGCCCAGTACTATCTGCAAGTGAACATAAGAAAGAACATTTTTGGTAGCAGTCAGACAGGAGTGTGATATATACATACATATATATATATATATATATATATATGAACTTTTTTAGTTCAGTACTGTCAGTGTGTATGAATGAATGTGGGGAAAATAGGTGACAGACTCAGCATATCAGGAACATACTTTGTGGGATCTGTGTTCGAATGGGGTTGGGTATGCTATCTTAGAAGCAGTGGGTAGGGTATTTGAATGCAGCAACTGCAGAAACAAGAGATAATGTTATCCTGTATACCAGCCTGTCAGGAAAACCTGCAAACAGCTTTTCTAAACATTTGCTCTATAATTAAAGAAATATGGATATCAAGACATTGTACCTGCACTTACAAGCAGTGGAACTGGGACAACATAACACTGCACTAGCAAACACTAACACTATTACCAGATCTCAACAGATGCCAAATTCAAATACTTTTCACTTGATACTCTACTTCTCAGATACCCCTCCCACTCTTCAAAGAAATACTGTCTTGATCTTTGGAGCAATCTCCCCTTATTCTCTCCCCCACTCCCCTTGCTTCTACACTTATGGGACAAAATAGTTCTTTACAGTCCAGTCCACTACAAGTGAAAGTGTAATAGACAGACTGTGCTTAGTCTCCTCTTCAAAAGGAAACTATATATTGTTTAATATGAGGTCATCTCTCAAAGTGTACATTGAAAAGTGCATAAAAGTTAAACATTCTTGGCCTCTTCAAATGTGCTCCACACTGAATACTGCACATCCTTTGTATCAGAACAGTAAGCAATTGTTTAGTCTGCAAGACAGTGAGTTCCATTTTTTGCTACAACAGTTATTTAAATATTAAGTTTGTAAAAATCCCTCTCTATATATGGACTCTGTTTCTAAATGTAACAGCCTTAGTTGCAAGTAAGTACAGTATTGTAGTTTGACTTTTTTAAAGGCAGTTAGCCATAGCCATTTATCACTCTGTTAATCTCAGCAACACAGTTCACTTTAAAGTAGTGAGAGATACATTCCTCTTCTAAATGTAATCTTTAAATGCCTCGAAACAACAGAACTCTTGCCCTTTTGTACTTCTGCACTGAGCAGCAGTTGATGTGGGCTGTCATTCAGCCAGAGCTCCCTGTATTGCTTCACTGGGTTGTAGTCTACGCTAGCTCACTCAGAGTCTCATGTAGCACATCAGTTTATGCAGAATTCTGTTCACCCATACACCCCATTCAGAATCCAGTAAGCCCGTCGTAGTGCACTGTGGTGTCACATTGTGTAACTGTTTAAATATTGTATCTCCTGCATACTGGGAGGCAACTGCAGTGCTGCTGAAAGCTTCTGCTCACCTGGAGCCCTTTTTCTGCTACACTGGATGGACACTATCTGGATATAGGCTGGCAATAATGTGGCATTCCCTGTACTGCAACTATGGCGGTTATTCTACATAATAAGGCTCCATCTCACACAGGTCCCCATGTAGAGCCATACAAGTTCATAAATTGGAGGGGGCACTGTCCTGGGACGCCCTTTACAGAGCTGTGCCTAGCAGCAGTCCATGGATTGTGACTCCCATTCACCCAGAGTCTGTCATGGAGCCAGACAAGGGTGGTTGTTTGTAGATTGTTGCTCCCTCATAGTAGAACCCTCTCCCCTGGCACAATGCTGCAGAAAAGATGGCTAACTTAATTTTTAGGGCCCCACACCTGGTTAGTTTTCCACAAAGATGGGTCATATGGCAGACCCTGAACTAGGACAACTCACTGAATTTTAGCAAAGAAAAAGAATAAAGAGTTCAGCTGCTGGGGAGACACCCATCAACACTTTATGCAACTAATTTTAAGCAAAAAGCAACACACTCTGTCTGCTTGCAACCTCATTACCCTGAGGTATGCAAGTGATGTGCTTTTAACAGCTGCTGTGGGCAAAGCCCTGCAGACATCTTGCTGTTAGTAGAAAAAAGGAGCTCTACAGAGTCCCAATGAACTAGATAAAATTGGAGGTTATGCAGAAACCCTGCACTAATTGAAACAGTCTGCTGTGTTCATTGAGCTGAGCAGTGTTGCACAAACTATTCTGTATGATAATGTGGTTATTAACTCTAATGTGGGTAGAATTCTCTTTCAAGAAGGTCTCTTAGCTCAAAAACATGTCAACTTAGTTAGCCATTCAGCTGTAATTGAGATTGATATCTCCCTCTCATTCTATCTAGTGACATTACATGGATGTCCATGTCTATAGTTTTCCTCTTGTCTGTGTTGCACTGAGATGCACAATATAGGTGATTTCATAGCAGGCCTTCTCAAAAAAAACGGTTTCATTCTACACATGAATGCCACAGTTTTAAAGAGATAATTAGCTGGGAAGCACAACACTAGAGATAAGATGTAGCAGTGTGAAGGTCAAATGCCTCAAAATGAATACTATGCAGATATACAAGGTTATATAACAACCAATATTGAAGTCTTACTAACGACTAGAGAACCTGAAGACGTGTGTGTGTGTGTGTGCGTGTGTGTGTGTGTGTGTGTGTGTGTGCGTGCATGCGGGTGTGTGTGTCTGTGTTCAAACCCTCTATGGAATTAGACACAGTCTGCTATTGCATTTTCAATGCTGGCACTGTGTAAACATGTTTCTATCTGTAGCTATGTGTTCATTTGTCAATATTATCTGTGAATATTCAAGCTTGCACTACCTAAACATGTTCTGTCTATAACTTTGTGTTGCACTGAAAACTTAATATCTGATCTTTATGGTTTTCTCTCTCTCCCATTAATACCATCTAACTGCAACACTGCTATTTATTTCTTTCATATTACCATCCAAACACAGTCTACACAAAATTTATTTTATTATTACACCTGCACTGATCCTGCACTTTTTTCTATTGAATCCCAGCTGCCATTCTTTGGACAATTTCTCAGGTTGTTTAAGTCTTCCCCCATTCTTTCTATGCCTCTGGCATGTCTACCCTATTGCATACCTTTGTATCGTTTGCAAAGAGGCATACCTTCCACTCCAGTCCCTCTGCAATGTCCCCAAAAAAGACATTGAAGAGGACTGGCTTCAACACTGACACCTGCAGCACCCTACTTGTCACCTCATCCTCTCCAGAGAACTCCCTGTTTACTACAACCCTCTGACTCCTGCCATTTAGCCGGTTCTCCACCCACAGAACTATTTTAGGCTCTGCCCCTAGGCTGCACAGTTTTTTAATCAGCATTCTATGGGGGACAGTGTTGAAAGCCTTTCTGAAGTCCAGATAGGCCACATCCACTGCACCTCCCTGGTCCACTAACTTAGTTACCCAGTAATGCTGTAGATTGGTACAATGAGTTAGTGCAAAACACAGTGCTTATCTTAAATACATTAAATGTTAGGGTTAGATATATAAGTAAATGAATGCCATATAAGGCAGTGTGTGTGTGTGTGTGTGTGTGTGTGGCAATGTTCCATGAGTGTAGACAGTGCACTGCTATGTTATACTGGAATATAAATGCATATATGTGTATATGTATTAATCAGCAAGTGTGTATCACAACAATTAGAAAGTGCAGTTAGGTGGCTTAGTGGTTAGTGCAAAAATTGCTAGTCTACATTCCCCCACTATCTAGATCAGTTTCAGCCTTATGCATTGCTGATTCAAATGAGGTGTCTAATGGCAGCCCCCTCCACCCTCCGACGTCCAGCGGAACCTGAAAAGAAGAATACAGTCCCTCAATGTCTTTTTTTAATCTGTAAAGAAAGGTCCCTTGCTAATGAAACCCCCCACCCCAGCCCAACTTCCCACTAAGCACCCACCACCCCACATTCCCCAGATTCCCTCACACATCCCCATTCACCAGAACAGATCTCAGTGTGAAGATCTACTGTCCCATGGAAGACATGTCATGCTGCTGGAGCCGGTGACTGTGATATGAGAAATAAAGGTAAGTGCAGTTGAAAACCCATTTGAAATACCTTGAACTGCGCACCTTGTTCTCATAAAAGATCACCAGGTCAACAGCAAGACGTCTCTTCGATGGGAGAGTGGATCTTCACACTGGGACCTGTTCAAGTGAGTGAGGGTGTGTGGGGAGGTCTGGGGGTGGAGTTGGTGGTGGGTGCTCAGTCGGAGGTCAGGCTGGGGGGTGGGAGTCACATCACCATCCAGTCTGCCCTATTAATCCCTATCTAGTGTGAGACCCCATTCTCAAACTGAACTCTGGAGCTCCCCCTGCCCCCAGGTAACCCTTGTGTTTATCCCACTTCTTCTTAAATTCTGTGACAGTTTTAGCCCCTACCATCCACTCTGGTAGGCTATTTCAGGTGTCCTCCACCCTCTCCATGAACAAATATTTTCTATTTCCCCTGAGCCTTCCCCCCTCTAACTTCATTGTGTGCCACTTTGACTTTGAGCTTCTCTTACTTTGGAAGATGCTTGCTTCTTGTACTCTGTTTATACCAGTGATGTATCTGTATGTCTCAATCATGTCTCCCCTTCCCTCCTTTCCTTAAGGGAACACATACCTAACTCCTTTAGTCTTTCCTTATAGGTCTTATCTCACAGGCTCTGCACCAGTTTAGGTGCCCTTTACTGCACTGCCTCCACCCTCTTTGTTCTTTCTCAGATGGGGCCTCCAGAATTGGACCCAGTTCTCCAGGGGAGGTCTCTCATGAGTGTCTTATACAGAGGGAAGATGACATCCCTCTTTCTACTGGTTAAACACCTTCCTATTCATCCAAGCATCAGACTAGCCTTTCCAGCCATCTTATCCCACTGCCTCATTTCTCTTAGATCACCTGGTATGTTGTGGTTGTGTGGGGTGTGCAGGTGTGTGTGTGTGGGGGGTTGTGGTGTGGTGTATGTACACACATATGTGTGGGTGGAGCGTGGCATGGGGCAGTTGTTATGTGGCTAGAACACTTAGTTTTCACATATAGTGTGCATTTATTTCCTTCTATTAGTTGTCAGTGGATGGATTTCACACTGTCACATTTTAACTGCTCATATTAAGATGCATATCTCATTTACTTGGGGTTCATTAAAGGTGTAATTCCTTTGGGTTTTCATTTAGATTGCTTAGACTGATTCTGTGCATGTTTGTTATACACAGACTCTGTGTTGAAATCTGCATTTATCAGGCTCATGGTCTCGTTTTCTTGGGGGTCCTTGACAAGTATTTTTTTTTTTTTTTTTGCACTTACACTTACAAGTGATACTTTCATGCATCATGTTTATATGTGTAGGTTAATTTGAGGCTTGCTTTCAACTTGCAGTTATACCTAATTTCAGGATTTTGTCTCTCATTATCTGTCCTTTAATATACCAGGACAATTGGAATGTAAGTTGTAAGCTCATCTTACATGTATTAGAGAGAATGCCACTCCTAGGTTTTTTTTATCACTAGAATGCTTTCTTGGCATACTGAGACATTTTAAAATTTATGTGACAAGAACTCTCTGGCTGTGAAATTCTTGATAACCTTTCCCTTCTGAGGCTCCTCAGTTAAAGGCATACTGGTGTTAATTAGCTTCTCTGACGTAATCTTCTATTATGTTTTAAATGTATATGTTAAACCAATGAGAATTATTTCTGCTTTTTCTATATAATCTGGTGTTAATAATATGTGATATTTGAAAAAACTGCCACAAAGCTTCTGAAGAAGGACCTGGTTGGTTCGAAAGCTAAAGCACTTTGTTCTTTTCTGTAACATCCATGTTGGTCCAATAAAAGGTATCAAATCATTTGTTTCTGGATCTGTTTTTAAAGGACCAATACGGCACCTACAACATTTTTTTGCATCATTTCTCTTAGGTCCTTTGAGATGATAACTCCCAAGTCCCTTTTCTGCTTTGTGACTGCCAATACTTCCCCACCTAGTCTGTACTTTGCCCCAGGGTTCTTGCACCCTATGTGCATGATCCTGCACTTCTTTGCATCGAATCCCAGCTGCCATTCTTCAGATTATTTCTACAGTTTATAAGGTTTTCCCTCATCTTTCAAAACCCTCTGGCATGCCCACCCTATTGTATACCTTTGTATTGACTTCAAAAATATACATCTTTCCCTTCAGTCCCTCTGCAATGTCCCCTATAAAGACATTGAAGGGGACTGGCTCCAACTCTGTCCCCTGCAGCACCTTGCTTATCATCTCTCCGTCTCCCAAGTACTCCCTGTTTACCACAATCCTCTGACTCCTGCCATTCAGCCAATTCTCCATTCACAGAACTCTTTTAGGATCCATCCCCAGGCTGCGCAGTTTGTTACTCAGCCTTCTATGGGGGATGGTGTCAAAAGACTTTCTGAAGTCCAGATAGGCCACATCCACCACAACTCCCTGGTCCACTACCTTAGTTACCCAGTCATGCCATAGATTAGCACAATGAGTTAGTACAAAACACAGTGCTTATCCTAAATATAGTAAAAGTTAGAGTTAGATTTATATGTAAATAAATGCCATATAAGGCAATGTATGTGTGTTTGTGTGTGTATGTGTGTGTGGGGGGCAATGCTCTGCATGTGTAGACAGTGCACTACTATGCTATACTGGAACATATTTGCATATATGTGTATGTGTATTAGTCAATGTGTGTGTATCACAACAATTAAAAAGTGCAGTTAGAGGGCTCAGAGGTTAGTGCAAAAATTGCAAGTCTATATTCCCCCACTATCTAGATACATTTTAGCCTTAGGCATGTAATTGTTGATTTAAATGAGGTGTATAGTGACAACCTCAACCCTCCAATGTACCTCAGAGCCTGAAAAGAAGAAAAGGATCCCTCAGTGGCTTTTTTTTTAATCTGTAAAAATGTGTGTATAAAGTGCACTGCTATGTTGCACTGGAATATATATGCATATATGTGTACAGTATATGTATTAGTCCATGTGTGTGTATCATAACAATTAGAAAGTGCTGTTAGGTGGCTCAGTGGTTAGTGTAAACATTGTTAGTTTACACATTTTTCACTCCCCACAATACCAGTACATTGAAGTCATATTGGCTCTTGCTATAGTTTGTTTTAATTGCATGTTAGGTTTTGGAGTCTAAATAGTCCAGGTCATGATATTACTGTAGGTGCAAACATATTTTGGTGTCTAAAAGCAGTTTGGATTATGGATTACTTATGCAGAACCCATTCAGTTTTATAGTAAATATATATGAAAGAATATTTTTTTTTCCAAAAGACCAATGTCAGTCAAAGCATTTCAGATAGAAACAATATAAACCTGCATTATTTTTCAATGTATGCATTTTGCTGTCAATCAGCATTGATTCTCATGTTAAAAAAATCTGTGTTAAATATACTCATGTGTTGGTGAAATTCAGAAGAAGCTGTTTGATGTTCTACTTTAATTTTCATTGGAGGAATTATTCATTACATTATTTATAATGAAAAGCTCACTCATATAGTCCATGTTCTAGCTTAGTGTGTATAAATGCATTTTTGTAATCTATCCAACACATAGTATCTTCATCAGTTTAAATTATCAAGGATCAACAGTAACAATATTGTATTCAGTTAGCCTTCCTATTCAAAAAAGGGGGTCACCTTCTGTACACAGAATGTGTGGACACATTTTAAAATTAGACTCCCATTATACACTTTACTTGATTCAGAAAGGAATTGTAGGTGGGTGAAGAATACTGATATACTTGATTGAAATATATATATATATATGTATATATATATATATATATATATATATATATATATATATATATATATATATATATAATTGCAAATTAAGAACATTAAACACTTCAACAACATTTTACTAAAACTCATTTATTCACCACTCAATCTGCTTATTTTTTCTTGTACCAAAGTGGGTGAATAGCAGGCAGAGCACTATAAACAGCTGATCAGGCTTCATTATTCTACATCCAGAAACAGAACAATCTATTTCTTCTGGATTTATTTACTATTGATTTGCCGTGGCTCACTTTACAGAATCTACTGTACTATGGTGCAATACTATTTACTGCCCTATTGAATTAGAGCATCATCTTCATGTCCAGTTACAGCACTATGCTCCCTGCAATATTAGCGATCAGCTTATTTTAGCACTTTTGTCAGTTAAGTTAATATAGTGAAAAAAACCTGCATGCTAATATTTCATGCTATACAGTATTTACCACTGTATGAGGCAGATGTTTTTTAATTTTGGAAGATAGACAAACCTTACAATATCGTATCAGTTTAGTATTCATTTTAGAAACAAACTTTTCTTTATGCTTTAAACGTATTCAAGTGGCAGTGTATTCATTTAGCAGTTTATACTGACTAATACATGCTGCAGAAAACATTAAAAGATCTATTGTGGAGCACTCGGGGTCTATAGTAGAACTCCTGCAATTTCCCTGCAATTTTTGCAAAAATCTCCTCAATTTTGAGTAACATTTTCTGCAATTTTCCAGTGACCCTGCTCATGTGTTTGTCAATGGTGAGGCAGGAATCAATAGTTACACCCAAGAATGTAAATTAATTTACCACTTTGAGTTGGTGCCATCCAAGATATAGATATTGAGGTCCTGAGAATAACATTTGATTTTAGGAGCTGAACATAGATGCAATGGTGTTGCCTGCATAAAGCAGAATTTTAGCAGATGTGCATCTTTTAGGTAGGTTGTTAATGAAGATTGGAAATAAGAGGGATCCCAAGAAGGATCCATGTGGAACACTATGTGTGATGCTATTAGCCATAGTGGTAACTTTGCATAACTTGACTGCTTGAAACCTATTTCATGGTGATCATACAAAAGTTTATCATTACTGAGGAATACCTCAAGGTATACCTCGGTGGTACTGAGGCAGAATCACATTACAGTCAATGCAAATTGAACTTAAGTGCCTCAGTGTTACCTCAAGGTATACCTCAGTACTGATAAACTTTTGTATGATCACCACTGTAGGTAACTCATGAACCGTTGTGTTGATCAGGGGCCCAGGCCCATGTTGTCTAGTTTTTGTAAGAACAGACTGTGGTCTGCAAGATCTAAAGCTTTGGTCAGGTCCATGAACACAACACCAGTCATTACTCCTTTGTCCATTGCTTGGTGCATTGATGTCCATGAAACCAACTAGTGCAGGGCAGCTTCCATGGCCTTTTCTTAAACCATGTTTCTCATCACAGATAAGCTTGTACTAGAGATGGGTGGCATCTGCAAATTCCAAATTCATGGGCATGTCATGAAATTTCACAAATGTTGCAAAATTTTCTGAAATTCTGATTTTGGCACAATCCAAATCTTCTGAATGTGTTTGCCAATTTTTTTGTCCATTCCACAAACTGTTTTGGTTGAATTGTGGAATAATACTCAAGAACTTGCAAAATTGCAAAATGGGAAATTTCATTCTGCAGTTTAATACATCAATACACAATACATGTGATTATCCATGGTTCAGTGATCTGTTTGGTGGAATTTCCTTCCACAGGCTGAAACATTAATTGGCAATTCATACATTCATTCTGCAATCTAGTGACTCACTGAACTCTGGAATGAATACATGCATTTCAGATTAATGTGTTAAAAGAGATAGGACATGATTTTATGTGTTTTATTTTTTTTTCAATTGTTTAACCAGGAGTGGCACACTAAGCTGAAAGCTTGTTTACAGGTGTGACCTGGGAGCACAGGGAAGTTAAGTGACTTGCTTAGGGTCACACAGTATATACAAATGGAATTCAAACCCATTATTGCTAAGTTAACAAGAATAAACACTGACTTTAGTTTGATTTTTTTGTCTCCATTGTCTGATATAAATGGTTGATTTCACTCAGTTTTTTATTCAACATACTTCCCTGTCAACTCATTGACACAAACGGCTTCACCATCTGTTTTTTGTTCAATCGAGAGCCAGCGCATGCCAAGATATGAAACGTTCATGTCACTGACTCCTGATTCAGCGTGAAGCCTGGTATGGAAAAGGAAGTACTGTATTCAACTGCCTTTTTATACCCTACATTTAAAATTCAACTGCTGATAAAGTCTTATAGTTTTAGTGTAATTCAAAATGTATAAGATTGCCAGTAAGTTAATGTGAGTTCATTAAATGATAACACTGCAGTGTTGTTTTCTTCACTTGTTTATTATGTTATGTAGCTGCTCTTGTGACTGAATCTGGTATCGCCAAAAAATGTCAGTGGAATAATAGCAATCTCACAAGTCATGACTGATAAATTATACCACAGTCTGATTTATGAAAATGTTCCTAATTCAGCATTCATTTCCAGAATTACGTTTATATCTTTAGTGTATCTTGTAATGGGTTTGTGCAT
Source organism: Neoceratodus forsteri (assembly GCA_016271365.2). NCBI lineage: Eukaryota > Metazoa > Chordata > Ceratodontiformes > Ceratodontidae > Neoceratodus > Neoceratodus forsteri. Next base: position 580,120,007 of record CM057456.1, read on the forward strand.
CTGGTGTGATTATTATGTTGCCAGCTTCATTAAGAAAAACGGTAACTTTGAACTTGTTTATACTTATGACAGTGATGCCATCTGGTTATTTAATTAAATAGTCACAATTTTAGGTGAATTTTAGTTCAGATCTCAGTAACATTATTTTCAGATTCATTCTAAGATTAGGTGATCAGTCTATTCCATGATTTATTTTATTCAGTTCAGTGGTCAGGTAGGTGGTGTAGTTGACTAGCAATGTACAAAAAAAACAAACCTCAATGATAGAGAGTGAACTGAGTTCATAACTTGAAAATCTTTCTATAACATATTAAGTATTAATTTAATTTTTTTCTGTAATTTCCTCTGTTTGAAACAAGTATCTGGGAAAGTGTGGGGTTTAGTGTAAGTGAGTGAGAGTATGTCAAAAATAAAAAAGTCACAACTGAAATGAAAAACAACACTGGCATAAAATGAAATATGTTAACTATTTTTTTTTTTAATGAATCTGACTCTTGCATCTGAAAAACATTTCTACAAGTACCATTCACTTGCTGCTGTCAAGTTTTCAGAGTTCTGTGCAGTCTCTGCCTGCATTTCCTCTTCAGTCTCATATTTGCAATTCAACATACATTTCATAAACATTGTTATTCAAATATATAACTCAGCTTGCCAGTAAGCAAATTTGAGTTCAATAAATGTGAACACTGCAGTGTATTTTTTCTTTACTTATGTTATCATATTATGTAACTACCCTCATGAATGAATTAGGTCACTGAAATATGTCAGTGGAATAGTGGCAGCCTCACAAGTCAAGACTGATGAATTATATTACACTCTGAATTATGAAAATGTTCCTAATTAAGTACTGATTTCCTGAATTACATTTGTATCTATAGTATATATTCTAATGGGTTTTTTGTCCTGGTGTAATTATTATCTTGCCAACATCATTTAGAAAATCAGTAACTCTAAACTTGTTTTTTTCCCCCTTTGGTAATCATGTAAGACCCAATAGGCACAGGTGTTTGTTTTCATGGGCAATTCCAGAGCATGGGGGTGGGTAAGTGACATGGTCAGAGTCACACAGTATGCAAATGGAGGATTTAGAAATTAAACCCAGGTCTGCTGGATGTACCAAGCTTATTTGCAGCGTATTACTCTTTTTTTTTAATATTGTGATTATTAGTTTCATATGAGAAAGACAGAACAAATACAAATACATATTGTATGTACATCTTTACGGATTCAAAGACTTGGCATATTGACAATGTCATATTGGTGAAATATACGATATAATAGTTACTTAATATACTTACAATTGCTCTCAACTCTCTTTGCCCACTTCTAAGGTTCTACTATAGATAGCTTCTATTTTTTTGTATGGTATTTCTTCCAGAGCTCCCAGCTGCAAGCCTGCCATCAGCTGTCACCCTAGCACCAACCCTCGAAAGTCAGACCCCCCTCCCTTGTGCACCCATGACTTACCCACTTACCCTTCGTGGTAGGGTGGTGGGGAGTGACTCGACCCACCCCAACAGATCAATGCCGGGGAGGTGCCATCTTGGGTGTGGCACTGCGGGCACAACTTCCTTCTTCTGGGGCTATTTTCTGCTTTACTCCCTTGTGTGTGGAGGTGAGGCATGCAACGACACCTGCGGTTAGAGTGCACATTCTTCTGCACGTGCTGTCTCCAAGCATCACCCGCATCTCTTCCCCTTAGCTGCAGTGTTGGTGTGCTGCCCCCCAGCAGCTGCTAGGGGCCAGTGGAGCACCGACAACTGAAACCCCTCCACCCCGGAGAAGGAGAGTAGTCCCGTGGATGCTCAATCCTTCTCCTCCCTGCTGACCCCTGAAGGCCCGTGCTCATTCCAGATCATGGATCACTGGCATGGATTGAGGCAAGGCGTCCAGTGCCTCAGCCCTCAATGCCACTGGGCCGGCATTAGATCCTAAGTTTTAATACAAAATATTAACACACTCAGTAGGTCTGAGAATTGACTTATTTTGTATGCAGATCATTCTATATTTATGATATTCTACAGCACAATGAATTTCATTTATTTCCTTGTGTAAGTTGTCTGTCCACCAAGCCTTGTGGTAGGAAAGACAGAGAAAGTTGAAGAAAAAAAATAATAATAACAGAAAAGAGATAGACAGCTCAGAAAGTATATCACAGAAGAGTATAGAAACATAAGTGAAAGTGAGAGGTCCCCCCTTATGGTACAAAGTCTGAGTAGTGCGCCATCTGGTATATCATCCACTTCCTCCAAGCTGATTCAAAGCAGAGAAGTTTATCTATATAGGTGTTGGTCATGTGCTCCATATTATAGATATCCACCATTATAGACCCCCAACCTTCTAGTGTTGGTAATGTAGGAGTGTGCCAAAGCCAAGTGATAGTTTTATATTTTTTGCTGCAATCGCAGGTATAAGTAATAAACAGAGGCAATTATGCTCCAGTACAGATCCTTCTGGTGGAATTGCTAATAGTAGTAAAGAGGGAATAACCAGTCCTGGGCAATCAGCAATGGCCTGAAACTCCTGTATTATTTCTGACAGAAGGGTTGCATATTTGGGTATCTCCAGAAAATATACTATATGTTGTGTTTGCAGGGAGTTGATTGCAATGTCTCCAACACTCAGCCATTCTCTCTCCTGCATACTTGGCCATTATATCCAGTGGTTTTAAAAATCAGGAAGGCATTTTCAGGAGAATTCTCTCCAATAGGTAGAGGAGTTAAGATAATAGGTTTTGATGGCATATTTATTCCATTCCATTATTATGTGTGCAGATTTTAGTTCTGTGTTCCATCTATGCAAGATGGACATTGTGGCATCTGTGGAAGCCTCCTGGATTGCTTTATACACATGCCCTATTATGTGGTCATCGGTATTGCCTTGTAGATAGAAAATTAGAAGTTGGATGAGTGAAGGGAGATTGGCTAGGAGGCTACAGTATGCTATCGGTTGGTCTCTAATATATGCTTTTATCTGAAGGTATTGGTAGTGTTTGCTTGACTAAGATGGAATGTAGATTGCAGATTGGCAAAAGGGAGGGTTCACTGTGTGTCTAATATTTGAAAAAAGAAACAAAGGCCATCACTGAGCGATAGGACACAGAAGGTGGTGGTGAACAGAGTTCAGTCTGAAGAGAGGGGTGACCAGTGTGGTGCTTGCACCAGTTCTCTTTTCTGTCTTCATAAGCAACATTTCAGAGGGGCTGGAAGGTAAGGTGCATCTCTTTGCAGATGACACAAAGATCTGCAACAGGGTTGACACTCCAGGAGGGGTAGTGAAAATGAGAAGGGCCCTAACCGAGCTTGAGGAGTAGTCAAGGGTGTGGTAGCTAAGATTTAATGCAAAGAAGTACAAGATCATGCACTTGGGGCACAGAAATGTGGGGGAGGAGTACATGATGGGGGGAGGTACTGATGGCCACCAAACAGGAAAGGGACCTGGGGGTAATCATATCTGATGATCTAAAGGTTACCAAACAATGTGAGAAGGTTTTGAGGACAGCCAGTGGAATGCTTGAGTGCATAGGGGGAGTTATCTTTTACTGAAAGAAGGAGATGATGATGCCAATGTATAGAACATTGGCGAGACCTTATCTAGAGTACTATGTCCAGTTCTGGAGGCTGCATCTCCAGAAGGATAATAGATAGAGTAGAAGTAGTTCAGAGAAGGATGACATAAATGGTGCAGGGACTGCACCAAAAGTCATATGAAGGGAGACTGGAGGATCTCAGTATGAATTCCCTGTAGGAGAGGAGAGAGAAGGGGGATACGATGATATGATAGAAAATTTCAAATACTTTAGTACTGCACATAAGATGCAAGAGAGTAGCATCATTGAAGAAAAAAAAAAGATGTTCAAGAACAAGGGACCATGATATGAAAATAGAGGGGGTAGACTTAGGGGTAATGTGAGAAAGTATTTTTTTCACAGAAAGGGTGGTGGATCCATGAAACAGCCTCCCAGCAGAGGTTGTAGGGGCAAATGTGGTAGGAAAATTCAAAAACACATGGGACAGGCATAAACAAGCGATAGGAAAGAGAGGGTAAGTTGCACATCATTTATGATCTGCGGTATAAGAAACAGGTAGGAAAAATGGGCAGACTAGATGGGATAATTGGTTCTTATCTGCCATCAAATTCTATGTTTCTATGTTGCTAGGCCCAATCTAGCCCAGTTTTGAAGTGTTCCATCCATTTGATTCAGCCTGTACTCTGCATCATGAGCCAGAGCCTGAAGATAAAAGTGTTGTGTAGAAGGAAAGTACATTTTAGTGATTCATATCCATTGACTTATGATGATTGCTGTTTATTGATAGAATTTAGCTAGGGTGAAGCATAATGGGGGGTTGCCAAATAAGTATGGGTCATAATTAAGTAAATCATTCAGTGTAATCTCAATTTGTTTCCAGTAGGGATAGAAAGAGGTGGTGACCCTAATGCAAATAGTACGTAGGTGTGCAGCAAAGGCATATTTTTAAGGTTTGGAAGACTGACACTGTGCCTATGTCATGGGAGCTGTAAGACTGAGAGTCTAATCCAGTGGGCTTTCCCATTCCATATAAAACATGAGATAAGCTTGTTCCAGGCTCTAAAGTAGAATTGGTCAGGCATTAATGGTAGGGTTTGCAGATAATATATGTAGAAGGATGTTATGGTGAATGGTTTCAATTCACTGAAAAAAGTCCAAGAGGAGAGGAAACCATTTAAAGAGGTCTTCTGTAATTTATTGATTCAAGGGTTCATAGCTGAAGAGCTCAAGGTGGTCCAAATTACACATAATTGTAATTCCCAAGTATCTAAATGCTGATTTATGCCATTTGAATGTGAAAAGGCCTTTGAGTCGAGTAGAAGGGAAGTAGTTATAAAAAAGAACCTCCATTTTAGAGGTATTAAGTTGGTAGCCCAATAAATTTCCAAATGTACAAAAGAGCTGACATAATCTAGGAACTGATTCTTCAGGGAAGTTCCTGTTAGAAACAGGTCATTAGCAAATAAGGAGAGATTATACAGTATTTTCTTCCCCCTATAGATATCCCCAGTATCTCTTGGGTCTGTCGGATATGAAGGTCTAATGGCTCTAAATAAAGTGAAAAGAAGGGGAGATAGGGGACAGTCTTGCCTGGGTCTCTGCTTTAATGGAAAGGGTTCTGGAAAGGAGCCATTGAGCCAAACATATTCTTGAGATGTAGAGTATATATTTTGGAGAGTTGAAATTAATTTGCCTGGGAGTCTGAATGCAGAGAGAGTGGCCCACAAAAATGGCCAGGACAGTTAGTTGAATGCCTTCTTGGCATCAAGACTTAATAATGCTAATGAAATGTTGTGGGTAACTGCATAATCTAATAATAGGAAGATCCTTCTCATACTGTCATGAGCTTGGTGGTTCCACACAAATCTCACTTGGTTGGGGTCAATTAAGGTGGGTAGAAGATTTTTGAGGCTATGAGCTAGGATGATCATGAACATTTTATAGTCATAGTTCAAGGGGGAAATAGGCCTGTATGAAAGGGTGTACCTGGCATCATTATTAAGTTTGGGTACAGCCAAAATTATGGTATGGTGCCATGTTGAAGGGGGAGAATCTCCTCTTTGTACTGTGTGGTATACAGAGAGAAGAAGCAGTACAAGAGAGGGCCAAAACATTTTAAGAAATTCAGCAGGATAGCCATCTAGTCCTGGGGATTTTCAGGGTTTTTAATCTTGTATGACCCAGAGGATTTCCTTGGCCTAAATAGGTGCTATTAGCCTCTGGGTAGCAGCATCTGCCAATTTTGGAATGGGGAGGGATTTTAAATAATCTTGTATTCACTTTGAGGATGCCTCAGAATCTGCTGTGTATAGTTTTTAATAGGATTTGGCTAAGGTGGCCCGGATAGCCAAGGGATGAGTAATTAGGATACCCATAGCATTATCAAACATCTGGGAAAACATGCCCAAGTTTTTTGTGCCCATAGTGCCTTTGCAAGGTTTTGGGCTCCTCTAGCTCCCCTCTCATAATGATAGTGTTTAAGGTAGAGGAGAGATTGCTCTACTTTAGATTCAAGGAGTTTCTGTATGTTCTATTTAACTTGTTTTAATTGCAAGGTAATTGATCTATCTCCCTGCAAGTAAAAAGATTGTAAGGTTGTGAGTTGATGTTGGAGCTCATTTAATTTCTCCTCCCTCTTGCATTTCTTACACAATGAATATGCAATAAATTCCCATCATAGCACCATCTTCACTGTATCTCATAGAATAGAAGGTGGTATGGAGTGGTTTGAATTATCGCTTATGATCTGTGGTAATTTTTCCTATGTGATTTGCATGAATTTGGGGCCTTTTAACAGGGCTAAATTAAGCTGCCATGGAGCCCAGGGGCAGGCCTTGCCTAAATTGATTTTAGTAAGTACTGGGGCATGGTCAGAAAGGAGGATCAGACCATGGCTGATGTCCTGTATTGAATCCTGATGGTTCAAGTTCCACGGGGTGCAAATAATAAATCATAGACAGTTGTTTTCAACAATCTATAGTTCTTTTTATTTTTCAGTTGAAATTCATGCAGCTATGATCCTCAACATTTTGCCTATAAATAATAGGCTTCTTCAGGAGAATGCCTTGTAGCCCATTAATTAACATACATTTTGTTTATTGTCCTGTCCATAAAATCATGATAAATAATAATTAAAATATACCAGAGTAATGTGTCACTTATTTTTGGCAAGTGTTTAGCAAGTACTTGTACAAATTCTGTTCAGTTTTTTTCTCTAAGAGAAACCTACAAACAAGTACTGAAAAAATATACTAAATGTACATTTTTTCATCCATTACATCCATTTGTAGTTTTCAAATGAATTAATGACTAATTATTTATTTGCCAGTAATACCACCATTTTCTCAGCTATATAGTGGCAGTATATTTCCTCATACCTGAATGTCCCAACACTCAGTTGCAGCATTAATAAGAATCTCCTATATATATTATTTCATTTTTTTACTCAAATTATTTATATTTAATATTTCCCAACATCAATTCATAACTGGTGATCCATTCTAATATATTGAAATACTACACCATAAGTACCCAACTTCATGAGCCACAACGGTATCAAAAGTTATTGCCACTGAAATTATTTAAAATGAGTTTCTGTACTTTATTTTTATCAAAACAGAGTGCACGCTGTAAGATACCATGTTTCTTTTTTTCCTTTTTTGTCTGTTTTTCCCAGGGCCCTAAGACCTCCAATGCTCTGTGGGTTAAATATAAATTGTCACATTTATATCTTCCCTTTTAATAAAGTATGTACCACTTTGTGCTCTCCGAGTCCATTTTTATTTAAACTTCACTCGGGCAACATTGGTTCACTTCACCCTCTCATTCATTTATTCCCCTCGTTTAAGTGTATCTTACACATTGCATCTAAATATCCTCTCTAACTGCAGAGTGCACTAAAACTTTTAAACAGTCAGTTAAACTTCATGAAAAATTTCATATGGCTTTCATAATTAACCCACATTTTTCTAGCTCAATGTGCCTCTTGCACGTATTACATAGATGCAGTGTATGGCGATTCTGCTCCTGAATGCCCACGGCGATCAGCTTGCTCAACCTGATAAAAATACCTTTCATTCAGCTTCCTTTGCTGTCAGTATTCCATCTAGCCCAAACAGTTCACTCCATACCTCATCTCCTGTTTTCTACTTCTCTAAGTCACCAGCTGATTTTCCTTCGGTTGTATTCATCTATGCTAATTTTTTCTCATTATTTACCTGTATTTGTTTGATCAGCATAACCACCATATATTCTCTGCTTGCTTAACTGTTAACTTTTTTGCTATCTAGAATTTTTCTCATTATTACTTTCCAAACTTGTCTGGTATCTTATGCCATCTGTAAATAGATTGTTTTAGTGACTTACCAGTTTGGAACTTGCTCTGCTGTTTTACTTATTGAGTCAGATGCCAGTTTGAAATGATCCTCGATTTTTAAACTTTTATTTCCTCCTCCCATTTTTGTTTACATCATTGATCCCGGCTACAGTTATGTTCAGTTCATTGTTACCTATCTCTGGAGTGACTAGCGTGCATGTCTATATCACTTTTAAAGTTATACATATATTTCCTCCTGTGTCCAAATACTTACATTTTCCCTTTGAAGGTTCTTTTAAAATGTGTGGCCAAACATTGTGACATACCCATAATGTGTCTATCTCATATTTGGCTTAAAATGGGATAAAAAAAACTATCAGTGACCCTGGGTGTGTAGTTGTATACTCCTGTTTCTTTAAGCACATTGAATCTAGGTGCTCAGCCATTGTGCATATGTAATCCAACTGGGCAGAGGATCCCATACAAGGAGCCTTAAATGTTAATGCCAGGGCTGAGGAAATGAAATGATGCTGCTCATCAACAAATCCAAGATGCATTAAGGTAGCGCTGAGATATTTTTGCATATGGGTCATTCTGTGTTGTGAGGAACCCATTGTGTCCAGGGTGGGTGACAGGGTAGTGTTAAGATCACCTCTCATGATCAGTTGACCCTGGATCATAGGTAATAATTTTTGAAAAAAGCATTGGGCCACCACTTTTTCAGAGCCCAATGGGAAATATATACCGTCCAGAGTGACCTGAATGGTATGTAGTTTCCCAACTGCTATGGCATAACAATTCTCTGGGTCACAGTATTTGTCTTGAAGATCAAAGGGGATATTATGTGGGATTAAAAATGCCACACCCCATCTATGGCCAGATTTATGGTAGGCAGCTATCACCATCGGGTATCCCTGGGCCTGAAACTTATCATGTTCTGATTGTGGCGAATGTGTTTCTTGAAGAAACACAGTGTCTGGCTTGTCTTGCTTTAGTTGCTGCAGTAATTGTGTTCTTTTGATGGGGTTATGCATTCCATTTATATTCCAGGAAACAAATCAGGAGCTGCTAGCCATATTGAAAGAACTGAGGGAAGGTAGGATGTACCAGGAGGTGGGCCTCCACTCTAAGATAAGAAAGAAGAGACAACTAGACAAACAAAACCAGAGGACAGAGAAACAGAAAAGGTTATGAGTGTAGAAGTCAGTTTAAGGTTGTGGAGTACTAAACCTAAACATAGTGGAACACACTTCCGAAAACAAATCATCAGAGTGATGCAAAACTGCCATTTTGAAGCACATGCCAACAGGGCAAACATCTCTAACATTAAGAACATTTTTAAAACCATTAATTCCCACTGTCTCCTAATGAGAATGGGAAAACTAAGAAAGAAAAAAAAATAAACACAAGATACTTCATAGGTAGGGAGAAGCAAAGTTCTCCTATCTGGGGGTAGGTGGAATATCCTGTGGGAGTAAGTCATTGCAGCTGCTGCTGAGGGCCCCCATAGCAGGTGACTGCTATGAAGTATGAGAGGGAGTTAGAGATAATCCAAGTTCCCTTCATCTTCTACTGGGGTAGTCTGGTGCAAACAAGAGGGTCAAAGAGATTACGGCACTATGGACCCAAAACTCATCCCTGTAAATTAGTCAAATTGATGTTGGAGGCAGAAATATGGTAATGTTGCAATGATAAACAAAAAAGAATTTAAAATGTGCTGAAGTACATTGATCTTGCGTAAGTAATAGTTCATATGATTTTAGTTCCTGTTGGTTAAACACGAATAGATTATATGATTGTCTCCTAGCATATTCAAGGGGTTTCTGTGTATCCTTGTATACCAGCTAACAGGAAATACATGAACTATTCTTAGTAGTAACAGTACTGGTCCAACAAAGGGAGTAGTAGCAGTCCCAACATGCTATCTTATGATTGGTGGAGCCGGGGTCCAATCCCAAGGTGGCACCTTCCTGACACTACTGTCTGATATCTCCTGAAATTTTTTTTTATCAATTATCAAGGGGCAGTAATTTCCCACATATAACTGTAAAAGCTCACAAAACTGTAAATTCTGTCTCACAATAGGTTTTCATTCTGTGTGCCTCTCCAGATGGTGTGAGCTTGGTTATCCCATTACCGCTATACAGAGAAATACTCTGATATCTCTACTGGGGCATATCTATTCATTGCTTTGTATTTTCCAGGTAGTGGGTTGCAAGTATGTCCTTGGCACACTCATGTCACATACTGAACTCCAACAGACCACAATGCATCCTTCTTTTCAGAATACTTAGGAGGGTAGGGGCCTAACACAGAGCAATGTAAGGTCAAGAGCACTAGTAGTTGAATTATTGCTGGGATTACAGAAGGAGAGGGTCATTCCCTGTGATTGAGTGGCATTAGCAAATGAATGCTCTAGTGAATTTGTGGGGGCCCAGTTTCCATTTTCATGCACAATATCAGATGGTTATGTACTCACATACCCCTGGTTTACTCATATCAGAAGCAGAACCATAAAATACTACCCTGCATCATCCCCCTCAGAGTAATGAAAGAAGTGGGAAAGGAACCTGGCAGTATCTGGAGCTCCAGGTAACCTTCATTAATTGAAACCAGGGTGACAGCATAAAAGGCTACCACGCTGTGGTTGCTACCTCTTGCCATTCTTGGTGTTATCTTAATTGAACACAGGAGGGCAGCAAAACCTCTCGTGACTGAGAAAACATATCGTTTTCTAGGTACCTTTCAAGGAGGAGCCCTCTCCCTGCAAATTCTCTTATGAACCTCAACAGCAGGAGCAAATTCCTTCTATATTCCTAAGCATGACTCTATCATATCCAGTACAACTTTTAGGAAAGTTAATAAAACCTTTTTTCCCCCACTTCCCTGCTCTGTGACAGGGAATTGTACAAAAGGATATGACTACATTCAGTCCCCTTCTCTTCTAATACCAGATACATTATTTCACTTCTGGGATAGTTGTCCATGAACTGCCTAATTGATGGCTGCATGGGCACACTTTCCATCAGTATGGTTATAACAAGGTAATTAGTAACCTAAAAAGCACTGGCATACTTCAGGCAGGTTTTTTTGGGGTGACTTAGAGCTGCATAAATTAGTGAAGTACATGAGAACATGGCCTAATGATATCGGGGCAGGTCCTGTGGTGCCACCATACATTATGCTTGACCAGGGAAGTGATGTATCAGAGTGCTTTTCTTCAACAGCTGATTTTTATATTAAGTAGGTGTTGTCCAAAGAATTATACAACAGCGGCTCTGCCAGAATACTGAGAGAGAATTCATGTAATTAGGAGGCTGTCTAGGGTGTGAATACAGCCTGACAAATTCTCTAGATGGCTTTAGGTGTAACACTAATAACACCATAAAGACTAAGCCAGGCATGCATTCTTAGTATAGGTGTCCGCAAAGGAGACAGAGTGGTTCAGGAGGATGGTAAATCCCAAAATCTCCCATATTTCTTTCATGGCATGTCTAATCTGGTGGGGGCATTTTCCAGAATTTGAATGCCTTTTGCATAGGTTTGCACAGCCATCCATGCAGGAGCCCCTTTTTCTTAAGTGTGAATATAGAAAAAAAATACAATAGTGATCAGTGCAACGCCTATTGCCAGCAACACTCTGAGCAGGAGTCTGAACTAACCTTTTGGAGCGATAACTTGATTCACTAAAAACACTTAATTTAGCCTTGTGCTTCCTCATGTGGCTGATGGAAAGAAGCATTGGGGTATTGCCTGCTTCAGCTTGTGATTATTGCTTCAATTGAATATCAGTCAATCAATCTTTATTTTACCAGGAGAAATACCATTGAGAGAACTCATTTACAAACTGGCCATGGGTGGGTGAAGCAAAAAGTTACAACTCATACAGGTACAAATAAGGAATTAATAATACATGGAATTAATACATACTGTAGGTAAGAGAACACATAAATATACATTATATATACAATTCAGAAAGGATGATGAGAATACATAAATATACATTATATACATTTCACAAAGGGTGATGAGAAAGTGGGTAGATAAGATAGAGGATCAATGAGTTACGAGAAGAGACTAGGATCATGAAGATGTCAAGTGTATAAGAGATGATGGGGAGAAGGGAAACAAGGAAGGGGGTTTGGGTAAGATAATATTCATGGGGTCTCAAAGTCATACCTGATAGGAGTGTGAGGCAGCTTAGCCTAACCTTTGAGATGTAATAAATGAAAAAAGGTTATGGGGGTCAGATAGAGGAGGGCTAGGGCTTGAGGAAACAGTTGCAAGTGTCTTCCAATAGGTGACAAAGTAACATTTTGAAGGTTACCATATTAACAATTTGCTGTAGTTTTAAGGATTTTTGGATACTGTTCCAGATGGAAGGGAGAGAATAGCTTAAGGAAGAGATACCATACCGAGTTTTGATCCTGGTAATATCGAATGTGATGCAAGAAGATCTTCTAAAGGAATAGGTTCCCATGGAGCAGACTAGAAGTTTTGGACAAGTACTGGGGGAGCTTGCCTGTTATGGCTCTGTAGGCCAATATAGACGCATTTTACAATCTCCTTGTTTTTGGTGATTGCCAGCCAAGTTGAGCATAAGGGAGCAGTGGTGTGTATTGTATGGCTTGTTAGTGATTAATCTAAGGGATATGTGGTATAAGGTGTCCAGTTTGGATTGGGAGGCAGCAGGGCAATGACTGTAAAGAAGATCAGGGTAATTCAGGAGTGGAAGAAAAGTTGTTCGCACTAGTCTTGCTTTAGCCTCTTAGGTGAGAAGGTGCTTGATGCGATAGAAGATACCTAATCTTTGTCTAAGCTTTTTGGCTAGTTCTTCGATGTGTGAAGTGAAGGAGAGCCTACTATCAATCCAGAAACCTAGGTATCTGAATTTGTCTACTGGTTCTAATGGCTCCCGAAGGAGGGTTGTGATTTGATGCCTGACTCCTAAGGAGTGAGTGACTGCTGAATTTGCCTGGGGGAAAGAAAAATAACTTTAGTTTTTTTTTAGCATTAAGCAGCAGTTTGAGGTGTAGACGGTTATGTTGTAGAAGGCAAAATTCTTGTTGCAGATCTGTGCAGCCCAGATCCAGGGAAGGTTTTGTGATATAAAGTACAGTATCGTCCACAAAGAGATGTATATTCACTGATGAGATATTAAGGTCAATGTCATTGATATAGATCACAAATAGTAAGGACATAAGAATAGACCCTATGGAACTCCTCTCATAAGAGTCTTGAGTGGGGAGAGTTCACATTGAGCTTTAACCTGTTTCTGTCTGCCTACTAAGTAAAAGGTAAACCACTTCAGGGAAGTGTCATTTAGGCCAATGTTCCGCAGCATACAGAGGAGGATTTTGTGGTCTACCATGTCGAAAGGTTTACTTAGATCTAAAAATAGAGAACAGACATGGTTCTTAGCATGAAGCACTGTTTGTCAATTGTTGGTTACCTTGGCTAGTGCGGTTATGGTGCTATGTTTGGGTCTGAAGCCAGATTGCAGGGGATTCAGCATACTGAGTGTCTCTAGGTAGTCTCTAATTTGAGAATTAAATATCTTTTCAAGCAGTTTAGAGAGGGTTGGCAAAAGGGACATGGGCCTATAATTATTCATGTCACTTGGGTCACCTGATTTGAAAAGTGGGACGATGTGTGTGCTACTTCCCACTCAAGGGGAAGGACCCCTTCAGCAAGATATTTGTTGAAAAGATGTGTGATAGGGGCAGTTAGCACATGGTATCCAAGCTTCAGGAAATATGGGTTAATTTCATCTGCCCCAGGACTCTTATTTATGTCAAGAGCTAGCAACAGGTCTTTCACCTGTTTAACGGTAATAGGTCTGAAGTTGAAGGAAATCGCATGGGAGGGGGTCTTAATGGGGGGGTGAGGTGTCCAAGTTAGGAAGAGAAGCACGTAATGTGTTTGCAGGGCATGAGTCAAAGGCAAGACCAGCTGTAGCAAAGTGATTATTTAAAAGGTCTAGGATGTCCTTTTTTGTGGGTGATTGTAGTATCACCAGTGGAGATCTTTACAGGAAGGGTAGGAGGAGGGTTGCGGCCTTGTATTTCTCTCAGGGTCTTCCAAAATTTGTTAGGATCTTTATTGGAGGAATTCAAGGCTGTTTGGAAATATTTTGCTTTTTTGACTCTGATTAATTTTGTACAGTGGTTCCTGGATGCTCTAAATGCCAGCCCGTGGGATGGTAATCTAGTTTTACATGCCTTTTTCCAAAGGGCATCTCTCTTGTGTCGGGATGACTTAAGTGAATCGTTGAACCAGGGACATGACTTCTTCCTAGTTCTGATTTTGACTAGTGAGGCATGTTAATGAATAACCTGTAGTAACAGGGTTTTGAACAGAGTGTAAGCTAAGTTCATAGAGGGTGCAAGGTAAAAGTATTGCCACCTGATATTACTTAGGTCTGACAGGAAGTTAACACAATTGAAATTGCGTCAGCTTCTTTTGTAAATGTAGGTGAAGGCAAACATAGGTTTAGGCAAGTTTCTCACACAGCAATGTCACTGTGATTGCTTGTATCATTAAAGAAAACTTCTGTTGGGGTAAAGTTGTGAGGTTTGTTTACAAGGATGAGGTCAAGTAAGGTACTGTTTTCGAGGGGTTTGAAATTTATACGTGTGACCCCCGTAAGTGGCTGGGAAAGACCAAGTATATCACAGAGAGCTTTTGAGTGTGATGAACTTGGAGAAAGCCAGTCCAGGTTCAAGTCACCCATGATGATCAATTCCGTAGTTTGAGGACTGAGTAAAGATTGAAGATGCTGTAGCAATTCAAGTCCCCCTGAGGGTGGCCTATAGCAACTGGAAAAGGTTAATGACTTGGTAGGGAAACTACAGACCTTAATAATGAGGCATTCAAATTCTCTGTGCACAGAGGTGGAATTGATAAGTGAGACTGAGAATTTGTTACACATGTATATTGCAAACCCCACCCCTCAGTCGGTCTGTCAGCCCCGAACACATTATGTGAGGGGATATTTATGACCTGGTCAGAAGTGTGGGATTTTAACCATGTTACAAATATAACTAGAGCATCTGGATCAGTGAGACAGACACAAGCTTGGATAGCATCCAGTTTCCTTAAGAGACTGCAAGCATTGATGTGGAGGAAACTCAAGCCTTATCCTGAGCCAGGTCGGAAGGCACAAAGATGGATGCCTGCAGGCCAAGGTTTAGTTCCACATTCCCTGTGCATAATAATAGTAGGAGTAGAAGTGTTTTGAGAGCACTGAATTGAACTTTAAAGAACAGGGCTCATCCCTGTTTCGATTGGGTAGGGTAGAGGTAGAGTATGATGTTTGCTGGGTAACATACTTGATAAGGGGGAAGAAAACATGAGAGACCACCTGAGCAGACAGGACATATGGGGTATTGGTATAGCTGGCAGGTTTTTGACTTTTTGGAGAGGCCTTATTAACTAAAGGATCAGAGCCAGTAGGGGAGAAGTAGGGCGCAGCAATGCTAGGGTACGTGCGGGTTGTATTTGTCAACTTGACAGTGCAAGAGTCCAGAGCGGGGGGATAAGAATCAACAATGTAATAGTATAGATGAAATAGGGCTTTAGGTTACATATAGTCCAATACATCATGGACATGTGCAATGGAAATTACAGATGGACACTAGGCTGTGGAAGGAAATTCAGGGACGAAAAGGAGGTGAGGCAGCCTGAGGCAGAATAAATATCCTCAAAATAGTAGGAGAAGTAAACAATAGTGAACAAGACACCTTCTAGTAGCCAGAGAGTATAAACTGTGAATGGCAAACTTAAATTGAGTGTTTCTTAAGGATTTAGCCTTGATGTAATAAAATACAATAACTTGCAAAAGGGATGCATGCCACATAATATCTAGCAGAGAAGAAGAAGGGGCAGAGAGTATCAGGAGCAGTGGCTAGTGTGCTCCTATTAGCTCAGAGAGTAATCTTGGCATTGGAGCCAATAACAGAGGGGAAGAAGTAGGGAGGATCTTAGGAATGTTTAATAGAAGCCAGGGGTGGGGGGATTTAAGTTAAAAAACAGTAGAAGATAATCTGCTGAGCTGCAAGGCTAAAGACATTGGAGCAGAAGAAGTAGCCAATTGCAGACAAAGAGCGAGGTAAGGCAGCCAATAGCAGATGTGCCATAGCTGCTGGAGCCAATGGTATTTGTGGGTTAGGATTCCTGAAGTGGCCGTTCCTGGGTTCTCTGTGCTGGTGGGCAGGTGGGTGATGAGAAGCTGCTAGCTGGAGGAGCTCCAAGCAGCAGCCACTGGTCAGCAGCGGAAGCCTGGTCAGGGGCGGTTTCCTGAAAGAGGGAGAGGGATAGGGATTAGCACTAATAATAGTGAGACACCACAGGGCCGGCACTTTACTTAAATGGTGGGAGGGTCAGATAGGCACACAGACAAAGTGAGAAGGAGTGGGTAATAAGCTGTGCAACGGGAACTGAACAAAAGAGAGATAAGGGGGTGGTGACTGGCCTTTGGCACCAAGGGCATCTGGGGTCAGACAGCTAGGGGCTAGAGAGAGAATTTAAAAAAGAAAAAATGTGCAGACAGCAAATGTAAAGTAGGGAGATTAGGATTAGTTAATGGAGATTTTAGGGGAAATAGTAGAGTCTGGGTTAGATAGATGGGGTGGAAAAAAATTAAAAATAGAAGTTAGAAGCAGGCAGCAGTAGTAAAATAGTGAGTTTAAGTTTTAGTTAAGGAGAAAGTCACAATTTCAGAACTAGTTTGCTAGAATTGTGCTGACTAAAATGAAATTTTTAAACAACAGAAAGGACAGTCTTAATGGCAATTTCATTAATATACTTTACGACTGGCTAGCTAAACCAGTGCTGACTAGAATAGCATATTTAGGCAGTTATAAGGTATACAAAATGGCATTTTACATGAAAAATTCAAGTTGAAAAATCCAGTAGAAGGTAATCTGCTGAGCTGCAAGGCTAAAGACAGTGGAGCAGAAGAAGTAGCCAATTGCAGACAGAGAGCGAGGTAAGGCAGCCAATAGTGGGCTGTGCAATAGCTGCTGGAGGCAATGATATTCACGGGTTAGGATTCCCGAAGTGGCCATAACTGGGTTCTCTGTGCTGGCAGGTGAGCAGGTGATGAGAAGTGGCCAGCTGGAGAAGCTCCAAGCCGCAGCAGCTGGTCAGCCATGGATCCCAGTTAGGGGCTTTTTCCTGGGTTCTGTGTACTGGTGGGTGGGCAAGTGATGAGAAGCGGCCGGCCAGAGGAGCTCCAAGACGCAGCCACTGGTCAGCCATGGAATCCAGGTCAGGAGTGGTTTCCTGGGTTCTCTGAGCTAGCGTGCGGACAGGTGATGAGACATGGCCAGCTGAAGGAGCTCCAAGCAGCAGCCACTAGTTGGCCATGGAAGCCCGGTCAAGGGGGGGTTCCTGGGTTCTCTGTGCTGGTGGGCGGACAAGGTGATGAGAAGCAGTCGGCCACAGGAGTTCCAAGTCGCAGCCACTGGTCGGCTGTGGAAACCCAGTCAGGGGTGGTTTCCTGGGTTCTCTGTGCTTGCGGGCAGGTGGGTGATGAGAAGCAGCTGGCTGGAGGAGCTCCATGCTGCAGCCACTGGTCTGCAATTGAAGCCCAGTCAGGGGGCTGTTTCCTGGGTTCTCTGTGCTGGCTGGTGGGTAATGAGAAGCAGCTGGCCGAAGAAGCTCCAAGTCGGAGCCGCTGGTCAGCCATGGAAGCCTGGTCAGGCGAAGTTTCCTGAAAGAGTATATCAGCCAGACAAGCTGCCCAACCACACAGCCAGCAAGTCCGGCACACAGTGGTGCTAGACCTGCCACGTAACTGCCCAGGGAGCCTTAAGATTTAACTTGGCACAACAAATACCTGCCTTTTAATGGGCTGAAGTGTATACTTATGGCACTCTGAAACTCACAGGGGACCCTTTTATAACATATATACATGAAGTCAGCCATCAGTAACCCTCACCACCACCCCCAGCACTGCTTCAGTGCATCAGTTAGATGCAAGTGTGCCTGTGAAAGTTTAGGTGAGATGTCTGTTTAACTGTGAACTGGATTGAAAAATTAGGTGTTGGCTTCCACACAAAGGGTAGGTTCAGGAACTCCCCGAGAGGTCCCTCTAACGTACCTAAGTCCCAACGATACGGGTGAGTCTCTTAGTTGCTAGCTAAGAGAGCACACAGCATCACCATTCACCCATCATTGGGCTAGCAGTATATCCTAGAGGTTAGAATAATAAGCTGTGAATGAGCTTGGTACATCCAGCAGATCTGGGCTTGATTCCCACAACCTCCAGTTGGATACTGTTTGACTCTAAGCAAGTTACTTAACCGCCTGCGAAGATTAGACCCAGCTGCAACATTGGACCAGGTAACATTTTGGAGATGACTTGCTTCTTGTCGGCCTGGATGCCTTTGTGGGAGAGAGAGACTTTGGTTCCTCTCTCACTCAACTCCCATAAAGGTGAGTATTTTTATAGATTATCTGGCACATTCTCCAATCTCTTTATAGGATATCCTGCTTAGCTGTGAAACTCAGGAATCTGACTAGGACAGATTGTGGTCTACAGTATCTGTGGCATTCTTAGGCTTTGGTTGCAGGGAACGATGGGCCCTCTGTGTCTACAGGATATTCAGGGTCCAATTGTAGGAGTTCATGGAGTAGCCCCTCCATGTATGCCACTATGTCCTGGTCTCCACACGCTCTGACAGACCATATATTCCATATTAATTCAGCAGGACCTGTTTTTGAGGTCCTCACATTTGCTATACAGGGCTTGGCATTCCTGCAACGTGTGGACCACGAGTCTGTCCAGCCTGTCAATCCTAGAATCTGCTACTCTGACTTGCGTTTTTAGGCTTTGTTCTTTCACTTCTATTTTTGAATGATCTTCTTTAAACTCGTATTTAAAAGCCCTCACCTCTGAATGGATGTCCTTTAATTTGGCAAAGATTTCCATGTTTGTGGACTGCTGCCTTCTGCCTGGGTTGTAGGCAATGTCCTAGGCTAGTGGTGATGGCAGTTGGCAGGGTGGGAGCACTCTGTCTGGCTTGGGTACATCAATTGCTGTCATTGTCTTCTTTGTTCTGCCCATTTAGTGCTATAAGCTCCATTTAGAAAGTAAAAACTTTTCAAGTTTGATGGCAGTTCAGATTTGGAGCTTTGAATAGGTATTTTGGTCGGGATTCCAAAGCTGCATGTCACATCTCTTTTGCTACCAGAACTGGAAGTCCCACAGTTCATTCCTCTAATCTCTAGGCTGTACTGCTAGGCTATGAATGTTTGTACTTATGGCAGTGGTGTTATCTGGTTATTTAAATAATTACAATTTCAGGAGAATTTTTGTTCAAATCTCAGTGCAGTTATCTTCAAATTCATTGTATGATTAGATTATCTGTCTATTCTATGAATTTATTTTATTTGATTCTGTGGTTGGATGGGGGTGGTGGTGTAGACTAGCAAAGTACATAAAACGCGAACCTCAAACATAGCAAGTGAACTGAACTTATCACTTGAACATGTTTCCACAACATACTAACCATTGATATGATTTTTTCTGTAAATTCTTCTTTTTGAATCAGGCTTCTGGAGAAGTGTAGAGTTACATGTAAGTGAATGAGAATTTGTCAAAAACAAACAAAAAATCACAACTGAAATGAAAAACAACAGTGGCATAACAAGAAATATGATAACTATTTTTTTGAATTAATGAATCTGAATTATGTGTCTGAAAATATTTCTACAAGTACCTTTCACTTGCTGCTGTCAAGTTTGCAGAATTATTTGCAATCTCAGTCTGCACTTCATCTTCACAGGACACAGCATTCATGAAACTAACAGATGGCTGAAACCTTAGTACTGGGTCAGACATGTAAGGCAGTACCATCTGGTTAGTACCAAAAAACATTGTGAGTTCTTTGCCTTCTTCAGGAGTGAGATTTCCATCTACTGCAAACTCAGGTGAATGACCAGCTTTTGCCATGACCACACAGAGTAAGAAAATGACATCACAAGTAAGGGATGTTCTCTGAATCAGTGTCAGCTTATGCACAGTGATAGATAAACAAGACACAACAGCAGTTCCACAATCAGTTTTGTTTATTAGTTATCAAAACATTAGCCATAAATATATATAACATGCATAATAAATACATTATGTTACCATTCACTAACATACAGTACAGAAAATGTATAATGTCACTGCTCTTTCTTCATATCTCCTTTAAAGGAAAACTACACCATCATATCTTCTAAATTTTGTTTTCATGTTAACAGAGAACTCATTTCATGTAACTGTTAGAGATGCATGCAGCTGCCTTAGTCTGCTTTCACACTTCATATTAGGCCCTGTAACTGTTCTGGGAGTCTCCATCTGGTGGTTGTTGAAATCTCATTGACCATGAGAGCTGTATTAGCATATCAGAACATGATGCGCAATCAACCTTTTAATTCCCCAGTATGCCTGTTTGCTTAATTAGTCTTCAAAGAAACAAGCTGCAACAAGGTATGAAATAACCACTTTTACCTTCAGTAAGCTTTGTAAACTATCTGAGTTGTAATGCAGGGTTTTTCTCTTTAAACTCTATTCAGTTTATGTGTTTTCAGAGAGTTTTTGCAGGGTATTTGTTCTTTCAGCATTCAGGTATATGATAGAAATGGTTGATCTGACATCATGTTCTCATATGTTAATGCAATGCTCATGGTCAATGAGATTTCAACGGCCGTGAAATGGAGATCCCCCAGGGCAGTCGCAGGGTGCTTCCATGAGCAGTGAAAGCAAACAAAAGGTAACACATATAACCATAATAGCTACAGGAAAGGAGTTGTCTGTTGACATAGAAACCAGTGCAGTTTTAATGATGTGAGGGTATAGTTTTCCTTTAAACTATAGAATGAAATTCCACAGAACTGATCACTGTCAGTGATCAGTTCTGTGGAATTTATTTCCACAGTTTAATACATTAATCCTCAATTCATACATTCATTCTACTGTTCTAAGCTTGAAATTTCACCAAAGTTGCCAAAGTGTATTCCAAAATTTTGCAGAAATGTTAATTAATCGTGGGGCTTAATGTTTAACTGCTACCATGGAAGGAAAGGTATGTCTCTTTGCAGATGACACAAAGATCTGCAACAGGGTTGATACACAAGGTGGGGTGGAAAGAATGAAAAGGGACTTGGCAAGGTTGGAGGAATGGTCAAATATGTGGCAGCTCAGATTCAATGCAAAGAAGTACATGGTAATGCATCTGGGAAACAAAAACCCAGGGAAAGAGTACACAGTGGGGGGTGAGTTAATAACAACAGCAAAAATTGAAAGAGACCTAGGAGTAATTATATCAGATGACCTAAAGGTGGGCAAGCAATGTGAGAAGGCAATAAGGAGGGCTGGGGGGATACTGGGATGCATAGGGAGAGGCATCACCAGTTGAAAACAGGAAGTTGTCATCCCTCTGTACAGACAGTTTGTGAGACCCCATCTGGAGTACTGCATGCAATTCTGGAGACACCATCTCTGCAAAGACATAGACAGAGTGGAGGCTGTTAAGAGGAGGGCAACCAAAATGGTGTAGTGTCTGCATCAGAAGACATACGAGGACAGACTAAAGCAGCTTAATATGTATACCCTTGAGGAAAGAAGGGAGAGGGGGGACATGATAGAAACTGTCAAGTATCTCAAGGGAATTAAAGTACAAGAGGGTAGTATCTTTCAGAAGAAGAGATGTGCAAGAACAAGGGGGCACAATTTGAAGATGGGGGGGGACGGCTCAGCGATAATGTTAGAAAGTATTTTTTCACAAGGAGGGTTGTGGATGCATGGAACAGCCTTCCTGAGGAGGTTGTGGAGGCAGGAACAGTGGGAGAATTCAAGAATGCATGGGACAAGCATAAGGTAATTCTAGTGGGGGATAAGAGGAAGTAAGCTGTTGATTAACTAGAATCTGCAACTTATCCATCAGGTAGGGAAATGGGCAGACTAGGTGGGCCAAGCGGTCCTTCTAAGCCATCAAATTCTATGTTTCTATGTTACCCCTTTAAGAACACTCAGAACACTGTTGTTGATACAGAATGTTGTGCTGTCTGGCAGTGCCATGTTATCCAGGGACAATCTGAGAAATCTGGCAGTCTGAGGCATAGCTTTATAGTGTGCAGAAGTCTCCTTTGCTGAAAGCAAAATTTTCCTATTTTTTTAATGCCTTTGACTCAGTTATTCAAACAGTCCAACAAGATGGTGTCCACCAGAGCAGTGAGAGTTGGGCATGGCAGACCTGAAGAGAACTTACGAATCCTAGTGACAGACCAACAACAAAATGCCGCACATAGTGGAAAATGTGGCCCTTCTCCTACCCTGTCCCTGTCTTGATCACCTGCACTGACCAACGACTGCTAAGTGCATCATTGAGTACCCAGTCACCATCCCTAGTCCAGCTTCCACAAGATCTAGAACAAGGCCCCTGCAGCACAGCCTGGCTGCTGAATAAACAAACAAAACAAACCAAAAAAAAACTCACTGTATCCTGCCTGTTGCAGTAGTATTCCTTTCAGTGAACTGTGTAAGAAAACAAAATATCTCACCTAATGTTTTCACTAGCAGCCTTTCCTTCACAACTGTAATAGTAGAAACCATGTGTGACAGTGCTAGGGAAGCTCTGAAATTATTCTGAAATCTGCTCCCCTTTTGCTCACATGATGGCCAGCAAGGTCTGTAGTGTATCACTCCAAACTGATGACCCAGCATCTCATCAGCAATGCAGCCTAACGACATCTAATGCTTCTCCCTGGCTTTGAGGGCTACAGTCCCTTAACTTAATTACAGTGCTGCTCTGCCTCCCCACCATGCTGTTACAATCAGCCCTCCTGACTAGAACTCCAGCAAGCACTACTCCTGGGCAACTACTTCTCGGTTGGCCAGCATCCCAGACAACAGACTGCAGCTCTGTTTCTCACACCCACCATTCTGGACCATGCTACAGTGGCAGAAAAAAAATAAATAAATAAAAAGGAAGCATATTAGACAAAGTGGCTAATAACTGTGATACAAATGGACACTCCCACTCCTACTGAAAGGCTGCCCTGTTCTCCTACAGAGGGATTCCCACTCTGCCCTGCTGCTGTTGCCAACACAGAGCTAGGCTCTTTTCAAACCAGTGGCTCCACTAGGAAGTTTCCCTGAATTGGGTGCTACCTCTTGCCTATGACCACACTATAGTAGCTGCACCAGCTTCCTTGAGGCACCAACCAACAACTAACTCTGTCCTTAGAGGACCCAGCCACTCTGTGCTACTGTGGCATGATCAGTGACACTGCCCCTCTCACTTTCTACTGCAACTGCTTGCTACACAGCTCCAAGCCTACTCCACTCCTCTGCCTCACTGCTACTGCCACACAGAGCTATTAAATCAGCTATCCAGCCCAAAGGAACTACTCACTCCTGCTCCATACTAACGCAGCTCAGGGCTGTACCGCAGGCTGTCCACCGGGCCACTCCCGAGCCACTTCTGAGCCACAATGGACTTCCACATTGCCTTTCAGCCCTTCTTATTATGCAGCTCAGCACTGCACTGCTCTCAGCTGATGCAGCAATCCACTCAGCCTTACTACAACAGGGCCACTGAAATAATTAAAAACAGGGACAATTCAAAAATAATAAGTATAATAAACAAAGATTAACAAACTGAGGAGCCCATTGAAGGAAAAATACATATTGCAAAAGAGCTGTACAAGCACAAGCAGAGCATTCACAATAAACCTACTGGACAGATGGCCAGGGTGTGCAAAGGCCTTAAGAATCAAGTGCTATAAATAAATAAGTAAAAGCAAACAACCTGGAAGAAAAAAAACAAATAAGGACACAGCAAGCAAATAAAATACTACCCCAACTGTGCCACTTGCCTGAAATACAGCCCACTATTTTTTTGCAGCTCGTGGAGGAGGACAACCTCACAGGAATTGTCATTTTGTATGCTGACAGCACCCTCCCAGCAGCCTCATGGTAAGTAGCAGCCATATTTGGGACACAGAACCACAAGAAGGAACTCATCCCCTTCCGGTGGCCATCTTTCTTAAGGGCACCAACTTGCTTCAAAACAGCTTTGCCCCATGAAAAATAATGGTGGACATCTTTAAAAAGGACAAACCCTATTAAACTGAATGGACCCTGACATGAAACAAAATGGTAATACTAAATGCATGCTGAAAATAGAAAACAGAGTCAAAATTTATGTTTCAACCACATGTCCTCTTCACGAATGTTGCTTTTTTTTTCTCTTTTAGATAATTCCTGAAGAAGACCTGTGGTCAAAACAACAACTCTTACTCTATTTCCTATATTCAGTGTGCATTTAATATTACCATTTTTTTTTGTTTTCAGACCACACACCGACAAAGCACCTTGTTTTTTTTGTACTGATATAAAAAGCTGAACTTTGAAAATAAATCTTTATAAATAATAAAACAAGAAGGATTGGGTTAGACTTGTTTATTGAAGATGTCACTTGATGGACTTTGCTTAAAATAATTGTACTTTTGTCTATTGCAACACTCCATCTCATCCAGGTCCCGTCCTCTGCATAATGCCATCTCCTTTTTATTTTTACAATCTCTGTTCAGTCAAGCAAAGATCTCCCACATTGACCATGTCCAACGATGAAGGAAATATGGCACACGAGCATCTGGAAGACTACCTTCACGGACCTCGAGGGTGTGGGGCTACAAAATAGAAACCCTCCTGCAACACTCCAGTCCTCCATCTTGTCAAAGGAATATCAGCTATGCAATTTATTCATGATGACCTCACCTACATTAAAACTTCCTACTCTCACTCCACAGTGCATAGCACCCTACAACTACCATCCTTCTCAGCCTTGCCTCAAGATGATGGTGTCAACTGGCTTGAGCAATTCCATGTCTGGCTTGCTTTAATGGTTGGACTGATCCCCTGCATATCTCCAACATGTTAACACCTGCTCAACCACCACCTTCTCGAGAGCCTGTTATTTGCCAGTGGTATAGATTCAGAGTACACACTGCTGTGATTTTCAGAAAGCTGAAGTATGACAATGGACATAGCAGGAACCAAGGACATCCATCGTAGCATCATAAGTAAGCTGTATTCAAGTACTCACAATATTAGGAAATAAATGCTGCCCAACAAACTAGGAGATTTTGTTGGGCAGGGGAACATGAAAACTGACCACCCCCATGACTCTCTCAACTCACAAAAGCAACATCCTCTGACTTCAAGAACCAACTCTGGCACCATCTCACTTCCAGAAGTAGCTGTACTTGTTATTAGATCACCACTTCTAGCAAACTACGACTCAGTGACTATTTGAGCTTGGTCTACACATGCTTTGGTTGACACCAGAGCAGACATCTAGTCATCAACACTAACATCCTGAACCACAGAGCTCTTTGTCAGTCACCTCATATCTCTTCAGTTGACTTGAAGTACATCATCACAGCAAATGCTGCCATGCTACCTATCTCTGGTGTCATTCACAGCAAGTTACACGTTGGCTCACAGCAAGCTGCTGTCACCTAATGCCGAATCTACAACCATCAGTGATTCTTGGAATGAACTTCCTCAAATATCACAAAATATTTCTGGACTTCACTTCAGACTCAGTCACTGTGCTTTCTAAAATAGAGATGGGTTTGATTACCAAGATTTGAGGTGACCCATTCCCACAAGGTGTTGTTGGCACTGTTTAGTGGATCCCCTGCTCTGCATTCTTCAGGTCTTCTCCCAGGAAACAACTTGTCTGCTCTGAATGATGGCATAGTATCCAGAAATGCTGCAACTTGACAAATGAACAAATTGTCACCTCCAAGGGTGCCAATGCTAGAATGTTTGTGTGCCTGTCTGCTGGGGACTTAAACAACACGCAAACACCTGCAAAGTAGTGGGCAAAGCGAAAGAATGATGTCTAGCATTCTAAACACACTCTCCAAATATTTGGATGAATTCATGACACTTGGGATCGCTTTGTTCTTTTGTTCAATTTGCCTCCAACACAAGCCCTTGTATTGACTATACAGAGTACACTCCATTCTTTCTTGGATTCCATTCAAGAACTCCACTGTAAAATGATCTCTCACTGCTAGAGTTTTCAAAGTAAACATGCTCAGCATCCTCATGTCAGCATGACTTACGGTCACTGCAGATCGTCAACTGGGAGAGGTGGTCCTCAGACACATCAATGGGACCCCTCCCCCCAGCAGCAAGAGCAGAAGAGCAGACCAACCCACCAAATCCTGTCCCTTCTGAACTAACCACTTAGCTACTGCCTATAGCTCATTCTATGTCACCGTACCTAGCCCACGTCATATGTCCCACTTATCTGCTCCTTAACTTGCCTCCTTCATCTTCTACTTTAATCCAACTCTCCTGCCTCTTTTTTGCCTAGGGTTTGAGTCTATTTTCTGTGTTCTTTTATAGTTCTCTAGCAACTATCTGCTGAAAGCTCATCCTCCTTAGGGCATGCACGTCTATTTACTTATTATGTATATACTACTGTACCTCCTTGTTATGCTCATTTGACACAGTTTGCAAATTGTGGACTACTTATACTCTTAGTATGTACCCATGTATGAATCATAGTTCTTATACCTCAATGTCATTAGCTGACTGTAATTCTTGCATTGTTGTCCTTAGTAAAATAGTTATGCGTATTTTTGGGAACCATCCAGACCCACCTTGTAAATTAGTGCTTCTCAATGGTGTTTTACCTGGTTAAATGAAGATTGATTTATTGATTGATTGATAGAATCAGTGGAGCCCAAAAGCACCAGGAAGGCTCCAGCCAGGAGCCAATTACTGGTGAAACCACACCTCCTGCCCTCAAGGGTGCCAGTTAAGGGTGAAGAAAGGCTGCTTCCCATTGCCACAAAAGGATTAGTCCTCTAAGAGTCCCCCCCCATGTGAAGTACCCACACACAAAGGATGTTGGAGTCTGACCACCAGAGTCAGCCAGCAGCCAAACACTCTCCTCCCCTACTGACCCAAGTGGACCCCTGTTCATCAGATCTGAAGTATTCCTGTTGGGGGGTTAATTGTAGACAGGCTGTACTTTGGATGCTAGCTTTGCATTTACATAGAAACATAGACTTTGAAGCAGATAAGGACCGCTTGGCCCACCCAGTATGCCCATTTCTCTATGTATTGGATAAGCTGCGGATCCTAGTTAACCAACAGTCTACTTCCTCCAACCCCCCCACTATAATTGCCTTATGTCTGTCCCATGCATTCATGAATTTCTCCACTGTTTTTGACCCCATGACCTCCTCAGGAAGGCTGTTCTATGTGTCCAGCACCCTATCTGTGAAAAAATACTTCCTCATGTTGTCCGTGAGTCGTCCACTCTCTATCTTAAACTGTGACCCCTTATTCTTACACATCTCTTTTTCTGAAAGGTGCTACCCTCTTGGACTTTGTTGATTCCCTTGAGGCACTTGAAAGTTTCTATCATGTCCCCCCTCTCCCTCCTTTCCTCGAGGGTATACATATTAAGCTTCTTTAGTCTCTCTTCATATGGTTTCTGGTGCAGACCCTGCACCATTTTAGTTGCCCTCCCTTTGGACTGCCTCCATCCTATGTCTTGCGGAGATGGGGTCTCCAGAACTGCATGTAGTACCCCAGATGGGGTCTCATCAACTGTACAGAGGAATGATAACTTCCTGTTTTCTACTGGTGATGCCTCTCCCTATGCATTCCAGTATACCCAGCCCTCCTTGCTGCCTTCTCACATTGCCTACCTACCTTTAAGTCATCTGATATGACTACCCCCAGGTCCCCTTTCCATTTTTGTTGTTGTTAGTACCCCCCCCATTGTGTACTCTTCCCCTGGGCTTTTGTTTCCCAGGTGCATAACTAAGCACTTCTTTGCATCGAATCTAGGCTGCCATACTTTTGACCATTTCTCAAACCTTGCCAAGTCCCTGCTTATCTTTCCACCCCCCCGTGTATCAATCCTGTTGCTGGTCTTTGTGTCATCTGCAAAGAGGCATACTTTACCTTCCAGTCCCTCTGCAATGCCACAGGCATTAAAGAGGACTAGCCCTAATATGCCCATTTTTAACACAGGCTACCACCCTGGGACCCAATCCCAGACTGGCTAAATTATTTATTAATCTTTTGTGTAGGACTGTATCAAATGCCTTGCTAAAGTCAAGGTGGGCCATGTCCACAGCATCTCCCTGGTTTACTACTTTGGTCACCCAGTCAAATAAATCTATTAGAGCCATCTGACATGACCTTCCTGCTGTGAATCCATGCTGCCTTGGGTCTTGTGCCCTGCTGGCCTCTAGGTACTCAACAATTCTTTCTTTCAGAAGTGATTCTATCATTTTCCCTACCACTGAGGTCAAGCTAAGAGGTCTGTAAGTTTCCTGCCTCTATCTTGCTCCCACTTTTGTGAAGGGGAATCACATCCACTATCCTCCAATCCTCAGACACCACACCATTCTCCCATGATTTGTTAAAAAGGGTAGTTAATGGTGTCACTAGTTCTCCCCTAAGTTCTGTCAGAATTCTGGTGTGAATCCCATCAGGCCCCTTTGCCTTGTCCACCTTGAGTTTTAAGAGTTCTTTCCGGACCCTTTCTTCTGTGAATGGACTGGTGTCAAACCCACTATCCAGAGTGCTTCTAGTGTTTGGTTTAGATACGTCCCCCTTATCTTTTTTTGTGAATACTGAACAAAAGTATTCATTCAGTATCTCTGCCTTTTCACTGTCACCCTCTGCCTACCTCCCTCCCCTTTATTAAGCCTCACTATCTCTCCCTTGGTCTTTCTTTGCTCACTAATGTACCTATAGAAGATTTTATTCCCCTTCTTTACTGAGTTGGTTATCTTTTCCTCAGTTTGGGCCTTTGCTATTCTGACTGTGTTCCTGTTTCCTTCTGCTTTAACTAATAGAGTTCTCTTTCCTACTCCTGCTAATGATTCCTTATACTTTCTGAATGGTATCGTTTTCTCCCTAATCTTCCCCGCCCCCTTTTTTAAGAATCATAGTGTTTTTTCCCTTCATTTAATTTTGTTTATTTGCTTCACACAAAGGCTTGTTGCCTCTGTGATGGCAGTTTTGATTTTTCCCCATTGTTCCTCCACCCCTCCTTCCTGCCCTTTTGCTAGTGCATTCCTTAGGCACTCTCCCATTCTGCCAAATTTAGCCCTCCAAAGTGTGTGATAGTGGGCTTAGGGGCTTCCTTTTTAAACTGCTACTGGGTATTAGTATATTTCTGTGTTTAGGGGATTGCAGGTAAACTGGTGCTAGGTACTAGTGTGTTTCAGGGATCATGGGCTGAGTGTTAAACAGTTGCGGGTATTTTAGTGTGTAGGGATGTGCTGTAAAATTATTGCTGGGTATTAATGCTCTTCAGGGTTTGGGAGCTTGTGGTTACTGGGTGGTAGTAGGACAGGACTACTGGGGTTTGGCACAAGAGGACAGGAAGCACAAGAAAGGAATTGTGGAGAGTGGTCCAATGCAGTGGTTGGAGGGCAGCAGTCTACAGGGAGACCTTCTGGAGACTGCCATGCTGTCCCATCTGCATGCACCTTTCTGGGTGGAGAGAACAGGTGTCAAGGCTCCAGGCAGCACTGGCTGAGAGTCAGGAGCATGTCACTAGACTCAAAGTTGCATTGGCGAGGAGTCCTGGGATCATTTCTCCCACCCAGGGATCACCAAGCCAAACACCGCTACCTCAAAGGATGCCAGAAGGGAGTAGAGGTTAGATTATGGTGGGCTGAAGGAGGGCAAGGTCGTAGGATATGGAAAGCTGGGAGGAGTGGGGCAAGGCACATTCCTCAGCCAGTGTCACTAGGAAATTCCTATGCAATTCTGGCAAAGTGGGACTGCCAAGAAGGGGCACCCAAGATGGTGGACAGAGTGGGTTTGGGGGTCTTCCTGAATGAAGTCCCTGGGAGGGAAGGAGGACCCCAGAGAAGGAGGAGCCAGCTTCTAGTGGGTACTACACTGTCAGGGGGATAGAGTTGGGGGGAGGAAATGGGGTAGATAGGGAGGTTAAGTGCCTACCTCATACAATGGCTCAGAGGGATGGGAAACATCTCCAATGGATCACAAGGGGAATAGGTAGGAAGGGGTAGAGGGATGTCATTGTCCACCTGGGGATGGATGGCCAAGTTTTGGATGGGATGGGGGCCGTGCAGGAGCAGTTTAGGGAGTTGAGGAAGGGTCTTAGGCAGGTAGCACTCACTGTAGTCTTTATGGAAGTGCTGCCTCTCTACAACAGGGAGAAGGAGAGGGAGCTTCACACTATGGCCTTCAACTCATGGTTGAAGGAACTGTGCAGAGAAGAGGGGAATGACTATTTTAGGGACTGGGGTTCCACCTGGAAGGATCAGAGCTTATACCATGGAGATGTTCTGCATCCATCCAGGAAGGGAACAGCAATCCTCAGTGGACAGTTTAAATTCTACTTTGATGGACATTTAAACTAACTGAGAGGGGTGGCATATGGCAAAGGGGAGGCAGAAACTGCTTCCCTACAGGCAGTGATAGAGGGTAGAGAAATCATGAGAGAAAATATTCCCACCAGGATGCAAAACAATTAAGGTAGCAAGGGATTAGCAATGGGGGGGGGTGGAGAGTAGCAGGCATTATAAAAAGGTGAGGAAGAGGAAACAGCTAGAAAAAGTGGGATGGGACAAGAGAAGGGCTAAACAAATTTGGACAGCCACGTGTGCCAATGCTAGGGTCTGTGAAATATGATGCCAGACTTAGAGGCCACCATGGTGGAGGCAGATCTAGATATTGTGGCCATTACTGAAACATGGTGGTGATAACCATAACTGGGAAATGGTCATAACTATCTACATGATGTTTAGAAGAGG
Organism: Neoceratodus forsteri; assembly: GCA_016271365.2. Lineage (NCBI taxonomy): Eukaryota > Metazoa > Chordata > Ceratodontiformes > Ceratodontidae > Neoceratodus > Neoceratodus forsteri. The sequence continues at coordinate 580,150,681 of CM057456.1, forward strand.
CAGGGTAGGAAGGGAAGGAAAGGAGGGGGAGTGGTGCTTTATGTTAAGAAAAACATAAAAGCAATGGAGGTACAGGGAATTCAAGGGTTGTTGAGGTGTTGTGGGTCATATTCGAATCAGGGAATGGAGCTGCTATTTGGATAGGAGTGGCCTACAGGACTGCGACACAGGGAGAGGACTTAGATAAAGAAATGTTGGAAGATATTGGCAAAATGACTAAGAAAGGGGAAGTGGTGCTGGTAGGGGACTATAATCTGACAGATGTAGAGTTGAGACTCCCTGCTGCAGCATCAGCTAGAAGTAGAGACTTCCTGGACTCGCTGCAGGGGGCATTCCTCAGGCAGCTAGTCAGTGAACCCAATTAGGGTGGGGCAATACTGAACCTGGTGCTTACTGACAGGGGCAGTGTTGCAGACATCAGGATGAGAAGTCATCTGGGGACCAATGACCATCACACAGTGTGGTTAAATATAAAAGCAGCAGTGGAATCCAACCACACAAGGATGAGGGTCCAGGATTTCAGAAGGACTGACTTTACAAAGAAGGTGGAAAACCTTTGAAAGGACCCTGGTGGGGGGAGATGTCCTGGGTGAGGGCAAATGGGCCAGACTAAAAGAGGGTATAGTAAAGGTAGCAAACCTGTACATCAAGCAAATAAGCAAAATCATAAGAAAGAGGAGACAATTATGGTTCTCAAGGGATGTGGCAGAAAGGTAAGGGTAAAAAAACAGTGGCATTCAGAAGTTATAAGGAGACCCAGAGAGAGGAGGATAGGGAAGTGTATCTGGGGAAATGGAGAGAGGCAAGTAAAGTAGGAAGGAATGCAAAGGCGCAAACTGAGGAAAGAATATTCCAGACAGTATTGAAAGGGGACAAGACTTTTTCAGGTATGCTAGTGAGAAAAGGAAGAAAAAGGGAGGGATTGTACGGTTAAAAAGGAAAGGGGTACTGTACAGAGGAAGACAAAGAAAAGGCAAACATCTTAAACAAATACTTCTGCTCACTGTTCACAGTAGAAGGGAAGGGGCAACACATAGGCACCAAGACCCTTGAAGGGAGGGAAGTGGACACCAGTTGCTTTTCTGAGGAGAGGGTGAGGAAAGCACTAACTATCTGAAGGTGGACAAAGCCATGGGGCCAGAGAACCTGCATCCAAGAGTACTGAAGGAACTCAGGGAGGTGCTGGCTGCACTCTTGGTAGACTTGTTTAACAGTTGAATGGAGACTGGCATGGTCCTGGAGAACTGGAGAAGAGTGAATGTACTGTAGTTCCACTTCACAAAAATGATAGCAAGGAGGAGGTGAGAAATTATAGGCCTGTCAACCTGACTTTGGTGGTAGGGAAATTAATAAAAACACTATTAAAGGAAAGGATCATGGAATAACTGGAATTCAACAGACTGCAGGCCTGAGACAGCATGGTTTCACAGAGGGAAGGTCATGCCAAACAATTATAATAGATTTGTTTGACTGGGTAACCAAGGTGTTGGAACAGGGAGGGGCAGTAGGAGTGACCTACCTGTGCTTCAGCAAAGCCTTTGGCACTGTTCCACATAAGCAACTGTTAAATAAGTTGGGTAGCATGGGGGTGGGCATTAAGATGGTAACCTAGGTAAGAAATTGGTTAGGGAATAGAAGGCAGAGGGTGGTGATAAATAGAGTTTGCTTTGAGGAGGGTAGAATGACCAGTAGGGTACCTCAGAGCTCAGTACTGGGGCTGGTCCTCTTTGATTTCTTCATTAGTGACATAGCAGAGGAACTGGAAGGGAAGGTCTGCCTCTTCTGGGTGACACCAAGATCTGCAACAGAGTGGACACTCCGGGGGTACAAAGGATGGTAAGATCAGTGTCAGTGGCTCAAAAGGTTGCACTCTTGACTCCGAGGCTGGAAGATCAGAAGGCTGTGGGTTTTATCCACACACCAGCCACTTGGGTTAAATCCCAATACTGACACCATGGTGCAGCAGCATGAGGGGAGTGCTTTACTCCTGAGGTGCTGTCTTTCAGATGAGATGTTAAACTGAGGTCCAATCTGCCTGTTCTGGTGGTAGTTCAGGTGGATGTTAGAGATCCCATGGCACTTCTCGAAAAGAGTACGGGAATTGTTTACTAAAGGAAAAACAACAAATAATGACACAAAATAAGCAGAAATAAAAATAAACAATTCCAATGGAAGGGTAGGACAACAACAGTACAAAGAAAAACAACAACAAAAAAATCCTACTACATGAAACTAAAAATATAGGTAGTGTAAAGGGATAAATGAACAACATCAATAAGGGAAAAGAAAATATGACTAGTGATGTCACAGGAGGATCATCTAGGTATAATTAGCCTTTGGGAAAGGGTAGTGTTGTAAAAGTCTTCAAAAAAGTGCTCATGGGCAGTGCTTCCAATGGTGAATCCATGTCTGTGGAGTGAGTTTACCTCTTTCCATTGAGCACTGTCGACGAAGGTCCAATATCATCATCTGCAATAAGGTGGAATGATCTAACACTTGTTGTTGTAACACATATTTACATCATGACCTCCAAATCATCACCTTGAGACAGGAAAAAATCAAAAGCAACATGGAAGGAATGTGCACGAGGTATGATGCATCATTGTGCCATAAATAAGGGCCTCATAAGTAAGGGAACACCAAAAGGGGTCCACCCAAGACGTTCCCAAATAAGTCCAGAAGGAATGAATATAGGGGCAATCAAAAAACAAATGTCGAATTGTTTCAATGGAATTCAGGCAACTGTCTCCCAGGCATAAACATTCTGTGATACTTTTGTGTTTGTTATTGCCTTAGAAATTCAATCTGCCATGACAGCACAGCCAGGTAACATCCCAATATTGAGGAGGAAGACATTTGTCATTTAAATAAACCAAGGTCTGCTGTCTAAGGGGATGTAGTACTCCTGACATAACTTCTACATCCACCAGGAGCAACTCCTTATACAAGGCCTTCCTATGTTGGGTGCATATAATATCCAACAATAGTCTGTGGCATTTAATAAACATCAAGAAAGGCATCAAAATCCCAGGATAACGGTGCCCATGTCAAAAAAAAAAGGTTTTGGATTACCCCTTTCCAATAAAAGGGGTGTTATCCAGTATGATGACCATTCCTTCCAGGGGGATGGGGGCCAGAAGCCCAAGGAAAAATATTATAGTGGAAAAAAATACTATAAAGGAAAAAAACTGGCTTTACCATCTTAATCCTGCCATTGTCATAAGGGAGGTAGAGGACTCCCACTTTATCAGATTAAGTTGACTCCCCCAAACCATTGTAAAAAATATATTGCACAATCGTGTTTCAAAACTAATGGGTAGAGGAAAGATGGCACTAACATATAGGAAAATGGAGATCAAAAATGTTTTGATCACTCTCACCCTCTTCTTTTTAGACAACTGCCATGATTTCCAGAGGGCTACATGGGAAGCCCCTGTATCCAATTTAGGTCTGGTGAATTAGAACTACCAAAATAAATACCAAGAATTTTCACCAGCTCCAACATCACCAATATGTTTCTAACAGATGGAGGAAGTGCCCTATGTGTCCCAATCGGTAGCACTTGACATTTGTAACAGTTGATACCTGTATCTGTAATCAAAGCAATATTAGTAATCAAATATATGGCATTTTCACTTGAGAGTACATCTTTTACAAATAAGGAAACATCATCCGCATAAGCCGCTAGCTTGACTGAGGCAGTAGAGAGGGGCTAGGGGATGCTGGAGATCTGGGGGGCAGCAGTTACTGCCCGTAACAACAGATACAGTGTCAGAAAATAAAGAAGGGGGCTTGATGGACAAATCTGCCTATCTCCCCTCCGCAGATGAATGTGGGAGCCCTGCCAGCCATTAATGGTTGCAAGATGGAGGAGTGGGAATACAAAAGATGGACCCATCTAATGAAAACATCTGAGAATCCATACTTTTGGAGGACAAGAAAAAGATAAGTGTGCTAACCTTGTTGAAGGCCTTTGCCTGATCCAACTCAATGAAGAAATGTCCAAGCTGGCGGGACTGACAGGATGCAACCAAATCACTGATCAACAGAAGATTACCTTGAATTTTATGACTGGGGATGGATCAAGTCTGTAGTGGATGTATAATGTCAAGGAAAAGTCAGGCTAATTGTTTACAAAAAATATGCATTAACAGTTTCACATCCATGTTGAGGAGACAAATCGGTCTCCAGTTGGTAATGAGGCAACCATTGCCCGATTTAAACAAAAACTTAAAGGACAAGTGGGCCAAAATGCAATTAAAAACAAAAGCAGGTATAGGGCCGAAAACAGATGGGCATAACTGATGCAGTTTAAACATGAGACCATCCATACCAGGATCACTCCATCTGTGGAGAAAATGAATTGCCAAAAGGACTTCACTTTCCGTTATCGGCTGACTGAGAAGGATGTTATCTGAAGGGGTCACCTGAGGAAGAGGAAGGGAGTCTAGAAAGAGAGTGACAGAATCCCCTATTGGAAAACTGGTACCAACTGTCTGCTGCAAATAATCCTGGACCACCTGTTGTATCCCAACTCATGAGGAATGTTCCATCCCAGAAGGGTCACATAAGGAAGACAGCTGTCATAACTTGAATCCATGAAAGCAGCTAGTAAAAGTATCACCTGTCAGATGTTTTCTGTTAGTACCATATCACTGTTCAGAAAACAGGGATTTCACCCTGCCATATGGAAGGGTTCTCATACGGTCAGTCACTGATTGGATTTGGGCCACCAGGGACAATCCTCTGTCGGCCTGTAGGGAGTGAAGTTTCAAGACAGTATAACGTAACTCTAAATACTTAGATAGATGGATCTACCAACTGACTTACAGTAGCTTCGAGCTGGCTCTCCAATGGAACATTTGGTAAGATCCCACCAGTGTAGCACATCAAGGTAGAGATCCAGGACCGACGTGCAAGACCACAATAGGGATCTTAATCTATCTGGAAAGGATGAGTCCATTAAGATGTTATTATTCAACTTCCAGCAGGGTTTCTCAGATTGAATAGATGGGGCAATGGTCAAACTGCAATGGAAGAACCGATGCTGACAGATGGTACATCTACAGAAAACAAATACATAGTAAGTATGACCAATTGTGCTCCATGGTAGGTAAAATCTCCAGAGGGATGGCGTTCACAATACGAGTCAACCAGGTGGTATTCTCTGCAAAGGGCTTGCAGGCATAGAGAATCACAGAACAACTTGGACATCTTTGCTCCCCTATTACGGAAGTGGAGGGGCCAATTGAAATCCTCACCAAGAACAATCGTCCTGGAAGAACAATAAAAAAAGGTTGTAGGGACTTGAATAATGTCACCCTCTCAACTTTAGATTGGGGAGTATACACCACAATCAGATGGAAAGCCATCTGATTAATAAAGCAATTGAGCAAGAGAATCTGACCTGGATACACTTCAATAGCTATAGTAACAGTGGGAGAAGCACAGTTAAACAGGATGGCTACACCCAACCACTTCTCAGAGCTGAGCAAAAAATAAGATATATCATATGTCTAAAGTCTCTGTGCGGTGGCAATATCAGTCAAAGAACATAACCTGGTATCCTTCAAGAAAATCAGCTCTGCTCCAGAATCTTTCAGGGTTTGCAAAAGTAGCTTCCTTCACATGGGATTGAGGATTCTGTTAATGTTCAGCATTGCAGTCTTGATACAAAAGAAGAGGGTACAGGGTTTGCATCAAAAAGCCCTATGAGGAGAGGCTAAAGGAATGAAATATGTACACTCTGGAGGACAGGAGGGAGAGAGAGGATATAATCGAGACCTTAAATACCTTATGGAGTGAATAAGGTACTGGTGGGGGGTATACTTCAGAGGAAAGGGTACTCTAAGACAGGAGTCTCAATATGAAGCTGGAGGTTGGTAGGTTTGGGAGAGATGTGAGGAAAGACTTCTTCACAGAAAGGGTGGATGCCTGGAACAATCTTGCAGTGGAGATAGTGAGGGTGAAAATAGTGGTGGCATTCAAAAAAGCCTGGGATAGGCACAAGGGAATCATAAGGGAAAGGAAGGTGGTGGAAGAGAAAGTGCCATAGACCAAGAAGGGTCTGCATCGAAAGCAATCACAATGAAACTGGGAAGACTGGATGGAGCTTGTAAGTTCCCTTTATGTTTTTCTAGAAGTCTATTGCACCTTACCCCTGACCTTCAGAATTCCCATATGTCTATCCCATGTATTCTTAAATCCTGTGATTGGTTCAGCCCCCATCACTTCCTCTGGTAGGGTGTTTCAATTGTCCACCATCCTTTCTCTGAAGAAATTCTTCCTAACATTTCCTTTGAATCGCCTTCCATCCAACTTCATCCCATGCCCTCTAGTCCTAGAATATCGTTTTCACAGGAAAATAGTGTATTCCTGCACCCTGTTCCTTTCTGTAAGGTACTTGTATGTCTCTAGCATATCCCCTCTCTCCATCCTGTCCTCCAGGGAGTACAAATTCAAGTCTTTCAGCCAGTCCTCATAGGACTTGTGATGCATTCTCTGTACCATCTTTGTTACCCTCCTCTGAACCTTCTCTACCCTGTCTATGTCCTTATGTAGGTAAGGTCTCCAGAACTGTAGACTGTTCTCCAGGAGAGGCCTCACTAGTGTCTTCTATAGTGGAATTATGACCTCCCTTTTCCTGCTGGTGATGCCCCTGCCTGTGTATCCCAGCATCCTATTTGCTTTACCTGCTGCCTTGTTGCACTGTTTCCCTTCCTTGAGGTCATCAGAGATGATAACACCAAGGCCCCTTTCCTGCTTGGTGCATGCTGTATCCTCAGCCCCCAACTGATATGTTGTTCCAGGGTTTTTGTGCCCCATATACATTATCTTGCCCTTCTTTGCACTGAATTTCAACTGCAACCCCTTGACCATTCTTCAAGCTTCTGCAGGTCCCTCCTCATTCTGTCTACACCCTCTGGCATGTCCACTCTGTTACAGAGCTTCGTGTCATCGGCGAACAGGGAAATTCTGCCTTCTAGGTCTTGCGTAATGACAATGATGAAGACGTTGAATATACTTCAATCATACCATCAGATTATAACAGATGGGTATTTCATGTTGCACAATAAAAATAAAGAAAGAGATAAACTCTATATGTAGAAATTTCTTTGGCCCGTTGTCTATACTCTCCACATTGAGACAGCCCTTTCCCTGTGTTTTAGGATGGGCTGTAGCAGTGTTTCACCTGCAAAAGTTCCTAATAAAGTTTTCCTGAGGTACTAGGCCAATTACATAATTGTTGAGTCATCTAAGTTTTATTATTTTTATTTGGAATAACAGGTTCATCAGACAGTTCAACGTCCTCCCTTACTATAGGGAGGGGAATTGGGGCAGGCCAGGGCCTGTTCCAATGGGTCCCACAATTTCTGAAACTGGTCTTCCCTCCCTAACACTTTGTATTGTGTATGTTCTAGTTTCATGCATTGTAATAGGAATTTAGCCCATTGTGCAATTGTGGGAGTGGATTCCAGCCCCCAGTGACTTGCTAGTGCCTGTTTTCCTACTACCATTGCCAGTGCCCACAAGGGATGGTCTAGGCCCCCCTTCCCCTTCAGTCTCCCAGGCAGATCCAGCAGAACCTCCTCTTCTCCAACCTCCTGAGTATCTTGTAGTACCTTCTGCATTATAGAGGTGACACCACACCAGTAGGCTAGGATCCTCGGGCACTCCCACATCATGATAAAAGGTTTCTTTTTGTGTTTTACACTTTGGCCAGTGGTCCGAGCAGGTGGAATCTATCATGTTTGCTAGTACTGGGGTAAAATACGTCCTGTGGAGTACATTAAAATGTATGGCTCTTTTTTTGCAATTATTTAACCAGGAGTGGCACACTAAGCTGAAAGCTTGTTTACAGGTGTGACCTGGGAGAACAGGAAAGTTAAGTGACTTGCTTAGGGTCACACAGTATGCAACTGGGGGCTGTGGGATTCAAACCCAGGTCTCCAGATTTGCAGCTCAGAGCCTTAAACCACTGCGCGATACTGCCTTCCTGTTGTTAACTGAGCAATCCATTCCCTTCCTGAGTACTGTTTTCCAGTCTTCTCCAGTCAGACCACCCACTCCCAAGTCTTGTTCCCATTTCTTTTTCAGAGACTCCAGAGGGTCCTGCAGACCATTCAGGAGAGTCTGGTAACATTTGGCCAACGGTCTGTACATTCGGTTTTGGAATGTCCCAGTACTATCTCTTAGAAACATAGAAACATAGACTTTGACTGCAGATAAGGACTGCTTAGCCCACCCAGTCTGCCCATTTCCCTACCTATTGGAGAAGCTGCAGATCCTAATTAACCAACTGCCTACGTCCTCCTACCCCCCACTATAATAGCCTTATGTCTGTCCCATGCATTTTTGAATTCCCTCACTGTTGTTGACCCCACAACCTCTTCAGGAAGACCGTTCCATGCGTCCACCACCCTCTCTGTGAAAAAATACTTCCTCACATTGCCCCGAGCCATCCACCCTTTATCTTCAAACTATGACCCCTTGTTCTTGCACATCCCTTTTTCTGAAAGATGCTACTCTCTTGGACTTTGTTGATTCCATTGGGGTACTTGAAAGTTTCTATCATGCCCTCCTCTTCCTCCTTTCCTCGAGGGAATACATATTAAGCTTCTTTAATCTCTCTTCGTATGGTTTCTCATGCAGACCCTGCACCATTTTAGTTGCCCTCCACTTGACTGCCTCCATCCTGTCTATTTCCTTGTGGAGATGGGGTCTCCAGAACTGCAGGCAGTACTCCAGATGGGGTCTTACCAACTGTCTGTACAGAGTGGTGACAGCTTCTTGTTTTCTACTGTTTATACCTCTCCCTATGCACCGCAGTACCACCCAGCCCTCCTTACTGCCTTCTCACATTGTCTGTCTACCTTTAGGTCATCTGATATGACTACCCCCAGATCCCTTTCCATTTTTGTTGTTGTTAGACCCCCCCCCCAATTGTGTACTCTTCCCCTGGGTTTTTGTTTCCCAGCTGCTTTACTTTGCACTTCTTTGCATTGAACCTAAGTTGCCATTCTTTTGATCAATCCTCCAACCTTGCCAATTCCCTTCTAATCCTTTCTACCCCCACTTGTGTACCCTGTTGTAGATCTTTGTGTCATTTGCAAAGAGGCATACTTTTCCTTCCAGTCCCTCTGCAAAGTCACTTATAAAGACATTAAAGAGGACCAGCCCTAATACTGAACCTTGCGATACCCTGCTAGTAACCCCTCTTTCTTTGGAGTGGACTCCATTTACTATTACCCTCTGTGTTGTAACTTGGTAATGAATTACATTCTCAGATTTTTGGGGGAATGGCACAAAAGTAAGAGACAACAGACAAGTGGTACTCATGTAATAAATGGAATTTATTACAGATCAATAATACAGGCTTACTACCAACAGTATAATCACTGGGAAAACTACCAGTTTTCCATACCTAGTTAACGCAGTCTCTCTTCTATTCTCAGAGAAGCTACATGCTGCAAAGAATCTTATACGCTTATAATAACTATAGCAACAGTAAAAGAAGATACATCAAAAGTATATAATTGGCCAAAAACAGGTGGCCTGAGTAACTGTCCTAACTAGTGTGAAACTTGTATAGTTTGCAGAAGGTAACAAACAATGAATCCTCTGTAGTACAAGGTAATTTGTAATGATGTACAATTACTAGTGATGGCACTGTTGCCTTACTTATACAAATATAGTAAAAATAGAGTAAAAAGTATTTCTCATAACTAGAATATATCAGTAAAACATAATGAAGCATCATATGCATTAGTAGAACACAGATCCTGATACTTATGCTTATACAATGTGTCCTTGCCCTAAGGTTAGTACATATACCTACATATGCATACATATATACAAACATTGCCATCCCCGGGTATTCCCTCCCCAGACAAGATAGGACTGGTCGGGGAGGAGAAATTGCCATGCTTATCCTGTCCTCCTTGCAATCTACAATGTTTCTGTCTTCTTCCGTCCCAGCTTCATTTGAGGCCCTTGTCACCACAATTTCCCTTCTCCACACAGCCTGTATGTTTGTAGCTGGCACCTACTGTCACCCTACTATCCCTCTATCAGTTGCATTGGAACTCTTATCGTCCATTACCTCTATTTCCCAAACTAGTGAATTGTTTTTGCTGTTTGATTTGAACCAACATTGATTGTCTCCTAAGGTGACTAAACTACAGAACGATGTAGCTGCTTTAAACCTTAGCCAACTTATACTCGAGCCCACATGCCCAAATCATAAATCGCTCACCCATACCCTGCTTAACTGGACACTCACCTCCCACCCACACCATGTAATTAAGTCAGGGATCCTTCCTGATGCCCTTAGTGACCACAACCCAATTTTCCTGGTTCACAAGGTCCATCATCCAAGACCATCCCCTTAAATTATCATGCTTTGTTCATTCAAATCCCTAGATCTTGCCCTACTCAAAGCTGAACTAGTATCTATTGACTGTGCCCCTCTATCTTCCTCCACTTCCGTCGACCTAGCCCTTGACTACTTCAAGGACAAATTCATCTCCATCTGGAATGCAATTGCTCCTTTCAAGAGGACTAGGGTCCATGAGTTCAACCTCCCCTGGATTACCCCGGAATTACTGGCCTGCTTCAGAGAGCTGGACCTGGCTTGGAAACCACACAAATCTACAAAGCACCCCAGTGTCTATGCCTTGTACACAATGCTCCACAACTCTTGCACTAAAGCTACCAAACTGACAAAGTCCTAATATTTTAAAGCCTCATTCCAAACTAATATTAAACTCCCCATCCAAATTCAGGAGAGTGGTCCATGTCCATTTCTCTCCTCCCTCTCACTCTTCACTCCCAGTTCTTAAAATAAATAACTCACTGGTATCTGACCCTAATTTGGTGGCAAATTAATTCAACACTTACTACACCTCCTGTGCCTCATCTCTCTTGAGCTCCTTCCCCCACTACCAGTTTCTCACTCGAGCACCCAACTGCACCCCTCGCCTGCCCCATCCCATTTCTACTTCTCTTCCATTGCCACTGTGGAAGCCTTGCATGCCCTCCTCTCCCTTAACCCCTCTAAAGGGTCCTCCCCAGATGGCCTTGATCCCAAACTTCTCTACCTCTCTGCTCCTGCTATTGTTTATCCTATCTCTATAATTTTAATCCTCTCCTTTTCACTTTCTCAAGTTACTTCCTACTGGAAACATGCCATTGTCCTGCATCTCCACAAGGAAGGTGACCGAACTGTTCCTGGTAACTATCACCCTATCTCCCTCCTTCCTACCCTTGCTAAACTCCAGGAACACCTGGTGCTCTCTCAACTCTCCTCCTTCCTCACTAATTCCTCCTTCTTCACCCCGTTCCAATCGGGTTTTTGGAAGAACCACTCGACAACCACCTCCCTCCTCAGGCTCACTGATTCTATCATTATGGGGATGGACAACGACCTGATAACATCAGCCATGTGTGTTGACCTAGCCAAAGCTTTCAACACAGTCTCCCACACCTTGCTCCTTGACTCCCTCTCAGCAGTTGACCTTGCCCAGTCTGCTACCAACTGGTTTAAATCCTACCTCATTGGCAGGACCCAAATGGTAAAAATCTCCAACCTCACCTCCACTCCTCTCCCTATTAATACTGTGGTTCTGCAGGGCTCAGTACTTGGTCACCCACATTTCTCCATCTTCCTTAATGACCTTCCTTCAGCCTGTCTGACCACCTCCATTCACATGTATGCCAATGACGCTGTCTTGTACAGCTCCGTTAAAAACCCTGCTGCTGTGGAATCTAGCTTACAGCATGATTTCACCCTAGTCCAGCTCTGGTTTGCTTCCCACCAGCTTTTCCTAAATGCCAAGAAGACAGTCTCTATGACCTTCGGCACTGGACAGAGACTCTCCAGGCTGTCCTCCTTCCCTCCCTCCCCCCACATCCTTGATGGGACACCCATCGAGGACACATCCTCTTTTAAATATCTGGGAGTTTGGTTGGACCAACACCTCAACTTCTCCATGCACATCAATGCCATCCTAAAGAAACTGCACCCCAAGCTTGGCATCCTCTACAGGAATCACAGCAGTGTCCCGTTAGCTGCAAGGTGCGAACTTGTCCAGAAGATGATTTGCCCTATCTTTGACTACTGTGATGTAGTCTACTGTGCTGCTCCCAAATCTTCCTTGACCAAATTGGACACTCTCTTTAACTCCTTCTGCCACTTTGCTCTCTACTCCCCTCCTAGAACCCATCACAGCGAACTCTATCGTTCCCTTGCCTTACCATCACTGTCAAACAGACATCTCTCCCACTGTGCCAAACTAACCTGCAAATTTTGGCTTGGCGAACTCCTTCCCTACCTCTCATCCTCTCTTACTATTCCTCCGCTGTCCTCACATTCCCTCAGATCTAATGACATGCGCACATTGGTGGTCCCTTGCCACTCCTCCCTTATCGGACAGACCGTTTTTTCCAGTCGCTTCTCTAAAACCTGGAACTCCCTCCCTCCCAGATTAAGGTACTCCTCCACTTACTTCCTTGGCACTGCCATCCACAATTTCCTTACTTCTTGCTGCTCCTGCTGTAACCCTACTTAACTCCTGTACTTAGTTCTTGCCTGCCAACTCCCTCATCCCTGGCAGGGTTCATAACACCCTGGAGGGTCAGTTTGGAGTTGGCAGCCCATCTTCCTCCATTCTCCCCCTTCCCCCACCCACCTCTCCCTGTCCTCTACTCATAGCACTTGCCCCCTAGCTTGAGCCCTCTCTTGGAATTTCCTAGGACTTCATTTGTTATATTGTATTGCCTGATTTATATGCTTCCCATTCTGTTTGTGATTGATTGGCATCCATGGCACTCCAGACATTACCTCATGGGTTACAGCCCACCTGATAGGCTAATGATGCACATGACCCAGATCAGATTTCCAGTATATCCAGGTCCCAGGAACCCCTGCTCTCCAGTTTTGAATCGTGCATCTGAACAGGCAAGAAGCATACCAGGACCCCTGTCTGCTCTTTTTCAAGGTAGGAACCAGAACTTTTAACCCTTAACCTTTTTTTGTGCAATCTGTTGCTACAGGCTGATCCTAATTCAATAATAAAGAACCTGTGGGCCTTGGGCCCATTCATTTACTAGTTCCATAAAGAACTAAGGTTTTATTGAGCTACCAGCATCTGTGGTCTGCAGTTTATAAGTGTTTACTGTTAGTATGGCATGGAGATTCTGAAAAAGTGAAAGCGCTAGGTTATTTGTTTTCTCCGCTGTTACTGGGAAGACAAGCATTGTTTGTGGCCTGAGGGGGTTCCTCTGTGGCGGTCGGGCCCCCTTGTTCATCGTTTAGCTCCTCAGAGCTGTTTTTCGCCTTACTTAGGCTTAAATCGCCCTTTTAGGCTGTCCTGCTGTGCGCTCAGCCTCCAGGCCGTCTGCCCACGCCACGTGGCCTCCCCGACCACGTGCAGGTTGCTCCCCGGGCCCACCGCCACCCCTCACGCCCATCGGCGAGTCCCTGCTTCTGGCCCGCTGGGCCACGCGGTACCCCCATGCCCTTGTGCTTCTCCCTCCCTCACAGCACGCCTCGTCGCAGACCGAGTTCCTCTCGGCTCCTGCGCGGCGCGGTAATCTCCTCCTGCCTCCTTGAGAGGCTCAGCATCCTGCACGCCGGCACCTCCTGTGTCTTCAGGTCTTCACGAGTAGGCCGCGGCCTACTCCTCGCGGTACCACTCTCAGGAAGCGGCGGCGTCTTGAGGCTCCCTCCGGTCTCAAGGGACGTTCCCGTCTCCTACAGTGTAGGAGTCTCTTCCGCTGGATTCCTTGGGGGGGAGAATCCTTGGGAGGCCAGAGCCTCCCCTATCACCTCGTGGCTCACCGCCGCCTTCCCGGCCCTCGAGTCATCCGGGAGGCGGAGCGGCGTCTCTTCTGCAGCCGGCGTGCCCCTCTCTTCCAGGACCCCTCCTCACTGGCCTGATCTCCTCGCCCTCCGCCGGACTGCCCCTCTGTCTTCAACCCTGGCAGCACCCGAATTCAGAGGGGAGAGGGAGCGAGACAGGGCTGGGGATATTAAAAAAAAAAAAAAAGGATCTGCTCTGCCATGGGGGACCTCGCCATGGGCTCAGTCAGTGGTCGGCAGCCTGCCCTCCCAGGCCCAGCTGGTAGGAGTCCCATCTGGTCACTACGGGGGGGCCTAGGGATCTCTTGAGGCAGTCCAGAGCAGTGATTTAGGAGCCTCAGCTATAGCAGGATCGGGGTCGACCCCACAGCCCCACAGCAGAGGGCACGCTTCAAGGCCCTAGCGCTCCAGTGGGCCAGCTACCTGGGCTTCCGACTCCTTCCTCGCCCCCGCCCTCTGGTTATTTTTGCCACTGGTTTAAAAAAAAAAGGGGGGAGAGTACGAAAGGACATAAGGAAGGGGAAAGCCTTACCCTAGCCTACTCGGGTACCTCCCACAGCGACCCCTGTAGAGCCCTACACATGGCGGACCCCGGCCCCCTCCCACAGGCCCCTTCCCACAGCGGGCCTCGGCTCCCCCAAAAAGAAGGAAAAAGACACGGCTTCCCCACTATTCCTGTGACAGGGGTCCTCCCACAGCACCCCTATCCTCAGGAACCTCCTCAGTTCCCTTCAGCGGAGCGGTGATTGTAAAAAAAAAAAAGAAGTATCGGATCCCATAAGTGACCCTCTCTCCTCTACTTCCAGATGGTCAAGGCAAAGAAGTGCTCCGCTTGCAGAGCCAACCTTCTCCCCAAACTCCGGGCCCTGTGTGCAGCCTGCCTTCTAGGCAGCGACCTCTCTTCAATGGAGAGGACCCCGCCAGCTCCCTCAACCCGGTCCCAGCAGTCCGACATGGGTAGATCCAGGCTCCTTGTTGATCCAGAACCAGCAGGCGCAGTGGCCATGATGGAGAGTCAGCAAAACTTTAAGCTCAAGATCATGGAGAGACTGGAGGCTCTCACACAACACAGAACGAGACCCACCAGCCCGGAACACCACCGGACGAGGGGTGCACCAGAGGAACCACCCAATCCTGAGGATCCCTGCCCCATCGCACCTTCCAACGGATCACCAGAAGAAGGGAGAAGGACGGCGGAGGAAGAAGAGGAGGAAGAGGAGACGGATTGGACTCGGACTCGGAGGACATGGACCTGCAGACAACCCCGTCCTTGACCTCCAAGCTATGTTCCTTCGACACCATTCCCGGACTCATTAAGATCATCAAGGCCACCTTGGGTCTGTCCACTGAGGAGCCAGAGGAGGGCAAGCCGGAGTCGAAGCTCGATCCCATGATCCAGCTAAGACCCACGACCGTAGAGACATTCCCAGTATGCCCGGCCATTGAAGAAGTAGTTGACACAGAATGGCAGTCCTCCGACCCGGGGAGAATGCCAAACTGCAGGAACTTAAGCAAAATGTACCCGGTACAGGACGACAAGGCCGATATTTGGTGCAAGGCACCTACCATTGATCCTCAAGTGGTGGCCCTGAGCAAAAAGACTGTGCTACCATGTGGCACCATAGCCCTCAAGGACCCCACGGACAAGAGAGTTGAGGACATGCTCAAGAGGGCCTTCGAGATCGAGGGAATCACAGCCAAGGCAATGACCACTGCAATCTACACTTCCCGGGCTCAGATTCACTGGCTCGAGGAGCTCCAGGAACAGACTATTCCTAAGTCTAGGGAGGCGGAGTTGCTAGAGTGCTTCCTAGATGCAGCCACATACCTCGCTGACATGGCAGTGGACTCTCTACGCCTTCAGGCCAGGGCTGCCGCCATCGTTAATCGAGCAGGCAGGGCATTGTGGCTAAAGCTCTGGGATGCCGACTCTGAATCAAAGACATTGCTACAGAATTTACCTCTGAAAGGGAACCATGTATTTGGGGAGGGTCTCCAGAACTATCTAAAACAGAGGGAGGAAGATAGGGACCTCCTCAAGAGTAGATCGAAATCTCCCAATTCCTCCGCTTCCACATTCTGGGACACCACTTCCAGTACAAGGCGCTTCCCTTCGGCCTGTCGTCGGCACCCAGGGTGTTCGCCAAGGTATCCATAACCCCGGTGGCCAGACTCAGGGAGCAGGGGCTGGACATCATCTCTTATCTGGACGATTGGCTCATCCGCGCCCGTTCCGAGGAACAGACGCGAGCGCTCATGGAACTCACCTTACAGGCCCTCGAATGTCACGGTTGGGTGGTGAATCGGGAAAAGAACCACCTCCGCCCCACCCAACAGATAGAACACCTCTGGGCCGTCGTCAACACGGCTGAAGGCTGGGCAAAACCATCACCGGCCTGAATTCAGAACCTACGGAACCTGGCGCGCGAGCTAAAATCGCACCCCCACACCACGGTGGGGAAGGTGGCACAGCTCCTGGGCTGCATGGCCTCCTGCATCGACCTCGTGCCCTGGGCCAGGTGGCACATGCGTCCGCTACAGAACTACGTCCTGTCTCAAGGGGCGCCGAATGAGAACAACCTCCAGTGCACTGTACCTCTGCCCGTAGCGGTAAGATCGTCCCTGGGCTGGTGGACAACACTGGAGAATCTGACCAGGGGAATTCCTCTGGAGGCTCCCCGCCCGATCCCTATAGAGACGGACGCAAGCCTCTCCGGCTGGGGGGCCTGCCTAGGGGATGCGTCAGCTCAGGGAACGTGGTCCCCAGCGGAGACTCATCTCTCCATCAACGTCCTGGAGATGAGAGCAGTCTTCCACGCCCTGCAGGCGTTCAGCCACCTCATTCGGGGTCGCTCGGTCCTAATCAAGTCCGACAATTGCGTGACGGTGGCTTACATCGCGAAACAGGGGACCAGGAGCAGGGCCATGTCGAGAGAAACCACAAGGGTGATGAGCTGGGCGCAGACCCACCTATCACACCTGGGAGCGGTACACTTAGCAGGAAAGCTAAACGGAAGGGTGGATTGGTTCAGCAGGCAACTAATCCATCCGGGTGAATGGCGATTACATCCGGCTCTGTTTCAGTCAATCCAGACTGCATGGGGACCTGTATCCCAAGATCTGATGGCGTCACTGGACAACGCCCAAGTCAACACATACTACTCCCGATTCAGGGACGCCCATTCTCAGGGCACGGACGCCCTGCCACAAGCCTGGACATGGGAGTGCAGCGTACGTGTTCCGCCACTACCTCTACTCCCACAAGTTTTGACCAAGATCCGCGAATCACGGGTCATCATCATTCTGGTGGCACCTTACTGGCTGCGCAGGTCTTGGTTTGCAGCGATCAGAGAGATGTCGCTAGCCAGCTTCCGGTTACCCGTCCGACCAGACATGCTGTCGCAGGGGCCGGTGCTCCATCCATCTCCTCGGACCCTAAGGCTCACGGCTTGGCTCCTGAGAGGGAACGATTGACGGCGACGGGCTATCACGAGTCGGTCATCAGTATGCTGCTCCAGTCCAGGCGGGGTTCCACCACATCCACGTACGAGAGGCAATGGGCCATCTTCTCGCAGTGGTGCCATTTGAGGGGGTCGATACCAGAACAGGCCGACCTGCCTACCATCCTCCTGTTCTTGCAACAAGGAGTGGACAAGGGGCTAGCACCCTCCTCCCTAAGGGTACAGTTGGCGACCATTGGGGTGGCCAGAGGGCTCATAGAGGGGCATCCACCAGGGGCCCATCCGGACGCCATACACTTCTTAAGAGCGGTAGAGCTCCTACGCCCCAGGACCAGACCAACCATCGCCCCATGGGACCTACCCCTGGTGCTGGGCTCTCTAAGAGTCTCCCCCTATGAACCGCTCCTAGAGGCAGATCTCTTCTGGGTCGGCCTAAAGACCGCTTTTCTCGTGGCCATATGTTCGGCCAGAAGAATCAGGGAGCTCGGCGCCCTGTCGTGCGCTGAACCTTACACCACCTTCACCCCACAGGGGGTCAGGCTGACTACTGTGCCGGCATTCCAACCTAAGGTCTCGACCAGATTCCACAGGGAGCAACCCATAGACCTGCCTACCCTGCCCCGGAACGGTGCTCAGGGCGAGGGCGGTGCCCCCGACTCCCTGGATGTCGGGTCGACTCTTTTGGTCTATCTGGCCAGGACCGGCCCTATCTGCAGGACAGAGAGACTATTCATCATCTCAAAGGGCCGGAGGAGGGGACTCGCGGCCTCCAAGACCACGATCACAGGGTGGCTCCGACGGGTCATCCAGCAGGCCTACTCGGTGAATCTGTTGACCCCACCGCAGGGGATCAGGGCTCACTCCACCAGGGCGGTGGCCACGTCTTGGGCAGAGAGAGCATCGGTATCCCCCGAAGATATCTGCAGGGCGGCCACATGGAGCTCTTTACATACCTTTGCCAGGCACTACAGACTGGAACAGCTGCGGGACTTCAGGACTACCTTCACTACCTGGGTCCTAGCAGCAGCCCCTTCTTCCAGACACTCCAAATCACCCATCTCCCACCCGGAGTACTAACTGCTTCTTATCTCCCATGAGGTAATGTCTGGAGTGCCATGGATGCCAACCAATCACAATGGGTGTTTACTCACCTGGTAAAGATGATTGTGTTGGTTGGCATCCATAACACTCAACCCCTCGGTGTTCGGGAGTATCACCATTTTGGACAATCGGAGGTCCCTACTCTCTCGGGCATCAGGGGGGTGCCAATGCCACAAGTTAAATCCGAACCTCCGGTTCGAGTTAGAATATATATAATAGGGGAATTAAGCATGAGCTTTGGGCCTTTTCTTTGTAACATGTTGTGGTGGACCTTTTCTTCCTTGTGCGTCATCTTCTATACACTGTCGTTTTGATTGTCTATTGTACTAACTAGATTCCTTTCAGCTATGGAAGATTCAAACTGGAGAGCAGGGGTTCCTGGGACCTGGATATACTGGAAATCTGATCTGGGTCATGTGCATCATTAGCCTATCAGGTGGGCTGTAACCCATGAGGTAATGTCTAGAGTGCCATGGATGCCAACCAACACAATCACCTTTACCAGGTAAGTAAACACCCATTAACTCCTG
Source organism: Neoceratodus forsteri (assembly GCA_016271365.2). NCBI lineage: Eukaryota > Metazoa > Chordata > Ceratodontiformes > Ceratodontidae > Neoceratodus > Neoceratodus forsteri. The sequence continues at coordinate 580,169,634 of CM057456.1, forward strand.
TGTTGTATTATTACCAAATGTGTTGACTGCATTATATTACTGCTGCATTATACTGTCTTCACTCATACGCAAATTGTATCTGTTCTCTATCCATTCAATGTATGTACACCCTGTTATGTCATATCCTCATATTCCCTTCCCCCCAGGTCACAGCAGGAGATGAGCAACTTGTTGTTCAGTGTGCCTTTCTGGTGAAACATTTCAATAAATAAAACATATAGGTTGCTACCCGTGAGGTGGGGGTACAATAAGGGGTGCTGGACCATGGATAACATTCCCCCCCGTTGTCTTCAGAAGAAAAGGTAACAACCACAGGAAAGTAGTGGGGTGGAGCTACAAAAGTCATTTACAAGCCCAACTTAAGAGTCTTGTAAAGGAATTTGAGTTGTTCATGATGTCTTAGAGTACGTCGCAGACAGCAAAGGGATAGTATCAGAAAAACAAACAAGAATGCGTGAATAATAACAAAAGCTTTAAAAGTCAATTCTAACCATATATTGGATAGAGCAGTGCTTAAATCACCATCATGAATAAGAGTATTAAGAGCATCATCAGCCTTAGAAATATTATTGCTGATATAAATCAGATGCAGATCCTTTCTAGCTAAAAGAGATTTCAAAGATAGTGTCAAAGGCTCAATGTGCACGTTAAACACAGGCAAATATTGATACAAGGCAAGCAAGTATTGCAGATTGGTATCAGTAACATCTGGTTCAGGGACAGGAACAGTAGTGATCACAGTATGACGAATTACTGTTTTCTGCTGTGGAGTGAAACTGAAGTTAGTAGCATGAATAGCACAAGTTTTAGCACTATAAACAAAAGATTGATGATTTGTCACTACACAATACTGTCCATCTGAATTTTAGGTAACTCTTACAGTTGGAACCCTCCATTTTTGTAGATGTATAGGACAGGCAAAAGACTGGTTGGTGAGCTGTGAAATGAAGTGATGTACCTCTTCCAGGTAGCTTCAGGATGCAGCTGTTTTGGCATCAGGCGCGCGGAAGATGCAGCTTGCGTAGATTCAGATTCATCAGTCAGGTTGGACGGCAGATCATCACCCAATGTAAAGGACCAATTCAGATGTTCTAGGGAATATTCATGTACAGGTTTAACAATGTCAAATACATCACAGCGGCACAGGTAATAATATCCCTACTTGGCACAGCAGTTGGTATGCAGTGTGACCCAGGCTTGTAGGACAGAATGAAATACAAGCAAAGAAGGCAAGTCAGTTCATTCTCTAAATTTTCTCATCAAGATGTCTGATGGAATTAATTGTAGCCAGTTTGTCAAAGACAGACGTTTATGGATCAATGCAAGGTAGTGACACAGTTAAAGTAGCAAACATGTTATCATGAATTGAGCAATTCTTAGAAAAGTAACAGGGTGCTTGGTTTGGATATCTTGAAATGGTTCCATGAGTAAATATCATCTGCAAAATAAAGTGGGGTATAACATCAGCAGCAGCACATCGTGGTCAATAACACTGCAAGTAAAAAACATTGCAGGCAACAATACTGCATGCTACCAGCCTGCAGTATGCTCACTATGCTGCCAAATCCCATGGTACCCACGACGGCAACCGCAGCAGACATGGTGTGACTCCTGGTCGGCATGGCACCAGGATGTACAGAGAGGGACTGCAGTGCCACACCAACTAGTGGAGACAAGTCACACCACCACCACACTGCCTCACCAATAGCTACTGATGGCCAACAGTAGCCAGGTACCTAGGAGCAACACAGGAACGGGGTACTGTATGGACTCCACAGGGATACCATAGCCATGGATCCTATTGTCTACACCCCATGGATGAACATGCCTCCATGGCACCCCCCCACAGCCTTGTGCACCCAGGAAGGCAGGCCCACTCACAGCCCCTGAACCTGCCCAACAGACAGCCTGCCTACCCTAGCCATGGACAACTCCACTCATGTCTGTGGTGCCCCTGGCCCAAGGTGGATGCCTACCTCATGTGCAGCCGGTCCGATCATCCGGCAGCCTGCTCAATGTCTGCATAGGTATGCCCTGGGATATTATTTCCTCACTTTATTTTGTTCTGTGACCTTGTGACTGCGTTGTTATTTACCCCAATATTATTTGCAGTGATATTAACACATGGAAGCCTTGAAGCATATTCAAGATTTCTAGCAGTAGACGTAGAAATATTAACATTGTTTGACATACACAATGTAATGCATGACATAGATTTGCAATGAGGACAATACCATTTAGCTAGTCTCCTATCATGGATAAGATCTGGAATGTGACCTGTTTCCAAGTCCCTGAAGAGGTTGTTAACAATGTAAATTATGTAAGAGCCATAGGTGGAGCATAAAAATTCACAGGCAATATATTGCTTGTCTGCCTCCTTATTATTTTGGAAGATCAATTCATTAATTTTGTTTTTAGTATCATTGAACCCTTTGGCAATTTCTTGCATATTAGAAACAGTAAAATGTTATTCGGTACTTAAACCATCTACACCATATAACAGTGGGGGTAGAATATCATTTTTAACAGCTTGTTGAAAATTAAGTGTTTGTGCTTTAATAGCAGCTATATCTGCTCTATTCCAGGTAGACATGCCTGAACCAAAAAGGCCAGAGACAGTGCCTGCTTAACCGGTAACATCCGTGGTATCAAGCCTAGTGCGTGATTTACTTTTAGCATTAGGTGCGGGTCTAAAAACTCCTAAGTGATCAGTGGCATGAGGACCACTGACTGGATCATTTGTGTGAGTTTGTTAAGCAGCTACATGTCTACTAGCATCAGACTGAAAAATGTAGAGGTGTTGGTCATGTGACAAAGACCTGTCTCAGCCATATTCCAATGAGTGAGATTAAAAATGAATGGAACATGCATAAATTGTACATTATTAATCAAAGCTCCTCGAAGGAAATGCCAGTCAAACCACTAGGAGGACCAGGCTCCTGAGGTGGACATTCAGTCAGTTCTTCTTCAGTGGGTGGGACTACAGAAAGAAACATAGCTTCAGTAGCCATATAGTTATGAAGACAGAAAGCACGTGATTCCTCAGAGTTGAGGTGGTCACAAAAGGTAGGTTCTGTTGAAGCAGTCAAGTTGTAGAGACCAGTATGTCTAGGAGAAGTTTGTCAAATAGAGAGTGTACCGTTTGGTGCAATCCCTTTGTTGGGCCATCCATGAAATGTACCTTTGGATAAACAAGCTACAGGAAGTGTGTAAGCATTACAATCAATTCCCCATTGTATCTGCAATGTGGATTTGTCCGGAGCTACAATGATGGCATTAAGATAGGCATCTGAGCCTTCCTTAACAGTAATCTTGTTGGACATCAATGTGAACTCTCTGTGGGCCGGAGATATCTCTAGCTGAATGTTCAAGTTTGTCAAGCAAATGTGCAATACGGTGTCTGTGTTCAGTCATAAGGGGTTTGTCTTGAGAGTTAGTCAAAGAAAGTAGTCCCACCAGGATAAGGATTTGCAGGATAGCCATCTTGCCAGTATATCTAAATGAAACAGAAAATAATAGTTAAGTGAGGGGTACTATTCCACCCTAAGAGGGTTGGGAAAAGTAATTAGTCACTTTTATACTATTAGAGCTGAGTGGCATGGAACCACTTATCGGTGGTCTGTTTTTGCTGTTGAACTCTGACCTGATAGACAGCATGATTGAGTTTGTTGACAATGGGATATGGGCCTTCCCATTTGCTTGCAAATGAATGTGCTGGTTGTCTGTATTGGAGGAGCAGAACTTGGTCTCCAACTTGCATGTCAACTTCTTTGATATGCTTATCAAAATGAGCTTTAGTTTGTTGTTGAGCTTTACCCATATGATTGGCAGTGAACAGGTGTGTCTTCATGATGTAATCATGGATTTTTTTCAACATATTTGTCCACAGATTCCCTATCTGAAGTAGGGGTGTGGCGACCAGTCAACAGGTGCTTGGGTAATCTCATGGCTCTACCAGTCATGATCTCATAAGGTGTGCACTGAGTAGTTGCTACAGAAGTGTTTCTGATTGCCATCAGTGGTAGTGGCAAGAGGGAATCCCAATCCTTGGGATTGTCATCGATGAATTTGGATAACATCTGTTTGATTCTTCTGTTTGCCCTTTCTACCTGGCCTGAGGATTGATGATGGTATGGGATATGAAATTTCTGATCTATGCCAAGCATTTGGAGTGTCTGCTTCACCAGCTCAGCTATAAAACTGGTTCTCTGGTCTGAGTCTACCTTAAAGGGCAGGCCCCGCCTGGAGAATAATTGATCCACCAGGATCTTGGCAGTTGTCTTTGCCATGTTATTCTTAACTGTGGTTCAGAGCTCAGTGCTTATGTTACATACTGTAGCTGGAAGCTGGAAGTTGTGCTTGGATACAGAGGCCAGACCAGTAGTAGAATAATGCTTGCAAGGTACTAGTAGTATGAAATGATTGGTGCTTAGGTACTTTAGCAGAGACATGAGCAAATCAGTGATTATAGTACATATGAACTGGATAATATATGCAAGGTGCTTAGATGCTTGAACTGATGAGTCACTTGTTATGATTTGATATTTTTTGGCCTTTCTCTGTATCCCACCTGTAGGAAGGATGCTTAGTCCAGTATTATGAGACCCCCCGGTGGGATAAGAGTGCCACAGAAGGAGGAGGTGTCGGGGAGGATGGTGGGTGAGTGCGACTTGCTCTAAGCAGAGTGGTGTGCAGCCAGCTGGTTTAAATAGGGTGTGGGGTAGGAGCTCTTCCCCCACTTCACTACAGGCATAGCCCTAAATTTAACTGTGGTTCAGAGTTCAGTGCTTATGTTACATACTGTAGCTGGAAGCTGTAGGTTGTGCTTGGATACAGAGGCCAGACCAGTAGTAGGATAATGCTTGCAAGGTACTAGTAGTATGAAATGATTCATGCTTAGGTACTTTAGCATAGACATGAGCAAGTCAGTGATTATAGTACATATAAACTGGATAATATATGCAAGGTGCTTAGATGCTTGAACTGATGAGTCACTTGTTATGATTTGATAGTTTTGGCCTTTCTCTATATCCCACCTGTAGGAAGGATGCTTAGTCCAGTATTATGAGACCCTCCCAAAACAATAAAGATATCACCGATTGTTCTATATCTGACTGCTGAAGGAGTCGAGTAGGATGACACCCCCAGGAAAATGAGTGCAGTATGATCACCTCCTCTAACTCCAGAGAGTGTGACCAGTAGCACATAGGAGAGGAAAAAACCCCTTTGGGGGAACCTCCGAGGATCCATGGCTACTGACCTGCCTGTCCTTCTGGACATACTAAAGAACAGTAATCGTAACATTTTATAATTGGATAATCTGAACCCTAAAGTTGTAGAACCTGATCCAGAAAAATGGAAAACTGAGGAAGTACAGAATTGTGACATGTCAGGTGAACAGAGCAAGCATCCACCTAGTAAACTCCAAATTCAAGAATCAATGAGCAGACCTGAATGATAGGAGAGTGGAATCCATGGTCGATATGAATTGGAAGCGACGAGTCACAGTGGTGAAGCACTCCAGCAGGTGAGGATGACTTCTCAGAGGAGAACCAGGAATCAAAGGCTCAGCATCCAGGTCCAGAAGGAGGACTGTTTGGTCATGTTTTGCTCGGCAAGCTTTGCAAATGAAGACCGTGGCAATGGAGCACAAGAACTGACGTATGCTGTGTGATCAGAGGATGGAGCAGTAAGAACCTCCAATCCGGAGAGGAGAAGCAAGTATGTGAAGTAGGTAGAGATTGTAGTGCAAATAGGTAGACATAAGTCAGTTGTAGTTCCAGCTCAATGAGGAGTGAAGTGGGTTGTAAAATAGTAAGTTAGTTGTCACGATCTCTAAGCCCTGTAAGGGCAAAGCAGGTAGTATGAGCAAGTAATGTAAATAAGTGGACCTGTACATAGGTCAGTTGTAGTAGTAAGTAAGCTGCATGATGCAGATGTATTAGCAGGGAACTAGTATAGCCTAGTTTATGTACGGCATACGGCGAGGGGTATGAAGAATTGTAACAGCACGGGAATTGAAGATCTTCATCTGGTGCGCTAAATGGAAGTGTAACAATGTTGATATCCATGTTTCAAAACCAGAATGGTACATTAGCTAGAATTGACGTGGTAAGAATAGTCTGACAAGTCCTGAATAGTCGAGCTGATGAGTCATAGATGATAACTGAAGAGGCTGAGTCAAATGAGGTTGCATTGTCACAGGGTCCAAGAAGCCTTAAAGCATAAATCAGGATATTGAAGGTCTTCTGGATAAGCTCAACTAAGTGTCCTAGTAAGAGTGTAGTAGTAGTAATTTCATATGACTAAAGCGGCAGGGCAGAAACTTCCAAAGAATAGATGACAAATGGCTAAACAATCCAAATGTGAGTCCATAGTAAAGGAGCTCCTAGGGCTGGCTGACATGGCGGCAGGTAGGCGTATAGTAAAATATGCAAACCTTCAGGCCCTGAGCTGGGTGAGACAGGTGTAGAGTAGAAGTAGTTGAAACTCCTAGGCCAGATGGGAGAAGCAGGTCAGAGAAGCAGGCTGTTATGATGTAGTAATAAGATCAAGGGACCTCCGGGCATGTAGGGGCGCATGTCTTCGAAGTGCAATGTGATGAACCTCAGGCCCTACGGGGCGAGGGAGGTTGTAGAGTAGTAGCAGATAAGCTAATAATAATGTCAGACTGCATGTAATGCAGAAACAGCAGTGAAGTAGTAAGGAATAGACAGTACATGGTAGCATATCCTGAGTCAGTTCAGTGTGGAGTAGTAATATAGTTTAAAGTAGACTTATGAGAGCAGGGAAGGGTGCTGTATACTGTCATATCCTGAAGATCGAAGATGGTAATGATGCAGTAAGGAGACCAGGCGGATGAGTTGTCAACTCGACCAGAGGTAATAAGCATCCTGAAACTGTAGTAGATCAATGTCTTAGGCATCAGACAAACTAAGGAAGACAATATGGAATAGAGCTCAGCAGGGAGTTCTGGCCATGACAGTAGTAGTAACTATGAAGGAGGTGAAGTAGCATGGTGAGAAGCATTCAAGAGAATTTGAGGCAAATATCTTGATGTACTCCTGAAATAATCCAGTGGAAGGCAGAAGCTTTCCGGAAGCATGATTTGGAGAGGTAGGTCCAGATGAATGTAGCAGCTCTGTAGGAAGTATCCATGGGAATGAAAGGGAGCTAAGCCCAATGCTAAGAAGGTACGGCTAGACGAGGTATAGGTCAGCCAATGGATCGTAGGAAGTACGGTGGACTGCGTAGGTCAGCTGGTGAGTAAATAGAAATATTAGCTAACCTCAAGAAGATTAGCATGCAGCTGGACCATGTGAAGTCAGCTGGTAAGGGAAGTAAAGAGTGGCAGCTAGCCCCATGAAAGCTTGCATGCGCAGCTGGATTCCACGTAGATCAGCTGGTAAGGTAAGTAGAGGATGGCAGCTAAGCCCCACAGAGGTTAGCATGTACAGCTGGACCACACGTAGGTCAGCCAGTAGAGTAAGCATGCACAGCAGGACCACACGTAGGTCAGTCGGAAAGTGAGTAGTAGCGATAAGTCTAAATGAAGCGAAGCAACATGGGAAGCATCCAGGGGCAGTAAGGCAAATCCTAAGACATAGTGCAATAGAAAATCCATCATGAAGCACAGATGGATTCTGAATGGCTGGAGAGGTCGAACAGGCATGGTGAAAGCTGAAGCATCCAGAACTCGATTGGCATGGCGGAAGACAAGACATCCTGGAGTGTGTCCAATCCAGATGGAGAAGCTTGGATGATGGTCTGCAGAAAGGATCAGGAGCAGGGAGTTAAATGCAATGATGAGGTGCATGGCAGAAGTGCATGGCAGGAGTCCAGAGGCCAAAGGCATGGAGCAGCTTGGCCTAACGTGGGTAGGATGAGCGGCTAGACAGCACATAGTTCAGCCGAGGGAAGGAGTAGAAAGTAGCAGCCATGCCCCATGAAGGGCTAGCAGATGAAAAAACCCTCACATAGGGCAGCAAGGAGCAGAAGGCATGCCAGACTAGGCCCCCGCATGGCTGGCAGTAGGCCTGACCCCATGTAGTTAGGCAGATGAAAAGAGAGGAAAGCTAGACCCCACATAAGTTAGAGTAACATGGCGCCACCATGGAGGGCCATCTGGGTAGACTAATATTCCAGGGCTGAAGCCGAAGGGAAGTTTGGCAAGTTTGTAGTGTACGTAGAAGGTAAACACTCCTTTGTTGTAGAGCGACATAGCCCTGTAAAGGGGTATCAAAGCCAGAGGACAGAGTAGCGAAGCAGAAAGAGTATGGATTCTGGAATAGGTGGCAGTATGCAGCAGAAGAGAACAATAGAACCTACCTCCAGTCACTAGAACTGGAACCTAGCACGGTGCCCTTCAAAACTGAGTGTGACTTGCTCTAAGCAGAGCAGTGCGAAGCCTGCTGGTTTAAATAGGGTGTGGGGGAGGAGCTCTTCCCCCACTTAACTATGGGCATGGCCCTAAATTTAGTGGGGAATGCCTCCACCCACTTAGAAAACAAATCTGTGACAACAAGTGCATACTTGTTCTTGCTTGAGTTAGTCAAGGGGCCAATGAAATCAATTTGTATCACATTCCATGGTCCAGATTGCCTTTGTGGCAATAGTTTGGTGTTTCTTTTCACCAAAATTGGGTTGTTCTGGGCACACACTATGCAGTTGTCTACATAGTGCTCTACATCATTAGCCATACCAGGCCACCAGACAATGGTTTTGAGTCTCTGGATGGTATCATCTGCTCCCTGGTGTCCACCAGTGGGGGTGTCATGAATCATATGGATGAACCTGGTTCACAAAAACTGTGGTGCAATCCACAATTTGTCACCAGTATCTTCCTTTCAATACCAGATGATTTTCTGATCACTAGACAGGTGTACATTGTCAGAGTGTCTCGTGTATGAACTACCAACAGGTAGCTCCTGTATAATTCTTTTTTCCAAGAATTTGAACATATCTGTCTTTTAGCTCTGGGTCAGATTTCTGTGCAGCAGAAAGATCCAGTGGGGGTTCTGGTTCTGGTTTCTGCCTGGTGTTGGCAGCTAAGAAAATAGCTGCCACAGCTACTGGGTGAGTCGTTGACCATGTCTCTCCCTTCAAGTGCCTGCTTTGGCAAGCGAGTCGGCTCAATCATTGAATTCATGGTAAGTATCAGTTTTGCAGTGAGCCTTTACCTTGTGAATTTACAGTTTATGAGTAAACTGCTGTGTTAGGTTGTGTATATACACCAACAGATCCCTGTACTTGACAGGTGTGCCATCAGAGGATGTGAAGTTATTTTTCTCCCAGAATGGTAAAAACTCAGTAAGGGAGGAGCAGACCCATTTGGAGTCTGCAAAGATGATGGCATCCTTGTCAACATGGGGCATGATTTCTAGAACACAGACCACAGCTGCCAAATCAACATACTGTGGGGAGATGACAGTACATTTCCTAGAAATGCACCTAAAATCACCATCTTGATCTAATATGAGCACACCAAATCCTGCTACCTACTCTCCATCTACATTGAAGGTGGAGTCATCTGTCAAGATGTGATACATGCTAGTATCTTCTAAAACATCTGGTGTAGCCAGTAAGAATAGTCCCAGCTCAGGTAAGTCAGGAGGTTGGAGTGCACAGTCATGGGGCTTACCTATGTAGAGTTGGCCATGGGCCAAGATGGATGGTATTTATGCAGGCAGTACTTTGATGTCCCTGTCCAGCAAAGGTAAAGACCAGTGGGTGAGTCTGGAATTGGACACTGAACCATCTTTTACTTTGTCTGAAAGTAGGAAGTTGGTTGGGGTGTGGCAAGTATGCAAGGCAATAGGTGCATATCCAATGATGTACATGAAATGGTTGACAGCCCAGTAGGTTGCCAAGAGTGTTCTTTCACAGAAACTGTTCTCTCTACTGGAGACAGCATCTGAGAAGCATAGGCAATGGGTCTAAAGCACCCATTGTACTTTTGTGCCAGCACTGCAGACATGGCCAAATCAGATGTGGCAGTTTCAAAATGGAATGGAAAATTTGGGTTAGGATTAATTGTTGCGGGGGCTGAGGCTAAGGCCTGTTTGAGCTGTGTGACAGCATCAGTATGAGTGGGTCCCTATTTCCAGGGACATCCTTTTTCAGAAGTTCATACAAGGGAGCGGCCTTCGAGGCAATGTCAGGGATAAAATCCCTGGAGTAGTTTACCATTCCTAAAAAGTGTCTGAATGTTGCCATGCTAGTAGGAAGTGACAGATCTTGTAGGCCTTGGTCTTTTTGACAGCAGGGCTTCTGTCTTGGTCTGTAATGCATAGGCCAAGGAAGATTACATCTTTTTCACACAATTGTGCCTTAGAGGGGTTGCACTTGAGGCCTGCTCTCTTGAGGAGAGACAAAAGTTAATCTAGAAGGGCCAAATAGTCCTCTTTCATGGTAGTTGCTAAGAGCAAGTCATCCACATACTGCAGGAGACACTGGGATATGAAGAACCCCTGCAAAGCATCCATCATATGGAGATGGAAGAGGGAAGGGCTGGTTGTGAAAGCCCTGGGGAAGGCAGGTCCAGGTGTACTGGCATCCATCAAAGTTGAAAGCAAATTTGTACTGGCTTTCCTGTGCTAATGGGAGTGACCAAACCCCATTAGAGTTGTCAAGAGCTGTGAACCACTTTTTGTCAGGTGTCAACAGCTTGAGTACATCAGGTGCTGATGCTACTATTGGAGCGCAGCTGGGAGTAACTGGATTAAGTTTCCTGTAATCAATTGTGAGTCTCCAAGCTCCATTTGTCTTTTCTCACTGGCCAAATGGGTGAGTTAACAGTGGAAACACAGGTCCTAATCACTTCTTGTTGAATTAGTGATTGGATGGTCTCCCTCAATGATAGCAAGGCTTCAGCAGGAAATGGGTACTGCTTCTGCCTCACAGGGTTAGGCCCTGTGATCTCAATGGCAGTGTGCATCCTATCATATTCATGCTTGTTGGTGGCAAACACATCAAGGTGTTTTTGCAGCAAGGGTGCAAGCTCAGAAAACAGGTCATGACTTTTGAACAAAGCCATGACATCATACTCCTTGTTGTTATGGGAAATGGATGCCACCACATGTGAATCTGGGATGGTGACAGGATGACACTGTCCTTTGATCTGAATGAGTAGTCTGTTGGCAAGATCCACTACACAGTTGTGTAGTGCTAGGAAGTCAATTCCCAATATGCTGGGGTGATGACATAAGACCAGGAGGTCAAAAGCAAAATCAGCCTGAGGTGGCCTAGAACCACAGGTAAAGGAATAGGTCGGAAGGTGTGCAGCTGGGTACCATCTACACCCTGTGCACTGGTCTTCCAGCTGGTAGACCAGTCAGATGAGACTGGGTCCTCATCATGGAGGACTGACATTACTGTTACGGTATCCAGAAGAATGGCAAGTTGGCGGCCCCCAACCATGGCCTTTACACAAGGCCGTCCATTTGTGTCTACGATCAAATCACTCACAATCTGGAATGGGGCCTGTAATTGTCAATCTGTGTATTCAGAATCAGCATCATCACCCTGTTCCTGAAATTGAAGGCCCGCAGGGTCTTCCAAGGCCTTTTGTATGTCTTGCAATGGGTACAAATGTACCTGTGATGTCACAGGCGCTGCGATGGCCTGCACGGGTGGTTCCTCCTTGGATGTCACATCAGCCTGGGCAGCAACCGGTGCAACAAAAGGATTCCCTTGGCTTTTCAAGCATTCGACAGCTGGGGTCAAGAAAGGAATTCCTCGGCCACTTGTCCATTTTGCAGTCAGGGCTAGGGCTGCTATAGTTCATGTAGCTTTAGCTTCTCTCTCGGCATGGATCTCCTCCAACAGTTTGCGGAGGGTTTCACTTACATCTTTGATCTGTCAATAGCTGGGACCATTGCGGTTCTGGGTATTCTGTTGGGCATTTGGATTTTTCCAATTGCATCTGTCTTTGTTTCTGTTGTTTCTATAGTTCCGGTTCCCCCAATATACAACTGCTTATCATCAGAAGAGGCGTCATTTTTTTGGTTGTTTCCCTCCACCGTATAATGGGTAGGGGTCTCAGGGGTGGGCTGTACTTCAGCCTCCTGTACTATAGCCACCATGATGGATTTGTCAGAAGCAAGGGTATGGAGGTAAACCTGATAGGCACACTCCGTCTTAGTGAGGATAGCTGTAAACATATTGGTACTCGGGAAACATAGAGCTCAACCTTTTCCCGCAAGACTGGAGTCAGATTCTGGATGAACAAATCCTTGTACTCAATTTAGTCTCTATCTGCATCTTCATTTTCGAGGCCTTTGCCAGTGCTGTATGTGAGCCTTAACCATTGATGGTAAGCAGCAGGACTTTCTTTTGCGCTTTGCTTAACCTTGTAGGCCAAGTGAGCTCCTACAACACCCAGGGAATTAATGGATATAAGATCCACTGAAATGTCATCAAAAGTGAGGGTGTTGGAGTTATGTACTGTCTCTGAGAGCTTAGCCCAGAGGGTAGGTTCGATCATCTGCCACAAAACTTGAAATTGGTACTCGGGTTGGAGGAAGAGCTTCTCACAAAGGGAATGCACTTTCTCCAAGTGACAACTGAGCTTGTCAGTTGGGCCCATCTATCCGATGCTCTGTGCAATTGGCTGGAAAGTGTGAGTGACTTGTATGGGGTTGGAAGTGTGCTTAGTCGCATTTAGTTCATTATGTTCCCAGGCTCCTCGAAGTGCAGCTTCTACTGCTACATCAGCGATTGCCTTGTAGGTGTGATCCTAATTAACAGAATCTTTTAGCATTTTGTCAATTTGGTCCTGGATGGCCCTTTTTTGGTCTTCCAGGACAGTGATCTGACTAATCACATCCTTAATCATGTAATGGATCTCTGACTCATCTCCCCTGCTGAGATGAGCAAGTGGAGGTGCACTATAGAATACAGGCCCTCTGCTTGTGTCATGGGGGCTGCCATCTTGGCATTGTACATGGTGTCCACCATGTTTCTGTAGACATGGTGATACAGTAAGCATGCCAACCTGGGAGCCATCTTGAGGATGACTGGTGAAAGTTGCTACACTACAGGGGTTGGACTTGCATGTGACATGGCATGCCTCGCCATCAAAGTCAGAGTCGTCATCACTGGATGATGCAGTCTCAATGGGCATATACTGAATCCCGTTCATGGCCTTAACATGACCGGCAAAAACCTCTCATAGATCGTCTTAACTTTGCCATCTTTTGTCTACACTTCTTGTGACAGACTTTTGCAGTGCCCTACTCAGTTCCATCTCTCAACCTTTCTCTGCAACACTCTATACGCGGTGCCCAATTCAACATTTTCCCTAAGCTCTTTATCCAACTCACAACTTACATGCTTGTAATCCTCTTTCAACTCAGCATTCTCCTCTCTCAAACCTTCATTCGTATCATTCAAAGTATCATTTAAATATGCTAGCTGTTACTTATCACATTTCAACCTTTCACAATCATCTCTTAATAAACATATCTCTCATTCAGTGTCTTGAGCAGTATAGTGCAGCAATCTGGAATTAGCATCACAGAGTGACTGTGTCTCCGCCACTAGTTTCTATTCCTTTTTCTGTAACTCTGATGCCTGCAAGCCCATCTCTTTTTTTAGAGATGCATTTTGCAGTTCACGGGAGGCATACCTCTATGTGAGACTCTCAACAGTGGTATGTAGAGCCACTACCAAAAGACCTTTAAGGTTGTACTTTTTGGCTGTTTGTTTGGACTCTAAGTATTGGTCAGATATTAGCAGTAATAGTTTTTCAGCAGATTTTGCATCCAGTGCAAAATCTGTCCATGTGCCATGGGATGTGAGGTAGTTTGAGACATTGAGTCTCTGTTCTGTGCACAGGTCAGACATAACAAAGAAGGGGTATACAAAGAAACAAACAAATAAGGAGTAGGAAAACTGGCCAAAATGCCTGGTGCCATCACCAATCGGTTTCCAGTCCCCGGTGGGTGAACAGTGATGCCAATGTGGTATGCTATATCTCGCACAGGGAGTGTAAGGGGGTCAGGTGTGGGTCTGCCACACTCAAGACCAAAACGGTGTGGGTCTGCCACAACCGCTACCACTGTAAGCACAAGTAGGTCCAACTAGGTGAAAATCGCACTACACTACTCGACATTCAAAATAAATTCAATGCGAATCTTCCTTTGTTCCTTCCAACCTGCAAACAGTTGCCAAATATAACTTGGTAATGAATTACCTTCTCAGATTCTTGGTGGAATGGCACAAAAGGAAGAGGCAACAGACAAGTGGTACTCATGAAATAAATGGAATTTATTACTGATCAATAATACAGGCTTACTACCAATAGTGTAATCACTGGGAGAACTACCAGTTTTCCTTACCTAGGTAATGCAGTCTCTCTTCTATTCTCAGAGAAGCTATGTGCTACAAAGGGTCTTATACCCTGAAAATAACTATGGCAATAGCAAAAGAAGATACATAAAAAGTACATAATTGGTCAAAAACAGGTGGCCTGAGTAACTGTCCTAACTAGTGTGAAACTTGCATAGCTTGCAGAAGATAACAAACAATGAACCTCTGTAGTACAAGGTTATGTGTAGTGATGTACAATTACTAAAGATGGCAATATTGCATTACTTCTACAAATAGAGTAAAAATAGAGTAAAAAGCATTTCTCATAGCTAAAACATATCAGTAAAACATAATGAAGCATCATATGCGTTAGTAGAAAACAGATCCTGACACTTATGCTTATACGATAAGTGTCCTCACCCTAAGGTTAGTACATATACCTACATGTAGGTAGCTGTCCATGAGGTGGGGGTACAGTCAGGGGTGCTGGACCATGGATAACAGCGTCCTGTTGTCCATCCAATTTTTTACCCAGGCTACCACCCTGGCACCCACTCCCAGGCTGGCTAACTTTTTTATTCATTTTTTGTGTGGGTCTGTGTCAAATGCCTTGCTAAAGGGAGGCAGTATAGTGCAGTGGTTTAAGGCTCTGAGCTGCAAACCTGGAGACCTGGGTTTGAATCCCACAGCCCCCACTTGCATACTGTGTGACCCTGAGCAAGTCACTTAACTTCCTTGTAATCCCAGGTTGTACCTGTAAACAAGCTTTCAGTTTAGTGTGTCTCTCCTAGTAAAATAAATAAAAAAAAAAAATCTAGGAAAGCCATGTCCACAGCCCCTCCCTGGTTTACTACTTTGGTCACCCAGTCAAAGAAATCTATTACATTCATCTGGCATGACCTTCCCACTGTAAATCCATGCTGCCTTGGGTCCTGTGCCCTGCTGGCCTCTAGGTACTCAACAGTTCTTTCTTTCAGAAATGATTACATCATTTTCCCTACCACTGATGTCAAACTAGCAGGTCTGTAGTTTCCTTCCTCTGCAGACCTCTTCCAGAGGGGATCTCCTTGACACCTTTATGGAATCTCCTGAGCCATCAGTCTCTAGAAGCCTGGTCCAAATTTGCAGATATGTAAACAAATGGGATGGTTGGAGACTGAAATTCTGGGACAGTTGTTGAAAAGAGAGTAGACTCCCACCCTCATGCAGTTGTAAAAGGCCACATAAACCCACCGTTTTCCATACGTGTTTGTTGGGTGGGGTCCGGTATCTGACTATCTACCCAGACCACATGCTTTATGGAGGTGTCAGGAGATAATGTGGTTGGGTGGTTCAATATTTGGTGAGCTGACAACCAGGCCCACATTGTGGCCCTTGTAAAAGGATTTGGAATTAATTTCACCACCCTCCTGTTCAAGGCGGCCGCAAAGAAGGGAATTCCAAGGGGATCATCGAGTGACGCCTCCTCTAATGCCACCCACGCTCTCTCTGAGGAGTTGTTCTGCACTAATTCTAACACGGGGTAATCTGGGCCTCCAAGTAGTAGAGGTATAGGTCGGGAAGTCCCAGCACCCCTTCCTCACAGGCCTATATAGAATGTCTTGCTGGATTCTAGATCTCTTGCCTTTCCATAGGAGGGTAGAAAGTGATCCCTTCAGTGACTTAAAATGGGTTTTTGGGACATGGACTGGTAAGGCCTGAAAGAGGTAAAAGCACTGAGGTAAGACACACATTTTGACCACATTAATCCTTCCTACTAGACTGAGGGGAAGGCTTCTCCATCTTTTACATTCCTCCCGAACTGCCTTCAGGATAGGCTTATCATTTATTTCACAGAGGTTGGAAAGTTTTCTACAGAAGTAGATGCCTAAGTATTTATGAGAAGAAGTGGGGGTCAATGTGTGATTCCTAATGCGAAGGGTGGTATCACCTCCACCCAACGGAATCCATTTACATTTTGACCAATTAATCTTATGTCCAGATATTGGTCCCTATGTGCTGAATAATCTTGTCAGAGCAGGAATCAAAGACTCTGACTCTGCAAGAAATAACAAAACATTATCTGCAAACTATGATATCACATGGTTTTCCCCCCCTCCTGAGTATCCTTTAATGTCTGGGTGTTGGCGAATGGTTGCGGCCAGCACATCCATGGTCAGAACGTATAGCATGGGTGACAAGGGGCACCCCTGCTGTGTACCCTTGGGTAGGGGAAAGGGTGTGGACAGTTTTTTGTTTGTCAGAATTAGTACTTTGGGAGAGCTGTACAAAGTATGAACACATGCCCGGAACTTAGAACCAAAATTACATTTCTTTAGTGTGGCAAACATAAACGGTCATTCCACATGCTCGAAGGCCTTCTCCACATCTAAGGCTGGAAGACCCCAACTGCTGTGGCCCCTGTCCTGAGCCCACCCGTGAATGACATTTAATGTTCTGCGGATATTGTGCTTGGTCTACCTCCCCTTTACAAAGCCACACTGGTCTTGATGGATCAGTATGGGTAATATACCCTCTAATCGCAAGGCCAAGGCCTTGGCTATTATATTATAGTCTGCATTTAGCAGGGATATTGGCCGATAAGATCCATATTTGGTGGGATCCTTTCCCGGCTTGGGGAGGACCGTGATAGTAGCAAGCTGTAGTGTCAGCAGGAGTCTGCCTCTCTCCAGGACCTCCTAGATCAACAGGGTAAGGATGTGCTAAACCTCTGCCCAAACGGCCTCATAGAACTCTATAGGGATGCTGTCTGGACCTGGGGCTTTACCAGTATTTGTGACCTAAATAGCCTCTTTTATTTCTGATATAGTAATTGGGTTTTCCATCTTTTCGCTGAGTTTGGGGTCAAGAGGGGGCAAAAGGACACTAGCCAAAAATCCCTGTGGGTCTGCTTCCCAGGGGACCTCTGATTTATGCAAGGTCTCATAGAATTGCTTAAATGCCAGATTAATCTTAATGGGCTTCAAGGTTAAGGACCCCGCCGTGTCTTCTATAGACAGTATCATTCTGTCTGCTTGCTTTTTCTTGAGCTGCCATGCTAGCCACTTCAGCCACCCTAACCCCTCAAAATGTGTTCCTGCTTTGGACATCAACAAGTCTTTTTCAATGTGGTGAGAGGAAAGCTGGTTTAGTTTACATTTCAATTTCTGTAGTTCTCTCATATCTGTCGACCCCCGACCCTCCATAGCCCACCTTTCCAACTCAACTATCCTATCCTCCAATGTTTTTTCTTCCTCTAGTGCTAAGTTGCACTGGTGTGATGCTTAAGAAATAGTAATTTTCTGAATGTATGCTTTCAGCACCTCCCAGGTAGTGGAGGTGGATGTTTCCTCCACTTTATTGTTTCCCAGAAATTCCTGAATGTACTTGGAGAGGTGTTCCCAAAAGGTCCTGTCTGTCAGAAGGGTGTGATCTGTATGTCATTGTTTGATCAGGATGGGATCATGGTTAAGTGAGAATGAAAATTCTAATGGTGCATGATCCGGGATACAGATGGGACCATAACTGGCTGTTATTTCACTTCAGATTATATTGGGAGATGCCAAAAAATAGTCAGTTCTAGTATACAATTTGTGCATGTCCGAATAGAAGGAATACTGCCAGGTGTAGAGGTGCTTGAATCTCCACCCTCCTTCAGCAGCCTCTCCCAAGCCATCTCTCTCAAAGCCAGTCAGCTTGTCAGGGGAGGTCGCAATCTAGTGCCCAAATGATCCATGACAGTGTCCCATTATGTGCTGAAGTCCCCATCCCCCCCTCCCCGATAATGATGTTGTCTGGGAAAGGAGCTAGTGTCATTACCAAGCGATGGAAAAACCCAGGGCCATCAATGTTTGGCTGATAAATAGATACCAAAGTGTAAAGGACCCCCCCACAGTAGTGTCTGCCACCAAGTACCTCCCCAGGCGATCTGATATGGTCTGGTGTACCTCCACTCTAAGGTGCTGGTGAAGTTAGATGATGACTCCTCAGGCCATGGATGTATAAGGAGAGATCAGTAATGTGCCCCCCATGTACCAGCCAATCATGTGGCTTCTTCCCTGAGTAGGTGTAGCTCCTGCAGAAACACAACATCCCCCTTCACCTTTCTAATATGGCTCCACACCCATTTCCTCTTGACTACTGTCTTCAGGCCTCTGATATTCCATGTTAAGCATTTTATAGGACCCGTTGTTGTACCTTAGTAGAATATCCTTTGCAATGCACTTTATGTCTCCTTGCAACATGACCTCATTTATATCCATTAGAAACTGCTGCTTTTTGTATTTTTGTGTTGAAACTTAACTCAGAACTACTAAACCTCGAAACTGGTAAATCTCTGTAAAACTTATTTACACGTAACACTCTCTTAACTTGTCTTCCCACTTCCTCAACATTAGCAAATCCCCCAGACAGCCTGTAAACATGAGATACATTAAACTGAAACAGCAGGTTCCCCAAAACATTGTGCCCTTCCTCCCTCCCTCCCTGCACCACTGCTGCGCACTGAGGTGCCACTCATATCCCACCACTTTTCGTGGATGAGCCTTGGGACTTCACTTAAGCTAGGCAGGGTGTTGGGGATGGCCACCATGGACAAATCCAGTGCAGCAGCTCGGAGCCCCCCAGCACAGTCCTGTGGCGGCCCCCGGTAGGGACCTTGTTGCCGGTGGCCTAGTCGCCTCCTGTGAGTCCAACGAGTGAGACTCCCCAGGGGCCAGACTCTGGCCAAAATGTGCAGCCCAGATTGCCTTCCATTGCTCTACCCTCTATATCATTTTCAGGCTCCAGCCTGTGGCCCACACAAGAAGCACGGCATCGAGAGCCCCTCTACCCCACACCAGACATCCCGTCCCCCCTCCCTGCGACATACACATTCTGTAACATTCCCCACTTTGGACTAACAGTTTTTACCTATCTGTGAACAACTATATTATCAGGAAACTCCTTATATAAAAAAAGAAACATTAATGAAAGATATACTAAGAGAAGAGAAATCCAAAAGTTCTGCAGAGTGTTTTTTAAGAGTTTCAGCTCAGGATCCTGAGAAGCCTTGCTGTTTGTAAAACAGATCCTGCAAGTCCCGTGGTGGATACCATTTTGCCTCCTGAGCATGTTTAGCGCTTGTTAGTCCACAGTACAGCCCAGTTTGAGTATGACCAGTTCTCTTTTGTTCTTTATTTTTAATTTAGTATTATCCAAATGTAAGCTGCATGTAGAAGCTGGTCAACCCAACTCCCAAACTTGCCTCTTTATCATTCAGATTGTCCCCACCACAGCAATCAAAATGGAGAAGAACAAAAAAATCTTTGATCTTTCGCTGCTAATTTAGTCCTGTTTTTCTACTTAACCCATTCCCACAGTCCCTGAGATGGGCTATTGTCTGCAGTGGTGAGTCCCGTCCCAGGGAACATGTTATTCCAACCCAGCCACTATGGGCTGGAGAGTAACTCCATTACAAGCCAGAAAATCAGGCCTTCCTCCCCGCCAGTAACCTTAGCAGCTCCCATCCCGCTAAGTCACAAAAACTGTGTACAGTACCTTAACTGTTGTATTTTCAGGGGTTGGTAGTTTTTGATCTTGTTGAGGAAGATTCTTTTTCCAGGACTTGAGATACATACCACTTCAGTGCTTCAGGATCCATGAAGGCCTTTGATTCTTGGCTTTGCAGCCTAATGATGAGACAAGCAGGATGATTCATGGCAAATGGGCATTGCAGATTGTGAAACTTTCTTTTCATGTCGGCAAAGGCGTGTAGCTCCAGCTGAAGTTTACAGGAGTAATCCAGGAAGATGCTGATTTTACTCCTCTTAGCCAAAATTGGGTCTGTTTTCCATGCAGTTTCCAGGACCGCTTGCCTGTCTTGGTATCAGAGAAATGTTATGATAATGTAGTGGGACCTCTTGTCCGGGCCTGGGCAGCATCCCAGAGAAAGATGCGCTTGCTGGATTTCCAGGGAAACAGAATCTGGTAGGTGCAGCTGGTTAGCTAGCCAGAGTCCAATGAAAGCTCCACAATTTCTCCTCTCTGCTCCTTCTGGTAGTCCCACTAGCCGAATGTTTCATCTCCTTTCTTGGTTTTCATGGTCATCTATTGCTGCTTTGAGAGTTCAATCTTTAAAGCCTTCTGTAGTAGGGTTGATAAATTATTTTGAAAGTCCTCAGTAGTACTAGCCCGAGTTTCAAGGTAGTTCAGCCTTCCAAAGTGTTGCTCCACAGTCTCACCCATCGTATTGACTGTTTGCTGAAGCTGTGCGAGGTGGGCTCCTAAGTTTTCAAAGCCTGCTCGCAATTGTGTGGTTATTTCAAATTTTAAAGAATGGATTAATTTCTCCAGTGCTCCTTGAGAAGATTGTTGTAGTGGGTCCATTCACCCCTCTGCACCCCTCAGTTCTTCAGGATCCGTACGAGAGGCAGCATGCATGACAGGCGGCTCCAGGCCCCCTTTACCAGTATTGTCAGCAGCTGGTTTAAAGTTTAAATGTTCTTGTTTTTTGATGGATTTTGAACTGATAGCCATTATGAAAGTTTTTACAGTGAATTTTTGTTTTTTACTTGATCCGTGTACAAAGGATGGCACAGGTATCTACTGGGTTATCCTGGAGTCAAGCATCCATTACTCTCCTCAGCTTGGCCACACCCCCAGGACAACTTGAATTTGCCAGACATGTGCAATAAGCACATTGGGACAGAGAAAATCTGCCATAAAGAAAATGTCAGCAGCAAAGTCACATGAACCTTCATTTCTGTGGGGGACCCTGTCTACTTGTAGTGACCTCTCTTAGTTGTGTGCACCACAAAGAATCTGTTCCACACTTGAAATGATCCTTTCTACATTGTGGAAATCTTTCTCCAGTTCATGTCCATTGCTCCACAGACCGCCCCCCACTCTAGCTCTACCAGCAAAGTGGAGCACTGTTGGAACCACAAACAACAGACAGCAAGGCTCCTCAGCCCCCCAGCTCTGCTAGCACAGCGGGGCACTCCCGGAGCCACAAACAACAGACTGCAAGGCTCCACAAACCCCTCCCACTCTAGCTCCACCAGCAAAGCGGAGCACTCCTGGAGCCGCAAACAACAGACTGCAAGGCTCCACGGACCCCTCCCCCACTCTAGCTTCACCAGCAAAGTGGAGCACTCCTGGAGCTGCAAACAACAGACGGCAAGATATACAGACCTGAACAGTGGAAAAATCACCTTCCAGAAAATCTCTGCCTTTACAAACAGACTGGGGTTTGTTGTAGGGGTGTTAGAAAATTGTTAAAATATTTTTAGCTGTATTATCCTACACCTGCTTGTGGATTCGATTGCAAATCTGCCAGTTTTGACTCATTTCTGTAACAGCTTTAAGTACTTAACTAGTCGTCAGAGTAGTATAGATTGTTTCTGAGCACAGGACTTGTTCTAGTGTTGTAGATTGTTTCTGAGCACAGTACTTGTTCTGTTGTTTTGCTTAGCTTTGCAGGGGTGATTTAATTGTTAGTGCATATTGTAGGGCTTAGAGCTTAGTTTTTAATTTGAATTTACAGTGTACCTGCAATTTAACTTTCTCTCTGTGCCTTCTTGCTTGGTCCAATTTGCGCATGCGCAGTTCAGGTACAAGCAGTCTTTTGTTTACTCTTCCTGCCCTATCTCTAAACCCTTTTGTTCCCTGTGTCTCTTTATAGGCTCCATGTACCCCTCCCCCTCCTGCACTGTAGCTCCACCAGCAAAGCGGAGCACTCCCTGAGTCGCAGACAACAGACTGCCAGACGACAAGATATGCAGTCCTGAACTGTGGAAGAACCACCTTCCAGAAAATCTCTGGCTTTACAGATGGACTGGGGTTTGTTGTGGGGATGTTAGCCCATTGACGCTTTGCATCGACTGCCTAGCCCACCCTGGTCCGACTCTACATTTATAGATCATTTCCTGTCATATGACTTCATCTGCCAGATACTATCTCCCTACTTTCCCATTTATTACTAATTGTATGCCACCACTAGGAGTCACTACTGTGCACCCCAACTCCCTTCTTCTTAGCTCCATACTAGTGTCCTTCGACAACCTACTCCTGCGTATCCTTTCCTTTTCTGCCTGCATTCTTTTCCTCCCCTTTTCTCTGTCTGCCTTCCACCCCCCCATACTTGAACCCCTGACCTCTATCACCTGAGTTGGCTACAATACCACTGCACCATTGCAATTGTGATTACTTTTTTGTGTCTCTCATCTTTCTCTATAGTTTTCCTCCTCCACCTGGCTTCACTGATGTCGTAGAGATGACTCCCTACTTCACCTTATACAGCCCACTTCCTAGATCCCCTATGGCCCCCAACTCACACCCCACATCATAAACAATACACCCATGAGCTTCCTTCATGCTCTCCTCCTCCTCCCCTTCCTAGTCCTTTCTTTCCTCCCACCCTCTGTCCCCTCTACCTCCTCTGCCTCATCTATCTCCTTCACTTTCCATTTTGCCCTCTGCCCAGCCTGCAACATATCTATTCCCACAGCCACCTCTCACCTCCCCCCTCCCTCTACTCCCCTCCCCCACATCTTAATCCACCCCGGGCTGTTCAGTTGCACTCTTTTATGCTTAGCAGACACCCGTCAATTACGCCCCCAAATCTCCCTTGTATGCCCCCCTCCAAGTTTACTGAACCAAATATAAGAGTCATGCCCATCACTTCCACCTGTTAGTCTTTCTACTTCGCCTTGCAGGAGACATTGAGCCAAATCCTGGCCCGGCTAGCCCTACTGCCACCCCTCACCACAGGCCCTCCCTAAAGGATTGAGGATTTTCCACATAAACACACGCAGCCTACTCCCCAAACTGGACAAACTAAAAGTGTGGGTCACTCTGCACTTCCCTGACATACTTTGTGTAAATATGGTTGTCGTCCCGTATCCCTGACTCCCATCTGTCCCTCCCTGACTTTAACCTCTATCGGCAAGACCATGGAAAACGCAGAGGTGGGGTGGATATCTACTTTTGTAGCTCTTTAAAGTGCACTATCTCCCACCATGAAGCAATCCCTGGCTCCCACGAACTACTCTTAGCAAATCTAGCTTTCCCAGCATCCTCACACCTTTTGTGGGGGTTTTATATGCCTCCCTGAAACTTCCCCTCTCATCTCTTATCTACTGCATCTCCGCAGTCTCTGCCCTCGCATCTGCTGGTTAACTTATCCTTCATGGTGACTTGAATCTTGACTGGCTCTCCCTCTTGTCACTTAATTCATGTCACCAGGTTGAAGTTCTAAACCTCACCCAGATGGTCAAAGAGCCCTCCAGTCCAATCCCAAGATCTAATACTCACTCCTTTCTGGACTGGGTGCTCTCAACTCACCCCCACCATATTTGCTCTGCCGGTATCCTACCCAATGCAGTCAGTGACCACTGCCCAACCTTTTGTGTTAGAAAGTCTCACACTCCCCCCACCCCCCAAAATATATACAGTACCGCCCCCTCAAATCACTTGACATGAGCAAAGTACTCCATGACCTGGCCTGGTCAAACTGGTCCTCAGTCTTCTCCTCCTTCTCAGTCACCATTGCCCTAGCTCACTTTGTATCTATCTTCTTAAAGGCTTGGGATGCCCATGCCCTGCTTAACACTATACGAGTAAAATGAAGCTACCATCCCTGGATCACCCCTGATATTCTGGCCATGTGCAGAGTGCATGATCTCTCACGGCACCATTTGAAATCCACAGGTGACCAGGCCTCCCTACAAGCCTTGCACACCCTCTGCAACAGCTATACTAACAGCATCTGCCATGCCAAATCTGACTTCTTCAAGGCACACTTGCACCCCTCAAATACTACCCCTTCTTCCTTCTGGCAGGATCTCCACTGTCTCCTGCACCCCCCCTGCTGAACCCCCCCCATTTGAGTAGCCAATTCACTAATCTCTGACACCTCCCTTGTTGCTGAGGACCTAAATAATTGTTTCACATCCTGTGCCGTCCCCCAGGAGACCCTCCGCTTCTCCATCCTGCACCCTCCAACCCTCCTCACACATGTCTGGTTTTCAACTATCGCCAGTTTTGCCGGCAAAAGTTCTAAGAGCTTTTGCTACACTTAACCCCTCTAAGTCTAGTTCTGATGGCCTGCACCCTCAGCTCCTCAAAATCTCATCCTCATAATTTTTAACCCTTTAACCTTCATCTTAAACATTTTGCTCTCCACTGCTATTGTTCCTACAGCTTGGAAGGCTGCCACAGTCCTCCCCTTCTTCAAAGGTGGCGACCCCACTGTCCCTGGAAATTACCACCCTATTTCCCTTCTCCCCTCTCTCTCCAAAGTCCCAGAGTCCCTAATTCTCTCAAGGCTCAATGAAGTCCTTCTTGCTTCCAACACCCTCTCCCCATTCCAATCAGGCTTTAGGAAATTTCCCTCTACCATCTCCTCCCTCTTACACTTCACAGATGCCATTCACTCTGCTATGGACCTTGGTCAGATCACCTTGGCTATCTTCATTGACCTGGCCAAGGCCTTCGACTTCATTTTCCATCCTCTTCTACTAAATAAACTATCCCTTGCTGGCCTTTCCCCTGCTTCAGTGTTCTGGTTCAGCTCCTATCTAATTGGCTGTTCCCAATCAGTCTCTATTAACAATGTCCTATCCCCCTCCCTCCCCATCCTTGCAGGTGTCCCTCAGGGATCCATCCTTGGGCCTGTTCTCTTCTCCTTCTTTATTAACGATCTCTCCTAAGTATGCACCCATGCCAATATTCATATGTATGCAGACAATACCATACTTTTTCTGTCTGGCCCTTCTGTCCAAGCTGTCCAATCCCCACTTCAAAGTGACCTCACAGCGGTCACAGCCTGGTTCCTTGCCAACTGACTAAAACTTAACATAAAAAAACATAGCCATGACCTTTGGATCTAAACAAAAACTCACCAGGCTTCCCACCCTCCCAATCTTCTTCTCTGCTGCCAACTCCCCTCTAGACAACGCCCCCAACTACAAGTACCTGGGGGTCTGGCTCGATCCCTTCCTTGCCTTCTCTTCCCACTTTAGTGCTCTCCACTCCAAGCTGCGCCCTAAACTTGGGCTACTATACCGCCATAAAGCCAGTCTCTCCCTCCCTGTAAAACATGATCTCATGGTAAAATGGATCCTCCCAGCTTGTGACTTCATGGACATTGTTTACAGTGCTGCCCCAGCCACCTCCCTTGCCAAACTTCATGTTCTGTTTCGTGCCTTTTGTTGGTTCATCTCTAACTCCCCCTCTTTAACTCACCATTGTGACCTATACTCCTCTCTTTCCCTCCAATCCCTCACTCAGGGATGCTTCTCTCACTGTTCCACTGTTCCTCCTTCATTGCCAAACACTGGTTTGGAACCCTTCCCCCCAACCTCACCTCCCTGCTTAATCCAGCTAACCCCTCACCCTACAACTCGTGGTTGAACTACACCCGCACCTTTCCCTCCCACTTGTATGTACATTGACTGGCAAACTTTCATTCTCCTATAGACTTCCTTTCCTCTTGAACAGTGTCCCCCTCCAAATCTGTCTTTCTCCCTCCTTCCTTGCCCTCAAGTGCCTACTCGAACCTACCCCTACTACTTCCTGTATCTGCTCTCCTTCCTAGTCCTCACTCACCTCTGTTCCATAGTTCCCCTCTCCTCTTGTTGCAACCCACTGTATACAACAATATAAATAGTGTCTTGTATTTACTAGATATTTCTTTATTGTATAAAGCATTCTTTTTTATTATGTAAAATTCCTGCTGTAACAACCTTGCTATCAATGCTGTATTATCAATGCTGTATTTTAGTCCTCTGTACCCCCTTCCCCTGGGTCACACCTGGAAATGAGTTTCTGCTCATGGTACCTTTCTGGGTTGCCAACTTTTCAATAAACAAATAAAATAAATAAATAAATAAATGTCCACTAGCGATGTAAGCCAGATGGGAACTTGTCCATAACAAAGTTCACATCAGTCATCTGAAGCATTTGTATCTGAGTAACACCCTCCCAGATGATACCAGTCCTCGCAGTAATGAATCTTCATTTCAGCCTGTCAGTTCAGAATCAGAAATCCTTCCTGATAACCTGCAGTCAGTTCATTCAGATCTTCATACACCTAACTCACTCCAGATGGATTATGTTGCACCTGACCTTTACTCAGATTAACTTCCTGGGACATCTCAAACTTCTTCTTTTCAAGACTGCCTTGTGCACACCCCTGTGTACCTCACTGAGATGATTCTTTGCAAGAAGTTTGTCAATGGATCCTGGACTAATAGAGTCAAATGGTGTGATTTTTGACAGCTTTCAGAATTCTTGGGTTGCTTTTGTGAACCTTACCTGTCCTGTCAAGAACTGTTTCAAGCAAATCATAACACTATTACTACTGACTGGAAAAGTTGACATAAGTCTTGAACGGTATCCTGTAATGTGGGCAAGTTGCAAGTGGGCACCTACCAAAACGGCAACCCACTTGTGGCGTATACCCCAATGGTGATGATGTAGGGAGGGCGACCGGATGGGGAGGGTTCACGAATGGCAATGGGATGTTACTACATGTATACGTGCATGAGGGAGTGAGCGCACCAAGCGACAGGTGGGAGGGTTTATGAGCGGTGGTGCTGCAGTCTGTTGCCAAGCTGGCTCCATGGTGTGGTGGGGTGGGTGCTGGCTTGGGGTGGCTGGGATGCAGAGTTTGAATCCAGGGACATGTATGTTTTTGTTGTGCCCGGGACGAGACAGTGACATTTTTTTTTACTGATGCACCCCCCACGACAGGCACCCCCCCCCCGGAGTTGAGAATCTAAAGGTAGGGGGTGCGGGGGATGCAGCAACCTGCATAACATTAAAAAATATGAGTCCTTGTGCTGTTGTCTCAGTTGCCAGGTTTGTACATCATTGAAATTGAATTTCTGCGATGTACACTCACCATAAGGATGATCGTCTTTTGGCAATCGCCCTTATGACATAGAACCATCTTGAACTTTGTACAACTGGACTCATTCTTTCTTGGGACTACTTGTTCTGTTGCTCATGGCATTCTGCACTATCTGTGATAAACTGTTTTTTTACAGTAAATGGCCCAATGTACCAGTTTCCATACACAAGTGTTCACTAATGGTACTGCAACTGTAGTAACTTTTTTTTCTCCACAGGAATGTCTTCTTCAAAAGGACAGTTCCATGCTGAGTTCATGCATCTGTATATTGAACTTCTGCATACTGTAGGTCTGGGTAATCTCCAGCTGCTAACCCTTCCCCTCTCTTCCATTCTTCCTTCTCTGCACTGTGGCACTTGTCACTCTGACCAAGCTTCAGATCACTAGGGTGTTTCCCCTCCATGGTACCACTTTGACAGGACACCATTGTAGTCCAGACCCCTCTGCAGCAGTGGAATCCCCTATGGTCAGATTGTGTCATGAAATGCTTGATGTTTCTTGACTGTTTTTGTGTTTTCTACTGTTATAGCATTGCCTGTTCAAGTGATACTCACTTTCATGAACATGGGTGATGTGAAGTACACAACTAAGCGTGGGGCTTAATGTTTAACTGCCACCCCTTTAAGAACACTCAGAAGACTGTTGTTGGTACAAAATTTTGCACTGTCTGGAAGTGCCCTATTATCCAGGGACAATCTGGGAAATTCGCAGGCTGAGATCTAGCCTCATGATGTGCAGAAGACTCCTGTGCTGAATAAAGGCTTTTTCTATTTTTATTTTGTGCCTCTGACTCAGTTATTCAAACAGTCCAGCAAGATGACGTCTGCTGGAGCAATGAGAAATGGACGTGGAAGATCTAAAGAGATAGCAAAGTTCCTATTGGCAGACCAACACCAGAATGCCATATAAGTGAAATTCTGACTTTCGCAATAATCACAAGGTGAAATTTTATTTTTGCACAGTACTAGCTTGTACTGGTCTAGGTAGAGGTGAGTTGATTGTGGATGATCCTTTCTTGGACTTTATTTATTTTTATTTAGCTTTTGTTGACCAGGTAAGTGCACTAGACAAATCCTGCCTATTTTCAGGCATGACCCGGGGAAGGGGGATACAGATGAATGCCAACTGACCTTGAACCAGATTAAGCTGTTGGTGGTATTTTTAGTGAATGAGGGAAATTTGGCCAGGACACCGGGGAAATTCCCCTACTCTTTTCGATAAGTGCCAAGGGATCTTTAACATCCACCTGAACTACCACCAATCCAGGCAGATGGGACCTCGGTTTAACGTCTCATCCGAAAGACGACACCTCAGAAATGCAGCACCCCTCTCATGCTGCATTACAGTATCAGTACTTGGATATTAACCCAAGTGCCAGATGTGGGAACTGAACCCACAACCCTCTGATCTCCCGGCCTCAGAGGCGAGGGTAAGACTGAGAGAATGATATGATCATACAGTTGTCCAGGACTGTGTTTTTGCCTTTTTTAAATAAAGGTACTGCTGTGGCTAACTACCAGATATCGAGAACTGTTTTAGTCTTAAATGATCAATTGCATATTTTGGTCATTAGTAGAGCAATATGTGGTGCAGCCATTATGAGGAATTTAAGGAGGTAATCCATCACTATGAAAAAATTTATCATTTTTTAAGTGGACAAACAATTTGTGGACTTCCTTAATTCTAATCTTTTTAACTAGAAACAGAGAGAAGACATCTCTGTATTGGACTTGTGTACATCAATTTTGGGCTCCCCATCCATGGCAGGATAACTACATTTTTCCAGATTGCAAAAATGGTCATTGAACAAGTCTGCTACTATTTTTTGATCTGTGTACTTGGTACAATTGACTTTGATGATCATAAAGGCCTCAGCAGTTCTTGGGGTGATTAAATTCTTAATGCAGGTCCAGATTGTTTCAGGGTCACTTAAGCTGGGTGTTTGTTGTGCTTTGAAATATGTACTTTTGACTAAATTGGGTTCACACTTAAACTTGTTCCTCAGGTGCCTGAAGGTTTCCCAGTTAGGCGACGGGTATTGAATTACATTTTGTTGTATGTATCCAAAGTTGAATCTCTATTCTTCATTAATTTGAAAAGATCTCTAGTTAGCCAATTAGGTTTTTGACTCGGTATCTGGTCAAAGGGGCTTGACTATCAAGCAGTTTAATAAATTCAGTATTAAAGAAGACCAAATTGCAATTAACATTTGGGTATTGCTTCCAGGAAGGGCCAGTCTGTACATGATAGGTCAGTTAATAATGGCAAGAAGATGAAGCCTTTACAGCTGCAATAGGACACATCTTTTGGGACTTGGTTATAAACACTGCTATTGTGCCAGAGACAGTAAATAGTGGAGTGATCACTGATAGAGTCCAACTAGTGGCTAGACAGCCTGACTCTGTAGCATCAGTTCTATTACTCCGGTGTGGGCAAGGGTAGATAACACATGCGCCACATCACTGAGACCCTCAGTATCTACTTTAAGTGGTTGTACACATGGCATATGTTCATGTTTTTGAGGCCCAACTTCAACTGTAGCAATAGCAATTCACAGTCAGTCATGGGTACATAGATGGGAATGAGAGTCTTAGCATTCAGGGCAGACTTGATATAAAGTAGAACACCTCCAGTCCTTTTACTTACTCTCTTTTCATGATAAATTATATCATTTGGTAATGCAATTTCAGAATTACTGACACATGGTTTTAACTTGCTCTCTGAGATAGCTATATGTGCAAATTCAGCCACTTTAGTAACTAAACTACAGATGTTGAGATGAATTAGTCTAAGGCCTTTAGGGCCTAGACAGATTTTGTTGTTAGGTAAGGATGTGTCTGCATAGCCACTGGGTCCAAAGAGTGCTGACAAGAATAGCATCAGCTAGGAGCGTGCTGCAATAATGGCACCTTTTTTTCTTTTGTGAGGGGCTCTGCCCCCCATACCCGCCGAACTTAAGGATTCCCACTCCAGAGGGGGAGCAGATCTCGGGGCAAGTTAAATTTCTGGGACCGTGGAATACCATTTCCATGGCCCCTTGTAAAAAAACAAAGACCAAGTGCTGGCAAAAGTTGGGAGAACAGGATTAGAACCTGATCTCCATTGCATTGGCTAAGCTACTCAATGCCCCAGCCCTCCACAGCACAAGAGCAGCTCTGCCAGCCTTCTGTTCTTTGCAGCCATTGTCCTATTAAAGGACCATGGACAGCGATCAGGGGAGTACTTACAGCTAGTGCTGTAAAACCCTGCTCGCTGTCCGTGTGAGCACTTACAAGACTAGTGTCTTGTAGTGCAGTGCTATTCTGGTAGCACTCACTTGACTGGGTACCATCTGGTTCTGGGCCAGGGGTGCATTCAATGTCACCTGAGTTAGCCACAGAAGATGAATGAGTTTGAAGATATGGGTACCATTACCATAGGCAAGTAAGGACTGCAGTTTATGTCCCAACAGGCACAGGTGCTTTTTTGGTGTCAGGCCTGAAAAAGGGCAGCAGAACTGGTTGGGACAATTTCATACATAAAACACTGATAGGGAGTAGCTGGGTCTCTAATATTATACCAGCATTTAACATACAGTGAAAGAACAAGCCATGAAACAGTGCAGAATAGTATTTGGCACAGCTAAATGGGTATGGGGTACCCCAGATAGAGAGTTGCTAAGAAATTAAAGACTGTAAAAGGCAGGTAGAGTATTTATAGAGTATTTATAATTCATGAGCTAAACAGCTAAGATAACAGTAGTATAGCTACACCAAGGTATGAAGCTGAACTGGAAATGTATTGTTAACAACTGGCAGCGAACATTGCTATGTTATGGTCACTATGGTCACATATTACAAAGCTGAGCAGTGATAAACTCCTAGCAATATTAGAGTCCTGGCTAGAGTGAAACAAGTTGAGTTTTTGCACTTTCAGGAACAACAGCTCATACCTGGTGATTGAAGAACTGGATAGCATTTCTGGCTGCCAGCTGTCTCATTTGGCTGACTCCCATTTGACAGATGGCACAGGGTCATTCTGCCACAAAACAAAACAGTGCAGCTAAAAATGCCACAGCCAAACAGAGTTGAACAAAAACAGAGTCAGGCAAAACACTGACCTGTTTTGAACACTGCACCCATTGAAAACGATGGTTCTTTATGTTTTTTTGGGGGGTGGGATTCTCCCCCCGCACCCCGTCCATGGGAGGCTTCGCCCCCTGCACCCTCTGGAACTTAAATTACTATCTCTGGGGGTACCGGGATGGGGAGAAACTCAGAGGGGAAGTTTTCTTTTCTTTTTAAAAATCAAGAAAAGTTGTAGCGGGGAGGGGAAATGAACCACGGTCCCAGGTCTCTCAACTGTGCCATGTGCTGGTGCCCTAGCTACTCCTCCATGGGAGAGGTTTGACCAGGCACCCAGCACATGGCAACTTGTCCACCCTCCTGTTCAGCATGCAGTGACAGGGGTAGAGGTATTCCCCTACCTCTGTTCTACCACTATCATTGTAAACTCAGGTTCTGTCTATATAGAGCAGTTAATACTGCACTGTCTTACATGCACGGTATTAACACAGTACCTTGGTGGACTCCTGCCTTTGCCTTTTTTGGTGCAGCTCTTAATGCTGCAGACCACAATGTGGAGGACAGCTAAGGTGGGTATTCTTATAAAGAGGAGGATTTGCTGAGGGAGGCTCCTGATTGGAAGGAGCATTGTTTCTTCTGTTTCTGGATCTGGTAGAGGAAGCATTGACTGTAAGTGGACCACTGAGGAAAGGAGGTCCTTAGAAGGATAACCCCGTGCAATCCCTGATTGTTGCTGGTGGGGAAGGGATAGAGTATGAAGAACACCACCCAAGCTTCTGTTCTTAACATCCTGGAGTTGTGGAATTTCAAACAGGCACCAGTGAAACCAACTGGGCCATGTCTACTGAGGGAGGCTCCCAACTGGCTGGAGCACTGTCCCTTCTTTTTGCCAGAGGGTCCAGTGAAGGAGCTTCTCCCTGGAGATGGTCTGCTGGAGATGGTGCTCTTAGAATGATGAGTCCATCATGACCATCTGCAACAGGGTTGATACACAAGGAGGCATGGAAAGGATGAGAAGGGACTTGGCAAGGTTGGAGGAATGGTCAGAAGTATGGCAGCTTGGATTCAATGCAAAGAAGTGCAAAATAATGCACCTGGGAAACAAAACCCAGGGAAGATTACACAGTGGGGGGTAGTAACAACAAATGGAAAGGGACCTGGGGGTAATCATATCAGATGATCTTAAGGTTGGCAAGCAATGTGAGAAGGCAGTAGGGAGGGCTGGGGGGATACTGGGATGTATAGGGAGAGGCATCACCAGCAGAAAACTGGAAGTTGTTATCCCCCTGTACAGACAGTTGGTGAGATCCCATCTGGAGTAATGCGTCCAGTTCAGGAGACCCCATCTCCGCAAGGACATAGACAGGATGGAAGCAGTTCAGAGGAGGGCAACTAAAATGGTACAGGGTCTGCAAGAAAAGCCATACGAGGAGAGGCTAAAGGAGCTTAATATGTATACCCTTGAGGAAAGGAGGGAGAGGGGGGACATGATAGAAACATTTAAGTGCCTCAGTGAAATCGACAAAGTCCAAGAGGGTAGCATCGTTCAGAAAAAGAGATGTGCAAGAACAAGGGGACACAATTTGAAGATAGAGGGGGACGGCTCGGGGCAATGTGAGGAAGTATTTTTTCACAGAGAGGGTGGTGGACACATGGAACAGCCTTCCTGAGGAGGTTGTGAGGTCTAAAACTGTGGGAGAATTCAAGAATGCATGGGACAGACATAAGGCAATTTGTGTGGGGGGTAGGAAGAAATAGGCTGTTGGTTAAATAGGATCTGCAGCTTATCCTCTAGGTAGGGAAATGGGCAGACTAGGTGGGCCAAGCGGTCCTACTCTGCCATCAAAGTCTATGTTTCTATGTTTCTATGACCACTGATTTCTGCTGGCAGGGGAAGACCTGAGTATGAAAAGTGCCATCCACACTTCTGTTCTTAAGATCCTGGAATCTGGAAATTTCAAAGAGAGGTGCCAGTGAAGCTGATTGGACCTTGTCTGCTGTGGGTGGCTTCCAAATGACTGCAGCACTGTCCCTTCTGTTTGTCTGAGGATCCAGTTGAAGAGGCACTGCCTGGAGGTAGTCCGCTGGAGGGGATAGTATCTTTATAGGGCTGAGCCCCTCACAACCTCTGATTGCTGCTGGTGTGGGAAGGCAGGAGTATAAAGACTGCACCCGTGCTTTTGTTCTTAAGATCCTGGAATCAGAGAATTTCAAACTTAGGCACCAGTAAAGCCAATTGGTCCACATCTGCCAAGAGAGGCACCTGAATGGCTGGAGCAGTGTCCCTTATTTTTGCCCGAGGGTCCAGTGGAGGATGTCCTGCTTGGAGGTGGTCCACTGGAAGAGATGAGCTCCTTAGCGTGCCCCTCACAACCCCTGATTACTGCTGGCAGGGGAATGCCTGAGTATGAATAGTGCACCCAAGCTTCTATTCAGAAGGTCCTAGAATCTGGGAATTTCAAAAATTAAATGCCAGTGAAGCTGATTGGACCATGTCTG
The DNA here is from genome assembly GCA_016271365.2 of Neoceratodus forsteri. Classification (NCBI taxonomy): domain Eukaryota; kingdom Metazoa; phylum Chordata; order Ceratodontiformes; family Ceratodontidae; genus Neoceratodus; species Neoceratodus forsteri. Next base: position 580,203,381 of record CM057456.1, read on the forward strand.
CTGAGAGAGACTTCTAATTGGCTGGAGCACTGATCCTTCTGTTTGCCTGATGGTCTGGTGGAAGAGGCACTGCCTGGAGACAGTCTGTTGGAGGGGAAGGGGTCCACAGAAGGATAAACCTATCGTGATCACTGATTGCTGCTGGAAGGTGAAGTACAGCATATGAAGAGCACTGCCCCTTCCTCTGTTCTAAAGGTCCTGGAGTCAGGGAATTTCAAACTTAGGTGCCAGTGATTTTTTTCTATTGTATGTGGACATATCTATAAGCATATCTCTTGTAAAAGCTTTAATTAAATGAGGAATTATGTGTACTCCCTTTTTAAGTGTCTGCATCTATGGCATACACAGTATTTAACGTGTCTCCATTGTGAAAAGTTTTTTAATAGATTAATGGATACATGGTTTATGTTAGTCTATTTGTATATATGTTTAAGGTAACATTGTTAACTGTTCTATTTTTTTTTTGTATCCTGTTGCACTCTGTACCATGTTACATTATCATTTGTTGAGTAAGCAATAAGACATGATGGGGTATGTGTTAGACAGTTCTAATGCAAAGCTAGGGGGTGTAGTGAGGCATGAGACCAAAGGCTGAGTTCAACCAGCCCCCTAGCCGTGCATTAGAAATTTGTAACTCACACCCCAGAGCGTCTCATTGCACTTATAAAATAGGTTATTGTATTTATTTGCATCTTAAAAGTAAAAGTAAGAATTTTAAAATAATGAAGAAAAAATTCTATCTCAGGCTACGATGAAATAGTTCCTCTGCTTGGATGAATTTTTTTAAGTTAGGACATTTGTCCTACTATGACCTCCATAGCTGTAGTTTGTAAAGAGTTCGTTTTAGTAGGTTAGCTTGTGCACAACTCCCCGCCCTACCCAACAAACACACAGAAAGGATTTTGCGTTTTATTCATTTTTTTAAAATGCATTGTTAGAAAGAAAGAAGTGAGTAAATAAGCATGTGTATAACCCCCTGAACCACATTCATACATTAGAGTTTAAAAAAAAAAAAAAAAAATTGTTCCATTTTTAATATCTTATTCAGTTTTTATTAAACATCAAAGAGAGCATACCAGCAGGATGAAAAGAATGAGGGCAAGTGAGGGAGCGAGGGCAACTGAAGGAGTGAGAGAGAAAGCATCAGAATGAAAGAAGAGAGAGCAAGTGAGACGCGAGTGGTGAGTGGATCAGCTTCTGTGGTATAACCCTCACATACACACACACACACACACGCACACACCGCATGCGTACATAAAGTTTTATTTTGCTCTTTTTTAGGTCTTTTTTTAAATGAACCTCACGAGCCTACTAGCAGAATGAAGGGAGCAAGGGCAAGTGACAGAGTGAGCGAGCATTGGGCCGAGTGGTTCAAATGGCGCTTCAACATATGGAGCACTGAAGGGTCTTGTGTCGGGAGATGGGAAGCTCGTCTGATCAGGGGTCCGATCAGAGCACAGGAGGACTGCAATTAAAAGGCAAAACCCATTCCCTTGATCTGCTTTTCTGTTGAGTACTCTCTGACAGTAGTAATGTATTCCTTGTTATTATAGGTTTATGGATTTGCTCCCACCAGCTCCAGTGCAGTTTCCTTAATGACAGTCTTGGTCTGTCCTATTGTCAGTGATTTTTACTGCCAGTACTAGTGGCATGAATACAAGAAGCTGCTCATCACTGAGACTGAAATCAAAATTTAAGGTAGGTACCTGACTTGCAATTGAGTGGGAGTTAGACACTTTTGAGCTACCGAGAAGAAAAATGGCAGATTTTCAAACCTTAAAGTTCTATTTGGCTCAAGAACACTTGCTTATTGTAGTGGGGCTGTAGCTAACTGACCTTGTTACTAGCCTTGCGTTAGACACGCCTAATGCATGGCTAACAACTAATCAGAATGCAGGATTTTTACTTGCCATTTTATAATCTTCATTGCACTATAGCACTTTCTAACCAGTCCTTTTAATACTGCAAACTGTATTTAGAGGCAAACAGTGGATGGCACACTTGCTCTTGTAAAAGCACACATTCAGCGAAAGAACATTGAGCATGTACAGCCTGTCTACCAAATTTGCTTTTTTTTTATCTTATATTTGCCCCTCTGCGCTGCTGGCATGTGGGGTCTGGCTCTCTCCTGAGAGGGCTCACATCTACTCTGCCACTGGGCCTGTCTTCTGATGCCCCAGCCCAGACCCCCGGTGAATCACCCATGGAATTCCCCCCATGGCAAGGCCAGGGAAGAGAGGGCCATCTGCCCCTCTGGCATATGATCTAGCTTGCCGGGGAGTGACCTCCTGAGTTGGGAGCACAGCCAGGCTTCATGCAGCCTGCCCGCACCCCTCCATTTTACATTTTCTATCCCTTCCATTCCACGGCCATGAGCAGACGTGCGTGGAGGCATGTGTGTGCCACAACACCATGTTCAATGTGTGGCAAATAGCTTAGTGCTTGTGTATACTTATGAGCTGACTGGAATATGCTTGGTGTTTATAACATAAGTTTTGGCGCTTCTCTGCATCCCACCTTGTATAGGATAGTGGGTAGGTGTAGACTTAAGGCCCAATGGAGAGGGTGAGACCAGACTGCCAGAGAAGGAGGAGGAGGCAGGGGAGGATGGAGGGTGCCGCTGAAATGCATGAAGCAGATCGGGAGTCAGACGACTGCTGAAGTAGGGAATGGGTAGGAGCTATTCCCCCCCATTGAACAGCAGGCTAAAAGCCTTTCCATTCAATGTGTGGCAAATAGCTTGGTGCTTGTGTATACTTATGAGCTGACTGGAATATGTTTGGTGTTTATAACATAAGTTTTGGCACTTCTCCACATCCCACCCTGCATAGGATAGTGGGTAGGTGTAGACTTAAGGCCCAAAAAGAAGTAGTAAAGTGACTAACTCCTCCAACTCCAGACAGTGTGATCTGTAGCACGCAGAACAGGAAAAAAAACCTTAGGGGGAAACCTCCGAGGACCTATGGCTACTGACCTGCCTGTCCTCTGGGCATACTAAGAGGAGAATAATCCTAAATGCACTTAGGTTTAGGTGTAGTTATGTCTAGGAGTATGATCTGGTGTAGCTGGTGGAAAGTCCAGTTCATGGTCGAGATGAGCAAGCGGTCGATGTTGCAGAAGAAGGTTCGAGCAGATGGAATATCCAACTGAATGCAGACCGGATGCTGTGACAATGGTTAATCCAAGTCTGAAATAGATGACTGCTGTAAATCCATAGCACTGCCTTTGAATACTAGATACAGCTGCATAGTGGGACTTTTGTTGGAATAGCTGAAACCTGTTCAGGGTCACCTTCATTGTATTATGAGCTAATATGAGATAGACAGGTGAAAGCCATTGTAGGAATGGTGGGACCCCACGTGGTCCGCCATTGCAGCAGTACGGAATAAAGCCAGATCTAAATGATGAGTCAATGAGGCTGATTGAAATTATATGAAAGTACCAGATAAGGCCCATCATGGAGGATGTGTAAATGGGATGGTGAGACCCCACATGGTCTACCATCGCCACAGAGCTGTTAGACGTTGAACTGTGATGATGATAGTAGGCTCAGAGGTAGGCTAACTGGGGAATGGTAGTCCCATGGAATCCTGATGAATGAAGAGTCTTGTTTGAGTGATTGAAAGTCTCAGGTGGTCAATACTGGGAAAGTGAGACCCTGACGAGGGTCTGCCAAGTGCAAGAAGAAGCCCATTTTAGCAGAAGGATAACTTCCTGTTTGAAGGGGAATACAACTTGTGGGATGGAGAGAGACCCCCAAGGGGTTCACGATTGCCATAAGATGTTGATTCTCAGGTGAGGGGGTGAAAGTCTGCCAAAACTGGCAAAATAAGATATGCAGATCGAGGAAGGAGGGTCCAATGAGGGTGTGTTGAGAAGATATAGGGGAAGATACCTGCATGACTTGAATCGCTGATTAAAACAAGAGCCAATATAAGTCAATCCACATTGTCCTATTGGTTAGTTGAAGGTAGAACGAGGGTCACAGAAGTTGGATTGGGAGATAAGGAATAAGGGGAAGGCAGTCGAAGGGCATGTAGAGAGGGATGGCAGGACCCCATGTGGTCTGCCATTGCCATAGTACAGAATGAATCAGGTGGTAAGGGGTACCCTCATGAGCCAAAGTCATTGCAGTCCAAGGTAAAGAAGGCAAAACTTCCTCGAACGTACTCTTGAAGCGAATAGAAAAGACTTGCGGTATGGTGAGGTCGTGTCACAGGGCATGTATATTCAGGATGGCAGCACCCCACATGGTCTGCCATGCCATATGATTGAGTAGTAAATGATTGGGATGGCGAGACCCCACGTGGTTTGCCATCACCATGGAATGGAGAAGAGAATGAACGGGATGGCTGGACCCTACATGAAATGCCATTGCCATAAATAGGCTAAATAAGGAAAGGATGCAGGACTCTGCTGTCTGTTGAACCGTGTAGTATGTTCTCAAGGAAGGAAGACAAGACGATGTCAGCCGATCTGCGGTATGGGAACTTGATGGAGCAATGAGCTGAATCCCTTGGAGTAAAAGTTGACTGGGAAGGTGGGACCCTCCATGGTCCATCATCACGTAGCAGAAGTCATGCAGAAAGTAATGAGGGATAGGGATAGCGGGACCCCACATGGTCCACTATCGCCATATCAATTGAGTAGTATCTGACTGGGAAGGCGAGACCCCACATGGTTTGTCTTCGCCATGGTAAGCAATAATGCATGATAGGGATAGCAGGACCCCATGTGGTCCACCATCGTGGTATCTGAGTAATGTGATGATTCCATCAAGTGGTGCATGGTAGAGATGGCAGAACCCCATGTGGTCCACCATTGATTTACCACAGGACTGGGAAGGTGAGACCCCATGTGGTTCACCATCACCAAGAAAGCACTAGTACGCCATAGCCATAGAATAGCTTGAATAAGGTAAGCATGCAGGGCATCGTTATGGAGTAGGGAAGGGTCTAATTCAGAATGATGGAACACATGCAGTCTGCTATTGAGGTAACAGCGCAATCCATAAAGGGGATAAGTCCCAGTGAATGAGGTAGACGGGCATTGATGACTTGAATAAATGGAGAGGGGTCTAGTATGCCACTTGAATTTGCAGATGAAGGCAGTAGCTGGGGGAGGAATTGTGGACACCATGACAAAATTAAGTCCTTTGGCACCGTAACTAGCAGATTTCTGCCCATGGTGCTGATCGTTGAGACCTCAAAGCACTGAAGAACGAAATGAGGTGACTTGATGGTTCATGAATCCCATGCAAGAATGGAATTAGGACTGGAGCTGAAGCTGAGTTGGGCTTCCAAGACAGCAACAGACTGCAAAATGCTATTGGCCCTTTAAGACCGTGAATTCAGTGGAGAAAACCAGTATGGCAGTATGACCGACTAATGAAGAAAAGTGAAGTGATCATGGGAATGAGCTTCCTTAAATGGGTAGCCTCAATGGTTACTGTAACAGAACACTCATAAATTAATTAATGTAACAGACACAATTCAATTCCATGAAGACAGTGAGTCTTAAGAGCTACAGTAGATGTGTCAGGGCAAGTTTGTACTAAACAGCTGCAGTTGTAAGATACAGGAGAACTAGACTTCAGTTTGTTATATGGTAGGGCAAGGTGGAGCGAGCTAGGAGGGAATGCAAGATCCGTATGGTGGAGCGGCTGCTGTCTCAATAACTAATCTAAATTCACACAAGTCCATTTGGTGACGTCAATTGGTTTATTCTCCTGCTACTCCATGGGTAATATATGAATATAGGTATTATAACACAATTCAGGGTCTAGGCATTTCTGATACTGCTCCTACATTTAAATGTTTGTACTGTGAGTACTGCTGAATTCCAAGTCAGCTATAGAAAATACTAAAGCATTGCTCGTAGACCCCTGTTTAGGAGCCTGAGAAAGCAGAAGTGAACAGCGGGAAGATTTGAATTTTGTAAATGAAGCAATGATCCGTACCATGTAGTGTGCTGATCCCTTGCTGTGCAAATATGCGATGTAAGCTCACTGTCAAAGTGGGGCACTTGCTGCTGTTCTCTGGTGAGAGGGGACGTTGGGAGAAAAAGCAGTTAAAGGTAAATGACCCAAGGATCTTTTTGATGGCAGTGGCTGCAAGTCCAACCGGAAAGCCATGGGGTGGCTAAAAAGTCCATGGGGAGACCAGGGAAGCAGAGTTGGGAAACCTAAGAAAAAAGAAAGCAACAGCCAAGATGGACTAGGAGAGAATATCCAGGAACGCGAAAGCAGTGAGAGAACTAGAGTACAACAGTATGGCTGCCGACTGGGGAGAAAAAAAGGGCCCAAAAGAAAACAGAGGAAGAAAAAAAAAGGTATGTAGAAACAGGCAGGGGAGAGGAACAAGGACAGCTGAATGAAGGGAAGGCACATGGGGGTTGGCACAGGTGGAATGCAGAGGAGGAGAAAATAAACAGAAGAGGACGAGCAGGGGGCGAAATGAATGAGGAGGGGACACAGAGCAGGGGAGGAAGATCATGGCTGGCCAGCAGCCGCGCTGCCAAAATGCTCGAAGCACGGCGGGAGGCGGTTGACTGCTTAAGTAGGAAATGGGGGAGGAGCTATTCCCCCCATTGAACAACAGGCTAAAAGCCTTTCCATTTTTGCCTCCCTAACTCCAGTGCTGCCACACGGCCTCCACCAGGAGGCAGCCAAGGAGCAGGACAACATTCTCTCCCTCCCTGGGAGAGGAAAGCAGTCCATCAGACACTTGATCCTCTCTGTCCCCTGCAAAACCCCAGCAACCCAAGCTCAGCCCTGAACCCAGGTTGCTGGTATGGCGCAAGGTGTGGCATCCAGCACCTCAACCCTCAGCACCACCAGGATGGTGCTCAAGTTTGCTTTTTTAACTTGCACTAATAACATTTTGCTATATCTTTCACCCATGTCTGGGTCTTCTGTTTTGGTGTTAAGCATCTGAGCCCATAGGCTATATCATGAGAGATTATACAGTCTAGGACTTTTTGGTGTCAAAATAAAAAGCTTACGTGGAGATCTAATTCTGATATAAAATGCATCTAAGGACACGAATCTTACTAACATACTACATCTGACATTTAAGGAACACAGTTTGTTATCCAGAGTGCATAAACTATAGTTAAAAGGTGAACTTTCAAAACAGAGAAGCTAAGGGTGTGATTCTCATAGAGGGTAATATCAATCTGGAATAGAATCTTAACTCATTACCTCCTTGGCAGCCATTTTGTGTCAGGTAAACAATGGATAGTTCAGACTTCATATGGAGCTGTTAGAGCAATAGTTAAAAGTCCATCTGTGGAGTCTTTCAAGAAGAATTTAGATAATGAATCTACAATTTCTGAGGGTTATTGCCACTGAGAAATGGTGGACAAACAAGATGGGCTCTGCCTTCTTTTGTTCCTATTATCTATCTTGCTATGTGCCAGCTGTAACATTGAAACATAGAAACATAGACTTTGGTGGCAGATAAGGACCACTTGGCCCACCTAGTCTGTTCATTTCCCTACCTACAGGATAAACTGCAGATCCTAGTTAACCAAAAGCCTATTTCTTCCTACCCACCACAAAAATTGCCTTATGTCCATACCATGCATTCTTGAATTCTCCCACAGTTTTAGACCTCACAACATCCTCAGGAAGGCTGATCCATGCATCCACCACCCTCTCTGTGAAAAAATACTTCCTCACATTACCCCTGAACCACCACCCCCATCTTTAAATTGTGTCCCCTTGTTCTTGCACATCTCTTTTTCTGAAAGATGCTACCCTCTTGGACTTTGTTGATTCCCTTGAGGTACTTAAACATTTCTATCATGTCCCTCCTCTCCCTCCTTTCCTCAAGGGTATACATATTAAGCTCCTTTAGTCTCTCCTCATATGGCTTCTTTTGCAGACCCTGCACCATTTTAGTTGCACTCCTCTGGACTGCCTCTATCCTGTCTATGTCCTTCTGGAGATGGGGTCTACTGAACTGGACACAGTACTCCAGATGGGGTCTCACCAACTGTCTGTACAGAGGGATAACAACTTCCTATTTTCTGCTGATGATGCCTCTCCCTATACATCCCAGTATGCCCCCAGCCCTCCCTACTGCCTTCTCACATTGCTTGCTAAACTTAAGGTAATCTGATATGATTACCCACAGGTTCCTTTCCATTTTTGTTGTTACTACCCCCTCCCCATTGTGTAATCTTCCCCTGGGTTTTTGTTTCCTAGGTGCATTATTTTGCACTTCTTTGCACTGAATCCAAGCTGCCATGATTCTGACCATTCCTCCAACCTTGCCCAGTCCCTTCTCATCCTTTCCACACCTCCTTGTGTATCAACTCTGTTGAAGACCTTTGTGTCATCTGCAAAGAGGCATACTTTTCCTTCCAGTCCCTCTGCAATGTCACTTATAAAGACATTAAAAAGGACTGGACACAGTACTGAACCCTGTAGTACCCCACTAGTAGCCCCACTTTCTTCAGAGTGGACTCCATTTACAATTACCTTCTGTGTCCTGTTGTAAAGCCAGTGTTTTACTCAGGCTACCACCCTGGGACCCACTCCCAGGCTGGCTAATTTGACTATTAATCTTTTGTGTGGGACTATGTCAAATGCCTTGCTAAAGTCTAGGTAGGCCATGTCCACAGCCCCTCCCTGGTCTACTACTTTGGTCACCCAGTCAAAGAAATCAATTAGATTCATTTGACATGACCTTCCTGATGGGAACCCATGCTGCCTTGGGTCCTGTGCCCCACTGGCCTCTAGGTACTCAACAATTCTTTCCTTCAGAAGTGATTCCATCAGTTTCCCTACCACACTGGTCAAACTGACAGGTCTGTAGTTTCCTGCTTCTGTCTTGCTCCCACTTTTGTGAAGGGAAATCACATCTACCTTCCTCCAGTCCTCAGGTACTACACCATCCTCCCATGATTTGTTAAAAAGGATAGTCAGTGGTTTCACTAGTTCTCCCCTTAATTCTTTTAGAACTCTGGGGTGAATTCCATCAGGCCCCATTGCGTTGTCCACCTTCAATTTTAGGAGTTCTTTCAGAACCCTTTCTTTTGTGAAAGGACTGGGATTGACCCCCCTATCCAGAGTGTTTCTGTTAATTGGATTAGGCACCTCCCCCTCCTCCTCCTCTTTTGTGAATACTGAGCAGAGATATTCATTCAGTATCCCTGCCTTTTCACTGTCCCTTTCTGTCCACCCACTGTCCATTCTATTCAGCCTCACTATCCCTCCCTTTGTCTTTCTACTCTCCCTGACATACCTGTAAAAGGTTTTATTCCCCTTCTTGGCTATCTTTTCCTCAGTTTGGGCCTTTGCTATTCTGACTTCCTTCCCTGCTTCCTTCTGCCTTAACTGGTACAGCTCTCTGTCCTGCTCCTTCTGTGTTTTCTTATACTTCCTGAATGCTATCTTCTTCTCCCTGACCTTCCCTGCTACCTCTTTTGAGAACCATAGTGGCTTTTTCTTTCATTTTGATTTATTTGATTCACACAAAGGCTTGTTGCCTCTGTGATGGCCGTTTTGATGTTTCCCCATTGTTGCTCCACCCCTCCTTCTAGCCTGTTTGCTAGTGCTTTTCTAAGGCACTCTCCCATCTTGCCAAAGTCAGCCCTCCTGAAGTCAAGTACCCTCACTTTTGTATGGCTTGACTCTATAGCTGAGTTTATTGTGAACCACACTGTTTGGTGGTCACTTGTTCCCAGATGGCTACCCACTTCTAGATCTGAGATCCTCTCACTGTCCCCATTTGAGAGTACAAGGTCTAGGATCACTCCCTCATGAGTGGGTTCCAAAACTAGCTGTCTGAGGCATGCCACCTGTAGATCATCGAGAATGGCCCTCCTCTTGGATGTGGCTGCAGCAAATGTGCTCCAGTTAACAACTGGCATATTCAGGTCTCCCATCAACAGTATCTCCCCTTTCTCTGCCATCCTAAGAATGCTTTCTATCATATCCTTGTCCATTCCCTCCCCCTGACATGGGGGTCTGTATACAACCCTGTGCGGATTGTGGTGCCATTTCCAGTCTCTAAGGTGACCCATGGTACCTCCTCTCCTCCCTATTTACTCTTTTGTTAGAGGAACCACACTTTGCCAGAATGGCATATGAATTGTGGAGAGGTACAACTGGAAGGATGTGCCTCTGTTCCACCACCTTCACCCTCCACGAGCCCACTGTGGTCCAACTGCTGCTCTTTCCTGGCAACCTCTGAGGCAACAGCAGTGGCCCTGGTGATCCCTGGATGGGAGAGGAGGTCCCACAAATCCTGGCCAATTCAACCTGGAGATGAGCAACCTCCTTCCTCATCACAGAGAGGTGCCTGCAGATGGGACAACACCACATCCTCCAGAACATCTCCCAGAAGACTGCTGCTCCACAGCCATTACACTGTACCACTCCCATTATGTCTTATTTCTGGCCCCTTCACTGTTGTTTGGAATCCTTACTCTTTCCTCTGTTTATTTTTTTTTCTCCCTGCTTACTTACTGCCTCTGTGCCCTTTAAGCTCCTGATCTTCCTGTTCTGAGACAAGAAGATCCTATATTTCTGAGAAGTCCCCTTACTTGCTCAGAGGCAGACCTCCAGCAGCTGGGGGAGGGGATGGAGAGCTACTCTTGTCCTTCTAGGATGGTGAGTCTTTGATGGCTCTGTGATCATCACTTTCTGCTCCCAAACAGGAAGTTCCAGTTGTCAGTCAAATTCTGTGTCTATAAAAGTAGAACTGGCTTTGGTTGAGGGGGGTGGAGGGGAGGCAGGGCAATGTAGTCCCAGTAGAGAAGTCCAGTCACAACAGCGGCTCCTTGTCCTGCTGTTCTCTGCCAATTCTCTAGCAGAAGCTATCTAGGACAGTGTTTAAATCTGGCTTCCTTCTAGCTAAGGCACTTCCCCTACTTAGCAGATCTTTCTACACTTAGTTAAGGTGCACAGATAACAATCTCCTTCAGCCACCTGAGATTAACACTTAGATAACTGCTCAGATAACAACTCACTTCAGCCAACTCAGACAAACACACCACCTTTTTTTTACCCTAAATTGAAGGTCCCAGTAGTAGAGTTCTACTTCTTTAGTCCCAGTAAATTAAAGGTCCCAGTAGTAGAGTTCTACTTCTTTAGTCCCAATAGAGAAGTCAGTCACAACAGCAGCTCCTTGTCCTGGTGTTCTCTGCCAATTCTCTGGCAGAAGCTATCTAAAGCACTGTTTAAATATGGCTTCCTTCTGGCTAAGCTAATCCCCCTACTTAGCAGATCTTTCTACACTTAGTTAAACTGCACAGATAACAATCCCCTTCAGCCACCTGAGATTAACACCTAGATAACTGCTCAGATAACAATTCACTTCAGCCATCTCAGACAAACACACTAACTCTTTTTTTACCCTAAATTGAAGGTCCCAGTAGTAGAGTTCTACTTCTTTAGTTCCAGTAAATTAAAGGTCCCAGTAGTAGAGTTCTACTTTTTTAGTCCCAGTAGAGAGTCCAGTCACAACAGCAGCTCCTTGTCCTGGTGTTCTCTGCCAATTCTCTGGGGGAAAAAGAAGGACTGTACTGGAAATGAGATGCTGCATTTCAGTTGGGCTTTCATTGGTAAATACATTTCAAAATAAATAAAAACAAAAATGCTGTGGCAGGATTTGACCTTTTATATGTTGATTTCTGAGCCTGTGGTATTCGTTACATCACTATGTCTGTTGCTGTGTTAAGTACTGTGATGTCATAGCCAGAGCACTGTGAAGTCAGAACGTCCTGATAAAAAGATTTGTTTTACAGAAATCATACATAAGCCATGGTCTATGGACCTAGGACACTAAGCTCAGACAGATCCCTTCTACTCCACCTTGTCTCCTCCTCAGGGACTCCCTTGGAAGTGCTGAGCTCTTTTAGGTACCTGAGCCTTGTCCTTGACCAAGGTCTCACATTTACATATCACGTGGACCAGGTAACCAAAACTATACACTAAAAGCTTGGGCTGCTATACAGACTGAATTCGCAACTTATCCCTGAGACTAGGGTTGCAGTCGCAAACAGTGTCCTCCTGCCCAATCTAACCTATGCAGCTCCCATCGTCCAGGCACTATCTGGTATAGAGCTGGGCAGAATGCAAATTCTTTATAATAAAATTGCAATATTTGGTACCAAATCACCTCTGAGGTAACACCACTGTGAGGTGCTTGACTCCTTAAACTGGCCGTCCCTTACCCAAAGGCTCTAATTCCCTCTGTTGCGCACCACCTTCAAACTAATTAACAGCCCACACCCATTTGGCCTAAATGGGATATTGGTCCCTAAACGCCCAGTCAGGCTGCTCCACACCTCATCTCAGAAGCTACTGGAGATCCCTAGGATGCAAATGGCAGCAGGGAATAAGTCCTTCACCCACGCTGCTTCTACTCACTGGAAAAATCTCCTGGACCAGCTGCAAAGTGCAGGCTCACTAACCTCCTTTAAAAAAGGACTCTAAGAGCTGCATAGGGGGCCTATACCTGGTTGAACCAAAACACCACAAAACTATGGTTACTGGGATTAAGAAAGGTCAGCCGATAGCCTAAAGATACTGCTGTTCTGACATGTAACTGCATGCAAGCAAACATTTTGGCAGTGACAAGTGCTTGTTTATATAGAATACCATAAATTCAGGAAGCATAGTATCAGTGTTGATACAACAAATACAAATTGTACTAGTATAAACACCTTAACAACATTTATATCAAATCTTGAAATGGTTTCCTAGATTTGGAACTCAATGGTATTTGGACTATGCATTATTACAGAAAGGGTTAGCCATTCAAATCACTAAGAGGTAACTTTTTGCAGTGATGGGAATAACAAGGCAAAACATCTTTTTATAAAAAACACTTTGCCAGGTTCTTTGTGCCCCCCCCCCCATAGCTCATATGATTGCCTTGTGTGTTATAACCACTGCACCAAATTTATTTATTTAGTTTTTGTTTGCTGGGTGGGTGTATTTTATAATACAATGCCTATTTTTAGGCATGACCCAGGAGAATACAAAGAGTCTGAAACAGTTTTACATGACGGCAGAGGCTACAAAAACATAATGTGACAATGATACCAAGGGATAAAACCATTTTACAAAATGGTAAAAGTTAACTGAATAGTTCTAATACTGGGACACTTGTAATAGCCGAAATACAGCAAGAGGAATAGTTTTAAAACCATTCCTGTTCCAGACCTAAAATTAGTCCAGAAAAAAAGGATATCAAAACCAGAATGCACCTGAAACCATACTGGAACCATGCAATATGCAGCAACTGGTTTGTCCATTCTTAGGGTTAACACTTGCTCAGTTTCAGACCGGACAATTTGTTTTTAGGGTCCCTATCTGGTTATCCTATTTTGCTTTAAAGTTTTCCAGTTTTTTAGCCATTTTGAGTACACACATACTCTGAAAACTGATTGTGTCAAATCATTCACTCTTTTGCCTGCATCTAAAGTTACAAAGGAGTTCTGATGTCATATAGACCTTTGTTTTTAAAACTAGTGAGTCTGGCAGTTTTAAAGTATTGCCACTAAGATCAAGGCCCTGATTTTTCTGTAGCAATTTTGGATCACGTTCTACAGCAGGATTATCATTTGTCGCTGAGCTTCTGCAACAGTGGTTTGTAATTTCTGCAGATGTTCTGCAGCACCAATGAGTAGCCACATTGCAGCATCAACTTTTCATCATGCCACAATATCCATGGCAAAAGTTATGGCAACCAGAATGGGGGAATGCACAATGGCACTATTTTTTTTTTTATATACTTTTTCTCTCCTGGTCAACTGATCCTTCCTCCACCGTTCCCCCCAGTCCCATCACCCCAACATCCACTGGTACTCACCTCTACTGCTGTCTCATGGGGTGCCCAGCTGGTCAGGTGCTGGTTTCATTCTGCCAGTCACCATATATTCCCCCCCCCCGAGTGCAGCGTGGAGTGTGCAATACTACAAATATCCGAGCTGTGCATGCTTCTGCCTGCAGCATGCCAGGTGTCTGCTCCTTCGACAGCCCTCTCCATCTGCAGGTCTATTGTGCCAGCCCCAGGCAAGCAACAGACTCCAGTCCCACCTCTTCCCAGGAGAGGAGAGCTGTCCTCCAGATGCTCAATCCTCTCCATCCCCGGTGGACCCCTGGTGGCCTGCTTGTACCATGAACATGGGTTGTTGGCATAGCAGGAGGAAAGGTAGTGATGCCTCAGCCCTCCACATCACTGGGCTGGCCCACATTACCACTAGTTGAACCAATAAACCCACAGTCTTTTAGAAATAATATTTAAAAAAAAGCTAAAACAAATCTACCACTTAAGGTCCTAGCCTATTTCATAAAGTAAATATACAGAGGGGACCTTGTGTGATAAATTATTTGTCTATGCTTATGCTCCTGGTGAGGTCCCCACTGTGTATTACTAATACAGTATATGCAATTTTTTTTTTTTTACTAGGAGAGACACACTAAGCTGAAAGTTTGTTTATAGGTGCAACCTGGGAGCACAAGGAAGTTAAGTAACTTGCTCAGGGTCACACAGTATGCAAGTGGGAGCTGAGGAATTCAAACCCAAGTCTCTAGGTTTGCAGCTCAGAGCTTTAAACCACTGTGCTTTACTGCCGCCTTACTGCAATCTGTAATGATTTTTGATTTTTAAATAAATTTCCCTTTTCGTGTTCTTGAAACTGTATCCTCATTCATACAGATCTCTTTGGAAATGAGATAAATAGAATAGTGAAGATATTTCAAGGCCCATTTTTCATGCCATCCCACTTCTCCTGATGCACTATGTCACCCCATCAGGCCATGACAGTCACGTACACCCCTTGTGAAGGAAGGTTCCCTGGCAAGTCGCATGGTGTCAGCTGTATGACAGAATGCTGCAATATACCATCCCACGCTAGGAGCAGTGTTGTGCAAAAGCACTGGCCCCATCCTCATGCTGCCTAGCCAGCTCCCTGAGCTCATCCCAGATTTTGAGTTGTTGGCATGGAACACAACATGCTTCCCACTGGCCCAATGGCCAGCCCTGCACAAAACATTTCTTCATAATTGTTAGGTATTTCTTTCAGCTCATAATAACATGTAATTAATAACAGTCACAAAAAAATGCATACTGCAGGATTATTCATTTAACAGGACTATACATCATTAAATTTCACCTTTCTAGGCATAATAGGCATAATTATTTTTTGGAAAAAACAGGTTAATTCATGTTATCAGTTATTCATTTCAGAGCACTTCCCTATATCTTAAAGGCACAAATAAATATGTACAATCTAAGGTATCCGGTTAATAGGTCTATGCTATTGTCAAGTATTTGCTGAAGTTAGTCCCAGAGTATTAACTTTAAAACTGAAAATTTTATTAGGTTGTAGTACAGGTTGAGCAAATATCATAGTATGTGACATGCTCTGCCATTTTTAAGGGAGTAGAAACAGTGATAGGTAAATGGTTTTGCATTTCTGTGGCAGAATGCAGCCCTGTCATTAACTAATATATGATGTGGTGTCACTGATAACATCACATGGTGAACATAGAGGGGTTTTCAATAACAATAAGGGGAAGTAACCAGCTGCTATGGAAAAACTATAATAAATGTTAATAAAAACTCACCAAGAACAGTGAATTCTGCAGCACTGTAGATATTCCGCATAACGTTGCAAGTTCGGTGCGTAATTCTTCGGCCACAGAATACTACAGGCTTTGATTAAGATTATTAACAGCAAATTAATCTAATCTTTTGCACTCTAACACAGAAAGATATATTCCGTTGAGAGGAAAGGACCTTTAGGCACATTCATTCTGCCCCTTCCCTGCCTATTCCATCACCACTGACACTAGCTGGTCATAGATGTTACTCGATGTCCCCGTTCCTCTACCTAATATGCTCCTGTGCTTATGACACCCGTGCTTGACACTCTCACAGTCTTTGCCCCCAATGCCTCTTCTGGCAGGCTGTTCCAGTCATCCACCACCCTCTCCTTGAAGAAGTATTTACTCGCGTCTCTCCTAATCTTCCCCCCATCTTCTCTGCAGGCACCCTCATTCTAGTGCCTTCCTTTCTTTGAAGTACACCCTCCACTTGCACCTTGTTCACTCCTGTGAGGTACTTGTGAGTTTCAATCATACTTCCACTCGCACTCCTCTTTACTACAGAGTAGATGTTGAGTTCCTGCAGCCTTTCCTCATATGGCTTCTCGTGCAACCCCCTCACCATTTTTGTTTTCCTCCTCTGTACTGCCTCCATCCTTTTGGTGTCCTTGAAGAAGTGCAGCCTTCAGAACTGGACACAGTACTCCTGGTAGAGTCTCACCATTGACCAATACAATGGCAGTACCACCTCCCTCCTTCTGCCAGAAATCCCTCTCCCAATGCACCCCAGCATCCTGCTAGCTTTTCCCACTGCTTTACCACACTGCTCAGCTACCTTGCGGTCATCAGATATGGTGATCCCTAGGTCTCTTTCTTGCTTGCTGGCTGTTAGCTCCACTAACCCCATCATATACACAGCTACACAGCCCCTGGGTTCTACAGCCCTAAATGCATAACCCTGTACTTTTTGGCATTGAAACCCAGCTGCCACCCCCTAAACCATTCCTCTAGTTTCCTCAGATTCCTCTGCATTCTGTCTACCCCTTCCTGGATATCATCTCTGTTGCAGATTTTTGTATTATCTGCAGAGTGATACACCTTTCCCTCAAGCTCCTTCACATTGTCACTTATGAAGATATTGATGAGGATGGGTCCCAGCACCAAGCCTTGTGGCACCCCACCCTGAACTGTAAATATGTTTTTTTTTTCCTGCTGTGATAATAGGAAACAATTTTTATACCCTGATATTATCTCCTGTGTTCCTTATCAGCTCTACTTTATTTTGATACATTTTGGATTCTTTTGTGTACTCAATTAACAATCTAATTAAAATAACTGTGGAGTGTTTTTGTCCCGTAGGGAAACCCCATTTTAATTTGGCATTATAACCTGTTGGTGATAACACACACTGGGTTTCCCTCGCTTTACACATGGGTTCTTGCCTTCCTCACCCACACCATCTCCTTGAAACTGACAATGGCTACTGGCATGGAGATCAGTTTCTTCTGTTTATATAATTGCTGTGTGGGGGAAGAAATGCTGCTCAGCAATTATCTAAAACAACATATGGAGCAGTGTTTAAAATAGCAAATTTTACACACACCCTCTGCATTGGATGCTTGTATAGACCCCTTGAGCATTGCTCTTGAGGTTTATGTAGCATTCAACACCTCAGGTGTGTGTAAAATTCTTGTTATACACACTACCCCACATATTATTCTATATGTTATTGCTATGGATCATTGGTGAGACGCCATCTGGAGTACTGTGTCCAGTTCTGGAGACAACATCTGAGGAAGGACGTAGACAGGGTAAAGGCTGTCCAGAAGAGGCAACTAAAATGGTGCAGAGGCTGCATCAAAAGCTCTATGAGGAGGGACTGAGGGATCATAATATGTACACCCTGCAAGAGTGGGGGGGGACATGATAGAGACCCATTAATATCTCATGGGGTTGAATAATTCGCAGGGGTATTTTTCAGGTGAGAACATTTAGGAGAACTACGGGACTGGGGACAGGTAATGAAACTGGAAGGGGTGAAATTTAGGAGGGATGTAAGGAAGTACTTCTTCTTTGAAAAGAGTGGTGGATTCCTGGAACAGTGTTCCAGCTGAGGTGGTGGGTGCAGAAACAGTGGTAGGATTCAGGTAGCTGAACCACAAACTGTGCACAACCAAATAAAGGTGCAGCTGCGTATGGTAAACAGGTAAAGACAAGCACAAAATCACAGCGCACTCACAAATAATAAATGCAAGTGCAAATTTATTACAAAAAACAGGACCTCCTTCCCTGGCGCTTCAAATCACTGTGATTCTTCATCAGGGGCAAGCATGCATGGGATATGCACAAAGGAATCTTAGCAGGATGGGTTGGGAGAGCTAAAGATCAGGTAGAGTCTGCTATGACAGTATAGGCAAGGAAAAATAGGCACACTGGTTGGGCCAAGCAGTCCATATCTGATGTCAAATTCTGTGTTTCTATTACTTTTGTTGGTACATCGAATCCCTCTCTCATGAGTCCTCAGAAGCTACTACTTCATTTTTCGTAATCCCTGAGCTTGCCACGATATCAGTTGTACTATTCCAGGCCATTCAGATGAGTAGACACATACTGTGGATGCATAGATGTTTCTGAACAGAAAAATACTTCTGGTGAATCCAGTCACATGGAATGTTATTTCTAGCATGGCATGGTGTGACTCACAGTGTGCAATGCCTTAGAAATATTAAGTGAAACAGCAGTAACTACTGAAATGAAGGAAACATAATGTAGATGTTATGGCACTACAAATCTAGGGAATTAATTTATCAAAAATTGGTCAGAGAATATCAGAATATATGACTGACATGAAAAGGAAAACTTGAGGGTATTTAAGAGTACATAATTCATTTCGTATTGCTTTTAAAGTGTTTTCTGACCATACAAAGAGCTATGGAGAAGGGAGAGTGATATACTCATCTGTCATAAAAAAAGGGATGGAGATGGAGGCAGAGTCTAGAATGTGGTTTATTTATTATTTATTTAGTTTTTGTTGACCGGGTAAGTGCACTAGACAAATCCTGCCTATTTTCAGGCACAACCCGGGGGAGGGGGATACAAATGAATGCCAACTGACCTTGAACCAGATTAAGCTGTTGGTGGTATTTTTAGTGAATGAGGGAAATTTGGCCAGGACACTGGGGAAATTCCCCTATTCTTTTTTTGATAAGTGCCATGGGATCTTTAACATCCACCTGAACTACCATCAATCCAGGCAGATGGAACCTCAGTTTAACGTCTCATCCGAAAAGATGGCACCTCAGAAGTGCAGCACCCCTCTCATGCTGCACTACAGTGTCAGTACTAGGATATTAACCGACATGCCAGACGTGGGAACTTAACCCACAGCCCTCTGATCTCCCGGCCTCAGAGGCGAGTGTGCTACCTACTGAGCCACTGACGCTGACTCTGTTTACTGTTTAGTATCTGGTTTTCTCATCATCCAATGATGGCAACCCTACACGTCTCAGTAGCTCTAACTTTCAGATGCTTAATCATTCTACTGGCTCCATCCCAGCTGATTTCCACATTCTGGAACTATTCATGTTCTTGATGCAGTATCCAGTTACAGGTGCAGTCCATTTTTACAAGGTCCACAAACTGCCTGCCTCCTACTCTACTACCCCTTCTATCCTGGATTCACAATGAATGGCAGTAGTAGGAATCAAACTTGGGTCTCAAGGTTTACAGCTCCGTATTCTAACCACTTGGCTAGAGAAGCATATACACTCACAACCAAAAACAAAAACACACAAAATACACACAAAGACATATGCACTTATGAATACCAATAAAGCAGAATGTTTTTGAACAGCATTCACCATTACTTTCCAATACAGAGTGGTCATAATCCTGAGTTGGCGATCCAGAAGTCAGCAGAGCTGCACAATTATTTTCAGCATTTTTCCAACCCATACATGAAGGTCAATAGTGCAGGGGCACACTTCAAAGAATGGCTTTTCAGCAGATTATGTGCAGGGTCACTTCTCCATTATCATGAATGGGGAACACTGTAGAAGCTAGAGTACAGGCTTGGGAACAAGGAGAGCCAGGTTCAAATCCTACTACACTCATTAAGTGATTTGACCCTGAGAAAGTCATATAACTTCAGAGCTTCAGGCCACCAAGCTGTAAAATGAATTACAGCAGGACTCCACAGCAAATGAGACATTTCATTTGAACAAAGCTATCATGGGTAAATTTAAAAAAATACAGAACCACATGGACACACAACTACAGGTATGCACTAGGGATACAGTATTATGGTTTCACAGAAATATCACTGTATGGGAAGTCTCAGTATTGATACAGTATGCACATGTTGATACTTTGATAACAATGGATCTTGGTTTTCTGACCTTTAAGTTAATTGTTTTGTACATTTAGGGATGACCGTTGCTTCTGTGGCAACCTTCCCTGACACAAAAGTTGAGAAGGCTTTCTACAAAAATGATTACTTTCATAATACCACAATATTATATGTGATGATTACCGCATACTGTAGTACTGTCAAAATGTCATATGGTGACATCCCTACTACACAAATGTACATGTGCTCCTTACTGTTTATACATATTGATGCATACATACACACACACCACTAATACATGAACACCTCATGCTATATACACAGACACATATGCACACACCACTAGTCAGGACAGCAGTGGTATGCAGACATACACTACACATACAGAGACCCTTCAAAGATGTATTGAACAGTAATACTCATATCATTTCACCACTACACATAAATGCAAAACACAAACACTGACACCTGCATACCAATAGACACACAAATATAACTGGAATAATACTGAAACTCTTCAAGAATCATAGTGCACCTGGAAATGGAACAATTCTGTTTTTTCCTTTTTGAGCCCCACAGAAATGCCTCCAAAATGTCCAGAACAGCCACCTGACAAGCCAGAAAGCCCACCTAATCTGCTAAAGTGTGAATTCAATATAAATAAATGTCCACCAGCCTGATCAAATTACCACCAAATGCATACTCTGCCCAACCCATGGAAATGCCAACCCTACTCACCGTAATGAATATCTAAACCAATAGATTTGTCATTGACCTGCCAGACAGCAGGTTGGGGTGGAATTTTTGGCAGTTTTTTGGGTAGCCAGTCTAATAAGTCATGTGGGAATTCTGGCAAGCTGAGCAGTCAGTGGGCCAGGTGGGCATTCTGGCAGTTAAATGCAGGATGAGTACACTGGTTGGTTTAGGCAGCTATTCTGGTGAGTCAGATTGGCATTCCATCAGGTCAGAGAGGCATTTAATCAGGTCAATTAGTCATTCCAGCAGTCTGAGAGGGGCATTCTGGATGTTCAGTGGACATTCTGGTTGGGTGTCTATGGGTAAACTACAATCCTTCTAGTTCCAGGGGCATTTTTGTTCCAGATTGATTCCAGTTTTCACCACGTTCTCAATACATAAATACAGCCCCCATAACATACAGCTGAACCAGTGGATCTTTTGATTGGGGCTTCCTGGTCCCATCCAGCAGCACTAGTTTGTGGAGAGTCACCCTCTCTTGTGCTGTGTCACACTGTAGAAATCACTGTTTGAGTTCCAGCTCCTTGGAATCCCTCAGCAGTGCTGTAGCAGGTGATCTAAGTGTTTGTCAAGGCTCACACTCCTTGGGAGCCCTTAGTAATTCTGTACAAGTTTGGCAACATTTTTGTTGTGGTGCCAACTCCTCAGTAGACCACAGTAATTCTACTCCAAGGGCCAAAGTTTCTGTCAGGGCTCCAGGTCCTCTGGAGCATCCAGTCATGCCATGTCAGCTGACCAAAGTTTCTGTCAGGGCTCCCTCTCTTTGAGAATCCCCAATTATGCTATGCCAGTCAACCAAAGTCTCTGCTGTGGCTCACACTCCTTGGGAGTATACTGAGTGCCAAATGCCGCAAGTTAGACCAGCTTTTCCTTGGTCTAACTTGAGTCATCCGGGGGACACTTTTTATAGGGCTTGCACTAAATATTTGGCTCAAGCTGCTGTAAACTGAGGAAACTATTGCAACTGTGCCCAACCACACAAAATCCGGTGTAGCTGTGGCAAAGGAGTTTGGTACAGCTGCATCAAAAAATTGCTTGGATGCAAGCCCTGCATCCGCCTTTCAGAATTGAGCCCCTGGTGTTTGTGATCCTTCAGTAATGCCACGCAATGTGGTAGACACCTTGGTGAATCTTCCAGTCCTTGGAATCCCCCAGTAATGCTGCACCAGGCAGTCAGAATCATTGTTGGACTCCTGCTCCATTGTATCCCTTGCAGTAATGCCACAACATGTGGCAACAATATTTATTAGACCTCTTCCAGTAAAGCTGTGCCATGTAGCAAAAAAATCCTGATCGAAGGCCTCCAATGACAGAATTGAAAATACTTATTTCCAGTTCAGTGCCCAAGTAATGTTGCATCTGGCAACTGAAGTCTAGGACTGGTAACTTCTGGGTTTGGAAGATTATTAATAAGCCTGCTGCCTAACAGAGCAATCATGCTGTGATTGTGATCTCATTACCATTGAGGTACACATGAAAAACCTGTTTCTTGATGATTGCCTTGTAGATTTTGGGACAAAAGTAGTTTGGTCCATGACAAATAGTCACCAAACTTAATGGTGACTAAGTTGTGATTTAGTAAAGAAGTGAGTTGGTGGGGGTGGCATCCTTTTAATCAGATCTACAGAAAATAGCTAAGGTAGAAGTAAACAATTTTATTGCTTATTTTAAGCTTGTAGTTGCATGAATCAGGCAGATAGCTGATTCACTCCTTTACTGAATCAAAAACGGTGGTGATTTTTTTTGCAAGCAACAGGAGTTGCTGCTTTAAGTAATATTAAGGCATTAACATGTAACAAACTAAGGAAGAAATAACCCACAACAAATCTTTAAAAGGGAGTGGGAAGTGGGAACAATTCTTTAAAACATTCAATAATGACAGTTCAATTGATCTGTAATTTGGTTTTCTTGTGTCTACAGGCTAGGGAAAGAAGCAACAGCTTCTATGACTTGAAATTACATGACATGACATGATATTATATTTTTTTTATGACAAGGTGGAGGGGGTTGGTGGATATCTGGGTCAGTTGATTTTGGGGTCATGTAGTTGTCATTATAATATTTGCATGTTTAATTATTTTTATGCCATCATTGGTTTAGCTGAAGAAATAGTTATGCAGCCACCTGTTGGTATTTTTTTATTGCTGTTCAAGGTTCAGATGTCTACATGTAATTTACAATTTAAATGTGGCACACTACATGTTAATGGTCTGAACTCCCCTACAGAAATAGTCATAATTTTGGCATACTGTACCTGAATAAAATTAGATCCATTATTAGTTTACAAGAGACACATATTGATATAAAAGAATGAAAAAAAAACTAAAAAAATCTTGGTGGCAATTTCATACATTGCCCCTGGTACATAAAAAGTTCTGGTGTTTCGATCCTTATTTGGAAAAATCTGAATTCTAAGTTTTGTAAACAATGGTTGGATGAAGAAGGGTGAATACTATTAATAAAATGTGAAATTAATGACTCCCCATTTACAATTCACTCACTATATGCACCATTTGATAAATACACTGATTTTCTTTCTCAAATTACACATGCCCTGGTACAGATTGAAGCCAAACAAATTATACTTATGGGAGACATTACTGCTTTCGTAGACCCTACCTTGTTAAAGCAACATCAGTGTCTAATAACAATAAAAGGGTCTCCTGAGCTTTGAAAATTGTTTTGGACCACCATGAGCTCATTGACCTTTGGAGAATGTAGAACCAAACATTGAAAGAGTATGCACATTATGATAAAAATTCAGATTGTTTTTCCAGATTGGAGTATACATTCATTTCCAAAAGACTATATAATGTTTTTTTTCAAGTTTCAATAAGATCAGTACTCTTATCAGATCATGCAGTGGTTGAACTTAATTTGCTGATGTCAAATTATACTGCCAAATTTTGTAAGTGGACTTTCAATAATAAACATTTGAAGAGACAAGATTTTATTTAAAAAAAATTGGGAAATAATACAAGATTTTTTTTTCAGGCCAAGGCCCCATAGCAGCATTATGGAACCATTTCAAAGTGATTATTAGGGGGTGCAATAATGTAATATCAGGCATGGTTGAGCAGAGAGGAGAAAAGGAAAAAATACTTATTCAAGCAAAACTTAAAGAACTTGGCACACTAGTTTTGACTGGTCAAAAACAATATTTTAATGAACAGACTTCAGCATGTATAACATTACAGGGATAGATAACCAATCAAACACAAAAGAACCTCTTTAAGGTTAAAGCTCTATGTTATATTCAAGGTGATAAATCCAGGAAGGCTTTGGACAATTTATTAAAAACAAACAAACAAAAAAAAAACATTATCACAGCATTAAATAACTCAATAGGAATACTTACATTGGGTCTGGACAAAATGAATAAAATAATAATAACTCATTTTAAAAATATCTATCAATCCTTTACTCAAATCAATACTCAACAATGAATACTTTTCTGTCTTCGAATCAAGTTTAACAACTTGAACATTAACTATAAGATTTTCATGATACAAGAGGCTATAGAAGTAATAGATTCTCTTTCAAAAAATAAAATGCCAGGAATTAATGGTCTTTGCTTCTGAATTGTTCAAGTCCTTTAGAAGGAGCTAAGTCCTTGGATAAACATGATTATGATGGAGTTGGTGAATGGAGTGGGGGAACTGCCATCATCTATAAATGAATCAAAAAATATTCTGATTCATAAAATTGGGGCACCACAAGAATGTGCTGATAGTTATAGATCAACTGCATTATTAAACACAGACTATTAGATCATTACTAAATTAGTATTGAATCAAATATTACTGAATCTTCCCACTATATCCACAAAATCCAACATTTATTTATTTTTATTTATTTTATTTAGTTTTTGTTGCCTGGGTAAGGTGCGCTAGCTATAGCAATAACTATTTTCAGGCATGACCCAGGAGTTTACAGAAACAAAACCTTAGTTTAACAGAAAATTAGTTTGACAAAGGCAGAAATTATCCTAAACAAATATAGCCTAGACAATAGTAATACAGTGAAGCAGTAGAAATCAGTAACAACAATTGATTCAACAATAGTGTGTAACATAGAATGATAAAAGATCAAATACAATGAAGAGACAAATGGAAGCAAGTTAAGAAGTGAAGCAGGGGTGAGAATTATAAGAACAAATACTATTATAATAATCATATTGGATGGATCTGGACTTGAAAGGGTGGAGGTGCAATAAAGGGAGGTAGGATAGGATAGGAAAATAGGGCAGGTAAGGTGATGAGGACTAGATTTAATAAACAAGGGCAAAGAGGTGACAGGAGGAAAGTGAGGTGTTAGTTTTTGAGGTGAGTGGGTGCATGGATTAGAAGAAAAAAGTTATGGGCTGGGGGGGTTGAAACAGGAGCAGGAATCATCATGATGGTCATGTAGCAATTTCTTGAAAGAGGCATGGGATGGTGCAATGGTTTTGTTCTATGTAGAACCATTGCCAATGCCATTCGTAAAGACCAATCATTTTCTGCATACATTAAAAGCCTCCCAGATAACTATTATGTGCTGGCCTTAGATGCTAGTAAGGCAGTTGATTTGGACGAACACAGATATATGAGTACTATAGTGGGGCATCCCACAGCCGTTATTAAAAATAATTTCCCTATTGTATAATAAATAAAGTGCATGCTTTTTAGTAAATAACAATTTAATCAAGCAAATAGAATTGTTAAATGGGGTACAGCAGGATTGTCCCCTTTCACCAACTATTTTTATTTTATGCTTGAAACCCTTACTTCAGACAGTTC
Source organism: Neoceratodus forsteri (assembly GCA_016271365.2). Taxonomy (NCBI): domain Eukaryota; kingdom Metazoa; phylum Chordata; order Ceratodontiformes; family Ceratodontidae; genus Neoceratodus; species Neoceratodus forsteri. Next base: position 580,228,831 of record CM057456.1, read on the forward strand.
AAGTCAATTCTGATATTAAAGGTATCATTATTAATCATGATGAAGTCAAGTTGAGTGTGTACACTAATGATACACTGGTCTTATTTAAGAATTTATCTTCTTCTTCTATTCCGGTACTGACTAAGGTAATTGATAAATTTTCAGAACTTGCAGGTTATAAATTAAAAGCTGTCGACGTGATGAGCTAGAGGAGAGAGGACGTCCAGAGTGTTGCTCTCGGACCCTCGTCAATTTAATTTACTTTTTAAATAAGATTTTGGGCTCAATTCAGTAATCTAATTGTTCATGAAAGTTTACTAAGCCTCTCTGCCTTTCGATTGAACAGGAAGGTACAGATTGAATTTTTTACTTGGTCTCAGTGGTGATCTGCAAAGGCCCGACTGAATGGCCGAGATGGAGTGTGGAATTCCACAGCCATTGTCAGCTCGAGTTCCAGCAGTAAAATGACAGAAACCCCTTTCACTTGTTCTGGAGGGTTAAGATGATGAAAGTGAGACTGGAAGGGGGAGAGAAAGCAAATGTGGATGACATCCTGGAGATTAAACAAATGCTATAGGGTTTGGTGGTAGATTTTTCAATGGTAAAACTGACTTTGAATGCACTGGCAAGGAGGATGAGAGATTTAGAGGCCAGGGTCTCGTCATAGGAAAAGAAAACTACAACAACAGAGCAAGAAGTGGCTGTGCTATGAAAGCAAGTCAAAAAGCTGGAACACCACATTGAAGACCAAGAATCATGTAGCAGAAGAAATAATTTAATTATGGCGGGGCTTCCTGAAAAAACGGAGGAGGCGTACTGTGTAACCTTCTTGCAGGATCTGCTATTGAATCTACTAGGCCCGACTCCATATGGGGAGGCATATAACCTGGAAAGAGTGCACCGGCATTTAGAGACTCCTGGGCCTCACCCTCGGGTATTAATCATGAGGTTTCTTAACTATAAAGAAAAAGTCTTTGTTCTCAGTAAAGCTAAGCAATCAAAAAATCTGCAGTGGAATGGGGTGACTTTGTGGCTGTTCCATGATCAAATCTCATCTATTTGAGATCACCAGAAAGAGTACTCGGACATTAAGAAGAAACTATACCTAGCTGAGATCAAGTTCCAGATGCAGTATCCAGCAACCCTAATAGTTAATCTCCAAGCTGGAGACAAAAAATACCTAACAGTGCATGATGCTCTGGAGGGCTTGAGATTCAAGCTAACATCAATATTCAAGCCAATGACTTGACTGGCTTAGCAGTGGCAATGGGGAGTTCCAACCTGATCTGGATGTGATAAAAGAAAGGTTGAAATGCTATGCGTGGACTGAACTCGTTTATGATTTATTAAAATTAAACAGTCTGTTGATTATATTAGGCAGGTAGCCTACATTTTTGTTTTGGGGCAGCTTAAGGGATTGAGTGGGAGAAAGAGTTATGGAGACCTATAGGGAGGTAATGGGGGTAGGGCTGATGTTGGGAATTTGGATGGGAGACCTTTTCTTTCAGGGCTAATTTGAGCCGCAGAAAAGCAATTACTGGGTGATGCCACTAGAGGGCAGATGGGCCTTAGGCTAAGTAATTTAATGATATTACGATGAGGGTGGGGGTTAAGGCCCATTTCAACGGATGCGGGGAAAGCGCTTCACTCAGCCTAGGTTTGCTTCAAGAACAGGTTTGGCTCTGTATTGGATGACAGAGAACATGCCGCTCTTTAATTCGGTAACCTCAGAAATGAATGCAGAAGGCTTATCCTGGGGGAAAAGAGCCAGGGGTTTTATGATTACACAACTGGGGTGAATGGTGAGCAGCAATAGCTATTTTCTCTGTAAGCTCATTCCTCTGGTAAATTGGTTGCTGCTTCCATTTAACTGGCTAGCCTTAGTATTGTGAGCAGTCTTTTGTGGGGGGGGAAAGCAGAGGAGAGAATTTTTTGGGTTAATATTGGGCTGGAGGGCTAGAGCTGGGCTTCCCTCACAATACAGAGAAAAGGGAAACTACACTACAGGGGAGGAGGTCATTTTGTGAAATAATGAAGGTCCATGGGGACTAGTGGGTAAAGAATTTGAAGTGCGCTATAATAGCGTGTCCAAACAAAACCCCATCAATCATTAATGCACACTGAAAGATAATTAGACAGGGTAGCCTGAAAATATCTATAATCTGGGAGACCACTAGGAATGTATCTCCCCTTGGACAATGGGGTTAGAAGAAGGTGAGTGAGGAGAAGCTAAATTATGGGACAGGGTAGGGAGACATTGGAAGGATGGGATTATTTGTAATTTCTGGTATGAGCTTGGAGAGGGGACTGGGGGGACACTTGGGAACTGTCTTATTCATGGATTGCTATTGTTCTAGGAGGGCTATCATAGGATTGGGGGAGTGTGGGGGGGTGGTGGGGGAAGAAAAAGAGAGTCCGTTAGCTGGGAACAAGACACTGGCAGATCATAGCAAGGTAATAAATAGAGGTGCATACATATATAATGATGGAGATTAGATGAATCACTACTGACTGATACTGAACTACAGGGAAAATTAGAGGAGGCTCTTAGAGAGATTATTTAAGTTCAACTACCAACATTGCAGGATAAGCAAATAGCTTGGCCAGCTTGTAAAGTTCTTTATTCGGGGGTAGCTCAAAGATATGCAGCGAGAAGAAACAAACTCAGACAAGCTCGAGTGGAGTTTATCTTAGGGGCTATAGATTCTCTTGCACCTTTAGAAGGGTCATCTGCAGAATTAGATGTTGAACTTAAGGATCTGAGGGAGGAGATGGTGGTCCTGATCTAGGCCAAGGTGGATTTTTGGTTGGAGAAAATCCAGACTAAGTATTTAATGCAGGGAGATGTACCTGGCCGCCTTCTAGCTGCTAGAGTGAGGGAATGGGAGGCCGCATGAACGGTAAACTTAATAAAAGTGGAAGGGGAAACTATAACTGACCCCCAAGAAATGGCTGATGCCTTTGCAACTTGCTGTATTACAAAGGGATTTATCAGGGGGGAGGGACTAAAAATAGGGAAGAAATACAAGCATTTCTGGAAAGCATACCTCTCCCTGTTCTAGATTTGGCACAGGTACAAGGGCTGGCATTTCCAATAAGTGAGGGGGAAATCTTAGAGGTGGTCAAATCATTGCCGAATGGTAAAACTCCAGGTCCTGAAGGCCTTACAGCCAAGTTTTATAAAACACATATTTCAACAGTACTTCCTCTCTTAAAAGATATGTTTACTAGGATAATGCAAGCAGGGGTGTCTCATTCCCCACTTTACTAAGCATATATTACTCTCATCCCAAAACCGGATAAGCCAAAGGAGTTTCCAGAGTGCTACAGGCCGATTGCACTGATGAATCAGGATATCAAGATCCTGACAGGGATACTGGGTAATAGAATCATAAAAGTTGCTCCAAGTTTAATTAGTCAGGATCAGGTAGGGTTTATGCCAGGCAGGGGGGCTCATGATGCACTAAGAAAGCTGCACCATATCCTTAACTATGCGCTGGACTCTCAGATACTGTACCTATGGCACTGATATCTTTAGATGCTGAGAAGGTCTTCGACACGGTTTCTCATTCCTTTCTTTTTGCCATCATGGAGAAGACGGGATTCCCTGACGGTCTTCTCAGGGGAATAAAAAATTTATATACAGCCCCCACTGCCAGGGTGTTATGCAATGGATACATATCTCAGGAAATTAAATTAGAGAATAGGACTAGGACTAGGCAAGGATGCCCCCTTTCCCCTACTTTCCCCTATTTTGTTCAACATTTACTTAGAACCCTTGTTAAGGGCACTTAACCTAGATCCCAGGATCCAGGGAGTTTGGAAACTATGAAGAAGCATGGGGGATGGTCATGCTGCTAGGAGTTGTTTGAGAAGCCATAAAATAACATTTGGGTGGCTCCATTTTGGTCCCTATAGTTTTCCTTTCTCTGTGAAAGTGTTTTTGGATAGAAAATAGCACAAAATGGTCTCAGGTGCTTTTATTTAGTGCCACTGAAATCGAGAAATGACTGAATCCAGCACAGGCATTTTAAGCACCTTCCAGTGCAAGGAAACTTTTCTGGATGAGTTTGTGAGTACCTTTTTATAAGTTAGTGATGCTAGTGGGTCACCACATTCTTGTTGGTGATTAATACAACTCAGGAACTGCTGGCAAGGGAACCAGGTTGATTATTTATTATATTACCTCTTGTAAATCATTGCATAGATTCTGTGTTCATTTATGTGGGTAAGCCATTGTTTTTAGCTCCTGGCACCTCTAGCAGGGGTGTTCAGGTAGCTAATAATCTCTGTGCTTGGATGATGTGATAATGTTCATAATTGTTGTCAGATAAATCCTGTGCCTATAAAAGTAGAACTGGTTTAGGGTGGGGGTGGAGGGAAGGGGAGGGAAGGAGGGCAATATAGTCCCAGTAGGGAAGTTTTAGTTATACCAGCAGCTCCTTCCTTCTGGTGTTCTGCCTGTTCTCTGGCAGAAGCTATCTAGGGCAGTGCTTAAATCTGGTTTTAACCTGGCTCCTTCTAGCTAAGCCACTCCCCCTACTTTGCAAATATTTCTACACTTAGTTAATTTCACAGATAACAATTCCCTTCTGACACCTGTGACAAGCACCTAGACAAGTACACAGATAACAGATAACAATTTACTTCAACTACCTCTGACAAACACACTAACTCTTTTTTTTACCCTAAATTGAAGATCCCAGTACAAGATTTCTAATTCTTAGTCCCAGTAGAGAAGTTTTAGTTGTATCAGCAGCTCCTTCCTCCTGGTGTTCTGTCTGTTCTCTGGCAGAAGCTATCTAGGGCAGTGCTTAAATCTGGTTTTAACCTGGCTCCTTCTAGCTAAGCCACTCCCCCTACTTTGCAAATCTTTCTACACTTAGTTAATGTCACAGATAACAATTCCCTTCTGACACCTGTGACAAGCACCTAGATAAGTACACAGATAACACAGATGACAGATAACAATTTACTTCAACTACCTCTGACAAACACACTTTTTTTTTGTTTTAGTCTTCTTACCTGCGTTTAGCAAACTTAAATTTTATCAGCACACTGGACTATAGGATGTGCTTGAAATATTAACTTGCTGCAGTAACCAAACTCCATATAGGAGGTGTTTTAAATATATATGGGACAACACTCCTGAGCTGATAGCAGGAGTCATAGGGTGTTCCCAATCCCACCAGAGGGTAGTAGTGGGTGCAGACTGAACTGGGATCGCTAGCAGGGATCCCAGCAAGCTGCAAACTACAGTTATGAGTGCTTAATTTATCTTAGACTTGCTGAGAGGGAATCTAAGGCATCTGGAATGAAATTTATGGGTATGACACAATACCCTGAGTTGATCTCCTGTAGTGTGCCTCTGGCAATAATGTAAATGTAGGCAGAGTGATTGTCTCTGTGATTCCTAGTCAGATATCATGAATTGGTTTTGAGTAGCACAAAGGAAGTTATTTTAAACAACCAGCTCTCTCTCTGGAATCTAGATTGAGCCATATATTTTCATGACATAATTCTATAAGACACTTTGCTATGCTAGCATATCCTAAACTGCCAACAAACCTTGGCTACAAAATTAAGCCTGATGGCCTTACTTTTTGTGTGATATTCTTGAAATAACTGCTTCGGAGCTGTTGTAATGTGCCACAACCTGTACAGATGCACATGAAGAACTGATCCTGGTGAAGCAGCATCACAGAGAAAGGGGGTCAGACTTCTTTGAAGTCACATGTGCATCAAGCAACCTATCAGGTGGACACAACCCATATGTAAGGAGTGTAGAGTGCCTCAGAAATTATCCCCCACAATGCATGGTTTACACTCCAGATTTTTCAGTTTAACTGCCCTTTTAGGACTGCAGTGCTAGTGCTAGTAGTGCTTCTGCTAATGTGCACAACACTGTACCAGCAGGTGCTATTTTAATTCCTGTTTGTGCTATGATAAACAGCTTTGTGACGTTTAAAAAATTCCAGTGATGCAGTATGTTGTGGCTGCATAAAAAAAAACTTGAGTTAGCACAGGTTTTAAAAATCCTACCTTATAACTGCTAGAATCTCTGGGTAAGAAACAAGTACTTAAAATTGCACTATCAGAATGCAACCTAATTTCCATATTAAAAAAATGCACATGCAACACTTTAAAGGGACACTGGCAACCATTGTTGTGTCATATTATTTCTAGCTGAAACTGCACATTTAATAATTGCTTTCCTTCTCTAAAATTCATTGATGTTGCTGGTTGTTTTACCTGCTTCTTTTCTTAGTAGAACTTTAATGCATAATATTGGTGCAAATATACTCAACCCTGTTTTTTTTTTCAAATACTTGACCTACTCTTCTTGCGTATATCCTGAACATCATGTCTCCAAACAGTTTTGCAATAGTCTTCTCTTCTCCCACTGCATAAGTGTGTAGCTTATGTTGGGGGTGTTCCCAAGTCCAAGAAAGCTTCAGTGGGATTTAAGTAACGAATGTAAACAAACGCGGTTTTGTGTGGTAACTCCAGTATGGTTGGCAATCTGCTTTTCAGTTTTAAAATGAAAAAAAGTAATCAGAATAAAACTACCATCTACGTCAACAATATCTACAAAATGAAACTGCCAGCTACATCAGCAATCTCTACAGAATGTAGCCAAAATTCTTAAACTAAAGATACTTTGAGGACTAAAGAGGTTGACAGTGTGCCTTTAATTTATGCAAATAATCTCAATAATGATAAAGAAAAGGTCAGCCTGAAGTTGATTGAATGGGAGCAACCAGCTACACCTCATTCCTGGGCTATACAAACCAGCTTCCCCAGCCTCATTAGGAAGCTCAGTTTGTTAGCTGCAGCCATGGGTTCTGACCCCCACACACACACACACAGGATTTTTGATTTCCTCTTGGTTGTTTTGGGCCTTGCTCTTTGGTTTTTGCAATTGGCTTCTGTTTAGTCTGCCTTCTGCAACTCTGGCTGTAACATTGTACTTTTTGCTTTTCACTAGGGCAGCCACTCCTGCTGCTGTCTTGACCTCATTTAATTCCTGTGCTTACTTGCAGTGTATTTTCAGTGTGCTGACTTGATTCTATATCCTGTCTCTGTCATGCTGCTTCACTTCTTTTCTCTTTTCTCAGTCAGTTGTACCTGCTGTTCATAACCAGCCCTAGTAACCTTTTCATAGAAGTCCCTCTGCATGCACTGCTTTCCAGATGACAACTGCAAATACTTGTTCTTCAGCCTTTTCAGCCAGTCTTTCTCAGTCATTCAGCCATCACTCTATTTCAGAGGTCTTAGGTAGGCATACTCACCTGCATCTCTCAGCTTGGGTGTTGCTCTGCAATACCAGGCTAGGGGTGCATTAAGGCTGCCATCATTTGGGATGTCCTCTCTGATTCACAAGCTGACCTGGTATATATCATGTAGACCTGGTTGGATGACTCAGCTGGGCCTATTCCAGAAGGGTTAGTGCCTCCAGGTTTCTCTATGGTACATCAACCAAGACTGGGATTCAGGTGGTGATGTTACCTTCTGTAATAGAGTCAGCTTGAGTTGTATGCTGTCTCCCGTCAAGAGTGTTGGGTCATTTGGTGTGTGTGTGGTCATTGAGTGTCGACTGGCCTGAGATGCAGGTTAATCCTTGTATACCATCCACCTGGCTGGGATAAGGATATCCTGCAGGAGTTTGCTGAGGGGCTATTGGAATGGGTTTTGGACTCCCTTAGGACTCCTGTCTTTGGGGATTTCAATGCTAGGATCGCTGACACCTTGGATGTATTTACAAACAAACTCCTCCAAATCATTGGGGAGTTGGGTCTCAGGCAGGAGATTACCACAGCCATGCATCTGGGATAGCACATGCTTGACCTCATATTCTTGGCAGGATTGAAGATGGATAACATCTCAGTGAAGCCTCTCATTTGGTTTGACCACTGCACCATATTATTCAATGCTGAGGCCATTAACAAACCACCTTCAACTGCAGAAGTGATCCAACACAGTACTAAATGGGATCTGGATCCAGTTAGGTTTCTAGATCATTTGAATACTTTGTATCTGGTTGATGCCTCTACAAGAGTGTGTAGTACTATGGAAGAGGCCTATAATGGGGAACTTTCCATGGCACTGAACTCCCTGGCACCAGACCGTTCACACCTGCAGACTTAGTGCTGAAGCACTCCTTGGTTTTCATCTGAGCTTTGGCAGATGAAGGCTACAGGTTATAATTTAGAGCACAGGTGGAGGAAATTGTGTGTTGATGTAGACAGACTTGCCCTAGAGGAACATTTGAGGCTGTAGTGGAAGGCTATCACATTGGAAAAGGATTTCTTTCTTGCCTTGATTGCAGCCAAGATGAACCATCCATCTACACTTTTCAGTGTAGTAGACAGTTTGTTACATCCTGACCACTTACAGTGCAAGGAAACAGTTTCCATGGAGAGGTGTGAGCAGTTAAATGGGCTCTTCTAGGCCAAGGCTGTCTGCATCTGGGACCAGATTTCCACCATTACCCAGTCAATAGGCAACAGGAATAGAGAAGAGAGTTCAAGTGGTTCAGTGGATGGTTAGGAGGAGTTTCAATTTTTGGATGAAGAGTAGGTCTTTAAGGTGGTCACAAGTTTGAAGTGCACCACATGTCTGCTGGACCCTGCCGCCACCGAGCTGCTCAAGACTGGGTGGGGGTTAATGGTTCCAATATTGACAGGTATAGTCAATGCTTCTCTGTGGGAGGGGCTGTTACCCTCACTGTTAAAAAGGGTGATGATGAAGCCCCTGCTTAAGGAGGCATTGTTAGACTCTCACATACCTGCCAATTATCATACTGTCTCCAATCTTCCCTTTCTGGTGAAGGTTGTCAAGAGGTGGTTGCAGCCCAGCTCATGATTCGTCATGAGAGAAATTACCTATCTGAGCCATTTCAATCTGGTTTCAAAAGTAAACACAGTATGGAGACAGACCTGACCAGGGTATGCAGTGTTCTTTTCCTGGTGAGGGATCATGGGGAGATCTCTATCATGATTCTTTTAGATTCAATGGCACTTGACACTGTACATCACACAGGTTTGTTGGCCAGATGTGGGGAGCTTGGAGGATTGTTTGGGACTGTTTTACTTTGGCTCTGGTCTTTCCTCTTTGCAAGAGAGCAGTTAGTGGTGCCCGGTTCTTGCCGGTCATGGCTGGTTGTTCTGGACTGTGGAGTGTCCCAGGGTTCTGTGCTTTTGCCTGCATTGTTCTCATTTCCACTGGGAAGAATTATTAGGTACTACAGCATGGAATTTCACTGCTGTGCAGATGATATCCAGCTGCATTTGTCCTTTGCTGCTGACAGGTAATCTTTGTGGCTGAGATTAGGACAGTGTTTGAAGGAAATCAGGGTTTGAATGGCCTCCAGTTGGATGGCTTTAAGCCCTACCATGACTGAGCTGTTAGTGGTGGGAACTGAAATGCATATAGTGACCATTTGGGGTGGCCTGTATCTCCCCTTCTTGTTTGAGAGGGGGTGATATCAGGCAGCAGATGAAGTTTGCAGCCTGGTGGTAGTTTTTGACAGTCAGTTGACATTTGTATCTCAGGTGTCTCCTGTGGTCAGGAAATGCTTTTACCAGCTTGAAAATGTTGCCAGATTATGACCTCTGCTAGATTTTGCTGATCTTGTCACCCTAGTCAACTTCTTCATTTTCTCTTGTATTAACTACTGTTGTATTCTCTACAAAGGCTTGCCGGGTGGGGGGTCACTTGCATTGCCTGCAGCTTGTTCAGAATGTGGTAATGAGTTGCTGACCTCTGTTCAGAGGTCAGATCACATTAATCCTTTGCTATGGGTCTTGGGCTGCTTGCCAGTCAGGTGGCCCATTGAATTCTGGGTGCTTGTAGTCACATATAAAGCACTGAATGGAGTGGAACCCTGATACCTCAGTGAGCTACTGACTCCCCCACTTGCTATCCATGGACCTGAAATCCAGAGGGGGGGGGGTTATAGGGATGTTCACCATCTCGTTTAAAGCCCGCTGGTGATTGGTCTTTCTCAGTTGCTGCCCCAACCCTCTGAAGCATGCTGCCTGAGGAGATCTGCACCTTTACTTCAGCACCATCTTTCAAAAAGTATATTAAATGTTGCCTACACCAGACAGCATTAGAGCAGTTCAGTCTGTGTGGTTCTACATTACTACTGCTGTGAAATACGAATGGCATTGAATGGTAGCATGATTGTGTTTATGAATGCAACTGTATGTATTGTTGTCTTATGGTTGTTTTATATTTATGAGTGTAATATTTAATGTTTTATTGTACAGGTGCTCAGAACTTTCGAGGGTACTTTCAGTAAGTATAATAAAATAAACTGAAACTAAACTACCAATGAACTATTTTTGCTGCATCTGCCCAAGGTCCTCCTAATCTCATTCCATATCTCTTCCATTTAGTTCTAAATCAAAAATAGGCCTCCTCATGGCTTTGAGGCTGCATACTAGCCTTTCAGAAGTCATTTCTCCCTTATTCTGTTTTTTGTGGGTCCGTCTTTTTCATGGGGGAACTTCCTTTAGCTGCAAGATCTACTTATGGCACTCCCATAATGTTATCCCATAACAGATATAGAGCAAGAGTTATCCCTCCAAAAGTTTACCTCGAATTGTAGTTCAAAATTAGCAAAGTGAGCCATAATAATAGTACTTACAGTATGCCAGGAGGGATGACGGCTGTGGTAATGGATCCCAAGAGATTTCCTCCTCAGGGTTTGTTTTTTTTTCCCTTTCCGAGTGCCAAAGGCCATCATTTAGTTTTCTGTTACAGCTCTTATCTAGTAGTAGAATTTCCACTGGAAGACGGGGTTGGACTATAGCTTGCCTTAACCTATGGTCCTGCCATTCCCTCTATCCTCAGGAAGTTATGCCTCAGTCTGCTATCAGTAGTCACCAGCTATCAGCTGTCTACGCCTTCACTTAGCTTGTCTTTGTTTGCAACTCCTGCTTTACAGTTATTTTGTCTCCATCCTAAGGTACCTTTGATCATAGGAATAACCCTCAAGAAGGTTTCTTTGCATTGATGGTACCCTGACAAGGTGGTAGTCCCTCAGGGGACAGAGAGTTCGAATGACCAAAGTAACTACATATGACCATCATTCAATCCAGTCATACAACCAGCCTTCAGCTAGCAGCATGTTGCATAAGCATTACCTTATACTGTGGTTGTGTACACCCATTAAACTATTGCAATTTAAGATTAAAACAACTCATTTACAGAAGGAACGTTTACTGTTTGGGCACAAAAAATAAACATGTGAAATCACCTCAGCTAAAATGGTTTCCTCTGAGGTGATATAAATAGCACTTTGCAGTTGCTTAATGTTTGACATGAAGTGAAGAGGAAGGCATTGTCTGTTATGAAGAGCACTATAGCAACCTGAATTTGGTAAGTAGTAATTTGATGGTGATGAATTTAAATGCAGTTGTGGATGTGATGCATTAAAAGAAATTCTCTTGTACAACAGGGCTATGCGATCAACATTTTGTTTCATGAATTAAATCTTAAAGTAAAAGTTGCGTTATCTTGAAGTAAGATGTTATATTATTTTAAAATCTTACACTGTATTACTTTTAGACTTATTTTTATTCCATTTTGTCTGTGACTATAAAGTCTTTTTCAAAGATCTATTACTGTTTTGCAAGATAATCAAATTCTAAAATAAGTTTTATGTTTAAAAAAATATTACCAAGAAAATGATCTTGCCCTATTTGCAGATAATGTAGTTAATTTGAAAAATAAAATACATCATTTGTAATTTTTTCTCTCAAAATGGCTCCTATGCATGAACAGGCAGAAAGCCTATGTGCTGTGTATCTGTGGTGCGTAGGCTTCCCTAAATCAAATAGTCACTCATAGGGGTCTTGCAGACCCCTTGCGGCATTCACAAAAGGGGCATGTGCTCCTTCCACACCGAATCCCCCATCCATTTGCACAGGTACATGAGCAGATGGTCGGGGGGGGAGTGGTCAGGAGGCATACACACACTCTGCACCATTCACTAAAGCACAGAGTGCTGGTTGAAGGAGGGCGCAGCCTACGTGAGCAGGGACCCTGCCATAGCTGCTGTGTACCTCCCACGAATAGCACCCGCTGGATATGCCTCCCGCTGCAATGCTGCCCTAATTTGGCAGAGAGAGACTGGGGCAGTCATTGGGGCACTCACCCACTTTACATGAAATCGCAATATGCGTGGTGTCCCACAGTTCCCTCCTCTGTGCAGAGCAAGGGATCCTTTTTGGGAGCAAGCCAATCTGTCCCCTGCACACCAATGCACTGTGGGGACAGAGCCATGGACAGCTGAATTGCAATGGCAAATGCATTTGCCCTGCATGCCTGCTCATCAGTGTGGACATGCATGGGCTGGGTACATGCGTTTCACACGAACACAGCCCGCACTGATGCTTAGGCACTAGTAAAAGGGTAAATTTGTACAGTGTAGCACCTGAAGTCTGTATTGTTTATATCAAGACATTGCTTGCTGGGCCTCCCTTATAGCTAGATCACACATTTTGCCTGTTATCTGTGGCCTGTTGTTTGTTTGATTTGCAATATTAATTGTTGGTGGACTTATCTCATCCTGTACTCTCCCAATGCATATTCCACTCCCCCACCATGTGGCTGACCCTATTTTATGCTCTGCCCATCCTGTGACTCATTATCTCGCTGCTGCTCTTCCAGGTGGGTGATGCTAAGCTAAACTTTGGTTTTCCCTCCTGTCCTTTCTCCCTTACTCCCTTCCAAAAGGGATTGACCTTTGCTCATAGGCCACTGCCTCCTAAATTAATAATTGCCAACTGTGCATGTTACAAGTTAGGCCAGATATGGATTTGGTCACTGAGTTCTTGCTCTGTCCCAGATCTGCGATGCCAGCATCATAGTATCTGGCTATATTCACCGTATCCATAATATGTGTCTAGCTGTTAACTGGAAATTGGGTCTGGCTTACAGGGCAAAAAATAATCTTACCTCGGCTGCTTGCCTTACACTGGCCAGAGGAGTGCTCCTCCCATCTCTATGCTATGGGCTCCTTTTGTTTTCCCATACTACCAAGGTCCACCTCATTAGGTGGACTGTAGCCTACAATAATATCTGCCGTTTTGCCCTTGTAGCCCCATGACTTACTCACCATTGTGATCTGTATAGCAGGCTTAACTGGCTCTCCTTGTCCAACTACATGAACTTTGTCTTGGGCTGCTTCATGGGCAAGGTTCTGAGCTCTGGCACTCCCCCTGGATTGGCGGAGTTTCTCATGCCTGCTGTCTCCACTCCCTAATCCCTAAGGTCCTTGGGCCCCGCTATCCTCAAGGTTCCTGTGATGAGTACCCAGATGGGGGACAGGGATTTTGCATCCTGTGCCCTGAGATTATGGAACTCCTTTCCTGTCCAGGTCAGATCTGCCCCTTCCCAGGCGTGTCTACGAACCTCCCTGTGGAAGCACTTCAAGCTCTCCTCAGTATGCGATTGTCTCAGACCTCCCTGAGTACTCTGGTCTCTGCACTGTACTTGAGCACATTATCTCCTGTACTTGGCTGCGGCCCTACTGTTGCTGCCTGCCTGGGTGTGGCCCTGTGTAAATTGTGTATATTCTGTATATTTTTGCTAGGCATATTGCTATAGAAACTCTGTGCTGTTACATGTTCACATTTGACGGTGTCCACTGCTGTAATCTGAGCTATTAAAAATGTTATGTTTCTCCTGACTTCAGTGTATCTGCCTCACTTGCATCAATTTGTACTCTGTATGCTCTTTATTCTCCTGTACTCTCCTGGGACATACCTGAAAATAGGCATATGTTTTGTCTAGTGCACTTACCTGGTTAACTAAAGCTAAATAAATAAATAAATAAATATTAGCTTACATGAAGACTGAGGCAAGAGAGGAGATGGCCTAGCTGTGTTTATAACCCTTAATCATTGTTCTTGACTCGCCTGTCACACCTCTCATACGCTCCTAGTAGGCCAACTTACTTTCCCTTTTTCTCTCCCAATATACATTGGTGTGGTGTACAGATGCCCTAAACTTAAGCCTAACTCTCTTCTTGACATCCTGCCCTCCCTTTCCTCCCTTGGTTCCTCTGTGTAAGTCTTAATCTTTGGTCTCATTCTATTTTTTTTTTTCTGAATGATTTTCAGAGACTGTTGCAATGCATGCATACACAGGTACACAGGTGATTGAAATGCCTAGCACAATGATTTTAAAACCGTTACTAGTTTGCACACTTTTACACTCACACTCAAAAAATTACTAACTATTAAGTGCAGTTGTTACTAGATACATTTTATGACTTTGAGATGTAATGGACTGCGTGACTTGTAACATAACTATTTTTAACATTGTTGTATGCTGCATCTGCCATGGGACCTTAGAATACAAGTCTTTGGCCTTTAAAATGTTTTTCTGAGCCATACAAATCTGAATACATTTTAATAATATTAATGCATTGGCCTTTCTCAGTGGTTCTTTCACACAGATAGCTGGAAGTTGATCTCCATTGTGACTTCAAAGTCCAACATCGCCTCTGATACAGCTACCTCAGCCTGAATACTAAGCAAATGGTATCAATGACCTTTCATAGCAGAAAACAACTGGCTAGGACTTCAAACACCCCAAATTTTCAAGATTCCAGATGACTTACCTTTAGAGAAGTTGCCCTTCTTTAAATATCTCAGCATCTGACTAGATCAGCTCCTCAACTTTTCCATATGTACTGATGCCAACTATACTAAATTGCTCCCCAAATGAGGTATGCTTACAGAAAGTCTCGTAAACCAATCCCTGCTATGGAGGTTTATCAAAATGGTCCTTGCAATAGATGAGTATGGGATGCAGTATATAGTACAGCCACAAGACCACCTTTGCCTGGCTGTCCCCCTCTTTCATTTCTTCTGCGGCTCTGCACTAAAATATCCTAGCCACATCCACTACAGCTCTCACCACTCTGAGCTCTCCTTTTGTTTCCTTGAAGGCAGAGATCTCCATCACATGGTCACATTTGACTACGAAGTGGTTCTGGTTCTTTCTCCTCCCATGTTACCTCTCTTACCATCTCTGTGCTTCACTACCCTAGTTTTACTTCCTCAGGACTTCCAACTCTTGCACCTCCACTGTCCCTTTCTTCAAAAACTAATTTGTCAGGCCTCATTCTTATACAGAATTAATTATCTATGGAACAGCTTACCACCCTCTAATCACGCTGCTCTATCTCTCTTCTCACGTAAGCCCCTACTCCATAGCTTCATGGTGTACTCCTGCACCTGCCCTATCCCCCATCACCCATGCATATAGGGTTCTGCTTTTGATTTCCATAGCACTTCTTTACTTATATTTATATTGATAGATTGCATAGCTCACCTGCCTCTGTACTATTCTTTATATTTGTTACAACACTGTAGTTTTATGTGTAACATTTGCCTCTGTAATTTATTGCACTCCCTATACTTCCCTGCCCCCAGGTCAGACCTGGAAATACATTTTGGCTCAATGTGCTTTCCCTGTAACACACTTTAAATACATTATGGGAATCAGATATTTTTCAGCTTGACATGTAACATGTTTTATGCTTTTTTTCCTTGTATTTCTCCATTTATTATTAACTTTCATTACATACACAAAAGCAATGCATTTGAAAAAAATGTAATATATTATTCTTTGTTTGCTCAAAGAAACATAGAATCATAGACTTTGACCACAGATAAGGACATCTTGGCCCACCCAGTCTGCTCATTTCCCTACCTATTTAATAAGCTGCAGATTCTAGTTAACCAACAGCCTACTTCCTGCAACCCTCCACTACAATTGCCTTATGTCTGTCCCATGCATGTTTGAATTCCCTCACTGTTTTAGACCTAACAACCTCCCCAGGAAGGCGGTTCCATGCATCCACCGCTCTCTCCATGAAAAAAACATTTCCTCACATTACCCCTGAGCCATTCCTCCTCTATCTTTAAATTGTGCCCCTTTGTTCTTACACATCTCTTTTTCTGAAAGATGCTACCCTCCTGGATGTTGTTGATTCCCTTGCAGTACTTGAAAGTTTCTATCATGTCCCCCCTGTCCCTCCTTTCATCAAGGGTATACATATTAAGCTTTATCAATCTCTCTTCATATGGTTTCTGATGCAGACCCTGCTCTACTTTAGTTGCCCTCCTCTGGACTGCTTCCATCCTGTCTATGTCCTTGCATAGATGGAGTTTCCAAAACTGCACACAGTATTCCAGATGGGGTCTCACCAACTGCCTGTACAGAGGGATAACCACTTCCCTTTTTACGTTCGCTTGCACGCATGTGCAAGGAACGTCTTGGGAGAATGGGACACTTTGGAGGTGTGCCCCTCCTCTGCAATCCCCTGCTCCATTGAGCAGGCATGGCAGATCCTGCACCAATTGGACGCGCTGGTGTGGGATGACAGCGGTGGTCTTCTCTCTTCAAAACCACCGCTGTGTGCTGCACCACGCCACGCCCGCCCAAATCTTTGCTCCCATGCTGAAGCCCACCCCAGTTTGGCAAACATCCCACGTTGTCTGCCGGCGGGGTGCCCAATCCCCATCGGCTCCGGCCCCCCAGCCATCCTTCTGCCACACTGGGAGCCCACCCCAGCGTGGCAACTGTCCCACATCATCTGCCGACGGGGGTGCCCAATCCCCTGTCGACTCCACGGCCCCCCCCAGCCATCCTTCTGACATGCTGGGAGCCCACCCTAGCGTGGCAAACGTCCCACGTCGTCTTCAAAGCTGACCGCGAACTGAGGAAGAGCCGGTAAGCTGTATAATGGGCTAGATAGGGGGTTTTCAACTTTATTGCATATCTCAGGCATTTTTTGGAATTTTTGCACTAAATTTTCAACATGGGGTTTTTGGGACCCCTTCTCATGAATGATGTCACTGTCATGGTGTTATTCGGACCCGAAGGGTGATTTCACAGTCACTGCACAGTCACTGTGAGAAATCACCCTTTGGGCCTGAATAACACCATGACAGTGACACCATTCATGAGAAGGGGTCCCAAAAACCCAATGTTGAAAATTTGGTGCAAAAATTCCAAAAAAATGACTGTTTTACTAGCGTGCATTGCACAGTTCCTATGCAGGCTCGGAAGTTCATGAATTTTCAATATTTTCACTCCAGATTTTCAACATTGCCATTTTACCCCACCTCCTTATGAGCAGTACAGCTGTCATTTTTCACATCCTGCCCAAAACGTGTTTCCGCCCATGTAGCACACAATGGCGCAGTTGGTGTGCGAAATCAATGTATGGGACACATTAAGAAAATCACCATGACACTGTTCATTAGCAGAGGTCTTAAAATGGCTATGTTGAAAATTTGGTGAAAAAATTCCTAAAAATGACTGTTTTACAAGCGTGCTATATGCAGTTCCTACGCACGCCATAGATTTGGCAATTTCAATATTTCCACTCCAGATTTTCAACATTGCCATTTTACCACACCTTCTTATGAGTAGTACAGCTGTCATTTTTCATATCTCACCCAAAACGTGTTTCCGCCCATGTAGTGCACAATGGCGCAGTCGGTGTGCGAAATCAATGTATGGAACACATTAAGAAAATCACAGTGACACTGTTCATGAGCAGAGGTCTTAAAATGGCTATGTTGAACACTTGATGAAAAAATTCCTAAAAATGACTGTTTTACGCGCGTGCGTTGCGCAGTTCCTACGCACGCGCGTACGTTTGTGAATTTTCAATATTTTCACTCCAGATTTTCAAAATTGCCATTTTACCACACCTCCTCATGAGCAGTACAGCTGTCATTTTCATCCTGCCCAAAACATGTTTCCGCGATGTAGCGCACAATGGCGCGAGTCGGTGTCCGAACTCAATGTATGGGACACATTAAGAAAATCCCAGTGACACTGTTCATGAGCAGAGGTCTTAAAATGGCTGTGTTGAAAATGTGGTGAAAAAATTCCTAAAAATGACTGTTTTATGAGTGTGTGTTGCGCAGTTCCTATGCACGCTCGTAAGTTCACAAATTTTCAATATTTTCACTCCAGATTTTCAACATTGCCATTTTACCACACCTCCTTATGAGCAGTACAGCTGTCATTTTTCACATCCTGCCCAAAATGTGTTTCCACCGATGTAGCTTACAATGGCGCAGTCGGTGTGCAAAATCAATGTATGGGACACATTAAGAAAATCACAGTGGCACTGTTCATTAGCAGAGGTCTTAAAATGGCTATGTTGAAAATTTGGTGAAAAAATTCCTAAAAATGACTGTTTTTCGAGCGTGCGTTGCGCAGTTCCTACACACGCTCGTAAGTTTGCGAATTTTCAATATTTCCACTACAGATTTTCAACATTGCCATTTTACCACACCTCCTTATGACCACTATAGCTGTCTTTTTTCACATCCTGCCCAAAACGTGTTTTCACCCATGTAGCGCACAATGGTGCAGTCGGTGTGCGAAATCAATGTATGGGACACATTAAGAAAATCACAGTGACACTGTTCATGAGCAGAGGTCTTAAAATGGCTATATTGAAAATTTGGTGAAAAAATTCCTAAAAATGACTGTTTTACAAGCGTGCGTTGCGCAGTTCCTACGCGCTCGTAAGTTCAGCAAATTTTCAATATTTGTACTCAATGACTTCCAAATACCTAAACAGCACATGAAGCAAGCAACATTCGACACTGACAAATGCTTGTACTTCTTTGTCACTGATTTTTTAAGCCATGTCCAAGTGCCAAATACCACTGCAAATACCTGCAAGCGAACGTTCGGCATTGACAAATGCTTGTTCTACTTGTGATGTCCTTCCTATGCATCCCAGTATCCCCCTGGCTCTCTTTACTGACTTCTCACATTGCATACCCACCTTTAGGTCATCTGATATGATTACCCCCAAGTCCCTTTCCCTTTTTGTTGTGGATAGTACCTCCCCTGCTATTGTGTACTTTTCTCCTGGGTTTTTGTTTCCCAGGTGCATTACTTTGCACTTCTTTGCATTGAATCTAAGTTGCCATATGTCTGACCATTCCTCCAACCTTGCCAGGTCCCTTCTTATCCTTTCTACCCCCCCCCTCATGTATCAACTCTGTTACAGATCTTTGTGTCATCTGCAAAGAGGCATACCTTTCCCTCCTGACTCTCTGCAATGTCACCTATAAAGATGTTAAGGAGGACTGAACCCAGCACTCAGCCCTGAGGTACTACACTAGTAACCCCCCTTTCTTCGGAATGTGTTCCCATTCACTATTATCTTCTGTGTCCTGTTGTGCAGCCAGTTTGCTACCCAGGCTACCATCCTGGAACCCACTCCCAGGCTGGTTAACTTGATTATTAATCTTTTGCGCAGGACTGTGTCAAATGCCTTGCTAAAGTCTAGGTAGGCCATATCCACAGCCCCTCCCTGGTCTATTATTTTGGTCACCCAGTCAAAGAAATCTATTAGGTTCATCTGACATGACCTTCCTGCTGTAAATCCATGCTGCTTTGGATCCCGTACCCCGCTGGCCTCTAGGTACTCAACAACTCTTTCTTTCAGAAGTGATTCCATCATTTTTCCTACCACTGAGGTCAAACTTACAGGTCTGTAGTTTCCTGCTTCTGCCTTGCTCCCTCTTTTGTGAAGGGGAATCACATCTGCCCTCCTCCAGTCCTCATGTACCACCCCATCCTCCCATGATTTGTTAAAAAGTGTGGTCAGTGGTGTCACTAGTTCTCTGCTTAGTTCTTTTAGGATTCTGGGGTGAATCCCATCAGGCCCCATTGCTTTGTCCACCTTGAGTTTTAGGAGTTCTTTCAAGTCTCTTTCTTCTGTAAATGGACTGGTGTCAACCCCCCTACCCAGAGTGCTTCTATTGTCTGGTTTAGGTAACTCCTCCTCATCTTCTTTTGTGAATACTGAGCAAAAGTATTCATTCAGTATCTCTGCCTTTTCACTGTCTCCCTCTGCCCACCTCCCCTCTCCTTTATTAATCTTCACTTTTCCTCCCTTAACCTTTCTATGCTCCCTAATGCATCTATAAAAGGTTTTACCCCCCCTTCTAAACTGAGTTGGCTATTTTTTCCTCGGGTTGGACCTTTGCTATTCTGACTGCCTTTCCCACTTCTTTCTGCTTTAATTGATACAGTTCCCTGTCGTGCTCCTGCTGTGATTCCTTATACTTTTTGAACTGAGCCTTTTTCTCCTTAACCTTCCCTGCTACCTCTTTTGAGAACCATAGTGTTTTTTTACTCCACTTTGTTTTCTTTATTTGTTTCACACAAAGGCTTGTTGCCTCTATGATGGCAATTTTGATTTTTCTCCATTGTTCTTCCACCCCTTCTTTTTGGCCATTTGCTAGTGCATTCCTCAGGTATTCACCCATTTTGCCAAAGTCAGCCCTTCTAAAGTCCAGTTTCCTTGTTTTTGTATGGCTTGTCTCCACAGTTGTGCTTATCGTGAAGCACACCGTGCAGAGGTCACTTGTTCCCAGATGTCCACTGACTTCTAAATTTGCGATCCTCTCTCCATTTGAGAGTACCAGGTCTAGTATTGCTCCCTCCCGAGTGGGTTCCAACACTAGCTGTCTAAGGCCTGCCCCCTGCAGGGCATCAAGAATGACCCTGCTCTTAGATGTGGCAGCAGTACATGTCATCTAGTTAACATCTGGCATATTCAGGTCCCCTATCAACAGTATCTCCCCTTTTTCAGCCATTTTGAGAATGTCCTCTATCATTTTCTTGTCCATTTCCTCCCCTTGAGATGAGGAACTGTATACAACCCCTGTGCGGATTGTGATGCCATTCCCTGTCTCCAAGGTGACCCAAAGTACCTCTTGTCCTCCCCCTTTACTTTTTAGTTCTGTAGCTTTGATCCCTTCCCTTATGTACAGAGCTACTCCACCTCCTCTTTTACCCTCCCAGTCCCTTCTGTAGACTGTGTACCCTGGTATGTTGACATCCCAGTCATGGTTCTCCATGTACCATCTTTCCGTTACTGCCACAATATCCAATTGTTCATCTTCCATCAGGGCTACATTACTAGCTCAGGAAACTTGTTTCCCAGACTATGGAGATTTTTACTCATTGCCCTCCTTTTAATGTTGGCTTTATTCTTTTTCCCCCTTCCCTGCCCTTATTGCTCTTGTCTATTTTTCCATGTACCCCAGTCCTGCCCTCTGTTGAGCTCTGTACCTCAGTGTTTACCTTAGTATCTGCCATGTTTCGTGGGAGGAGGCTTGAAATTTCCTGCTTCTTATCAGCACCTCCCCCCTTGGCTAGTTTAAAAGCTTGCCAAGGAAGCATTTAAACCTCTCACTTAGGAGCTTGGTTCCCTTAGTGGACAGATGCAGAACATCATGCCTGTATAGACCTTCATCTCTCCAGGTGTACCTCCATTCCCCAATGAAGCCAAAGCCCTGTGCTCTGCACCAGTTTTGCAACCATTCGTTAAACTGCATGGTGTGCAGTACCCTAGCCTTACCCCTGCCATGGACTGGCAGCACCTCTGAGAAGGTAACCATCTTGCTACCTGTCTGAGGCCCCTCCCCAACTCCACAAATTCATCCTGCACTGCACTGATTCCATGCCTAGCTAAGTCATTTGTCCCAAGGTGGACAATGATATCTAGTTCCCTCTCCTGTGATGCTGCTTCTGCAATCCTGAGGATTTGCTTCTTGTCCCTCCAAGCCATGGCACCAGGCAGGCACCTTACTTCCCTCTCCTCTCCCTTCCCCAGTTCTAACCCCTAATAATTGAGTCCCCTATCAGAAGCTGTTTTCTTCCCCTGTGGTGTCCCTTGCCACCCTTTTGTGGGTCTACCTTGTGGATGCCCTCAGCAATCTTCTTGGTCTCCACTGAGGATGCCATCATAGAGGAACCTTGCTCTGTCAGACTGGCGTATGATTTGTGTAGAGGTACAACTAGGGGCCTTCACCTCTCTTCCACCACCCACACCCTCCCAGAACCCACTGTGGTCCAACTGCTCTTCATACTTGGCAACCTCTGAGGCAGTGGTTGTGGCAGTGGTGCTCTTTGGGTGAGGGATACCTCCTTAGTCCTTGCCAGTTCAGCCTGGAGGTGGACAGCCTTCTCCCTCAGAGCTGACAGTTGCCTGCAAATAGGACAGCAATGCAGTTTCCAGAATGTCTGCCGGAAAACTGCTGCCCCACAGCCAGAGCATTGCACCACTCCCCACATGTGCCTCACCCTTATAATATACAATATGTAATTTTTTTTTTTGTGGTGTGTACTTATCCTTTATGCACTGTGCTGGGTTATTAAGAATATGACAGTTCTGCCCCAAGACCTGTTGAGGAAGTGATGTCAGAACCTTGGCTATAAAGGAAATGCCATGCCTGTGGGGTGGGGGGTGGGGAAGGGTGGATGGGTAGTCCACAACCACAGGTGACTGTTAGAAACAATCAAATACATCACTGCTTCACCACCCTGGTGAGTACTGCCCTTTATAATAATTCAACTAACCTCCAGTAACTCATTTAAAAATAGTTTAACTATCACAAAATCCTATGCACCAGTAAATTATTTAAAAATGGTTTCTGTCCCAAAATCCTAGTAGTCAATCCAGATACCCCCAAGGGACAACCAAAATGCAATATTCAAACCCTTGTGAAGTTACTCCCAAGATAAGCAGAGTTTGCAAGCTCCTTATTCAACTCCTTAGCCACCTGTAATTTATTTAAAAATAGTTTAACTGTCAGCATCCTAGCAGACAATCTAGCTACCTCCAAGGGTCTACCCAAATGCAGTATTTAAATCCTTCTGAAGTTACTCACAAGATAAATAGAGTTTGCAAGTCCCTTCTTGGTTAACACTAAATAAATATGTAAATGAAAAGCAATTACCAAGGGTAGTTAGTTTCACCTCCCACAGAATTGAGCAAAAGTGCACGTAGTTGCAGATATCAAGTGCAATATAGAATTTCCTACACAGCTCACAGCTGAATAAAGCCGTAGTGTCGTTCCAAGTCAAGATGTGCTTTGTCTTTAAATAAGAATAACTAAAAGGATTGTTAATATGTCCAAACTTGATTATGGTTCTAGATTAAAATCTTTAGAACTTTACTCTTTGAAGTATAGAATATTAAGAGGTGACAATCTATACTTATAGTGCATACAATAACGATTACTTGTTAAACACAATAGGATTAGAAAAGTTTTCAGTAAGTAATTACAATAGATCCCATAATTCAAAACTGAAATCATCCTTATGTAAAACTAACAAACGATTTAGAATTTTTACACAGAGAATTCCACCTATCTGGAAAACATTGCCTAGTAACATTATAGACAGTGAAAACATAGAACAATTTAAAATAAACATTGATAAATATATGGGTGATAAGAAATTTTCCTTCCACTGCTTATTTAGCTGGTGGCTACTTCATTAATGGGCATTTGCCTTCTGAACTTGTATGAATCTATGAATCTATGAATAAATATTGTAGCCACCAGCTCTACTCATGTCTGCCATATCCTGTTCAAGAGATTGCTTTATCTAATTGCAGTTCAGATATGTATGCTTGTTTGTTGAAAAGGGGAGTGATGAGTAGCCAAACTTTACCATGTGTCTCAATAATAAACTCATCTACCAGTCCTCCCCATTGTTACATCAATTCTTCTTACAGCCTTGGGGGAAATGCATTAGTATTGTGGGGCTTCTTTTGCACACCAGCATAATGAAGGAGCTACAGGACTTTTCCCCAGGCAAGATAAAATAAGATAAGTTTCCTGTCTTATTGTATACCATGAATTGTGGGAAAATTGTCTGTCTTTAAGGCTTAATGTGGCTTAACAAGAACCTTTACTATGAACATTAGAAGTTATCTTTTTGTGCAGTCTAAGGAAGAGTTCCCTGTACAGATCATTGCGGATAGAAGCATTACATTATATTCCAAGCCTGCCCAAAGCAGTGACAACTAAAAAAAGATGAGGTTACAGAGATACATGGATACCCCTTCTGTATAAACACAGTCTAATTGTTACAGTATGTTTCCCATTTACTCTCTGTGCACTTTGGACCCTATAACTGTGTTTCAAAATATTATGGTCCATTTTTCTAACCATAGTTAACACGTATGTTGCTTCCTCTGACATTCCCTACATACAGAATTAATGTTCACTTACCCTCTCCTTTATCTGATAAGCAACCAGAATAATAACTGTGTACAGTGAATGTAATACAATATATTTAAGAAGAACTTTATTTTGTATAGCAACTTTTATATCCACTGCATCACAAAGCTCATTGCATAAAATGATAAATGATAACAAATATACAGTGAGGGTCCACAGGAGGTCGTGAGGGCATTGGAGAAGTTACCCTGCCCTTCCCCCACCTCCGAAACAAAAGTATACAATGAGGGTCCACAGGAGGTCATGAGGGCATTGAAGAAGTTGCCCTCCCTGCCTCCCACCCCGAAACAAAAGTATACAGTGAAGGTCCTCAGGAGGTCATGAAAGCATCAGAGTAGTTGCCCCACCACTTCAAACAAAAGTTATGGATTTCGACTGCATAACGCCAAGGAGCTCCATCTACGGAGCACAAAGACTGTGTATTTGGTGCCTTTTTCAAACTTGAATTTCTCTCGGTGTAGATATGTAGATAGTTTTTTTCTGCTAGGAATTGCTTGCCTAATGTGATGTAAGCTGTAACCTCTGTGCCTTAAGAACCTGCCTGCAGTATACCTTACTACATTTTAAGCTTAAACAGGTCTGTGCTTAATTAGATATTGCAATAGCAGGACACTTTGATTCTCTGTATCCTGTCCTAATAGAGCAGAATCTGATTCTGAAAGGGAGAATTCCTACATGCTCACAGGGTCTACCCAATCTAATTTACTATCTGAACTGCAGGTCCCTTCGGTTTTTAGCAAAATCCAAATAAAAAGCATGAGCAGAATCCGATTCTAAAATGGAGAATTCTTACATGCTCACAAGGTCTACCTGATCTAATTTACAATCTGAGCTGCAGGTCCCTTGGCCCTCTGTATCCCAATCGTTTTTTAGCAAAAGTGTATACCTTGCATGCTCTCAGGGTGCACCAGTGTTTTTATTAATTACTGCAACAGTAGGTCTCATTGCTGTCTGTATCTCTTCCCCCCTTACCTACTTCTATTCTATAAATTCTTACCTTCCGTCCTTTTCCTCCACAGTATACAGTGAAGGTCCACAGGAGGTTGTGAGGGCATTGGAGAAGTTGCTCTCCCCCGCCTCCCACCCCTGAAACAAAAGGTGCAGACTGCAAAAGCATAACACACTGAGGAGCTTCATCTTACAGAGCACAAAGACTGTGTTTGGCCCCACCAACCACTTCACATCGGCTCCCCACTGCCCCCGCAACCACCCTTGGTGAGCATGCCCTTATACAGGGCTTAGCGATCGTGTAAGAACCAATCAGACCACTTTCCCATCTGCAGCCTATATCACTCCTCCCCTAGGAGCAACGTTGTCCCTCTTCAAATACAGCTGGCTTCCCTAGCTCCTGCATCATGTCCCCATGATATTATGCTTCATTTAGTCCTCTCACTGTCCACCCTACTACTCCAGATAGCAACCCCCCCCACACACCATGAATACCCACTGCCCAGTTGTCACAATAAACTACCTGCTGGGCAGTCATCCCCTATTACAACATTGGAGGATATCCCAAGTCATGTCACTCTGGTCCCCTAGGTCTTTTCTGCTGCTGGGCCTATCCTTACAGCCTTCCTGCCTTACATCATCTCTAATGCTTACTGCACCACACACAGCACCCTTGGCTCTCCCTGCTACTCCTGACTGTGGCACCACCTGCAACCCCTGCTACCATCACCTACACCATCACCGCGGCTCCTCCTACTGGCTACCCCCCACATACTTAGCCTTCTCATCCCATCATTTTCTACCCTGAAAGGAACCCCAGGCAGGAGCTGTCACTTCCTCCAAAAAGCATACTGGAATCCAGTCCTCAGGCTCCTCCTCCTTCTCATGTCTGGAAACATCCACCCAAACCCTGGACCACCTACACCTGCTGTGCCTATTCACTCCTCTACTAGCAGGCTGTGCATTGCCACCCTCAATGTCTGTAGCCTAACAAAAAAGTGGGACTCCTTCCAGGGCTGGGTTCAGCAGCACCAACCTGACATCATTGCGGTTAGCGAAACCTGGCTCTCCTCACGGATCCCAGACTCATTGCTAACCCTCTCTGGGTACAACATATTCCATGCCGACCATCATGGTAGGTGTGGAGGGTGGTGTGCCGCTTATATTAGAGACACTTTACATGTGCAACTTCTTCCAACCCCACTGCTGGAACCTGGTACACAGGCCCTCACTATTAAGATGACCCTGGGCAGTCCTAGAACTCACCCCTTTTCATCACTGCTGTCTACATTCCCCTAAGGGACCAGAAGGTGCCTTCCACTCTGTGCTGTCCTACCTAGCTACCCTTCTGACTCAAGCAGAAAAAAATCATACTTAGTGACTTTAATATTAACTGGCTTGATAAAGTCACCACACCATGCATTGATGCTGCCACTGCTCAAGACCTAACACAAGTAGTCACATCCCTGACCAGACTGAACCAGTGCACAGGGTTCTCCTCACTGCTGGACCTGGTATTCACAAACTGTCCCCTTAAAATAACCAGAACTACTGTCCTCCCAAATGCCCTTAGTGACCACTCCCCTGTTCTCTGCACCTGGACTTACAAAACACCAAAATCCCCTCCCAAAGTAATTCAACAGCACAAGCTTGGCAAAGGCAAACTTGCCCAACTCAAAGTCTGTCTCAGTACTATGGACTGGTCCTATATAAAGAACACCCCTGACCCTGACAGGGCCCTTGACCTCTTCATTCTCTCCTTTAACTCCATACGTGACAAATTTGCTCCTATCACCAAAAGGGTGGTCAAAGGAAACTCAGCCCCCTGGATCACGGACCACTTTCTGGACCTTATGCCATCCAGAGATTCTTTATGGCACCTATCTAATGAGACTGGCCTGCCATCAGACAGACAGAAGTACTGAGAGGTGCAGAACAAATGTACATGGTCCTTGCGGAAAGCTAAAGCTGAGTTTTACAAGGCCTCTCTAACCTCTACCTGGGGCTCAGGGCAAAAGTTCTGGTCTAGTATCAAGGATATCTGTGGCAATGACCACAACCCTGTCCCTAATCAGATCATGGCCGATGAGTGCCTAACCTCTGACCCGACCCATATAGCCACAGCCTTCAATGACGCTTTCACAAGCCCAGCCAAGTTCACCCCCTAACTTCTTTGACCCACCCCATGCCAGCTCCCCATCTCCCCCCTGTAGCCCCTCCCTTTTGCCTGTGCCGCATAACACCCAAGTATGCAGAGCCATATCTCAGAATAGCTCTAAGCCACTCCCGATACAGTAGTGACTCCCTAGACCTGAAACTCCTTCGGCTCATTCTCACAGAGGTGCTCTACCCTCTCACCCATATACTAAACCACTCCCTATGCCAGGGTAAATTCCCCTCCTAGTGGAAATCCACCTCCATTATGCCAATATTTAAAAATGGGGACCATACCCTCACTAATAACTACTGCCCTATCTCCATCTTCTCTCCCCTGCCCAAGGCTCTTGAGAGGATCATCTCTGATCAACTCACTGACCACCTCAACAAATACAACATACTATGCAAGCAGCAACACGGCTTCCAGAAAGGGCACAGTACTACTACTGCTCTCCTGGAACTCATCACACACATCCACTCTGCCCTCGACAGAGGTCATATTACTGGGGCTGTCTTTATTGATCTCACTAAGGCGTTTGACACCGTCAACCACTCCCTCCTACTAACCACACTTACCAATATCAGTTTCTCAAGTAATGCCCTTGGATGGTTCACTGACTACCTGACTAACCTTTTCCAGCAGGTCAAAATTGGTAACACCCTATCCAATAGGCTACCTGTCCTCTCTGGAGTCCCTCAGGGATCCGTCCTCAAACCACTTCTGTTTAGCCTCTTCCTTAACTCACTCCCTATGTCCTGCTCTGGCAACCTACTACTCTACGTGGACGATGCTGTCCTATACTCCTCCAACTCTGACCCCATGCAACTCCACCTTTCTCTCCAATCCTCCTTTAGTGCTGCTGAAAAGTGGTTCCTCACTCAATGCGTAATCCTCAATTATAACAAGACCAAAGTTATGTTCTTTATACACCCCCTTAACTCCTGGAAGGAACTCTGCCCCCTAGTACGAACTGCCAACCTGATCCCTCTTGAGCAAGTGGACTCATTTAAATACCTGGGCATTACTCTAGACCTTGCACTCACCTTCCACCAACATATACACCTCCTCTCTACTGCCTTCATTGTTCTAATTGGGCTGCTGTATTGTTTCAGACATTGTCTTACTCCAAATGCCATGAGGCTCGCAGTCTCCTCCTCCTCCTCTGTTCTCTTCCTGCTTGATTATGGCCTACTAATCTATAGCGCGGCAAACACCTCGGCCCTACAAAGATTTTGACTGTCCAAAAATAAAGCCTGTTGCCTCACACTGGAATGTGACTGGCTAACTCACACATGCTCTCTTTATAATGATACCAACTGGCTTAACCTCGACAACAGAATTAGGTTTCCCACCTGCCTCATGGCCAAAAAAATAGACCTAGGTCTCTGCCCCCCCCCCCGAGCTCACATCCTTAATCTGCACGACTGTGACACTTAAGCAGACTCATAGCTCTGGTAAGCAACTCCTCTTTGTTCCACACTGTTGAACCTCCCAATTCCAAAGGTCCTTTAGCTACCGTGCCCCATCCTGTGTTAACAGCCTTCCCACCCCTCTTGTCAGTGAGCGCAGACTTGGGCCCTTTAAAACCTCCCTTAGAAACCATCTTCAGTCCTCAAACCACTGTGACTGCCACTGAATCAGCTCCCACCCCATCCTGACTAAGGCCTATCTGGCTGGATTTTTCCACCCCTAACCTGTCCCTTACCCAGTCCCTCTACTTAGTTCTATATCTGAGCTATCAAACGTATTGTTTGAATGCCGTAACTATTCTTAGTATCTAACTGCTAACCTAACAATGGTCCTTGTGACAACCAGACTGCATTCTGCTGAACAACAATGTAATCGTTTGTCTAGTTTTTATGTAATTTCTGTGATGTGGAACCTTTGCAAAGGTGTCCTTGTCTCAAAGGTACTTTCCAAAATCTTCATAAAAAAAATGAAACATAAAAAAAAAATTTGAAATATTGTGTTCAGTGCTGCATAGTTAAAATAAGAGAAGAAGAATGATATATGGATCAATAATAAGAGCCCAGCCTGGAGAATGTTTCCAGTGCAGAAAGAAAGTGCCTGAGAGAGAATGAAGGGTGGGAGGGGGAGGGAGGGAGGAAGAGATGGAGAGGGAGAGGGAGAGAGAGAGAGAGAGAGAGACAAGAGAGAGAGAGAGAGAGAGAGAGAGAGTATTTTCCCATATCTCTATGGAAGCTAACCTGTTCTGTTTTCCTGTATAGCCAATAAAAGTCTATGATAACTATGTTCCTGTAGATTGATGAATACATGTAGATAGGGGAGCCCTGATACTCTCTGTGCATCTTTTCTCTAAGTAGCACATGCAGTCACTTTACCAACAGCCACATTTGCATTAAATGTGCTTTGTGGTGGCTTGTAGCCAACTCTGGTAAAAATGGTCGAAGGGGTCTCTTGGACAGAAAATGAAAAATCTCAGATTTGGGATACACATCCCATGGCATCTGGAGTTAGAAATAACAGAAACTTGCGCTCAAATGTTATGTTGGAAAATTCAGTCCTAGGTCCCCACTATTGTGAAGAAGAATAAATGTGCTTGGTGCCAAGACATCAACAGGGAGAGACAGTGAGGCACAGAGAGACAGAAATGGTGTTCTAAACAACAGGTGCCACAGAGAAGGTTCTGCTACTGACCACACTGAGATTGTGGGAGGTGAAAGAGTGAAGACATGAAATAGAGGAACAGAGTTATTACTGCATGCAACAGAATGCTTTTGCTGAATTGATTCCCTACAATTCTTGTACTTTTTCAAAATAGTGCATACTGAATGGCAACAACAGTGTCATCATCAACTCCTGTAGAATGCTACCTTTTATAACCAATTCCCCTTTTCCATGGAATGAATACCTACAATTGGAAATATGATAGACGAGCTCAACAGCAGACTCCCCAATCCTGATAAAGGCTGATCACGTCACAGAGGTAGTAAGGTCAGTGTCTGTGGGTGAGAGTTTACTGCAACACCTTTCAGCACCCATGGACAGCTGGTCCAGAGAGTAGCTCTGGTGCATGCTCAAATTAGAGTTTCCGTTATGTCCTGAAACTAAGGATCGGCGAAGTGGCTGAATTTCATTTTGTGAATTATTTGCAAATTCTGCGGAATTCACAAAGTGTGAATTCACCAACTGGTTGAAGTTTTGACCCAAACGTTTGCCATTCAAATTCATTTCTGAAGTGGATACTTCACTGAAAAAAATGGATACTTCACAGTAAAAACTTCACAATTTTGGAGAAGTACAAGTTGCAAAGAGCTGAAGGTGAATTTTGGCTGCTTTGTGGCTATTTTATTGGAGAAGTTTAAATTCGCAACACCTCTGTTTCCCACCTGCAGCACGGACTATGCAGTTATTGCCCAAATATGTGAGTGAGTGGAGGGACAGCAATCACAAATGGTAACTGTAAGAAAAGAAACAAAATGTATACTATACAGTACCTAAACATGTGGTTGCATTTTCTTTAGCACTGTACATAATAAGATATTTAGGCCAGGATATTCAAATGGCATAGCACCTACTAACAATGGTTTGCACCCAGGAAACTAGGGAATCACTAAAGGTGCCATATTTAAAGGCTCAAATTGCAGGCACTAACCCATTAGCAAACAGTATTAAGGTATGCCAGGCACCTATACAAATCACCTGACCGCGCCTTGCATACAGGTGCTGTGGCATACTCAAAGATTTCTGGATGCATTAACCAGCTTTTAGTGCCATGCTAGATAACGTCTCTGCATATTTGGACCAATGATGCACATGGCAGTGCCTGATCACTGCACTGATATAATAGTTCTGATTCTTTGGTAGTGCAGTGCTCCCTATCAGATCTCTGTTCCAATGTAATCGTGAGTTGATCCTGGTAGTCTAGTGGACCCCTTCAGTCCAGCCCAGTCATTGTTCTGATGAAACAGGTAGTTTTCCTATGTATTCTAGTGGCTCTTACCTGATCTTTGTTCTGTTGTAATAGTAAGTCTTCCATGGTAGTCAAGTGTTCCCCTGCCCAATCACTGTTCTGATGTAATTGTAATTATTCTCTGGTAGTCTAGTGGCCCCCCTATCCCTGATGGCACCAAGCTGGTAGCTGGCACTTACCAACCTGTAATCACCACTGCCCACTGCCATGTACCACACACAACTTCTGTGCAGTTGACTAACTTAGAATGTGAATCGATTGTGTGTGCACTCAGATTTAGAAATGATACCATCACACCAGTGTAATAGTTATAGCTATGGCACCATACAGAGGTATGCCACTAATCATGGGTTTTCTAGATACCACCAACACTCAAAGGGCTATGGGGGTGGTATCTAGAATACCCCCAGGTTTTGTGCCATGCCACCATATGGTGCCATAGACATGGTTAATACACTGGTGTGCTGATATACATTATACAATGGCAGGGACATTTCCGTATTCTGACTGGTCAGTGGGTGCCTGAGACAGTGATGTTATTACACAATAACATCACTGTATTGTTTTACTGGAGCTTTCTATCGCTATTGTCTATTCAGAAACCCCAAAAATCTACTGTCTATGGATTTGTATTTCCACCACAGTAGGACATAGGACATTGCTTTCAGTAGCATCTTGGCCACAACCCTCCCCAACCCCGTCCCGGTCCTCCCTCCTCCTTGCCATACCCACCCTCCAAAACTAGCTCTAAGCACTATCTTGCACTCACAAGAATCCTCTTTCTATTCCTCATACTGTCAGGTAACATCCACTCCAACCCTGGCCCCTTGTCCACAGGCTAGCCCAAGTTGCCACCCGTATCAGGGTTGCACATTGCCTCTATGAATGTCTGCAGCCTTCTGAAGAAATCTGCTGCCCTCCAGTGCTGACCCACTCAGCACAATCCCAACATCCTAGCCCTAGTCAAAACCTGGCTCTCTACTTCAACCCCCTGACTCCTTCATCTCCCTCCCCAGCTACACTCTTTTCATGGAGGACTGACCTGGCAAACGTGGGGGCGGATGCACCCTCTATATGTGGAATACCCTGTCAGGTCATGCCCTCCCAGCACCCAAACTTGACCACGGCACCTAAGCCTTGTCCCTAAAAATCACTCCGGACCCTGCAAGGGCCCCACTGATCATCAACGTGGCCTATGCCCCCCCCCCGAACCAAACCCCAGCCATTCACTCCCTGTCCAACTACCTCACCAAACTACCTCATAAGCTCAAGCAGATCCTCCTCGGGGACCTTAACTCAAACTGGCTTGCCAGCTCAAACACACACATCAAAGATTCTTTCTCAGCTCTTGATATGATGTAACTCATTTCTCAACTTACTAGGTACAACCCCACCAATAGCAACAGCACCCTACTAGACACTGTCCTCACAAACTGACCCAAAAAATGTGCAGATCTACATGTCCTCCTAAATGCACTGAGTGATCACTCCCCAGTCCTATTCACATGGTCCACTCAAGTTCAGAAACCTGCCCCTAGGACAGTCCACCAACAGCGCCTATGCTCCGGCAACCTCAGTAAACTCAGGCTTTACCTTGTCCACTGGGATTGGACCCCCATTAACTTCACCCCAAATATAGACCTAGGGCTTGCCTATTTCACTAGCTCATTCAATAAAGCCTGTAACATTTTCGCACCCTTCACCAAGACCCTACCTAAGAAGCAAAACCCCCCATGGGTTACCCCAGTGCTCGTCCACCAAATGCCATTAAGGGACAACCGTTGGCATAGGGCAGTGGAATCCAGTAAACCAGCAGATAGGCAGGCATATAACACAGAGTGCAACAAGTGCACCTGGGCCATCCGCAAGGCTAAGGCCAAGCATTACAGATCCACTCTTGCCTCCTCCTGGGGGAATGCCCGGGACATCTGGGGTACTATAAAGGAACTGAATGGGAAGACACTGTCACCTCCCATCCCAACTCATTGTCAATGGCTCCATCAGCACAGACTCCCAAGTCATCGCTGACAGCCTCAATATCACCTTCACTGATCTCAGCTCAGTCCTCCCCAGCAACTTCTTCGACCCAGTCCCACTGTGCCCTCCACACAACCTCCACCACCCACCTTTCTACCTCTGAACCATAACCCCACTAGAAGCCAGGCTGTACCTACTCAAAGCCCTCAACAGCACCAGCCTCTGCAATGACCCACTGGACACTAGGCTACTTTGGCTGGTACTGGATGCAGTACTCATCCCCCTCACCCACCTGCTTCCCCCTCACCCACCTGCTTAATCGCTCTCTGTGCCTAAGTCAGTTCCCTCTTGCCTGGAAAATGGCAATCATCGCCCCTATTCTCAAAGGTGGTGACTGCACTGCCCCCAGTAATTACCAACCATAATCCATCCTCCAGCCCACTCTACAAGGTGCTGGAAAAAATTGTGGCTGACCAGCTATCAGTCTACTTACCAAGCATGACATTATATGCAGGGAGCAGCATGGCTTCCTCACAGGGCACAGCACCACCACAGCCCTGCTAGAATTCTCCAACTTCCTGCACACAGCCCTGAATGCTAAGCACCTGGCTGGAGCAGTCTTTATCAACCTCTCCAAGGCCTTCGACATGGTCTGCCACCCCTTCTTGCTCAACTCCCTGCAACATATCGGTCTCTCCCAATGGCCCCTCTTCTGGTTTGACAGCTACCTGTCCTCCAGGTCCCAGTGCATAAAAATGAATGGCAACCTATCCAACACCCAGCGTGTCCACTCTGGAGTCCCACAAGGCTCCATATTAGGTTCGCTTATCTTTAGCCTCTGTTTGAACATGCTACCCAATCTCTGTGCTGGAAAAATCCTTCCCTATGCAGACGATGCTGTCTACCTTGCCTCGCACCCCCACCCCACCTCCCTTCAGAACATTCTCTAGCACTCCTTCACCAAGGCCAAGAAATGGTTCCTTGACCACAAACTGGTCATCAACCTAAAAAAACAAAAGCTATGCTGTTTGTCCACCATCAGAACAAAACCAGACATACCCCACTCCAGATCATCCCCAGCACCCAGGTCCCTCTTGAACAAGTAACTACATACAAATACCTGGGCAATACCTTTGACCCTGCCCTCACCTACCACCCACATATCGCTGCCCTCTCTTCCACCACAAACATTCAGATCGGCCTTCTCTATCTCCACAGGGACTGCCTGCCCCCTAATGCGCTTCGCCTTGTGGTCACCTCATCAGTTCTGTCCCTGGTAGACTATGGCCTCCCAATCTATGCTGCTGCTGACAAAACTGCCCTCAACAAAGTGTAACTGTCCATTAACAAGGCCTTCAGGCTCCTTTTGGGTGTGGCAGACACACCCACAAGTGCTCTCTCTACTCGCTTGCAACATTCTCAACTTTGAAGAGAGGCTTCTCTACCAGTCTTGTCTGTTAACAAAGAAAATACTCCTGGGTCTCTCCTCCCCAGGGGTGGCTTCCTCCCTCAGCATCTCCTCCCCTGTCATATCTACCCATAGTGCCTGCAAACTCACCCTCATGGTACCCAGAATCAAGACCTCATTTGCACAGCAGTCCTTCCCCTATAGGGCCCATCATGGCACAACTCCCTCCCTGCCACTATTACTAACCTCTCTAGAATAGGCCCCTTCAAAATTGCCCCCAGAAACCACCTCTTTACCACATGCTACTGCAACTGCTGATAGCCCACAGGCTTTCCCCCTACTTCTTTCACCCACTGCCCTCTCTGACAATGTCCCTTGGACATCTAACCTGCACCTCCTGCAAAGCGTCTTAATCAGCACTACTGCTCTATTTCCTCTCCCAGCAGATATCCCACTTGTTTACCAATTTACTTATCTGTTTCCCGTTCTCTTGCTTCCCCTCTGGACTGTACCTTAGTCACTCAATAATGTAAATGCCACACTCCTTCTATACATTGCCTGCTCATGTACCTATGTAACCAGATACAACTATGTTATTATATACCTCTGTTACTATATGGTGTTTTGTTTGTATGTAACTGTACTTTGTCTGATGAGGAGCCTTTGGAAATGAGTCCATGACTCAAAGAATTGTAATTCCGATTTGTGCAAATAAAAAAAAAAATAACCAAAAACACACTTTGCTAACACTATCACAATTCTTCCATAACCAGTGAAGAAACTGTAACCCACTCCAGGGGTTAAAAATCCTCTTCAGACATTTGGCCATTGGTCTAAAGTAACCAGGTGCCCTTAGTGAACCTGTTAGTCTTGAACTGGTTACTCCAGATGGGGTTCTGTCCAACCTTTGCTCCCAAATTCCCACTCAGCCATTCTTTCATAGCTACATCCAAAACATTTGAATCACCTATTGAAATGCTATTGAACGAAGACTTGACATTCAGCATTCAAAACACCACCTAAGTAGTGTAAAGGTAAAAGTCCCAAATAGTGTGATATAGTCATACCTCTGGACATCACCCACCTCAGCCCAACTTTATTTCAAAGACAGTCCAGTACATTTGTACTTCCAACACAAGCCAGCCACAAAAACTCTCCACCTGGGGCAGGGAGTACAGCGACCACCTTAAGAGGCCTCAGCCATCCCCCCCCACTCCCCATTCCAACACAAGCCAGCCACATAAATGCTCCACCTGGGGCAGAGAGTACAGTGAGCGCCTTAAGAGGCCTCAGCCATCCCCCCCCATTCCAACACAAGCCAGTCACGTAAATTCTCTGCCTGGGCTGGGAGTACAGCGAAAGTTTCCTAAAAAGGTAAAGCTACAGTACCTACAACTCTGTAGTTTCTTCTTGTGGGGGCTCAGACTTGTCTTTGTGTCCCCCACAGTGACTGATTGGTTTTCCACATGCATTTTAGGACTGTATTGTGGGATTTAAGTTGATCTAGGGGTACTTTAAGGACTGCTGAATGCTACTGCTAGCGACTGTAAGTTGCTGTGTCTAACCTGTTCTGAGACTAATGCAGGGAATGTGCTGTGCCATAAAGCTCTGAGAATCGGGGCGTTTTACTCTTGCTGGGGCTAAGGAAGGGTATTGTACACTGTCTTACCTGTAGTTCTGGTGTTGTCCCAGAAGTCCCGTCGCCCATCTTGGCTAGTCTTTTGGCACATGCGCACTAGGGGTCTGGTATCGGGACATAGCTCAACAGTTCACGCATGCGCAGTCAGGGCTGGCTGGCAAAGTAACTTCTGCTGCATACTAATACCAGCTATTGTTCTCCTCTCTCCTTATAGGCCTCAGCCATCCCTCTTTCCCCATTCCAACACAAGCCAGCAACAAGAATGCTCTGCCTGGGGCAGGGAGTACAGCGAGCACCTTAAGAGTTAAAGCTACCTCCAACTCTGCAGCTTCTTTCTTTTGGGGGTGTTCACCTGTCAACACTTCGCGTCGACTGCCTCAGCCACCCTCCCACCCAAGGGTGGCCCTTGTTTTAAGGACCACCCTAATCATGTGACTTCCTGTCCTGATATATTCTAAGTCCCCACTTCTCCATCTGCAGGTTATACACGCCCGCCACTAGAGGGTATTCCTTGCTCAGCCTCCCTACCCACTCTTAACCTCATTGCTCTTTACTGCTCTCCAATTCTCCTACCTACCTCAGCTACTCCACTGTCTTCACTCCTATCCCTGCTTAGCCTATCTCACTGCCCCACACCTCCCCTCTACTCCCAAACCTGGACAACCAGTTGCTATCTAGCCTCCCTCCTATCCACTTTGCCCCACTGCTGTCCACCTCCCCGGCCATCCTCCATTCCCCTTGCGACCACTAGGAGACACTATTTCACCCCTCTGCCCTGCGTCTGACCCAGCCCATTCCAGCCTCCCAACTGCCTGGATTACTATCTTTCCCGTGCTTTAAGGACACCTGCCCCCAGGGTATTTGAACCTGGTACCCTTTGCACCAAATTCCACAGCCCTACCACTACTTGACAGTGGCAGTCACCCTCTCAGAAACACAGCCTAGACCCTTATCCAATCCACCGCCCTATCAGCAATAGGCATCATGGGTGCCAACCCCCCACTACTATGCCTGGCTATTTTGGCCCTCCTGGTGCTGGCCTTTCTCCAGCCAGACCACAATCTCAGGGCTCAGGGTGCCGCACCCCCAGACTATTCCCTGGTATCTCAACCTCCACCCACACTGGACTCACACCGGGGCCCCAGCACTCACCTCCTGTCAGTTCTTCTGACCTCGTTGCCTTCCTGGGCCCCCCTGACCCACCTCCTCACCACTATTCCCACCCTTCGTGCCCTACCCATTCCTTGTACCCCTGCAGTTGAGCCCTCATCCCGACGCCCAGCTAACGATGCCAATTGCCACCACCCTCTGCTTAGAATTATTACACTATTACTGCTACTGTCTGGAAATGTCCACTCTAACCTGGGCCCTACTCCCTTCAGCCCACCCAAGACATTATCCTCAGGACTCTGCGTTGCCTCCCTGAACATCTGCAGCTTGCTGAAAAAATCTGCTGTGCTCCAGTGCTGGGTCATTCAAAACCGACCTGACATTATTGCCCTAGTGGAGACCTGGCTTTCCAAATCCACCCCTGATTCCTTCGTCTCACTCCCTAGGTAAACCCCCAACCGGGAGGATCGAGTAGGCAAATGTAGCAGTGGTTGTGCTGTCTTCATATGTGACACCATCGTTGGTCATGCGCTCCCCGCTCCCAAGCTCGACAATGGAGCTCAGGCCCTCACTCTCAAAATCATCCCTGATCCTACCAGGGGTCCGCTCTACATCATGGTCTTCTATGTTCCACCAAGGAACCAAAACCCAGCAATCTTGTCATTCACAGACTATCTCTCAACTCTCTCGCACAAAACAGAACAAGTCATATTAGGGGACCTTAACGTCAATTGGCTTGGTACCTCCACTTCCCAAGCAAGGGACTCTTTCACTGCCCTTGACATGACCCAATTAGTCTCCCAACCTACTAGGCTCAGCCCCTCCAGTGGAACCAGCACCCTTCTGGATGTCATAGTCTCCAACCGCCCCAAAAAAATCCAGGATATCAAAATCCTTCCCAACTCTTTAAGTGACCACTCCCCTATCCTCTTCCTCTAGTCCTCATCCACTCCCAAACCAGTGGCTCAAACCTCACTGTGCAGGCACTTCCGCCCAGGTGGCCTTAAAAACGTAAGCAATATCTTGCCCAGATTGACTGGTCCCCCATCAACCACGCTCCTGGCATTGACACAGCACTCAGCCTCTTCACATAGGCTTTTAACAAGGCTTATGATCTCTATGTGCCACTCGCCAGGCTCCACACCAAAAAACAAAATGAGCCATGGGTCACCCCATCCCTGTTCTAAAAACTCAGTGAGAGGGATAACCTCTGGCACTTGCTACAGAGTCGGGCAAGACAGCAGATAGGCAAGCCTGCAATGCTGCACGCAAAAAGTGCACTTGGGCCATCTGCAAGGCCAAAGTGGACCACTACCAGGCCACCCTTACCTCTTGCTGGGGGTCAGCCCAGACCTTCTGGGATAACATAAAAGAGCTGAAAGGGAAATCACCCCCCCAATCCCAGCTTTGTATTGATGGCTCTGTTACCTTGGACCCCTACAACATAGTAAACTGCCCTAATACCACCTTCATTGATCTTAGTTCTGTCCTCCTCAGTAGTTTTTTTGACCCCGTGCCTGAATCTCAGCCTCCTGTCCTACAACACCCTCAGTTCCACCTATGCAAAATATCTGCTCAAGAAGCCAGACCATACCTGCTAAAAGCCCTAGGCAGCAATAGCCCCAATAATGACACTCTGGAAACCAGGATCCTATGCCTAGTCCTGGATGATGTCCTAGTCCCACTGACTGACCTATTTAACTGATCCCTCTGTTTGGGTCAATTCCCAGTCTCTGGAAAACAGCTATCATCATGCCCATACACAAAAGTGGTGATAGGTCCTCTCCCAACAACTATCAGCCAATTTACATTCTCCCCCCACTCTCCAAAGCTATTGAAAAGGTGGTGGCCACTCAGCTCACCAAGTATCTGTCCAAGTATGCCATCTTATGCCCTGAGCAGTATGGTTTCTGCTCAGGACATAACACCACCACAGCCCTCCTAGAGTTCTCCAACTACCTGCACTCCTCCCTTGACTCTGGCAACCTTGCTGGAGCAGTGTTCATTGACCTCTCCAAGGCCTTTGACACTGTCTGCCATCCCCTCTTGCTTGACTCCCTCTACCAAATTAGTTTCTCCACTGGTCCCCTTGCTGGGTGCTCTAGCTACCTCTCAGCTCAATTCCAGTGTGTAAAAATCAATGAAACTTTGTCTAAAACCTGACCTGTACACTCCAGGGTCCCCCAGGGCTCCATCCTGGGACCCCTACTTTTCAGTCTCTACCATAACACTCTGCCCAGTGCCAGCTCTGGCAAAATTCTTCCATATGTGGATGATGCCATTCTCTACGCCTCACACCACAAGTCTGCCTCACTCCAGGACTCTCTCCAACTCACCTTCAACCAAGCTGAAAAGTGGTTCAAGGATCATAGACTTGTCATTAATCTAAAGAAGACTAAGTCAATGTTCTTTACCCACCACCAACATGAGGCCAGAAATGCCCCCTCCTAATCCTCCACAACACTCAGCACCCCTTAGAGCAAGTGTCCACCTATAAATACTTAGGGATTGCCTTTGATACTGCCCTCACTTTTCACATCAACATTAATGCCCTCTCAACTGCCACTAATTCCAGAAAGGCTTTCTTTACCGCTACAAGGACTGCCTTCCTCCCGATGCTCTCCAGCTGGCCATCACATCCTTTGTCTTGTCCCTAGTGGAATATGGCCTGCCTATATACAGAGCTGCTGATAATACAGCACTCAATAAAATCCAACTCTATATCAACAAGGCCTGTAGGCTCCTGACCGGACCCTCCAGACTCACCATACTAGACTATTCTACTCCACTGCCAACCTACTCAACCTCAAAGAAAAACTCCACTATCAGACCTGCCTACTAGCCAAGAAAATTTTGATTTTGCTCGGGATTGCCCCCAGGGTGTCGGCCTCCCTTCAACATGCCACCCCCACTGTCCCCACCCACAGCTCGGATAAGGCCACCCTACTGGTGACTAGAACCAGGACCTCCCTAGCCCAGAGATCCTTCTACTACAGGGCTCCTTCCTGGTTTAACTCTCTTCCAATCAACATCATCAACACACCCAAAAATTGGTCCCTTTAAAATTGCTCTTCATGACCACCTTTTCAACACTTGCTGTTGTAAATGTAACTAACTGTGGTTCACTCCAGCTCCCCTGGCTTCTAAGGATTCATGCCTTCCAGTACACTCCAATTTTGACAATGTCTACCAGACAGCTCACCCGCACGCACACACACCCTCCTCCTCACAGGCTTCATAGTTCCACTGCCCTTCTGGACATCTGTCTCACATACTGCACCTGCAGTCACCAGTCTGCTGTATGTTGTAGCATGGCTCAAGGGCAGTTTCCTTAGTCACTTCAACATTGTAAGTCCTGTTGTCTCTGCCTATGTTGTAATTGTATAACAGGGAGTATAATTTTCCCTATTTGATTCATATGTAACCTATGTAAATAGACTGTACATAATCTTTGTAAATGCTTGGCAAGCTGGAGAAATACCAGAATGAAGGTGAGAATTCAGGGCCCTCAACTCAGAGTCCACTGGCAGAGCAGCTCTTACTCCCACACTCCAACTCTCACTCTAAACACTAACTCCAACTGACTGCCGTCTCAACATTCTATCTCCCACCTCAACAGCTGGCACAAGGGTTATGCTGCTGCGAGAGTTCTAAAATGTGCTTATCACTTCAGTCTCAGTTGGATCCAAGTAAACAGAAATGTGAGCAGGTGAAATACTATTTAACTAGTTAATCATCAGCTGCATCTCCTTGCCTAGCACTGTTACTGAGGGGATTCTAGTAACCTCAAGGCACTGGGTGGTTACATGAATGAATTAATAAAATTTATTTTTATACATAAATAAAATTATTAGGGTGTTACCCTATTTACAACAATCTCATGTACAAAACATATTAAAAGTACAGACATACACACATTTAACATACAATTTCTATCACATACATCTCATAGCCATGGAAAAAATTACTTTTGTTAAAAACAAGCACTGGTATGGTTTAAGTAATTTTTCAAAACATTTCAGAAAGTGCAATATGAGGAGATACATTTTAAATTGTTTGGTAACTTGTTCCAAGATATGGACACAGAATTCTGAAACATGGCAACCCCATATCTATTATGTGATCTGACAGCTGGAATATTTAAATTATGATTTCTCTGATTATATCCCTTTTCCACCGTATAAGTAAGGTTCACAGTGCCCCCTTGTTGCATATTTTTCTTGTGATAAATTAATTTATGACACCAATTTAGCCAAATATAACTTTTTTTTTCTTCAGGGTGCAACCTACCTATTGTCTCATACAGTGTACAATGATGTGTCCCGTGTTCATGCTTAGTTACAAATTTTGCCAGTTTATAATAAAGTAGGTTTAGCTTAATTAATTCAGCTTTATTAGCATTTCTATATACTATCAGACCACACTCCATCACAGGAATTAACATATGACTCACAATGTTCTTTCTTATCTCAGTTGTTAAGCAATTTGTTACTTGCCTTAAGGCACCCAGTTTTTGCTTAGTCTTTTTAACTGTTAATTTTGTGTATTCTTTAAAGTTTAATTTATTATCCACTACTACCCCCAGATATTTATAACTGGTTCCATTTTCCATCCTAAGCCCATTGCTAAACCTGACATCCAGTGTCCCACCCTGGAATAATTGTTGCCAGATTGAAAATATAGACATTTTGTTTTTTTCTTTTTTAATAATAGACCTGATATCTCAAACCAGGTCTCCATGCTACTCAAATCTTTTTGAAGTTTTTGTTCCAGCTGGAGGTAACTGCTCACGGACACTACCAATACGGTGTCATAAGCATACAAACGCACTCCACTGTTTTTAATATTCCTTTCCAGGGCATTTACATAGACATTAAAGCACAATGGACCCAGGATGGATCCCTGTGGTATCCCCTGTATTACCATCTTCATTTGTGTAACAGGTACCATTGATAACACGTTGTCTCCTATTAGATAAGTATGATTTAAACCAGTACAATGATTCTTGCTGGACACCTATTTCTAACAGTCTCTCCAACATTATCTGGTGGTCAGCCAAGTCAAAGGCTTTGCTGAGGTTCACAAATACCTCTCCTGTTTCCTTCCCCTGATTCATAGAGAAAGTAATTAGGTTGTGACACTCCATAAGGGTGGTACCCATGGACCTCCCATCCCTAAACCCATGTTGAGCAGCAGACAATAAATTATGGTCCTCCAGGTATTAATAGAATTTCCTATGTGCCAACCTCTCAAGCACCTTAGACATAGTAGACACCAGTACTATAAGTCTATAATTAGAGGGTACGGTTGCCTCTCCTCATTTATATATTGAAACCACCTAACCTATCTTCCAGTTTTCTGGAAAAGTCTCACTGCACAAGCTCCAGTTAAACAGGTACATCAAAGGAGTTGCCAATATAGCTGCTCATATCTTAAGAACATTTGTCTCTATTATATCAATACCTCCTGCTTTATTACGCTAAGTTCCTTAGCTCCTTCTCAAAGCTTTCACTGCCAATCTTCTAAACCTTAAAGGGGGATAGGAGAGTTTAATTTGTCCTGAGGTTACTATATCTCTCTGTTTAAGCA
This sequence comes from Neoceratodus forsteri, assembly GCA_016271365.2. Lineage (NCBI taxonomy): Eukaryota > Metazoa > Chordata > Ceratodontiformes > Ceratodontidae > Neoceratodus > Neoceratodus forsteri. The sequence goes on from CM057456.1 coordinate 580,271,677, forward strand.
TTTGTACTAGTTCTGCTACTACTATATCTTCAGTATCTCTCTTGAGAGCAGTTATTTTTAAATCTGGAAGATTAATGAAATAGTAATTTAACTCGTCCCCTACCTCTTTTTGTTCCTGAATCAGTTTACCATTATTTATTAATTGGATCTGGTTAGGCCCAAATAGTGGTTGTTGAACTTTTTTAACACATTTCCAAAAATGTTTTGTATTATTTGACTGCTCAAAATCTGTCTTATAGTACCTCTTTTTTTTGCCATCCTAATATTCTCTGAGCATTTATTTCACAATGTCTTCTATGTATTCCAATAATCTATACTTTTTGCTCTTATTGCTTTCTTCCATAACCTACTTTTTTATCCTTAACTGAGTTTCAAGCCTATGTGTCATCCAAGGAAGATTCTTACCATCTATTTTCTTTTGTATTTATGGGGTGTGTTTTTCTATTATCTGTATTAGAGTATTTGTCAGATCTTGTATGGCTAAGTTTATATCAGAAATAAGATGTATTCTGTCCCATCTAGTTAAGCATAAGCTTTCCCTGAAACTGTTTATGTTGAAATGCTTTAACTGCCTCATCCTTTTAAATTGTGGCTCAATTTTACTTTGTCATTCCCATTTTTTCATACACATTACTGGACAATGATCACTCAGATTTTGGGGCATTACTTTTGACTCAAGTATATCAATACCCTCAGAAATAAAAATTAAGTCCAAGATTGATCCTTGAGTTTAAAGTTGAGAACACCTAGGGGGTTCCTGAATTACTTGTTTTAAACCCAATGGGCTAAAGGAAATTTCCAATTTCTGCCCCTATTGTGTCCCCATCCCGCATTAAAATTCCACATTGAGTACCAATTTTGAATCTTTTACTATATCAACTAATCTGTTTTGTAATATTTCAAATCCCTTCAATTTAGTTTCTGGTGGAGCATAAATTGTCCCTATTAATAATTTAAGTGATACAACCTCTGTCTTTCGGATGAGACATTTCCGTCTTTCGGATGAGACGTTAAACCGAGGTCCTATCTGCCTGGATTGGTGGTAGTTCAGGTGAATGTTAAAGATCCCATGGCACTTATCAAAAAGAGTAGGGGAGTTTTTATTGTATTATTAAACATAATTAGAACAACTCAGTGTAATCAATTATACAAAGTAAGAGCCAAAAACTTAATCTAACAAACTTATACAATAATCAGAGTAATTATCAGATTATTTTTATACATTATTTGAACTTAATAAAATGAAAAACCCTTTCCACATTTTTAGTAACTGAGTCTGTACTGTCCTTCGAGCATCCTGATCAGAAATCCGAGAGTTCCTGTGAAACCAAAATGCTAAAACAAAATAAGGCATTTTTCTTTTGATATATTACCCACTGACACCTTGCCTGCCATAAATAATAACGTAAACATCCAAAAATAATGACAGTGTTTCTTCATGAAAATCAGAAAGAGTCTCTGGATAAACCCTAAAACCAAGATTTGATATGTAAGAAAATTCAGCCACTTAAAACCCCAAAGTGCCGCCAAATAAACCCACAAACCCTTTGCATAGGAACAGTGTAAAAGAAAATGCTCCATCGATTCCTCAGTATTTATACAATCCAAGTAAGGACACTTCCTTTCTTCAATGGCTTTGTACTTGGCATTACCCCTAACATTTAAACGGCCATAGAATATTAGCCACTGTGTTTCCCATTGCATTTGAGGCAATCTGCAACAGTTAAGTTGGGCCAATACTTTAGGATTCAAAGAAGAAGGGCAATTCTAAAACATGGCTCTAAAGGAAGTAAATTTGCCATTACCACCTGATAAAATTCTTTCATGCTATTACTCAGAATTGTCTCTTTCTCTATTTTCCATTTATATAATTTTTGTGCAGCTGGTCTAAAATACTGTGGAATATAAATGTGAGGATTTATTTTTGGAGCCAAAGAAAGCCAATTTCTAAAGTATTTGTTCAATGATCTGGAAATCCATTTATCCCCACTCCCTGCTTCTAATCGTAAGCCACTTTTCACTGAACACATAATGAATAAAGAGTGAGCAAAAATCACTGGATCCACCATCCCAAGACCTCCTTGTTTTTTACTTAAATATGTATAGCTTCTTTTAATGGGGTTTAATCTATTACTCCAAACCATTTGAAAGAATAAACCATACAGTTTAGTTTCTAGATGCACTGGGAGTGGAAATATCATAGCTACATACTGAACACATGGTAAAAGAAACTGTTTGATAACATGTATGCGTTTCAGTTTGGACAATTTCCACTTTTTCCATCTATTGACTTTATTCTCCACTGCTTGTAGGCTATATCCCAGTTTTCAACTGGTATATTTTGGGGCCAAAATGTATGCCCAAAACTTTAAGGAGTTCTGGAAAATGGATACCACCTGCACCGTTTCCTTATGACCTGTTGCTCCGATAAATAAACCTTTGTTTTGTGCATTATTTATTTTTGCATTTGAAACTTTCAAAAGCCTCAAATGCGGTCAAAAAATGTGCACATATGAATGATCTGCAAATATACAATCAAATCATCTGCATAGGCCTGTGCCAGAAGATGTTTGTCCTAACCGCACTATCAGAAATACCTGGCCACAATGGAACAGTAGTTAATTTTTTAGTAGGGGATCCAAAGAAAAGATATAGAGTAGGGGCTAAGAGGGCAACCTTGATTAACTCCAGTATGTAACTGAAAACATTTTGCTTGCCTGACCTTGCACTAGGGAACACAATATTATGTTCATATAATTTTTAATTATATTAACAATGTGCAATGGAACTCCATAATGTATTAACGTTAGAAATAAAAAAGGCAAATATACCCTATCAAAAGCCTTTTCCAAATCAGCGACCATCATACAATTCGTGACTCCCACTTCAGAAAGATGTTCAATAACTTCGTATGATCATTAAGGCTGTCTGAATTTGCCTTATTAGGTATCCCACTAAACTGGTAAGGAGAAATTACCCATCTGGCGTAATTTTTAACCGATTATTCAAAATACTGGTGAAGATTTTATAATCTGAATTTAAGAGGGTAATTGGTCGCCAATTTTAATATTTTGTCTGTCTCCAGATTTGAATAAGTAAATCAGCAATCCCTCAGAAAAAGAGGAAAAGAAAACAGCAGTTTCCAAAAATACTGGAATAAAATATACAAGCATTGACTCAATTCCTTTGAAAAACTTTATACAGATTATTCGAAGGCCATCCTTACCCGTGAAATGTTTAATTTCAAATTCCTAATTACTTTTATTATTTCTTCTTGTGTAATTGGATCCAATAATGTTGAGATTTCTGCTAACCTGGGGCTTAGATGTTTTAAGATATGAAAGCATTTCTGCCTCTGTAATAAGAGAGGGGGTCTAGAGTTGAAAATGCCCAATAATTGTTTCTCTGAGCTGAGCAACCGTGGTGGCCAAAGAGCCATCAGGTTTTGCAAAGAATCAATATTAAAGAAGCCTTCAGATTTTACAGGTTTCAAAAGGGTCCCTAATGGGGGATTTTTATGCTATTAGAAAAACAGCCTGTAGGGTTTTTGCTCTATCATATTGGAAATTTCTCATTTCCTCCTTTATTTTACTAATTTGGTCTGAATAGTCTAAGTGAGAGACATATGCAATTGTCATAAGTTTCTGCAGTTGTTGCCTAAGGGACAAATATCTCAAAAACTTAAAATTTTTGTTTGCCCTTGCCTTTTAAACCAATTACATAATTCGAACTTAGTTGTTAACCACCAATCTCCTAAATCCTCATAAAAAAGCCACTGACAACCTGGCTGCTAGAATATGTTTCACCCGGACTGTATATATGGTATATCTAATATAGTGTTATTCAGTTTCCACCTGAGCTGCCTACGTTCAGGGGAACCTGTAGATAATGAACTACAAGAAAGTAATAAATGATCAGAAAATTCACAGTGGATCATCTTAAAGGAATCCAGTTGTACATTATGAGAGACAAACATGTAGTCTATTAGGGAAAACAATTTCCCCTTTGTAAATGAATACCTTGGCCCTTGAGAGGAAAGGGAGATACAGTTAAATAAACCTGCTATTTTAACTATATTAGCTAGCATGTGAGAATCACAATAAATTTTCTTTTTCTTCTGATTAGGTGAGTCAGAAATTGTGCAATTAAAGTCACCTCCCAAAGCACCTTAACTGATGTCACCAAGTAGGGTTGAACAGCTTTTAAACAAGAAACTCTACCAGCTTTTGTCTGTGGATTGTAGATGTTAATAAATCGATAGCATATATCATGCCATTTCCCATCTAATATCAAGACTCTCCCTGGAATAAGATCTACTAAATTATGAAGTTTAAAGGAATAAGTATTGAATAAAATCCCAATACCATCTGCTGTATCAGTTCCAAAGGACCAATAGGAAGGGCCCCACACCCAATCCCGTTTGAAAGTAGTGAGTTGTTCTGCTGAGTACATCCAGGTTTCCTGTAAAAAACATACTGATAAATTTTGGTTTTTTATATAGTGAAAAAGGGCTTGCCTCTTAACTATATTACAAACTATGAGTGTTCAAAGAGCCCATGACCACTGCATTAAGCTTTATAAAAAAAGAACTACTTTATCATTTTTTTTCTTTTTTCTTTTCTTTATAGTTATCCACTGGCTGAGATCGAGTGGAAGATTTTGGGAGTCTGAATCTCCTAATTCCATCTCTGTATCTCCCAAGGAGTAAACAATGCAGCATAAGAGTTGCTAGTCTCTATGGGAGGAGTAAGGGGGGTTTGGGATGCAAATGCCTAGATGATCTCATGCTAGTAGTGAAGGCCTAATATTTAAAGCCTTAGATGCTTCCTCAGAAGTCTCCACCAAACCTCAGAGTAACACACAGGGGAAATCCAAAAGCTCAGGTGGGCCATACTTGATTTTTAATGACTTCCATAACCAAAACAGTTTGTTCCACCTTGTCTGCTATTCCTAAGGATTTGTCAATGGGGGTACTACACCAAGGGTCTGAACTTTGGTTTGAGAAGAAGAAACAGGTAGAGGGGGTTGTGAGCTAGGAGGGGGAAATTGTGCAGCATCCTGAGCTTGCTGAATTAAAAGCTCTGAATTTATACAGGATGTTTTATTTTTTGCAGCCCAAGGGCAAACCCGAAAAGAGTGGCCAGATTCTTCACAAAGCTCACATTTGAGCTGATTGTGACAATACATAGTTGTGTGTCCAACCTCCCCACAGTTGTCACAACGTGGTTGGTCACAAACACTTGAGAGGTGTGTTTTAGCCCCACATCTGTAGCAAGCCCGGGGTTGTCCACTATAAAAACAAACCCCTCTGTCTTTTCCTAATAGAAAGGAATTGGGAATATGGACTACCCCTGTCTCAGATTGCCTCAGTTTAGTTTTGTATTTCCATCCTCCCGTCCAAAACTGTTCAGAATCTAGGATAGGTTCCGGCCCACTTAAAATTTCACACTTAAGGGACAACCAAAATGATATATCTTCCACATGAACCCCCTCGTTTCTAAACATGACCGTAACATGTTTTATCAGGGGTTTAGTTAAAGGAATCACTAAGAAGGGGGTCCATAGAGGAGAGAATTTAACCTGGTTGTACCTATCCCAGAATAAGTCCAATGCATGTGGTGTCCTAAAACTGATGTCAAAATTATCCTCTCCAGAGATATTAATAAATGCATACACATCTTTTGGGGTAAAATGCAAGGACTCTTTTAATAAGGTTTTCCCCACGTAGTGTCTATCTGGTCGATCCTCCAAACCCCCTTTATAATGAATATGAACTGCATTCCGGCGAGGTGCTGCTTCTTTTTTAGTGTTAGAAAATAATTCAGACATAAGTGGTTTCTGAGGAACGGATTCCGTTGGAGAGGGCGTGTGAGAAGAAGCAATAGGCTCCTGCAGGGGTGTTACCAAATCTGTATTCAATGAGGAAGGTAAAGATATCTGTGACTCCAGGGATGTAGCTCTCAGTGGAATTTCTACCTCTAAACAGTTTTATTGTCCTGCAAATCTTGCTCCAGCTTTTGCTGTTGTAGACCGTTTCCACTCTGGTGAATGCTGTGAGAGGGTATAATCAGAGTCCCAAGTAGGATCAGGCTTCCATATGCCTGCTGCATTTTGCTTCCAACCTGCTCCTTTGAGTGCTTTATCAGGGGACCAGAGCTCTGAAACATTATGTGTTTGTAGACCAGATTTTATAAGAGGTATTTCTTTTTTTGGAAAGAAGAATTCAGTAACTCCAGTTTGGGAAACAGCTGAGGACTGATAAACTACATTATGCTGAGCCCCATGCTTTTAAAACGAATCCAGCTGATTTGTCTAACCATGCAGACTCAGACTGTTTTAGTTTGATGCAGACAAAGTCTGTTGTACTTCCTTTGGGGACTCTGTTTTCGGCTTTTCAATTGTTAGGCAGTCGGAGCTATAGCGGCTGAATGCACTCACTAACCTCTATAGTACTGTTAGCAGCTTTACTAACAGTCAATTTTACTTCAGGAACTTCCCACGTAGCTGCTGGGCTATAAAGAGAGTGGTCTCGCCTGCCAGGTCTCCCGACTGAACCGAGTCAGCCATATTATTATTAGGAGCAACGCTGCAGCTGTCAAGCCCGATTCTACCTGCTGCAGAGTTACCAACTCAGGGCTGAGCGGCTGAACGCCGAATTGCAAAGTCCATAGAGTGCTCAACTGCTTGCTTCTCCCTTACTCCCGTAACACACTGATTGTGTAGCGAGAGGGAATCACTTTGCTGTACATTTTTTAAAGCGGGTAAAGCAGATTGTAAAAGCCGGTTGTCTGTTTCAGTAGTGGCTTCCGAAATAATAAAAAATGTTGAAAGACTCACCATGCTCCACAGAGCTTTCTTTTAGTGCAGTCCTGTATTTTTCTCAGTTTTAAACACCCTCGGTTTCAGGGAGAGCAATATTGCAGGTATTATGCATCCATGTCGCTCAGGTTCCAAGCTGGATTTGAACCTTGCATCCAAAGATTCCTTTTCAAGCATTTTTTCTCCCAGTCCTTTGAGAATTTTTTTTTCTTAAATCAACTGCTGTATCCTCCCAAAGAACCACTGCATCGTGAAACTCCATATCAGAATCCATATCTTGAGTATTCAAAGGGTCAGCCTCCACATTGCACACTGTGGGAGCAGAGGCCAGCTCTCCCACCAAGCAGACATCCTCCTCCTCCGCCATCTTGGTCCCACCAGAAAATGGGTCCCCCCCTGCTCACAGGAAGCAGGAAGTAGGGGAATTTCCCCGGTGTCCTGGCCAAATTTCCCTCATTCACTAAAAATACCACCAACAGCTTAATCTGGTTCAAGGTCAGTTGGCATTCATCTGTATCCCCCTCCCCCGGGTCGTGCCTGAAAATAGGCAGGATTTGTCTAGTGCACTTACCCAGTCAACAAAATCTAAATAAATAAATAAATAAATAAAACCTATTACATCGGAACAGTGATAAGGTATGGAGGGCATTAGGCTACCAGGAGAAAAATTAATATCACGTTGGTACAGTGATGGTGGTGGGGGGGGGGGGGATGCTATCCTTGAAGTGGCTGTCTGTTCCTCAGGCTGTAATGAGGCTATGATGAGATGCAAATAACCTCACAATGCCTTGCCTGTTGCTATGGGTTATTTGTATTGGGAGTTTGAATATGGTAGATTGCTTCACAGGAGCAATCACCTGCTGTGAGTGGTACAAGCTAATTTGTTTCTTGCATTCGTATACAGTAGCTCTGAATTGGACACATACTGTAGCTTATTTGGCTAGTAGGGGGTAATGGTTTGAAAGGAGAAAATAGGTTGGTGCCTCCATCCTTTAGCTTGTATACTGAAACATACGTTTAGCTCTCACAATGTGCTTCAGGCATGTTTCAGTATGCCTGTAGTTTGCTCCAGGCACTAATTTGCTCCTGGAGCAAAATTTTAGCAGGCACTATTCCAGGACTTTGATTATCCTGGCTGTAGCATTATAATAATTTAAAGCTGGATGGGGCTTCAGGTCCACCAGGTCTACTTTGTTCTTTATAAGCAAGGGCTAATAAGTATTTAGTGCAAACAAGTTATAGAGATAACCCACTATATTACACCCTCTTTCCTGTAGTGATGATGTATTTTACCTGCAGATTTTCTCCACAAAGTCATCAGCTTGACAGTGGATTTGTCTTATTCAAATTTTCAGATGATGTTGTATATAAGAATAAGAATCTTGCCAAAACGATAACTGAGCAGCGTATACAAGAAGCAGGTATCTATTTCCTTTAGAAATGGGTCTACAGTGCACTTTCCTTTCTGTTTTTTTGTAGTTAATCATTTTATTAAAATTTTTCAAAATACACACTGACAAATTACATATGACGTTAACAGTGTTTCACATGTTGCAGCTACAGAAATATAAAAAGATAAACCATCAAAAAAGTGGTACAGTCATGGAACAATTGCATATCACATTCCCGAGTCACATGCAGAATGCAAAGTATGGAAAAAATGGTCTTGAAGGTACAGGCACAATATAAGGTGCTCAACATTACCAGGGAAGAGTAAGGTAGAGGGGGGTCTAGAGGTCCTAGGACACACAGTTCCTATATCTTAATCTAACCAACCTAGAGACCTGGGTATGCAAGTGGGATGGGTATGAAAACTGTTAGGGGACATACAGGGTAAGGTGGTCTGCATCCTGTCCACCTTGCACTATCACCCATAGTTAGGGCAGCAGTAACTATCCTCTCTGTATTAAAAACTGTCAGATAGTGCCTCTATCTTGGAATATCCCTACCTGTAGTATGTTAAAAACAGTTATTGGATACTAAATATCCAGTCAGCTATCTGAGTCCGACAGGGGCTCTTTACTACCTTAGGCAGAGATAGTGAAAGAAAGGTTAACCCAAATCAGCTAAGTATCTGAATTATCCTTCTCAGACACTGTTCAATGCTATCTGACAGCCTTGAATATTATCTGATCATTTCTAATTAAAAAAGAGTTGGATTTCATGTTCACAAAATGTTTTTATGTGTTAAAACAAAGAACTGGCATGGTGGCCTGGCTGTCCAGCATGGTGAACCCACATGAGCTGGGTTACCCAGTACACTAATAAAAAATGACTAAATCTTAACATTTTTTAATCCAAAAACTGGCATCCTAAGAGGAACTGTGCATCTGCATCTGATGGCAGCACAAAATCCAGGGAAAAAACAATTGAAACAATCATTTGAAGGCCCCCCCAAATAGTCTGGTCCAGCAGCTAAAGGCCGTACCCACTCACAAGTGATGGTGGCAGAGGCAGGAGTAGAAGAGCAATGTCTGACAAGGCCATGGTGGTCCTGCCAACTCTCTTAGCGAATCTGCCACAGGATGACAAAGAAGGCTTCACCAACATAACAACCTAAATCACTCACCTGCAGCATATAGTCACAGGGAAGTATACTATCATGACCACGACACCCCCAGAGCAAAACCTGCACATTAACAACAACCAGTTCAACACCCACAATGCTGAATGGGTTGTTACATCGATGTACCAACACACTGACACCTGGTGATGGCAACTCTCCCCCGACATCCACCCCCCCCCCAGAGTTGATAATCCTTAAGCATGGGGGTGTGCAGGGGGGCCCAGCCCCCCCACATTAACATGAAACAGGTATTGGTGTGTTCAGGGTCATGGTGGGGACTTGGTGGCATAAGCGTTGTTGGTGACTATTTGTCACTGTGGGGGATGTCGGTGAAATTTGTTTCGCTGTGGCTTGGTGGAACCTCTCAGATCTGGCCAAAACCTCTGCTTCACACTCAGGGCATCTCAAGGAAGAAGAATGGTGATATTAGTGAATTAGATAATCTGATTAGTGACCAAGCCTGGGAGAGAACTGAGCTGAGAAACACTGTGACTGAATTTAATGAGAGTGCTAAAGACCAAGAGGACCTGGTCCATCTGTATAATTAAGTGATAACATTCAGTTTTCTGGAGTATATGAAGGAATAACCATCTGAAATGTGATTGAAGTAGTTTGTGGGATACTAACTGACAGTTTTCCTGTGTTCTGATGGGCTTAGAACAGATACCTGTCATATAATATATGTTTGATTGGGCTTCTCGAAGGCATCTTGGGCAGAGATGCTGGGCAAACAGCACAATTTTATTTATTTTTTATTTATTAAGAATCTTGTAAAGTACCTTTGAGCTGGAAGCTCTTTACATAGGTTCCACATCAGTAGAAGTTATAAAAAGAGGGAAGGGTTAAGTGACCAGTAGATAGCTGACAACTTTTACAATGTCTAAGGGAAGATGGCAGTTACAATAGCAGCAAACAGAGCAAAGCAACAACATCATCACTTAGGCTAAACAGAGTAGTGAAATATGAAAACAATCAAAAAGCCCAGTAGAATTATAGGCTCACTGGGCAGACTAGGTGGGCCTGGCGGTCCTTTTCTGCTGTCACATTCCTATGTTCCGATGTTCCTATAAGATTTGACTATATGATAATGAAAACTACAATACAGTAGAAGAATCAGCCCATGAGTCCTAATCTGAACCAAAGGGGGTGAACGCATAGTAGCAGATAGGGTAGATAGGACAATGGGCAAGAAATAGAACAGAGGGAAGAGAGGGTATACCGAGGCTGCGTCAGCAGTGTATACAGGAGAAGGCAAGGTGGGTAGAAATAGGGATAGGAGGAGGGGTTGGGAGGAAAAGGAAGGGAGGAGCAAATTGAGGGTGCAGAAAGAGGTGCAAACAGTACCGAAAAACAAGGGGGGAGGTTGAGGGAGAGCTAAGAGAAGGAGGGGGAGTGTGGGAGAGTGGAGGGGGAGAAAGAGGAGCAAGATTGAGTGCTTACAAAATGGGGAAGAGGGTGGATGGGTAGAATAAGTGCTGAGGATAGTACTGGATTAGTGAAATGATGGCTGACTGAAAAATTAAAGTTGGAACCTGAAGTTGTGAAATTTAAAATACTGTACAATGGGCTCACTGGACGGGCCCCAAGCCAAAAGCAGGGGACAAACTGCGACACTACCTTATAAAATATTTATACTTTCCGGCCAAGGAAAGAGTGCTCAGGGCTGCCAAAGAATATTACACAACTGAAATGGAAGGAGGATGGGTCCTTGTGGTTCCAGAACTTTAGCAGGGGGTTTCAGATGTCAGATGCTGCAGCAAACATTCTCTGACATTAAAGCTAAACTGCATAGGACAGGTTTGGAATTTACTCTCCGGTATCTCTCAAAGATACACATTTCAAGAACAGGTAGGCCACCTCATTTTTTTAACAACCCTCAAGATGTGGAGGATTTCATAAATGATAGAATGTGGCAGCCAAGAGCACCTCACAACTGCATACTTCATGCTGTCCCATTGAGGTCCCATCTTGCAGCACAACTCAATATGCTGTAAGTAAATTTGAAATGCTAATGACTCTTTTCTGTTGTCAGTGTCAGAGTTTAATCCCTCAGATAGCACACACCAGTAATCTCTCATCCAGCCATAAGGCTCTCCTCTCCTCTCTGTCTTGGGTCATTACTGGTCCAAAGTTAACATTGCTGCCATTCATGCCTCTGAACTTTTTGAATGAATAAATACATGGACTGTAAGTCGCTGGCTTTGTCTGGGAATGGAGAGGCGAAACAGGGTGAGAAGAACTTTTCCTGCCTGATATCTTTTTGTTCTAATGAAAGGAAACATGGCTGGAGGGCAAGATGTCTCTCCTCTCCTTTAGGCTGCATTAAGGAACAATCACAACGAAGGCAAGCTGTAACATAGTATGCATGATTGAGGAGGATTGGGTGATGCAATAGGTCCTTGAGAAGGCTTAACTTGCAGGTGACAGAAACGCTATAACAAGAATAAGCTCATCATGCAGCCACTGTTATAACATGAAATGCAAGGTGGAGACTGGTATATAACAACATTTTGTTGCAATACTCAGTTGTTTGAATTCTAGCACCCTAATGAATCAGTTCAATGGACCTTTTTGACCAGGACTGCTGAAGCTGCATCATTCCCTTTTCCCCAAGGATATGAGGACTCATTTTATTTGGTTTGCAGAAAGCTGTTGGGAGGAGGGAGGCAAGACTGAAGTGCATGCAATAACAATTCCACATGGTTTAAAAACTTTATATTTGGTAATTAGTTATACAAGGTGGCTGTGATATGTCAAACAGCAGGCCTCCCCCCCCCCTTTGTTAGGGGGCACACACCAAATCAGAGAGTTGATTACCACTAGGGAAGTTACTCTGTTGTGAACACTACTGTTAGTGGTTGACCTTGTTTATGGGGTAATAGAAAGCACAAGCTGCAATCAATACTTCATAATATTCCATTCACTCAGCAGTTACTCAGCTATTAAAGTTGTTAGAGTTATAAGTTAATGTGCTAGTTTTAAGGGACAAAATCTATTAAAACTGTGTGGTTTTCTGGCTCCCACATATGTGGGTGAGGGACAGCACTGCAGTTCCTAGCTGTTAAAAGATTACTTGCTAATGTTCAATGTTATAATATGGTGCATCCGCTCATGCTCATCACAAAATCAGAAAGAGGGAAAATGTGCCAAGGGAGGGAGTGGAGGCAGGAGCTGGACTCAGAGGGATTGTTTCTTTAAATTATTCATGTCTGTATTGTCTGGGGGAATTAAAGATGAGGGAGGTAAAGTTTACTGATTTAAGACAGATATATTTCATATTTTCAGCCAGGTCGCACTTGGGGATTGAAGCAATCTTTTGTTGGAGAGGGAAGATACAGAAGTTACTGTTATTGTTAAAATTACTTCATAATATAAACTAGGATTGCTAAAGCATATTTAAAGTTTTCAGAGAATGCAACAGAGGTTTGGCTGCTAATTCAGTGGTGGATGGAGGTTGTGGAATATCAGTGACCTAAAAACCTGCTATAGAGAAAATATTTGGTAAAATTTGTAACATGCAAACAGATATCCTCTTTCTCCAAGAGACACATATGATGGAGAAGGAAGAGACCCACATGCCCCAGAACTGAGGCAGGGAATGGCATGACTTCTACTTCATGTCGAAAGTCAGGAGTGCAGCAATTTGCTAAAACCCAAATTCATGGGGGTGGTGCTAAGATTCCAGATAGATGCAGGTCGGATATGTGTACTACTGCATATACAATTGAATTCTGGATGTAAACTAGCAGTAGGTTCAATTTACAGCCCTATCATCAATGGTACTGATTTTTTCTCAAATTATTAGTTGACGTGGCAAACTTTGAAGGCCCTTGGCTGATCGAAGATGATTTTATCTGTGTCACAGATGCAGTTTTAGATGGATCCTGCCAGCATGTTAGTCCTCTGTCAAGAAGCTCTGATGCCCTATTAAATCTTAAGAAAGAGCACTTCCTAATTTACACATTGGGCCCATTTCACCAAGCCTCAGGGATGACACAAGGTGCTTGCATCAGAGAGATTTGATGCAAGGGGCTCACTGCACCGCACCTTGCATCATTCTCAATTCAGGAACGCAGCCTGTGCCACTATGGGGACCACCTGTGCCAGTCAGGCTTGCACTGACCCTGCACCCAACACACGACTGGGTGAGGGCATGTGCCAGTGCATGGCTGTGGCATCCCTTTACTCTGGGCTCAGAAAGGCTGGCTGTCCCCCCCAATGTTAGACCACCCCAGGGCTGGTCTAAGGACCTTGTACCAAACCTGTCTGGGATACAAGAAGACTGGCTGGTGCCCATAATGCATTGCTAGTGCTCAGAAAGTGTAAACAGGGATTATGGATGAAGGCTGTGCCAGAGCATGTGGGGACACAGAGCAATACCACCATGGACTTCAGTCAACTAGCCGAGGCAGCTGTATCAGTCACATTTACTCCATTGCACCTTTGTATGGCTCACTGTACATATGACATGCTGGCATTACTGCAGGCTCACTAGTCTGCAGTTGCTGCCTATTCTGTCCTGGTGTCCTGGCATGCCCATGCCACCCTACCATGCCACAGCTTGCAGCAATACCTTCCTGTGTGCCATGTCTTTAGTGCACAGCTGTGGTTATGACAAATTTGGGTGTTTTTTTTGTGCTTGGACCCCGTCAGTTCCAGAATCAGGTGCAGGGTCACTGGCACACCTGGCATCGACACAAGCTGTGGCAAACAGCAGCTTACATCAGTCTACTGGGCTGTTACAGAATCGTGCCTATAGTGCCATCTCCACCCTGCTTGCATGAAGTATACATTTTACCATCCCACCTATTCTTCAAATGCACAATTACATGCTACACTGGCATTGCAAACTCATCTCCCCATTCTAAACTCTGTCCAGCATGGGACAGTTACTATCACTGACCATGCTCCAGCACTGGCACACCTAGTGGGGTGAGTATTCCCGTCACTAACAAAAACTGTAATGTTGATTCACTTCTTCTAAAAAAACAATGAATTCATAGTCTTTATAGAGCAGCAAATAAGTGGACACCTACAAATGAACAAAAACAGTGGAACCTTTGCTTTGTCTAGATGGGAGGCCTTAAAAGCTTTGCTAAGCCAGGTGCTGCATTTCTTTTGCCTGCCATTTAAGAAAAGCAGATGAACTACTATACAACTCTCTAAATTGGAAAAAGGCATCAAGGATGCAGTAACCTCCCATATGGCTCACCCTACTCCAGCAGTTTTTTTTTTTGTCTGTAGAAATTACAATGGGAGTACAACTCCTTGAATAGTGCCAAGATTGAAAGGGTGGTAGTACTGACTCGAGCAGGTCATTACTTTGAGAGAGATAGAGTGGGCAAGGTGTTAGTCTGGCAGTTAAGGAACAGAGAAAGTGCAAAAAAAGTGACCCAAATACAAACAACAAATGGTACTCTGAAATGTACTAGTATAAAAATAGGGGAATGCTTCAGGGAATTTGGTTACACTTTATATTAAGTGTCACTTGACTATACCGTCGCTATAGTTTAACTGCACTGTAACTGCATTGCAATTGCAATATAGTTGCATGCAATAAACATGTAACTGCACTGTAATTACCCTCTTGCATACAATTAATGATTAGTTACATTGAAACAGACACTAAAAGTGTAACCAGGAATTTTACAAAAACTTATTTACCTTGGAAAGTCAGGACATGGCAACTTTTTTTTTTGCCTATCTGAGCCAATGACACAGCAATTTGAGGTTAATATGTCATAGTTGGAAGTAGAGAGGGCAGTCAGTCATTTGAATGGGGAAGGCTCCGGGGCATGGTTTTCCCTTAGATTTTGTATAAGGGATTCCCTCCAGATCTACAAAGCCCCTGCTTGACATGATGGAGGAAAGCTTGGCCTTGGGCATTATGCCCCCCTCAATGCAATTTGCAACTCTGTACTACCAAAGCCAGGCAAAGACCCCCGCAATGTGGCACATGTCAGCCGATCTCCCTCCTGACAGTGGATTATAAAATAATAGCCAGAGTAATTGCAAGTAGATTGGACAAAGTGATGCCCACTCTAATCCACCCAGATCGGTCAGGCTTTGTACAGGGTAGGCAGTGCAAACATAATGTAAGGCATACTCTGTATGTATATATTTATTTATTTATTGAGATATTTTAATTTATTTATTTGTGAAATGGGTGGGTGCACTGGTCCAAGGGACCATTTTCAGGCATGACCTGGGCCAGGAAGATGGCACAATAACATGTACACGAGAAACAGGTACACTAGGTAAAGTGACTGCAAGTAGTTACAGAAACAGGTTACACATTTAAGTAATACTATGCAGTTTTGTGTAAAATTGTGCATACAGTGAATATAGGACAAGCAAGTAAAGTGCACAATGGTAGAGTGGCAACACAGCGCCCACATAAAATAATTCATTACCAGCATCTATGCATTATACAAAATACAACAATTCCATGATCAAAAAATGTGGACAGACTGGCTACCCTTAGGAAGGGTATGGTAATCAACTGGGGGGAGAGGAACAGGTGACAATTGTCAACAGGAGAGTCTTATTGTGGGACTTAAATAGAGGGTGTGAGTCCAGAGTCCATAGGGGAGCAGATAGGTTGTTCCACAGGTCTGGGGCAGCCAAAGAGGAGGCCTTTTGGCCCATACATGTGGTGACTTGTGTGCACTCTAACATAAGGCCAGAAGAGTGCTGAAGTCCACGATAGAATGGCTTTGGCTTGAGTGGGAGGGGGTGAGCGACAATACATATTTTCCCTAATAGATTAATCTAAAATGCAGCCTAGGAGGTAGTCATGGCAGGCCTGTGGGAGAGACATCCTAGTGCCTGGTAGAGAGAACAGTGCTGTGTAGAGTAAGGTGCCATCAGAGCAAACCTACAAATGCTATTGTAGGTTGTGTTTAGCCTAGAAAGTCCTGAGGAAGTGGTTTGTGTGTAGATGGGAGAGCAGTAGTCCAGCTGGGGCAGTATGATGTCTTGGGTGATGGCGAGTCTGGCTTCTGGTGTCAAGTAGTCCTTAAGCCTATATCCAACTCCAATATTCTGGTTTATGTACCAAACCATATGTCCAATGTGGTCAGAAAAAGTCAGTGTGGGTCGTGGGTGAGATATCTGAAGGAGGTCAAAGACCCCAGGGGTGAGCTGTCAGGAGAGAGGATACTATGATGGGTAGTGTCCCCAGCTACTCTGATTAGCCTGGATTTTGATCTGAAGAGCTTGGCCTTAGTCTTCTTGGCATTGACCAACAGTCTGTTAGCAACAATTAACGGGTGGCACCATAGTTGTTTGTAATTGTGGTGGAGACATTGGATTGGGCCTTAGCACTTTAGTATAGGATAAGATCATCATCTTACAGTAAAGAGTTGTATGTGATGCTATCAAGAAGCCTTCACCCAAGTGGAGTGGGGGTATGTGTTTGAAACAATAAAAAGATTTGGCTTTAAATGAAGCATAATCAGATATATTGCTGCCCTATATAATCAGCCGTCAGTTCAGAATCTGGTTAATTCAATCCTCTCCAAGCCCTTTATAGTAACACATGGGATCTGGCAGGGGTATCCATTGTCCCCCCTACTGTATGTACTCTCCCTCGAATGATTGGCCACTGCTATTAGACAAGAAGTGCAAGTACAGGGCTTGCAGATGCAAAATCACATCACAAATTAGCTCCATTTGTTGATGACCTGCTACTTTACCTGATGGAACCTAGCCACAGTGTACCAATGGTTCAGCAACTCCTAGAAAAAGACAGTAAACTAACATGCCATAGAATAAATTGGTCAAAAATGCAAGTCCTTGCCCTGGGAAAAGGCTCAGCTTGATACTTGGTCCACAATCACATCCCTGCTACGACTTACCGACACCATCCTCACCGGTATGAACCACGGGCACATCACCTCAGCTATCTTTGTCAACCTTGCCAAGGTGTTCAACACAGTCTCCCACACCCTTCTACTAACTAAACTCACACATGCAAGTCTCTCTGCAACCAGCACCAATTGGTTCCAATCCTACTTAGCTGGTAGGTCTCAATCTGTCTGAATTGGTCACCATACTTCTGCCCCTCCTCCCTGTAAATACCGGTGTCCCACAAGGCTCGGACCTCGGTCTGATCCAGTTCTCCATTTTCTTGAATGATCTGCCCTTGGTATGTGCACATACATCCATACACATGCACGCTGATGACACGGCACTTTATGTATCAGGTCCCTCCCCCGCTGAAGTGGCTGCTAGACTTCAGGACGACTTCACGGCTGTCCAGCACTGGTTTCACTCAAACCAGCTCTCAATAAACCCCCCCAAAAAATCTCCCTAACCTTTGGTAGTAGGCAGAGACTCTCCCATCTTCTCACCACCCTCACTCTCCACACCATAGATGGGACACCATTGGAGGACTGCGCCTCCTTCCGGTACATTGGGGTCTGGCTCGACCAACACCTCAACTTCTCTGGCCACATCGACTCAATCCAGAAGAAATTGCACCCCAAGCTGTGTGCTTTGCATCAAAACAGGGTCCGCATCCCTCAGGAAACCCGCAAGGCTATCCTTCAGATAATAATCCTCCCGATACTTGATTACAGAGACGTAGTCTACAGTGCTGCCCCCAAATCCACCCTAGCAAGACTTGACCCACTCTTCCATTCCTTCTGCTGGTTCGCCATAGACTGTCCCCACTCAATGCACCACTGCGATCTCTACAAGTCTCTATATATGCCATCGCTCCAGGTTCGGAGACAGCTCCACGGTGCTAGGCTAACTGCGAAATACTGGGCTCAGTCCCTCCCACCCTACCTCGAGTCTGCCTTCCTTGCTCAACCCCCCTCAGCGTACTCTCTCAGGAACACTGACTCCTGGCTTCTACATGTTCCTCACATGTCCACAGCCAAAGGACAGGCCGCATTCAATTACCATATGCCTAAACTATGGAACTCCTTACCGGCTGTCATTAGGCATACAGATAATTCCCAGCAGCATAACCTGCTCCTTAAGTCATTCTTTCCCCCACCTGCTCCTGCGGGCAGTCCCCTCATGACACCAAATACCTCATTGGCCACACCTGAGGCCTCTGTGTCTGTCCAAGGCCCTCAGTGTCCTCCCTGGAATATGCATGCCTGCACTCACTCCACTGCCATAGTATCCCTCTGTATAATAGGGTGTGACCTTAAGTTATATAGGCACTTTTCAGATTAGATGAGTTGCTGAACCACTGAACTTGCTAGCTAGTTAACCTAATGTACTGCATTCTGTACTAACTGGATGCCTCGGCACTCTAAGCTATAGTTCTTGTGTTGCTACTTGTATCTCTATAACACCTGCGTTGTTGCTGTATTGTACTGCAATTCCTGTGTATCATCCAATGCTGTATACATCCTTTTCCCCCTGCCCCAGGACGCATCTGGAATTGAGTGGTACTCTGCTCAGTATGCCTTCCTGGTGAAACTCTTAAATTAATAAATAAATAAATAAAACAATCTACTTATTGATTCTGGAGAACTGTAGGAGAGCAGATGGGGTCCCTCTACATAAGAGCGGCAGGAGGGAAGAGGCCAGCAAATATAGGCCAGTGACCCTCACCTCAGTGGTAAGGAAATTAATGGAAACACTGCTAAAGGGAAAGCTGGTGGAGTTTCTTGAATCAAATGGGCTGCAAGACCACAGGTAGCATGGATTCATGGGGGGAGGTCATGCCAGATGAGCTTGATTGATTTCTTCAATTAGGTGACCAGGGAAATGGATAATGGGAGGGTAGTGAATGTGGCTTATCTGGACTTAGCAAGGCCTTCGACACTGTTTCACACAGGAGACTGATTAAGAAATTGAGCAGCCTAGGAGTGGGATCAAAGGGTGAACTGGGTTGGAAACTGGTTAACAGACAGGAGACAGTGGGTGGTGGTTAACGGCACTCATTCTAAGGATAGAAGAGTGACCAGTGGGGTGCCACAGGGCTCAGTACTGGGACCAGTCCTCTTCACTGTCTTTATAAGTGACATTGCAGCTGAACTGGAAGAGAAGGTATCCTTCTTGCAGGCTCTAATAAAATCTATAATGGGGTGGACACTCAGGAGGGTGTGGAAAGAATGCCTAGGGATCTTGTGAAATTGGAGGAGTGGACAAAATCATGGCAGCTGGGTTCAACACCAAAACGTGCACCATTATGCACCTATAGTATAGGAACCCAGAAACTGAGTATGGGATAGGGGAGGTACTGTCAGTCACTAAGCAGGAAAGGGACCTTGGAGTTATCATATCTGATGACCTCAAAGTGGCAGGAAAATATGACAACATAGCAGTGGGTAGAGCCAGAGTGATGCTGGGATGCATTGGGAGAATTATCTCCATCAGGAGGATAGAGGTGGTGGTGCTACTGTATCTCTCATTGGTGAGACCCAACCTGGAGTATTGTGTCCAGTTCTGGAGGATCCACCTCAGAAAGGACATAGGTAGGATGGAGGCAGTTCAGAGAAGGGCAATTAAAATAGTGCAGGGGTTACACCAATAGCCCTGCTAGAAGAGACTGAGGGATCTCAACATGTATATTGTGGAAGAGAGGAGACTGATAGGTGACATGATAAAGACCTACAAGTACCTTAAGGTGGATTTCTGGTGATGTCACGGATCAAATGAGCAGCTAGACTCTGAACTCCGTTTACACTCTGCAAAAGAACCTCTCCTAATATATATTATATTCTACTGAAATACATCTAAATGTCTGGAGGAGGTTCTCAAACAGACTGAAGCATCAGATCAAAGGCTACACCAAGTAAAATGGATAAGAATGGCAAGAGATTTCTCCTTGACTTAACTGCATGCAGCCATAGCCCTTCTTAGCTACATAATGTGGAGCTGACCTATGACAGAAGATGAAGCCGAACTCCTCTCTCGGCAGTGCTTTGAGTTATTATTAAAGGAAATCAAGGAGATGCAGGCTGAAAACAAAGTGGAATTCAAACAAGTTAATCAAAATCTGGCACTTTTAGGATGGCGTCTTCAGGATGCTGAGGACAGGCTATCTACAACCGAGGACAATACCTTACGCCTGGGTGAAGTAGTGAGGGCCCTCTGTGATCATGCCACTGAGATGGAAAACAAATGCCTGGATCTGGAATGCAGAGCATGCCATGAAAATCTGCACATGTACAGCTTGAAGGAAGGTACAGAAACAGAAAGCATGGCAGATTTCCTTACGGACTTGCTGAGAGATGTCTTAGAGCTACCTCCAGGATGCGAGCTCCATATAGAATGTTCACACAAGGCCCTGCAACCCAGGCTTTGGGGAGACCAGGATCCATAGTCCACAAGTTCAACAGCTACAAAATAAAGGAAGATATCCTTAGATGTGCCTGGCAAAATAAGGAAACTTGATACTCGACTGTTTTTTGATCAAGACTATCCTACCGATCTGCAACATCTGGCATAATGTGACATTATTAGAGTGCTCCGTGTAAAGCAGATCCATATGTAAATGCCCTTTCCAGCTAAGCTGAGAGTCTTTTGGAAGGAAGGTGTTGAGCTGTATTCCTCACCAGAAGAGGCACAATACGCCCTGACCAGAAAAAGAATTGATGTCCCAGCCAGTAATGGGTCAGTAGGCCAGCAATAGGTCAGAGTTACAAAAAAGGAAGGAACCTTTCAATGAATGTCAGACAGTCTCCAAATGGCAGAATAAACTCATGGGACCACTACAAGACCTGATGAAGAGGATTCTGGGGGCTCCCGATGATGAGCAGCGAGTGGAGGAGGTTTGATATGTTTTTGGGGAGCCTACTTGCCTTGTGGCATTGGGCCTCAACAAGTGATCACTTCAGTTGCACCTGATTTACTTTCAGCATGGGTGAAGCTGCAAGTGGGGATGAGTGACTGTATCTCTTCCCCGCACTAATCTTTGGACCTGCTACCTGAATGTGAACTAACCCTGTTTAAACCTACATGACCACTCGGGCTGAGAACCGTCTTTGGACTGAGTAAGCTTTGGCATTTATTTTACAATAGATACAATAGAGGAGCTGTATGGGTATTTTTGTTCAAGATATATGGTGTGCTGTCAATACAAAAAAGGGGATTGGTTTTTCATTACAGTGCTTTTAATATTTTCACATAAATATAATCGATATGGGCAACATGGATTTCCTAAGTTTTAAAACATTTTTCTTTGTTGTTTTATTTGGGAGTTATGTTTGATTTATCAAGGAATGCTTGGGAGGTCTTCAGCACCTTGTATGTCTTTTTTTGAGCAGACCTTTCTACAAAGTTTATTAGATACAATCCCCGATACATCTTAATAAGGTTACTTTGTACAGAGTCTATAATATGTTGAAGAGAGGGAGAAAAGTTGCGTGCAATGTGACCAGATCCTACGCACTGTTTTTGAAGAGAAGGAAGAGGAATCTTATTTCTCATTCTGTATCTAAGGATGTTTTAACTGCAGTTCATAATTAAGATGCCAATTAATTTATCCTCTCCTGCATCCCCCATTCCTAGTTAGTTATATGTCTCCATCCCTTTTAAGTTCAAATGCTTATTCCCTGTCTTTGGGTTGCCCTTATTAGAGCAACTCTCCTTATTTACATTATATAATTTCTCCTGTTAGTAAAGGTACTGCATTGTAAATTATAAGTAGCAGCAGAGTGTGGAGCATTTAATGTATTGATCTCATCAATACCCTTGGACCATCTGATTTAGGATTGGATAATTCCATCTTTGAGGTCTATAGGGTTAAATCTGGACCTCGTATTTACTCTGCAGATGAGTCCATTTTTTCCAGCCATGGACTCTGCAAGAGGGCTCCCTAAACAGGGGCATAACAACCTCTTTTGCCTCTCCCTTACTAGCAAGGTTATACCTACCTGCTGCTGGGGTTAGGACCAGGGGCTAGTTTATACAGGTCTCCAGCCTTGGAAGTGTTACGTTGAGCTGCTTCATAGTTCTTCTGTTCTTAATTGTTAGGTTTTTAATGGTTTGTTTTGTTATTGGTAGAGTAGTTGCTGTCGCCTTTCCCCAGGACTGGTTTCCTTATGAGTCACCTTACCAGGGTCCAAATAGGGTTCAGGGAAATCAGAATAGTAACCGAGAATTTCCTGATATGATTAAGATATGGCACAAATATATACTTCTTTTATAACTTACAATATTCATGGTCTCACTAATCCAGTTAAAAGAAGTAAGGTTTTATCAACTCTTAAAAAAATGAAGCCTGATTTTATTTGCCTTCAAGAAACTCATCTTTCATAAGATGAGCATGATAAGTTGTCAAAATTTGGCTTTGTTCATGTTATTGCCTCCAGCTGTAAGAAGGGCCATCATCGGGGAACTGTGATACTAATATCTCAGAGGGTGCCATTTGAGGTTCAGGGTACATTCATTGACCCGGAGGGGTGCTAAGCCTTTATAAAGGGGATCTATAGAGGACAGATGCTAACGCCTGTATCAATCTATGCCCCGGCACAGACTATGCCTTTTACAGAAGTTTATTGATGAAATTTATGGAATGCGTGTAGGGGACCTTGGTCTTTTTGGGGTGATTTAAATTTAGACTTAAATGAGTATCTGGACACTACCTCATCAATTAGATGCTCTGATTGTAAGATGGCTCATAAGGTCTGTAAACTAATGACCAAACTGGCTTATATAGACTCTTGGAGACACTTACATGGGCCATGTAAGGATTTTTCTTATTTTTCATACACATATAAAGTTTACTCTAGGCTAAATTACTTGTTCTTGTCTACAGAAAGAGCTGCCTAGCTTAGGGAGACAACCATTGGGGATATTGTGCTTTCAGATCACACACCAGTTTCCTTAAAATTGATCATGGGACAAACAAAAAAAACTACATTTTGGTGTCTTAAATTATCTCTTCTACAGTCAGAGGAAATTCAAACTTCGATAAAAGACATGATACAAATAGCTTTGGAGAACATTGATACTCCATGAGTCTCCCCACAATTTTGTGGGATACAATTGCAGCAATCCTGAGGGGGGCGTGGCTAGCTGCCGAGCTTGATGCACCATTTTTTCAGAGCTCTGTGGAATACGATTAAAACATGATCATTTGATGGTTAAAAAATTTATGAGACAGCCTGTAAACAAACTAAAAGAAACCCGAAGAGGAAGAGAACATTTCAGTCTAATTTGTAACTTAATTCATCACTCAGAAAAACAGCTATGGGTCAGAGAAATAGGCCGGGCGTGGGAGGACATGGAACCCAGTCCAAAGACGCCAAACCAGGCGGTAGCAAAGAAGCAAGCAAGGAGGTCACCTATGGAGCAGAAGAAGAAGGAATGTTGCAGCCTACAAATGCGGCCCTGCTTAAAGCCAGTCAAAGATTAGATCAGAAGGTAGAGGACTTTATGACGTAATTCAAGATATTGGATACTAAAATGGAAGTTCTCAAAGAAAAAATGAAAACTGCATCAAAATCGGCCGAGATGGCTTTAACAGTGTCTGCAGGCCTAACAAAGGAAAATATTATTTTGCGCCGACGGCTAGAGAACCTTGAAAACTCTGCTAGAGCCTCACATTTGCGGATCCTTGGGGTACCTGAAGAAGCTGAGGGGAAAACCCCAATAATGTTTGTGGCAGACCTTTTTAAAGTGGTTTTTAACGTCGAATATCCCATCACGGTCCTTAAAGTGTACCGGATGAATATGCGTGGAGAGAGGAAGCGGACTTTTACTAACGAATATCCACCTCGTACATTAATGGTGGTGCTGGGAAATATGCTAGATAGAGACAGGATCTTGGCTCAGGCTAGGAAATGTGGTCCACAAGAATGGCAAGGGAACCGCATCTACTTATTCCCGGACTTGAGCTACGTGACCCGGCAGCGTAGAAAGAGTTTTGATGGGGTCCGAGCTAGACTTCGACAGCTGGGAGTGCACCACATTTTGTTAATGCCAGCAAGTCTTCGTGTGGTTTATGGAGAGAAGGTTTATCAGTTTGCTGATGCCGGAGAGGCTGCCAGGCTGTTGGACCATATTGAAAGAGAATTCCGGGCTAAAGAAACAGATGCAGATTCTGGGTCCGAGATTAGTGAGTAGTGACTGGCAAGATAACTGATTCGTAATGGATCTGAGTAACTGAACTGGCCCCTGGCTCCTGTTTACCCGAGCTGTTACATATGTTTATATAGACTTTAAAGTTGGATATTGTCCCTTTCTTTTTCTCCCTAGTGCTGCCTGGGGCTTGAATGGGGATTTGGGTGGGTCTGTTTAATATGTAGGCCATACAGACTAAACTATACAGTTTTTTCCCCATAAACCTAACATGTTTAGTAGTGTTGAGTGTTTGCTAACATGGCTATATATAAGGGGTTGGGGAAGGGGACATAAAAGTAATGAAAATGCAAAGTTTTCTTTCTCTCTAACCCTCCTGGGGGCTTATAATAATGATGATATAAAATGTATTCATGTGAAGTCAATGTTGGAAATGGGGCTTTGCTTTATTATTTAAGTTTGTTGTAGACCTGGAGATAAGGGATCATTTACCTATATGAAAGGGTCATGGTTAAGTATTGGGATTTTCTATGTTGGTAATCCCCACTCATGGCAGAAGTAGCCTTTGGATCTTAGATAGGGGAATTAATAGATATATTAGACGTATCCCCTTGTATGTGGTACCGAGTGAGTAGGGGTATAAACAATCCTTACTGTAACAATGGTGTGTGCATGTACTTATGGTATCTGCTATGACACTTACGTATGCCTACCTACATGATATATTATGCTGTGTATAGAATACAGTTTAATTCAATAAAAATAAAATACAAAAAAAAAGCAATCCTGAGGGGTAAAATGATCAATCAATCAATCAATCAATCAATCAAAATCTTTATTTATTCAGGCGAACATCATTGAGCGTAGCTCATTTACAAGATGGACCTGAGTGGTCATAACAAAAAAGGTTACAAATGATACACAAAAACATGATACTGAATAAGCACAAATACAATCATTTATGAGAGAGACAGATATACAAATATTTACATATATACAAGGCAAAATGACAATGAACCTAAAACCTACTAAAGGAGAGAAACAAACAGTTTAGTCGGGATAAGGCTTGGGTAATGGGACTTGGGTGTGCATATATGTATGAAGTTTGGTGGGGAACGAGCTAGAGGAATGATAGAAAAATAGGGGGGAGCTTTAAAAAAAGGGTAGTGAAGGAGAGAGGGGGTGTGGGAGGAGAGGGGTGTGGGAGGACTAGGCCTTGTGGAAGCAGTTGCATGAATTGGGGAATAGACTGGTGTACAGCTTTTGAAGGATGTTAAAGGAATCAGGGTATCCAGTTTCAATGTCTTTTGAAGAGAATTCCAGGTAAGTGCCAGGGAATAGCTGATTGCAGCTCTTCCATATCAGGTGCAGGTGATAGGAATCTTCAGCATGATCAGTTAATTGATCCTCAGAGTGTAAGGCCTGGATGTGATCCGGTTGAAACAGTCTGAAATGTAGGAAGGGAGTTTGTTTGTCAGAGCTTTGTAGATCCAGATAGCAGCATTTTTTTTTCTTCTTTGTTGCAATGATGTCCAACTGACTGCATTGATCACCATTTCAGCCCACCTTAAACAAAATGGAAGCATGTCGACTTCTCTTGCACTCCTAAATATTAACCCTGGAGAATATGCAGTAAATTAAATATGATCCACAGAGAGAAAAACAACTTAGTACTCTCAAGAAAGAATTACACACCCCATTGGATTATCAGGTGGATCAGAATTTATTTGAAACAGCGTTATTATGAGGTGGTCTACATGCTCTCTGACTACTGGCTAACCAGCTGTGTCAATGGAAAGGCAAGGCAACAATTATAAAAATCTTTCATCCTCATACTAAAGCATTTCAGCTTGTCACCTCGGACATAGCCCCTGCATTCTATGAATATTATCAGACTTTATACTCTGCAGACCCCCCCCAGACCCTGTTGTACTGAGGGAGTTTCTCAATACTTTACATCTCCCCAAGGTTTCCCAGGTCAAATTGTGGGAGTAAATTGCCCCTATCAGTATTTCTAAAATTAATACACAGATAGCCAGATTGAAAATGGGAAAATGCCCAGGAACCAATTGGTTCCCAGGGGAGTTTTATAAACGTTTCTGGGATTTGGTGGCCCTTTTGTTGAGCAGGGCTTATAAGAGTCCTAAACATGAAAGGTGAGATAGCACCTTCCTGGGCACAGTCAGTGGTTGTGGTGTTGCCCAAGTGGACAGGGACCCTACAAATTGTACCTCTTATTGTCCGATTTTTATTTTAAATACAGATTATAACATGTTAACTGGTATTATTACCAGGCACCTGAAGAAAATTATACCACAATTTATACATATAAATTAAACGGGATTTGTTCCAGGACACCAAGCCCATGATAATATTTGATGAGCTGTATATATAATAGTTCATCTTTCCCAAACTAAACAACCAGCCCTGTTAATGAGCCTTGACACTGAAAAGGCCTTTGATAGGGTAAATGACCTTATTTTCAGGCAAGCCTGGCTGATTTTGGGTTCCCCTACAAATTTTGTCAATTCATTGCTGCATTATATAGATCCCTGGTGGGTTATGGTCACGTAAATGGTCATATTGAATCTCCCTTTTGGCTGGACAGAGGGACCAGGCAGAGCTACCCTCTTTTTCCCCTCCCCTTTGCCCTTTATATCAAGTCCTTAGCCCAAGCCATCAATTTAAACCCTAAAATCTGAGGTATACAGATGGGGGGAACAGAACATACTGTAAACTGGGATTACAGTATATGCGAATGATGTCCTGCTTTTTTGGGAGAGCCAGACACCTTTTTGCCGGAGGTGTTTGGCTTGATTCAGAGATTCTCTGAGCTGGCTGGCTACCTCCTCAATATCACTGAAACTGAGGTTTTAAAATTTTCTTATTTGATCTTGTCCCAAATGAAAGCATAATTCCCTATGAAGTGGGATGTCACCAAAATGAAATACTTAGGAATATACCTAGGGCAGCTCACCTCTTCCCTGTTCTAGGATAGCTACCCAACCTTAGTAGATGTTACTAAATCTGATTATAAGCACTGGGCACTCCCTTTGTTGCTGTTACATGCTAGGGCATAAACAGTGAAGATTAATGTTTTGCTACGGTTCCTATACCTTTATCAAAGTGCACCCTGTGTTGTCCCACAACAGGAACTGTTCAATTGGCAGAGACAAATGTCCTTCCTCTGAGGCTCCAAAAAAACATGAGTCAGATGACACATTTTGTACCCACCCAAGAAACAGGGAGACCTCGCTTTATCTGGTTTACAGGGCTATTGCCTCCCAGATGAAGATAGTACTCTTCTGGCATAACCCTCAGTATTCCTCACACTAGAAAATTATTGAATTGGTGATGACTGGGGATCTCCCTCTCCAGGCCCTGCCCATTCATCTAGGTATGATACCTCAGAGGGGGTGGGAGTAGCTTGTGGGAGTTGAGACTGCTTTAGAGAGCTGGAGATGGGGTACCAAAGGGGGGCAAACATCTCGCTCCCTATGGAGATATAAATGCTGGGCCTGGGACTTGCAATTTATTCCTGCTCAGTTGGACCCATGGTTCAAACACCAGGCATGATTAGGTTTTCACTACCCCTGGCAGATTATGCAAGGCAGTATACTCTTGCCTTTTGAAATAGTGGCAATGAGATATAATCTTACCCCGATGGACATATTCCATTTTTATCAAGTCAGCAATTATGTTAATAAACAACTTAACAACCCCACCAATATACGGGATATAGATATTTCATTACCCTCTTTTGAGGCTATATGGCTAAATGGGAGGGGCAGCTGCAGAATAAGGGTTGCTAGCTGCACATTCGAGCAGACTTTATAGACCACTAGGCCTTTATCTGCTGGCAAATTTCATAAGTTCGTATGGGCGACCCCTACGGTGAAAGGCACCATTACTGTACTATATGCAAATGACATAGTAAACCAGGGGGTTCACAACGATAACACTCCAGTCGAAGTGGGAGGGAGCGTTGGTGATTCAACTGTCCCTACATGATTCAGAGAAGATTTTGGGTGTAGTATGGTCAACCTCCTCTTTCCCAGACTGGCATAAGTTTCTACTGAGATTACAAGTTGGATATTTTCTTGTTCCAACCCTACAAATGAAAGTTGACCCCTCTAAATCTACAAGTTGTTTCGGACACTGTGGGGAGGCTTTAGCCACCTGGGCACATATACTTTGGGTCTGTCCTTTGCTTACTTCATACTGGAAGGGTGTGATTGTTCATGTTAAAAACATATTTATGATAGATGAGAGGGTAGATCCCAAAAACATACCGGTAGTCTTAGGAGTTATACCAGCCACACTAAGGGGGAAAGAAGCTAAATATCTCTGAAATATACTAATAGCTTCCACTCTAAAAGCAGTTACTAGACATTGGCTCCAGCCCATATCACCAAAAGAAAAAGGCTGGATAGCGAGAGAGTTACAAATACAAGAAATGAAACGTATAATTTACTCTTTGCAACATAGACAGCCTGTTATGTTAAGAGGTGGACATGCTGGGAAATATATGCAGCTGTTAAATTCTCCTAAAGAGCTTGCCTAAATCTTTAGACATTAGTTACTTTCTTAACAGACATTTGAGACCACCTTTTGATATATTTTTGTATGCACCTCCCTATTAATGTGTATAGATACTGTACAATGTACAATTTGGGAATAAGCGGATCCTGGATATAGGGAAGGTTATGTTTGGATATTTTTCTGGGGCCATAACTCGGACCTGTGTGACTGGGACTTGGGGGTAGCTGATGACATCTTATTAACTTATGTTTGTGTCAATTTGACATTACAAATGTTGTATGTTATATAAGTTGAACAGTTATTTTTTTACCTACAGATATAATGCCGACCCATGGTACATGTTATAATGATCTCAAGGGACTTGATGACTCAAAGTGATCTATACAGTTGGAACTGTGTTTTAAATTCTCTATAAGTAATACGGAAATGTATTTTTGGGTTTGTATATTTTGCTGAATTTTCAATAGAAAAAGTATAAAAAAACAAGTACCTTATGGTGGGGAACAGGGTGCAGAAGAGGAGTCTCTTTCAAATGAAGAAGAGCACCAGTAACAGAGGACATGCAGTGAAGCAGGCTGAGGGGGTTAAAGAGGGATTTGAGGAGGTTCCACCTTCGGAACACACCCATCTGAATGCACCCACTATTAGGGTGCCAGGGATTTAAATTTGAATCCTGCTATTAATGTGGAGGGCTGCACCCCCCATACCTCTTTGTGTGTGGGGGTGCCCCCATGCCCCCCCAACTAAATATACTAACTCCAGGGAGGGTGGACCTTGGGAAACGGGAGGCAAATTTATTTTTTTTAAATTTAATGTGCTTTATTAATATTCAAAGTAATACGGAGCATCAAACAAAACAGTAAGTACAATTATGAAAGAAAAGCAGATCCAGTTATTTAAACCGTACATAGTGAACCAGGCAAGAACTATATATATATATTTAAAATTAATGTAACTCTGCAGCTGAAGTAAATGTTTACAGTATTTTAATAAGGTATCAAACCCAGCCTCACCCCCAAACCATCCCCCTCCCCAAAACCACCGGAGGGAATATTAAAGAAAAGAAAAAGAAACTCCAGTTTCCAAGAGGATAAGCAAGGCTTGTAACAGCAAAGAAAATAGAAAGAAAGGTGCCAATAACAAGAATATCTAGGTGATTCCTTGTCCTGTAAGCAGTAATAGGGTCTACAGTGGTTCCCAGATCTTCTTATATCAAGCTAGATTCCCAGAAATGTTTGCTACCAGGTGTTCTGCTTGTAGGGCAAACAAAATTTCCCTATACCATTCCAAAATGTGGGGGGGGTGTCTGGATCTAACCAATGCCACAGGATGACCTTTTTTGCACATGCTGAAATCAATGCCATTTGTGGTTTCTGGTTGCCAATAAGGGAACTGGAAAAATCCCCCACTATGCATATCTCGGGGGGAGGCAAATTTAAACATTTTTGGTGCCCTATTGACGGGCTCACTCAGACTGACACACAGATGGATGGAAAGGATTTGAGGAAGTACTTCTTCACTGAAAGAGTGGTAGACAATTGAAATATGGCTGCCAGCAGAAGTGAGAGAGGCAAAACCAGTAGGGGCTTCAAGCATACTCAAGATATACATAAGGGAATATTAGTGAATAGGCAGGGAGGAGAGAGAGGGTGCTGGAGGCAGACGAGGCAGGGAGCATCTGGGCAGACTGGGTCAGCCAAGCAGTTCTTTCCTTCAAACAAATTCCATGTTTCTATGTTTCTCTGTAGCATGCTTCCTTGAAATACCTAGGAATTCAGATACCCAGAATGGTGTCTCACCTTTACAGAGAAAATTATGTGCCCTTATTGATTAATATAAGGAAGGACTGTAAAAGGTGGGAGACTCCTTCTATAAACTTCATACGAAGGATTAATACTACAAAAATGTATATATTACCCAAGTGCTTTTATTTCATTTAGAGCCTCCCTATTAAGGTTCCATAAAAATTCTTTAAGCAATTAAATAGCATACTGCATCACTTCCTGTGCATGGGGAAAATGGCATGTATAAGAAGTACTGCACAACTGTCTATCAAATGGGGGGGTGCTTGTCCTACCCCATTCCAAATACTGTTTCTGGCAGCCCAGTTGTTCTCTTAGCCAATAGTAACATTGGATTTGTTCCACAATGGATGTATCTTGAGGATGGTGCAATGGAAGGTGGTCTGCTGCACGGCTACCTATCTCAGTCACCAGCAAGTAAAAATCCATTCTTGAAACAGGTAGTCAAACTATCAATTGGTACCCATAGGTTTATTGAAGTAGTGCAGAGTGTATTCCCTAAAGCTTCTTTTCAACTTGCCTTTCAAGTAAACAGGGGCTACAATGTATTTTTGCTCTTGGTACTTCACAGGTGGAAAAAAGATGGGTTGGGCACTTGGGAGTACTCTAGGGGAGCTCTTAAATCCACCTCTAATACCAAAAAGGAATTTGGCATACAAACAGGTGATTTCTTTACTTACTTGAATGTGAGATCATACCTTTCAGGGTATGATCCCTACACTAACCTCAACAGAGGAGGTAATTTATAAACACCAGACTAAAATCAAAGCTCTCACAACCTTTTATAGGATACTGCAAGGATCACACCCTGTCTCAATTAAAAAAGCACTCCAGTCATGGAGTATGGGGCTGGGTTGTGATACAGACAAGACAACTTGGAATTTGTCCATAAAATGTGCACATTTGTTCACGTAGCAATAGGCTGTATGGAGTGCAACTAAATTCCTCTACAGAACATACTTTACCCAAATAAAACTTAACAAGTTTAAACCTTCTATGGACAAACTCTGCCCTAGGTTCAAAAGAACAGAGGCAGACATGTTATATATGGCACTGGCTTGCCTAGACGTAGCCCCTTTCTGGCACAGTATGCATGCCACTGTGGAATAGGTTATGGAGCATCCTCTGCCCAAAACTCTCCTTGAATTCATGCTGAGAGAAGACCTTTGCCCAGGTAGTACAGTAGATGACATGACCTTTGTACCTGGCATTGCTTAACACTAGATATACAGTTGCACAACACTGGGCTAGTGAAACTCTTCCCAGTATCACATGAGATGAACAACCTTATGCTCTGTATGAAATTAAAATGTGTACAGCTAAACTCAGCTGGCCAAGGGGAACTGTTTCATGATGGCAACCTGTGATCAATGCTATTAAACAGGGCACAGTTCCTACCTAACTGTGAGTACCTGGTAATGGGCAAAGGGGCTCCATAACAACCTCAACCCATAATATGCTGCATATGAGAATGAATACTGCAGCCGGGCTTTGTTGACTGAAATTAGTAGTCATTACAGAAACCTGGCAAAGTAAATGTCTAAATGTCTTATGTGTCTGCTGTGCTTAAAATAACCAATTGACACTACCTGGTAATATGAGATATCAATTTATTGTGTTAACTTGTTCTATCAACCTATTTTTAAAAACGTACATTAAAAGGAACCAGTTAGCACAAAGGGCCCCTACACCCACGTGTGGGGCAGGTTCCAGTGTGCACTTTGTGTACAAAAACATTTTTCTTACTTACTGTTTACTGAAGTACAGTAGATTGTATCAGACTAATTTTAGCTTAGTTCTAGGCTGACATCTTCTGTTACTACAAATCCCAGAATCCCCTGCAGCTGGCTCCAGATCACTAGGCAGTAGTGGCAGATTCAATAACCTGCAGTACATGATAGAGATGATATAATCTCTGGTTGGTTGTTTCCCAGGTCTGCTTTTCTACAGGAGCTAACTACAGTCCTCAGTGACTATACTTATCCCAGGGAGGACAGCAGGACTAGCAAACAAAAGATCAGAGCTTACATAAACTGCAAAAGTTAGTCTGATACAATCTACTATACTACAGTAAACAGTAAGCAAACCAAAATGTTTGAGAGCACTTTGGAACCAACCCCACACTTAAGTGTGGGGAGCTTTGTGTAGACTGTTCCCCATTAATAACTCTGTTGTGGGATTGGGCTGTTAGTTCTCTGTACTGATTGT
This sequence comes from Neoceratodus forsteri, assembly GCA_016271365.2. Lineage (NCBI taxonomy): Eukaryota > Metazoa > Chordata > Ceratodontiformes > Ceratodontidae > Neoceratodus > Neoceratodus forsteri. Next base: position 580,304,608 of record CM057456.1, read on the forward strand.
GACATGATAACATTTTTCTCGCTATCCTCTGGACTGTTTTCAATGCATTGAAATGTATGATGCTTTGATTCAATGTACATCTGAAACTGATTTCCAGGAAGTCTTTAATAAACTATGTTTGCAAAAAAGAAAGGATTGGCACTTCATAGATGTTAATGACAAAAAATAACAGAGCACAAACACACATAATGGGAACTATGTTGTTTCCATTTTCAGTAGAGTCCTCCTTTAGAGTATGTGTCATTTGTCAGCAGCGCTTAAAACTGATTACTGTAGTCTTTAAAACTACCTCCTCATTATCTCTATTACTTGAAGTGTTGAACCAATTTGATTTTATTTGTGACCTGCTTTCTCCATCTCCTGGTCAGAAAAAGCACTGCTTTATTTCACAAGTGAATAGAATGACTTACACTGTAAATATGCCATGGTGTATAATACAGAATATCCCTCGTCAGATAAGACAGATCATAATTATTCACCCAGTTTCTTCATTATGTAGTTTGTGGTTCAAGGAAATACAGAGATTTAATGAATAATCTCACTGTAGGTCTGAGTCTTTTTCCTTAATCTCACTGCTATGCACTTTTCAAAAGGTACATCTGTGGATGGAATCAAAGCTGAAGCCCATTTTACTCCTGCAAATCTATGAATCCTGGCCATTTACAACTGTATATGTGTGTAGATATATTAAGGGGCTGTTATAGCAGCCCTGTTACAGGGTTGAGTAGGCACTTCTATGTTGAACCCCGATTTTTGCACCTTTATAGCACGGCTGTTCCTGGATAGAATGGCATGAAACTTGCCATGTGCATTCCAGGTCTCAGGATCTTTGGATCATTAAATTTTGGTAACAATCGAGTCAGCGGTTTACAAGTTCTAGAAAGCTGAAAACACAAACAGCTTTTTTTTTTTTTTTTTTAATTATTCATGCTCACCAATCACGTGGAAATGACTGTAAGTTCAAAAGTGAAATTTTCAGGCCAGTTAAAGAATGGTCCATGATTAATCATGCCTACTGTATCTGGTTTAGCTGGCAATAATTTTCTGATTTCATACATGGGCAATTCATTTCTTCATAAATTCTTCATAAGGTGTTTTAGCAACAATGGTATTTTCTGTTTTGCGAAGTGAAATCTCTATTTGTGCTATAAGACATCTGGGGCCAGATTCACAAAATTTAGCCCCATCTCAAACTGGGTTTTGTGCCGAACTGATATTCACAAAAGCCTTGTTTGTATCTGAAAATTGGGTTTGCACTGGAGCAAAGTTATGAGGGGGCTGCAGTGCAAATGAAGGGAAATGGACCTGCAAATTGGCTTTGCCTAATTTATGAAGCATTTACTCTACACAAGGTCCTCTTGAGTGATCCCCTTGCACAGAGCAAATACTGCCAGCAGAGACCTGGGGTATCCCATGCAACTCTAGTGGCTGGCAGAAGTACTGTAGTGCCCCCAATTTCCGATTGATGGCCTTAGTAAAAAAAAAAAGGCAGCCCCCTGGTGGTCTAGTGTATCTACCCTGGCCGATTTCTATCCTGTTGAGAATAAAAAATATTCCTGGTAGTCTAGTGGTCACACTCCCTCCACTGATTGTCAATTGCTGTCCTATTGATATTAACAAATATCCCGGATAGTCTAGTGGTCCCGCCCCCTGTTCTTCGATTGCTGGCCCTTATTATGAAATAGAATATTTCCCTAACAATCCAGTGGTCCCTTCCCTGTTCTCTGATTGCTGTCCCATATATAAAATAGAATATTTCTATGGCAGTCCAGTGGTTCCTCTCCCATTCTCTGATCACCATCCAATATTATGAAATAGGGTATTTCCCTAGCAGTCCTATGGTGCCTCCCCCCTCCCTCGTTTTCTGATCGCCATTAAGTATTATGACATGGAATATTTCCCTGACAGTCCAGTGGTCCCTCCCCCATCCTCCATTCTCCAATCACCATTCTGTATTCAATCAATCAATCAATCAATCAATCAAATCTCTATTTATCCAGGTGAACATCATTGAGCACAGCTCATTTGCAAGATGGACCTGGTAAGGTCAAGGTTCAATTTACATAGATACATAAAAAAAAATTCAATATACACATACTCTAGGATACTACATAGAATATTCAGTATACACACAGTCTAAGGATACATTCTAATCAGATTATACATTAAATTCAGGTGTAGTGGTAATAAGGGGTGAGGGGAAGGGGAGCGGGAAGTGGCGTGCCTGGCTGGTGGGGGAGGAGGAAGATGGTGGGGGCCTATACTGTGGAACGGATAAACTGTGGGCCTTATGAAGAGGGCAGGAGGGCGGCACTGGGGGGTTTGTATAACAGGGGTATAGGGCTGTGATATATAACAAGGGATTAAGGAGAGGCAGATGGAAAGGAGGGGTGCATGGAGTGTGAGGGGTGGTGACTCTTAGTAAAGGTATTATAAAATAAAATATTTCCATGGCAGTCCAGTGGTCCCCCCACTCCCCATTCACTGATTGCTGCTCCCAGCAATCAAAAACAGTCTCTCTGGTGGTCCAGTGGTCTCTCCATTGTTGATTGCCATCCTGAACACACAGTGCTAGGAACATATATAATCCCTGGTGCTAGTGGTGTCCCCCATCACCACATGTCGGCCCAAGAGGTAAATATAGAAATACAGAACCATATTGCCTGGTGGTGGTGGTGGTCCCCCCTTGTGTTCTGTGATTGCCAGCCTGTAATAAATTAAATAATGTCCTTGGGTGCTAGCGGTCCATCCCCCACCCAATTACCTAATCAATATATATATATATATATATACATAGAATAGTGTCATTGGTGTCCAATGTACCCCCCCCATCCCATTTCCTTTTAAAATAAAGTTCCCAATTTCCATGGTGGTATGGTGGACAACCCCTCCACCCACTCACCCCTAACCTACCACCCTGCTTCCCCTATCCAGACCCTAGCTTATGACCAGCACAGCCCTCTGCTCCCCACCACAGCTGGCCACCAACTGAACTCTCAATGAACTCATACTGGGCACAGTAGGTGCTCATTAAATGACATGGATACATAGATACATAGACACTGTTGGCAGATAAGGGCCTATGGCCCACCCAGTCTGCCCATTTAAGCTTGTAAGTTCCCTTTACGTTTTTCTAGAAGTCTGTTGCCCCTTATCCCTGATCTCCAGGATTCCCATATGACCATCCCATGCATCCTTAAATCCCATGATTGTTTCAGCTCTCACCACTTCCTCTGGCAGTGTGTTCCACTTGTCCACCATCCTTTCTGTGAAGAAATTCTTCCTCACCTTTCCTCTGAATCACCCTCCCTCCATATTCATCCCATGCCCTCTAGTCTTGGAACATCTTTTTCACTGAAAAATAGTGTATTCCTGCACCTTGTTCCTCCCTGTAAGGTACTTGTATGTCTCTATCATATCCTCTCTTTCCCGCCCCTCCTCCAGGGAGTACATATTAAGATCCTTCAGCCTGTCCTCATAGGACTTGTGATGCAATCCCTGTACCATCTTTGTTGCTCTCCTCTGAACCTTCTCTACCTTGTCTATGTCCTTACACAGGTAAGGTCTCCAGAACTGTACACTGTACTCCAGGTGGGGCCTTACTGGTGTCTTGTATAGTGGAATTATGACCTCCCTTTTCCTGCTGGTGATGCCTCTGCCTATGCATCCCAGCATCTTTTTATGGCTGTGGAACACATCTTTTAGTAGTTTTCAGTGTATCCTTCTATTTTGCAAATCTCTATGGCACTTTAATAAATACTCCCTTCTTTCTGCTTAACCTCAGAGTCACACAGTATGCAAGTATAGGCTAATGAAATTCAAACCCAACTCTCCAGGTTTGCAGCTCGGTGCTGTTAACCACAACACTATACTGCCTACTTGTGTAGACAATATACATTTCTGTTTTGATTCAGACATGTATCCACTACATGCAGCATTTCCTTCAGGCAGCCTGCTTTGTTAAAAAATGACTATGCTGAGACCAACAGATGGTTTATTTCTTGTCATGCTTAATTTAACAGCAAATTCTGAGTTATACCTCTGAAGTTGACCTAAAGGTCAAAGGTTATCCAGAGATAACAGCAAGAAGAGAGTCTACCCATATATATTATACCATGTTATAGTCTAATGAACATCAAGCCATTAGGATTCTCTACTCACTAAATTATATGTCAAGTTAGAAAGCCTTCCAAAAACACATGCTTCCAGAATGAGATACGAGCAGAACAGAATAGAATGCAGCTTCAACTCAGCTCAAAACTCTGTATATTTGAGAATACAGTCAATGAAAAGCAAATAACCCTAGATTCATAAATTGCAAGCCAAAATGTTACTTATTGGCAAGTAAAAAACAAGCCCTAAAGGTACAACAACAGAAAAGTCTATACATGGCATACAGAGGGAATGAAGTGATGTTTACCCAAAGTGAGTAAGTGTATTACACTGTATGTAATGTACAGCTAGCTGGAGATATTTTTCCAGCATACTCTCAACCAGGTATTATGTTCCAGAAACCTAAAGACCTTCAGTGTTGTAACAAGATTTTATACATGATAATATTACTTGTCAGCAAAAGTGCCAGATAAAAAGAACTACTAGTCAGGGCCCCCCATGACATTGAGTCTATGCAATCTGATATGTACAGATTTCAATAAAGTGTCTTTGTATCATAAAACTAATACATTTATAGAAACAGTCTATGGAATCTAAATAAGAACTTCTAGGAGTTAAATGCTCCCCATCTACAGGTCACTGGTCAGGACGCACTTGGAGTAGTGTGTGCAGTTCTGGAGGCCATACCTAAGGCGGGATATCAAGCTACTGAAGGGAGTGCAGTGGAGGGCAATGAGGAAGATACAGGGAATGGAGGGGAGAGACTATTAGAACAGGCTGGGGGAAGTGAATATGTACACCCTTTAGGAGAGGAGGGATAGGGGGACATAATTGAAACTTTCAAGTATCTGAGGGGAATCAACAAGGATGGAACCAACCAGGTATTTAAACTGAGGAAGGGAAGGGAAGAGACACTAGCGGGCATGGGCTAAGAATAGAGGGGGGAAGATTTAGGAGGGAGATGAGGAGGCATTACTTCACAGAGAGAGTGGTGTCAAAGTGGAACATCCTATCAGGGAGGGTGATATCATGCAAACTGTGCGTAGCTTTCAAAGGGCAAGGGACAGAGAACAGGGGAGATTATGGGTGAGTGAGGCTGAGAATGACCGAAGGTGGACAAAAGGGGAGGGAGGTGTGGCAGCTGCAACCTAGGGGTGCTAGCTGCACACTCGAGCAGACATTGATAGGCCAGGAGGTCTGTTTCTGCTGGCACATTTGTATGTTTGTATGCTCGTAAATGTAACCACAAATGGTGCATTAATAAATAAATACACTCATTGAAAGGGTGTTTTTCTGACACCTCCACTATGAGTTTTGCTGTATTAAAAAGCCATATGGTTGGTACTGAAAATGAGATCCAGTGATGATTTAATTTTGATACAGATGTAAAAAATGCCTGTGTGAAACAGGGAAATCGTCACCTTTATAAGGCTTCGTAATCACTTTAATATTTTTTTAGCATGAATGACAAATAGAACTATATTTGCAGTACTTAATGTTATACACAATACCAACTTCCTGATATAACCCCAGCAGATATAAGGAAAGGAAAATGTGGAAATTGTTTAACCAGGAAAGGCACGCTAAGCCAGAGCTTGTTTCCAGGTGTGACCTGGGAGCACTGGGAAGTTAAGTGACTTGTTCAGGGTCACACAGTATGCAAGTGGAGGCTGACGGGATTCAAACCCAACTCTCCAGGTTTGCAGCTCATTGTTCTTAACCACAGCACTGCACTGCCAACTTGTATAGACAATACACATTTTCTGTTCTGGTTCAGACATGTATCCACTTCATGCAGCATTTCTTTTGCAAAAAGTTTTTTTTTTCTTCAGTACACTATTACACTACATTAAGTCCTGAATGTCCAAGCAAGAGCTCTTATTTATAGCCAAACTTTATTTAGCAAACCAATGTACAGTAAGGGGGGGGGACTTGTTTAACCAGGAAAGGCACACTAATCCAGAATTTGTTTCCAGGTGTGACCTGGGAGCACAAGGAAGTTACGTGACCTGGTCAGGGTCACACAGTATGCAAGTGGGAACTGATGGGATTCAAACCCAGGTCTCTAGCTTTGTAGATCAGTGCTTTTAACCACTACACTATACTACCTCCAAGTAAGAAAAATACAGACTTCCTCTCTGAATCTAAAAGAAATCACACTTGGTGTAACAAAAGTAATACAATGATGAAAACATGCCCCTCCAAAAATATCATTTTTTTTATTTTTATTTTTTTTTTATTCTCTTTATACACAGGGCACCTCCTGAGGAACTCTCTCCAGCAACCTCCCATGTCACAGCTCTACCTCCCTGTCTGAAGTTTACCACTGCCAGGCCAATCTAGCCCAGCAGATCCCTTGGTTCTGAGCCCCCCGAGGTGGGGCCACTTTACGCCCTGGCGCTCTAGCTATAATCCAATGCACCGGGCTGGAGTTGGGAGGAAGGCCCTGGATAATAAGCCCAATGGCGGGAGTGTGGCTGAGGCACAGGAAGCACCTTCACCTATCCCCAAGGCTGGGGATTTTTCTTTTTTTGCCCTCAGGAATGCAGCCATGCAATAAAGTCAGCATGGCTACCCATAGACAACCACTACTATCCTCCCCAAATTGTTGCTCCCATGCTAGTATTACCCCCAATTTCCTCTGGGGGTCTCTATTGCTCTGGAGAGGCCCTGGATCCCTCCCAGGGAGAGGAGAGCAATCCTCCGGATGCTTGATCCTCTCCCTCCCGTGCCGTCCCCCAGCACCCGAGCTTGTTCCCGAACCTGGGTCGCAGGTGTTGTGCGAGGTGTGGCATCCAGCACCTCAACCCTCAGTGCCACCGGACTGGCCCAGCACTATCATGTTCAAAGCATAGCTCATATTTGCTAAACACATTTGTGTGTGTGTGTGTGTTAGATTGTCCAGTTGAGATGCACCACCCCATTTTCAGTGGAGTAATGCTTCTTGTGTTATAACATCTGAATAACACATGAATGGTAATAATTTCACACTTTTAAAATCTTGTACTTCCCATTTCTGCATATTTTTGTCCCATGAAATTATGTTAGGGGTTTGTTCGCTTAAAACAGAAGTATTTGTTAATCAACATCAGTTTTATTTTTTAGCAAGAGATGCATTACATTCATAACCAGTATATTTCTATCTATCTCACATACATAAAAGCAGATTTTATAATGATACAGTATTTGCAATTAATGGCCCAAGACATTAGAATGGTTGCCATTGGCAATACTTAATCTCTATGGTTGACAGTATCTTATACTGTTGTATTATGATGTATATCGAGAAATGGTTTGTAAAAAATGCCCTTTATACCCTAACAAATGCCCTTCCAATTTTCAGCACCCCCATCTATTTCAATCTTCTGGCACCCCTGTCTGTGAGCATTGCTATCTGTCAGAGATGCTCTAACAACTTAGAATTTCCCTGGTCAGCAACGGGTAGACTGGATTACATTCTAATATACAGCACAGAGCAAGATGAATTATACTAAAATGTTTAGTGACTGCAGTATGTAATCAGAGATTATGTCTTTATCTCAGTTAGACTGCTGGAAGCCATGTCCAGATAACAAAAAACAAGCATTTGTCAATGCTGAAGATTTCTGTGCATGGTGTATGTGGGATGGCATTCAGCAGCACTCATGGCGCTCATTACTTGGAGCTTCTTCAAGCTCCCCACAGCCATATCAGCTCTTGCTAGAGTTTGTTGCTTTACCTGCTGCCTTGTTGCACTGTTTCCCTACCTTGAGGTCATCAGAGATGATAACCCCAAAGTCCCTTTCCTGCTTGGTGCATGCTATATCCTCACCCCCCAACTGATATGTTGTTCCAGGGTTTTTGTGCCCCCTATGCATTATCTTGCACTTCTTTGCATTTAATTTAAACTGCCAAACCCTTGACCATTCTTCAAGCTTCTGCAGGCCCCTCCTCATTCTGCCTACACCCACTGGCATGTCCACTCTGTTACAGAGCTTCATGTCATCAGTGAAGGGAAAGTCTGCTTTCTAGGTCCTATGCAATGACACTGATAAAGACGTTGAATAGGACCAGTCCCAGCACTGATCCCTGTGGTACCCCACTGGTCACTCTTCCCTCTGTGGAGTGACAACCATTTACCACCACCCTCTGTGCCCTGCCGCCAACCCAATTATCCACCCACTGCACCACTGTCCTGCTCACTCCCATATTCCCCAGTTCGTTTAGTATCCTTCTATGTGGCACAGTGTCAAAGGCCTTGCTGAAGTCCAGCTAGGCCACATCCACTGCCCTCCCCTGATCCACCTCCCTTGTCACCCACTTGAAAAATTCACTAAGGTTGGTCTGGCATGACCTCCCCCAGGTGAAACCATGCTGCCTTGGGTCCTGTAGTCTGCTGGCAACCAGATGTTCCACCAGTCTCTCCTTCAGTAGTACTTCCATGATCTTCCCCACTACCAAGGTCAGGCTGACTGGTCTGTAGTTCCCCGCTTCTTCTTTGTTTCCACTTTTGTATAAGGGAACTACATCTGCTGTCCTCCAGTCTTTGGGTACCTCACCAATTTCCAGTGATCGGCTAAACAGTATTGCCAGAGGTTTAGTCACCACCTCTCTTAGCTCCTGTAGGACCTTGGGGTGCACTTCATCTGGCCCCATTGCTTTATCAACTCTTATTCCTTCCAGTTCCTTTAGGACCCTTTCCTGTGTAAATGGACTTGTGTCCATTTCTGCACCATTCCCACACCTTGTGCTCCCTTCAGGTCCATTACCCTCCTTTTCCTCAGTAAAGACTGAGCAGAAATATCTGTTCAGTATGTCAGCTTTACTGTTGTCATCCTCCATGTGACCACCATCCTTCCCCTTAAGTCTCACTATCCCTCCCTTTGCCCTTCTTTTTTCACTTATATACCTGTGAAAGGTTTTTTCCCTCTATCCACTGATTTTGTGATACGCTCTTCTCTCTGAGTTTTGGCTTCCCTTACTGACCTCCCTGCCTCCCTTTGCTTCTCCTGGCACTTCTCCCTATCCCCTTCTGCCTGTGTCTTTTTTGTATTGCCCGAATGCAATCTTTTTGGCTTTCACTTTCTCCGTTACCTACTTGGAAAACCATAATGGCCTCCTCTTCCTTTTCCTCTTGCTAACCTGCTTAATGCATAATTCTGTTGCTCTTGTAATCCCTGTTTTAAATATTGCCCACTGTTCCTCCACCCCTGATTCCCTCTTTTTTCCATTAGTACCCCTTTCAAGCATGTCTCCATTTTCCCAAAGTCCGCCCTCCTAAAATCCAGGGTATGTGTTTTTGTGCAGTTTGGTTCGGCTCCTTCTGTGATTTCAAACCACAGTGACTGGTGGTCACTGTTCCCCAGGTGCTCCCCCACTGTTACCCCTATCAAACTGTCCCTGTTTGTGAGCATGAGGTCCAGTATTGCCTTCTGCTGAGTTGATTCCATGACTAGTTGCTTAAGGAAGGCACCTTGAAGGGATTTCAGGATAAATCTGCTCCTGGTTGATGCTGCTGCTGGGAGGCTCTAGTCCACATCTGGAATATTGAAGTCTCCAACCAGCACCACCTCCCCTTGTCTGCCATCTTTAGATGGCTAGCATTAACTCACTATCTGTCTCTTTCTCCTGGGCTGGTGGTCTGTAGACCACCCCGTGTGGATGGTTGATCCCATTTTCCTTTCCAGCTTAACCCACCATATCTCTCCCCTATTTTGTTCCTCCTAGATCTCTGTGGCCTTTAAGCCATCTTTCACATAAAGTGCCACTCCTCCTCCCTTCATGCCTGCCCTGTCTTTTCTGAATATGTTGTAGCCTGGTATGGCCATCTTCCAGTTGTGGTTGTCATTATGCCAGGTCTCTGTGATGGCCACAATGTCCATGCCCAACTGCATCATGGCAGCCTCCAGATCCTCCATCTTGTTGCTAAGGCTCCTAGCATTGGCACACATGGCTTTCCATGATGTGAACTCCCTGGACTGTTTAGCTGTTCTACTCCATCCCCCTCTCTGGTTGTCCTTTATCACTGTTTCTCCCTGCTGTCTGCCCTTCTATTGAATTTTGCTCCCTTTCTGCCTATTCACCCCTTGAGTGCCAATCTCATCTTTTGCACACTGCTTTGTAGTGAAATCCCCTCCTCCTCCTCTTCTTCACTGGTTCCACTGCTAACTATGGGGGGTGGACAATTGGGTACCCTCCTTACTGGCCTGCCACCCCCTTTGGCTAGTTTAAATGCTTGTCCATGTAGCATTTAAACTTATCATTAAGTGCTTGGATTACCCTCCAGGATGGATGCAGGTCATCAGGCTTGAACAAGCCCCCATCCATCCAGGTAGGTCCCCAGTCACCAATGAATCCAAAGACTTACTCGCAGCACCAGTTCTTCAACCATGTGTTAAAAGTTCCTGGTGTGTGCACCCCTACACACTCCCATGCCTCTCACAGGTAGTACTTCTGAGAAAGTGACAGATGAAGCTACTTACTTGAGACCCCTCCCCAATTTCTTAAACTCCTCCTGAACTTCCTTAGGCTCCCCATTTTCCAGGTCATTAGTACTTAGGTGGATAATGACATCCAGCTCTCCCTCCTGCCTTGCCCTCCTGGCAGTCCCCAGGATCTTCCTCCCATTCTTTCACACTGTGGCACCTGGTAGGCACCTCTGCTCCCTGTCCTCCCCCTCATGTGTTCCTAGCTTGATCCCTCTTATGATAGAGTCCTCCACCAGGATTCACTTCCTTCTCCTCTGGGGTCCATTGCCCTCCCCACTGAGGTCACCTCCTCAGCTGACCTCTACATCCTTCCCTTCCCTTCCATTTCTTTGGATACCCCTGTTTGGTTGTCCCCTTTTTCCACTGTGGCATATGATTCTGGAATGGAATAAGATTTGGGATGTGCCTCTGCCTGACCACCCTAGCCCTCCCCAAGCCGACTGTCATCCAAGTGCTCCTCGTTCTTGGCATCCTTTGAGGCAGTGGCATTGAACTGGGTGGTCTCTGGATAGAGGCAAAGGTACTCCTGACCCAGTTTACTTCCACTCTGATTCTGGTTACCTTGTCCAACAGTCCAGAGAGATGCCTGCAGATAGGGCAGCACCTCAGCATCCAGAAGGTCTGCCTGAATATGGCTGCCCTGCATCCACTGCATTACACCACTATCCACATTATACTGCACATATACTGCTATTCCAGTAGTTGTCTGTTACTGAAGCTCTCCTTCTAGTTCCCTACCCCCTGACATGTTACGCTGAGCTGTCAATCAATGTCAATGAGTGTGTACTGTGTACAGTATGCACTTATTGAGAGCTCAGATGATGACCAGATGTCATGGTGAATGGAGGGCTGTGCTGGTCGCCAGCTAGAGTAGGGATGGGGGGAAGCAGGGTGGAGGGTCACTACCTGCTGGGGTGTGGGGTCCACTATACCATCAGGGAAATGGGGAACTTGATTTTACAATGATTGGGATGGGGGTACACTGGACATCACTGACACTATTCTATATTTTTGGTGGGTGATCGGATGAGTAGAGGGACCGCTAGCCCCCAGGGACACTATTTAATTTATTACAGGCTGGCAATCACAGAACATGGGGAAAACTACTGCCACCAGGAAATATGGTTCTATATTTCTATATTTACCTCTTGGGCCAGCAATTGATGACCATTAACACCAGGAATTATATATGTTCCTAGCATTGGGTGGTCAGGGCAGCAATTGTTGTAGAGAACCACTGGACCACCAGGGAGACTGTTCTTGATTGTTGGGACCGGTGATTGGTGAATGAGGGACCACTGGACTGCTAGGGAAATAGTCTATTTCATAATACAGGATGACAATCGGAGAACGGGGTGGGAGGGACCACTGGACTGCCAGGGAAATTCATTATTATTATACCTGGATGGCAATCAGAGATCGAGGGAGGGGGAGGGAACCACAGCCACTGAGGAATACTGTCAATTTTTTTCAACTGCGGGGACTGTGAATGGTGATCAGGGGAGGATAGGCCACTTCACCACCAGGATAACTATATTTACATTCTGGGGACAGCGATAGGCAGTGGCTGTAGTCCACCAGGGACTGCAGTTGCATCAGGCAGGGGCTTGGGTGGCCCACCCTAAGCCACCCGCAGTCCATGTAAATGGGCCCATAATGGGCATGTAAATCGTCACATAGCACCTTGTATGCCCAATGGGCTCATTTACATGTCTGCTTTTGTGAATGGGAAATAGCACATCTGTGCTATTCACTGAATGGCCATTCTCCTAGATGGATGTTGGGGCAGCACTAGTGGAGTTAGCGGTGGCTTTTCCTGGTTAGTGCTGCCCCATCCTCCTGCCCTATTCACAGTCAGATAGCACGGTGCACTATCCAACTGAGAATGGCAAGATTTCACACCAGCGCAACTGAAAAAAGAGTACAAAATTTTGTACTGTGCTTTGCAATTTTTAGTGAATCTGGATCCTGTTTTGTTGAGCCTTAGTGTTCACAAAAGTAGGCTAAAGAAGGGAAAATTTTGAAAACAAAAAATGTTTTGAGTTGTAGTCTGGAACATATGCAGTCGATGGAGTGGGTGTAAGGTTAATTTTTCAAGTGTTATTTTGGAAAAATAAAGAATAGTTTTCACGTTAATAAAAAATTAGGTTTTTCAGTGTCACTGAAACAGGGCATGTTTTTTGTGATTGAAAAGGCCTGTTTTCATTACTGCCAGATCCATTTTCATTAGTGTCAGCACTCACAAGAGTGGGTAAAATAAGAAAAAACATGGGACATAAAATACAAACAAAAAAATGCTTGGAGCTGTAGTTGAAACTTGTGTAATCAAACAGAGTGAGGTATAAGGTTAATTTATTCAGAGGTTATTATTTTGAAAACAATACTTTTTAAATTATTAATGAAATTTGGTTGTTCTTCAGTTGTTTAGTATCGTAAAACTTTTTGTGACTTGTAAACCTGTTTTCACTCACAAACTTGTTTTTGTGAGATACAACTGCCACTTTCATTAACATCTCAAAATAAGAATAAATAAAAATGGATTTTCAGGGCCACATGCAAAGCAAGCTGCAGGTCGTTTGGCAATGTGTGTGATGATGCAGTATCTCTGGGAGTATCCTACAGGCCCACTGTCTAAGACTGCTACACCTCAGGCACCAACGGGTGTGATGATGCACCTGATTCATTAGTGACCCATCAAAAAGCTACATGTCTGGTGCACTGAGAATCATTAAACAACTGTTTCATAAATGGACATGCAGGGCCTCTCACAATGCAAGTTACCAGTCTGATACTGTATGTGTCACTATGCAGATGCTTCTAGAGTGGTCCCCTGGGCTACTTGCAAAGTGCACAGCAACACAAGAAGGAGCTCACTCAAAAGACTGGTGCAACTATAAATGTTTTCCCACAATGAAACACAAACTCAGAGAACACAGAAGCATCAGGCACATAGCGCAAAAAGTTTTATTGACTCCTTAAACAAAATGAGAGCTTGGCACAGAACTACCACAGAGCTTCATCTCTTACTCATAAGGCTTCATCAGATGGTGGGGAAACATTCCACGGGTATATGGCTTGATTTTCAAAGGACAGCACAAGCTGTGCCAATGGCAGCTTGTGCTGACTGCCATTGTGCCATGGACCCTGTGCCCGATTCTCTATCGGGTAAGATCAAAGCAGCAAAGTCCAGTAGCTTGTGGCAAAGGTGGCCATGCGCCAAAGAGAGGGCGCATTGCAAAGGTTTGCCACTAGCTGCTGGCACAGTCAATTGGCACTAAGACCAGTTTAATATAGGTAGTCTAGTGGCCCACCTCAAGCCCCAAACTCCACATAGTATAAGTAATCCCATCCCTGGTGGCTAGCGGTCACCCCCATCCCCAATCCCTGTTTAATGTTCATTTTAAGTTTTGAATTTTAATGCTCATTTCTATTCTTATTTATGTTGTCCTTGAGATCATTTTAATTTCCATCCCCGGTGGCTAGCAGTTCTCTCCCATGCCCAATCCCCCTTTTGGTAAACAAACTGGTCCCTAGTGTTCTAGCAGACAACCCCAGCCCCAAGACACCCATAACATCTAAACCACCATCCCCTATCCTTAAGCATAACAACACATTGCTCTCTGACTGCAAGGTTGTTGCTGATCACTTAATGCATACTTCACTACATGTGTTTCAGTTCTTGTAACCTCTCTACCCTCCCACCCACCCAGTACTCTCCTCGCCACTGCTGCTAGCTACCAATCACTGCCACCATCCCCACCTCCTTCTCCTAATCCCCAGTTGCCCTATATGATGTCCTAAATGCTCTCCAATCCATCAACCCCTCCAAAGGTGGTTCTGTGGATGGGCTAGATCCTAATCTCCTCTTCCTCTAATCCCCTGCCATCTCCCGTCCACTGTCTGCACTACTAAACCTCTCGAGGACACCTCCTCATTTCGCTACCTTGGGGTATGGCTCGACCAGCACCTCAACGTTTCTGTACACATTGATACAATCCTGAAAATGCTGCACCCTAAACTAGGTGCTGTGACGTAGACAGCCAGTTCTGAGTGCTGTATTATATTTTTTTAATATAAAATGTATTAATGTCTCTGCTGAAAATTCAAATGCTCTAGGAATGACCTCACTCATCCCTTCCCCCAGATTCCAGCTGAAGCATGGATGCCATGAGACAAATGCTGAGACAGCATGTGAGATTATACACAAACAGATTTTAGAAACAATGCGTTATGTGGAAAAGCCTGAAGCTAATTATAGAGTTAAGAAGCTTGATGTTCAGCATATCCATTTTATGATGCTTCCAGAGGAAGAAAAGCAGGTTGTGATGTATTAGTGTGAGATCATAAATGCTTTGGTGTCTGTGTGACAGAGGATACTGTTTAAATAACAAAGAGATGTCATTTGACACACATGAGTTATGCTGAGGATTGCAGAATGTAATACTTTGAAAATACATCCTGTGGTTGTATAAGGTATATATATTTTTAAATTTAATCTGACAGAGGAGGAGCTAGCTGACCTCACCAAAAAGGGGTTGGCCAATACAGTTCTTTAAGGAATAATTCTGTTTTACAGGGACTCACATTTTGACCTGGACTCTGACCATGAAACATCTTGGGAGCACTTAAGCAAGTATTTTGAGACTAAGTACTGTAGTAGGAATCTTCACTGTTTAAACTTTGTTTCTTTTAAAAGATGTGTATGTCTTTTGATATAAGAGTTCTGTATTTTGTGTTTCACATATTTTTAACTATTTTAGTAAAATTCTTTTTAGAACTTACTTGGTCTGTCTTTGACTTCTTTTTATTTTGTAAGAAAAGTCCATGGTTATAGCAGACAACAGACATAAGCTTGAATGGTGGTATCAAACTGGAAAGAGAAGCGTTAAATCTGAGGTATTTATTAAAGTTTTAAAGGGTTCATCTCTGAATACCTGGTTAGGTGCCCGTAGGCAAAGATATCTGGCCCCCCGAAGGCAATATATCTGAGCCTGTGCATTGGGTATGCTAACAAGAGATTAACAGTTTGAATCCCTCCAGAACTGGAGATCAAAGGTTGATCCGAACTCACAAAAACAGACAAGAGGGTTACGTTGTCTGTTACACTGTTCACAAGACTGCACTCAGGGTTGGCACTATGGGAGTAGAGGGCCTGACCTGCTTAGTGAATCTGTGACACATTGGTTGGCAGCGGTGGCATTATTTTGGTATCACAAGCTTTATTGTTCTGTCAGCTGAGACCATAAGCTCTCTTGCAAAGAAAGAAAAAGACAGAATTTTATTTTAAAAAGGAAACAGTACTATATATCATTTGGTGTACAGTCAAGTTCCTACCTATTTTATTTTTTTTCTAAAGTGCAAAGTCAGAGTAGCAGTAGTTAGGAAGATGGTGTCCAACTACAGCAGTCACACTGTAGAACAGTTAAAACAGTTGTGCGAGGACAGAGGAGTCCTGTTCGAGGTGACAGCCAAAAAGCAGAACCTCATAGAGGCTCTGATGGTAGCAGATACCTAGAGCAGGGAGTCACAGACCATGACTGAAAGGGACCAGACCTCGAGTGTGGCAAAACTAGTGGCCAGTGAGGGGTCCCAAGCTGATGAGGAGGACAGCAGGGCCACTGTCAGTGAAGAGCCACAGCAGCAGCAATGAATCACCAGTATCCTGAATCCAGAAGTTCTCAGGTTGCAACTTGAGTTGCGCAGGATAGAGCTGGAGTCCCACGAGAGGAGAGAGTGAGAGAAGCAAGAGGTGGACCGTGAGGCAGAGTGAGAATGCAGAGAGGCAGAGCGACAACAGAGGAAGGCAGACCATGAGGAGCATGAGCGCCAGCAAGATGCAGATAAGAAGAGAGAATGAGAATGCTGAGACGCAGACCGTGAGGAGCAGGAGCATCAGAGGCAACATGAGCTGGAGAAGATGCGACTCCAACCAGCTGCACAAGAGCAGGAAGTGGCTTGGGTTTAACTGGGACTGCAGGACTGGGTTACAAATTGAACTCCAAATTAATAGCTGAGTTTAGGACAGGGAGGACATGGACGCCTTTTTAAATTCTTTTGAAAAAGTTTGTAATCAGGCTAAAATTCCTAGAGAGTCCTGGAGCTTCCAGATATCCCCGCTACTTACCAGGAAAGCTCGAGATGCATTGGGTCAAATGGACAATGATGATAGCAATGATTACAGAAAGCTAAAAGCTGCACTATTAAAAAGTTTGAATTAACTGCTGAAACATACAGAGTTAAATTCTGCAAGCTGAGGAGAAGCCTTCAAACACCAACTTAAATCTATCTCCCAACCCCCCTGCACCTAACCCCTCAACCACCGCACCTCACTCTGTTCCCACTCCCTCCCTACCTCCCCCCGTCACACACTCCTCATAGTTCCTCACTCTTTTTCACTATAATTCCTTTAAGCAGCTATTTGGTATCTAACTGCAGTATCTTAAGTAAAAAATATGTGAATGATTTTAACTATTCACATTTAATACATTCTGTGTAAATAACCTTGCACTAACTGTTATCCAGCTCTTGTATAGATATGTCTCCCCCCACCCCGTGTGTCTATGTAACTCATGTCCCCGGATCGCACCTGGAAATGTGCCTCGGCTCAGTGTGCCTTTCCTGGTTAACACATTTTAAATAAATAAAAACATAAACAGTGAATGTCAGATGTAAATCACTTTCTTTCTCGATGAGACAAAAAAACAGGCACATAGATCAATACGGCAGCTGATAGCAAATCTAGAACAGATACATTGGTACCGGTCCAAAACTCCTTCAGGTGTTCTCAAGTCTTTAGTCCTTCCACCTTCTCTCTGGCACATTGCACATAACAAATCCACCATTACACTGTATGGATGGTATAACAGCAGGTTGGAGTGATGCATGTTACAAAGTGCTATCTCCCTCAGTGAAATGGAGACACACACACACACACACACACACACACACACACACACACACACCCCTTCTGTGAACACCACTGCATAAGTATCTGACTCCCAAGACTAATGTAAAAATGTTTATAAAATTAAAGGGTATGAAGTGTTTTTAACTCCAAGAAGATAAAAACGGAAGATGAAAATGAGGTAACATTCAGTTTTCCAAGTGTGTATGTCCAAAAAGTTTTAAATAGTTTTTTTTTTTCCTGAAACAAAGGGGCATCTTAACAGTAATCTTTCATAATAATTTACAAAAGTGGTCTGTGTCTTGCAGTATGGACTTACAAAAGGCAGAATCAAAATTGATTTCTGAAAATATTAATGGCTTTCAAAGTTGGAGTCATTCTTTTGACAGCCACTCCTTAAAAACATATGAAGGGAACCACATGTGCATACCTCTCAACCTTTTGTCCCCCAAATGTGGAACATTGCCTCTCAAAATGTGGAATAAATGAGCAAAATGTGGAACACTTAATCAAATCTTTACCTAAGAAGCTTAGAACACTGTTAAAATGTTTGCATTTATATTCAGAAAGTCTGTTATTAATTGAATAATATCTTTTTTGCATCATTTACTATAGATTATTGCTTTAAAATGTTGACACTGAATGTGGGACAAGTCCTCACAATGTGGAACAGGGTGCTTTTGTGAAGTAAAATGAGGAACATTCCTCGTAATGTGGTACAGTTGAGAGGTATGCACATGTGCCCAGCAGACATTGTGCACTGCAGGGCTTATAGCTCCCCCAAATAACTTTAAATGGCATGAGCTTTGGATGACTCAAAGGATGCAGGAGAGAGACATTCAGCCCCAGCAGAAAACCCTGATGAGTCCTAATTGTTAAAGATCTGTCACTACTAGCACACACTGTTACAGATGTAATAGCATCTGGGTTGATGTCCCTGGCAATAAAAGGTGCCCCCTATACCCTCCATCAAGGTGCTGTCAAATTCAGAAGTATCACAATTCTCAGTAGGAAATAAAGGTGTCGAAAAGGGAAGCTACCTGTCATGCCTTACATATGCATCTATCCCAAAGCTTACAAAGCTCCAACTGGGATCCACTGTCACAAAAGTAGGGCTTGGAATGAATAAGACTGTTTGCAGACTTCTGTTTTTAACACTTAGTATTGATGGTGGTGATCAATAATAAATCATAATCCATTCTTTGCCGGTTAGTTTTCTCATCTGTTTCAGACCTGCCATTTGACATTTCAAATATAGCTTCCTTTGACTGTTTGGGTAAGGTCTTGTCTTTTCCATGTGTGTCTGTAGCAGATAAAGATTTGCTTTGTCTGCCGGTCTACTCCCATGCAGACAGCTTGCACTCACTTTAAGCAACCCAATATCTGTCCACCTCCCCCTCCCTCTCACAACCTCATTCACGCCACACACAAACACAGAGCATTTACCCTCCTTTCTTTAACTGCTTATTTCTACAGTAACTTCCCACACACTGTATAGATCACTGGTGAGACCTCACCTAGAGAACTGTGTTCAGTTCTGGAGACCTCATCTCCAGAAGGGCATAGACAGAGTGGAGGCGGTCAGAGTAGGGCAACTAAAATGGTCTGCATAATAAGCCCTATGAGGAGGGACTGAAGAACCACAATATGTACACCCTGGTGGAATTGACGTAGAGGGGGGATGTGATAGAGACTTTAAAATACCTCACAGGTATAAATAAGGTACAAGAGCTTCCCGTTCAGAAAAAAAGATGCTCAAGAACAAGGGCTCATGCTATGAAGAGGGGAAGGGGGGGTAGACTCACAGGAAATGTGAGGAAGTACTTCCTCACAAAAACAGTGGTTGATGCCTGAAACAGCCTCCCAGCAAAGGTGGTGGGGGTAAAAACTGTAGTTGGGTTCAAGAATGCATGGGATAGGCAGAAGGGAACCTTAGTGGTAAGGTAAGGGGGGGGGTGTACAGCTCAAGTAGGGTCTGTAGTTATACAGTAGGTAGAGGAAAATGGGCAGACTAGGTGAGCCAAGCAGTCCTTATCTGCTGTCAAATTCTATGTTTCTGTGTTTCACACACCATCACTACCAGTAGCACCTTTCCCATCCTTGCAGGTTCTATATAGCTGTGGTTATGGAGCACCATCAGAAGTGGCACATCGAATCCATGCTATCAGAGGAACCCCCCCCATCAAGACTCAGCCCTACTAGATACAGTATATATATATAAAAATATGACCCTGTGAGGTTAAACCTGTTTTTAATACCAGCCCAGAAATGCAGCTTTAGAAAATACCCAGTGTCTGTGTACAACATTTTTTTGTTTCCAGGAGGATGCTGTGCTGGATAAACTACAGTTTCCCCGGCATTCATATTCCATCCATAGCTGCCTCATAAGAGACACATCTCTCATAGGGAAACAAAAAATAACCAGGGCAGTTTTACCAACAGAAATACCCCTTTTCATTGTTTGCCATCCAAACTCACCTCCCCCGAAGCTCTCATTTGCTATGGGGCAATGCTGGATCTGGTATTCACTAACAGGGACAGTATTGTAGACGTCAAGGTGGAAGGCCACCTGGGGACCAGTGATCACCATACAGTATAGTTCAATAGAAGGATGGCTACAGAATCGACCCACACAAAGGCAAAGGTTCTGGACATCAGGAGGGCAGATTTTATCAAAATGGGGGAATGCCTCAGAGATGACCTGGCAGTGGGAGATTACCTGGGTGGGGTGGAGGAATAGTGGGCTAAGCTAAAAGGGGGCATAATAAAGGCAACAAACCTTGGCTTCAAGCAAGTGAGCCAAAGCAAGAGGAAAAAGAGACCACCGTGGTTCTTGAAAGATGTGATGAGAAAGGTAAAGGCTAAGAGAGTAGCATTCAGAAGGTATAAGGAGACACAGATGGAGGAGGATAGAGAAGGTGTATCTGGGAAAACAGGAGGAAGCAAGGAGAGCAGTAAGGAGTGTGAAGACACAAAATGAAGAGAGAATAGCCCTGGAGGTAATGAAAGGGGACAATACATTTGATAGATATATAAGTAAAAGAGGAAGCCCGGGGGAGGGATTGAAAGGCTAATAAAGGGAAGGGGCATGGCTTGACCATGGGAAGTATGTCTGCATAATCTATTCTCTCCTCATCCTGCCAGCCCTAATCTCATAACATGTGCCAGTTTTCTGCCTACTTTTAAAAACCTGTTGAGTACCAGCTGACTCCTGAGATTGCAAGGAACACAGTAACATATTTTCTTTTTTAAAATCAGACATACATTGCAGCCGCTTCTGAGTCTGTGCAACAGGGTCAGCACCAGCAGTGCTGGCAGCCACAGTAATATCCATGGCCTCCTCCTCAACCACTCCTGTCATTATGCCACCTCATACTGTTCCTCCTGTGACCTCCTCCCCCTGCCCCGAACCACTATGAATGCCACAGTCATAGAAGAAAAATACATCACAATACTAATACCCTCACTGCAATGGAACAAAAAGTTAAACAACAGGGAGGAGAGTAGGCACTGTGGGTCACACTGCAGACAGGAAATGACATCACAATCTGCATAGGGGTTGTATACAAACCCCGCTCGGGGGGAGGAAATTGTCAAGGAAATGATAGGAGGCATCCTTAGAATGGCAGAAAAAGGGGAGATATTGTTGCTGGGTCCCTGAATATGCCAAATGTCAACTGGAGCACATTTGCTGCAGCCACATCCAAGAGCAGAGTCATTCTCAATACCCCACAGGGGCATGCCTCAGGCAGCTAGTGTTGGAACCCACTTGGGAGGGAGCAGTCTTAGACCTGGTACTCTCAAATGGGGACAGTGAAAGGATTTCAGATTTAGAAGTTGGTAGCCATCAGGGAACAAGCGATCACCAGACAGTGTGGGTCACAATAAACACAGCCATAGCTGTCAAGCCATACAAAACCAAGGGTACTGGACTTTCGGAGGGCTGACTTTGGCAGAATGGGAGAGCGCCTAAGGAATGCACTAGCAAAAGGGCAGGAAGGAGGGGTGGAGGAACAATGGGGCAAAATCAAAACTGCAATCACAGAGGCAACAAGCCTTTGTGTGAAGCAGATAAACAAAACAAAATGAAGAAAAAAAAAAACACTATGGTTCTCAAAAGAGGTGGCAGGGAAGGTTAGGGAGAAAAATCTAGCATTCAGAAAGTATAAGAAATCACAGAAGGAGCAGGACAGAGAACTCTATCAGTTAAAGCAGAAGGAAGATGGGAAGGCAGTCAGAACAGAAAAGTCCCAAACCAAGGAAAAGATAGCCAATTCAGTTAAGAAGGGGGATAAAACCTTTTATAGGTACATTAGTAAGTGAAGAAAGACCAAGGGAGGGATAGTGAGGCTTAATAAAGGGGAGATGGGGTGGGCAGAGGGTGACAGTGAAAACGCAGAGAAGAGGAGAGAGACATACCTAAACCAAACAATAGAAGCACTCTGGATAGGGGGGTTGATACCAGTCCATTCACAGAAGAAAGTGTCCTGAAAGAACTCATAAAACTCCAAGTGGACAAGACAATGGGGCCTGATGGAATTCACCCCAGAATTCTAAAAGAACTCAGGGCAGAACTCGTTACACCACTGATTGTTCTTTTTAACAAATCATGGGAGGACGGTGTGGTACCTGAGGACAGGAGGAGGGCAGCTGTGATTCCTCTTCACAAAACTAGGAGCAAGGCAGAGGCAGAAAACTACAGACCTGTTAGTTTTTGACCTCAGTGGTAGGGAAAATGATGGAATCACTTCGGAAAGAAAGAAAGAAAGAATTGTTGACTACCTAGATGCCAGCAGGGCACAGGACCCAAGGCAGCATGGATTCACAGCGGGAAAGTCATGTCAGATTAATCTAATAGATTTCTTTGACCGGGTGACCAAAGTAGTAGACCGGGGGGGGAGGGCTGTGGACATGGCCTAACTATTTAGCAAGGCATTTGACATAGTCCCACACAAAAGATTAATAAACAAGTTAGCCAGCCTGAGAGTGGGTCACCGGGTGGTAGCCTGGATAAAAAAACTGTCTGGACAACAGGACGCAGAGGGTAATAGTAAACGGATTCCACTCCTAAGAAAGGGGGGTTACTAGTGGGGTACCACAGGGTTCAGTACTGGGGCCAGTCCTCTTTAATGTCTTTATAAGTGACATTGCAGAGGGACCAGAAGGAAAAGTATGCCTATTTGCAGATGACACAAATATCTGCAACAGGGCTGATACACAAAGGAAGGGTGGAAAGGATAAGAAGGAACTTGGCAAGGTTGGAGAAATGGTCGAAAGTATGGCAGCTTAGATTCAAGGCAAAGAAATGCAAAGTAGTGCACCTGGGAAGCAAAAACCCTGTAGAAGAGTACACAATGGGGAGGAGGTACTAACAAAAACAAAAATGGAAAGGGACCTGGGATAGTCATATCAGATGACCTAAAAGTAAGTAGGCAATGTGAGAAGGCAGTAAGGAGGATTGGTGGGATACTGGGATGCATAGAGAAAGGTTTCAACAGCAGAAAACAGGAAGTTGTCATCCCTCTTTACAGACAGTTGGTGAGACCCAGTCTGGAGTACTGTGTGCAGTTCTGGAGGCCCCATCTCCGCAAGGACATAGACAGGATGGAGGCAGTCCAGAGGTGGGCAACTAAAATACTGCATGGTCTGCACCAGAAACCATATGTAACCACCCAGTCCCTGGGGTTACTAGTATACTACCAGTATTATTGTTAGGAAGGCAGCAGGCAGTTTGTAGGGAGTTCATTAGGGGCTCCTTACGTAATGACATCATTGTTTACTCAGCTAGCCTGAGGGAGGAATGATTAGGTCATTTAGAACTCTCACAGCAATATTAGCCACACTCTGGGGATGGCAGCTCTCGGGAGTATAGAATGCTCAGTTCTGAGTTGGAGTTTGGTGTACAGAGTTGTGGAGTGAGGAGGTGAGAATTACAGAAGGACTACCAGTGGGCTCTGAGAGAGGGCCCAGGATTTCTCACCCTAGTTGAGTGTCATTTCCAGCTTCCAGCTGAAGTGATAGAGACAAAATTACAGCAGGATTTCCTGATTACTATTCCCAGTGAAGTGGAAGGAGCTGCTTGTTCTCTGTGAACTCAAGGGGCAATCCCTTAAATGTTCTATGATCTTTTCAGCTGCCTCGGACAGGACCTGAAATAAATTGTGTGGACCAGCTACCCAGAAGAGTGCCTTTCTTGTCCTTTTTTTATTGTTCCATACCCGGTGGATGGAACAAGCTTCTGTGAGTACCGTAAAGGAGACTAGATCTCTAGAATTTCCTTAGGGGAGTGAATAGTCCAGGGTGCGTATGCCCATAGTTAAGGCTGGATCGCACGTGTCAGTGCCCCTAGTCTCACCAGTGTGAGAGAAGAAAGTTAAACCTTGGACCCCAGTAAGTGTAGTTTATTCTCTGTGTCCCCCCAATGTTGTGACAAGTAAAAGTGTGGAACCCCTAGCATGTCAGTGGGGAATGGGGGTTTCAATGGTGTAACCCTGAAGATGGCAGAGACTGTCAGTTGGGGCCAAGGGTGGGAGGAACGCCATGTAAGTGCTTACAAGGAAGAGCTTCCTGGTTCATAAAGGCACCAGTATTTTTACCTGAGCAAGTGGCCAAGATGCAGGTTAAGGTGTGTGGCTGAATTTCACATATTGCACCTATGTTCGAGAAGAGTTCTGAGTGTGTGGCTTAGATTCACTAAATAACACTCATGGGAAGAGAGATGTCCTTGTGCATGGCCAGGTGTCCACAAATACACCTGTTGGGAATTTGGGGAAGGAAATGTTTCTGTTGTTGCTCATGAACTGTACTGCATGCAAGGAGAGTTCTTGAATTTGTACCTATCCAGCCTGGACCAACTCTTCGGGGTCCACTTCAGCTTTACTTTCCTTCTGTTGAATAAAGCCATACTGCACAGTCCCTGTCACTGTTATGGATATTCCGATTATTGCTTCTGGTTGTGTGGATTTACTGGGGCCCCCTCAACCGGTTAGAGCAAGCATATGTCTAGCAGCCTTCTCCCAGGACCTGGGTTGTGTCATTTACATGAGGTTCAAGTTGTTTGTTTCTGTACCCCCACCCCTTTCTTCCTCCAACAACTGAGCCAGGTATACATCCTAACGCCAAGGGTGGTACCTACCTTTTAGCAAAGTAATGCCAGTATATGGGCTCCAGTGTTTCTCCAGATATTTAGTTTAAGGGAACACTACAAAAAATGGGGGTGTGCACACTAGTTAAAGAAGTGGCATGGGGGTTACAAAAAATGGGGGCTCATCTTGGGATATTTAATTTGGGTGAAAGTCATACTGAAGGTATGTCCAGGATCTTCCTTTCTGATGGTGGTGCCCAAACAGAAGATTATTTATCAAAAAGAAAGCTGTGCCACGTAAGTGCCACCTGAAAGTCTTTTGCTGCCTGAGTTTTGTAGAAAAGAAAGAGGAAGAATTTGCTGCTTGTCTGCTTGTTTGAAATGCTGGCTGCAAAATAATTGCCCTAGCCTTGTGGAAAAAGTGTTTAAAAAGCTGTTTAAAAGTTGCAAATTTCCTGAGAAAATTATTTGTGGACTTAAAAGACAGTGGGTCCGATTCTCAAAGGCTCCGACATAGCGTAAGGTACTTGCACCACAGAGAATGGCGTGGGGTGCACCTTGTGCCAACAAGTATGCCTGGAGCATTTCACAAAGGAAGCCTGTGTCAAATGCAGACTGCCTGCCCCAAGTGGGGTGTGCGCCAGCCCAGCGCCCATACTTGGGCTACAACAAGGCGCTAGTGGCCTATGGCAGACACAAGCTGCTGCTGCCCCACAACTGCTATTCACAAAGAGCACACAAAGGGAGAATTTCTAAGTACCCTTAGACCAGCCAGGGCTGGTCTAAGGGGATTTAGAAATAGATCCCCTAGGAGAGCTGTCATGGCAGTGGTGCCGCATGTCCCACCTCCCACATGTGCCACAGTGCTGCTGGACTCCCCTGCCATGATGTGCCCTCATAAGGCATACAGCACTGGATCACCTGCCTGATCCCCGATGTGCCCCATAACATGTATTGGCATGGTTCCCCCCCACCCGGATCCTGGTCCCCTCCGCCAGTATGAATCATGTACCACCAACCCTCCCACTGGTGACCCTTTCTCCTCACCCAGGCAGGCAGATAGTGCTCACCCCATCCCCAAACAGAGCCGGCGACTGGCACAGCCTCCTAACACCTCCACGGCCAGTACCCGACTGCACTGACTGTGCAACAGCCTGTACAGTGTATGCGCTACTATTAGTGCATACACTGTACAGTCCGCTGCACATTACTGTCAGTCTGGCCGCTGAGGTGTGAGGGGGCTGTGCTGGTCCTTGGCTGTATCTGGGGATGAAGGGACACTGCTTGCTGGGTTAGCGGGCACTGGACAACCACTGAGAGGGTACTTGAACTAGGACAGTGACATCGGTGATGGGGGACCAGTTGGACAATGCTTGCAAGGGGTCATGGTGAACCCCTCTCTGTGCGCCCCCTTGTGTTTGATGGCATGGGGGAGCTATAGTACATAAGGGGACTTAGGCACTGGGCCATCCTCTCTACTTGAAATGGGTGCAGGGTCCCTGGCACAGGGGGTGTCGGTGCAAGCTACTGTTTGCCGCAGCTTGTGCTGGATGCAGCACTGTTTGAGAATCGCGCCCAGTGTTTTCTAGGAGCTCAAAAAGTTTCAAGTGTGGTCAGTGAAATTTGTGGTCATTGCTAAGGAAAATGCACCAAGAACTGAGTGAAAATGCCTTAAAATGGTTGCCCCAGTGAAATTTCAAGCCAAGAAAAAAAGTGACAGTTTACAGTTTAAATTTTGCCTTCTCAACAATCACCATGCAGGAGTTCGACAGAGAGAGAGCAAGAGAAAGAGATAGAGAGAAAGAGAGAGAGAGAGCTCATTTGCATTGTGTCTTGTGATTGGTCCCAGAGCACCTAAGCCCCACCCCCGCCTGAGTCTCTGCTTGTGGAACATTCGTGGAGGAGCAGCCTGCAGTGTGCGAGCAGCTTGTAGTTCAAGTAGCAGGAAGGAGGAATCACTTGCAGCAAAAGCATTTCTGCAACAGCAGTTTTTCTGTTTGTTTTTTTTTCAAATACATAGGCTCAACCCATATTTCGACTGGCTGGGGAGTGATTGAAATGATCGTAGTGACAGTAGGTCAGGACCACCAGCCTTTTTCACCCCAGAGACCTTCTTTAAATCGGCAGCAGGCTGTATACCCTTGACGGTGCAAACCATTTACTGCCTGTAAGTACCCTTTGCAAAAGAAATTGGCTGTGGTGTCAACGTCAGAAAACTGAGTAAGAACTTGAGCAAATGCAACAAAAGTACTGAAAGAGAGAGAGTGTGAACTGTTAAATCTTGGACTTTGTTGTCAAAGTGCTGTTTTCAAAGAAACTGAACTTTAAAACAAACGATCTTCTGGTCTAAGTGCTTGTAAAGTAATGGATTGAGAAATAGTAAAATGAACTTGTGCTAGAAAATTCAGTTGAAATGCAAAGATCCAGGCAGAGTCCTAGCAATTTTTAATTGTGTGTGATGCAAAGTTACAGTCGCCATGTTGGAGTGTAGCCAGCTATGAAAACAAAGCAGCACCATTTTAGAACAGTTTCAAAACCAAAACAAAATTTCAAATGGTTTTCTTGCTAAGTTATGGAATACAATTACAGCAGCCAGGCAGCCTGTTTGTAAACTTTTTCCAGTGTGTTTAAAACCAAATCTCAGAGTGCTTGCAAACAATAGTAATTAGGACTTGTGTTTTTGACTTTCAGAACATGGCACAGCAAACCCCTCGCTACGCGCTCCACACTAGGATGAGGGTAGCGGAACAAGAACAAGAACTAGCCCAATCTGAGCAATTGTATGACTGTTCAACAGCACCCAGTGAGGTGGCTTTGCTGAACTATCCGTGTAATGTGTGCATAGTATGCCTATAACCAGGAAGAGATGTTCTGCCCATTCCCCATTGCATAGACTGTAGAACGCAATATGGGATGAGCATGGCAGGTGACACAAGGGAAGCTAAACTGAAATGAATCTGTTTAGCTCCAACTTGGACACAGACAGGGGACCCTGTAGAATCAGAACAACAGTGACAGGCTAGTTGCAGTGAAAGTGACCCCATAGAGTTTGTAAAGGAGTTTCTGGACATTGTCTGAGCCAATGCTCTGCAAGGCCCAGATGAAGAGAAGTATTTCACACCACAGAGGGTGGAAATGGATGCTGCCAGTGCAGGTTCAGTAGATCTGTGGGATCCAGGAAGAGATGTTCTGCCCATTCCCCATTGCATAGACTGTAGAACGCAATATGGGATGAGCATGGCAGGTGGCACAAGGGAAGCTAAACTGAAATGAATCTGTTTAGCTCCAACTTGGACACAGACAGGGGACCCTGTAGAATCAGGACAACAGTGACAGGCTGGTTGCAGTAAAAGTGACCCAATGGAGTTTGTAAAGGAGTTTCTGGACATTGTCTGAACCCTATGCTCTGCAAGACCCAGATGAAGAGAAGTGTGCCACACCACAGAGGGTGGAAATGGATGCTGCCAGTGCAGGTTCAGTAGATCCGTGGATGGAAGGCCCAAGTCCAAGCCTTGTCTAAGAATCCGAGGTGGAGGAATCATGTCATTGGGAGGACAGTGCCTCTGACAACAGTAGAGAATGCACAATTGCGGGGGTTGGCACAATTGCTAGCTCCTGGGCAGAATGTGTAGAAGAGGAGAAAGCAGCAATGGCTTCAGTGGACTCTAGTGAGTCAGCATTGGCCTGGGCTTCCATGGAGCCTCCAAATGTCAGTGAGGATGAAGGCTCAAGAAGTGTGCCCTTGAGTGCAGAGGTGGACTGATCTTGCTCTGTACCAAGTGTCCATGACTGGCTCAACCAGGACTAGCCACTCCAACCATGCTTCTGGATGTGAGTTAGTGAAAAGCAGCAAAGAAGAGAGAATTGTGCGTAGGTGAGTTGAGGCCAAGTATGAACAGTCATACCCTTTCTACCCTAGAAAGATATGGGAAGAAAGACAGGCATGCCTGGTTGAGGAAGAAAGCTTGTGCCAACCTGCACCCTAGAGTAAACAAGTTGGCCTGGATTAAGGTGTGCAATGAGAGACTACAATTCTGGAGGCATGGTAGGACCTTGTTGATTAACTCTGTGAGAACAGTGGACAAAGCTGGCCAAGAGACATTCTATAATGTTCCCATGGTTCATTCAGATGGGGTGACAGTCTGTGCCCCAGATCTGGAATGGTACTACCCCAGAGATTGGTGCCATTCTTGAAAATTGTGCCTGCCTGCCAAAGTATGAATTTAGCCATTGCCAGCTCAGCTATTTGCCACTGAACAGGCAGTAACCCAGGATGGAGGTGCCTTTCTTCTGGTGATCCAGGTTCATCTGCAGCAGCATCCAGGTTAGGCTCCAGCAGCATCCAGGCTTGTCTGTGGTAACATCCAGGTTCATCAGCCCAGCAAGTTCAGAGACAATCTTCAGTCCAGGTCCAATAGGAGGTCATGGAAGCATCTGATCCAAAGATTTTGTCTACCCAGCAGCTGAAGATCATCAGGCCATAGCTCCAGAGAGGTGATGTTGACATCCTTTTGTCATCAGGAACTGGTAAGAAACCTTTTTCATTTTTAATTTAACTGTGTCCTGCAAGTTTAGAAGACATTTTGGAATATTAATCTCCACTAGACTTGCCATCTAGACTGCAGTGCTTGCATGCCTTGTGCCTGTTCCAGGACTGTGCTTCACTAGGCTCTGACCTAGGAGAGATTCTTTTTGTAATGCTTCAGCACTCTGGACTCCACCTTCGTTTGAGACTTTGCAGGGATCCCTCCCCCAAATGTTTTGCAAATGTCTTTATGTTTTCTATTTTTGTACTTTTGTAGTAAATCCTTTTTTTTAAAAAAAATGCTTTTTGGGCTTGTGCAGTATCCAGTGGGAGAGTGTTTGGTCACTATTTTGGGCTTTACAGGCTGTAGTTGTGAGCCAAAATGACTTTGTAGCATTTTATTTTGCAGGTGTTCCTGGAAGAAGACAAGAAGACCTGAAGAGGATTGATGGGACTCATCGGAGTCCTCCCTTTGTGTAGAGTTGTTAGGCTTGTGTAACCATGTGGTGCAATGTCTAACCTTTTTTCTTCTTACAAGGTGTGAGGTGTAAACTGTTTGGGGGATTTTTGGGATGGGCACATGGTAGGTAACATAGGTCAAACAGTTTTTCCCCTAGAGGATTAGGGGGAAGGCAGGTTGGTGGTCCCAATTTGCGATAGGGGTCATCAATTCTGTCTGGTAGGACATGCATCAGGCAGTTTCTTGGAGCCACTGAGGATCCATAGATAGTACAGTAGTGGGATAGGAACGGAAGTTTCTTCAGTGGGCCTCTAACCTTTAATGTCACCTGCCTGTGCCTTGACTTGTGCAACCCTCCCAGTAGGGGGCAGCAGAGGTAGGATGGCCTGG
Source organism: Neoceratodus forsteri (assembly GCA_016271365.2). Taxonomy (NCBI): domain Eukaryota; kingdom Metazoa; phylum Chordata; order Ceratodontiformes; family Ceratodontidae; genus Neoceratodus; species Neoceratodus forsteri. The sequence continues at coordinate 580,334,551 of CM057456.1, forward strand.
TGCTGGGAGAGGAAATGACTGCGGACAGTCATTTACCTAGCAAGGGGTGAGCATAATCACCCAGTCCCTGGGGTTACTAGAATCCTATCAGTATTATTGTAAGGAAGGCAGCAGGCAGCTGATAGGGAGTCCATTAGGGGCTCCTTACATAATGACATCATTGTTTACTCAGCTAGCCTGAGGGAGGAATGATTAGGTCATTTAGAACTCTTGCAACAGCATAAGCCACACTCTGTGGATAGCTGCTCTAGGGAGCTTAGAATGCTCAGTACTGAGCTGGAGTTCAGTGTAGAGAGTTGTGGAGTGAGGAGGTGAGAGTGGCAGAAGGACTGCCAGTGGGCTCTGAGAGAGGGCCCAGGATTTCTCACCCTAGCTACCAGCTTCCAGTTGAAGTGATGGAGACAAGACTACAGCAGGATTTCCTGATTTCTACTCTCTGTGAAGTAGAAGGATCTGCTTGTTCTCTATGGACTCAAGGGGCAATCCCCTAAATGTTCGGTGGTATTTTCAGCTGCCTCGGATAGGACCTGAAATAGACTGTGTGGACCAGCTACCCAGAAGAGTGCCTTTCTTTTCCTTTTTTTTTTTTGTTCCATGCCGAGTGGACAGAAAAAGTTTCTGTGAGTACTGTAAAGGAGACTAGAGTTCCACAATTTCCTTAGTGGAGTGGATAATCTGGGGTGCGTGTGCTCATAGATCAAGCTGGATCACACCTGTCAGTGCCCCTAGTCTCACCAGCATGAGAGAAGAAAGTTAAACTGTGGGCCCCAGTGAGTGAAGTTTATTCTCTGTATCCCCCCCCCAGTGTTGTGACAAGTAAAAGTGTGGGACTTCTAGTATTTCAGTGGGGAATGGGGGTTTCAGTGGTGCAACCCTAAGAATGGCAGAGACTGTCGGTTGGGGCCAAGGGTGGAAGAAACGCCATCTAAGTGCTTACAAGGCAGGGCTTCCTGGCTCATAAAGGGCATCAGTATTTTTACCTGACCAAGTGGCCAAGCTGTAGGTTAAGGTGTGTGGCTGAGTTTCACATATTGCACCTATGTCCAAGAAAAGTTCTGAGTTTGTGGCTTAGATTCACTAAATAACACTCACGGGAAGAGAGATGTTCATGTGCATGGCCAGGTATCCACAAATGCACCTGTTGGGAATTTGGGAAGATATTTCTGTTGTTGTTCATGAACTGTACTGCATGCAAGGAGAGTTCTTGAATTTGTACCTGTCCAGCCTGGACCAACTCTTGGGGTCCACTTCAGCTTTACTGTCCATCTGTTGAATAAAGCCATACTGCAAATCTCAGTCACTGTTATGGACATTCTGATTATTGCTTCTGGTTGTATGGATTTACTGGGGTCCCCTCAGCAGGTTTGATCAAGTATATGCCAATCAGCCTTCACCCAGGACTTGGGTTGTGCCATTTACATGGGGTTCAAGTTGTTTTTTTCTGTACCCCCCACCTCTCTCTTCCTCTAGCAAATGAGTCAGGTATACAGCCTAACGCCAAGGGTGGTACCTAACTTTTAGCAAAGTAATGCCAGTATATCGGCACCAGTGTTTCTCTAGATATTTAGTTTAAGGGAGCACTACAAAATATGGGGGGTGTGCACACTAGTTAAAGAAGTGGCTTGGGAGTTACACATACAGTAGTAGCCAAAGACATTGCCAGGTATTCCCCAAAATGTCTGTGATATTTCTAGGGAAAGCTCCTGCTTTCTGCATTTCCATAGTAGAGGCAGCAGAGAGAAACTCTTTAGAAATCTTGCAAAATATCTGGAAATAGATGGCAATGTCTGTGGCTATTACTGTATGAAGAGAGATAAAGAAGCTTAATATGTATACCCTTGAGGAAAGGAGGGAGAGGGGAGACATGATAGAAACTTTCAAGTACTTCAAGGGAATCAACAAAGTCCAAGAGGGTAGCATGTTTAAAAAAAAAAGATGTGCAAGAACAATGGGGCACAGTTTGAAGATGGGGTGGCTGGGGGCAATGTGAGGAAGTATTTTTTCACAGAGAAGGTGGTGGATGCATGGAATGGCCTTCCTGAGGAGGTCATGGAATCAAGATCAGTGGGGGAATTCAAGAATGCATGCAACAGACATATGGCAATTATATTGGGAGGGTAGGATGAAGTAGGCTGTTGGTTAACTAGGATCTGCAGCTTATCAAATAGGTAAGGAAATGGGCAGACTGGGTGAGCCAAGTGATCCTTATCTGCCATCAAAGTCTATGCTTCTGTGTTTCTACTGTTGTGCTACTACCTGCCACCCCGATTACAGTGCTACAAACTTAGGTTTTTTTACCTGCAACAAGTGCAGCACTCCATTTATTCCCCACCAAAGTTGCTGCCATCTTTGCCACTTGACCTACACTTCTCCCTTTAACCGATAGCCTACTGCTCCTACTCGCTGTATTATGTCACATAGATGTGTTCGCAGGTAAAATCACAGCTGCATGATTAAATTTATCACAGTTGTGTCATTCAAACTGTTATTCAGATGAATAAAATTGATTGACCAACAAAAATACCCCCAAAATAATTAAACAGCAAATAAGGCCACAGAAAAAATAAAATCACACAATTGAAGAAAAAAAATGTATTCTTAAAATGTAACAGAAATTGCAGATAGGCTGCAGTTGCAACAGTAGCAGGCAATACCCCCACTGAGAGACCAGCAGTGCTGGCTGAAACAGAAGGAAAGAAAATAATTTATAGAACAAGTAATAAAAAATAATTTTTGTAACACATCAACCAAGTCACAAGTTAGCTCTCAGCAGGTATGTCACAGAGCACTACTGTATCACTTTAAGAACATAATAACTGCTCTAAAAGATAATAATGAGAAACAAAAAGAGACTCAAACACACTCAAGTCACTATAATTCACAACAATTAAGTTAACTCAGCAAGCCTGAATGAGTCCTGTTATATTAACAGCAAAACTGTGCAGAGAAAATAATGACAAAGATAAAAAAAAAAAATAAACTACAGATAGACTTCTCCTGCTGTACTTACTGTATGTAGACAGGGCAGTCAAGCACAACCCCTCCCCAACAGCAGTGGCAGTGTGACTGAAAGTAGCAGAAACAGAAATCAAACCACTGTTTTAAAGTAAATAATGTTGTAAAAATACAACAAAAACTCACACATGCCAAATGCACAATGCATAGCAGGCCACTTCTGTGATTATTTAAAGTCAGCTGAATTATTTTAGTGTGGCTTATCTAAGTGACTAGAAAGACACCCACAGAGACAGACTAGTGCTGGCCAGAAAGTGTGAATTGTGTTATGTTTGTTATACATGGCACTCCAGACATTACATCATGGGTTCCAACCCATGTGATAGGCTGGTGATGCACATGTGACCCAGGATAAAATTTCACAGTATGCCGTGGTCCCAGGAGCCCCTGTTCTCCAGTTCTCTCTGTTCGTCTGAAGAAGGCTGCAGCACACCAGGAGTCCCTTTGTGTGAACTCAATTGTTCTAACCGAAAGGTAGGCCTTAGCTGGCTTTTCAACCACAGGCTTATTTGTTCCTATGTTACAAATTGCTAATTTATTTTAAGCGTTAAATCCCTCTCTGGGATAAACTGGCAGCAGTAAGCCTTAATTGTTTAATTAGGTGCTTATCTAGTTAATTAGTGGCCTAAGTTTAAACAAGCTTCAGGAATTTAGCTGTTTTTTTTTTCTGAAAGGCTGAGCTTACTTAGTTTAAACAGCTTCAGGAATTTATCTGTTCCTTATCTCTGCTGCTGCTTCTGAAAGATTGAGCTTACAACATCTTACATTTTTCTGATTCACTGCTGCTTTAGCTTTATTTATTTGGAACCATCTGTTCAGACAGCAAGTTTATCTACAGTACCATGCTTAGCTGTTACAGAATTTTAGCCACTCCAGCAGCGCTACAAGATTATTTTTGTTTTCTCTCCAGCTGTGCTTATTTTTATTGTTATGTTCCTCCTGAATGTTCGTTAGGTATCAGTTCCTGCCACATGGTTTTTCAGTAGTTAGCTAGTAGCTTAGGCTGTAGAGATTGCTTTCAGGACAGTTTGAACTCCTCATGCTCATTTGGTATGATCCGTTTCTTTCTGCTGGTGTTTTTTCCTCTTCAGGTCAGAGTTTGTTTTGCAACCACAAGTGCAGTCATTTGTTTTAAAGCTACACGTGTGCCTGCCTCTGATGCGGCTCCCCCCTCCCAAGCAGGGACTAAGTGGTGCCGTGTCTGTTCCGGTAAGCACTGACCCCCCTCACTAGTGGGGTAAAGCATTACTTTGGAACCAGTTTCTCCTCTCTGGCACAGCTAGCCTATCTACAGGATTTGGCCCCGTCATGTAGTGGCCGCGTTTTTTGTATTTATGTGCCCATGCCCAGACCATCTGGCCCCCTTACTATAGCAGCCTGCAGGGCCATGAGCGCCACACCACCTGGCATTCCTCCTAGTCATTCTGCAAGCTGCAGAGTGCCTCCAGGTTCCCTTTTTCAGAGCAAGTAGATGCTCCCCAGGGAGAAGAAATATTTCACCCAGCTCAGTTTTTAAAACAATTGTTACATTCAGGGATTCTGGCTGAAATAATTTTGCTACTTGGTGGAGAAGAGATGCACATGGAAGTGCCCAAGCTTCTGCACATGTGCAGTCTCCATTTCACCAGTTTGCCTCTATCCATGGCCACCATTTTGTGGTTTCCTTATTGTGCATGTGCGGAACAGATCTGACCACCATTTTGGTCATTTCTACAGCCAAACAGGACTCTGCGCATGTGCATATAGCACAGAATACCTGTTTTACTGCTCCATTCAGTTGGGAATGTTTCAAGGGGAAACGGAATACAAGAGAACAGTAAAATAAAAATACAGAAATTGTATGTTTAAAGGGCACTGGGTGGTGTTCCTTCCACTCCTCTACTGGGCAGTTTAAATGCTCAGTGTCTTACATGGGAGCTACATTGTTTTCTCTCATCTGGGCATAGGTGATATGTATATAATCATGCTTAATGTATAATTTTAAATGTTATATAATATAATTTTCCAATGGTTAGCCTTGCACCAGAACTGGGCAATTTATACCCATTCATCCCTCCAGATACTGTATAAGAGAATGAATTCACTGTCCTTAAATGTCACTGGCTTGTCCTCTCTGACATTTACATGGCAGTTTGATTTAGCTGAAGTGCAAGAGCAAGCTAACTTGTCAATTGCAGTATATATTTTCACTGGCATATAATTTTCACTGGATTTTCAATATAGTGAATATAGCAAAAATATTATTCCAGCAAAAATATCTTATACAGTGTAACACTTTCCTTCTCTCATCTGTTGAGATGGTGAAGACAAAGAAATGCACTTCGTGCAATACTACCCTGATGCCCCACAACACGGGGCCACAATGCACTGCATGCTTGCAAGTTGAGGAGGAGACAGCCACAGAGCAATTTACTTCAACAGAACCAATCAATCCTGGAACAAGTGGTTCAGGGTGAATGAACCCAGGGGCTCTTCCTCTGCAAACGCAACAGGCCACTGTGGCTATGATGGAGAGCCAACAGAATATTACGTTCAGGGTTATGGAGAAACTGGAGTCCTTAACAAAAGCACAACCAGCTACTCCCCCGGGCCCAATGCCACCACTAGACGCATGCCCCCCCTCAACCAGATGATACTAGGGGGGCAGCCAGAACATCCCTGACAACAATTCAGAAGCAATTCCAAGGGATGAGAGTATCCCACTTGATAAGGAGGACATGGACTCTGAGGAGGAAAGATGGAGGTCACATGGGTTTCCTCCTTTCTAACTGCTAAACATTGTTTATTCCATCTGGTCCTGGACCTCATGAAAGCTATAAAAACCACTATGAGGTTCGAGAAGGAGCCAGCACAATTGGAATCAAAGCTCGACCCAATGATCCAGCAGAAGCAATCTATTAAGGAGTCTTTCCCAAGCTGTCCAGCAATTGACAATATTTTTACCAAGGAGTGGGAATACACAGAACCAGGTTTTGTGTCTGAAAAGAGAAACCTGGACAGGATGTATCCAGTGCACAAAGTCAAAGTCAAGCTACGGTGCACCGCCCCAACCATTGACCCACAGATAGCAGCCTTAAGCAAAAAGACCATGCTACCATGTGGCACTATCTCCCTAAAAGATCCCACTGACAAAAAGATTGAGGACATGCTCAAAAAGCTTTTTGAGATTACAGGACTAGCGGCTAGAGCTGCCATGACAACAGTCTACTCCGCCAGTGCACAGATACGGTGGCTGGAGGAATTGCTGGAGAAATCAGATCCAAAATCCAGGTATTCTGAGCTACTGGAGTGTACTCTTGACAGCCAAATATCTGAGGGATATGGCCATAGACACTCTTAAACTCGAAGCCAAAGATTTAGCCTTAACTAACAGAGCTAGGAGAACATTATGGCTCAAGCTCTGGGAAGCGGACAATGATCAATTCAATTCAATTCAGTTTTATTTTATAAAAGAATGTATAAAATCAAATGATTTGTTACATACAACTTACAGCACATACAGACATTAAATACCAATACATATATATTAAAATTAATATATATTAATAAAGTGCATCCAGTGATTGCTTTTCTTAATTTTTACAATTCTTAAAACATTTTGCAACTCCATACATAATTTTTAACTTTTTGAACTAAAGGATAAGTATCTACAGCTGAATATTGTAAGGGCAGTAATGGTTCTATCCATTTTTTCTATATATTTCTCTATTTTTACATTCAAGAAGGATATGTAATGGTTCTATTGGCAGTTTGATGGAGCAGTTACACTTTCCCATTGTCCTGAAGATATCATAGTTGTTTATATTATAATGTTGTATCCCAAGATAATCTAAGTAGGCAAAGGACATTTCTATGTTCATAGTTTTCACAGTCTGACAGGTTGGGGAGCATGCATGCATGAACGATTCATTGGTTCAGGGTCGATGGACAACCTCAGAGTCAAAATTGTGCATCAATATACTGGAAATGAGAGCAGTGTACTATGCTCTACGGAGATTCCAAGTGGACATAGTCAGTAGATCAGTCCTGATTCTATCCGACAACAAGGTCACAGTGGCTTACATAGCCAAACAAGGTGAGACCAGAAGTAAAGCCATGCTAAGGGAGGCAATGAGCATTTTGATCTTGTCTCAGACCAGCCTCACTCATATTCATGCTGTCTACTTAGCAGACAAGCTGAATGTCAAACCAGACTGGCTCAGTCGACAACAAGTTCACCAGGGGAATGGCAGCTACATCCAGACATCTTCAGGATGATACAGAGAAGATGGGGCCCAATCCCCACGGACGTAATGGCCTCTGAGTCAAATGCTCTGGTCAACAGGTACTTTTCCAGATACAAGGAGAAGCAGACTAGGAGTGGATGCTTTGTCCCAAGTCTAGTCGCTAGACCAGGTGTATGTCTTCCCCCCTCCGATTCCACTAATCCCACAAGTCCTGGTAAAGATCCGTTTATCATGGAGAATCACCATCCTGATTGCACCCTATTGGCCATGATGAGCCTGGTTTGCTTTGGCTGTGGCCATGTCACTGGACTAATGGACCCTGCCTTACTGACAGGACATGTTACTACAGGGTCTACATAGAAAAATAGACTTTGACGGCAGAGAAGGACCACTTGGCCCACCTAGTCTGCCCATTTCCCTACCTACAGGATAAGCTGCAGATCCTAGTTAACCAACAGCCTATTTCTTCCTACCACGTACAAGAATTGCTGTATGTCTGGCCGATGCATTCTTGAATTCTCCCACAGTTTTAGACCCCACAACCTCCTCAGGAAGGCTGTTCCATGCATCCACCACCCTCTCTGTGAAAAAATACTTCCTCACATTGCCCCTGAGCTGTCCCCCGTCTGTCTTCAAATTAGGTCCCCTTGTTCTTGCACATCTCTTTTTCTAAAAGATGCTACCCTCTTGGATGTTGTTGATTCCACTGAGGTACTTAAAAGTTTCTATCATACCCCCCTCCCTCCTTTCCTCAAGGGTATACATATTAAGCTCCTTTAGTCTCTCCTCATATGGCTTCTCTTGCAGACCTTGCACCATTATAGCTGCCCTCCTCTGGACTGCCTGCATCCTGTCTATGTCCTTGTGGAGATGGGGTCTCCAGAACTTGATGCAGTACTCCAGATGGGGTCTCATCAACTGTCTGTACAGAGGGATAACAATTTCCTTTTTTCTGCTAGTGCTGCCTCTCCATATACATCCCAGTATCCCTCCAGCCCTCCCTACTGCCTTCTCACATTGCTTGCCAACCTTAAGGTCATCTGATATGATTACCCTCAGGTCCCTTTCCATTTTTGTTGTTGTTACTACCTCCCCCCATTGTGTAATCTTCCCCTGGGGTTTTGTTTCTGAGGTGCATAATTTTGCACTTCTTTGCATTGAATCCAAGCTGCCATACTTTCGACCATCCCACCAACCTTGCCAAGTCCCTTCTCATCCTTTCCACGCCTCCTTGTGTATCAACCCCGTTGCAGAACTTTGTGTCATCTGCAAAGAGGCATACTTTTCCTTCCAGTCCCTCTGCAATGTCACTTATAAAGACATTAAAAAGGACTGGACCCAGTACTGAACCTTGCAGTACTCCACTAGTAACCCCACTTCTTCAGAGTGGACTCCGTTTATAATTATCTTCTGTGTCCTGTTGTCCAGCCAATGTTTTACCCAGGGTACCACCCTGAGACCCACTCCCAGGCTGGTTAATTTGTTTATTAATCTTTTGTGTGGGACTGTGTCAAATGCCTTGCTAAAGTCTAGATAGGCCATGTCCACAGCCCCTCCCTGGTCTACAACTTTGGTCACCCAGTCAAAGAAATCAATTAGAGTCATCTGACATGCCCTTCCCACTGTGAACCCATGCTGCCTTGGGTCCTGTGCCCCACTGGCCTCTACGTACTTAACAGTTTTTTCCTTCAGAAGTGATTCCATCATTTTCCCTACCACAGAGGTCAAACTGACAGGTCTGTAGTTTCATGCCTCTGTCTTGCTCCCACTTTTGTGAAGGGGAATCACATCTGTCTTCCTCCAATCCTCAGATACCACACAATCTTCCCATGATTTGTTAAAAAGGGTAGTCATTGGTGTCACTAGTTCTCCCCTTAATTCTTTTAAAATTCTGGTGTGAATCCCATCAGGCCCCATTGCTTTGTCCACCTTCAGTTTTAGGAGTTCTTTCAGAACCCTGTCTTCTGTCTGAGAAAGGACTGGGATCAACCCCCCTATCCAGAGTGCTTCTGTTCATTGGATTAGGTACCTCCACCTCCTCCTCTTTTGTAAATACTGAGCAGAAGTATTCGTTCAGTATCCCTGCATTTTCACTGTCCCTCTCTGCCCACCCACCATCCATTCTATTCAGCCTCTGATTATTTACCCAGCCCCAGGTGTGTTAAAACTGTTGACCTGGCTCCTGAAAGGCAAAGATTGCTGAATGAGGGTTACCATGACTCAGTCATCATGAGAATCCTGCAATCCAGGAAACCGTCCACTACATCCACATACAGCCAGCAGTGGAACATCTTTTCAACTTGGTGTGAAAGAATGGACATCAATCCAGAAAAAGCAGACATTCTGTGATCCTTCTGTACTTACAACAGGGTCTGAACAAGGTTCTATCCCCCTCCTCTCTCCTAGTGCAGCTCTCAGCTATAGAGGCAGCCTTGGGCCAAGTCAGACGATCCCTCCCAGGGGCTCATCCAGATGCCATCCTTTTTCTGAAGGCAGCCGAGACCATTCATCCACTGAAACAGTCAACTGTGGCACCTTGGGATCTCACGTTGGTACGCAACTCCTTGGGTGCCCCACCATTTCAGTCTATGCATGAGGCCCAGCTTTACTGGGCAGGCCAAAAACCTGTTTTTTAGTGGCCATTTGCTCAGCATGCAGAATTAGTGAGCTGGGAGCCCTTTCCTGTATCAAACCATACACAGTCTTCACCCCAGAAGGGGTCTCCCTGAAGATGGCATGGACCTTTCAACCCAAAACCCCCTCCAGCTTTCACAAAGAACAAACAATTGAACTGACGACACTATATGAACAGTCTCAGCCCCTCATCCCCTAGACGTTAGGAATACACTGGAACAGTACATTGCCAGAACACAGTCAATATGCAAATCTAAGAGACTGTTTATCATCGCACAAGGCAACAAGCAAGGCATGGCAGCTTCCAAAACAACCATCACAAGCTGGTTAAAAAGGACCATCCAGGAGGCATACACATCAAAAAGCATAATGCCACCAGAAGACATCAAACCTCATTCAGCCAGGGCCATGGCCACATCTTGGACAGAAAGAGCTGGTGTGTCTGCAGAAGACATTTGTTGAGCAAGCAACATGGACTTCAATTCATACTTTCACAAGACATTACAGATTTGAAACTCTATACAAACAAAGAGCCTCCTTTGCTAGTAAAGTTTTGACAGCATCAGATTCTAATGGCCTCCATACTGACCGCTCTGACCTGCCCTGAGGGATTTGTTTACACTAATACTTAAGCAACCCATGATATAATGTCTGGAGTGTCATGGATAACAAACATAACACAATGGGTGTTTACTCACCTGGTAAAAGTGATTGTGTTGGTTTGTATCCATGGCACTCCAGGGCTCTCCCTTCAAAGCCATCACTGCAGATACCTCTACTGTTGTGACCTTAGGACATTTGACCTACTGGGCTTTCAGGCCACCTAGGGAACCATTGCTGCTATGATACAGGCTACAAATACTGGTACCGAGTGGTCGTATTAGAGCTGATTTATTAGATAAAATGTGTGGAGTACTTGTCGGACAAATTAGGTGACCGAGTTTTAGAATCGTAGTAATAGGAAAATAAACAAGATTATGTTTTTTTTCTTCACCTACTGTCTAGTCTCTCAGCTTTACCTATGATATGGTTCTAATAGGAGTATAGTTAGGAATCACCCTTTAGTTCAGCTATGGAACAATCAAACAGGAGAACATGGGCTCCTGGGACCAAGGTATACTGCGAAATTTGATACTGGGTCACATGTGCATAACTAGCCTATCAGGTAGGCTGGAACCCATGATGTAATGTCTGTAGTGCCATGGATACAAACTAACACAATTACCTTTACCAGTTGAGTAAACACCCATTTTGCTTTTGCAAAATATCAGAAATTTAGTGACATTTTCAAAAATTCCTCCTTTGGTGGATTCTGAATCTTTCAAAATGGTATTGCAAATTTTCAGCAAATATACTGTAGTATTTATTGATGAATGGTGGGTAAATAGTCATGAACTGTGGAATTAAAGTTCCTTAAAGCAGTACTAGGTTAAAAATGATCAAAAACATATGCTGTGCAAAGTGTTTTGATTTCTGTCTTTAGTCCGGTGTGACCTTCCAGTCTGAAGAGTGGTAACTGGGGTTTATCACAAAGAAGTGCAAGGTCATCCACATAGGGAAGAGAAACCCTGAAGCTACCTATAGGTTGGGAGGGGAATTGCTGACAATCACAAGGGAAGAAAGAGACTTGGGCATTGTCATCACAGATGACCTGAAATCATCCAAGTATACCACTAAAGCAGTAGGTAAGGCTAGGGGGGTGTTAGGGTGTATTAGTAGGGGTATCACAAGCCGTAAGAGGGAGGTAATAATCCCTCTTTACAAGACACTGGTTAGGCCCCATCTGGAGTACTGCATGCAGTACTGGAGGCCACACTTTCACAAGGACATTAACCAAATTGAGCCAGTCCAGAGAAGGGCAACCAAAATGGTGCAGGGACTGCATCATAAGACATATGAGAACAGATTAAAGGAGCTCAATATGTATACCCTAGAGCAAAGGAGGGCGGGAGACAGGCGGTATGATCGAAACATTCAAACATCTTAAGGGCATTAACAAGGTGAAAGAGTCTAACATTTCAATATAAGAAAAAGGGCAGGACAAGAGGACATAGCATGAGATTAGAGAGAGGCCGATTAAGGGGTAATGTGAAAAAGTTATTTTTCACAGAAAGGGTGGTGGATGCTTGGAAAGGCCTACCTCAGGAAGTGGTGGATAAGAATACTGTGCAGGACTTCAAAGAGACATGGGATAGGAATAAGGGAGCAATACAGATTAGTATGAATAAATAAGCCCTTGACAGAGTAAAGGCGTATGGCACATTCATAAGTTAGAAAAAATGGGAAGACTGGATGGGCCTTGCGGTGCTTATCTGCCATCAACCTCTGTGTTTCTATGTTTCCCTTTGTTTGGTATTAGTTTTTTCTTGATTTGCCTGTTGGTTTCATTGCCTCTCCTACTAGTGTTATGCCTCTGGGGATCTCCATATTACCCTGGTTTATTGCTCTTCTTTTCCTACGTTTCCTCTCCCATGTGCCAGTGATGTGTCCAGGACAACAGATTCAGCAAGTACTTATCCAGTGGGCACTGAAGGCTACATTTACAACTCAGTAGTCACTTGAGGTTTAATTGAGTGGGTATTCTATAAGAAAACAGCTGGGGCCAGATATTCAAAACTTAGCCCCGGGGCAAAATTAGCACTGCACAGTGTGATAAATTAGCCAGGAACCATTTGCATACTATATTCAAAGGAATAGCCAGGGGCTAAATCAGCTGACTATAGCATGCAAACGAAGCTATGCAAACAGGGCTGGGAGTGCAGTGCAATAATAGCCCCGCAAATAAGACAGCTCTGAATATAGCATCCGGGAAGTGCAAACTACAACCGCAGCCCAGTGCACACACACATGAAGGAAGGTAAAGGTGAACTACATGGCCAATGTGCATGCTAGCAAAGAAGTGGATGTACTAAAGCTGCAAACAACAGTGCAGGTCAAATACTGCAGAACTGCATTACGGTTCAGACGGGTTTGCGCAGCTCAAATACATATGCACAGCTTTTGCACAGGGCTAACACATTTGCCCAGTGTAGGACGTTTGCCTGGGGCAAACATTTGCTATATTCAAAGTGACATGCAAATGAGCCTACTTAAGCAGTCCACGGGCAAACATCCATATTAGCATCTTATTATGGCCAGATTTGCATGTAGATTTCCCAGCACTATTGCAGGGTCCCACAGCTCCACCTGTACGTCAGTCTGAAAGTACAGGGGCAGGCTGGGTCTGCTCACAGCTCTGCCTGTAGGTCAGTCTTTAAGAGCATGGTAGTAGTTGCAGGTTACGTTGTATACAGCTGCATAGACTATTGTGCGCCAGGGGACTACACGGCACAAGTGGTGGAGCTACATGTGTCATTCAAAATATAGTTCCTACTAACAATAGCACTAACAATAACATAACAATAATAGTAACAAGTTGGCCAGAAGTGTGAGGGACACAGCAATGCCTATGGTGTGTAGGGCAGCAATGACTGCTGCACTCTACACAGTAACAGGCCCATCTGGCAGGTGTGTTGTGACAGTGGACATTACTGTCATGCTGTTGTGTGACCCACAGATGCTGCACCACTGGCATGGGATACTCACAGTGACATACACATGGCTGGCTGTGTGTGTGCTGTGGTGTCTGTACAGATGTGCAGTATGTGGCCCAGGGGGGAACATAGCACAAGACAGGTGAACTGGTGTCAGAATATTCCCTACACTGGACCATTTGCACTGTGTGGATGGTCCCAGCCTTGTGGTAGCACCCTGTATGTGGTGCAGCCTGGCCACCTGTACAACCTCCCCTCAACACCCTCCACTCCCCTAGTGCTGCATGTGTGTGCTAGATTGTCGTGGTGTACCCCAATGGGTGGACTGGAGGTGTATGCTTTATAGACACACCTCCATGGTGTCCACTAGGCACTGAGGCACCCAAAATGCCTGGCATGGTTGGGACCAGTGCTAGAAGATGGCAACATAGGAGGTGCCGTCCATGTGCAGCATGTTTCTTCCATGTCTGGTTTCTTTTTATATTTAATATTTACTGGTTAGGGTCAATAAACCACCAGTAGCAGACCCTTGCAAACTCCATAATTCACACTTGAGAATTACAGAGTTCCTTAAACCATGATTCTATGTTGCACAAAGTCATGCAAAGCTGCACAAAGTTGCACAAAGTCACACAAACTCACGTTTTTGCAGTGCTAACTACCAGTAAATGTAAAAAGTAAAACATGGGGAAGTCTGGGAACTCGGAATTTATGCACACCCTCGGTGAATGATGCCAAGAAATACACCTCTCAGGCTTCTCCCTCAGGGTTTATGGAGCATCACACACCTCAGGTGTGCATAAAATCCTCTTTAACCACACTTCCCCATGCATTATTCTATATTTTATCACCGTGTTGTCCGGGTAAGCTCACTGGGCCAAGGCACATTGTTAGTTACTACCCAGAGCCACTACATGTGCGGCTGAGGAGATACAGAGTACACTAAATATATACCATTAACCAAAACACACAATTCCCAATGTGCCACATAGTGTCACATCGCAAACTATTTCTGCTGCAGGTGCTGTTTCATCTCAGTCCTATCACTGACAGGATGGTTGGCTTCTAAGCAATATTACTGCATTGTATTCCAGTTTGGCTGCCTGTGCATATGGAGTGATCCAGGGTGGCTGACCGCCCACACTGCCCCTCACTGGCTGCATACAGCCCTGTTCCCTATTTCTGCTGTGTCCATGCCTCCCCATCCTTGGTTTGCCCAGAGTTAAGACTACCTTTTCCTGGGTGGTAATTTGTACCATGTAAAGTGTTGTGCAAAGTCGCACAAACACACTTTGCGCGGTGCTAATACACTGAATAGAGCATACGCCTGTATTCATGTACATGCCCCCTTCCTTTGCACATTGATTGCATACATTATACCTTTGCCAGGTGCAAATACAGTTTGCCAGCACTATTTCGCCTTTTGAATATAGGGGACCCATGCAAACCTAGTGTAAACCTGGTGCAAATGGTCTGTACCCAGTGCAAAGTTTTGAATATCTGGCCTCTGGAGTCGTAACTGATTATAGCACTGATGAACTAGGGTAATTTGTGTGCTTTTTATGGCATGGTGTAGTTTGATGAAATTAAAAGCTTTAAAAGTAAAACATTTACTCTGGCTAAACCTAGACAAACGGAAAAATAAGAATACTGAATTAGAGTTATTTAGCTGAGGCCAGAACATCAAGTTTCTATCTTCAGATTACTGTTGCTGTAGTTACTCTCACTGAATCAGTGGTCCTGAATACATCACTGTCACATGTGACAAGATGCACTGTAGGACAAAGAAATGCAATAAACTATTCTAGCATGGAGACCCCCAGTGGCTATAAAGCTACCATATAACTAGCAGGCTAATTTAGAAAAAGAAAACTCTTACTAACAAACAGAGAGAAGGACACACTAAGACTAAACACACAAATCAAAACACTCTGTACAATATATATTTTTGCAAATTTTAACTGTGCTACTCCTTTAATTTTGCAGTTCAGAAATTTATTCTGCAGTTCTCAATATAATTCTGTTTTCCACAAGCAATTTGCAGTCATGCATGTGTTTCTGTACTTGATTCTGTAACTTTCAAATGTGTATACTAACTCTTTTAAATGTGTATACTGACTGTAACCAAACTACCTCTAGTATCAGAGTACTGAATGTGCTGCTAATCCACCATTTCTTTGTGTTTTTTGTAATTTTCTACCATTTTTGCTTTAATTTTTATGTTGCTTGCACGCATGTGCAAGAAACATAGTGCCATCATCGGAGATTTCGGAGGTATGTCACCTCCTCCTCCAATTCAGTCAGTGTGTTGCTTGGCGCGGCCACAAGCCAATGCATTTTGAGCTGTCTATGACATGCTCCAAAATGCAGTAACGCTATCAGATTAAGAAAGGGAGCTACGCTTCAGTGAGCAGCGATAAGATAAGGCTGCTCAGCGCAGCTCCTCCCCCACAGACACCCACAGGCATACGCGTCCCGTTCCCCAGGCGCACTGTATGCGGCACGGGTGCCCAATCCCGGCCGGCTGAGCTGCATCCCCCTCCAGTAGTAGTGCCATGCTGGGAGCCCACCCCAGCATGGCAAGTGATCTCTTTGGCCGACGGGGTGCCCAATCCCCCATCGGACTGAATGCCCCCGTCCTTGTGCCATGCTGGGGCCCACCCCAGTGTGGCAACAAATGCCATGGCGGCGGGTGCCCAATCCCGTCGGCTGAACGCCCCCAACATCCTTGTGCCATGCTGGGAGCCCACCCCAGCGTGGCAAGCGTCTGTAGTCATTTAAAAAAAAACCTGTAAAACAAAAGCGGTCCCGCGGCACATCTCAACCCCTCCTACCCGCACCCACCACTGCGCATAGCCTCCCACCCTCCCACCCCATACTTACTCCGGACTCCGCCGATGATCTTCGGTGGACCGAACACGCCTGCACTCTTCAAGCCGACTGCGAACTGAGGAAATGCCGGTAAGCTGTATAATGGGCTAGATAGGGGTTTCAACTTTGTTGCATATCTCGGGCATCTTTGGGATTTTTTGCAATTTTTCAACATGGGTTTGGGACCCCTTCTGCAGATGATCACTGTCATGGCATTATTCAGGCCTGAGGCGATTTCACAGTCACTGCGCAAAATCACTTTCCGGGCCTGAATAATGCCATGACAGTGACATCATTCATGAGAAGGGTCCCAAAACCCATGTTGAAAATTATGTGCCAAATTCAAAAAATGACTGTTTGACGTAGCGTTGTGCAGTTCCTATGCAGGCTCATAAGTTCGCGAAATTTCAGATTTTCACTCCAGATTTTCAACATTGCCATTTTACCGCACCTTCTTGAGTGAGTATAGCTGTCATTTTCACATCTCACTCAAAATGTGTTTCCGCCCATGTAGCGCACAATGGTGCAGTCGGTATGCGAAATCAATGTACGGACAAATTAAAAAATCACAGTGACACCATTCATGAGCAGAGGTCTTAAAATGGCTATGTTGAAAATTTGGTGAAAAATTCCTAAAAATGACTGTTTCTGACGAGCGTTGCGATGTGCAGTTCAATGCACGCCGTGAATCGCGAATTTTCAATATTTTCACTCCAGATTTTCAACATTGCCATTTTACCACACCTTCTTATAAGTAGTATAGCTGTCATTTTTCACATCTCACCCAAAATGTGTTTCTGCCCATGTAGCGCACAATGGCGCAGTCGGTGTGCGAAATCAATGTACGGGACAAATTAAGAAAATCACAGTGACACTGTTCATGAGCAAAGGTCTTAAAATGACTATGTTGAAAATTTGGTGAAAAAATTCCAAAAAATGACTGTTTTACGAGCGTGCATTGTACAGTTCCTAAGCACGCTCGTAAGTTCGCGAATTTTCAATATTTTCACTCCAGATTTTCAACATTGCCATTTTACCACACCTTCTTATGAGAAGTACAGCTGTCATTTTTCACATCTCACCCAAAACATGTTTCCGCCCATGTAGTGCACAATGGCGCAGTCGGTGTGCGAAATCAATGTACGGGACAAATTAAGAAAATCACAGTGACACTGTTCATGAGCAGAGGTCTTAAAATGGCTATGTTGAAAATTTGGTGAAAAAATTCCCTTCAGATGTTCTGCAATATTACTAATGAAGACATTGAACAGAACTGGCCCCAGAACCAATCCCTGCTGCACCCCACTGGTCGCCCCCTCTCCCTAGACTGCATACCATTTACCACCACTCTCTGCCTCCTGTCTGTTAGCCAGTTTCTAACCCAGTTTACCACCCTTTGCCCCATGTCCAGCCTACCCAGCTACTTTATCAGCCTCCTATATGGGATGGTGTCAAAGGCTTTGCTGAAATCAAGGTAAGCGTTGTCCACTGCCCACCCTGATTCACTTCCTTTGTCACCCAGTCAAATAAATCAACCAGATTTATCTGACATGATGTCCCACTGTGAATCCATGTTGTCTATGGTCCTGGTTCCGATGGCATCTAGATGCCCCACTATCCTTTCTTTAAGCAATGTCTCCATGATCTTCCCCACTACTGAGGTGAGGCTGAATGGCCTATTGTTCCCTGCCTCCTCCATGCTGCGGACTTGTGTAGAGGGACCACATGTGCCCTCCTCCAGTTCACTCATGTTGAATGACTCAGTGAACATGGCTGCCAGAGGTACTGCTATCTCCCTTCGCAGTTCTGTTAATATCCTTGGGCGTATGCCATCTGGTTCCATCGCTTTGTCTACCTTCAATTTAGTGAGCTCCTGCAGGACTCTTTTGCCTTTGAATGGACTATTGTCCATCTCTTCACCCCCTTGGCAACTGCTGTACTGCTGTGGCCCTTGCCCCTCCCACTCTTCTGTGAATACTGAACGGAAAGACACAGTGGATGTCTTGGGAGGAAGGCATGAAACTGTCACTTCCAAATACCTAAACAGCACATACAAGCAAGCAACATTCTGCATTGACAAATGCTTGTTAGGTTCTGTTGTTGAATTCTAGAGAAGTAAAGGGTGTTTAGCCTCTCTATTCTGCCATCTGGAAAACAGTTCAGAGTTAAAGAAGGACTCCCACCAAAAGTGTTACATTGCAGAATTAAAATAAGCATACCCCCAATAACTCTCATACCAAAAATTAGGTTTCTACGTTACTTCATTTTAAAGTTATGAGCTATTTTGTAACCCTGATTTCACTACCTATTCAAAAAAAGTCAGCTTCAGTGAAGAGCCACTGATGATGTCATGTTCTGAACTCATGTTCTAGTCCTCCCTGTCAGCGACCTTACAGTACCTGCTTCTCCAAAGTTTAAGAAACTTTAGCTATAGTAATCATTTTAAAAAAATGACATAGGGTTAGCTACAATGCTTGCATTTCCAGAATGGTCAGATGCATGGCACTGTACTTTAGAATATGTCAGAAGGTGGTTTTGGAACGCAGCACTGAACCAAGGCATAGCATATCAAGGTGGTGCACAATTTTTAAATGTGGGGGGGGGGGTCATGCAATCTCAGAATGTGACTGGGATATGCCATCTCAAAATTTGGCAGGACAATCAGTGTCAGATTGTGACAGGGACACACTTCAAGGAATTTAGTGGTGACTGGCAATTTTGGAATACAGTGGGGATGCACGCTGTTGGAATGTGACAGGACACACCATTTATTTTGAAATTGCTTGTCCCTGCCACATTCCAGAACTGTAGGCACCCACCATGCTTCAGAATTGTGCATCACATCCCCACTATTTTCCAACATTATGCGTCCCAGTCACATTCTAAAATTATGCATCCCTGTCACACTCCAAAACTGCACATCCTTTCCCCATTCCCAAATTGTGCATCCCTGCCACATTCTGAAATGGGGCATCCCATTCTATAATTGCATATGCCCGCCAAGTTGTGTTTTAATGCTGCATTTCAAAATTCACTGCCACATTCCTAAATTGTGCGTCACCCACATGCCGAAATTATGCGTCACTACCACATTCCAAAATTGAGTATCATTGCCACATTCTGAATTTATGTGTTCCAGCTACTCTCTGAGACTGTGTCATTGCTGCATTCCACAATTGCAACCTGGTGACATTTCAAAATCTCATACCTGCAGTATTTTAAAAATTGCACACAACTTTGTCATTCTAAAGCCATGTTTGCCATCGCATTCCATCCCCTCTGTCACATTCTGAAGTACTGTAGCTTACACCTACACATTATGGGAGTGCATGTGCTGACCCACCCCCCACTGTCAGTTTTCCTTTTTCAGATGTTTAATACACCTGCAGTTTTAAGCAACATAGGAGAAATAAGTCATATGAGGTAGCTTGCAGGGACAACTAGGTTGGGAGTTCAAGAGATTACATCATCAGTAGCTCTTCACTGAAACTGGCTTTTTTGAACAGGCAGCAAATTAAGGGTTACAAAATTACTTGTAACTTTTAAACAAAGTAACTTATAAGTCTGATTTTTGGCATTAGGTTGATTGAAGATATGCTGACTAAAATTCAGAATTTATTGATGCCAAACATTTTGGCCTCAGTCCCTCTTTAAGTTTTACAATTCCTCAGAAAAATCATAAATTATTATGCAAGTTGCGTAGGTACCAGAACAGTTGCTTTTTCCGCCATGTGTGCTGTAATTTCAAGGATTTGCTACTGAATTCTATGGAAGCTAAAGATTTTTTTCCCATGGATGTAGCCTTTTTTTATTAAAATGTCACAGTTAAAGGCTTAATTCCTCAGAAAACTACAAGAGTATTTCATGAGCTGTGCAGTCACATGAGTAGTCAATTGTTCCACTGTTTGTGCTATAATTTTAAGGATCTGCTGTTGAGTTCCACTGAAACATAGGGGTTCTCACATTTGGCATTTTACTGTTCTTATTAAAATGTTGCAGTTAAGGTCTGTAATTCTGTAGATAACTACAAGACTATTCTGCAAACTATGTAGTCACATGAGTAGTTGTTTTTCTGCCACAGGGTGATGGGAAAGTTGTTAGTGGGCATGGCACAGTCAGTGACACTTACAGTTCCAGTGGCACTGCAGTTCTAGCTTTGTCTCATACTGTATCAGCATCAGTAGCTGCTAGTTTTTTGGGGTTGCCATGTAATCCCACAGCAGGTGTTGCTCAGCATGCAAAAGTGGCAAGAAATACTTCCCCGGATGTCACTGCACTAATGTTTCAGTCTCAGGACTCTCAAGAGGAGGAACTGTCACAGAAGCCTCAGGAGCTGTCAAGAACTGATTGTGATGAGGGTGTGCATCCAATGGCAGTCAGCAAGGATGATGCAAAGAGGGTACAGGACCATTACCTGTCCTGGAAGAGGAGGAGGAGAAGAAGAAGAAGCCAGACCTGGAGCACAATGTGCGTGATATGGAGGCTGAGGTAGGACTGCCTGAGCCAGCACACCCTGCTATTATAGAGGTGGAAGAGGATGAGGGTGAAGCAGATGAGGCAGCTGATAATCAGGCCTTAGTGTCAGCACTGGAAAAGTCAAAGTCCAATATCAGTGATGAATGATAGTGATGAGGAACGTGATGATGATTCAATACGTGAGCCTATTTGGCATCCTCTCTAAGCACCTATTAAAAAACATGTTGACACAACTAAACTGAAAGGGATCCCTCTTGTGTCTCCTCCTCATAAGGAACAAATAAATGCGAGGGGAAAGGGACAGCAAGGTAAACGTATGATCACCCACCCGCGACTGTATCAACATCTGGCCACGGGTGGGACCATTGCATACAGAGATAGGCTGTATCACAGAATTCTTTGTTCCTTCCCCTGTGACAACCCTTTCCCAGTTGGGTACTACCTGAGTACAATACCTTACTGCCCCAATTGGAGTAGCTAAGAGCTGCCAAGAGTAGGGAATGCTGCACCAGACTGACCTGGAGACCTGCAGAAATGTGATACACTGGTACTGCAAGCAAGGAGTCTGACACTTGAGTAGATGAGCAAAAAGGTAAAAGTTTACTGAAAATATTAGAAACATTTTTGCAATTACAGCCATGAATGGCACAGTTTGAAAACCGATAAAAACAACAATTCATATGCATCCATCACTTTTCTTATACTCTACATATCCCAGCAGGGTACCTCCACCACACCATTCCTTTCAAAATTATCCCTGGAGATTTCTGGCACTCACGTCCCACCAGCCCTCCAGATATCACACTTTCCCAGGATAAGTGCCCACCTAGGCCTTCTTTTCTGGGTTTTCTGTACTGCAGAACTAAGCAATCAGTGACCACTGGGTCCACCTCCGAGCAGTCAGACCTCTGAACCCTTCTGCCAGATACCCTCCCTGGTATCCAGTTACTGTGTACACTGTATTTTAGAACTAAGGCAATAAGTAACTACTGGGCCATAGCTCTGAGCTGTCAGTTCACTAAATTCTTCTGCCAGGTACCTGCCCTGGTATCTAATTACTGTGACCTTAAGGGTGTACAGTGACTACTAGGCTGCCTACCTCAGTCAGCCCACTGACCCCTTTTGCCAGATACCCCTTGGTATACAAATATTATTCACTTTACTGCATCTTATACTCTAAAAAGCAATTAAACCAGATAACATTTTTGCACATTCATTTCTAGACACATTTAAACTAAGTAATGGCATTAAACAGTGTTGCATACTGGTACATTAAAAGTTGTGACAGAACACCCCCTCAGTCCCTTCAGGTTCAGTCCTTCTCTTTGACAGAGTCTCTTAAATTCAGAAGACTGAGGTAAACTCTCTGTAAAACAGTGTAACTGTGGCTTTTAAAATAGTACCCAATTGGTATCAACAAGATTTTTACTATACCACACTCCTTGGTAAATACTGAAGAAATTCTGTAGAGATGGTGCAGCTTGATGTAGTTGGAGTACAGATGGGCAAAATCTGCAAATGTTGTTCCACAAAATATTTTGTGAAATATTCTGCAGGTGCAAAATGCAAAATTTCACCTGTGAACTGTGGAATTTCACCAACAAGTGATGAAATTCTGAATTTCGAGGGCCCTTATCCATAGTATAGTGTCCCTTTCCCCACCCCGGTTTCTGATCCCCGATCCCCCAGTGTCAGTCCCCCCCCCAAGTCCCCAATGCCCATAATAATAAAACATTAATGCCCTTTTCCATAGTATAGTGTCCCTCCCCCCAGTCCTGATCACTCTCATAATAAAATAAATACCCTTTTCATTGAATATGACCCATCCCCTCCTGGTCCAGATCTCCCACCCATACTGTACCCACATTTTCCATAATGTAGTGTTCCCCAACCCCCCACCCATTCCGGTAACTACTTCCACTCCTGCTCCCCACCTCAGCGCCACCTTGTTCAGCAAGCAGCACAGCCCTCCTCACATCCATGGCTGCCCACCGATTGAACTGTCCATAACAGTTTACAGTATACATGGCTTGTAGTGTACACTGTAAACTGTCATGGACAGTTCAGTCGGAGGTCAGCCATGGAGGTGAGAGGAGGGCAGTGCTGCTCACCAACTGGGGGGCCATGCTGGGCAGGAGGAGTGGAGTTGGATGTGGTTACCAGAGCAGGTGGGAGGTTGGGGGGAACCACTACACTATGGAAAAAGTGTAAGTACAGTACCGGTGGGAGATCGGGACTGGGGAGGGGATAATATACTACGAAAAGGGTATTTCGTTTTCTATTATGAGGGTGATCGGGGACCAGAGTGGGGGGAAGGGGCACTATACTATGGAAAAGGGGATTAATGTTGTTATTATTATGGAGACAAGGGACCAAGAAGGGACACTATACTATGGAAAAGGGGAGTAATGTTTTATTATTATGGGGATCAGGGACCGGGGGGAGGGGCACTATACTATGGAAAGGGGCATTAATGCTTTATTATTACAGGATTGGGGACTGGGGTGGGTGGAGGGACATTGTACTATGGCAAAGGGGATTCATATTTTTTATTCTTATGGTGATCAGGGACTGGGGAGGGGGAGGGACACTGTACTATGGAAAAGGGCATTAAAGTTTTATTATAATGGGGACTGGGGACTGGGGTGGGGTGATGGACTCTATACTATGGAAAAGGGCCAGCAAAATGCAGAATTGTGCCACTTGCAGGTGAAATTCTGGATTTCATGGGCGAATGTCCACATATTGTGGGTGAAATTTTGTATTTCACACCTGCGAAATATTCCACGACGTGCATGAAAGTTGGCAACATTTTGTGGGTGAAATTCCTGATTTTGCCGGAACTTCACTGCAAAATTAAATTTTGATGCATCTCTAAGTTGGAAGGCCCACTGCTGAGTCAGCAGGTGGTTGATGAGAACAATGATTTCTTCAGATTTGTAAATTCTTTTCTGTGAGAAAACTGGTTACACAGGAACAACAGGCCCTGTTCTCACTTACTGCCCTGCACTGTCCCTGTTCTGGGATGTAGGTGATGATCCCCTATCCTTACACTTTAATTAAACTAAACTGGTTCTGTCAGGCTTTCTTTCTTCAGAAGACCTCTTCAGACAGACACCTGTTGGCATGGGCACCTTCTTTGCTGGTCACTCTCCCTGCTCAGACTGACTGCACACTAGCTGTGCAGCTCTTTTTATAGTCAAAATCTCATTAGCATATTTAAATTCATGGTCACTGAGTGGACACTGACCTGTCAGCAGCTCAGCACCAATCAAATTCCTCCCTGCAGCAGCATAAGTCACAATGGAGTTCTCAATGTTAAAGCTCAACTGCCCTCCTGAACTTTCTAAGACTGCCCCTGTTTTTTTTCTACTTTTGGTCATTTTAAAATACAATTCCTTTGTCACTCAAAATGAACATTTTCTCAAGGATTAAAAACGTTCTTACTATAATGGTTGGACATCTGACTTTCTCAGCTTTCTGCTGTATTTTTGCTGTTCACAATAACCCCTAGGAAAGCATAGTCACTAAAACTTCAATTAGTTTGACACTAAAACTCTTAAATAATGACTTCTGAACACTTTCCCATGCTTTCTCCTAACAAAACAGCCATTTCCCCTTTAATTATGCTGATCACAACACGTTTTGTTTCTCTCAGACATTATGCAGTTTCCCACACTAAGCTCACCCTCAAGTGTAACTGCCTGCATGGATTAGCTTCACCAAGGACCACCCTCCCTTATAAGGTAAGCGACTCCCTTGTGTTACATTCTACACAGTTCAAACTAGTTTTCCCATGTGTAGGACACTGTACTGAACATGTGTGCAACGTTTGGTTCATTTTCATTTAAAAGTGGCTTGGCAGCGTGTTGCTAAACATGTACTTTGTGATCTGACTTTGTGATTCATGTTCTGATTGTCACTAGATTCAGAATGCTCCGTTTTGGATTCTGTACATATTTTTAAGTAATCAATGTCTGTGTGCTGTGCCCAGCACTCCTCTAGCCCCCGAATGCCCTTCCATTTATTTATTTAATCAAAATGAGTGTGCTTAAAACACTTGTGAAGCCATGAGCTCCTGTGCCCAATCACACCTCTTTTGCTGCACAAAATAGCTCCTGTAAACTTCATTTTATACTGCTGTGCATTTTCCACTGTGGAGACTATGTGAGCCCCAATACCAGGCTGTGCTCTTTATTTTATATATTTATTTATTTTCTGAGAGCCAGTCCCTAATATAATACATATAATAATATAATACATTTATTTATTAAGCACTCTTCACAGAATATCAAAGTGCATATAATATTCACATTCCCTGGTGCTTTTCACCTTGCCAACTATACTGTGAGGGAATTGTTTATCTGGTTGATCCTGCCATGAAAGGAGCGAATCATGCTGCTACCTCTCAACTCTGTGTGAAGCAAGACATGCTGTTAGGCCAAAGACTTTTCTCCATATGGCTGCTGAGTAAGGCAGCTGTCCTAAGCAAGTCTAGGATTCCTTACTGAGTGCACTGCACTCTGCTGTAAGACTGATGCTCAGTCCCTCACTCTTCCCTCTCATTCAGTTTTTGGTGCCAGTGGCGCCCACAGCAGCCACTCTGCATACATTTATTTCTTCATAGCAGTAAGACTTCTTTCAGGAGCAATTGTTTGTTAAATAAAAGTACAATTACTAAGAAAAAAAAAAAAACATGGCGGGCTCAGGCAGTCCAGTAAGTACACTGGCTGACCAACACGTGTGTCACAAGCCAGGATGATCCATTTACCAGTCTACTGGACATCAGCAAATCGATTCTCTATTTTACCATTAAAAATATCATATTTTTCACAAAAACAATGCCAGTCACTACATTTATGTGTAAAACTGCATGTGTGTGAGAAACAACAAGCCAGGAGTCCTTTCCTCTCCCCTCTCCCGTGCTGCATCCCACTGTCACAATTAATAATATGTTCTCAGCCTATTTTATGATCAACCGCATTTTAAACTGCTAAGTTTTATTATATGACAATTATGGAGACTAAGTTTTATCTTTTTATTACTGCAGGGACTGCCCCACTTATCTCTGGCAGCTCCTACCTATTCTGGTTTTGAACCTGCATACTTAACTACTAATTATATGTCTACAATGAAACCTATAGGCTATCCCTATTTCCTTGGTGGAGTAGTCTATCTGAGGCTGTTACAAAAGGGTACAATGGTGATCAGCAGCAGCAACAGGAAACAGTTGTGCCCATCCTTATGGCCCTGGCCCCAACCTGGCATATGGGCAGCAAGTCCCTTGTGAGGTATTTTATTCCAGAGGACGAGGATGATGAAAGTGTGTCCGTTTGCCATATATGCAAAACAAAGGTTAGCAGGGTAAGGCAGGAACACACTATGAGACAACTGGAATGCATAGCCTTCTGCAAACAAAGCATTCCATTTGCTGGAAACAGCGTAGGTGGCAAGCATCAGTGTTCGCTCATGGCTTGGTTTCTGAAGAGTTTGAAACAGAGGGTCATGGAGATGTAACTGTTAACCCTTTTCTGAGTTCCACCCCATGGCATGCCAATACTAGTGGCAGTCACTCTGCTGAATCTTAGCCCTCCTTCTTCCATATCAGTAGTTTTTTTTTTTCATCCCATCCCTGTTGGACAAGGCAGTCAGAGCAGCAAGAGCACAAATGCTAAAGCCACTACAGCAACCTCCTCCACATTCCATCCTCCTCCCAAGATTAAGCAACCAAATGTTACACCTGCATTAACCAAGCTTACTGAATATCATTGTAAATACCCTATGGCAAAACAGCTAAACACCGCTGTTGTACGGATGCTGGCAACAGACTTGCTACCATATTCCTTTGTGGAGAAACCTGGGTTTCTATATCTGATGGAAAAATCTGCTCCCAACTACAAATTGCTAAGTTGCACTTATTTCTTCACCAAGGCTGTTCTGACACTGTGTAATGACCTCACTTGCATTGTGGCACGTGCACTGTCATATTTTGCAGTTCCCAGCATCCACCTGACCACAGGTATCTGGACTGGTGACCTATCATCTGCTTTCAGTTTTATGTGCATTACTGCACATTTGGCACATGTCTGTGGTGTTTATGACACGCAGTTATGCCCATCATCTATCTGCCATCTGAGACGTGCCAGTACTACTGGCAGTGCTGGCCAGCATGACACTGAGTATGCAGAGCATGCATGGCTCACAGACATCTGCCCGAATAGTGACCCAACTGAAGCCATTACATCCTGGCTTAATTGCAAGTGACAATGCTCAGAATGCTGTGAAAGCAATCAGTGATGGCTGTTTTCATCATGTCGCATGCTTTGTATATGTTCTGAACCTGATTGTGAAGGGCTTTCTTGAGCATGAAGCAGTCAGCAGCATGTTGACTATTAGTCACAAAATTTGCAGTTATTTCAGTCACTCCTCGCTGGCGTGATCAGAGCTCAGCAGTCTACAGGCAGGTCAATGCAGTTTCACAACACTGGCTAAAGCCTGATGTTGCAACACACTCAACTCAACACTGTACATTCTTGAGAGGCTTATGAAAGCAGTATACACTGATCAATGACTGTGTTATGCAAATGCATGATCATGAAACACAGCAAGCCATGTCACTGTGTCCATCCCAGTAGATGTTGACGGATAGTGTCATCCAAATTCTTTGAACATATGAACATGCTACACAAGTTGTTGCCTATGAAAAAGCCTGCCTCAGCTAGATCACACCACTGCTATATGTACTCCACCAGGCACTGGTCAATGTCAGGGAGCAAATTGAATTGTCGGCAGATTCTGTGGCAATTCAGCTGGTTAACTGTATCATGGAGTTGTTTGATTGTGATCCTTGGGTGCTTCATATTAACACCTCTGAGGCATAAATCCTGGCCAGCTTGCTAGATCCAAGTTGCAAGCATGGCATGGCAACACTTCTTCCAGGTAGGAAGTCTGATATGGATTGCTGTGCTGTGACCTTTCATGCTAAAGTGCAAAATTTGCTGATGGAAAAGCATCCAGAGAAGAAGCCTGAATGGGGGGAAAAAAGCTAAAGGAACAACAGCCTCTCTGAAACTCCCCACCTCTTTTTCCTCCACCTCCTCCTCCTCCTCCTCCTCCTCTTCTTATTCCTCCTTTTCCTCCTCCTCCACTCTTTCTGCTGCCACGTCATCCTCATGTAGCAGTGGCACAAATCTGGTCCTTGTGATAGCAGGTTGAAGTTTCCACATATCAACCAACTGAGGTCAAGAAACAAGTTCAAATGTCTGCTGCCCATATGGCTCCATCATTGATGATGAGCCACTGGAGTATTGGAGAACTAAACTCAAAACCTGGCCTGCTGTCTCAGCTCTGGTGATTGAATATTTAACCTGACCCTGTTTCAATGTCAGCTCTGAAAGGGTATTTAGTGCTTTCAGCGGCATTGTCAGTGATTGGCAAAGCTGCTACTCCAACAGGAATATGGAGTACTTGACATTCTTAAAAATTAGCAGACATTTCCTCACACCCTAGTACAAATTGTTCTCTTCAAGATATCATGAGCCTGACGATGAAGATGATGTGGAGCAGGAATCTTCAGAGGAAAAGCAGTGTCTGCCATCTGATGCAGAAGACACAAGTGAAGGGTTGAATCCTCCTGAGTACACCACATCATATCACACGTGTTCCAGCACTTTCACCGTCAGTTGTGTATTCATGTTATTGTTAGACACAATTTAGTAGATACGAGTCTGCAGTTAATAGAACAATGAAGCATGTCACCAAGAGTGATAGATGCGTCCTGGACTCCTGGAAGGTACAAGTGGGATAAATGCTTCTGAATATTTATCCTCAGTTTCCCATGCTGTTGTAATACTGGTATTGCCAAAAACAGCACTTGCTCGAATTACCCAGTTGGCCACTGTTTAGGCCCCTTCCCCAAAAGAAAAAAACATAAAAAAAACCTGTCAAACATTGTTTATTGTCTTGTATTATTTATCTATCTTTCTGCTACAATCTTTTGAGAAAAAAAACAGCACCTGCTGTATATTCCCCACTTTTTTTCCCCCTTCCCAGATCTCCAAGCCCCGCACCTTCAGAAGATGCCTATGGTGTCTGCCCCTGTTTCCTGCACCTACCTGAAGCCCTGCCAGTACCCCCATGTAGCCATGGTTCTACCCCCCAGGCAGGGATGAGATGGTACCCATACACCCCGAACCTCTAGTCTTCATCGGGTCTGGCAATTCGGACAAGCAGGTGGGAGCTGTGGAGCCAGCACTGGGTGCTCTGTCTACCTGATGCCTGGAGAGCCATTTTTCTACTATTCTGTGTGGGCATGCCATGCACCCCAATGTCAAGGTGTCACTGCTGACATCCTTCATGCCCTTTCCCATGTAACATGGCTTGGCGCTTGCTGTACCCTATGCCTCCACCTAGGACCAGTCAAACACCGATCCACAACCTCTCTCCCTCCCCAGAGAAGGTGAGCAGTCCCTGAGATGCTCAGCCTTCTCCCCCTCCAGCTGGTCCTCCAACTCCCTGGGCTCCTTCCCAAACCCAGGTTGATTATGTAATGAGTGGTAGCACTGCCACTGTGCCGGTGGGCTGGCTTGTATATTCCCCAATTGACCACTATATAGGTCACCCCCCAAAAGTAAAACTAGAAACACTAAAAACATTTTGTTAGGCTCTGTTTATTATCCTGTATCTATAACCTATCTTTCTGCTACTACTTGTTGTATATTCCACAGGTGGCCTCTGTTTAGGCCCCCAAAAAATCATCACCTCCCAAAATGTCATAAGTCAGCTCAGCGCATTGCATGTAACTAAAACCAGTTACATATGTAGTCATCACTTTTTACAAGACTGACCAATCCACTATGGCAAATAACAACCACAGACTCACAGAGGCACCAACAGAATCTGCCAGTAGCACCTCTCAGAATGTCATGCCAGTAGGAGCCAGCGCATGGCTTGTGACTGAAACTGGTTACATATGTAATCATTGGCTTGTTACAAGATTGCTTAATCTGCCAAGGCAAATAACAACCACTGATGCACCGACAGAATCTGCCAATGTCATTGCCCAAAATTTCAAAATAACACAAGATCACACATTGCTTGTGGCTAAAAATCAGTTTACATATGTAGTCATTGGCTTGTTACAAGACTGATCAGTCTATCATGGCAAGTAACAGCCACAGAGGCACTAACAGAATCTGTCATTATCACCTGCCAAAAGTTTATAAAATGAGTCAGTGCATGGCTTGTGGCTGAAACTAGATACAATATGTATTACTGCATACTCAAGAGTGGCTCTACCATGGCAATAGCCATTAGACATTGTAACAAAATGAGGAAATGCGCCTGATAAAATCTTTTAGAAACAACAACAGAGGCACCGACCAACAAAACCTGCCTATGTGACTTCACAATATTTCATCATATCAGCACACGGCTTGTGACTGAATACATGATGCACTACTCACACTTACAAGAATGATGGACAAGGATTGTTATGTACCTAAATCTACTGCTGCTCAGCGATGTTTGTTTTTGGATTCACTGTATTACCACTGAAGTCATTCACTGTTCGGTCATCCAAGTGTGATGATAAATTCTCCAGCAATTCACATCTACAGCAAATAGGTCAGTAGAAATGTGAGTTTTTATTTCTTATATTGATTTACTCATTTTTCCTATGGTATAAGGAGACCATGCAACAATAATTATTTGAGTGTTTTGCGCTGCAGTCTGTGCAATATCACCTGTAATTGTGCACAATGTTTTTGGCATCCAGTTGGCATTAGTCTGTCTATGAGCACAACCACTCACTGTACTGGTGACACAGGTTCAGGTTGTGTACTCGAGTGCTGTCCAGTGCATATGGCATAATGAGTGTCCCAGGACTGGTTTGTCACCTGCCCCTGGTGGTGGTGCAGGGTGGAGGTATAGTTTTTCTCTGTTCACTGCCACCTTATCTGTGTCACACTTACTGTACTACCCCATGCCCAGTCTGGTAGACCCATAAGTTATAAGTGTGTTGTGTAAACCTGTGTTTGTAAAACAATTGTTTCTTATGCTCCTTTTTTCAAGTCTGTATCTACTGATGATTCTGCTGCTCAGGATCACAGGAGCAGCTGCACAGGGAAGGGAGCTGGATGTCATTGTCCACCTAGGGACAAATGACCTGGCTAAGAAAGGGATCAGAGCAGTGCAAGAAGCATTTGTGGAGATGGGGAGGGGCCTTAGACAAATAGCACACACAGTAACTTTCTCGGAGGTGCTGCCTGTCTATGGCACGGATGAGACTAGGGTGCTCCACACCATGGGGTTCAATCAGTGGTTGAAAAACTGGTGCAGAACTCAGGGATTTGGCTTCATTGGGGACTGGGGGTCCACTTGGATGGATGTAGGCCTATACTGGCATGATGGTCTGCATCTGTACAGGAGGAGAACCAGGATCCTAGATGATAGGTTTAAATACTTCATTGGCAAGCATTTAAACTAGCCAAGGGGGGAGGCACTGGAAAGGAGCAGGGAAATCCTAGCCTTCCCCCAAAAAATCAGGGTACTAAGTGAGGTAGACACCAACATAGAGATGTCAATAGGGAGAAGCAGTGGGGTAAATGGAAAAAGTGACAAACACAATAAGGACAGGGATGGGGCAAATAAGAGTAATGCCATCAAGAAATGGAGGGTAATGAGTACCAACACCCGTAGTCTGGCCAACAAGCTCCCTGAACTGGTGGCCTTGATGGAAGAGGGATGCCTGGATATCGTAGCAGTCACAGAAACATGGTACACAGAGAACCATGACTGGGATGTTAACATACCAGGGTACACAACCTATAGGAGAGACAGGGAGGGCAGAAGGGGGGGTAGCTCTCTATGTAAGTGAAGGGATAAAAGCAACTGAACAAAAGAGTAAACAGGGAGGAGAGGAGTCACTGTGGGTCACCACAATCCGCACAGGGGTTGTATACAGACCCCATGTCAGGGGGAGGAAATGGACAATTATATGATAGAAGGCATACTTAGGATGGCAGAGAAAGGGGAAATACTGTTGATGGGGGATCTTAATATGCCAGATGTTAACTGGAGCACTTTTGCTGCAGCCACATTCAAAAGTAGGGCCATTCTTGATGCCCTTCAGGTGGCATGCCTCAGACAGCTAGTTTTGGAACCTACTCATTAGGGAGCAATCTTAGACCTCATACTCTCAAATGGGGACAGTGAGAGTATCTCAGATCTTGAAGTGGGTAGCCATCTGGGAACAAGTGACCACCAAACAGTGTGGTTCACGATAAACTCTGCTACAGAGTAAAGCCATACAAAAGAAGTGAGGGTTCTGGACTTCAGGAGGGCTGACTTTGGCAAAAAGGGAGAGTGCCTTAGCAAATAGGCTAGAAGGAGGGGTGGAGCAATAATGGGGAAATATCAAAACTGCCATCACAGAGGCAACAAGCCTTTGTGTGAAGCAAATAAACAAATCAAAATGAAAGAAAAAACCACTATGGTTCTCAAAAGAAGTGGCAGTGAAGATTAGGGAGAAAAAGACAGCATTTAGGAAGGATAAGGAAACACAGAAGGAGCAGGACAGAGAGCTGTACCAGTTAAGGCAGAAGGAAGCAGAAAGGGTAGTCAGAATAGAAAGGCACAAACTGAGGAAAAGATAGCCAACTCGGTTAAGAAGGGGGATAAAGCCTTTTATAGGTATATCATGGAGTGTAGAAAGACAAAAGGAGGGATAGTGAGGCTGAATAGAATGGATGGTGGGTGGGCAGAGAGTGACAGTGAAAAAGCAGGGATACTGAATGAATACTTCTGTTCAGTATTCACAAAAGGGGAAGTGGGGGAGGTGCCTAATCCAATTAACAGAAGCACTCTGGAGCGGGGGGTCAATTCCAGTCCTTTCACAGAAGAAAGGGTTCTGAAAGAACTCCTAAAACTGAAGATGGACAAAGCAATGGGGCCAGATGGAATTCACCCCAGAATTCTAAAAGAATTAAGCAGAGAACTAGTGACACCACTGATTGCCCTTTATAATAAATTATGGGAGGATTGTGTGGTACCTGAGGACTGGAAGAAGGCTGATGTGAATCCCCTTCCCAAAAGTGGGAGCAAGACAGAGGCAGGAAACTACAGACCTGTCAGTTTGACCTCTGTGGTAGGGAAAGTGATGGAATCACTTCTGAAGGAAAGAATTGTTAAAGTACCTAGAGGCCAATGGGGCAGAGGACCCAAGGCAGCATGGGTTCAGAGCGGGAAGGTCATGTCAGACGAATCTAATTGATTTCTTTGACTGGGTGACCAAAGTAGTACACCAGGGAGGGGCTATGGACATGGCCTACCTAGACTTTAGCAAGGCATTTGACACAGTCCCACACAAAAGATTAGTAGTCAAATTAACCAGTCTGGGAGTGGGTCCCAGGGTGGTAGCCTGGGTAAAACATTGGCTGAACAACAGGATGCAGACGGTATTTGTAAATGGAGTCCACTCTGAAGAAAGTGGGGTTACTAGTGTTACTAGTGGGGTACTGCAGGGTTCAGTACTGGGTCCAGTCCTTTTTAATGTCTTTATAAATGACATTTCAGAGGGACTGGAAGGAAAAGTATGCCTCTTTGCAGATGACACAAAGATCTGCAACAGGGTTGATACACAAGGAGGCGTGGAAAGGATGAGAAGGGACTTGGCAAGGTTGGAGGAATGGTCAGAAGTATGGCAGCTTGGATTCAATGCAAAGAAGTGCAAAGTAATGCACCTGGGAATCAAAAACCCAGGGGAAGATTACACAATGAGGGGGAGAGGTAGTAACAACAACAAAAATGTAAAGAGACCTGTGGGTAATCATATCAGATGACCTTAAGGTTGGCAAGCAATGTGAGAAGGTGGTAGGGAGGGCTGGGGGGATACTGGGATGTATATGGAGAGGCATCACCAGCAGAAAACAGGAAGTTGTTATCCCCCTGTACCGACAGTTGGTGAGACCCCATCTGGAGTACTGTGTCCAGTTCTGGAGACCCCATCTCCGCAAGGACATAGACAGGATGGAGGCAGTTCATGGGAGGGCAACTAAAATGGTGCAGGGTCTGCAAGAGAAGCCATACAAGGAGAGGCTAAAGGAGCTTAATATGTATACCCTTGAGGAAAGGAGGGAGAGGGGGGACATGATAGAAATGTTTAAGCACCTCAGTGGAATCAACAAAGTTCAAGAGGGTAGCATCTTTCAGAAAAAGAGATGTGCAAGAACAAGGGGACAGAATTTGAAGCTAGAGGGAGGGCGGCTCAGGGGCAATGTGAGGAAGTATTTTTTCACAGAGAGGGTGGTGGACACATGGAACAGCCTTCCTGAGGAGGTTGTGGGGTCTAAAACTGTGGGAGAATTCAAGAATGCATGGGACAGATACAGTATAAGGCAATTTTTGTGGGGGCTAGGAAGAAATAGGCTGTTGGTTAAATAGGATCTGCAGCTTATCCTCTAGGTGGGGAAATGGGCAGACTAGGTGGGCCAAATGGTCCTTATCTGCCATCAAAGTCAATGTTTCTATGTTTCTGCTGCTGCCATGATGTTATCCTCCTTTGTGTGTGGCTTATGGCATAGCCATTTCATGTAATAGGTTGCAAACAATTTTTTTTTCCAGAAGGTGAGGTCTGTAGTCCAACATTTGTGTGGGTACTGTGCTACCACAGTTTGGAAGTAGGAGGGTTGAATTTTTCGCTCATTGATTTGCCTGAGTGGGAAAAGATTAGAAGAGAAGTGTGGAAGCATTTCTTCACTGAGAGAGTGGTGGATGCCTGGAACAGTCTCCGAGGAGGGGTAGTGGCTGGAAAAACAATGGTGGACTTCAACCATGCCATGAATGGGATAGGTATCTATGGTTGCAAAATAGACAGGGAAAAAGGGCAGACTTGGTGTTCCAAATGGTCCCTATAGACTGACCAACTCTGTTTCCCTGTGTTCATTTCTAAAGCAGTTCCTCTTTATGATTTTTCTTTCAGTGTTGTCTTGAAATTCTACATGCTGTTGATGCTTCTAGCATAATGTTCTACTCTGGATTTGTGCCTTCATGGCAAGTCCATCACAGCTTTTAAGATAAGCAATATGGTTTATCTAACTCTTTTATTAACCTTTTTCAACAGGTGATTTGATGGGATAGGTTAGGTATAAAGAACATGTGATATCAAGGGAGGTGTGGGAGTGGAGGCTGCAGGAGGCCAGGTAGGGTCTGCAGTAGCAGAATAGGCAGAGAAAAGAAAACAGACTTGGTGGTCCAAGCAGTCCCTATCTGTTGAGCAATTCTATGTTTCCCTGTATTTGTTTCTAAAACAGTTTTTCTAAGATTTTCTTTTCAGGTCCACCTTGAAACTGTGCATGCTGTTGATGCTTGTGGTAGGATGTTCTCCTTCAGATGTGTGCCTTCATGGCATGTCCTTCACAACTTTAAAGGTAAGTAATATATCAAAGTCTTTTATTGTTTTCAACAGGTGATTTAATTAATTCGGGCATTTGTCTTGGACTGTAGCCTCATAGGATTAGTGAAGATGGTGGGGTGTGTGTGCGCATTCTGTTATGTCACCATGCATGTTTTAGTAAATGAATGATCTGTTATATTTTTCTTTGCAGGTCACTGTTTTTGCATACTGCCACTGATGTTGATGCTGAACATCTGTTCTTCTGTACCTCCGAGTCCAGCTCCACAGGTTATAGCTGCCCCACCACCAAAGAACAAAACCATTAACAACTTCTAGCTACTCTGCTGCTGTCCCATACCCCGTGTCTCCTTCTCACTGTGGTGTTGCTGTCTCCTTGCCAGATCAAAATGAACAGCTAGCCACTCTGCTACTGCTGATGCTGTTCCAGGGTCTTGTGCCTCCTCCGCCATGATGTGTTGCTGCACCAGAGAACCAAACCAGAACAAGATACTGTGTAGTATACTTCTCAATTACCACAAGAAACTGTATGGCCATTTAAACAGTTCGGTTTGCTGGTTTACTTGTTTTGACAGACATTGGATACAAACACATTTTTGCACTCTTGGTCAGTACCCTGTGAAAATCTGCTGATTTCTGTTCTATATACTGTATAGGTAAGATATACACACATCATGTTCAGACTCTCATTCCAGTATGATGTCAGCTGATGCATCATAGGCAGCAGAATTTCAAGATCCGATTATGCCTCTGATCTGCCTCATCCGATCGAAGTCCTTCCACCACAACCAAGTAAAACCAGAAATGTTACATGGCATCACTTGACCGTAGGTGGAAATAGCAGATGAGAGATGAATTTATCTGAATTGGAAAAATTATGTGGGGTGTGTGTTTGTGTGTGGTAGTTGTGCTGTTTAAATGGCATGTGCTAGTCTCATCAAAAAGGCCTACTTAGAGGGGGTTGGAAGGGAGATGTAAACATGCAGTATATAGTGATTTTTTTCCTTCCATTTAAGCACCACATAACAGGAATAGGGAGTGCTGGAACCAGGAGCGGCTTCACTGTGGATCACAGGGGAGGGGTGAGCAGGGAATTTGTTTCTTATAAAATAACAGATATTGTGGCTACAAACTTACCCATTACTGTAAATCCAAGCAGTACTCTGGGAAGATGTTCATGCCCCTGACCCCCCCCCGTTATCTACCCCCCCTTATCATCTCCCCCAGCTTCTTATGCAGCCTGACCAGCGGCTCTAGCAATCTACCTCTCATGCTGGCATGACATTTCTACCAACCCTTGCACTTGCCCATTACTGCACTTCTGCTCAGCTCACAGTCAGTCGATCTCCCATAGTCTATGGTTAGTGTAACGTAATCCCGATCCAAACCCACACACCCCATTATCAATCACTCCCCTGGCAACAAGTACTAGCTGCCAGTTCTGCGTAATTCAGAATTCATTTCAGTGTAAGTTATGTAAGCACACATGTATGTACATAATTATGGCTGTAAACTATTCACGATATGTCACTCTTTCCCTGCGTGTATCTGACACTCTGCAATCCTGCATGTAAGCAATGTATGCAATATCACCCTTAATCCAAGACCCCAAGGAGTAATTCAGTGTAATGTATCATGTACTCTCAATGTTATGTGTTATGGACTCCAATGTGTAATTTTATGTAATGTATCATGTACTCTTCTCTGTATCCCCCTTCCCCCAGGTCGCACCGTGAGATGAGCATCTTGTTGCTCAGTGTGCCCTTCCTGGTGAAACATTTCAATAAATAAATAAATAAAAATAAAAATGATCAGGAAGGTAGGAATGTAACCTAGGAGAGGCTTCTCCGTGGATGGGGGGGTGGTGTGACCGGGAAGGGTACTTGAGCTGCTGTCTTTGTTTCAAGGTCCAGAAATGGAGTAAATACACCATAGCATTCCACCTACTGCTTTTATAGAAGACAGACCAAAAACAGGACCTTATTCACACTCACCTTTTTTACATTTTGCTATTTTATGGTGAGTAAAACACACTCATTTTCCCTCCTGCTTGGTTTTCAAAGAAAATATTATTATTATCTTACATATAAAGTGGTGGTTTTGTCCTCCTCATTGGTTTTCAACTTGTAGCCAGCAGCAGCTTGAGATACATACTGTATATTAAAAAATGTTTGTTTTCCTTTACAACAAGCAGTGTTACAATATAAGCCAGTGGGTCCGTCCCTGTGTAAATTGTCACTTTCTTTCAGTAACAACAACAACAGCGAAAACGAGTTTTAAATGCTGGCAGCACCTGCACCCTACCTGGTTATGCCACCTCCCCAATCTACTAGGAAGTTTCTCCCTGGTTCCATTCTTACTGACCTGAGTGCTGCTTGGATAAGAGTATAACCTTTTGCAGATCCTTTCAGCATTAAGGGATTACAAAAAATCAGTTCAGCCTGCTTAGTGCTCTAAATGTTCAGTATTAGGGTCATGGACTGATTTGACAGTTAGTAATGCAGACTGTAACTAATTGATGATTGTTGTAGAGATATTGCAAAGATCCTATCCACAATGAGGCTACAGTAGATGTGTGATTCTCATTTTTGACCATCACAGCAAACACTGAAGATGGGTGCAGGGTGAACATGGGGAGTGGATTAACGTTAGATCAGGGGGAGATGGAGGGGATGATGTAAACTGGGCACAGATTATGCCCACAGATGAAACAACATGGGGAAGCCAACTGGGATTAGGAGGGATGAAACAAAGAACAACATAAAATTAAACAGAATGAAACATGGGAGTGGCTTTAGCGAGGATGTGGGGTGGCAGAGCCATTCCATGTTCGTAATCTTTCTTCCAAAGTCATGATGCAAACTCCATCATGTAGGCAACACCATGAGCCGATTCCCATAAGTAAAACTTTGACACAAGGTGCCTGCACCAAACAGGGATGATGTAAGTGGCACCTTGCCTCATAGTTTGCAGCAATCCTGAATCTCAAATGCTACAGTGACATTGCGATGTTATGTGGCAAAGCCCCCTTGCACTATCCCTGCAGCAAAAGCTGCTGTGCACCAGGTCACAAGAGGGCTTGCGCCATGGTGGAGCTGCACCATCCCCCCTTTTTGTATTCTGTAACCCCACCTGTGGGCGCAGCAAGGGGCTCAACATAGACTAGCCATGAGGTGCTCTAAGCACCATGTGCCAATGTGGTGAATTAAAGGTAGCTTGGAAACTGGGGTCCAGTGGAAGAAGCGGCATGAAGGTGCCATAGGGGGTGTCGGGAAGATGGTGGGCATGAGAGGTGGTGATGAGGCATGCAACAGGGGTGCCGTGTATATAACTATTAAGCTACTGGGATGGTACTGTGGGGGGGGGTCAAGGGAAAAACAGTGCCATGACCCCCAGGTGGGCACAGCCCTGTCAGCAGCCCCCAGCCTCTGGCACTGTTTGTCCTTGGACCCCCCATGCTATAATCCCATTAGCTTAATAGTTATATATATGGCACTCCCTCCGGGGGCCACATCACCCCTGACATGCCCACCATCTCCCCAACTCTCTTTCTCTCTCTGTGGCACCCCCATGGCCCTTCTGCCTCCAGATCTCACCTAGCAAACATATTTCATTATCACCCCCCAACCATCCTGGCCCCTCTAGTGTTGTGCTGGGTGGCGGGGCAGCTGGATCCGTGTGCCCATTCCCGCAGGTTCACCAGTTGTTGGCACTATCCTGCAGGTGTGGCAGCTCCTAGGTTTTTGGCGCAGGGACTCCTGTTTTCATAGAATTGGGCTCAGGGTCAGTGATGCACCCAGAGTTCACTGCAGCCCAAGATCACCCCAAACTGCGGCAATCTAAGGGCTCTTTCAGAATTAAGCACTATCATATGTGCTGCTTGCTTACTTTATGAATGACACATCACTACCCCCTGTTCCCGCAATAATTTTATGTTTATAGGAAACTATTTGCTCAAGAGGGCCCAGGAGAGCAATCCAACTTGTGGTCATACATAACGCAACTGGCTAACAGCATGTTTAAAAGCTAAATATATAAAATAATTTACCGGATTTAAAAATAACAGAATGAGCACCAGAAACATGATACAAAGGGGGTTATCAAATTCTTGTGAAAAAAAAATCATATATTCCTAAAAAGACAGGTGTGCAGATATATTTAATTAATTAAATAAAAGCAAAAAATGAATGTGTTAATACAGATACTGAAGCCTATGTTATATATTACTTATACTATTGTATGTCTTTCTTGTTTCAAATGGAAACCAATCACTCTAACCCTGTGAGCAGAAGTTTGCAAAAATTGAAGTCTGTGTCAAGTTACACTGCTAAAAGTGCAACATGCATACTGTAAATACAGCATTAATGACAGGGGTAAAATGATGCCGGATAATCAAAGGGAGCTCTCAGGTGATAGAACCAAGTCCAGCTAATTCAAAATGTACAGGCTAAATAGCAGTTGTGGTTTTCACATGCACACACTCCCACTCACTCTCTCACTCCTCACTCACTCACTCACTGAAATGGTTGACCATCGGTAATGTTTAAGAATAATATTATCAGAAATGTTGGTCGTTTTAGACATTAAACTTTTTTTTCAGATTGGACTGGTGGGAGCAATCGGAGATGCAGGATAGTGGTGGGGAATGTCTATTTTAGTCAACACCCATGGGGATGCAATTGAATGGGTGGGATGGTGGACAGGGTGTGTGTTTCAGCTGATGGGGCAGAGGTGAAACAATCAGCAGGCTGAATGTGACACCAGTGTACGTACCTCCTTACACAGCCATCTTTCACCTTCCCAGAGCTACAAAGTTGCTTATAAATTCAGCCATTGCCCAGTTCTAAGTGTTGCATGATTGTGATGCCACTCAGAGCTTCTGGGTGGCAGAGGAAAGGACAGTGCTGTTCTGGATTGGAGTGCATCTTTACTTTTAACTATGAGAAGTTTCTGCCCTGCAAGAAAGAATGGTGTCCTGACCAGCCTCACAAATAATTGGGCTGTCACTGTCCAGCCCACTGCAGCCTGATCTGCATTGAACCTGATAGTGACACACCTCTGAAAGCCCTTATTATAGCAAGATGTTCACTTTGTGCTGCAAATGCAAGCAAATGTAACAACTATTCATAAAAGCCTGCAAGTTCTTGTTAAACAATGGTGTCTAATTAACGTTTCATCTTTGGAAAGTTACTCATTTTATTGGGGGGGGGCACTGAAGGTTAATCAAGCGGTTAAAATGTGCACATAACAGTTTCTAAGTAAGCAATAATACCTGACAGGATGGGCATTATTGGGCAATACCAGACTGCCCAGGGGCGCAATGAGGCCCGATGTGGTAGGCAGAGGGCCTTATAGCCCCTGGAAGGTTTGGTATTGCCAATAGCGCCCACCCTGGAGGGTATTATTGCGCTTATAAAATGGGCAGTGCTGCATTTTCATAAGGGATTTAAAAAAATCAAGAAAAAGAATTAAAAGATATATTAATAATGAAGTTTAAATGTTTGTATGGCAAAGTAGTCTCTGTTTGTGTGCTGTGCCATCTGTTGTCCCTACTTTCCTTGTATTCTCTTGTACTTATCCCACCAAAGACACAGAGTCTGTAGTTATTGTCTCCACAGCAGTGTCTTTGCTTCTTTTCTTGTTTAGAAAATGTATATTCTGTTATGTTCGTAATCATTTTCGGAGGGAGATGCAGTGTTACTTCGCACGTGCCCGATGACGTCACACCCAGAAGTATAAGAGGAGTTAGAATGAGAAACTAATTTTTTTTTTTTCTTCATTTTTATATGAAGTTTTGGTTTGTATTCTTTGGAGAGTGCAGCAAGAAGAAATGAGAGGCGGCATCATGGAGGAACGAGAAGAAATGACTGGCGGTGCCGCGGATCAGTTCAGAGACTGCAAGGTACCATGGGAGCTGTGAGCCATGGTGTAGTGTAGGTACAGAGCAGAAGTTTTCATTTTAATATCACAGAATAAATGAGAACAGTTATTTTGCCCATCGGAGGTTGATCTGGGGCTCTGTTGAGGCAGCTGGTAGTAAACAAAGGAGCACTGGTGGACAGTATCTCTCGCTAAGCGAGAGAAAACAATGATGGCTATTTTAAACTGAAAGGAGTTGTTTTACCCAATTACAGGGCAGAGTTGGCACTATGATAATGCAGTGGGTTGGCATGCCAGGGACTTGTTATTTAGAGGGCTCTCACCGCAAGTTAATGTACCCCTGGCAGCCAATAAGATTTCTTGAATTCCCAAGCCCATTTTCTAAAAACTATTTAAGCTATCATCATCTGGACTGGATGTGTGACAGGGTAGATATCGGGACTGCTGTTGTGAAAGTCATAGCTAAAAAGAGAAAGCTTAACGAATCTAGCTGTGCTCCTAAAAAGTTAAACAGACAATAGTTGTTAGCAGTTTAACTGGCTTCTTGAGAGAGAATATGTTTAATGGAACAAAGAGAATAATGGATAGGTCAGTGTGTATTACTGTCAATTAGAAAATGGTCTTTTTATTTCCTGGGCTCTGATTGGCTGTTACCCCTGCCAGGGGGGTACATTAACTTTCAATAGACGTCCAGCAAATAAAAAGAACCAGCATCAAACTGCCAGTTCGCCCACTCAGATATTATTGTGCTCACCTTACTTATTCATTGTGGCTGACAGCACCACACTAAATTTGAAATCGCCGCCATTTTTTTCTTTTACCGCTTCTGGAGGACACTGGCAACCCAGGGCTCAATAGTTGACTACCAGTGCCAGCCACCAAATGAAATACACAGCACCTACAATCCCTTGATTTCATTTCTCGGTTTTGTTCCTTAGAGACATTTTATTAAAGCGAACACCGTTACCATCACACCCGTCAGCTCACCGCTTCAAATGTACCTTTCCTATCACATGATCTCACTGCGGCAATCTCACTCACTCTAGCTTTGCAGCTCCAGTACCATCCCCCGATGTCACTGATCCTTCTGCTCAGGATGTATTCAATGATCGCCGCAGTTGGTGCCGTTCTGGCGGTGCCCTTTATCGTCCTCTTCATCGACGACTGTCCCACTCTCCCATTCACGCTTACGGTTGCTGTATTGCCTTACGGTGTGCCTGTGCTCTCCGCTTCACGCTGCTGTGCCCAGTCTGAGCGCCGTCCTTCTCCACGGCAGGGCTGCATTTAGCTGAGGTGCTTCGTTCACTGACAAATGCCAGCATTGGCGCTCCCTCGCAACAGCAGCTCGCCATTCCTGAGGTGCTTTGCACTGATGAACGCCAGCATTGGTGCTCCTCGCAGTGGCTCGCCATTCCCGTGGTCTGCCACAGAGTTTCCCCACAACATACATTGCCCAGCTGAATAAAACACACAATGGAAACAGCGTGTGTGTTTTGGGGGGGGTACCCTCGCAACCAGCTGCAAACTACTATCTACAGAGCACCTAGTACCACAAACATCCCTATGTAAAGAATACAGACAGCATTTTAATGTAGGCGGAGGAACTATTTTATTACAAAAGTAATCAAACAGCTAAGAATGTTAACACTTAATCACACAATTTGGTTAATTTAAAGGAGATATATCGCTGGACCATTTCTAAGCACTTAATAATGCCCTCCAGGGTGGGCGGTATGGGCAATACCGGACCGGCCAAGGCTATAAGGCCCTCTGCCTGAGGCGTCGGGCCTCCTATTGACGCCTCTGGCCGGTCCGGTATTGCCCAATACCGCCTACCCTGTCGAGCATTATTGCTTAAACAATACCATCTCATGGTTCTGGACACATAGGAACCTATCCATTGTTTTGTTTTTTTTTAATATATGGATCTGCATTTGTTTTTGGGTCTTTTGAGATGGGCGGTCGGCTGGTTCAGTTAAGGACTGTCTTGGTCCTGGCCAACCGCTGCACTGTCTCGCACTGTCATTCCCCCATCTAGCTCGTTGTGTCACTTGACTCTCCCCCTCCCATAAGCAAGCCATAACAGAATTAGTAGGCATTCCTACCTTTTCTGCTGTTGGGGAATGGAGAATACAGGATTAACTAAATAAATCCATTTTGGGGCACAAATAAAATAAAAAAAAGGAAAATACCAAGGACTCACTTGTATCTTGCTAAGTGAGAGATGGTCGCCATGTTTTAAGAATTGTTCTGCCTGCCCACTAAAGAAAAGCAGCCAATTGGAAGGCATGCTTCAGAAGATGTGGGTAGGGAAACTAGTGCATGCGCTGATGTCTTTTGGTGATAATATTATTGTTCAGGTGGGAACGATAGTGTTATCACTTTTGATCGATGCTATTATCAGTGAGCAACTATGCTATTATCACTTGGTGTGCGATGCTATTACGGGGATTTTTTTGCATACTTTACTTTAGTATTAAAAGCACTATATATATATATATATATATATATATATATATATATAAATGTATTTAAATGATACTGTTGCTTAATTACCTGGTAATTGCCTATATAACATCATGCTGAGATGCTTCTCTGGTACTGAACTTCAGCAGTGAGGAAAGCTAGCTCTGCACCTACAGCAGGACTATACACTTTCTGCACACTGGGCATCCCTCAACCTCCCAGAGCACCCTCTGGGGAAGGTCAAAACACACTGCCTGCATCTTAACAACTGCCAGCCCCAGCCTCCTATAGGTGTGTACAGTCAATCTCACTGTTTAAATGAATAGCCCGCTTTGTCGAAGGTTTTTTTCCCATTTTATTTCTGTTTCCTGTGTTTAATTAACTCATTTAAGCACATTAAAAAGCTTGTTTAAAAGCATTGTTTTCTTTGCTGATTCTGTTCTTCCTGATGCAATAATTGCTGACAATCTGCTAACGCTCACCTGTTAATTGAGCTGCTCCAGTTGGATAAAAGAACTGCTAGTGTCCTGTTAAAGCTAAGCATCTCATCCATGTATTCCCCAGCTAGAATAAAATAGAAGTTTCACTTGCTGACAAGGTACTTGCTATAGGAGTGTTGGCAGCTGCACCACATATGTCACAAGGTGAAGTTGCCAGGTAGCTCAGCGTGTCTCTTCTACAGGTGTGTGAAGTTAGAAAACTTCGCTCTGTGGAGAAATTCAAGAATTTGCCTAAATTCACAAATTGAATCCACCCTGTGAATGTTTAATTTGAAGTACAGTGCTAAATCCCTGAATGATGGAGTTGATAACTTCAACTGTGAATTGAGACCCATAGACGAAGTTTGTAAGGTTCACCCATGCCGGTGCAACAACCATGTTGCTGGTGCCATTTATGGTGCAGCAATATACCACCTGGCATAACAGCACCAGGGATTATGCCTCCAGAGAGTTACAGCACCAAAGCACCCTTCCAGGAAACAGCCGGCTTTTGTGGGAAGCTACACCCCCCCCCGCACCAC
Source organism: Neoceratodus forsteri (assembly GCA_016271365.2). Classification (NCBI taxonomy): domain Eukaryota; kingdom Metazoa; phylum Chordata; order Ceratodontiformes; family Ceratodontidae; genus Neoceratodus; species Neoceratodus forsteri. The sequence goes on from CM057456.1 coordinate 580,379,083, forward strand.
CCAAAATTAAATATAACATCCTCCAGGGTGGGCATGCTCTGGAGGGGGCAGACATTGTGTGGGTGCAAGAGGCAGCATGAGTGAGGGCCGATCTAAAATCAAGATTGCTCATGTCACTCTCACCTTTGTTGTGGCGCCCTAATTATGGCACCAAAATTAAGTCACTGCACTAACGGTATACCAGTTTGTAATGTCCCATCAGACTGGAGTTCACATGGTACTGAAATGAGCTGAATGCCATGCATAGACTGAGTTCATTGCAGTTTTATGAAGAGAGTTAGTTATGTCTTGCACTGAATGTCTGAGCCCAAAAGCCTTTTAGAAGTGCTTTAAACGCATAGTATTTTGGACAAAATCACTCCAAAAAGTGTCTAGAGTGACTTTTGCAGCTAAATTAGCAATTGTTTTGTAGTTTTTCCAGATGTATTTACTTTAAAGCAATGGTTTTGTTTTGTGTATTAAAGCAGTGCAGTATGGGGGTGGAGAGCACTTTTAGCTACTGTAGCAGCAAGCAAGGCAGCCCTGTCTGTAAGCACTAGTGTTGTTTTCCTTAGTGTTTCTTCTTAAATATTCTTTATGTGGTCTGTGATTTGTTATTGTTTTTCACTAAAACAGTTTTGTGTGTTTTAGTGAATTATTTTGTCACTCTGACAATCTACTGAACCTCTCACCTGTTAACTGAGCTGCTCCAGTTGTATAAAAGGACTGCTAGTGTCCTGTTAAAGTTAAACATCTCAGTCATGTATTCCTAGGCTAGAATAAAATAAGAACTCTCACTTACTGAAAAGATACAGGCTATAAATTGGCAGCACCATATATGTCACAAGATGAAGCTGCCAGGTAGCTCAGAGTGCCTCTTCTACAGGTGTGTGAAGTTAGGAAACTTTGCTCTGTGGACAAGTTCAAGAATTTGCCTAAATTCATGCATTTAATCTACTCTGTGAATTTTTAACTTGCAGTACAGTGCTAAATCCACAAACGATGTAGTTGATAACTCTCTGACGTGGAGTCCATATGTGAAGTTTGTAATGTCCCATGGGATTGGAGGTCACATGGTACTGACACGAGCTGTATGCCATATGTAGGTTGAGTTTATGGCAGTCTTGTGAAGGGAGAGTTGGAGTTAAGTCTGGCCTTGAATGTGTGTGCCCAAAAAGCTTTTAATAGTGCTTTAAATGCACAGTATTATAAACAAAATCACTGCAAAAAGTGTCTACAGTGACTTGTGCAGCTAGATTTGTTTTTTGTTTGTAGTTTTTCAGATTTATTTACTTTAAAGCAATGGTTTTGTTTTGTGTATTAAAGCAGTGTAGTATGGGGGTGGTGAGCTCTTTTAGCTACTGTAGCAGCAAGAAAGGCAGCCTTGTCTGTGAGCACAAGTGTTATTTTTCTTAGTGCTTCTTCTTAAATACTTTTTTCTGTGGTCTGTAATTTATTTTATTTCACTAAAATAGTTTTGTGTGTTTTAGTGAATTATTTTGTCAGTCTGGTGTTACTGTATTGATTGCAGTTGTTTTGTTTAGTTATAGAAATTACAGTTTTACTGTAATGCTTAAAGTAACTTTTTTAGAATTACCCCAGTCTTGGGTGTCTTTTTAATCCCTGTGGTGTATCAGTCATGTTAAAAAAAAATATATATATATATTATTTTTGTGGTGTTCTTCTGTAGCTACTGTTAGCTTAGTAAAGTGTTGCATTGTTATTTAAATCACGCTGCTCTGGTGAGGTGTTGTAGTGTCTCTGCTACTGCCAATATTTAGTTTAACAGTAGTGCTCAGAAATCTATATATTAAAATGTCTGGAAAGGGATGCTTGATTAAAGTTTGATTTGCCTGTGGCAGAGATATTGTCAAGAGGAGCGTAGGTTCTGTGGTTCAAAAGGATGGATGTTGTATCTAAAAATATTACTTCTGCTGCAGGTTCATCAGCAGCTAGCAGTACTACCACAAAAGGAGTAGTTGGCATGAGGGTTGGAGACATTAGTGTGGCCACGTGTTTCTCAGCCACATCTGTGACATCGATGCTAGTGGGGGCTGGCACTGCTGGAGGTGGAGGCAGCAACTAGAGGATCAGTCCAAGAAGTTAAAAAAATGTCTTGTTCTGGAAATGTGATCAAGGATGAGGAGGTGCCTGCTGTTGTCCCCATGACTGCTGTTGTTGATGGTAGTGGGCCTGGTCTGGATGATAGGTTCCCATTTCCTAATGAAAGTGTTGATGAACTGGACCACGGGCTACAGTCTGATGAGGGAGACCTGACTTTTGCATGCAAGGATGATGAGAAGGAAAGAGAGGGTGGAGAAAGTGAGGAGAGGAGGAGGAGGGCAGATCTCAGGAGGAGGTTATCACCTCAGGTGGTGATGGGGATGATGATTTGGACCCCCTATGGGAACCTGAAAATAAACAAGTAAGGGTCCTACTGTTTAACCTGGGATTTTGTGCACAGAATTATTTTGGGGAATTATCAAAGGCCACCCCCCCCCATCCTTCAGCTGTTGTTCCTGTTAGCACCATTGAGCCAATAACACAACATTAGTCACTCACTGTCACAGTGCAGAAATCACCTTCAAAAACGCCCATTGCCACACCTCCAGTGTTCCAGTACCAGGTCCACTGCCATGTAAAAACAAGGCTACAAAATCCCTAGCTTGGGCATTTTACATACTGGACTCAGCTGATGAAACAGTAGCTATCTGCCAGCTGTATTGAGCATGTGTTAGCCATGGCAAAAAGAGGAGCCAGCTAGGCACTGGGTGGGTAAAACACACACTACAAGTCCAGGCAGTTGTTACACTGTACTGAGCACCAAAGGGAAACCAGTGCAGGGGGGCCTTCTTCCTTTTCATCCTCAATGTGAAAGGCATCACAAAGTGGAATAAATAAAGTCCCAGTGGAGTCAGAGCTGACCACAGAGGACTACTACAGAGATGAGCAGGAGTCTGTGGGATTGCACAGTAGTAGCCATAGTAGCAGTGGTGGATTGAGTACTAGTGACCAGAGTCACCGAAGCACATCAACCCCAGTGCAGAAAATACCCCAAATCACTTCATTCATTTGTGCATCATCTGTGACCCCCCCCCCCGAGTCAAATGCTACTCCACCAGTCATGCTGCTGTGCAAACTCCAGCTGTGTGGTATCCCAACACCCCGAAAGGTGCAGCCTACACTGCATAACATGTTTGAGCACAGAAACACAGAAACATAGAAATTATAGGCCAATAAGTACTGCCTGGCCCATCTAGTCTGCCTGTAAACCCTTGTGCTGGATTACTACTTCCGATACACCTGCAGCTGTACTTCTATGGTTCTCCTATGCCTGTCCCAAGCATGCTTGAATCCATCCACAGTGCTCCATCCCACCACCTCCTGAGGCAGACCATTCCATGTGTCCACCACCCTCTCTGTGAAGAAGAACTTCCTCACATTCCCTCTTAACCTCCCACCTTCCAGTTTCATGTAATGCCCCCTCACTCCTGTGCTCCTCCTGTAATGGAAACTGTCTCTCCCCTGCACCTCTTTATGCCCTTTAGGTACTAGAATGTTTATATCATGTCCCCTCTTTCCCTCCTCTCTTCCAGTGAGTACATATTGAGGTCCCTTACTCTTTCCTCATAAGTCTTGCAAAATGGTGGCACATCAATATAGTGAGTCATTTTCAGCAAGTCATTTTCTGCGATGCTATTATAGCAACAGCAATAATAGTGATCGCTGCATTACAGCGCAGAACACTTTTAGCGACTCTGGGTTAATATCCTACCTCCAGGATCCAGAAGCGCCTTGGAGGAGGTTATTTTAGAAATAGGGGGGTTCAGAAGGGGCACAGCCCCTTGGGAAAGTGCAGGGGGGGGTGTAGCCCCCCTGCAATAGCATGTAGAATGATTGTCTACCAGTGTGGAAGATGAGCAGAGGTTTTGTTCTGTAAGTATTTTTAAATATCAGGTGGAGCGAGTAGGGCTGGGAGTGAATGCCAGCAGACAGATGTGAGTACAGAGAACAGGAGTTTAAAGTGTTGTAAGAGACAATCAGAAGGGAGATGTACTAAAATGAAGAGCAAGGTATGTTGCAGATCTGACTGTATATGCCAAATTGGGACTCGCTGATGTTGCCGGTCACTGAAATTGGAGTCACTATAAAAAACTCGCTGTAATTGCAATCGCTGATATTACTTCATCGTATTGACATGGAACTTTGCAAAATACCCACCCAATCATAGTATTGCTTGGGAGCTGAAGGCAGCAATTGATGAAATGCTAGCAATTAATCTATTGCCATTCTCTTCTGTGCAGTATGTGGGATTTCAAAGGTTGATGGCATGTGCTTGTCCCAAATGGCAGATTATGTTGCAAACCTATTTCTCCACCCATGTCATTCCTGAACTTTATAGGACTCTGTCACACACAGTAATACATGCACTTCCACATTCAGAATCACAAAAAGTACATCTTTGTATGGATATATGGACCAGTGGTGAAACAGCTAGAAGCTCTTTTCTGTGTATTACAGCCCATTGGGCACAGTTACCTGCAGTAGTATTTGTCACTGGAATGTGGAAAAATTGTACAAAGCACAACTGTTGTGACAGTAACATTTTGAGTATTCACCACTATACCATGCTGGTGATTAAGAGTATAAGTGGATCACACTCGGGTCAGAAAATGTTTGAAAAGCTCCTGACTGAGATAGATGAGTGGCTGTACCTACGTTCCCTGAGACTGGGTTTCATTGCAAGCAAAAATGGCTCAGATGTGGTTAAATGCATTAGTGATGGGGAGTTTCTCAGACTGCCATGCTTGGCACACTTTTTTAATGTAGTAGTGCAGGAATTTTATCATATCCTGTAATCAAGTCCATGTTGACTGTGGCCCATGATATCTGTGCCCACACTGCCATTCCAAAAAGGCCTGTGACCATCTAAGGCACCTGCAGATCCTGAACAAGTTGCCTGAGCACCATATGAAGCTAGAAGTCATCACCAGATGGGACTCAACACTGTAAAAGATGAAGTGCTTGTATGGGCAGTACAAAGCCATCTCAGATTATCTACTGCTGCATACAAGCTGTGACAGTGCCAGAGTATCCCAGTCTCTGACAATGGAGTAGTGGTGACTAATGGATGGCCTGATCATGATTCTAGGGCTATTCAAACATGCAGCACAGGCACTGAGTGGGGACACTGCCTGTATCAGTCAGGCTATCCCACTTCTAAGGGTGCCGAGGCAGACACTGCTAAATGTACAGTAGGTGCTAGAGGCAGGTGGTGATAGAGGAATCTGTGCCTTAATGTAACACATGTTCCATGTATTGGACTGCAATAGCTGTCTCTCATGCATTATTCAGCTTGCAGAAGCTGGACCCATGATATAAATGGGACTTGTCATCAATATTTGAAGGTGCATGCAATCAGGTTCAAGATTCCCCCTCTCTGCTAACAAGATGGGTTCATAGGGCACGGATGTTAAGTACACAGATATGTAAGACACAGCTTGAAAGTGATCAGAGACTGGGTGTTGCTACCACCTCTGGGAAACAGGCTAAAAAACATGCATGGTAAGAAAATAAAAATAACAACAATAAATCCACATTGGGATGCTTTGTGCCAGGTGGAGGAAAAGGGAAGGAGTCTTATGAGACTGCAGGATTATGTGCAGTGCAATGCATGGTGGATGCATATTTGGTGAACACTAGGCACCTTAACATATTGGAAGTGCCACTGCTGTGCTAGAGAAGCAAGGTGACTGATTGGCCAGTATTGACCTCCATAGTAGTCAAATGTCTGAGCTGTCCAATCTCCAGAGTCAGCATGGAGATGGTACTCAGTTTGGTAAGGGCCATTGTACATACATACAGTATCTGTTTCCTAGAACTGTTGGCATGCTAGCATTTCCCCCCCTTCTTGCTTGGCTGGCCCCATTTCCCCCTGTGCACACACAGTCCCATTGTCTGCCATCTCTGGGACTTACCATGAGGATCCACCTGTTCCTCTACAGTTTCCCCCTGTGGTGGGGACATCAGGTGTCACCCAAGCCCCATCTGGATGCCATGCTTGGTATGGTGGTCCTGTGCCAGTAAGCAGTGTGGGGTCTGTGAGATGTCACAGGGCTTCATCCTGCTGCCACCATAATTTTTTCTGCTGTTCTGTTTCCCAGACCTATGGACACTCCATGGAGGTGACAGCTTGGTAGTGAATGCATGTGATTGGACCTGCTGATGTCTTCTGTCATGAGCATCCCCCACCCAGTACTGCTGTTCCGGGTCACCCCACCACACATCGTCACCCAGATGGCACTGTTGTGGTGGAGCAGTCTGCTGTCCCTCCCTGGAGGAAAAGAGTGTCTACTTGGATGCTTGAGCCTCCTCCTCCTCCTGGCCAACCCATGAGCAGCCCAGGTTCATTCCTGAACCCAGGTCACCAACATGGTGGCAGGTGAGGCATGGATGCCTTAGCCCTCCACACCACCTATCCAGCGGCATGTAAACATTTATTAATATGAATACAGGGCACATTACATGTAACACAATCAACTCTATGCTCATACAACATGACAGTGGCCATGGAGATGAAGAAGAACCTGAAAAGCCTGGTTCTATTGGTATTGGCAAATTGCCTTCCCATTAGGCAGACAAAGCTGTAATGGAGAAAGAATTCCCTTGTGGAGACAACTCCAGTCTTGAAGACTGTTAGGGCTGCTTCCTTCTTGAGGATGACTGAAGCATAAACACAAACATGCTAGATCCATCTTTTTCTCCTTTTCAGTTGAATCCTTTTCTTTATGATTCAGTTTTGTTTTCCTGTGAGTATATTTTTTCCAAGATGTGTTGCTGATTACCATCTGATTACCTCCATCTGCCGTCTCCTATGTTATGCCCACAGACAAAATATCTTTGAAAACTACATCATGAGATGCCAAGTTTGCCTCCAGTAACATTAACCACCACCACCCCAACCACATGCGTCCAGACTGAAATACATGAACTGTTAACTCTTAAGGCAGTGTAAATGCATGGATTGCTAATTCTTAAGACAGCATAAATGCCACAGACAGCGATGCAGACTGTGCATGTGCCAGCAGACAAGACACCACCATCTCCTCCTCCTCCTCCTCTGGCCTGCATGTGTCCTCCACATCTGCGAATGACATGGCCTATCACTGCCTTCACTGCATGCACTTATTTATGACTGAAAAACAAGAACTCGTAAGCAAAAGTAAATACTGTTGTTGCCAGCCCTGCAGATCATGCATCCATCAACAATCAAGGAATGACCTCCTCCTCCTCATCTGGCCTGCCTGTGTCCTTCACATCCACCAGCAACATGGCCCACCATTACCTCCACTGCATGCACCAACTCAAGACTAAAAATCAAGGACTCAAGCCAGTGTAAAAAATATTGTTGCCAGTCATTTAGACCATGCATCCTTCAGCAATCAAAGCACCACTCCCTCCACCTCATCTAGCCTGCATGTATCCTCTATATCAACCAACAACATGGGTCACTGCTGAATCCAACTCATGTATCCAGACTGAGAAACATGGACTCTTAAGCCAGCATAAATGTCATTGCCAGGCAAACCTCCAACCAGCCAGCCAACAATCTAGCCCTCTAGTCAAGCCTCCGGCCAGCCAGCCTCTCATGGCAGCAAGACCTGAAGTTCAGCAAAAGCTAATTTTGTCTTCTGTGATGGTACATTATTTTCATTGTTTTTCACACTACTTATCCTCACTGTTTGTGATGAGTTCATCATCACATACGATGGGCTTCCACCTTGCTTACAAGACATTAAAATGTGTTTCTTTATTTCCTCTTGTCTCCATCTCAGTTCAGACAGCCCACCACAAGCCACAGACTAAAGATACATCTTCCTCCACTACCTCTTTCTGTGATAGCATTGAGCCACTGCACATCATGGCCATCACTAAATTGATGGTAAATATCATGGCATTATTTGCTTCTTTTTTAAGTTTTAATGTTAATTTTTCCTTTCATAGGTAAACAGTGAAACAGTGGCCACGCCAAGTCAGGCTAAGTGATTTCTCTTTATTTTTTCATATAACGGATATAGGAAGAGTAAGATTGAACAATGGATATACTATGCAGCCACAATGGTGGCCAAATCAGCTAAATGAATGTTTTTCTTTAAAGGTGACAAGTATAGTAAGACTTGCAGTGGACAATGTATATACTGTCAGTGTGGTCAGTCACCCACAGTGACCAGTTTAGCAAGGTTGCATATCTTTCCCTTGTCTTCACAGATCTCCTCCTGTCATGCTGTCTTCTCATTCAGATGGAAAGATTTCTCCTCCACTGCATCACCTGCCTATAGCATCTTTCTACCATTTCAAGGCATGGCCATCACCAATGTGATGGTAGGTACCCTTTCAAAAGTATTTTTTTCTTTTAACATTTAAATGTTGGTTTCCTTTCACATCTGTACTATAATATAACAGGTAGTGTACTAGAGTCTAAATAATGTCTGTCTTGTATTTACAGCAGGTCTGTTTACAGTCTGTCATCATGATGAATGCCTCCTCCTCCTACAGCAAGCAAGCCATTGCCATAGAAATAATAGAAATATAGAATTTGTCAGCGGATAAGGACAACTTGGCCCACCTAGTCTGCCCATTTTTCCCTACCTACAGTATCTCCATACACCCTACCTGATCTTCTGTTCATTCTCTCACTCCCATTCCTTTTGACTAAGATTCCCTTATGCCTATCTCATGCATTCTTGAACTCCAGCATTGTTTTTACCCCATCACATTGGCTAGTAGGCTGTTCCAGAAATCCATCTCTCTTTCTGTGAAGAGTACTTCCTCACATCTGTCCTGAATCTTCCTCCCTCCAACTTCACAGCATGGCCCCTTGTTCTTTGCACCTTGTTTTCTAAATAATACTTTCCTCATGTGGCTTATTTACCCTCTTCAGGTATTTGAAGGTCTTTATCATGCCCCCTCTCCCTCCTCTCTTTTAGGTGGTGCATACTGAGTTTCTTTAGTCTATTTAGCCATCTTCTCCACCAGATTGTTAATGTAGTCAGACTTGTCCACTCATGCTTGGACCTCCTCCTCAAGCTTCACCAATGTGTGTGGTCTTATTAGAGTAAACACATCCTCTGTATCGAGCATAACCTGATGGTACTACCTGATTCTCCTCTGTCACACAGCCAAACAATACCTGAAATGATAGAAACTGGAGCAGAAAACAGTGAGAGATGCATGGATCATTTTAAATAATTTAAAAACAAAATAGGGGAAAAATACTTTCCTTCCATGGTGGGAAACACTGCTAAATTAAATAACAAGATGCAGGCTGGACCCATGAAGTAGCAAGATTTAATCACCCTACATGTAAAAGAAGGAATAGGAACTAAAGCTGGCTAGAAATACACTGTTACACCCCCGGCCAAAAAATAAAAAAATAAATACTTACCTTTGTTGTTAGGAGTCAGGACACAAAGGAATATTTTATTTATTTATGACTTTGATAACTGAATGAGTGCACTGATCCCAGGGACCATTTTCAGGCATGAGCCGGGCCATAACACATGGCATACAGTGACAGTGGAATACAAGGTAACAGTAATACACATGAAAAAGATTTGATACAAGCAACAATAGTAAGCACACTATACAGGTTTGACACATAGGTCCATTTCAGTACAGTGAATACAAGGTTTCAATATCAGACATAAGGAGATTTGGTACAAAACAAACAAACTGTAGGCACAGACACGGATATTCAGACTGCGCCAGGCTGTGGCTCAAGCCTGGGTGCAGCACAACTTGGCTGCGCTGGGGCGTTGACAGGGTGATATTCAACGGAGCTGCACCATGGCACAGCATCGCTGAATATCGCACCCTGGCCACCCCACAGTGCACATGGCTCAGTGGCACTGTGCCAGCGCAAGTGGCCAGAGTGGAGCAGTGGGATGCGCTAGTGCAAGTTCCATTGCACTAGGTGCAACAACCATGATATTCAAAAGAGCACATGCAAGTGGGGCCATAATGCATGCAAGGCACAAATGGGTCCATTTGCATGTCATTATGGCCCCATTTGCATGCAGGTGCGCCGATCCCCGGAGACTTGCACCTGGCACCCTGCCAGGCTGCAGCCTTCATGGACCGACGCCCCCTGCACATCACAGCAACATGCCCCACTGCCCAATCACAGGCATATGTAGAATAAAATAACTGTCCATTATCCCTGGTGGTCCAGTGGACCGCTCACAGCCCGATCGCGGGCATCTGTGTAAAAAGATAAGTCCAATATCCCTGGTGGTCCAGTGGACCACTCGCAGCCCGATCGCAGGCATATGTAATAATAAGGAGGCTCAATATCCCTGGTGGTTCAGAGTACCCCCTCCCACCCGCCCACTGGGCCTCACCGCCCGCCTCCCGGTCAGCGGTGGGCAGCAGCACCCTACCCGCCTGCCGCCTGCCAACTGACGGTGTTGGTAGGGCTGTAGCGATGGTCCACAGCGTGAGCCAATGGGCATGCAATCGATATACTACACAGTCAAATATGTGAATGGATCCAGTCACATATCTGGACTGTGTAGTGCAGTATGGGCTGCATGCCCATTGGCTCATGCTATGGACCAATGGGTACAGCCCTACTGTACACTGTCGGTCGGTAGACGGTGGGGCGTGATGTGGCAAGTGGGTGGGTGCTGCCCCTGCCTCTGACAGGGGGACCGGGGCAGTGGGCCCAGGGCAGGTGGGAGGGGGAATGCTGACCACCAGGATATAGGACCTCCTTATTATTACATATGTCCGCAATCGAAAGCTGCAAGCGTCCACTGACCACCGTGGATATTGGAGCTCTCCTTATTATTACATATGCCTGCAATCGGGCTGTAAGCAGTCCTCTGGACCACCAGGGATATTGACTTATCTTTTTACACAGATGCCTGCGATCGGGCTGCAAGCGGTGCACTGGACCACCAGGGATATTGGACTTATCTTTTGACACAGATGCCTGCGATCAGGCTGCAGCAGTCCACTGGACCACCAGGGATATTGGACTTACATTTAACAGCATATGCCCACGATCGGGCATGGGGGTGCTGCCAAGAAGGTGCAGCTGGAGCTCGGGTGGCCACCCACAGGTGGCAGCTGCCGTGTTTTGCCCTGCAACACGGCAGCTCATCTTTGGGTGGCCAGCTGTTGTTCCTTTTTTTTTGGGCCCACCTGTGTGAAGCGTAAGTAGGGGTTGGGCATTCATGGGCTCGGCACATCCCAGGCTGAATATCAGGATGTGCAGAGTATGTATGAGCACGCCCCCCCACCTGTGCTGCATACATTACTGATGCATTCTGGCCATTGGGATTTGTGCGAGAATCAATCCCCATTTGAATATCGCACTGGGGCACATCAGTGAGTTGCGCATGCTGCAACAGTGTTGTGCCATGCGCAACCCTTCTGAATATCCAGGCCACAGTGTATAATGTGTGACTGCATCATCCAGTGAGCAAGTAATACACAGAATACTCAGTAAAAAATATATATACAATATGTACAGGCAAGGAAGTCAAATATTACTGTGAAACATACAAAATAACAGTTGTAGGCAGGGGAGCTGACTAGTGTGGGTAGGTGGGATACTTGAAGATCACCATCTGAATCACCTCCACAAGGAGGCATTATCATTTCATGCAAATGCATGCATAATTGCTGTTCACCAAGTTCCTCAGGACAGGTGCTGTGGTGTCAGAGTTGCACAGTGCAGAAGCAGCATATTTATTCTGAAAACACATCTCATTTTGTTTCCTCGTGTGAAAATTTCCAGGCAGAAGAATATTTGAGACACAGAATTTGTAGGGAAATGAAAGTTAATAAACTAAAGTGTGTTACAAGAACTAGGACATGGGGGACTGAATCATAGTGCACCACCGTGTAGGAGCATGCAGCAGCCTGATACATACATTTTGGTAGTTCAGAAAAATTATGGGAACCCAACATTTCTGTATGCTGTGCCTTTCTCACAATTTGCCTAAAGTGTGTTACAAGTACTGTGGTGGGGTGCTTAGTCATAGTACACCAACTTGTAGCTACATGCCAGAGCATGTTATATTGATTCTGGAAGTTAAAAAAAAAATCTGGGAATGCAGAATTAAAGTATGTTGTGCTTTTCTCACAATTTCCTCTAAAGTGTGTTACAAGAAGTGTGGTAGGGGGACTGAATCATGTATGGCACACCACCTTGTAGCAGCATGCAGCAGACTGATATATTTTTTTCTGCTAGTTCGTAAAAATTCTGGGGGCACTGCATTTATGTATGTTAGGCTTTCCTTACAATTTTCCTTAAAGTGTAATGCAAGAAATGTCTAAATCATAGCATACCACACTGCAGCAGCATGCAGCAATCTCAAATATTTATTCTGGTTGTTCAGAAAAATCTTTGGAGCACAGAATTTATATATGTTGTGCTTTTCTCACAATTTCCCCTAAAGTGTGTTACAAGTACTGTGTCGGGGGACTGAATCATAGCACACCACCTTGTAGCAGCATGCAGCAGCATGATATATTTATTCTCATAGTTCAAAAACATTCTGGGATTGCAGAATGTAAGTAGGTTGTGCTTTTCTCACAATTTCCCCTAAAGTGTGTTACAAGAACAGAGGCAGGAGGACAGAATGATGGCACACCACCTTGTAGCAGCATGCAGCAGCATGATATATTTATTCTGATAGTTAAGAAACAATCTGAGAAAAGAAGACAATGATAGTGAAACTACCATGCAGTTGCTCAAGAGAACAATATAGATAGGAAATCAGATTTTTTTTCTTTTGTTAAGCAGAAGGAAGATTGCTGACAGCAGATTTTATATAGATAAAGGAAGCAGTATCAGAAAGCAGGACAGAGAGAAATTCAGATGTACAACTTTTTTTTTTTACTTAAAAAATTGTTTTACAACAGGTGAAGATAAGAATGAATGGGACAGTAAGACACAACATAGCTGGAATAAAAGAACATAAAGATTGATAGAATCAGGCTATGGTCTCGGAACAGGGGGTTCAACGCCACAATGAAGTTCTGCAATACCCTTGAGAATGCACCGTTGGTTTTGGTGCAACACCTCAATACATTCTTTGATGGCAGCAACCTGCCAGCAGAGCTCACCTATCTCCCCAAGCAGCTGTCCCACTTCTGTACAGAGGAATGCAGTAGGAGGATCTGAGGCTGGTTTCTTAGGTGAAACTTGTAACACCTGAGTTCACCAGCAGCTCCGTCTCCTACTCCCCTCTATTCCTTCTGTGTCCCTCTCAGGGACCTGTCTGCTGAGTGATGTCCCACCACAATGCCCATTTCTCTACTGACCATAATGCAGTATGGAAGCAGCACTAGGGGTGTCACCTACTTCAACACTCTCAGCTATCTCATTCTTTCTCCTCACATGCTCCTCCCACTCCTGGCAGTGCCTCACCTTCAGGTGGGTGAGTTGGCCACCTGTGCCCAAATGGCTGCCCCATTTTCCATGCCAACCTTGTAACACAATGTGCATGTCGTCATACTGCTGGTGGTGGTGTCAATTACAAAAAAATTCTGAAGAAAGGACTGTTGCTGCTGCTGAGTGGAGAAACCAGATGGTCTAGCATAGGACTTCTCCTCCTCCTCCTCCTCATGGGGCTTAAGTGGCAGCACAGCCACAGGGTGAGCACAGAAGTGAGTGCCACAGCAGCATGCTGCTGCTGTGCAGTAGGGGTGTGGGGTTCTATGGTGTTCCTGGTCCAAAACCTTGTATCTCAGACAGATGGGACAGCATGTCCAACTGTGGACTCCACCTCCCTTTGCTTGCTAGGACTGGTCCCAGTTCCAGTCCTCCTAGTCTCCTCCTCACAGGTCCCACTCATTTTGATTTCTGAAAATAAATAAATATTATTTATTTGTTAATTTATTTGAATCTTGATGACTGGGTTGGTCCACTGAGACAAAAAGTCCTTTTTCAGGGGCGACCTTGAGTTAGTTATAGGAACGTCAAAAACAAAAGCACGTACAAGGTGAAATACTGGCAGATACAAGAAAAATAAATGTCATAAACAAAATCTCAGACAGATGGGACAGCATGTCCCAGCTATGGACTCCACCCCCTCTGCTTGCTGGGACTGGTCCCAGTTCCAGTCCTTCTAGTCTCCTCCTTACAGGAGTAGAGAGTAAAAAAAGGGAGTAAAAGCAAAAAAATCTAAAAAACAATGTGGAATACACAGCAAAATATTCTAAAAAACACTTAAATGCCACAAAATGGTAAATAATGATTAACTGGCAAATAAAAAAAAAGCTGCAAAAGTTGTAGATTGAGAAGATTTTGGAAGGATTCTAAAAGCATCAGATACAGTTATTAAACCCATCTTTAAAGGTGGCACTGCAACAGAGATAGACAACTATCACCCCATCTCTTTGTTGCCTGTTCTAGGTAAGCTACTTGTAAAAGCTGTTAACCAATAAATAGTTGAGTTTCTTGACTCCGTCGGCCTCCGATCCCCTGAGCAGCATAGCTTCCATAAACATCATGGAATGGGAATGGTCTTAGTCAGTCTCACAGATCACATTGGTGGAGCAATGGATGGTCGATGACTCACTGGTGCTGCATACGTGGACCTATCCAAAGCGTTTGATCTCGTTAACCATCAACTGCTACTTGGGAGGTTGGAGACATTTGGAGTTGGAAGCCCTCCACTGAGGTGGTTTCATAGTTATCTGTCTAATCTGTCGATTTGTCTAGTGCACTTACCCGGTCAACAAAAGCTAAATAAATAAATAAATAAATAATGGACCTCTGCGGGTTTGCTACAAAGGAGTTTTGTCTGATAGTAAGATGTTGGAAATTGGAGTACCACAGTGGTCCATTTTGAGGCCCTTTTTATTTTCCTTGTTTATAGATAAGTTGTCATCTCATCTGACCCATACAGATGTTCTGATGTATGCTGACAACATTATACTCTTTGGTAGCTCACCCTCAGTGGAAGAGATAGTGTTAAATTTAACTATTGACTTTCAGGCAATAGATTATTGGTTAAAAAACACTGTTTATTTTTGAATAGAAAAACAAACAAGAGAATGCTTTTTGGTTCTAAATACAGACTAAACAGATGTAAACCTCTTGAAATTGTGAGCCAGTGGTGGCTGTTTTTGGAGCAAGTATTCCAGTTTAGATACTTAAGGATTGTATTGGATCCCTGTCTATTGTACACCTTGCATGTAAGAATGATCAGTAGAAGTGTTAACCAAAGACTGGGTGCACTATTAAAACTACAGATTTGTTATAGCCAGAAGTATGTTGTTGCCGATATGAAACTACAATTCATTTCTGTTTTCAAATCTGGCAAAGTCCTAGACTACTCTTCTTACAACCACCTTCCATGCAATCTGTAGATCTGCTTTAAAAGTCCCATTTTGGACTCATCATTGTAACCTATATTCTTTGACAGCCTGGCTTACATTCACGATATAGCTCAATTTGTTTAATTTATAATACTCTGGCCTTAGGTCTGGTTTCTCCTTTATTTGGTTTAATGATAAAATGACTTTGGATAGGAACCTGCGTTCTGCAAAATCTATAAGGCTGGTTATTCCTAAAACCAAATTAAAACTGGGAATGCATGCACTTTCTAATTATGGACCAGTATATTGGAATACATTACCCTCTTCCTTGCAGCAAGTAGTTAGTCAAGAAGCTTTTAAATTGTTTGCTAAGCAGTTTTTTCAAAGTATGTTGAAATGTGATTTTTACTATTTACATGATCTGTATTGCTTTCTATATGTTTGCATTGTAAGTGTTTTGTACTTAACAACTTGACTGTATTGTATAATGGTCCCGGATTGCATTTGAAAATGGGTCCTTGGCTCATATTGCTTACCTGGTAAACACAAGTTAAAATAAATAACATAAAATATGATCTCTTTCACTAAGTCACTCACAGTACAAAATGAAAGTAAGGCTCAGACGCAGGAGCTGTTTCCATGTGACCTTAAGTCACTGGTTTATCAAAAGCCTCAATCTGAGCAAAATTCACCCAATGTATCACAAAGGCCAAGTTGCAGGAGATGTTGCCAGGTGAAATTGCAAAGGGTGAATTTCTAAGTAATAGAAAACATCTATGAATTGCTCCATGAAGCAGAATTTGGCAAATTCACTTTAACTTCCCTGGCAAATTAAAACTGCACAACATCTCTAGTCTCAACCACAAATCAGCCATATTGTGAAAAAGAAGTGATTAATTTTGGATGGGTTCTACAGAAATGCCAACTCTCAAAGAAAAAGGAAAAGAGAGGGTAAGGAAATGTCTGCAGATAAGGCACTTATCAAATGGTTTTTGCATGCCTGTGAACTTATCTACAGTACCAATCACCAAAGCCATTAATTCATGCTGATGCAAAAAAAAAAAAAAAATGTGGCTGCAAATGTTTGGCAGGGAGGACTTGAAACCCACCAGTGGCTGTCTGTGTAGATTTAAGAAGAGGCACAACATAGTTTCAAGTGAGCACATGCTTAGAAAAAAGACGTCGCTAACCAATCAGCTGACAATTGGGTCACACATGTGCTTTTGTCTTTTGAGGGCATATGCCTTCTTCACCTGAGCAAACTGACACAACAACAGGCTTTGGAGAAATGGCCACAACCATGTATTTACTGATAAAACCAATTGTCCATATATACAATTGCTAGAGTGCTGTGAGCAGCTAGGTAGCCTTGGAAGGAATCTAGCTCCCCATGGAGCACTAGAAAGTTGATGGTCAACCCTCCATCCCAGGAGAGGGCCGCCTTACCATCAAACCAGACCCTATGAGGGACAACAGCCTCCAGGCATAAGGGATGGCTCTGTGACTGGCTGCGACTAGCTCCTCCCCTGTCAGAGGATCCGCCATGCCGCAGGACCCTGCCTGAAGAGGGTGCCCTCGGGACGCCATCTGTCAGGCCCACCTCCTGTCAGCCTCAGGGTGATCTGGCTGGTTAAGACACGTGATCCTCTGTTACCCCCTCCACAGCATTCCAAGACTACCATGCTGCCACACTTACAGTGTTCATGACTGTGACAGCTACCTATCTGCTCCCTAGCCTAATCTAACTACAATAACTCCCCGCTTGCTGGAGAAGGCAAAAAAACAGAAAACCCAGTGGGAAAAAACCAGGAAATTCCTTCTTGACCCCTAAGGCGATCCCCCTTAGTGGGACAGCAAGTTCCCTGTACCCCCCCACGTTCCCCCCTGCTTTTACGAGGGTGAGGTTTGGGTAGGATGCGACCTGGGACAAAGAGGAATGAGGAAGAATTCCTCCTGTGCAGCCCCTCTTAAGGAGCCTGGCTTCTCCCTGTCCCTGGCCATGATCTCCCTCCCCCCAGGAATCTATTCCCCCCCCAGCCTCTTCTGGGAGGTCCTACCTGGGTCCCCACTATTCAGGTGTCTCAGGCCCTGCTCCCAGACAAAGCCCCACCTGCTGCGATACCTTGCAGGCTCCTCCATTGTCTTTTGAAGGCATATGCCTTCTTCACCTGAACAAACTGACACAACAATGGGCTTTGGAGAAATGGCCACAGCCATGTATTTATTGATAAAACCAATTGTCCATATATACAATTGCTAGCGTGCTGTATGCAGCTAGGTAGCCTTGGAAGGAATCTAGCTCCCCATGGAGTACTAGATCATTGATGGACAACCCCCCCCCTCCCAGGAGAGGGCTGCCTTTACCATCAACCCGGACCCTGTGAGGGACAACAGCCTTCAGGGCATAAGGGATGGCTCTGTGACTGGCTGCGGCTAGCTATTCCCCCGTCAGAGGATCCACTATGCCACGGACCCTGCCCAAACAGGGTGCCCTCTGGACACTATCCATCAGGCCTGCCCTCCTGTCAGCCTCAGGGAGACCTTGGTGGTCAAGATACGTGATCCCCTGTAACCCCCTCCACAATGTTCCAAGACTACCAAGGCGCCACAAGGTGAGTTTCACCACTTACCCCCCACAAGCACCTCATGCCAATACTTTCACCACTGCCCATTGTATGTCATTCAAAAACAAGTCTAACCTTTTCTCTGATAGATGTACACCATCTCTGCTATACAGATCAGGCTCTTTCACAGACACTCCCACGTGCACTGCTATGGACCTCCCCATGGAATCAATAATTAGTCTCATGGCCGCGTTCTTCAGCCGGCGTACCTTCTCTATTGCCCTACTGTTCGGGCATACCGCCATTGCTGCCACAGCACCACGTCTGACCAAATTATATGCTCCTGGGGCCACCATTGCTTCACTCTTGCCAGGTCCTGCCTGACCATCTCCTTAAGCTCCCTCACAAACATAACCCCCAGATCATTTTCCCCCAAGTGAAGGACTAAAACATCTGACTGCCCCCTCTCTTGGGCTTTTGCTTGCAGTGTTGTGATCAACTCATTCCATCGCATCCCTCACGTCCCCAACCAATGTACTTCTGCCCTCTCGGGTACCAGGAACAGGTTCTTTCCTCTGGGATACTGCCTCACCCTCCGAGCCGCCCAGTGGATGTATAAGTGGTAACAAATCCAGATCTGCTCTGCTTGGGCCACAACACCTGTCCAAACAAAGCAAAAGAGGGTTATAGCATGTGTGGCCTTATGTATCTTTCAAAAGCCTGTGACTTCCATCTACCCAACGCTTGTATTGCCCCATCTGCTAAGCCCTCCACCCTGGCATGTGATACTGCTCCAATGCTAAAGGACTGTGTGCTGTAGTGTTCTGCCAGGATGCCCAGCTGTCTCAAGGTCTTTTGCAACATGTGCCTAAACTGGTACGTTGTTAGGGTGCCACCCATTCCATGATGGAAGAAGGTCTCCCTATTGCTGGGAGCTGAGTTATATAATCCTGTACCCATGCCCCCACATCCCACTGGAGCCTGTGGGGTACCCCTAGATGGCACCACCACCTGTGGACAAGCTGATCAGTCTTGCTTTTACGGATGTGGACAAAGACTCCAGACATTGTGACCTCCATGTCTACCTCTGCCAGCACTACTGGTCTCCCAGTAGCCTTGCTAGGCTACACAAGCTCCGACACTCAGAATGCCCTGCAAAACTCTATCAAGTACGCTGTCTGGAACAGCCTTGTCTCATCAGGGGATGAGCATACTTTAGGCAACTCTTCCCAGATCTGCTTGAACATGGCAGGACAGATAGGTCGTCTGTTGTCCGTACCCCTCCGGGTTGCCCGTGTCCAACCTCCTAGCATCTTCCTAAGGGCAAATGCCCTTGTAGAGTCAGGGAAGCCCTTGACTTTCTGGAACCAGGCAATGCCAGCAATGTGCTGTTTGACTGTTGCCCAGGTGACCCCCACATGTTTTTTGATCAGCACGTATTCACACAGCTGTGCAACTGGGATCAGCCATGTGGCCCACCCTTGAGCATGTTGGACCTGAAAAAAACAGTTGACTCCCCTCTGATATGCTATATGAGTCCTAGGTGCAAGGGCCTTCTCAATCAACTCCCAGGCCTCTGGGTTATCAACTCCCATAGGAATGGTGGGACTTCCCTGGGCTGTTGGTCTGCTGCTGGTGCCAATTCTCGGAACCTCTGCCACTGTAAACGAGAAAGAGCATCAGCAATGCCATTTTCAATACCTGGTACGTGCACTGCCCTAAAGGTAATATTCAACATCAGACACTTGAAGACAAACACCCACATGAGGTTGCCCATCGGGCCCTTGCCTCCCAACTGTTTGTTGATGGTATACACCACTCCAGTGTTGTCAGACCCGAATGTGATGTGCTTGTCCTGCAGCACATCACCACAGATCACCAATGCCACAACAATGGGGAAGAATTCCATCACCATTATCTGCTTTGTGATGCCTTGTCTGATCCACTCTGGAGGCCACTGCCCTGCACACTACTTTCCTTGCAGGTAAGCCCCAAAGTCCAAGCTCCCCGAGGCATCTGTGAAGAGTTCTAATTCTTCACTGGACACCAGCACCAGCCACATCGACATCCCATTGAAGCCTTGCAAAAATGTCTGCCAAATGCCTAGGTCCACCCACATTGCCGCTGTGACCCAGATTCTATGGTGTAGTTTTGTACAGCTCACCCCAACACCTACCAGGCACCTCATGAATGTCATGCCCATGGGCATTACCCGGCAGGTGAAATTCAGATGGCCCACTAGTTGCTGGAGCTCCAATAATTTGAGTTTCTGCACCCTCATCACTGCATCCAGCCGGGTGCGCAAGGTTGCCAGCTTGTCTTGGGGGAGCCGGAACACTTGCTCCCTCGTGTCAATCTCTATCTCCAGGAAGGAAAGCCTTGTGCATGGCCCTTCCATTTTGTCCTGGGCTAATGGTAAACCCAGCTCGGTGCACACCTCATGGAATGCCACCATGATATGCACGCATTGCCCCAAGCTGGCCCTCCCCACAAACAGAAAGTCATCCAAATAATGAACCATGTGGTCGACTCTGTCTTTCTGTGCTTTGGCCCAGTGCAGGAATGTGCTGAATTGCTCAAAAAATGGACATGCCACTGCACACCCCATGGGCATGCAGTTGTCCATATAGTAGTAGCCATAAAATTTCTTTCCCAGTAGCTCCCTATCTGCCGGGAACACTGGCAACAGCCGGAATGCTGATTCTATATCAGCCTTCCCCAGCAATGCCCCCTGGCCCGCCTGACGCACCACCTCCACTGCCCTGTCGAACGACGTGTAATACACTGCGGTGTCGACTGGGTCAATGTAGGCGTTGACTGATTCCCCTTCCAGGTATGACAGGTGGTTTATCATTCTGAACTCACCTGGCACCTTCTTGGGAACTAGGCCAATGGGTGACACCCTGAACCATGGGCAAGGGGGAGAGGAGTTGGAGCCGCTGATCTGACCTGCAGCCAGCTCTTTCCATAGTTTGCCCAGCACAACCTCTGATTGCTCCTTGGCAGAACATAGGTTGTCAGCCTCATATGTCCTCCTTGGGCCTTGGTAAGGTATACAGAACCCCTCCCTGAAACTGTCTGCCGAAGAGCGAGTGGCCATCTTGTCTGGGTAGTTGACCAACCACCATTCAATAATTTCAGCCTTGACCAGTGTTGGAAGCCTTTTTCCCTCCCTTCTGAAAGGGATGAAAATTGTCTGCCTTCCCTGCCCCCGTCACCTTCCCATACTGTTGAAACGAGTGTGGTTTCCAGCACGCCATACACTCATGCTTGTATCGATAACGCTTGGTCTTGCATGACCCCTGGTTGTAGCTGAAACAACACCCTTTCCTGCCCCACCTTTTTCACCATTATTCCATTGATAACCATTTTTTGGTGACGGGGGAGCCTCACCAGGAAAACACTGTCTGTGTGTTGAACCCCTTCCCCCCAAATTGATCATCCACAGCAGTGGGAGGTCCAAGACCACCCACGATCGTGCCGTGTCCATCTGTTTTCTCCTCCGATACTCCTCATCATATTCTAACCACCCCCCCCGGCTTACTAGCGTGCATGGTCATTATTCTATTAAAGTATACCCACAATCCGTCAGCTTTCCCCAGGCTGCCCTGGGTAAGGATCCCTGCGTAAACTGTGAACCCTGCAGCCCAGTTCTCCCACATCCACCGCACAGTTGCTTTCCTTTTCTGTTCGACTCTGTCATCCCCCTCCTTGTTTTTTTTTTCTTTTCTGGCTCTTTTGGGCCAGTTCAAAAGGGCAAAAATGTCAGCGTATTCTCTGTTGATTATCTTTTGCATCACCTTGTCTGGCAATTACGACCGAATGGGCTCCACCAGGGATAGAAAACTCACTGACCCTTGCTCTGGCCTTGGTGGTGGCACAGATGCCACTCCTGCTCTGGCGTCCCTGATCCCTGCTATGGCCAGGGCTGCCTGGACCACTCCTGGCCATGCCCTATTTGGATCCGCCTGTAATTCCAGCAACCAGTCAAACTTCTGCTCCTCACCTGATTGACCCAGGTTTCCCACTGGAGGCCACATGTTAGGCTCCACCCACCCTTGGGGTATCGCCGTGGCCACACCCCTGAGCCCTCCCACTGGTTGGCTGACCCAACCCCTGAGGACTGGCTGCTGTGGGACCCATGGCCCGGCTTTTTTCAGCTGAGGAGTTTGCTTTGGCAGGATGGGTTGACCCTGCCCCAATGCTCATGAGCCCTCAAGCTCGCCTGTGGTGGTGCTGGCTGGCTCGCTGGAAGGCCTCCCCAGCAGACCCAGGCTTATGGGTGCCGATGCCTCCATTTCCTTCCTGTGCCCTACCAGCACCTTTTCCATGGCTTCCAATCACTGCCCCATTTCGGCTGGTGCCCCCTGTTCCTGTTGGGGCACCACCACTCCTAAGTAGAACCCTCAACTCCTCAGCTGACAGCTGAGCCAACTCTGGCACACCCGCTATGTGGTCCGCTACTGCTGCTCCTTGATCAGCCCTCTTCCTTCATGCTTTTTTCTGCAGAGGAGGAGGAGAGTGCACCAGTGTCTCATCTGGACTGGGCTTCAGCTTCTCTGGCTCTTGCCTGGATGTGCCCGGCACCCCCCGCCAGAGACACAGGTTCAGCAGGAAGGGTCAGCAGTGCCAGGTTCTCCAGCTGCTTCCCCAGGTTGTCCTCCTCTGGATTCTTGGGTTCTGGTGGGGGCAGCAGCCCCAAAGGTCCTGCTCCCCCATCTTCCCCCTGCTCCCTGATCAGCGCCTCCCACCATGCCTTACTCTTGCCTCGTACGAGGGCAGTAGCTGCTGTTCGAGATCTCCATTCATCTTCACAATATGCCTGCAAACAAACAAATCATGGCCACTCTCCCCTTGTAGTGCTTAAGCTGATGCTGATGCTGATGCTGATGCTGATGCTGCTGCCACCAACATGGGTCATTGACTGTGGGACATTTTAACCCCTTTTTTTTTTAGCTAGTTCTTGCTCCTGGCAACCTAGGAGCCCCATAATGAAGTTAGTCAGGCCCACACTTTAGACCAGAAGGGCCTGTGAAAAACCCTCAAATAATTTTAATCTTAGCAAACCATCAGACTCACAATGCCAAATATAAACCCATACCATAATGTTTCTAAACACACTAAACTTACTGAGCAATCTATTAGGTGTAATACACACTTACAGGTTGTAAATTCTGACTCATTGCAACCCCTTGCTTTATTTGTTAGGGTGGGATGTTAATACCCTGCTGACATTCAAGAACTGCTTTCAGTCTTACTGAGTAACTGATATCCCAAGGTTATGGAGTCTCCACCATTAATCTCTCAGAAAACCCCCAAGACTGCTCCTAGGTATGGGTACAGTAACTACCCCTAACGCCAATTACCCTACCTCTAGGCTGCAGCCAGCACATGAATATCTTGATTCTAAAAGTGGTAGTCCAGTGAACTTTTTCCCTAAATATAACCCAGTAAACAACTTGCTTTCTTCTTACAGTTGGCCAGCTGGAGGGGCCTGCAAGGTATCCCAGATATAGGCTCTAGGCCTGATCCCCCACCAGGCCATGCGGTCTACAGGCCCAATCCAAGCCCTCACCTCTCATTTGCTGTTGGTGCTATGACAATAAATTATCTTAACTAAATTACTTTAAATTGATAAGAAACACTAGAAGCAGCTAGAAACTACAACACAGTCCTAATTCTGATTATTTGTTTAAACTGTCCGGCTATACGGCCTCCAGGCTGCCCCCACCCAATTATTTTCTGTAATTAATTAATCAGCAACATTAGCCGGTCCTGTAAAGCATCTGTGTTTCTTGTGGCAACCAGGACCACAAAGTGATTGATTAATATCCTCAGTAGCAAATTTCCCCTGATGCAATTCTAGTCTCTTCTACTACTTTCCCCACTGGGAGTTCTTTTTGTCATATGCATCAAACCAACAGAAAGCATTTGATACTAGCATTGACCTTCTTCATCGGCCAGAGTTAACTGTGTCCATAACTTTTAACAGACATCACAATTTTAACATCAGTGTTGTATGCAAATGTTAAATTATTTTGACTTTCAAATACCTCACCAAAACCATTTACCTTCTGTAGCTTTCAGTAGAGGTATGTGTAATGATCACAGACATCAGTGCTGTATGTAAATGTGAATTCTTTTGACTTTCAAATACCACACAACAACCATTTGCTTCTTTCTTCCAGCTGAGCTGCAGGAGGAGCCTACAAGATATCTCAGACCTATGACAAAGCCTGGTCTCCCCTCCCTCTGCCATGCGGCTGCAGACCCTCCCCCCTTACCTCTAGCTTGCTGATCTTGACTAAAAACTACAACACAGAGTCTTCATTCTGATTATTTAGAGAAAATAAGTCTGTTGCATTGATTGAGATTACATAGTGTCCTGCAAACAATCATGTTTCGGTCAAAAATGTCCCACTTTGGGCTTCCTAAATGGTGGTAACCCTATTTATGAAAACTACAGAGGATAACAGTAATGACTAAGCTGCTGAATTACCTCATTCCCCAACATCAGTACAATTTGTTACACTGCCCTAAACCAGCAAGGTGGAAGCCACCAGCTCCAACATGCCTACCTTAGGCCATGCAGCCTGTAGGCCCCCAACCAAGCCTTACCTCTAGTGTGGTTGGTGTGTGCTGATCTTGGCTTCCTTATTCTGTGACCTGGGACAAAGAGGAATGAGGAAGAATTCCTCCTGTGCAGCCCCTCTTAAGGAGCCTGGCTCTTCCCTGTCCCTGGCCACAAGCTCCCTCCCCCCCTCCCTCCTGGGAACCTAACCCCCCAGCCCCTTCTGGGTGGTCCTACCTGGGTCCCTACTGTTCATGTGTCTCAGGCCCTGCACCCAGACAAAGCCCCACCTGGTGCGATACCTTGCAGGCTCCTCCATTACAGATCTCAGCTGACTACTCTTCGTGAGCCATTTTTAACACCAATGAGACCAACATATTTTACTGAGCCTCACTTGATGGTACATTAACTTTTAAAGCTGAAGCTATGTTGGGGTGCAAAAAAGCCAATGAAAGATTGACTCTGCTTACATATGTTAACATGGAAGGGAGTGAGAAGAGACATGTCTCAATCATAGGCCTGATCAAGAAACCCAAGTGTTTCAGCAGGATGAATGTGGACAGTCTGCCCATAATATATTGAATTAACTGCAACTCATGGATAACAGTGGAACTGTTGAAGGAGTGGGCTTGGACACACACCAGTGAAATAAAGCATAAATACAGAACAATCATCCTACTGTTAGACAACTGCAGCACACACCCATATCTGGAGCTGGGTAATGTTATTTATTTATTTTTTTATTTGTTGACACTAAATACTACATCATACATACAGCCCATGGACCAGTGGATCATAATAAATATTTAAAACACTTTACTGCAGGAGAATGCTGAATCACATCCTGACAGTGTTTGTCAATGGCACTAGTGTTTGCCCCACAGAACCTGCACAAAAGCTAAGCACACTTCATGCAGTCCATATGCTGGCTTAGGCATGGAATGACATCAAGGAGACATCAATAGGTAACAGCTAACAAAGAGCTGGTTTCTAGTTTGGCAGCAGCACAAATGAGTCCAACCAACCACCCACTCCTACCAAGACAATTGCCATGCCTGCATACATGGACCAGGCCAATATCAAACAATTCATGGGTAACAATGACAATGCACAGTGTTTGTAAAACCTAAATGATAAGGAAATTGCTGAAACAGTTTGGCATGATGAGGTTGAGGAGGACCAGAATGATGAAGAGGAAGCCAAGGAGGTTCAGGATTAGAGATGTAGTAAATTTAAATTCCGCCGGCGAAGTGAACGTGAAGTGGGAACTTCACATTGCCACTCCGCTATGCGGAGTGGGCAATGCAAAGTGTTCACTCCGCCTTGTCATTACCACTT
Organism: Neoceratodus forsteri; assembly: GCA_016271365.2. Classification (NCBI taxonomy): domain Eukaryota; kingdom Metazoa; phylum Chordata; order Ceratodontiformes; family Ceratodontidae; genus Neoceratodus; species Neoceratodus forsteri. The sequence continues at coordinate 580,404,871 of CM057456.1, forward strand.
CACCTTAAGGCAGAATGGCAATGCGAAGTAAGGAAAAGTCATTGTTTTTAATGGACTTTGCGTTCCTCATTATGATTCTAAGTGATACACTTGGTGTTTCAGATTTGGCAGCCCCCCCACACATCACGTGGCTTACAGTACTGTAAGTTACATGCTCTTTAACTAGGCAGGAAGGAAGTGAATCATACAAGCAGACACTTTTACTTTCTCCTGTGCAGATGGAGAGAGAGAGGAGTGTGTTTTGTGACTGCTGATACTTTGAGATCAGAACGAGGAGGACTTTTAAACTTTGATTTAGACCCAACAGCTTTTTTAAAAGCTACATTTTTTATCTTTTCTGTCTGTACTCTTTTTTTACTTAATTTGTTCTTTCTGTAAATTTTATTTTTCTTACATAGAGGGACATCAGCTGCAAATTATGTTCATGCTGGAACTGCTGCTCGATCACCATGGGATCCCACATTAGTTTTTTTTTTCCTCACACCATGTGTCCCCCCACACCTTCCTTGCTGTGTTATAAAATGTATTCCTCCACCATCCCCGACCCTTGTATGTAATTATGCCCTTTTTTGTTGTCTTCTGTATGTATTCTGAGCAGTGGAAGTATACTGTGCTGAACTGCATGGGTGCAGTCTTCTTTCCAGTCTGTGTATGTACTGCAGACACTGTCCAACTCCCTGACTTACAAACAATTATTAATGAGTACAATGGTGGGATGGTGAAGCCTGGAGAGATACTACAAAACAGGCTTACAATACACCCAAGTAACTAGTAAAAAAATTAATGTTGTGATTTGTGACATAATCTTAAATCGTGATTTGTGACTGCATTTGTGACCATGATGATAAAGAAATGCGAATGCCTATGGCTGTACTTCCCCAGGCCCCGATGAGGTGTGGCAAAAAGCTCCCCGACTTAAAAACATTCATTAATGAGTACAATAGTGGGGTGGTGAAGCCTAGAGAGATACTACAAAACAGGCTTACAATACATCCAAGTAACTAGTAAAAAATATTAATGTGATTTGTGACGTGATCGTAAATCATGATTTGTGACTGCATTTGTGACTATGATGATGAAGAATGTGATTTGTATCATGAGTGACTCCTGATGATGGTCCTGACTTAAAAACACATATTAATGAGTACAGTGTTCATGCTGAGTTATGCACCACACCAGTCCAGTACTCTGAAAGGATGCCAAAGAAACAACTGTGACTTAAGTTAGAGATGAAGATTGGGTCCTAAAGAGATGCAAATGTACAAACAGATTAAGATTGCACTGCGCACTGAAGAGATGCAGATGCAAAGGAACTACACCTAACCAGTGCTCACCATCAGAAATTCAAATATGGAAAAGAATATCTTTGCTGGTTGGGGGCGTGGAGGGGCAGTGTACTGCAGTGCTGTAGTAACAGTCACTAGTACTAGTACCAGTAAAGATACCACAAAGAAGTACAAAAATTACACAGCTGCAGTGGATAGCAGGCTCACATTGCCGAAATTATGTGGTAAAAAAAAGGTGTCTGATTTGATGAAATGTATCACACACATACTCACACACACACTAAGTAATGCTTAGCAAATTGAAAACTTCAGTAATATAACCACATATTTTAAACAAACTACTGTAAATTATGCACAGCTGCACCACAACAATCAGCAAAAAAATGTGTGTACATTAACACAGTTATACAAGAAAAATATCACCAAAACAGAAAGCACTGTCTTTTTCACCAAGTTAATCTACCTACACTTCACATACGCCCCTCCCCAAAGCACACTTCCACTGTCTCTCAGTACACAGACTGAATGTTGTACATTAACATTCAAAATACACTCACAAACAATAAATGCTCGATGATATAAGCACAGGAGGGTTTCCTATAATCAATGAACTGAAGTTTCAGCAAAAAAAAGACCCAAAAAGGCTTTTTTAACAGCTTTTAGAAGGTTTGAATCACAAAGAGCTCTCAAAGCAGATTGTCTTCTAAAGCTTCCTACACACACTACCCCAAACTGAGGCTGTGCAGAACAATCTAGAGCCCATGTGACCTGAAATCCCATGAATCACTGCAAAATTTGCCTTTGGAGCTTAAAAACAAGACGAAGTACATTATTTTCAATGTACTTCACCTTAAGAATTGGTGGAGTAGTGGTTTGGGAAGGTGGAGTAATGTGAAGTCATTGTTTTCAATGGACTTCGCCTTACCCATTAATAACGCGAAGTACTCTGCTTCGCACTGTGGAGCACTCAGCGAATTCACTTTCACTCCGCGTTCCACTTCGCAGAGCGAATTGGGGCCACTTCACCCATCTCTGTTTAGGATGTCCCAAGTAGAATGGAGGTACAGGTCTGTCTGAGCAAACAGCACCATTATCTGAGGGGAAACTGTACCTGTACTGGCTAAATCAAGCCATTATGATATTATGAGGCTGAGGACATTTTGACAAAAAGTGCTCTGAATAACCAAACATAAGCCATGGCCCATGATCAATGAACTTCTTCTGAAAATAAAATAAAAAACAAGTTAATTTAAGTCATTGTAATGGTTTTAACAGTACAGTACAGCACAGTTTTTGTCTTTGATGTAAATAAACAAATACTAATTTTTATGCAGTTTTTACATATCTGCTAACTTTACATTAGAACAGATCACAACAACTGGCAAAACAGGCACATGTTAAAAGAATAGCCTGCTTAAATGAATAGTTTAGGAAACAGCCAAGGCTACTCATGTAAGTGGGCAGTACTGTACGTGCTGATAAAAGCATGGACCACCAGCATCCTTCTGCAGTGTCATTTTTGCCATTTCTTGGAGATCAACATCACATTAAAACTAACAGTTTCAAACGTTCATTTGGAATGAAAGGCAGAAGTTTCTCCTCCAGACATTTCTTGTTTGTGAACTGCAGAAATAAAACACGATGGTGATGAGGAAAAATGAACACACACGATGCATATAAATTTCAGACTAGGTAGGCACATTGAACAAACTGTCTCAGTGGATGTAAATAACAAGAGCAACCATTGTAGTTCAAGGATTTCAGACAGCCTCGATTGCCTCCAGCTGAATTACAGTATCCATTGAACTTCAAACAAATACAGAATGTTCTGAACATAATGATCTATTCTGAGTTTTTTTTTTCATGCACAGTAAGGCACCATCCTTTCATAATATTTTCATCTGCTATAACATGAGTAAAATCATACCTACAGTTAATGGTACTCTAGCTGTTGGAATCTTTTCTTGGTGCTCTTTAAAAGAAATTGTAACACGGCATTATTGAGAAGTCTACGAGGGCGCCCCGTAATAGGCGCAATGCCGTCACGTGGTGCAGGACCAACACGGCATTGTGAGCCGATAATGCCATGTTGCTGTGCTGGAAAACGCGTTCACGACTCCAAGACGGCATTATTTCTCATAATGCCGTGTTGGGCTCGAGAATGCGCAAGACCAACACGGCATTATGAAAAATAATGCTGTGTTGAAGTCGTGAACGCGCTTCCCAGCACAGCAACACGACCGCTCCTGCACCACGTGACGGCGTTGCGCCTATCGTGGGGCGCCCTCGTAGAGCCTTCAATAATGCCGTGTTATAAAGTAAGAATAGAGTCTATGAAGATTGCCTCAGTCTCCGGAGCCTTTTTTCTTAATGACTCTGCTTGTCCTAGTATACATTGCGCTTGTCCGTGTTACAAGAGCATTAATCACCAGCGTCGGGCTCTACCGGGGATTAATGCCGCTGGGGATTGAACCCTCGGGCCGCGCCTCGCAGCAGCCCCCAGTGGGCATTAATCTGGTAAAGCCTCCTCTGCCGGTGATTAATGCTTATGCAACACTTTCCTCCACAGAGATTCTGCTGGTCACATTAACCCATTTTACCCATTAGCGCCATATGGCGTCAGAACCATCCATTGTTTAACCTGACCCAAAATGGCGATATCAGATAGAATGAGTTAAGCCACTTTGTTATTACAAGAGTACTGTATTTCAAGGTTCTTTACTAGTGTTGTGTTTCAAATAAATCATTCAAGCTCATGTAAGCAAATAATTAAAAAGGTAAATCAGAAGAATACAGAGAACTGGTTCTTGTTACTTGCTGACAAGAAAACCCATAAGGCCAATGCCAGTTCTGGTGGAGTATAGATAAGCTGTTGTGTTCCATTATCTGCCACCTTCACTGCTAATTAATTTTAAAACTGAAGCACTAGAAATCAGTCAACCAAATTCTTTATTTATCCAGGCGAACACCATTGAGCAAGCTCATTTACAAGGTGGACCTGTATTACACAAGTCAAGTAACAATGCATTTATATACAGACAAACAGAAAGTAGATGCAAGAGTACAACAGTACAGGTAGGCCTGCAATAGACAGGATAAGTAAAAATACATTTGGGTTCAGGTAAAAGACAGTCAGTAAGGGTATATATAACAATAGGGTAGTCAGTGAAAATTTATACCAGATACAACAACGTACATGGTTTAGTGTTCCTGTAAGGTAAAGGCATTATAGTCCAGCTAAGAGATTAGTTGAAGTGGACGTTACAGGAGAAGGGACATACATAGTCAGTTTAAAAAGACCCAGGCGTATCAAGGGGGAGACATGCGTCAGGAGAAGTGGGCAGCCAGTGGGGGGGAGGGGGGGGATGCCATGTCATTGTTTCCATGGCACTGCTGTATCATTGAGTTCTTCCCAGGCAGCAAAAAAACAACATTTCTCGGTATTGTCATGCCCCATTTAACAGCTAAAGCAGCCATCAAGTTTCGTGCAAGCTTTAACTCACAGAACTGTGAGCTCTGAAGACTCCAGCAAGTGCCTATATGAGAAACATTGTAAAGGTTTTAACTAGTAAAATCACAGAAGATTTCTACTCAGAAAAATATTGGGAGGCAGTATAGTGCAGTGGTTTAAGGCTCTGAGTTGCAAATTTGGTGACATCCAGCAAACCAGACCTGGGTTTGAATCCCACAGCTTCTACTTACATACTGTGTGACCCTGAGCAAGTCACTTAACTTCCATGTGCTCCCAGGATGCTCCTGTAAAAAAGCTTTCAGCTTAGTGTGCTACTCCTGGTTAAACAACTAAAAAAAAAAAATGTTTCACAGACACATATACCTTGAGTCTTTCCAGTCAACTAAAAAACAGATGACTAAAATCCTGAACTAAACACCCAGCTGTTTGTGGTCCATCTTTTGTTGCCAATAATCATGGTTGCAAGCAGCTTTCCATAATCTTCAGGGACATTTCTTAACCCTTAATGCCTGGCATATGACAGCTCCCCCATTTTGCTTAGTTAAGAGCTTTGAATCAATAGCCTTGTTCTGTATCAGTATGCCTGCAGTAATCTGCAATGTGACAGTAATGTGTTATTGAATACAAATAATTTCTTTGGTTTTGACTTTTTTAATCATATCAACTACCTCATCCTCACAGTTTACTTATGGGTGGGGAGGGGTATCCTAATAATATTAAATTTTTACATGGGACAAAGAACATATATTTAATTAAACACTTTGTGTGGGGCTGGAAAAGGGCCTGTATAAGTCTTTGAGGGACTTGAAATACTACCTGTAATGATTAGACCACACACTCAAAGGTTTAGCTTGGGTTGCCTTTACTGTAGCTTAACTCAGTATAGAAGAAGAGAGAGAGTGACTTACAGCATGGCCGGCTTCACTTACCTGAAACTCTACGAGCAGTGCTGCAGAGATGTCACTGCTCAGAGACACCCCAGAGAGGGGGGTCCTCTGTCCTCTGTAAAGACATAGTATATTTTAAGCAACAGTAACATTTAAAGCAATAGCACTCCACTTCCTTACAGCTCCCCTTGTAAGCCTAGCATACTATGCAGTCTAAGTAGTATAATAAAGCACAACTAGAACTAACATTCTAAGCAGTCTATCATAAGCTAAGTAGGTACGTGAATTGCTCAGTACAGTTAATAGTCACTGTAATTCAGTCCTGCAGATATCTTGCTGGCTTCCGGATCACCCGGCTGCTCACAGGGCTCACAATCTGGTTGTGTTCAAGGCTTATCAACTTGTGAGGTGGGCCCTGCAATGATTCCATTGGAGGTGTTGATGTGTCGTTCACTGGTGGAGCATCTGAGGAGGTTCCTGCCTCGGTCTGCTTCTCAGCTGCAGCTATTGGCACTGTTCTTGATGAATCAGGTATGTGCACTGAGGAAGTCCCAGTCTTAGTCTGCATCTCCATTGCTTCTATCAGCACTTTGGTCAGGGAATTAGGAATGTGCAGTGTATCTCTTCTGTTTCTCCAAAATTTCTTATCGTCAACCTCAACAATGTATGATTGTGGCTCCTTGGCAGGTGGGATGACTACAGAGGGTGTCCACTCCTTGTGCCTTTGTTCTTATCCATACCTGCTGTCCAGGAGACAGGCTGGGAAGGAGCTTTGCATGTTGGACATAGTAGAACTTTGGTTTTTTTTGCTTCTGTTCAAGATTGGCTCAGATATCTTTGTCTATAGGTTTTGGCCTGAGCAGGGCTGACCTAGTGGGCATCAGAGTCCTCATTCTCCTGCGCATGAGTATCTGAGCTGGAGAACCCAAACTCTCTTTTGGAGTGTTCCTCATGTCCATTAAGACAAGGTATGAGTCCCTATGATCACTCTTGGCCTTCTTGAATAGCCTCTTAATAGTCTGAATGGCTCGTTCCACCATCCTATTACTTTGTGGGTACCTTGGTGATGAGGTGATGTGCTTGAAATAATAACTTTTAATGAAACTTGCAAATTCAGTACATAAAAATTGGGGCCCATTGTCTGTTATAAGGATTTCCAGTATGCCATGTCAAGAATACTGTGATTTGATGTGGCTTATAACTGTTTCACTGGTTAAATTTGGCAGCTGAGAGATCTCTATGAACTTAGAGTAGTAGTCCACCATTGCTAGGTAGTTTTTCTTGTAAAACTTGAAGATGTCTGCTTCGACTTTCTGCCACAGCCTGTCAGCAATTTCATGACTTCACATCAGTTCCTTTGGTTGAGCCCTCCTGTAATGATTGCAAACATCACACTTAGTGATGAGGTCACTTATTTGGTTATTTATGTTTAGCCAGAATAGAATGTACCTTGCTCTTCTCTTGCATTTCTTGATGCCTAAGTGGTTGCTATGTAGTTTCACCAACTTCTCTTTTCTCATTGATCCTGGTAAAATTAACCTTTCACCCTTCAGCAAGAGTCCATTCTCTATGGTGATGTCTTCCCAAATGTGCCAGTATGGTCAGAGTTCTGATTCGAGCTTGGCTTTCTCATGGGGCCATCCCTGTAGTACGACCTCTTAAAGTTTCTAGAGTTCCAGGTCATTGTTTGTTTCTGTGTAAAACTCTGCCAGCTTCCCATGACTGCTGGGTAACCTTTCAACTTTGTGCACTTCATACTCATCTATGTCACTGTCCTGGATTGCCAGGGAGCTGGCTACCTGGCTAAGCATGTCGGCTGTATGGAGCTCTTTTCTCTCTTTGCACTCAGCTTTCAGGTCGTATCGCTGCAGCTTCAACCTCATCCACTGGAGTCTCAGTGGAGCTGCTGATAGCGGCTTCTTGAAGAAGCTTTCTAGCGGCTTGTGGTCTGACTCTGCTTGCACCCCTTCTCGGCTGTAGATGTACTGATGAAATTTGAGGCAGCCAAAGACAATGGCCAACATCTCCTTTTCAATTTACGCATAGTTTCTTTCGGACTTGTTTAACAATTAGGATGCAAATGCAACTGGCTGTCCTTCTTGTAAGAGGCATGCTCCCAGCCCTTCAGAAGATTTATCCACTGAATGTATTACTGGTTTGCACAAGTCATAGTATGCCAACACAGGCAGCTTCATGATAACAGTTTTTAGGTGCTAAAATGCTTCATTGTGTTGGGTTTCCCAATGCCACGCAATGTTGTTCATTGTGGACAGGTTCAGGATGAATTTTGGCAGGTAATTTACCATACCCATAAATCTTTGCAAGTCTGTTTTATTTTGCAGGGTGGGCATGTCCACAATGGCTTTGATTTTGCTTTGATCGACTATAAGTCTGTCTTTGCTCAGCTTGTGTCCAATGTATGGAACTTCACTCAGATCTAGTTTAGACTTTGTCAAGTTCAGGGTAAAGTGATGTTTTCATGCCATATTCATGACCCATCAGAGATGGTCATTATGTTCTTTCATGTCTGCACCCCATATCAAAATGTCTTCCCTTATAACCTCTGTGCCTTCTAGACCTTCAAACATTTGTGACATTTTCTTTGAAACACTTCTGGCACTGAGTAAATGCCAAATGGCATATGCTTGAACTTGTAGTGTCCAAATGGTATGTTGAAAGTCATGAATTTGGAACTGGGTTCGTCTAGTTTGATTTGCCAAAATGCATGCCCTGCATCAAGCACTGAGAAATCTTTTGCTCCTGCGATCTTTGCAGCAACCTCCTCCACTGTTTTCATGGGATAGTGCTCCCTTTTGATTGCTTTATTCAAGTTGTGAGGGTCAATGCAGATTCTGACTTTGTTTGGCTTTTCTATAACTACCATGGAACTGACCCGGTTTGTAGGTTTTTCAGCCTTTTCAATCACCCCCAGTGTCTCCATTTTCTTTATCTCTGCTTGTACATTGTCTTTCAGGACAAAGGGAAGCTTCCTGGGTGGATGAATTACAGGACATGCAGACTTGCCAATGTTGATGTGGTGCTCCCCTTCCAGGCACCCAGGTTCTTCAAAAACATCTGAAAACTGTGACAGTTTATTTTCAGTGCTGTCTACAGGCTTGTCACTAGTACTTACTGAGAACGTTTTCTTCACTAGTTTTATTTCTGAGCAGGTCTGGAGCTCTAGGACTGGTGTAACGTGAGCATCCACCACTTGGAAGGTGATTAGAGTATACTTATTTTTAAAATATGCTGGTAAAATTACTTTATCATGGACATCTTACTTGCGTCCTGAAGAGGAAACTAGTCATGCCCTTGTCCACTGAATGACTTCTCTAGACAGTTGTTTATAAAGATTCAGGGGCAATACATTGCATTGTGCTCCTGTATCCATCTTAAAGTTCACATCCTGGCTATTAATGGTTAATACTACATATCACTCCATGTGGGCTTTGCCTGAATTCAGAGTGTCTATACAAAAGGTACTTTCTTTTTTTTTAAACTTTATGTTTATTGTTTTCACAGAAACATACAATTACTTTCCTAACAATCGATCTAGCATTCAGATTAATAAGCATTAGGTTGCTTACCCCTCTTCATACATGCAATATGAACATTGAAAGTTACCAGATACATCAGTGGGGGGGGGGGGGTGTAATTCTGAAAATGAACTAAAACAAACTATATTGAAAAGGCTGTTACAAAACCCATGAACAGCATGGTGATACTTTAAAACAATATTATTCACAAAGTCTCCAGTTTCTAACCCTATCAGAGGGTATGATTACTTGTATTCACCATGTAAATTCCTAGTTATAACACCAAAATGGTGCTCACCTTAGAGCAAAAGCTCTTACTTGATCTCCATAGGTCTTACAAGCCCCAACCCATCCTGCTACATCCCTGAACAATGTGTGATCCATTATAACATAATCAGAAAAATATTTCAACAGGGTAACATGTTTGAACTATTGAATGATAAAAATGCTTGTATACCTCATACGCATACTCATAAGGAGTGTTTCATTATGCAGCAGCAAGCTACAATTAGTATTAGTTTAAGTTTAACACAAGCTTCCAAAAGAAAACTCCGTATCGGAATTCTAGGGCAGTCTGTTTTCAGTAGTCCGGTAGAACAAAACAATTTAGCAGATAATTTCAGTCAAGGTAAACTTTGCCCTCAAAAGTACCTGACTTAAAAGGTACTTTCACTATTAGTCTCACTGCTTGAACCTTCATTAATCACTTGCACAGTTGGAATCCCAGCTGCACAACACATCTTTGCAAAATGATTTGTTCATTTGCACTTTCTGCAATGTTGTCTAGAAGCTGGACACTGTTTTAATTCATGCAGTCTGCCACATTTCCCACATTTAAATTTATTGGCATTTGAAGGTGTGCTATGCGTGCTATGAGTTGTGTCTTGATAGTTCTTTCCCTGTCTGAATGATGCAGCATACACAAGACTTTCCTCCTGGGCTGTGTCAGTTACACTTTTATATTGAGAGTCACCAAGTTCTGCAGCTCTGCAGATGGTTAATGTTGTCTCTAAAGTCAAGTTTTCTTTATGCAGCAATTTCCGTTTAACTTGCTCACTCTGTATACCACAGACTAGCCTGTCACAAATTAAGGAATCTGCCAGTTCCCCATATTCACAAGACTGAGCTTTCAGTCACAAATCAGTTACATAGGCATCTATGGATTCACATTGAACTTAGTTTCTACTGTTGAACAGATGTCTTTTGTACATTAGGTCAGGTTTCTTTTGGGATTCCAGTACATTTCAAACTTGTCCATGATTTTTTCCAGATCTTCCTTGTCTGCCCCTTGCTGCCATGCAAATGTGTTGTATACTTCCACTACTGATAGCTTTGCTAGTTTAAAGAGCTAGTGTACTTCCTGGAAACTGCCTGCAGTTAATTGTAACTTTCAGATGTAGTCAGCTGTCACTTCTTATATATCAAGTATTTATTCTTTTCTGTTTGCTAATTAGAAGATTTTCCACCTGGCAGCATTGGGGTGGTGTGTGGAGCAGCATTCAGCCTGGAGAGAAAAAAAAAGCCAGTTCTGTTCCTCCCACTACATCAATGCTGAAACAACACTGATTATGATATCACTAGTAACCAATGAGAACCATTTCTCACTGCCAGCTTTCACTTTCGCACGACGCAGCAGGGACTGGCTCTCTCTGGTTACTAGTGATGTCACAATTTCCTGCATTTTGATTGGTAGCTTGTGAAAGTCATTGCTCAGGCTGCAAGGATTGTGGTGCCTCAGGGGGTTTGGTTTCATTTCTGATGATGTATTGGGAGGAACAGAATTGACTTTTTTTTTTCCTCCAGAAAGATTGCTGCTCCCCCCACATCACCCCAGCACTGCCAGGTGGAAGATCTTCTAATTAGCAAATAGAAAACAAAAAAAATACTTCAGATATTGGAAGAGACAGCTGACTACATCTGAAAATTGTTATTAATTCCAAGCAGTACACTATCTCTTTAAAGAACATTATTGTCTGTATGTTCTTGGATTTCTCTGAGACCTCACTGGCTACTATATAAATGTTGTTTAAACCTCTTCCAGTTTCCCTTTTCATTGCAGTGCAGCTTCAAAGCAGTGGGTATCATTAAGTTCTCCATTCTGTCACCATGTAATGATCAGACCACACACTCAAAGGATTAGCTTGGTTTACCTTTACTATAACCTAGCTCAGTACAGAAGAAGAGAGAGAGAGAGAGAGAGAGAGACTTACAGCTTGGCAGGCTTTGCTTATCTGAAACTCTTCGAGCAGTGCAGAGGTGTCTCTGCTCAGAGACACCCCAGAGAGGGGGGCCCTCTTTAAAGACACATTACAGTTTAGACAACAGTAACAGTTAAAGCAACAGTACACAATTTTCTTACACTACCCAGTGTGGAAACAGGACACCTATAGCATCTGTCTTAAAAAAGAAAATGTAGAGCAGAGAAAAGTGTATGGATCCTACTGAAACATACAAACATAATGATTTATGGAAAAAAAGACCACCAGTCCATTGAGTTCTCTCCACTACCAACTCTTTGAGAATATCCCATCCCCCATAGAAGATTTTGGTATATTTGTAGGACACAATGACCATTTGCATAAACTGGTTAACACTGGGGGTTTAAACAGGTTGGTAGACAATAGTAAAATGATGAAAAAAAAATTAAATAACATCCAGGCATTGTATCCTACCTATGAAAGAAAATAATCAGTCTATGCAGAGAAATTACTTAAAACTAAAGGGACAGAAAAGGTTAATAATTCTACAAGAAGAAATACAATATTATCACAATAAGAAAAAAGAAGAAAACATGAGAGAATAAACTTAGAAAAGGAGAGCAAATAGGAAGGGAAAGCAGAGAGGATTCAGAGGAGATTTAAAAAAACAATTTGGGGTCTAAGAGCCTTGTCCTATGATGATCACATAGAAAATATGCAAAGCTTAGAAATTAGGAGATTAAGGGGTGATATTGTATTAGTGCATGACATAACTAGAGACCCTGAGTTAATGGTAAGTATGAACTTAAAATTCTCTAGCCCCACTCACAAACATAGTGGACATAACCTTCAAATCTTAAGAGAAAATGTCAAGCCTGACAAAAGAAGGTTTTTCTTCACACAAGGAATCACGAATATATGGAACTATACCAACATCTACAGTGAATTGCTTAACTAAAACTACATTTTAAAAGGAATTAGACACCTTTATATCTAACTGGAAAATTAAACTGTACCACTGAGAAGTTGCAAGGTAGTCCAGATGGGTCTCATGGCCTAATTCAACCCTAGAGACAATAGAATAAATAGTAGTAAAGAAAATTAATAGTCAACCTTATCAAAAACCATGGTAACCTGTGTATGAAGAAGAGCAGTAATGTATTTTCAATAAACATGATCATTTAATTCTATTCATAAGTCAGCAGGACTTTGTGCCAAGAAATGCATTTTTAAGCATATTTCTGATTCCAATCACTCTTTAAGGCAGACACTACTGTTTCTTAGCTGCAAAACAAGGGAGGCACATGCAAGTGAGCAAGATCCAGGACATGAACTCTACCAAAGCCCCAGGCTTATCAAGCTGAGGAGAGCATTCTGAAGGGCAATTAACTTGCAACCTCTTAAATCTCTAAACGATGCATCATCCCCACCCCATCAAACTAGAATAGTTTTGTATTCCTTCCTGCTGTCTTTCAATATTTAAATTTGTCACTGGGATTCCTTGCATGTTGTGGCGTTGAGTTACAAGCAAATGACTCAAGTTCCCATACAGTCACAACACTTCTCCTTTCCTAATACATATATGGAATGGTCTGTGTATCCTCTTTTTGCTTACTTAAAAGTGCCGCTGATGCCTCTGGGGAAACTTAGAAAATTATAATTCTTGGAAATAATTAAGCATGTATGTCATTTAGCTTCTATAGATTTCTCCTCCCTCACATTTATTACTGAGAAAGGACCCACAAATACAAGATCTTTATCCCTCAGAGTTCTTCTGCATTTCAGCATACTCCCTACCTGAAATCATAATGCCTTGTAGTGATATCACAGTTGGTTGCCATGAGAATAACTGTGATGTCACAAGCAGAGTATTATGACATCAAGTCATACAGGGCCAATGCTCCTTCACCTATAGGGCTCCTCTATGGATGAACGGTCTCAACCATACCATCTCCTCTGCCTCAACACTAGGTCTGTTCAAAACCAGGCTCCGGGCCCAACTCATTGTCTCTAGCTCCTGTGACTGCCTCTCCTAGCTGATGACCTACACAGCTTTAATCCTAACTTATAGCATGCTTAACCCCAGGCCTTCCCAGTCCCCCTACCCCCAGCTCCTGAGGTGCCCCTTAAAATCTCAGGTCTTCATACCACCTCATTAGTCTCCCCATGCCCCATTATAGCACTTATTTCCCCTCCTTACCCTGCCCCCTTTTTCTCTTCTATCACTCCTTCCCATTTATTTTTTGACAAATATATCAGGCTGTATCTTCATGCTCCCCTTCTCCTCTCATCTCTGTTTCTCTGCCACCCTGGGTGCCTGACCCTACCCATTCCTTGTGGGCACATGCGTCCTAGCTGTGTTCAGCATTTTACTATAGCTGCCTCTATTAACTACCTACACTTCTCCTCCTTCTCTACACCTTACTCTTCCTATAATTGACCCCTTTCAATAGCACTGTTGTACATGAATTGTTATGTTGCTTGCACGCATGTGCAAGAAACATAGTGCCATCATCTGAGTTTTCAGAGGTGTGGCACCCGTCTTCCAATTCAGTCAGTATGTTTGCAGGCATGGCCTCAGTTCCCCAATCACTGCTGCAGCTGTCTATGGAAGCAGTTGAAAATACAGTGGTCGCACAGTTGAAAGGGAGAGCTCAGCTTCAGTGAGCAGAGCTCTCCCCCCCCACACACACACGCAAGCACGCATACTGCATGCTGATGCGCTCCCTACCCCTCCACGCACACACTGTATGGCCGACAGGAGTGCCCATACCCCGTCGGCTCCATGCCCCCACACAAAAGCTGTCCAGGTGCCACACTGGGAGCCTACCCCAGCATGGCAAAAACTGTTATAGCCAACGGGGGTGCCCAATCTCCCGCCAGCTCCACGGCTGCACACCCCCCAAAAGCTTTCCAGGTGCCATGATGGAAGCCCACCCCAGCGTGGCAAAACTTGTTATAGCTGATGGGGGTGCCCAATCCCCCTTCAGCTCCACTGCTGCACACCCCCCCAAAAGCTTCCCAGGTGCCACTCTGGGAGCCCACCTCCAGCATGGCAAGCTTGTTATGGCTGACGGGGTGCCCAATCCCCATAAGCTCCAGCCCCCAAACAGCCTTTCCAGCTGCCACGCTGGGAACCCACCCCAGCGTGGCAAGCGTCCCGCATCGTCTTAATTAAAAAACAACAGTGAAACAAAAAATGGTCCCTCATAGTCTCCCTGCCCCCACAACCTGCACCCACCACTGCACCCCTGCCTCCCCACACACATCCTCATCCCATACTTACCTGCGGAGTCTGGCGTGATGATCTTTGGTGGACCGGGAACATGTCTGCACTCTTCAAAGCCGACCGTGAACTGAGGAAATGCCGGTAAGCTGTAGAATGGAATAAATAGGGTTTTTTTCAACTTTGTTGCATATCTCAGGCATTTTTGGGAATTTTGGGCCCAAATTTTCAACATGGGGTTTTTAGGACCCCTCCTCATGAATTCTTGCACTGTCATGGTGTTATTCGGGCCTGAAAGGTGATTTCACGGTCCCTGTGTGAAATCACCTTTTGTGACCAGTTAACGAAATGACACTGCCAGTATTCATAAGGTGGGCTCTCAAAAAGTCTATGTTGAAAGTTTGGTGAAAAAATTCCTAAAAATTACTGTTTTATGAGCGTGCATTGCGCAGTTCCTATGCACACTTGTAAGTTAGCAATTTTCAATGTTTTCACTCCAGATTTTCAACATTACCATTTTACCACACCTCTTTGGCAGTACAGCTGTCATTTTCACATCTCACTCAAATGTGTTTCTGCCCAAGTAGCGCACAATGGCGCAGTCAGTGTGTAAAATCAATGTATGGGACATATTAAGAAAATCACAGTGACACAGTTCATGAGCAGAGGTCTTAAAATGGCTATGTTGAAAATTTGGTGAAAAAATTCCCTTTAGCCATTCTGCAATGTTACTAAAGAAGACCCTGCAGCACTCCACTGGTCACCCCCTCTCCCTAGACTGCACCCCACTTACCATCACTCTCTGCCTCCTGTCTGTTAGCCAGTTTCTAACACAGTTTACCACCCTTCCCCCATGCCCAGCCTACCCAGCTAGTTTATCAGCCTCCTATGTGGGATGGTGTCAAAGCTTTGCTGAAATCAAGGTGTTGCTGTCCACTGCCCCACCCTGATTCACTTCCTTTGTCACCCAGTCAAAGAAATCAACCAGATTTGTCTGACATGATGTCCCCACTGTGAGTCCATGTTGTCTATGGTCCTGGGCTCCGATGGCTTCTAGATGCTCCACTATCCTTTCTTTAAGCAATGCCTCCATGATCTTCCTCACTACTGAGGTGAGGCTGAATGGCCTATTGTTCACTGCCTCCTCCATGCTGCTGCATTTGTGTAGAGGGACCACAAGTGCCCTCCTCCAATTCATTCATGTTGAATTACTTAGTGAAAGTGGCTGCCAGAGGTACTGCTATCTCCCTTTGCAGTTCTCTTAATATCCTTGGGTGTATGCCATCTGGTTCCATCGCTTTGTCCACCTTCAGTTTAGTGAGCTCCTGCAGGGCTCTTTGCCTTTGAATGGACTATTGTCCACCTCTGCACCAACGCTGCTGTACAGCTGTGGCCCTTGTCCCTCCCACTCTTCTGTGAATACTGAGCGGAAAGACACAGTGGATAACTTGGGAGGAAGGCATGGAACTATCACTTCCAAATACCTAAACAGCACATACAAGCAAGCAACATTTGGCATTGACAAATGCTTGTTTACTGTTATTTCACTGTTGCTTCCTTGTTGTTTGTTATTTCAGATGTGGAACCTTTGTAAAAGAGCCTTGGCTCAAATGTACTTGTAATCCTAGAATAAATAAAATAAAAAATAAAAAAAAATTGGGAATAAGCACTAGGAGCTGATGAACCCTCAAGGAACAAAGATCCTGTTTTTATGCACAAAACCTCAGTAATAAATAATGGCAAGAAGAAATACAGAGCTTATAAGAAATATACACTGCTTTGTGTCCAAATATTACATTATTCAAAGTTCTTCTGAAGGCTTCAGTGGCTCTTTAAATTTCCTGAAACTTTTATTATTTCCCAAGCATTACATTCATTTTCTTCTGCTTAAGAGTCTGCTTCATAAGGACGCAAAATCGTTTAATTCGTAGACATTTTCTCTTAGTTCCCTTGTAATTTAATCACATATTGTATATCACAAGACCCAATACTCTTTTTACAATAAAGGCATCTACAGTATTTCTGTCTATGTCTCCCTTCTCGGTAGTTCTGAACTAGTACAGCTTGCCCTGAAACAGACATCTGAAAACAATGAGTTATACAGTATGGTTAAACAGAGCATTTTTCTTCTGTGGCAGCTGCTTGTGTTAAGATTCTGTATTATGGTTAGTTTTAACCAAAGACAAGCAGGTGTAAGAGCCTGTCATTTTAAGAACAGTTCTACTAGGCTTTTCCCAGTAGCAGAATAGTGTGTATTTTGATAACTGGATAAGAAATTTACTATCTACCTGTGCAATGTCAAAGACTATCAGGTTTTATTTACAGCCTATTTTGTATCCCTCACACAGCAGCACACTTGCACTGAATGCAGAATAATACATAGGCATTTAATGATGCTTCACCAAATTTAGCCTGTTACTCACCAGAGCTGATCTGTGCCCTATTATCAGAAACAACTTGTTCTTAAAGGAGATAGGAAATGGAACCAGTATTTACATAGTCGCTCTTTGCTGTCCATATCATCTGTGATATTTGTGAGACAATGTGTTGTTGCAGATTGACTGTAATGCAGGTTTTTATCTAATTCAGAACTGATCAGCTTCAGCCAGTGTTCCATGATCGCGATCGCAGTTCCTTTTATTTTTTTGCTTTCCGCATGCCTAGCTGTGTGCTGTGACATCACACACACTGTAAACAAACTACTAGATGTGTTTTTTATCACTGAAGAAGCCGGCATGAAATAATTCCTTGAAGAAGCCGGATAATTATCTGGCAGTTCAGATGAGCCCAGCATTAATGTCTGTATTCGTTCAGACAGAACTATACATCCCTACATGATTGAGCCTGTGTCTCATAATACCAGGCACAGAAAAACTGTTACTGCCTTGCTTTCAGCTGCTGATGTCCAAACTGATAGCGGTAACCTGGAAGTGCAGTCAGTATCTGAATGGTTTGTGTTAATGTTCTAAAAATGCTTTTTATTTCATTATTGTACAGCCTTTTTTATGTGGATGTTCTGCAGTCAGTTACATAGGCATGCACAGTGGGGGGGTGGGGTGCCCAGGCTGACCCTGCCTACCCCAATGCAAGATGCCCGGCATGCTATTTACTTTTACTTATATGGAATCACTGCTGTAGTAATCAGCATTTTTTACACACGACTGCCTGCCATATGAAATGGTTAAAAATTCATTGTGAGAGGTGTCCTCTTCCCACGTTGTCTGTCCCAACTCCCAATTCCTGACAGTGCCACTTGTCCAGGCCACATCAGCAGTTCCACTACGCCACTCTCCCTCTCTCTCTCTCTTACAATAGTCCCATCTCCAGCCTGAGTTTCGACACTTTGCACAAGTAATCCAATTTTTTTTAAAAAATGCCGCACACAGAAGTTACAATCACCCACCATTCACCATCCATTCTGTCCACATCCCGATGAACATCCAGCTGCAGCTGATCGCCTGCTGACTGACCAAGCACTTCCAGTAGGAGTAAGCCCATCTTAGGGACCTGAATATGCCAGATGTTAACTGGAGCACCTTTGCTGCAGGCACATCCAAGAGCAGGGTCATTCTTGATGCCCTACAGGGGGCATGCCTCAGACAGCTAGTATTGGAACCCACTCGGGAGGGAGCAATCTTAGACCTGGTACTCTCAAATGGGGATGGAGAAAGAATTTCAGATTCAGAAGTGGGTAGCCATCTGAGAATAAGCGACCACCAAACAGTGTGGTTCACGATAAACACAGCCATACAATCAAGCCATACAAAAGCAAGAGTATTGGACTTTAGGAGGGCTGACTTTGGGAAAATGAGAGAGTGCCTCAGAAAAGCACTAGCAAACAGATAAGAAGGAGGGGTGGAGGAACAATGGAGAGTAATCAAAACAGCCATCACAGAGGCAACAAGCCTTTGTGTAAAGCAAATCAACAAAACACAATGAAGGAAAAAAATGCTATGGCTCTCAAAAGAGGTATCAGGAAAGGTTAAGGAGAAAAGGATAGCATTCAGGAAATATAAGGAAACACAGAAGGAGAAGGACAGAGAACTTTATCAGTTAAAGCAGAAAGAGGTTGGGAAGGCAATCAGAATAGCAAAGGCCCAAACCAAGGAAAGGATAGCCAACTCTGTTAAGAAGGGGGATAAGACTTTTTATAGGTACTGTACATTAGGGAGTGAAGAAAGACCAAAGGAGGGATACTGAGGCTTAATAAAGGGGAGGGAATGTGGGTAGAGGGTGACAATGAAAAAGCAGGGATACTGAACGAATATTTCTGCTCAGTATTCACAAAGGAAGAGGAGGGGGAGGTACCTAAACCAAACAAGAGAAACACTCTGAAGACAGGGGTCAATACCAGTCCATTTACAGAAGAAAGGGTTCTGAAAGAACTAATAAAATTGAAGGTGGACAAAGCAATGGGGCCTGATGGGATTCACCCAAGAATTCTAAAAGAACTAAGGGTAGAACTAATGACACCGCTGACTACTGTTTTTAACAAATCATGGGAAGATGGGGTGGTACCTGAGGACTGGAGGAGGGCAGATGTGATTCCTCTTCACAAAAGTGGGAGCAGGACAGAGGCAGGAAACTACAGACCAGTTAGTTTGACCTCAGTGGTAGGTAAAATAATGGAATCACTTCTGAAGGAAATAATTGTTGAGTACCTAGAGGCCAATGGGGCACAGGACCCAAGGCAGCATGGATTCACGATGGGAAGGTCGTGTCAGACGAATCTAATAGATTTCTTTGACTGGGTGACCAAAGTAGTAGACCAGGGAGGGGCTGTGGACATGGCTTACTTAGATTTTAGCAAGGCATTTGATACAGTCCCACACCAAAGATTAATACACAAGTTAGCCAGCCTTGGAGTGGGTCCCAAGGTGGTAGCCTGGATAAAAAATTGGCTAGACAACAGGACGCAAAGGGTAGTAGTAAATGGAGTCCACAGTGAAGAAAGGAGGGTTACTAGCGGGGTACCGCAGGGTTCAGTACTGGGACCAGTCCTTTTTAATGTCTTTATAAGTGACATTACAGAGGAAATGGAAGGAAAAGTATGTCTCTTTGCAGATGACTCAAAGATCTGCAACAGGGTTGATACACCAGATGGAGTGGAAACGATGAGAAGGGACTTGGCAAGGTTGAGAGATGGTCAAATGTATGGCAGCTCAGATTCAATGCAAAGAGTGCAAGGTAATGCACCTGGGAAACAAAACCCAGGGCAAGAGTACACAATGGGGGGTGAGATACTGACAACAGTAAAAATGGAAAGGGACCTGGGGGTAATTATATCAGATGACCTAAAGGTGGGCAAGCAATGTGAGAAGGCAGTAAGGAAGGCTGGGGGGGATATTGGGATGCATAGGGAGAGGCATCAATAGTAGAAAACAGGAAGTTGTTATCCCTCTGTACAGATAGTTGTTGAGACCCCATGTGGAGTACTGTGTACAGTTCTGGAGACCCCATCTCCGCAAAGACATAGACAGAGTGGAGGCTGTCCAGAGGAGGGCAACCAAAATGGTGCAGGGTCTGCACCAGAAGACATACGAAGAAAGACTAAAGGAGCTTAATATGTATACCCTTGAGGAAAGGAGGGAGAGAGGGACATGATAGAAACTTTCAAGTACCTCAAGGGAATCAACAAAGTCCAAGAGGGTGGCATCTTTCAGAAAAAGAGATGTGCAAGAACAAGAGGGCACAATTTGAAGATAGAGGGGGGATGGCTCAGAGGTAATGTGAGGAAGTATTTTTTCACAGAGAGGGTTGTGGATGCATGGAACAGCCTCCCTGAGGAGGTCATGGAGTCAAGAACAGTGGGGGAATTCAAGAATGCATGGGACAGACATATGGCAGTCCTAGTGGGGGGTAGGAGGAAGTAAGTTGTTGGTTAATTAGGATCTGCAGCTTATCTGTTAGGTAGGAAAATGGGCAGACTAGGTGGGCCAAGCGGTCCTTATCTGCTGTCAAATTATATGTTTCTATGTTTCTAGGTGTGAGTCCTTCTCTACCTGATGTGCTCTCACCTGGATGATTGGACCTGGGAATCATCATTTTGCTTCTTGATTTGGTGAGTCCCACTTTGAGTACTCAAACAGTGTTTAACAAAAGTACTGTCAGTCATGGTGGCCCACCTCAGTCAGAGCCTGCTGGAGGAGAGTGGAAGTTACATATTTACTTCTCTCTGTTTCTTTCTCTCTCTCTCTCTTGCCCTCTAATCACTTCCTTTCTGGCTGGTAGGTGTATGCTGCAGTTCAAATGGATGGATCATAGCAGTCCCTGTGGAGGGGGGCCATGCCACTGGTTCATAGTAACTCTGTCGATGGGTCGGACTCAGTGTTTGAGACTTGGGCAGACCTGACAGACAGACACTGTAGTTGAGTGGGGGTAATGCAGTGGAGAAGGAGGGACGAATGGTTCAGTTGGACTGAAGTACTGTAGCTGCTGCTCGATGGATCTGTATGTTGGAGCATGTCACTGAAATATTTCATTCAGTAATTATGCAGTTATGTCTCGCTCGCAGGCTGTCAAGCTTGCAATGGCTGCAGTTTACAGAAGGTAGATGCTCGGATGCTTATAATTAAATGTGGTGGGAGGGGGTATTTGTGCATTACTGCCATGCTGCTGTCATGTGCATGTGCTGTTCATTTGTCAAGTTGCAACCTGCTTGCAGGTGGACCCTGGATTGTCACAGAAGATATTCGCTTTGGCAGGTAGGATGTGTGTGTGTGTGTATGTGTGTTGTTTCGCTCTCTAGCTGCTTTAGTAAAGATAGTTGCAGTAGGCAGTAGCAGTTGCAGTGGCACTGATTGGGAGCCTAGGGAGCTGGGGGTAGGGGATGTGGGAAGGGGAGGCACTACTGATTTATGTGTGGTGATAATTTTTTTGTGTGTAGGGGTAGGTTGGTTGTGTGAGTTCATTACAACAAGCGTGTTTTTCATGCTGTCAGCATTGCAATCAATAGTGCTGAAATTTGACATTATATGCTCATCAAAAAAAATATTTGTTTCAATCCATAACAGTTGTGATGTAAATGTTTGCTAATCTGATTTGATGGGAATCTTTGTGAAATGTGTTTTTCTATTTATTTCTACCTGTGTACACAGTATTGCTGTCATGGCTCGTCCTTGCTTATGCGCAAATTCAAGCAATCCTCCCATGTTTGGTACATTTTTTGTTTGGCAATCACCTTATTGTCTATTACTCATTAGTTTTGCACCTACCTCCCAAACATTATTTTATTTTATGTTTTACTGTACAATAATTTATAAAGCAATTTAAATGCTGCTCCTTATAGCCTCACAGTATATATTCCCTGGCAATAGTCCTACCCCAATGAAGTACTTAGTCGCTGTGATATCAAAACATATGGGCCCAGATATTCAAAAGGGTTGCACCATGTGCAACCCACTGATGTGCCCCTGCGCAGTATTCAAAAGGGAAAAGTGCACCGCACAAATCCCGACGTGCCGGAGCACATCAGTAATGTATGCAGGCACAGGTGGGGGGGGCGTGCCCATGCATAACCTGCACAGCCCGATATTCAGCCGAGGGATGTGCAGAGTCATACATGCGCAACCCCTACCTGTGCCTGCACAAAGTTAAGCCAAAAAAAAAAGGAACAAGTGATGGCCACCCACATGTGAGCTGCCGCTTTGCAGGGCGCAACACGGCAGCTGCCACCTGTGGGTGGCCACCCGAGTTCCTGCCGCACCTGGCAGTGCCCCCATGCCCCATTGCAGGCATCCCTGGAGCCAAATCCCCCCCCGTCCAATATCCCTGGTGGTCCAGTGGACCGATCACTGCCCGATCATGGGCCTCCGTAACACAGAACAAACCCCTACAACCCTGGTGGTCTAGTGTAGCCCCCTCCCCACCGGCCCACTGAGTCCCACCGCCCCGTTCTCCCCATCAGCCGGCAGCACCCCACCCGCCTGCCGCCCCACCGCCTATCGACTGACAGCTCGGTAGGGCTGCATGCTCATTGGTTCACAGCGTGAGCCAATGGGTGTGCAGCCCATACCATACTACTCAGTCCAGATATGTGAATGAGTCATGCTGCAGTGTCCTGCTCTGCAGTGTCCTCTGCTCCTTTGGCATGAAGATGGTGCATAACACCACGATATAATGTTCACTAATGCACATGACACATATGGCCTCTGGGTGACATGTGCAGTGGGATGAGGCACTGCTGCATACATGTAACAAGTGCAGGATTTGGATCACAGTAAGGACAGCATCATTCTGCACACCCCCCATGACAGTGAAGCCACAAACAACTAACACATGTGCCATACCTATGACCCACATGTGCTGCCCTACACCCAGTAGATATGGTCAGTTGAGCAACACATACCCCATGGACATACCTACATGGTGTACAGCATCACACATGAGGGGCAGAACAGACAGTGGGACATAGACATCAGTGGTGGATATCTGATGGAACACTGTGGGCACATCAAGTATAAGGAAAGCAAATTGTGCTGGATGGTGGACCTTATGCCATAGAAACAGCACCACACAATTTACAGCATGTAGCCATCCCCAACTGTATCCTGCACAAAGGTCATGCGGACCACCAGTGTAGGAGGGTTGGCAATTTGTGATGACATTTGTCCTTTCTCTGGTATGGATATGACGTGTTTATGTGGGACACAGTAAATGTCAGTGGTGACATTGAGCGCATTGCCAGGGTGCAGAATGGGAACTAGCTGACACAGCCAAAACACATGTCCTGCACATGCAATAGGGATGCAGTGCTGCATGACATACTACAGCACAGGAATGCTGAAGCAAGGGGCATGACGAGTGTACCTGCCATGTGACATTATTATGAGTGGTGCAGTCATGCCAGTACAGTTGCCACACTGTCTGCTGTGATGGGTATAAACACCACAGGTGCATCCCTGAGCATTAATTAGCAATCTGTGACATCACCACATGCCACACAGCTGTCCAGCATTGGCACTGATGTCAGTCAGGCATACTGCTGTACATTTGTACAAATACTGACACAGCTACAAGGATACACTGTGTGATAACACACCTCTGTGGTATATTGGGATGTGTCCATGCTGTGCCCAACACAGGATGTTATGCAGCACCTGTGGGAACACTGGTCCTGCAGTGCATAATAATGAGCACACAACAATCCCATTGTCAATGCCCCCTCCTTGGAGGACACAGTGCAGATGGTGCAGTGTATGTGCCATGCTATATACAGGAATCTGTCAGTGCCACAGTACAGTACACAGGCATGAACTCATGGAATACCCTGCAAAGTCAGATGACAGAGCAGAGCAAGTGTATAGACAATGCATAATGCATCGCAGTGGCAGTAGACATACATAGGTAAAGAATCTGCATGCCACATGAATGAAGAATGTACATTAACCAGCACCCAAATGGCACACATGGGTCTGGATTGTGCAATATGTAAACAAATGGCAACATACCTGTGCATGGCACCCTATGAGAGCATGGTGGTGGATTCCCTCCTGGGATTGGACCCTTTATGCCTCTGATCTGGTGCCTCTGGCTGGCTGTTGCCCCTCTATGCCTGGACACTGCTGCTGAGTCCTCCCGGGCCAATGTTGATGCTGGACCTCCACCTCCTCATTTGGCAAGTCCAGCCATGGGCACCTGGGACATGGGCGCACCTATGCATGCTCTTCCAAATCCCTCGCCATGGGACACCTCATTCCTGCTGCTAGAACAGTAGAGACATGGAACTCAGAAAACAGTGTGTAAGTGAAAGACAGGGCACTGAGGGGCACAAAAGGTATGTGCC
Source organism: Neoceratodus forsteri (assembly GCA_016271365.2). Lineage (NCBI taxonomy): Eukaryota > Metazoa > Chordata > Ceratodontiformes > Ceratodontidae > Neoceratodus > Neoceratodus forsteri. The sequence continues at coordinate 580,429,260 of CM057456.1, forward strand.
ATACACACCAACGGTACACAGATGGCATCTGGCATAGAGCACTGCACAGGCATGCAAGATACAGGACAATGTCTGGTATGTGTCTCATCTATACTGGCACTACTGCACATACAGTGCTGTGGATCCGAACATGCTGTGCGCATGAATGGTGCTCCACATGGTATCACTTCATCTAGGAGACACAGGGATGAACATCGGGCAGAGTGCACAAATCATACTAACCACAGAATAAACACTATAGTGAATATAGGACTCAGACATTTCCAACGGTGTACCTTACAAATTGTCCACCTTACTGCATACTGTATGTGTCCATGACTGCAGGTGTATGTACACATTTACTGTGTCCCGGGCTATGTCTAATGGTACGCGATCCACTGTCATGGTGGAGACCCTGCACAGTCCCATAATATGCAGAGTACCATTGTGTATATACCCTATGCCTCCCCCAGCAAGGTTCTAACCTGTTCTTCTACAAGGCAGAGGGGATCGTGGTCAACAGTTGGTGGGACACAATACATGCTTGTCCACCACTGATTGATAGTCTAATCCATTGACAGACTTTATCACAGCCAGATGGAGTGTCTGGGATCTTGAATCCATGCAACTTTCCTACAAACAGCATATAACTGCCCATTTGGGAGGGGATGTGCAGCTTTCATGGAGCACAGGTCCACCGGACTGAATAAGCATGCCTAACGGTGGTGCATACTAAGGCTGGGACATGTCCAAGTATTAGTCTAGCAACAGTACCATCCATGTGAAATGCAGGTACAGAACTATGACACTATACAGGATGTGAATGCATGGGCCAAGTGTACACCCTGGGGAGGGGGGGAAATGCTACAAGTCTCGATGGCTGAGAGGGACCTGGGGGTGGTGGTGGATGTCAAGATGAACAACTCGGAGACTTGTAGGAGGGCAGCAGTCAAGGCCAACGGGATGCTGGGATGCATCGCTAGGGGGATCACCTCCAGAAGGAGGGAAGTGATACTCCCTCTGTATAACTGCTTGGTGAGGCCGCACCTCGAGTACTGCTTGCAGTTTTGGAGGCCACACTTAAAGAGGACATTAAACTCCTGGAGAGGGTCCAGAGGAGGGCAACCAAAATGATTTGGGGCTTGGGGGACAGGACCTATGAGGAGAGGCTCGAAGAGCTAAATATGTACACATTGGAAGAGAGAAGGGACCGGGGGGACATGATAGAGGTCTTCAGGTACATGAAGGGGGTAAATAGGGGAGGAACAGTCAGGGTGCTTGAAGGAAGGAGGAGGGGCCACTAGAGGCATGGGTGGAAGCTGGAGGGGATGATTCAGGGAAGAAAGGAGGAGGTGCTACTTCACTGAGAGGGTGGGTGGAGCCATGGATCGCTGCCTAGGGGCTGGTGGAGGAGAGGCAGTGGAGGGTTCAGAGGGGTGGGACAGGTACAGGGAAGGGTTCTGGAAGCAAAACCAATGCAGAAAGAATATCCAGAACTGGGAAGGGAGAAGCCAGAGAAGGTGAGGGGGCATCAGGTCCAGCTCCCAGGATGAGGCCCAGCCAAGCAGGCTGAGCCTGAAAGACCATGAGGCCTATTCTGCTGGCATTTCAGTATGTTAGTATGTTAGTATATACATGCTGCAGATTATGCACACCTCACATTGTCAATCACAGTACAGTAATCAATACGGTATTGCTTTCCAACAGGCCCTAACTCTTGTTACAGCCCATGCTGGTTGTTAACCCACCAAAACAGTTGCAACCACATGGCACATAGACAGTGTAACAGATGACATTGCCTTACCTGGCCTTGTCCCTTCAGCTGCATGTTGTGCCCACAGACATTGCAGGTGTTCACCCTCACACCGGGTCAGGTTGTCCTAGCAGTACGTGCACTATGTAGGTGTTTGTATCAGGCCTTGTACCCAGGAGATCATCCTGGCCACTGTCTCCCCAAAACTGGCCTTCTCAGCCCTGGGGACATCCCTGGTTGTTTCCCCTAAATAGGGAATTCTCTTTAAAGAGGACCTCCCTCACCTGTACATCCACCTGTCACTCACCCTGTCCTCCTCAGGCACCTTTTCCCTGCCACCTGGCATTTTGTATATTTACCTCACTACGGCCTGTCTCTGTGCACAGCACACTTCCTCCTGTCTTTATGTTATGCTTGATGGTAACTTCCACAAACTTTGTCCCATGAGTATGTAGCATCCACAAAACGTCACAGCCCAAAGCCACCACGTGTACACTGCCCCATGTATATGGCCACACACATGCTCTTGTAGACATTTGCTTATGTGTTGTTTGCACTCGCTAGTGATTGTGTGTGATTGAAAACAGGTACATTTGTGGAAAGGGCCTCATGCTGTCATCAACAATAGCCCTGATGTCATCAAGGGGTGCGGAGACCAAACGCACCTGTTTGCAGAGAATATAGCACAGATGGCATTTGCAATCACTAATACGTTAGTGACAGGTGTAAATAGCCATATATTGGAAGCTAACATGCAAATGGACCTATTCTGTCATTCAAGGTGCAAAACCTGATTTGCATGTCATTATGCATTCCATACTGACTTATTATAAAAGGGTAATTCTCCCAAGGTGCAGATGAACATTTAATATAGCTGGCTGGAGAAGCTGCATTTGTAGTACTTTGAGGGGGGAAGATACCTTTGAAAAAAGTAAGTTGAAACAAAACAACTAACACTTATAATCCTCCCCCCAAATACTGTGCACATTTTCAGTACTGCTATGTTTTATATTTATGTGTTACATGACACCCAAAAACAAAAAGAAAAATGGGGAAAGACTGTGGAGAAAGATGTTTAGTCCATGTGAACTACAAGTAGGCGTCTATTGTAGACCATACAGTACTGAACAGCACGTTTCATTTTGGTGTGCCTGCAATACCTTGTTTAAAATGGAAATTACACTGTTACATGATGCTCATTCACAGGGGGGTTCTGTGTTTGCAGCCAGTGCCTTGTATGGACAGCCTCTGTAACCACTGACATGTATCACTGTCTGTGTTACTATGTAAGGCACACTAGGCAATCTGTATTCTGTGGCAGACTGGGGTTACACAGTATTCATTTCACAATTATGTTCCACTGCCAAAGGAATGCATGTTGTCATGTGAACCATATCCACATCTCTGTAATCTTTTTTTTTCATTTATATTTTTTCCCCATGCTGGCTTGTCACAGGTGGCTGCTCTGCCACGTCTCTGCCCCCTCCATCTGGCACCCATCTCCCCAGTCCCCTCAAGCTCCATATCCCCACAGAATGCCCCTCATGGTAAAGCCATTAAGGAGAGGGTCATCTTCCCCCTACCCGGTGACCCTCATCCAGACTGTGTGCTGGTGTACCAGTGATGGAGTGGGGTGGAGGCAGGCAGGCAAGGCTTCATATAGCCTATAACAGCCATTTTTCCAGTTTTCTCTCACTGTCCCCTGCCGTGGCGCACAGACTTGTGTGTACATGGAGGTGAACACATGCTATGGGACCAAGGCCTCTCCCTTCATGACACTTGAGCTGCCAGCACTACCTTCAGGTCTCCACCCTGGGGCAGCCAAGGGTCGAGTTGGCAAGCCTCCTTCCCCAGGAAAGGAGAGCTGTCCATCAGGTGCTCAATCCTTTCCCCACTGACCAATCCATGGCAACTCAAGCTCATTCCTGAATCTGGGTCACCGGCATGGTGAGAGGTAAGGTGCACGTCACCTCAGACCTTTGTGCCACTGGGTTGGCATGTCTCTGTAATCTATATCCTTGTCAATGCTGCCTGCCCACATTATTCAGCATAATGGTATGTGTAACATACCCATTGGTCACAGGCCTTTCTGATACACTGCATATTGCATGTGGACACAGGCAGGGGTCTAGGTGTGGCAGGGCCTGTGGGCATTGCAGGGATGCTGTATGCCTCCACCAAACACTCAGATACCAAGGCTAACCAGAGCAAATGGGGGGGCGGCATACTGTGCTGTGTGTGATATGATCATTTACGGTCTGCAGTGTACTCAAAACTGTCCTTCCAACACAGATGCTGGTCAGAGAGTACCTTGCAAGGGAGAAGCAATTCCACCCAGGTGTCCCCTTATAAAGCCAGGTGGCAGCATGACAGGACATAGCAGAGGCAACAAATGCCAAGTGCAGAGGTTGGCACAAGTCTGAAGGTATTTGAAAGAATACTATGATCTGAGGAGGTGAACAAAGTAGAAGCTGGTTGTGTCCATATAGGACCTGAATGCCACAGGGGTTAGCCCACCAACCCAGAGCACCCTCACACAACAGGTGGAGCTCATTGCTGGCCCCCTGGGATGCCATCAAGTGGAAGGTGTGGAAAGTGGCATCAATTCCATGGTCACAAGCAGCCACCACAGTGAGTATATGCACATGACTGTGTAGTACCTATGTAGTTATTGTTCTTAGCATTACTGACTATATTCTATAGCACTCACTAATCTTGGGTGGCCAAAGCCATGGGACCAGATGGGGTGCATCCAAGAGTGCTGACAGAAGTCAGTGAGGTACTGGCTGCACCCCTGACAGGCTTGTTTAACAGTTCACTGGAGACCAACGTAGTCCTGGAGGACTGGAGAAAAGTGGGCGCAGTCCCACTTCACAAAAGTGGTAGTAAGGAGGAGGCGGGCAATCACAGGCCTGTTAGCCTAACTTCAGCAGTAGAGAAATTAATGGAAACACTATTAAAGGAAAGCATTGTCGAATACCTGGAATCCAATGGACTGCAGGATGAGAGGCAGCATGGCTTCTTAGAAGGAAGGCTGTGCCAAACAAATCTAATAGATTGTTTTGACTAAGTAACAAAGGTGTTGGATCAAGGAGAGATGGTGAACATGGTCTACCTACATTAGACTTCAGCAAGGCTTTTGACACTGTTCCACATAGGAGACTGGTCAACAAAGTTGGGTAGCATGGGAATGGGAAATAAGGTGGCAATCTGGGTAAGAAATTGATTAGGGGATAGGAGGCAGAGGGTGCTGGCAAATGGAGTTTGCTCTGAGGAGGGGAGAGTGACCAGTGAGGTAGTATAGGAGTCAGTACTGGAGCCAATCTTCTTTAATGTCTTCATTAGTAACATAGCTGAGGAACTACAAGGGAAGGGAAGGTCTACCTCTTTGTGGATGACACCAAGATCTGCAACAGAGTGGATACTCCTGGGGGGGGTCATCGGCGGCTGCAAAGGCTGGTAAATTATTTTAAATGGCTGAAGGAGTGGTCAAACATTTTGCAGCTAAGAATTAATGCAAACAATACAAAATAATGCACTTGGGTCACAGAAACCATGGGGTGGAGTACAAAATTGGAGGTGAGATACTTGCAGTGATCAAGCAGGAAAGGGACCTTGGGGATAATCATACTGGCTAACCTAAAGCTGGACAGGCAATGTGACAAAGTGGTCAGGAGAGCTAGAGGGATGCTGGGGTGTATAGATAGGGGTATCACCAGCCCAACAAGGAACTGGCCCTACATAGGTCATTGGTAACCTGGTGTACTGTGTCCAGTTTTGGAGACCACATCTCAGGAAAGACATGGAGTAGAGGTGGTCCAGAGGAGGGCTATCAAGATGGTGCACAGTCTGCATCAAAAGTCCTATAAGGAGAGGATAAAGGAGATCAATATGTACACCCTGGAGGAGAGGAGGGAGAGGGGGATATGATTGAGACCTTTAAATACCTCACAAGGTAAATAAGGTGCAAGTGGGAGGAATTTTTCAGAGGAAATGGTGCTCTAGAACAAGGGGTCAAGATATGAAGCTGGGTGGGTAGATTTAGGAGAGATGTGAGGAAATACTTCTCCACAGAAAGGGTGATGGATGCCTGAACAGTCTTCCAGTGGAGGTGCTGGGGGTGAAAAACAGTAATAGGGTTCAAAAGAGCCTGGGATAAACACAAGGGAATCATAAGGGAAAGGGAGAGGGTGGAAGTGACAGTACCGTAGATCAAGGAGGATCTGCAGTGAAAGAGATCACAGTGAAATGGGGAGACTCGGTAGATGCCACACGGCCCTTATCCGCTGTCAGTTTCTATGTTTCTGTTTCTATATTGTTAGGGACACTGCTGTGGACCACTAGGATATGGCTCAATATACATTTCAATGTCCTGCACAGCCAGTATAGTGTTATGCTTGTGCAACTGTGTTAGTTTGGTTTTCGCCGTTCACACTCTCTATTCCAGAGGAATTACCACCCTATAGGGGTACAAAAGGCAAGGAACCCTCAGAAAGGGTTCCACCCTCAGAGGTGCCACGGGACGATTCCCAATGCTAAAGGTACCTTAGGAATCCCAAGAAAGTGCTGCTGCTGGAGGAGGAGGGGAGGATGGTGGGGCAAAGAAAAAGTGCTTCAGAATGAGGCTATATATATAGCTCAGGAAGTGGGAGTGGCTGGCTGCTTGTTCATTGAACTACAGGCCTAGCCTTCCAATTCAACGTCCTGCGTAGCCAGTATAATGTTATGCTTGTGCAACTGTGTTACTTTGGTTTTGGCCATTCACACTCTATTCCAGAGGAATTATCACCCTGTAGGGGTATGAAAGGCAATGAACCCTCAGAGAGGGTTCCACCCCTAGAGGTGCCATGGGATGATTCCCGTGGCTAAAGGTACCTTAGGGATCCCCAAAAAGAAATGCAGTACAAACATACCCCAAAAGAATGAGGCAACATGAAGCATATGAACAAGCAGTAACTGTGATGTAGTAGCAGTAACTGTGACATAGTAGTAGAGAAGCATAGACAGTTTGATAATGTAATGAGATGCTCAGTTTGATAATGTAATGAAATGCCCAGGTTTGCATAGCATGATACTAATGGTTTGCATTGAGAATTAGGGAATCCTCTAAGGAGAGAGGGAATGGCAGGACATCCTCCACCTCCTTCCAACAGCGGAACCTACCTAAAGAAACTAGGGGACACTACTATGCTAACTAACAGTTATGACCTGAGAAAACGGAGGAGAGAAAAAAACCCCTATGAGGAGGAAATCTCTGGGGATCCAAGACCTAGGTCACCTTCCTTCCAGGCTTGGGATAGTTTATTTAGTGATGGCTCTGTAGCTGCAATTTGAAAAACCAAGTTAAAGGGAGGTGGAAAATATTCTAATTTGGAGGAAGGCTCTCACTCAAACAATCTAGTGGGAATGCTGTGGAAGGTTGTGAGAAAACTCTGCAACAATATGTGCATCCAAGGCACAGGAGGACAGCAACAACTGCTGAGGCACTCACCTGGCCTAACCACCCTAAACTCAAACCAGGTGAACCAGAGGCAGTCGTAGGGAGAATGTGGTGAAGGTGCCTTGCTAGGGAAACTACTAAAGTCAATGGCTAACCGCTATAGTGAAACACTGGAGCCAAAGGAGGTAATTTTTTCCACCCTTCATCACTAGTCTTAAATTCTACATCAGAAGCTGCTGTCACATAGCAGGCAACTAAAACAAAGCCCAGGGCGAGGACATTCCCAGCTATGGGCCAGGTGAGAAGGATCCCACCCCAAGTTGGACACGCTCAAGATACGGACTAAATGCAGAGCGAGACAGCCAGCTGCAGGAACCCTGCACCAGAATAGAATGGCTGGCATGCCCCAAAATTGATTGATAGCTGAAAAGCTGGTGAGCTGAATGAGCATGGTGTGCTGAGATCAAAATGAGCAATGAGTGCTGAGACCTTGCAAGGTCGAATGCAGAATTGAGAGCAGCAGAATCCCAGAGGCTGAAGCTGAGGGGATGGCAATAGGCATGAAGCAATGATCTGAGTAAGCAATGATAGCGTAACCAAGCGTGGACCTGTATGTAGGTCAATAAACAGTAGTAGTGATAGGCTGACCTACACGGAGGTCTGCATAACATGTAGCAATGAAGCAGCACTGAATGGGGGCAAGCCAGCCAGACATGAATAGCCAAATCAAGGTAACAAATACTCTGAGGATTTTCGGTGATGAGGCAGGATTTAATAATAATAAAGCTATATTAATAGCCTTAGCAGAAGCTTAGTTGGCTGACCTCAGAGTTGTAACTGCAATAAAACATGGAGACAATGCTCTGAAAACAGGTGTAGCCAGGCAGTGCAATGAAGCTGCAAGTAGAATGAGAGCATGAATGAGCAGCACGGCTAGGGTCAGAGTAAACCTGTGTCAGGTGAAAAGAATCGAGTATGCTACATGGAGCAGCTATGGTTGAAGTGAAACACACAGATAATGATTGCAGTTGCATTGCAGTAGTTTGAGCGTGGTGAGCAACAGTGTAAAAACACAAGCACTGGGTACAATAGTAATTGGAGTAAACAGTAGCAGTGGCTGCAATTTTAGGTAACTGAAAGCAGTAGTATGAGCTCCGAGTAGCAGCACTTTGCTAGGAGCTTAGAAACAAAGCACCAAAAGAGACAAAACCAAAACACAGCAAAACAGAAAACAGGGAACAAGGCCCAAAAACAAGAGACACAAAACACAATGAAGCACACAGCTGGAGGAAAGATACAAACCAGAAGCAGGAAAACAAACACTGAAGTCCAGCAGAGACACATAGAAATGATAAGCCCCAGCCAGCTCAGAGGACAAACCAACAGAGCCTCCAGCTGCAAAGAAAAAGTGCTTCAGAATGAGGCTGAGAGGAACTGTTTATATAGCTCAGGAAGTGGGAGTGGCTGGCTGCTTTTTCATTGAATTACAGGCCTAGCCTTCCAATTACCAACCACCACTACCACCATGTGGCAGTAGTCAGGACTTCACATAGGCGGCATGGGCAGTTGCAGTGCACATGGTAATGCAGGCTTTTTTTCCTTCCATCACATGTCAGTGCAAGCATAGTGTTCTGGGTGTACATGGGAGTCTGCATGTCATGAGGGTCTGCAGTCTGACTTTAGACTGTAGCATTGCTCTGAGTGGGTTGCGGTGTATAGCACAGCTGTGCTGTTGGTTGTCCAGTCTGTGACACATGGTCTGTGTTCCCTTCCTTCCAGAGCCACAGGATGGACATGATGCTAACACCAGCAGCCTGGATAATCCTTCAAATGGCATGGATGGATAATCAGAGGAGAAGGACTCATCTGGGGAGGACAGGGAGGGAGGGAGGGAGATCAGCAGGTTGAACATGAGGAGAAGCACACAATGCTCCTCATCTCTGACACAGAGACAGAGGAGATCATGCTGCACAATGAGACACAAGAGGATGGGGCGTGGAAGAGAAGGAGGAGGAGGAATGCACCCTGCATGAGTCCCTGGTCCAACCAACCCATGCAACAGAGCAGGGGGCAACAGAGCAGGGGGACACACAACCCAGGTGTGACACAGTTGTCTCTCTACAGCTGCGAATGGGTATCACAACAGTATTCCTTGTCTCCATCATCTGAGTCCCTTCCAAGAAATGTACAGAGGGCTGTGGTGGCCCACACGTCTGTGGCACAGGAGCTGCGAGCACTGACGGCTCTGGTGCCTGAGCAGGGTGACTGGCAGGCATTGGTAAACTGCAATGATTCCATGCAGGTTATCCTTTCTACCATGCACCAGAATGCTGGCCTACTTTCATGCATTGATGTGGCACAGGAGGATCAGTCAGATCTTCTGGCCCACAGTACTGTGCCTGCAGAGTCACAGGGAGCATCCCTGACAGCTTGGTGGAGGCAGCTGAGGTGGTACTCCAGGGGAGCCCTCAGCAGCAGGTGCAGAAGGGTCAGGATACAAAGGGGATAGCACACAGGAGTGAGACTGGGTCTTCACTGCATTCTGGTCTATTCATGTGGCCTACACTGAGGCCATCTCCTGTGACACAGCCACATGCCTGCACAGATGTGGGTGGTCATGGGCGTGACACAGGCCCACCTCTAGTCCCTGATTGCATGGAGTCAATGGAGGACAGTGCTCCCCAGGAGCAACCCATACAATGCAGTGGTGCCCATGGGTGCCATGGCTAATAAACACCATTGCTAGGACCACTGTGCGGCAACCCCATGGGCTGAAGACACAGGCAGAATTGAGGACATTCTGATGTATTATAACTTCCCACCATGTAGTAATCCCCCCATGCCAGGTGCACTTTTTATTTACATTTGCTCCCCTCCCCTCCCCTGGGCTGCCTCACACCATGCAATGCCCCCTGTGCCAGGTGCACTTTATTTACATTTGTTCCCTTCCTCTGTTTTTTACACTGATACGATGCCCCCCCCATGCCAGGTGCATTTTATTTATGTTTATTCTCTTCCCCTGTGCTGTCTATCCCAATACAATGTCCCCCCATGCCAGGTGCACTTTATATACATTTGTTCCCTTCCCCTGTGCTGCCTTACTCCATTCAATGCCACCTGTGCCAGGTGCACTTTATTTATGTTTGTTCCCTTCCCCTGTGCTTCCTTACCCCATGCCAGCTGTACTTTATTTATATTTGTTCCCGTCCCCTGTGCTGGCTTACTCCATGCAATGCCCCTGTGCCAGGTGCACTTTATTTACATTTGTTCCCTTCCCCTGTGTTTCCTTACCACATACATTGCCCACCCCCATGCCAGGTGCACTTTATTTGCATTTTTTCCCTTCCCCTGTGCTGCCTTACTCCATGCAATACCACCTGTGCCAGGTGCACTTTATTTACATTTGTTCCCTTCCCCTGTGCTTTCTTACCCCATGCAATGCCCCCCATGCCAGTTGCACTTTATTTATATTTGTTCCGGTCCCCTGTACTGGCTTACTCCATGCAATGCCCCCATGCCAGGTGCACTTTATTTACATTTGTTTCCTTCCCCTGTGTTTCCTTACTCCATGCAATACCACCTGTGCCAGGTGCACTTTATTTACAGTTGTTCCCTTCCCCTGTGCTTCCTTACCCCATGCAATGCCCCCCCATGCCAGCTGCACTTTATTTATATTTGTTCCCTTCCCCTGTGCTGTCTTACTCCATGCAATACCACCTGTGCCAGGTGCACTTTATTTACAGTTGTTCCCTTCTCCTGTGGTTCCTTACTCCATGCAATGCCCCCCTGTGCCAGATGCACTTTATTCCCTTCCCCGTTGCTGCCTTACTTCATGTAATGCCCCCTGTGCCAGGTGCACTTTATTTACATGTGTTCCCTTCCCCTGTGTTGTTTACACTGATGCACTGCCCCTCTCCATGCCAGGTGCACTTTATTTATGTTTGTTCTCTTCCCCTGTGCTGTCTACCCCCATACAATGCCCTCCTCCATGCCAGGTGCACTTTATTTACATTTGTTCCCCTCCTCTGTGCTGCCTTACTCCATGCCCTGTTCCCCCCTTACCAGGTGAACTTTATTTACATTTGTTCCCTTCTCCTGTGCTTTCTTACCCCATCCAATGCTCCCCGTGCCAGGTGCCCTTTATTTACATGTGTTCCCTTGCCCTGTGCTGCCTTACTCCATGTAATGTCCCCTGTGCCAGGTAAACTTTATATACATGTGTTTCCTTCCCATGTGTTGTTTACACTGATGCACTGCCCCCCCATGCCAGGTGCACTTTATTTATTTGTGTTCTCTTCCCCTGTACTGTCTACCCCCATACAATGCCTCCCTCCATGCCAGTTGCACTTTATTTACATTTGTTCCCTTCCCTTCCCTTCCCTGTGCTGCCTTACTCCATGCAATGCCCCCTGTTCCAGGTGTACTTTATTTACCTTTGTTCCCATCCCCTGTGCTGCCTTACTCCATGCAGGTTCTATGTGATAATGGTGATCGTGGAATAGCGATCACTGTTTGAGCGAGTGTAAGTCACCAAAAATGAATCTTGCCGATGCACACGTGGCAAATGGAGAGGGCACTAAGATCTATGAATTTCTTTTTTAATGTGGAGGCTGTGCCCCATACCCATCCCCTACTAAAGGATCCTCAACTCCAGGGGGGGTAAATGTCGGGGGGGGTGAAACACTTAAAAAAAAAAAGCCACCTGCTGGCAAAAAAAAAAAAAAAGTGCCATGCTGGACCAGAACTCTGCACCCTGTACCAACCGACCACCTTCCCCCCCACATTATTGGACCAGCTCAGCAGCTGCCCACCACACCCCTTCTCATGTATTTTCCCTCCCCTTCCTCTCTCCCCCCTCCCCGCTTGCATGCACATATATGCATGTAGCTTCCCGTCGCCCTACCTAGCCCATCCAGGTATCCTGTCACTACCCTGCCAGGTAGTCCTGAAGTCAGGCACCATAACTGAGTCACTGTTTTTGTAAGTGCTCAATTGCTGTCACCATGTTCACTAGATACCCTCCATGCAATGCCCCTCAGCACTAGGTCCGGTCCTTTTTAATGTCTTTATAAGTGACATTGCCGAGGGACTGGAAGAGAAAATATGTCTCTTTGCAGATGACACAAAGATGTACAACAGGGTTGATTCACAAGGTGGGGTGGAAAGGATGAGAAGGGACTTGGTAAGGTTGGAGGAATGATCAAATGTATGGCAGCTTAGATTCAATGCAAAGAAGTGCAAAGTAATGCACCGGGAAACAAAAACTCAGGAGAAGAGTACACAATGGGGGTGAAATACTGACAACAACAAAAATGGAAATGGACCTGGGAGTAGTTATATCAGATGACCTAAAGGTGGCCAAGCAATGTGAGAAGTCAGTAAGGAGGGCTAGGGGATACTGGGATGTATAAGGAGAGGAATCACCAGTAGAAAAAAGGAAGTTGTTATCCCTCTGTACAGACCGTTGGTGAGACCCCATCTGGAGTACTGTGTGCAGTTCTGGAGACCCCATCTTCATAAAGACATAGACAGGATGGAGGCTGTCCAAAGGAGGGCAACAAAATGGTGCAGGGTCTGCACCAGAAGACATACAAAGAGAGACTAAAGAAGCTTAATATGTATACCCTCAATGAAAGAAGGGGGGGCATGATAGAAACTTTCAAGTACCTCAAGGGAATCAACAAAGTCCAAGAGGGTAGCATCTTTCAGAAAAAGAGATGTGCAAGAACAAGGGGGCACAATTTGAAGATAGAGGGAGGATGGCTCAGAGGTAGTGGGAGGAAGTATTTTTTTCACAGTGAGGGTTGTGGATGCGTGGAACAGCCTTGTTGAGGAGGTCATGGAGTCAAAAACAGTGGAGGAATTCAAGAATGCATGGGACAGACATAAAGCAATTCTAGTAGGGGGGTAGGAGGAAGTAGGCTGTTGGTTAACTAGGATCTGCAGCTTATTTGGGGAGTATTGAAATTGTTACCATTGAACTGTTGGGTACAAAAGGGAGAAAATGTAGGATCTCAGCTTTTTATACAGCACCGATACTAGAAAGGAGGAAACTGAAGTTTTTGTTGAACATATTGTTCGTTTGGCTGAAGGCACTGATGCAGTGTTAATAGGGGACTTAAGTATGCCTAACATTGAATGGGGGGAGCATAAGGAAGGAAACAACTTATAGTGTAGGGTGCAGGAAGAACTAATGGTGGTAGGTGTTAAACAATACATTTAGGAGGCCACAAGGGGGGATAATATATTAGATGTGATTCTAACTAATGTTCCTGATGTTATTCAACAGATCAATATTCAGACACAATAGGGTATAAGTGATCACAACTCTATAATGTTTAGGATGGTTTGGGCAACCAAGATAGTGAAGGGTAGTACAGTACAGCTTCTCTATAATAGGGGGGATTATGTAGCTGTGAGAGAGAGAGAGAGGCTGAGTAGTACTGACTGGGAAGGCATGATGAAAGATCTGACTATGGAGGAATCTTGAGAGTTATTTTCAGATAAAATAAATGAGATAATAGGGAGGTATATACACCAAGGAGGAACGTATATAATCACAAAGGTAAAAAGCCACCATGGCTCTCAAGATCTATAATTAGACTTTGTAGAAAAAAGCAAGCAATGTTCCAGAAAATGAAGAAAAATAAATCTTTAGCATCTCAAAATAGGTATAAGAATATATTAAAAAATTGAAGAAGGAAATTAAAAATTCAAAAAAGCAACTGGAATTTAGATTGGCAATGGGTAAAGATAATAGTAAAAGCTTTTATGCCTATGTAAATAGTTGAATGAGGGGAAGCAGTATGGTTGGTCCATTAAATATAGATGGGGTCATGACCTCTGAACCAAAGGATATGTTAAACAAATTTAGTAGATGCTTTGTTGGGGCTGTGTATAAGAAACATGATGGAGTTGTAGAGATGGGGCATCTGGGAATATGCACATTCGATCCTAAAGAAATTATAACTGAAGAAAAGGTTAAAAATAGGATCAGGAGATTAAAGGCTGATAAGGCAGCAGGACCGGATGGGATCCATCCATACTTCTTAAAGGAGTTGGGGGATGTGTTGACACCAGTTATCACCAGGTTAGGACAAATATCCCTGGCACAGGGAGTGGTACCAGAGATGTGGAAATTGGCATATGTGGTGCCAATTTATAAGAAAGGAAAAAAGAGTGAGGCAACGAATTATAGGCCAGTGAGCTTGACCTCTGTCATAGGGAAGATTATTAAAGGTATTTTGAGCAAAGCTATTACTGATGTTATGAAAAGTGGGGGTTTAATGGATAAAAGTCAGCATGGATTTGTGACAAACAGATCATGTGAAACAAATCTGATCACCTTCTATGAGTTTATTAGTAAGCGTATTGATGAAGGGAAGACTGTGGACATGGTGATGCTCGGTTTTAATAGAGCATTTGATACAGTTCCACATTATAAGATTATTGAAAAGCTTATTGGCATGGGGATTGATTCAGCCATTGTAAGATGGGTTGAATGGTGGTTGACAAATAGACAGCAGAACGTGAGACTACATGGCCATGTGTCAGATCCAATAAGGGTGGTGAGTGGTGTTCCTCAGGGTTCGGTGCTTGGACCATTGTTGTTTGGTGTCTTTATGAGTAATCTGAGGATATTAAGTAACAATAAGTTAATACAATTTGCAGATGATGTCAAAATAGGGGGAGTGGTGGATACATTTAATGATAGATTAATTTTCGGACAGGATTTGATTCATAAAATGGAATGGGCGAACATTAATGGGATGAATTTCAATAAGGAGAAATGTATTACAATGCATTTTGGAAGACATAATATTCAGCAGACCTACAGGCAGGGCCTTAACTTGAAGGTTTCAAAGTGTGAAAAAGATTTAGGGGTTTATGTTCAAAATGACCTTAAAAATGGTGCCCAAAGTAAAATAGCATCAAACACAACTATGCAGTTGGTAAATTGTATAAGAAGGGATTTTCAATCAAGAAGTGGGGAGGTTTTGCTGCCACTGTATAGGACAACGGTTAGGCCCATCTTGGACTATTGCTCCACTGTCATTTGTCCTTTCCTCATAAAGGATACTAAATTAATGGAGAGGCCCCAGAGATCTTTTACTAGATTAATTTCTGGATGTCAGGGGATCTCGTAATAGGATAGATTAGATAAGTTGGGTTTGTGGTCCTTGGTAAATAGAAGGGCAAGGGGAGACTTACTGTTACTATATAAGGCTTTGGTGGAATCATGATCTTAAATAGGGAGGCAGTATAGCGCAGTGGTTTAAGGCTCTGAGCTGCAAATCTGGTGACATCCAGCAGAACAGATGTGGGTTTGAATCCCACAGCTTCCACTTGCATACTGTGTGACCCTGAGCTAGTCACTTAACTTCCCTGTGCTCCCAGGTCACACCTGTGAAAAAGCTTTCAGCTTAGTGTGCTACTCCTGGTTAAACAACTAAATAAATAAATTGAAACTAGGATTAGAGATGGGGGAAAAATCATATCATTTGAGAATACATAATAAGCAATTGAGGGAGGAAATGAGCAGGACTGAATTGATAAGAAATGGCTTTAAGTGTAGGGCAGTTAGGATGCGGAAGAGACTGCCACAGGAGGTGGTAGATGCTGATAGTCTGGTGATCTTCAAAAACAGATTTGATGAGTTCTTTGCTGAAGTTGGTGACGCATGCTACCACCACTGAATTGTGAGGGAAGTCTATATAGACTTTGCCTTCTTGACTTCCTTAAACCTCCAGTATGAAATCCATTAGGTAGAGAAATGGGCAGACTAGGTGGGCCAAGCGGTCATTATCTGTCTTCAAATTCTATGTTTCTATGTTTCTCTCCTGTGCTTCCTTACTTCATGCAATGTCCCCCTTGCCAGGTGCACCATATTTATATTTGCTCCCCTCCCCTGGGCTGCCTTACTCCATGCAATTACATCTGTGCCAGGTGCACTTTAATTACATTTGTTCCCTTCTCCTGTGCTGCCTTACTCCATGCAATGCCCCCATGCCAGGTGCACTTTATTTTCATTTGCTTCCTTCCCCTGGGCTGCCTTACACCATGCAATGCCTCCTCCATGCCAGGTGCACTTTAATTATGTTTGTTCTCTTCCCCTGTGCTGTCTACCCCCATGCAATGCCCCCCCCATGCCAGGTGCACTTCTTTTATGTTTCTCCCTATATTTTTGCCTCTTATGTAGCACACATTTTTCTGTGCTTTAACAAACATTTTATGGAGTGTACTGTTGTGTTGTGTCTTAACTTGTATCTGTAAAGCTCTCTTCAGTCAGGCTGTCTCTTACCTGCTTGGAGCATCTGGTCATTCCGTGGCCATGCCTGCCATAGTGGACTGGTGGCTGGTCTACTGTGGTTGACCCCCATTAGCATCCTTGTTGTCACCCTCAGGGCTGTGCATAGATATCCCATGCTGGACCACTAGGTTGTGGAGGATGCAGCAGACCATGAGTATCTTGCAAACCTTCACAGGAATTGTACTGCAGAGATACACCAGACTGATCCAGGCACTGGAACCTCATCTTGAAAATTCTGAAGACCCTCTCTATGATGTTGTGGGTAGCCTGGTGTGCCTCATTGTAACACTCCTAACTGCCAGATTGTGGCCACAGCACCAGTGTCATCAGCCAGCGATGCAGCAGATATCCACTGACAACTTTAGAAGAAGGATTTTGACATATGTTGTTTCTGTGTTGTGAGGTGGAGGGTGGTGCTATACTTACCAAAAGCCATTAGTCCTTTATCTGCCTGGTCTTGAACATCTGGTACAAGAAGAATGTGTGCCAGATAAAGGTATCATGTGTATCACTGGTGTACTTTGCAACCAGACTTGTGATGTGATAGTTGCCATTGCACACCACCCGAACATTTAGGAAGTGAAAGCCCTTTCTGTTAAGGAATGCCTCCCCCTCCCTCCCAGGTGGTACCTTGAAGGCAAGATGGTTTAGCACACTGATTCCAGCACATTGGGCATGCATGCATGCAATCCAGTAGAATGTCTGCATAGTTGCTGATCTCTGCTGCAGTGACATAGGGAATGTGATGCAGTCTTCACACCTCTTAGCCAGAGCACTTAGGAACTGGGTTAGTAGATGGGACATTGCTGACTGCACGATCTCCATGGTGTCCCCAAAGAGCATCTGGAATGTACCAGTGGACAGAGAGCACAGCACAGCTGCTATTTCTACTTTCATTGACAATGCCTAACTCCATGCTATGGTGCTCTGGAGTTCCTCCTGGAGTACATCACACAATTCATGGATGGTGTTGTGGTCTAGCCACCATCAGTCCACTATCTGTTGGTCAGACTATGCCAGGTAGGTGTGGTGAGGTCTGTGGACACTGCTGGGGGCATATGGCCATGGGACATGTCTTTGTCAGTGACTCGCATAGGCATAGGTCTGGTCCATATCCCAGGTAAGCTCCAGCAGAAATAAGTAAAGTGGCATGGTACATGTCTGGGGTGAGTTTCAGACAGGCCCTGATGCCTTTTGTAGCTCCCTACACAGCTGTTCTGCATCCCCGTGTTGATTTGTGACTGGTTACCACCTGCCTTTTGCTGGCATTCCATTTGCAATAGCATGCAGACAGTTTGCAGGGGCTAAATGCCTTGAATATGTGACCAGGCCTGATATGCATGTCCAGGGTTCTCCTTTGCATACTGATTCAGTGCAGAGACTTGTGCTTGCTACAGTCACGGATCCGGTATGGAGCAACGACCACTGCACAGTCACAAATGTCATTTAGCGCTCACTAACTGTGTCTATATAGAAGTTCAAATATCTCACCCATTGTGTCTGTGAAAACAAAAATGCCAAATGTCACAATTCCATCCATTTGGCACATCTGCAGATGAGCAGCACATCCTCGTATTGACTGTCTCTCTAAAACATTTAAGAGTGAAATTCCCAATAATTAGTTTGCTTTCCAGGCTTGCATCTCCCATTTTTGAAATGTTTGAAGATTTAGTATTTAGAACCCTTAATACTTAGAAACCCTTGGTGTTCTAGTTAAATAGAACTTGAATCCCAGGGTACTAACAAGGTTCTAATCATTTTAGAACTGTTTCTGACGACCCTATATTGGCCCCAATTATTTTTTTAATCTCCTACCTTACCTTCATAGTTGCTCTGTTTGGTAATATGTCAAGGATACAGTTAGATTTTTGGCACATAAATCCTTTGTTCATTTCAGAACCCAGCTTCAACAGAACTTTAAGAGGGTCCTAACATATGTGTCTCACAACTTGCAAGTTATCAAGTAAGAAAACAAAATCTTTTTTTTTTGGTTTTCTTCCTGCATCAAAATGTTCCCATACTTCATTTTCTATTTTTTAAATCAAAAGTTTTTTTTTCTAATTTTAAATCCCCTGGGCTTACATGTTGACTGTATTGTACTTAAGGCTAAGCCTGTGTAGTCTGCCTCAGGCACACCAAGCATTACTTGCCAAAGGCTGATTGGCAGAGGATTGTTGTTTAGGCTTGTCCCTTCTTGCTTAAGCCTGGTTTTCACCACCATCTTTGTAGCGCATCAACTCATGCGCTCCAGTTGATGCGCTGCAAAGACGGTGGTGTGGACGCTCACCGCATCACTGTAAGTGTGCTCCAATTCCAGTTTCTAAACCGATGAAAAAGAGAGGACGTGTACTGGATCGAGTGCATTACCCCGTGGTCTGAACTACTGATGCACTCGACCCAATGCAATTCCCTATTTCCCTGCCACAAGAAACATAGAAACATAGAAACATAGAAGTTGACGGCAGATAAGGACCGCAAGGCCCATCCAGTCTGCCCATTTCTTTTTCTACCTTATAAATGTGCCATCGGCCTTTGCTCTGTCAGTGACCTATCTATTCATAGTCATTTGTATTGCTCCCTTATGCCTATCCCATGCCTGTTTGAAGCCCTGCACTGTATTCATAGCCACCACTTCTTGTGGTAAGCCATTCCATGCATCTACCACCCTTTCTGTGAAAAAATTTCCTCACATTCCCCTTAATCGGCCTCCTCTAATCTCATGCTGTGTCCTCTTGTCCTGCTATTTTTCTTATATTTAAACATGTTAGACTCTTTCACCTTGTTTATGCCCTTAAGGTGTTTAAATGTCTCGATCATATCACCTCTCTCCCTCCTTTGCTCAAGGGTATACATATTGAGCTCCGTTAATCTGTCCTTATATGTCTTCTGATGCAGTCCCTGCACCATTTTGGTTGCCTTCTCTGGACTGCCTCAATTTGGTTAATGTCCTTGTGAAGGTGTGGCCTCCAGTACTGCACAGTACTCCAGATGGGGCCTAACCAATGTCTTGTACAGAGGGATTATTACCTCCTCTACGACTTGTGATACCCCTACCAATACACCCTAACACCCCCTAGCCTTACCTACTGCTTTAGAGGTCTGCTTGGATGATTTCAGGTCATCGGTGATGATGATGCCCAAGTCTCTTTCTTCCTTTGTGACTGCCAGCAACTCCCTCCCAGCCTATAAGTGGCTTCAGGGTTTCTCTTCCCTATGTGCATGATTTTGCACTTCTTTGCATTAAATCCAGTTGCCACTCTTCTGACCATTCTGCTAGTTTATCCAGATCTCTTCTCATTCTGCCCACCCCATCTGGATCATCTACTCTGTTGCAGATCTTGGTGTCATCTGCAAACAGACAAGCCTTACCCTCTAGTCCATCTGCGAGGTCACTAATGAAGATGTTGAATAGGACTGGCCCCAGGACTGATCCTGAGGTACCCCACTTGTGACTTGCATCTCTTCTGACTGTATACCATTTACCACCACTCTCTGTTTTCTGCCAGTCAACCAGTTTGCCACCCAGTTGACCAACTTCTGACCCACCCGAGCCTACCTAGCTTATTTATCAATCTTCTATGTGGAACAGTGTCAAAAGCTTTGCTGAAGTCAAGGTAGGCGACATCAACTGCTCCCCTTGGTCCACCACTCTGGTTACCCAGTCAAAGAAATCTATGAGATTAGTTTGACAGGACCTTCCTTTGTAAACCCATGCTGTCTTGGATCCTGTGCCCCTATGGATTCCAGGTGTTGCACTATCCTTTCCTAGAGGTGCCTCCATAATCTTGCCCACTACTGAGGTAAGACTGACCCGGTCTGTAGTTCCCGCCTCCTCCCTGCTACCACTCTTGTGGAGTGGGATCACATGAGCCTTTCTCCAGTCTTCTGGGACCTCTCCTGTGCTCAGAGACTCACTAAACAATTCTGCTAATGGCTCTGCTAGTTCCTCCTTTAGCTCCTTAAGTACCCTGGGATGTATGCCATCAGGTCCCATTGCCTTATCCTCCCTGAGCTTAGCAAGCTCTTGTAGGACCCTTTCTTTTGTGAAGTCCCTTGGATGTCATTCCCCCCAAAAAAACAGACACTCCTCTTGGCATGATCTGTGTTGCATCAAGCTCGGGAGTTGTAGACAGAAAAAATGCAAAGCAAGTCACAGTGCAGCGGATGGCAATGGATCAGTAAATGAAGAGCTGCTGCTATGTAAACAGGGCTTTAGAGTATTGTAAGACAGTTCATTGTCATGCCTCAGAGGCAGCCCTGAACACTTTGGCCAAACTATATTTTACATGATAGCATTTCATTTTGAACTGCAGTTTTGACACACACCATTGTGCCATGCTGCAGCAGTTAGGGTGGCCCTCATTGGAATGAAGATGAGAGCTGAACTGACGAAAACTATTAAACAGGTCGCTGTATAATCTTACTGCTCACTATCTTTTGGAAAAATTCCTGTTCACGTTTGCTTCACATACTGTAGGTATGGTGTGTGGGGTGTTTTTAGCTGAGCTGCTCGCTTACCATAGATTATTTCTGAAATTTAAAGAAACTTCATTTTATTTTATATCACCTGTTTCTTGGAATTAGTTGGATCTCCGAGTCAGAAGAAAACAACAAATATGTTGCAGGTGATAATGTTTAATGGCACTAACAAAATTGTTTTTGAGACTAGCTTTTGAGAGATATACTCTCTTCTTCATGTCAGTGAAAGCAGAGCTGAATAGCTTGTCATATACACAGGTTGGATGTGGATTCAAATGAGACATGCTGTAGCTAGTTTAAACATCAAAGCACCACAAAGTCAATTCACATTCGTAAAAAAAACAGAGGAAGAATCTCACTGCCATTGGAGAGTGCGTGCTGCAGAGATAACTTCAAGATCAAAGTGTTAGTTCAATTTTGGTCTGGGAGGTTGATCAAGGATGAAAGGAGAAACATTTAAAGCATTTTTTTTACTTTGGAGGACGGTTGGATATGAATTATCTCTAATAATGCACCAAAAAAACAACATCTTTATCATGCCCTTTTTCTTTAGTGTCTAAAAGTGGGATCATTGTCAGTTCAAATATCCATCGTTCCTGAATATTGTTGAAATTGCCTTTTAAAACTCTGATAGTAAAATCACTGATGGAGAGCATACAAACAGAGGTGAGAAAGAAGTAAGTGCCTCAGCTGGAGTGGCCTGGCTTTGGGAAATGCTCCCCTGCACACCAATAAGGGAACATTTCTCAAGAACAGGCTACTCACAGGCCAAAGGACATATACTGTTAAAATGGGTATTTTTCATGGCCAGTTGCATGGAGGGCTAAGGCACTGAACACTTTGCCTCCTGCCATGCCTGTGACCCAAGTTTATGAATGAGCATGGGTTGCCCAGGGGTCAGCAAGGTGGGAGAGGATTAAGTGTCCCAGGGACTACTTTCTTCTCTGGGGAGGGGGGTTGCCAGAGTTGTTGTCCACTAACTGCCATTGGGTGGAGGCCCTGTGGCAGTGTAGGCTAGGGAATGCATCAGAGTGTGGGGCCAGCATTCTGCAGGATGTGCTTGCCTCCACACTCACCTACAGACAAGTCACCATGGCAGGTATCAGTAAGGAGAAGACCTGAAAATGTGGGGCGAATGGGCTTCTTGAAGCCCTGCCTGCTCCCTCGTGACCCATGGTGATGCTTTATCATCATGGGTAGATCCCTTTCCAGCCTCGCCATGGGGGGAATTCCATGGGAGACTTGGCTGCTGGTATACTTGAGGGAGGTGGACATCAGTTGTGGGGGGCAGGGACAAAGCTGAGAGCCACTTGTCTTTTCCAGAGGAAAAAAGCAATGTGGAAAAAACCCTGGGTATTTTTGCTGTAAGAAAGTTTTTACTATACTCACTGTATGTGATAATTATGCTAAAATAACATGGTGCTAATTTGCTGGCATTGTATATTTTTAATAAAAGCTAATTAGGCACTAATCATTTGGCACTAAATTAAATGTATGCAATTTTGGCCAGTTAATGCCATGTGCTAACTATACCTAAACTGAAAATAACCAAGTTTACAGTAAATAAAATTCACACCATTGCATTTACAATATGCAGTATAAGAATAACAATTTGCTGGATGTTGATCTGTAGCCTGTGAAATTTGCATTTTCAGTGTGGCTGCTTGTACAAATATATTGTTAGCCATGTGGATTTGAGTTACAATTGTACAAAGTCATTCCAGTTGGATATGGGCAGGGAAAGCATCCCAACTAAGATCAAAATCTTGGATTTTAGGAGGGCGAACTTCAGGAAGGTGGGTGAAGCACTAAGGAGACACCTAGCAGGCATCAGAGCAGATATGGGGGTGGACCAAAGGTGGTTCATCATAAGTGAGGAATACTGGTTGCCACGGAGGAGTGCGTTAGGCTCAGGGGGAAGAACACAAGGGCCAAAGACCCCAGCTGGTTCAGTTCTGGGGTCACCCAGACTGTAAGGGAAAAGAGGTTAGCCTATAGAAGATTCAGGAAGACTAAGAGAGAGAGGGATAGGGATAATTACCTAATGTTGGCTAGTGAGGCAAGTAAGGAAGCCTGGCGAGCTAAGGCACAGAAGGAGCTGCAGATAGCTGAAGGAATTAAGAAGGGGGAGAAGGCCTTCTTTCGCTATATAAGTGAGAAAAGGGGCAAGAAGGATGGGATAGTTAGGCGTAAGAAAGGGGAGGGAGTGGGTGGAGGATAACAGGGGAAAAGCAGAGATACTAAATGAATATTTCTGTTCCGGTCCATCTTCACTAGGGAGAAGTATGGACCAGTGCCTTCAGGAGGGAGATGAGGATGGGGGGAACACAGATGTAGTTATAGAGGATAGACTGAGGGAGGGGCTGCTAGCATTGAAGGTGGACAAATCACCATGCCCGGACAGAGTACATTCAAGACTACTAATGGAACTGGCTGAGGAACTGGCAGGCCACTGGCAGGCCTATTTAATAGTTCACTAGAGTCAGGCATGGTACTGCAGGACTGGAGAACAGCACATGTGGTGCCCCCCACAAAAGCAGTCCCAAGGATGACCCAGGGAATTACAGTCCAGTCAGTCTGATGTCAATTTCGTGCACTCATGGAGACCATACTTGAGGAAAGATTAGTAGAATATCTAGAGGAGCATGGGCTCCAGGATGAGAGGTAGCACAGGTTCATGGTGAGAGGGGTGAGATCATGTCAAACTAATCTGACTGACTTCTTTGACTGGGTCACTAGGATAGTAGACAGGGGCCAAGTGGTAGACATCCTCTATCTGGATTTCAGCAAGGCTTTTGACTTTATGCTCCACAAAAAGTTGATCAGGAAGTTGGTGGATCTCAGGGTTGAAGATAAGATGTCCAGATGAGTGGAAAACTGGACAAGGGACAGAACCCAGGGGGTGGTTGTGGGGGGAAGAG
Organism: Neoceratodus forsteri; assembly: GCA_016271365.2. Taxonomy (NCBI): domain Eukaryota; kingdom Metazoa; phylum Chordata; order Ceratodontiformes; family Ceratodontidae; genus Neoceratodus; species Neoceratodus forsteri. The sequence goes on from CM057456.1 coordinate 580,453,142, forward strand.
TTAGCTGGCACCAGAGAGGTCACTAGCTGGGTCACACAGGGCTCAGTGCTGGGGCTGGTGTTGTTCGATGTCTTCATCAATGACATTGGGGATGGCATTAAGGGCAAAATGTGCCTATTTGCGGATGACACCAAGCTCTTTGGGAGAGTGGACACAGTTGAAGGAATATAGGACCTAGAGGATGATCTAGAAAAGCTGGGGAGGTGGTCTGGCAGCTTGGCCTCAATGCCAAGAAATACAAAGTCATGCACATTGGAGCCAAGAATCCCAGGAAGAAGCACTACCTGTGTGGAGTCCAGGTATCTGCATCACAGGAGGAGAAGGACCTGAGAGTGATGATCACTAGTGACCTGAAGCACTCCACACAGAATAAGAAAGCAGCAGCAAGAGCAAACAAGATGCTGGGATGCATAGCTAGGGGGATCAGTAGTAAGCGAGAGGAGGTTATACTACCCTTGTACAGGTCACTGGTGAGGCCACATTTAGAGTATGAAGTTCAGTACTGGTGCCCACACCTCAAAAAGGATATTAACCTGCTGGAAAAGGTCCAGAGGAGGGCTACAAAGATGATAGCTGGTCAGCAGGGTAAAGCATATGAGGAGAGGTTGAGGGCACTGAACATGTACTTCCCGGAGAAAGGAGAGAGAGAGGGGACATGATTGGGACCTTCAAGTACTTGAAAGGGATAAATAAGGTGGATAAAGGGGGTCTCTATAAGCTGAGTGGCAACCATAACATGAGGGTGAACAGTCTTAAGCTGGAGAGGGGAGGTTTAGGAGGGAGGTCAGGAAGCACGTCTTCACAGAAAGGGTGGTGGACACTTGGAATGAGCTGCCAGAAGAAGTGGTTTTGTTAAAGACAGTGGGCAACTTCAAGAGAGGCTAGGACAGGCATGGGGGAAGGTAAGGATCATGGGTAGGGAGGATGGGAGGAATGGGGGGGCAGGGACAGTAGCTCAAGCTGTGAACCGTGCAATACGAGCAGACTAGATAGACCAAATGGTCTTTTTCTGCTGGCTTCTTCGTATGTTCATATATATTCGTATGTACAGAAAAATAAAATACTTTTCGGCTAGTAGTTGACTAAAAACATGCCATACAGCATACTTTATTCCCAGACTTCTGCACTACTGATGCTTTGTACCTCTGTATTACTGTGTCTATTTCCCGAAGCAGCACTCAACCTTCTTTCACCAACTTAGGATATGGGGCACTTTGAAGGAGGCACAAAGTACACGTGAAGGAATGATGGTAATGCCATGTTTGTGAGTTTGCCTGATGATCTGGTTCATTTGCATTCTGGGTTCCAATATTAGAATTCACTGTTTAAGCAAAAACGCTCTTCCGGTTTATATGGGTATGAGTTTGCCAATTGATTTTGCTTTATAAGTCATTCTTGTATCACTTCAGTTAATCCCTTTCATTACCAGTGTTATTTTCCAATCCAGACATACTTGCACTATAGTATGGGGGCTGCTGTGGGGGTGATTTGAGAGTACATTGTGTGCTATTTCAGTCCCCAAAGATAACGTTGCTCACAGTAGGACTGCAGTCAGGTCATTTGTGAGTGTAGGAATATGTTTATTTTGTCAGTGGACCTGCTGTTGGCCTTGTTCTTTTCTCTGCATATGACAGGAGGTATATTTAAACTCTATACTCTCAAACATTACATTGTGACTAAATATACCACTTGACAAACCTGCTCAGTACTTTGAGAGTGTTAACTGACCTTTGCTAGCGGGTGGGTGTCAAAGTGCTTCCAATGTGCTGCCCTATGAGTTCAAGGAAGATTGCTCTGCTAGCACTGAGACGTGGTGATTGAGTCAAAGAAAATTACTTGGAGCTTGAATGGGTAAATTAACTTATCAGACAGTACTCTGACACAGTGATCTCTTATCATTCCGCTATGTGATGATCATTCATGGACACACATCTATATACTGTATACAATATCTAACCTATCTTACTGTCATTTATCCCATAAATAATTATGAATATGTGACTTTCTTTTTCTCATATATAGTGCCTCAGTGCTGATGGCTAATTTCAACAAGGAACCCTCATTTTATTTCTTAAGCAAAAAAGGCAAGACCTGAGGTTGGGTAACTGCCTCTTTGGAAATCATGAGGCTTGAGGTGAAGCAGAATGCCTTGTGTCCCAATGGTTAGATCAACAAATGTTCCCCAGCCCCTGCAGTGTTTTAGTGCTCTTATTAAAACTGAAAGCTTTTAATTTTATTCAAATGAATATTTTTATAGTATGTGTTAACACATCCCTCGGAGCCACTCATTGCTGAAAATGAATGACTTCACACAGCTTCAACTGGAGTGAAAACAGCAAAACAAAGCTGAGCTGTTCTGGCTCAAGCTGCAGGCAAGTGAAACCACTCTTTTTCAGCAATGAGTGGCTCTGAGGGACGTGTTAATATATTATTGATAGAGAGCGATCAATAATATATACTGCATATATTTTTTAAATAAACTTCTCAGAACGTGCCCGTTTCCAGGGCATCTGCACGTGAGATGCTCTTCATGGAATAAGAGTGCCTCACATGAAGAGGAAAGGAGTGTTTTGATTGGTCAGGAGTGCTCCTTCTATCTATAATTTAAATCATAATTGCTTTATTGTGCATGAGGATTTTTAGCCTTTGGAATGCAAACAAGAATGTTAAACAAGACTCAACTGATAATTACTTGGCCCCCATTCATTTTTAAATCCACAGTTTGTGGGGCAAAGGAATTAACTGCCAGCTGAGTTTCCTTCAGCACTGCCATTTACATTTTTCATTTGCAATTTGAATATTTTCTAGAACTGTGGTAACTAGGGTGGGCGAAGTGGGCTCAATCCACTCCGCGAAGTGATTCGCGAGGCAAAGGCAGGTCAGCGGGTGCTCCCTGGCAGACGCGAGGAGTACTTCACGGTATATGAGGAACGCGAAGTCCACTGGAAACAATGACTTCACGTTATTCTGCCTCCTCAGACCACTACTGTCCAAATTTAAGGCGAAGTGCACTGCACTTCACCTTGTTTTTGAGCTCCAAAGGTGAATTTTGCAGTGATTCATGGGATTTCAGGTCACATGGGCTCTATATTGATCTGCACAGCCTCAGTTCAGGGTAGTATGAATAGGAAGGAGTAGGAGACAGTGTGCTCTGATAGCTGTCTATGATAGAAATCTTGTAAAAGCTGTTCAAAAAGCATTTCTGTGGTTTTATTTTGGGCTCAAACTTTAGTTCGTCGATTGTAGGAAACCGTCCCGTGCTCATATCATTGAGCATTTTTGTTTTTGTGTGGATTTTGAATGTTAATGTACAACATTGAGTGTGTGTGATGAAAGACAGTGAAAGTGTGCTTTGGCGGAGGGGTGTATCTGTGGTGTAGGTAGATTTAAGTTGGAGAAATAGTGATTTCTTTGTTTTTTGGTTATATTTGTGTTATATAACTGACTGTGTTAATGTACACACAGTAATATTTTCAGTAATAGTTGAAATTTTCTCGCTGTTTGTTGTGGGGATATGGTGCCGCAGTTCATAAGTTCAGGTTGTTTACATTACAAATTTACAATATATAACATGGCACAGTACTGAACTTTTGCATTTGCTACGATTCCTCGTTCAGCATTGTACACAAGCTGTTCTGTGTGTGAGTGTGTATGCAGTGTTGCATGCATCAAATAATACACCTTTTATTGTGCCACAGACTAGTATAATTGCAGGCGCAGCAGCGTGAACCTGCTATCTATTGCAGCTGCCTGATTTTGTACTGTGGTCATGGTATCTGTTCTTAGTTTTGCTGCTTTTTTTCTAGTGCCGTAAAAATCTGCACTGTCTGCATTCAGTGCTCCCCCCACCCCCACATTCAAAAGGTATTTTTTACCAGATTGGATTGTTTTTGTGACCTCATCAGCACCACTGGTTACTGAAGTTGTTTTAATTGTGTGACAGTCTCAGAGTAGTCTCTTGTCTGTTGCTGAAGCCACAGTTGTTTATTTGGCTTCACATCCAGCATCCCTCCAATCAGAGAGTGAAAGTATCAAAATCTGAATTTGGTTATAATATTGTGGTTGATCCCCCAAAATGCCTGCAAGGAGACATGTAAGCAAAGTTGTTTCTCGCCATGGCAATGTTGGCAGTAAGATGATTTGTGGGCGTGGTAGTAGTACGCAGACGCAGAAGTGCATTACTGATGTGAGGAAAGGTATTTCTCCTGCAATGTTTTTTTTATAGCCCAATCAGTAGCTTCACTCATACTTGATGTTTTCCCAGCCGGTGGTGTTAGTGTTACTGGTGTGAGTGGTGGTGGAGGTAGTATTAGTATTGTTGCATCCAGTTCTAATTCTGACCAGTGTACCATATCCAAAAATATTGAGTGTCAAGCAGTACAAGTGAGTGGCAGCGTAGATGATGTCGTACTTCCCAGTAACATCCCAGTAAGTGTACCTGAGGATTCTGATAATCATGTCAACGTTAGCATACAATGTGATATTCCGTCCACTGTAGCATTTAACGTCACGCATTTTCCATGCAGTGATTCACAGTGTGGTGAAAAAATATCAGGTGATGGTGGTGTAGATGCTGATGGTGAATGTGATGATGACGATAATGTTGCTGTTGTTGCAACATGCAGTCCACATGCTAGCATCCAAGCAGAAGATGTGGATGTGTGTGACATTGATGAATATGATGATGATGTAATTGACCCCAATTGGGAACCAGAGAAAAAGAAATTCAAAGTGGCTGTGTCTGAGTCTGTTTGCAGGAATCCCCCCCTGTAAAACTTGTGCTCTATCAGTTTTAGTTGATGATGATGACGACCCAGTAATCAATATGATAGGTAGTCATGGTGGTCAGTTGCAGTCCAGGTGTGCACTGTCCGAAATATCACGTGCCCCCAACCCCACTTCAGTGCTTAAAATAACGGACTTAAATAAGCCACATCATGGACATGTTAAAAGCAGAGCATCACAATCCCTTATTTGGGATTTTTTTTGTTCAAGATGCAAATGGTGAGTCAGTTGCAATCTGCCAGGTTTGCCATGTGCGTGTGAGCCGAGATAAAAAGGGGAGCCATCTGGGCATAGGAGGACAGCATACGCATCTTAAGAATAGGCACTTGGCACTGTAGACCTGGCACAAGCTGGCAGCTAATACCACAGTGGGGCATTCACCCTTGTCACTGGCAACCATAGCCAGCATGTTATCCCCTTCCATGTCTGTTAAGTTCAGTAGTAAATAAAATGTGTGCAGTAGTGAGGTAATAAGAGCAGAGGATTACTACAGGCATGATGAGGTGGAGGACCATAATGACTTTGAAATATTGTCCAATCCTGGTGAGAGTAGCATTTTGTGGTGGTGGTGGTGGTGGTGGTGAATGCAGTTTGTCTAGTGCAAGCGGTACCTCAACCCTGGTTGGCAAATCTGGCAAAATAACAGCATTTCTGGGTTTGTGCAACTGTCTTCATCAAGCATCCACACTCCACCCCCTGCCAATGCCATTCATCACAGAGCACAACCATTTGTGATCAACACACCCCGTGTAAAACGTTTAAGTCAGCCCACATTGCAGAGTGTTTTTGTGCATAAGCTGAAGTACCCCCCCCCCCCGAATCATACAGTGTCACGTGAACTCAATGCTGCTGTAGCGGAAATGCTGGAAATTTATCTTTTGCCCTTCTCCTTTGTGGAGAATTCTGGTTTCTGGCAGTTTGCTGCACATGCCTGTCCAAAATGGAAAGTCCCATCCAGGACATACTTTTCTACCCGTGCTGTCCCCGAGTTGTTCTGCACTGTGTCCAACTCAGTAAGATATGCCTTTCAACATTCCTCCTCTCCATTCATCCATTTAAGTTTGGATATGAGGACAAGTGGCAAAACAGCAGGGAGTTCATATTTGTGTATAACTGCACACTGGGCGCAGGTGCCGGGGGTTGTTTGTGATGTTGGTAGTGTGAATAATCAGAGTAGTACAGTGGATTGTCGCCGTAGCAATCTTCCAGGAATTTGACAGCATGCAATGATTGCTATGCGCAATGTGACCTGTTCACACACTGGTGAGAACATGTTGGATGTGGTACTGACTGAAATTGACAGATGGCTAAACCCTCTGTCCCTGAGAGCTGGGTTCATGTAGTAAGTGACAATGGGTCAAATGTGGTGAAATGCATCACGAATGGTGTTGTTTTTCGCGTTCCATGCATGGCCCGCTGTTTAAATCTTGTGGTTCAGGAGTTTCTGCAGCACCCTGATATAAAGGAAATGCTGACCATTGCATGACTTATCTGCTCTCACTTTTCAAGATCTAGAAAGGTCCGTGACCAACTGCGGCAGTTGCAAATACAAAATAGTCTGCCTCAGCACCGCTTGAAGTTGGAAATTGTCACCCAATGGAACTCCACCTTATACATGGCAGAGAGGTTGTATAAACAATATAAAGCCATCTCAGAATATCTTGTTATGCACACTAGCAGTGACAGTTCCCTGGCCTCCATGTCTATGATGACTGAACAGTGGCGCCTCATGGACTCTGTAATAACAATTTTGTGGCCTTTGAACATGCCACACAGGCAGTGAGTGGCGAGTCTGTCTCCGTTAGCCAATCAATTCCATTGGTGTGGGTGCTGAGGCAGACATTGGTGAATGTACAGCATAGCCTTGATGTTGCTGCAACACATGCTGACAGTATTCAACCAGAATTGTCACGTTGTGAGCATTCAGCATAGTGACAACTTTGCCATAGCAACAATGCTGGACCCACGATACAAACATGGAATTGCATCAGTACTGGAGGGAGGGCCTGAACAGGTAAAAAATATCAGTGGTCAACTGGTGTGCTTGGTTCATGAGGCACCGAAGTAATGTGCCAAGGTCAGCAAACCTCAGCAGCATAATCAGGCTGAAGGTGTACCTGGAGGACCATCAAGCATATCCTGCAAGGGGACTGTAGTTTCAGGTGGTCTGTCATCCAAAGTGGCTGGCGTCAACCTGCTTTGGGAGGCTTTGTCCCAAGTGGGTATTTTCGAAATAAATGATTCAGGTGAACAGGATGATATATTAACAACTGGACTTAGTGCGGCGCAGAGAATGGGTGAGTCACATTTGTCTGAAAATAGGCTTCTGACAATAACTGAAAATCCTCTTTTGTACTGGAGTGGAAAGGTCAGTGAATGGCCAGAGCTGACTGCAGTAGCACTGAAGTACCTCACATGCCCACCCTCCAGTGTAAGTGCTGAGAGGGTATTTAGCTCAGCAGGTGCAATGGTCAGGGATCGTCAAACAAACCTGTCTCCTGCAAATGTTAGTTTGCTAACATTCATTAAAATGAATGAGAGGCACATACCAGCACAGACTGCATCCTCGGTATTCGTACCCCAGCCTAGTCATGATGGTCTTGCTGATGTGGAAATGGAGCATCCTGGTGGCACTGGCAGTAGCTGCCTGAAACGGCCCACCACTGACGTAGATGACACAATGGAGAAAGAATTTCCCAGTGGTCAGACTTCAGACATCAATGACTGTGAGGGAAGCTTTCTTTATGAGGATGATGATGTGGTTAATGTTGGCAGGTTTTAACTGATGTTTTTAAAAGGCGGTGTACCCCCCCGGACCACCACCACTGGGACTGATGTTAGCCACTGCCACCACTGAGCCTGAGTCTGTCTGCCCCCCAGAACACCACCACAAGGACTGATGTTAGCCACAGCCACCACTGAGCCTGAGTCTGGCCACCCCCTGACCACCACCACCACCGGGACTGATGTTAGCCACTGCCACCACTGAACCTGAGTCTGTCTGCCCCCCGGACCACCACCACAGGGACTGATGTTATCCACAGCCACCACTGAGCCTGAGCCTGTCCGCCCCCTGGACCACCATCACCGGGACTGATGTTAGCCACTGCCACCACTGAGCCTGAGTCTGTTCGCCCGTGGACCACCACCACCGAGACTGATGTTAGCCACAGCCACCACTGAGCCTGAGTCTGTCCGGACCACCACATCCATCAGCCACAGACACAAAGATTCTTAATATTTAAACCATAAAGTGAGTATGTGTACTCATGTTTGTTATGCTGCCTCACTTCCTTTAGTTGTATGTTTTGTTTTCTGTAGCTTTTCAGAGCCGCAATGGTAAAACACATACGGTACACTTATTTTGTTTCTTTTACAGGGTAACAAAAAAAGGCTCCATCGCTAAAACTCATTGGGAATGGTACTGTAGCTGTACTGTACAGAAAGGAAGTGATGTAATATCCATGTGAAAGCCATTCTGGTAAGTATGAAGATTTTATTTTATCCGTTTCATTGTTTTGGAAAGACTGCAACAAATATTGCACACAGGTTGTGTTAGTTGACAAGATGTGGGTTTGAAATGTAACTTGACTTTAGATAGATTGAGATTTGAGAACCAGGGAGGGACAAATAACAATTAAGTTGTAAGAAGTCATTCATTTCTTTTTTTAGGAAACTTCCAGATGCTTCTGTCAAAGTGGCCTTATCCAAAAAAGTTCTTCAACATCAGGCACCCCCCCTCCCCCAAGCTTTGGCGCACATGCAACATGCAGAAGTTGTTTCATTAGATGACCATGACCATCATTAACAACCGGACTCCAGAAGGATGCTGCTGAAATCTGTGAAGAAGTAACAAAATAAGGAACTATTACAGACAAACCTGCAAATATGATTCCCCACACCCCCCTAAAAAGTAATTACCTTCATGTGCTTGAGAGTTATCGTTTTCCAATTTCAGCACAAAAATTCTCATTGAGCACTGGAATGTGCACACCAACAGTTTCTATGTGACCTGTGATGCAGAACAATACCACAAGTACATGTCCATGTCAACCCCTCCTTACCTACAAAATACACAACCATATATATATATACTGTATATATATATATATATATATATATACAGTGTATATATATATATATTATATATATATATATATATCTACTCATCAATGCTACTGTTAGTGTACAGCCAAAGAGCACCCTTCAGTCCAGTTGAGATGATCACATTGCATTTGCTCGAATCATCTCACAGAACACATTGGACCAGCAACACGACACTCACAGTCATCATGTTATACTGGGGTATGTGCTGAAACACTCTCATTCCACTGGGTTACCACTTTTCAATTTTCTGCACACAAGGAGGATGCATTGTGGGCATGCAGAAAAAATCTGGGGACTCTGTGCCACCACTGCGCGCATGACTGAGTGTGCAATTAATTCTGGGGGACTTTGTCTGTGCTGAAACACTCTCATTCCACTGTCTTACCACTTGTCAATTTTCTGTACATGAGCAGGATGCATTTTGGCCCTACAGAAAAAATCTGGGACTCTGTACCACCACTGCGCGCAAGACTGAGTATGCAATTAATTCTGGGGGACTTTGTCTGTGCTGAAACAATCCCATTTCACTGTGTTACCACTTGTCAAATTTCTGCACACAAGGAGGATGCATTTTGGGCCTGCAGAAAAAATCTGGGGACTCTGTGCCACTTTTGTGTGTTCTGTGATTGTTGCTGTGAGCTCATGATGTCTTACTGACATTTTTACAATTAAAGCAGCATTGCAAGAATGTCCTGACAGTTTTGAACTGTACTTTTTTATGCTACTTTACATTGCCACAGCCACCACTCGTTACTTCCGAGTCGTGACTTGAATGATACGCTTCTTTTTACAATTTATGTCTGCATTACTTACTTGACTACTTTTTTTCATGTATGGAAAAAAATGAGCACGCCTTCCAATATTGTTTGGACCAGGTTTGTATTTATTTGCAGCTGCTTTTCAATAACTATTGTTCCGAGGTGTCATAAAACACTGACTGCTGCATAACTGTTAATTAACAACAAAAGTGATATATAACAACTAATTGATGTGATGGAGAAAAGCAGAGGAAAACAATGACAAAGACTTGGTCAGCACCAATTTAAGAGGAATGCTCCTTTCATTATTTCATACATGAAAAAAGGTAGTACAGCAGACTCAACTACTGCAAATTCTCGTATCATTCCAGTCAGTCAGGATATAAGTAAAGGAAGTTGTAACATAGCATTAAAAAATATAGGTCAGAGTTCTCAACGATTGTAGGGCTGCTGCTTTACAGAGATTCACCACATTACATAGTTATGGTGATGCACATAAACTAATATGTGGGGGCATTACTCCCACTGGACTATTTCTTGCTCCACAGAGTGCAATATATTTATGTGAAAACCGCTCATAATTTCATTACAGTGTGTCACATGATGAAGGAATTACTGATTAGAAAAGCCACCCAGATTCTGCCTCCCCCCTTTCTCAGCAATGTTAGGACGTGATGCCAGGGGGAGTGCAGGTGCATGCTCCACTATAGTGAGTGTCCAGCAGCTATCCCAATGTTTCCTTATGTTATAAGGTTGACTTTGTGATGAAATGTGGCAATGTTTCCACTAACAAGGCTCTTCTTTCTGGAAACGTGCCCACACGTTTCACCACAAGCTGACCATTATAACATAAAGAAACATTCGGAAAGCTGCCGGACAATCGGATATTCACTGTAAGGAGCACGCACACGCGCTCTCCCTGCCATCACGCCCAACGTTGCTGAGAAGGGAGGCAGAATGTGGGCAGATTTTCAGAATGGGAATTCCTCCATCACATGACACACTGTAATGAAATTATGGGTGGTTTTCACACAAATGTATTGCACTATGTGGTGCAAGAAATATTCCCCTGGAAGGGAAAATGTGTATGATTAAACAACAACAAAGAAAAAACACACAAAAACAGTACAACACAGTAGTGGGGGGGGGCAGAAAACAATCCCCTAACTTACTGTGGCCATGGGATGCCGTGGTGGTCCAGCAGCAGGTGCAGCATTGAAACTATTTGCTGCTGCTGTGCTTCTATTCTGTTCACCTGCTGCTGCAAAGCACTGACCCGCACACTGTTTTCTTCAAGAGCTGCCCACACCAGGGCGATGTCAGCCTGTGTTGCAGGAACTGTGGTGGGGTCCACTGCAGCAGGGAATCCAGGTAGTGGGGGTGGTGGTGGAGATGGTGGTGGCTGTGGTGGCGGTGGTGGTGGTGGAGCAGCTGCTGTACTAGCCCTCCTCCTGCTGTGGTGGAGACGAGGCACAACTCCAACCCCAGCAGCACCCTCAGCCACTGTCATGGAAGGGCCAGCAGGTGGACGCCTGGCCCCTTCCATGGCAGCTTGCCACTCTGCCCTGTGGTGGTTCAGCATGTGGGTGTGCTGGTCACCAGTCCCCAAATGTGTCCCACGGGGGCCACAGTGCACCACCACACCACACAGATGGCACACCACCACTGTGCTGTCTTTCCCAACAGAGTTAAAAAACTCCCACACTGCAGAGCTCAAGGGGGGACCAGACATAGTCCTCACATGAGTCCCACCACCTACATTTTCCAGGGCCACCTCCTGTGGCTGTGGAGGTGGTGGAGGGGGTGCTGCTGGAGCACCTTCAGCTGCTGCTACTGGTGGTGGTGGTGGTAGTGGCGGAGAAGATGGATGCACAGCTGCCACCGGTGGCACTAGTGCTGCTGCTGCTGCTGCTGCTCCTGTTGCTTCAACATGGGGGGAAGCAACACCCAGGAGTCAGGAGCAGTCCAGCATGACACAACCACCCACGGGTCCGCACTCCCTTCCAACAGCGCCCCAGGGCCAGTGAATCACCTTCTCCTGGGTCCATCCAGACAGACACAACAAGTCCCCGGGCTGACACACACACACACACAGACACACACTGATACACACAGTCAGTCACACAAACAAAACAAAATAAAACTTATACAAAAAAATTCAGTAACAAAAAAAAACACAAATACAATACAAAAACGAAATAAAGATATAGCTTTTAAAAAAGCTGTTGGTTTTCTTCTGAAACGCAAGTGGCAAGGCAATCAAGCACTTTAACTCCTAGTCTCCTCTCACAATGCTTTCTCCCTCTACAAATGCAAAGGAGAAAGTAAACTGCTTCTCTGACTCACTTCCTTCCTGCCTGGCTAAAGCATGTGACTTACAGTACTGTAAGCCATGTGATGTGTGGAGGGCTTCCTATTCTCTTCTCACTTCGCATTAAGGCACAATGGCAAAGCGAAGTGGTAATAATGACACAAAGTGAGCGCCTTACAGTGTCCACTTCATGTTGTGCTCCACTAACGTGAAGTGGCCACTGCGCGTCCACTTAGCCGTCGGATTAAAAATTCGCTGCATCTCTAGTGGTAACTGTCATTAGCAACTTCTTCCAATCATGCAAAAAAAAAGGAAATTGGCTGTAGATTTGCAAAACAGGCAAGCATTGATCTTTGATGTGATGACCAAGCTTTTTCCATCTCAGATGCTTTCTTTGTTCCTGCTAGGATAATGTGTCACACATTTAAATAAATGTCCATTCATCTAACTTGGCTCTTTTCTATTATTAGAGGTCACACATGTGTATAGCTTATAGAGATGTTGCAAAGTTTTATTTCACCAGTGAAGTTACAGCGAAGTCACCAAATTTGCTTCAGCAGATCATTTTGCAAAGTTTTTCCATTTAATAGGAAATTTACCATTGGTAACTTCACCTTGCAATTTTACCTGCAACTTCTCCTTGGGGTACACAAAGGTGAAGTTGGGTGAAAATGACTTCCATCAACTACTCCTTTTGGGTTTTTAGGCATAACTCGGCCAAATTTTGTCAAATTTGTCTGAAGCTTGGTACGGTTGCAGTCCAAGAAGAGTTGCATGTATGGTGTATTTCTGATGATTATTGGACTGGGCTTAATTTGTGGATTTGGCACCATGGTCAGTTTGGGATTGATTTGGGGATGTTGTGCACACCCCATGAATATTTCCACATTTAGACCCTTATTTGGATGTATTGTATAGAGTGTCCCTTAACTCCAAAGACTGGTGGAGTTATGGCTTGTTAAAGTGACAGTGTCATTCTATGGGAAATTAGGGAGGTAGGACATTGTGTCTTAGACTCTTTGTTCCCCATCTCTGTGCCTGAACTACTACTAGGTCATCGTGCAGAACACTGTCACTTTAAGAAAAATATAACTAAAAAGTAACTAAAACGGCTACAGAAAGACACTAACAAAATACTTTACTTAAACATACCAAACTAAACCACATAAATAAAAATGAGAAATTACTTACTACAGATCAAAAATGATGAACAAGAAAGAGTTAGAAAACCAAAATATAACACAAATCTCCTGCTTAAACAAAAAAGCTCCAGATCTTTCTGGGCTGCCTTGCTTTGCAGTACACCCACCTTCCTCCACATCACTGCTTCACAAACTGACAAAACAGAAACCACTACTTAAAAGTGAGTAATCACCAAAACAATAAACAACAAAACACAAATCTAGCAGCAAAAGGACCTGTACAACAAGATTCCATGTCATAATGGTGACCTCGAAACAGCGATCGCCTTCACAGCGAGTGCACATTGGCGAAAATCAGAACCGGCGATGTACACGCTACCAACTGCAACAATGGCCACAAATCCATATTCTACAAGGAGCAACATTATTTTACAACTTTTTATGCAGGGGGCTGCACCCCTCACATGCACCTATATTATTATAACTAACTCCAGGATGGCACATGTCAGGGAGGGGGAGAACTCGTGGGGGCACAAGTCAGGGAGTGGGGGGAACAATGTCGGGGGGAACGGAACTTCAGGCTGAACAAAAAATAAATTACACCAACAAACTAAAAAATAAGAAACCTATGCCCAGATCCAAACCCAGGTCCACTGGCATCGAAGTCCGTCACTCTACCACCATGTCATATCAGCAACTCAACACTGCCCCTCTAACAAATGCTGATAACGTACTTTACCTAATGCTGACTAATGCTGCTCACCCTTTCTTTGATATTCTGTCACTCTATTCTCACTATTCCCTACAATTGCTATTCTCCAAAGTTTGCTGTCCTAATAGGCCCTCAAATTGAGTCACTCAAAAGTGAGTTAATCAATTTGAGTCGCTCACGTCACAGGATACCCTAGAACAATTTGTGAACAATTTGGATTCAAAAAGCTCAGTTTTGAGATGTATTTTAAAAGTTTTATTCTCAGACAAGCACACACAAACTTCTCTCCTGCTCTGTCTTTTGAAGACTGCACTAAAGACAGCCTCCTTGTGGAATACAGCTTGTTTCAGCAACATGTGACATCCTATCCCATGGTACATTGCAAACTTCGCCTCTGCATCAAACTTTGCCAGTGAGTTCACTAACTTCGCACTTTGCAAACTGCACCTCTGCACAAAACTCTGCCAGTGAAGTTGCCAACTTCGCATTTTGCAGAGTTGTCAGTTTTCCATGAATCTGGACCTTGCACGGTGGTTTAAGTTTGCGAAATGAGTCGAATTTGTGAATTAATTCACAGAGCAAAGTTTTCCAACTTCGGGCATCACTAATGGCTTACCTTTTTGTAACATGGCTATAATTGCACATTGTAAATGTTTTTGATCAAATATCACTTGATTAATTGTAACTCTCCTTGAAATGTGTTTTTGCAATATGTTTTTGGGAGGGCAAATTAATTTCTCCATTTTTAAGTGGGGGCTACAATTATCCACTTATATGGTCAGGGGTAACTTGGTCTTCACCCAAGTTTGGTGACAAAACCTTTAAAAATACAAAAGGTATATGCAAAATTACATTTTACTTGGAAAAAAAAAAGTAAGGTCTCCATTTTCAGAAGCTTAGTGTGATACTCAAATGTAAAGCACCACACTAATTGTGCATAGCACATTTGACCTGCATGTGGCTGTATTCAAAAGGTCCAGTTGCATGGTGCTCAGTGGATAGCACTACTGGGTTGAATACACCACAGCACCCATGCAAATGAAGACACTTTCTAACATGCAGGGCAAAGTGGTATACAGCACAGCACCCATGCACATGGGGACACCTTCTAACATGCAGGGTAAAGTGGTATATTCAGTGGATTTTGGAAATGGTAAAAGTCTCCCATGGCAGCACTGTTTACATCTTTCAAAACCCTACTCTTAACAATGCCTACAGTACAGTGGTGCAAGATCACCTGAGCCCCCTGCCCAGTCCCTGAAAAACTGTCAAACTTCCAGATAGTAAGCAGTCCCACCAATCCCAAAGTAACTGTCACAAGTGCTGGTAGTCTTCTGACTTCCTCAGATACCTGACTAAACATCTAAACCTGATAGTTTAGTGCCCACTCAACCCTGATTAAACATCAAATTCTGGTAGTTCAGTGCTAACCATCCTTTAGTAAATGACAAACCCCAGTGGCCCTGCATCCCACCGATCCTTGTTTTTTTCTTTTCCATAGGGGTGTTTTTGCACCTTGATGGCTGAGGTGGCTGGCCAGTCCTGTCCCTGCCTCCTCTGACCACTGATTACTTCCCCTGGTGACTAACCTAGTGTTTGAGTTCTCCCCCATGGCTTTCCCCCTTCCAACCCCCAGTCCATAATCCAGATCGGACCCGGAGGTCCTCAGATAGCAGCTCAGCTAAAGGTAGGCAGGCAAGGCTTCATACCGCCCCAATTACTTTTAAATTTTTCTGATTCTTGACCCTGCTGCAGTGCACTTATGCATTATTGTGGAGGCACACATGCATCACACACTAGTGGCTCCCTCCCTTCTTTTGCCACCCAAGCTGTACAGCCACCAGACGTCTACCTGGTGACAGCCTAGGGTCAGGCAAACAGGCCTCCCACCCTGGGAGATGAGAGCAGTCTTATGGATGCTCAATCCTCCCCTACCCCAGCCAACCCCTGGCAACCTGTGCACATTCCTGACTACAGGTCACCAGCATGGCAGGAGGTAAGGTGTTTAGTGCCTCAGCTCTCATAGAAACATAGAAACATGGAGGTTGATGGCAGATAAGGACCGCAAGGCCCATCCAGTCTGACCATTTCTTTTTCTCCAGTCTGCCCATTTCTTTTTCATGCCACTGGGCAGGCTAATCACACCAATCCTTGATTACATAGCAATGACTCTAGTGCTCTAGTGGTACAATTTTCTACTTGATCCCCATTATACCAATCATATGAACATACAGCATTTGCCAGCAGATAAAGGCCTATTGGTCTATCAAGTCTGCTTGAATGCGCAGCTAGCACCCCTTATTCTGCAGCTGCCCTTCCCTCACACCCTTCCCCTCCCTTGACCCTCCCTCATGCCCTGTTCCAGCCCTTTTTGAAGCAGTCCACTGTTCTACTGGATACCACTTCTGCCGATAATGCATTCCACCCAGTTACCACCCTCTCTGTAAAAAAGTGTCTCCTCATCTCCCTCCCTCCTGAACCTCCCTCCATCCAGTCTCATATCATGGCCCCGAGTGTCCTTCCCCTTCCTTACTTTGAAAAGCCCCTCTGTACCTGTTTTGTTTATTCCTTTCATGTACTTGTAGGTTTCAATCATACCCCCCCGTCCCTCCTTTCCTCCAGCGAGTACATTTTCAACTCCCTCAGCCTCCTCTCATATGGTTAGTCCCCCAGCCCATCGATCATCTTTGTCGCCCTGTGCTGCACCCCCTCCAGTAACTTAATGTCCCTCTTCAGATATGGGTGCCAGTACTGCACACAGTTCTCCAGGTGGGGTCTAACTAATGATCTATACAGTGGCAGAATCACCTCCCCCCTCCTCTAGAATATACCCCTTGCGATGCAACCCAGCATTTTGTTGGCCTTTGCAGCTGCCTTCCTACATTGTGCTGAGTTGTTCATTGACCCCATAATGAGCACCCCCAGATCCTTCTCTTCCTCTGTCTTGGCTAGCTGCACCTCCCCCAGCTGGTAACTCCTCCTTGGATTTTTCACCCCAACATGTAGCACCTTGCACTTTTTGACATTGAACCCCAGTTGCCAGGTGTCCAAACAGGTTTCCAGTTTTGCCAGATCATCCTGCAACCCCTGCCATACCCCTAGGTCATCCACCACTGCTCCCATCTTGGTGTAATCAGCAAAAAGACTGATCTTGCTCTTTATGCCCAGTGATATGTCTGTAATGAATATCCCAAACAACACTGGTCCCAACACATAGCCCTGTGGAACATCACACGTCACCACCCTTGTGGATGAGAGCTCCCCTCCATACCCTCCATCCCTCTCCTGGCCAACCCACTAAACACCCACCACTCCACCCCATCTGCCCTGACTCACCCATAAAGCTACATTTGTGATTCACCATCAGATGTGAAGATTGTGACCAGCACAGATCCTCAACACGCTACTTTGGCCAGTCACTGAAAAAAATGACAGGGAGCAAGTATAAGGAAACATCTGTTTTTCCAAGCATTCATTTAAAGTCTGCAGGGCCTTTTCTGTCACCGCACCACAAATTTGAAACATTCTCCCTCAGGGCAGTCAGGCTGCAAAGTCTTCAGTCAACTATTTTAAAAGTTTGCTGAAAACTTGGTTGTTTTACCAAGTCTTCCTGGAAACTTCATAGGACCCTGAGAAACTATATTGGTTAACATTATAGTTTACCACCTAAAAATAGTTCAAATTGAGGTTCATTTATATTTATTTATTGAATTTTGAACTGTATATTGTTATTTATGTTTTCTATTCTGTGGATTTCTGATTGCAAATGTTGTTTATTACTGTGCCTTGGTCTTTAATAAGGAGTATTTAAATAAAAAAATCTCTGTTTATCTATCTACTGTATCACGTGACATGAGCTGCCCTTTGCTTCAGTGAAGCTCAGTAAGAACCAAATGATCAGGAATCTCACTCCAAGCCAAAACACAACAATTTTGTATTTTCCGCAAGAGACCATGGTTTAAGTCCTAAAGAAGACAAACATTTTCATCATTTTTTTTTCCTGGATGTTCATTAAAGTGGTAATCAATGGTGTTGTGGCGTGGTGTTGGAATAGAAAATTATATTCAAAACAAATGCAGGTAAGAACAACTATTTGTATGGGTAGAAAAGGTTCCTGCCAGGGCAAGATACTCCTGAAAGGAACATTTCCTGCCACAATTACTAAGCTTGTACCTCTGTTTAAGCCCAGGGAAGTTCCTTTTATTTATCGAACATAACAGAAGGTGCATTTATACTAACCTTCGCATTGTGTTGCGGTCTCTTCTGCTCAGCCACCCTCTCTCTCCACATGCATCAGTCCTGACTTGCATTTAGACTACAAGCGCTGTGCAGAATTGCAGGGACAGTCAGCATTTCATATAGTATTTCCTGTGTTTCCAGCCACATTTCCAGCAGTGCCGGGGGTTACACTGGGGAGTTATTAGCGTCAATGTCACTTTCAATTCCCTTGCAGCCAAAACAGGAACTGCTGCTGTTTAAAGGGCCATTGTTTGTTTTGCTCCCTTGCTTCACAGGTGTCTTCCTGCTTGCTTCTTTGACCAATATAATGAACAGGTTTTTGGTTTTGCTTTGAAAAAAAAAAATCAGAAAGCAGATCATAATAAAAGTGATGTTTCATGTACCATTTAGCCCCTGATCATGCAGCTCCCCCTTAGATGCTTTCCTCTTGCTTGCTCCTCACCAAACAGAACAAGTTCACAAATGTGCATTTCCTGCTGCCTACTCAAGTGACCCTACATTAACAGGCAAACTACAAATATGACCAGGCTATGTATTATCTATCCATCTATCTACTGTATCTATCTATCTATCTATCTATCTATCTATCTATCTGTCTGTCTGTCTGTCTGTCTGTCTGTCTGTCTGTCTGTCTGTCTGTCTATCTATCTATATATCTATCTATCTATCTATCTATCTATCTATCTAGTCATTGCAAAAAATGTGTTATGCATCAGTGGGGTTCAGCTTAATGCCACAAAAGTAGGAATATGTCGAGTTAGGGTTTTCCAACCCCAACTTTCCAACCCTAACTCCCCAACCCCCAAGCAGCAAAAGGACAAGACCACACAAGCAACTAGAGACAGCCATCACCAGGAAAGAAGAACAGCATGCATTTGTGTCCAGATTACACAAAAAACATCCATCATCAGGGTCCAGCACTTCTGCAGTCACTGATACACAAACCGATTGCAAGACATACGTACCCGCTTCTGGCTGCAGATAGAAATTTGTCATACTAGGCCGGCCCATTGGTGCTGAGGGTTGAGGCACTGGATCCTCACCCTACCCAGCTGACCCAGGTTCAGGAATTACCTCAGGTTGTTGGGGTGCTGGCATGGGGGGAGGGTGGGAGCAGGATCGAGCTTTGGCTTTCCTCTCCCGGGTAAGGGGTGGGGTCCCCCGCCTGTAGTCCCACTGTTACCGAATGGAGGTTCTGTGCTGGTGCAGATGGTCAATGGGGTGACTGGAAGGGAGGGGCATCTCAAATGGTGTGCTCAAGCATTTCTCCACATGCACAAGCTACACTGGGGATGGGTGGGTGTAGGAGCCAGGAGAAAACCCGCAAAAGCCCAGAAACTTTATTGAAAAAAAAAATCCATCACACTTAAATTACAATGCTACTTCTGTCTCCAGAAGTGAAGGCCCCTGAGAGCATAAGAGAACAGGTATAGTTGTGGATTAAGAACAAGTGGGGAGGGGGCTAGGAGTTAAGGAAGTGAAGGGGAGAATGATGTAATTAGGAGTTCAGGAGGAAAAGGACAGATTAAGCAAAAACTGCGTATCAACACTATGACAAATTATTTTTATCAGTTATGGTCCAGGGTTGGGCAGAACACGAGCAAACAGTACCCGAGTGAATAACATAAGGGAATGGGGGAGGTTTATGAGCCACTGGTGATCTGGGGTACAAAGTTAATTTTTTTTATGTCTGAACAAAAAATTCTTTGTTTGCATTTTTCCACTGTAAGGTGGAAGTAACAGTTGTTACCAACTGTGCCTATGTAAGGGCCTTAAAAAATGATTGTTGAAATGGATATAACAAATCCTGTTCATGCTAATGTATGTAAAACTGAACTTATTTATTGTCTAAATGTATTATGTATTGTTTTTGTTCATCTTGTATTATTCAGATTTGGCAATTGCCACATGGATGATCACCTGCTATTGGTTGTCTGTCTCTGAATGTCTCACTTTTTCATTTGGGTGTTTCATGGGCCAGAAATACCGACCTGTCCCTCAAGTTTATGCAGTGTTCTTCCACGAGACTTCTTTGATGATACCTCTGCAAACACAACTAGTCACTACATGGACAAGACCCCTGATCATCCTCCCTTCTACTTTAAAAAGGTCTCAGTAACCCAGGTTAGAAAACACCTGATTAAAGTACTGGGAAAATCTAGACACAGTGGTGACTCTTTTTTTTTTTTTTCGACTCTATTTCCTTCTGTCACGGCTCGGGGGAACTCTCTCAGGCATCCTCTCCCTGTGCCTGCCCACCTGACATCCGCTGCAGTCTTGTGCCCTTCTCCCCCCCCCACTACCAGCAGCCCTGGTTTAACCCACCCGGGAAGGGTAGCCCAACCACTTACTTGGGCTCCTTGTAGGGCAGACTCTGGTGAGTGGGCAGGGCCCAGGTGGAGGAGTTATGAGGCTCAACCCAGTTAGATCTAGCACTGGGCATGGAGGAGAGGTGCCATTGCCTATCCCCACAAGCTGAGTGTTTCCTTTTCTGTCCTTCCCTGCCCTCCTTTGCATGTGCACCCCCTGATGCTTGGTGCACAGCAACCCTGCCAGCGTCAGGCATGCTGTAACATGCTGTCCATGCTTCTGCAGCACCCCTGGTCTCCACCAGGGGTGGCCGGAGCTCCGGACATCCCAGTGCCCTCTCCCTGGGACAGGACAGCTGCCTGCCAGGTGCTCAATCCAATCCCTCCCCTGTGGACCCCTGGCACCCAAGCTTGCTCCCAGGTCACCGGCGTGGCACGAGATGTGGCATCCAGCGCCTCTGAGGAAGTACTATTACCCATAATGAAGATCCTTAACCTCTCTCTAACCCTGCCACAATTCCTGCAGGTATGGAAAACAGCCCTTGTGACCCCAGTACATAAATCTGGTGATCAGGTCTTGCTTAATAACTATAGGCCTATATCAATCCTCCCTCCCCTATCCAAGGTGTTGGAACTTATTGTTGCCAATCAGCTTGTGGATTACCCAGAAAAATACTCCATCCAATGTCCACAACAGCTTGGTTTTAGAAAAGGGCACAGCACCATCACTGCACTACTTGAAATAACCAGCTTCATTCAGCATTCTTTTGACCAAGGCAATCTTGTAGGAGCAAGCCTTTATAGATTTAATGAAGGCATTCAACACTGTTAATCACCCACTTCTCCTCGGGCAACTAACTAAAATTGGTCTTTCTAGCGATACGCTGCAATGGTTCAGAAGCTATCATGGAGATAGGTCCCAGTGAGTGAAAATAGCTAATGTTGCCTCCAATCAACTTGTCATTAGATCTGGAGTACCTCAATGCTCAATACTGGGCCCACTCCTGTTCAGTATCTTTCTGAACAACTTGCCATCAGCATGTCACCAATGGACCCTCCTTTATGCCAATAATGCAGTCATCTTTGCAAGCCACATGGACCCTAGCCTGCTTGAAAGCAAGATCCAACTTGGTTTCAAGGAAGTTGAGCAATGGTTTAGTACACACAAATTAGTACTAAACTATAAGAAAACAAAAGTTTTGTTGTTGTCGTCCTCACATAATACATACAAGCCTCACTCTTTTATTATTAGAAGTAACCTATGAGCCCCCCTCGAACAAATACAGCACTTTAAGCACCTAAGTGTAAGCCTGGACAGTCATCTCACCTATGTGCCTCACATCAAGAATGTTGCCAGGGCGGTCAACATTAGGATTGGGCTCCTCTATAGATACAGATGGTGTCTGACTCCAGAAGCTCTCAAACTTGCAATTTACAGTTTACTACTGTCAGTCATTGATCATGGCTTGGTCATATATAAAGTTTCTACTGTTACCTTTCTCAGAAGGCTAACTGTCACTCTGACCAAGGTGTGTAGACTTTGCATGAGTGCTGCTTGTCTTACTCACATCCCTTACAGAAATAATTATATGAAATGTTTTCATGCTGCACACATAAAACTACCCAAGTGATATGCATGCTGCAAGTAAGATTTAAATGTTAAATTGGAACAGATTGCATACACATGGCATGTGTGCAGCAAGCAAGTGTGGAAACCATGATTGTTATGTTAAATTGGGAAAGACTGCATGCATGTTTGTTTGTTTGTTTGTTTAAAACTTTATTTTTATACAGGAATATTTGATTAGTGCAAAAACACTGCTTACAATCAAGTCCTGTGTAAGTAATACATAAATAACATTTCAAAGACACAGATACAATACACACAAATAACAGCATAAATAACATTATCCATAACATACACATTCACATTCACATACATGCAAGTGGTCACTGATAACTGCACATGTAAAAGTTAAGTGACTTGCTCTGGATCACACTATACACAAGTGGGAGTTGATAAGATTCAAACCCAGGTCTTCATGCCTCCAAGTCTCCTAGCTTGCAGTTCAGTGCCTTTAATCACTAAGCCATACTGTCTGCACACAAATGGCTTGCTTGTACTTCGATACATACTGTATCTGAATACATCTGCACACATGCGGCATGCTTGTAGCCAGTGTATGCTTTTCAGTTTTCTTCTCTCCCTCATCTCATTTTCACAGTTGAACTGTAACACACATACCAATGGAAACACATGTTTTTTCCACCCCAATACACAAACTTGCCCACAAAACCACTTAATTACTTCTGCCTGGCCTGTACTCCTACTATTTTTTCTCTATAGTTTTGAATGCTTCAACACAAACATACTTTAAGGTGCAAACACAAATGTAGCAATAACTTGACACCCCCCCACACCCACCCACATGGTCAGTCCACCCCCCCATGCACACACACTATAGTGGGTATGGCCATGCTGCTATAGAGAACCCACCAAGTATAGACATAAGTAAAACATCTCTTAGTTGAGTACTAGGGAGCCAGAGGCAGAACTCTTTAAGAGATGATGTCCATGGATCAGAGTGCTGGGGCGTACACCCTTGAAATTAATAGAGCTATTTACTATTGTTATTTTATATGTTATGATGGTGAGTTGGAGAATAATGAAGGCCACTGTTCTACTAACAAGGCCCTTGTTAGTCGAGCAGTGGCCTTCATTAATCTCCAACTATCCATCAATAATGTATAAAATAGTAATTAAACAATACCACCATTCATTTAAATGGTGCACACCCCTGCAGTCTCCTTTACACTTTGCTATAATGTGCCTGAGCTTGGAGATGTGGAGGTCAACTTTCACGGGGGGGGTACATAAGCCTGACTATTGTGGGGCTCCAATAGTCTGTGCATACCATACCGCTTAATTATCCATGAATGCAGGGACTGTTCTAGAATGTCTGTAACATCTCTAAAAGGTACAACTTATTTGGTTTAACTGAAACGTGATATGCAAATCAGGAAAAACTCAAATGTATAGGGTTCATCAGCGTATGCCCCAGAGCAGTGCATCAGTTTTGGGCTTAAACCAGCCCAGTTACTAACCAATATTTTTCCTGGCTGAAGTTCGCCCCCCCCAAACCCAAAAAAAAAGAACTTTGTCCTGATTTTTCTCACTGATGCCATTCCTTTC
The DNA here is from genome assembly GCA_016271365.2 of Neoceratodus forsteri. Lineage (NCBI taxonomy): Eukaryota > Metazoa > Chordata > Ceratodontiformes > Ceratodontidae > Neoceratodus > Neoceratodus forsteri. The sequence goes on from CM057456.1 coordinate 580,476,698, forward strand.
AATACCTTTCCTCTATGGGTCATGAAGCTACCCAAAGCTGAAGAAACATGAAAAACACATCAATATTTCAGTTCTGCCTCCTTCCCCAATCCTCTTGTAAAAAAAAGAGAGTTACTTTTACTTACCCAACCATATGGCCAGAACCTGCAACCTGGCATAGTGTGCCACCAGCCCAGTTTTTAGTCTGCTCCCCCTCTCTCCTTCACCAGAATCTGGGTGCTAGAACCAACCATTACAGGTCCCCAATGTGGTTTGCGACCAAGTCACCTAGCCGTAAGAATCCACCCAACCTGGGTTGCTTCCTTCTTGCTTGGTTGCTGCTGTGGCTTCTGCCACACTACACTGATCAAGGCCTATGAGGGCCACCCACACCACTCTCATTACTGCTGCTAAGCCTAGCATGCTGCTGTGGGGGTCTGTGCTGTTTTTTATATTGTAATGTGAGCCTGGTAGAGTAAGTAGGTAGCCTAGTCTTGAGTTAGCTTTAAGCTCACCCTCTGCCCCTTCAGCCACCAGGGGACATGGGGACTCACTAAGAGCAGAACAACAAAAATATGCTGCCACAACACTGCTATTGAGAATTCAGTGCTCACTGACTCCTCCAAGATGTAGTGTTCAGCCTGTCTACTCTGTGGTTGGAAAGACAGTGTTGCACGTGCAAGGCTCATGTGCTCTTTCTTCACTGGAGTTCTTCCACATCACATGAGATTGTACCACCGCTAATAGGTGGAGAGAGTGGACAACGCAGTACAGGCACAGTCAAGTATGGAGAGTACCTGCAGCATGAGCACACACAGGTCAGGTGGGCACTTATTGTGTAAAAGATTAAATCCAAATTTAAAGCCATTACTGCCACACCATAAGAACAAGCTAGGCACAGATATGGGGTGGGATGCAATTGTGCCCCTCTGCACTACCTAAATAGCACCCCTGTTTAATGGTAAATGGTAAAAATTCATTCTCAGATGCTAATACAGTGGTTTCCATTGTGTTCTGAGTTACCGTGTCTCCATGTGTCATGATGTGTCCTGATCATCATGTGGGTTAATGTCCCTTATTGTCCCTCATTTTGAGTGTCCATGTCCCTCATTTCAGTGACAGAATGTGAGGTATGGTGCATGCTTCAAAGACCCTACTCAGCACAAAGAGTGCTGAGCATGGCCATAGAGTATATGCTCAGTACAGAAAGACAAAGTGAAAGTAAGTGAGATAAAACAGTCATGGGGAAACACATTTGTAGCACTAAATATGCATAAGGGATTTGCATGATCCAAAACAAACAGGATAGGCTTCACAGCACAGAGGCCCCTCTTTGTACATCTGGAATGGGGGATGTTGACTGGCTATATCCGGGAGCCCACTCTTTTGTAGAAGTGATGGCTTTGGGACAAGGCTGAAGTCAACATGAACTGTTTGGAATAACATAACTCACTAAAACGGAGCAGTGGAGGTCATAGACACTGACTACGGGGTGGGGGGGAGGTTGAGGGGCTGAAGCCTCCCCCGGGAAGATCAGGTAGGGGCTACACCTCCCCGCTGGAATTTATACCATTGCAGCAGGGGTTAATCTGAGGCCGAACAGTATTAGCCAGCCATCAGCACTTTCACTTCCCCTGCCAGACCCTCCAATCTGTGTGCACCAGGAGGACGAGTGAGGACCAATCAACGTTTGGAGTAGTACTTGTTGGGTGATGTGGTCACATGTTTTGTCGGGATTAGCACCGGTGGTTATTTTTGGTGCACACTCGGTCAGCTAAGCATGATTCTGTTTTGTCACCATTTCATCTGTGCGTTGCACATTTGGAGAGGATTGAAAGTGAGCCAGGGTCAGTCAGACCCAGTCATGTTGAAACGGACCCTTCCCCGGTCCTCTCACCACTGCAGAGACTGCTTGCCGCTGACCTTCCCTTTCTTGCTTGTCGGCCACCTCCATGGTTCATCCTGACCAAGAAACTAGATGAGTTGGCTGCTGCAGGAAAACATGAGTAACTTCACTTGTCAAACTTGAGTAAGTACAATAACATACATAACATTACAGGAGAGAGGCATCCATTCTGCCATTTACTGGGTTAGTACTAGCATATGCCAGTTTATTTTATAATAGCCCTGCTAGACCTTTTCTTATTAATAGAAACAGAAACTTGCTGCCCTGGTCAGTTTGGTCAGACACCATCAAATTACAGGAGAGAGGCATCCATCCTGCCATTTATTGGGCTAGTACTAGTGTATGCCAGTTTATTTTATAATAGCCCTGTTAGACCTTTCTTATCAATAGAAACAGAAACTTGCTGCCCTGGTCAGTTTCATCATATACCATCAAATGTCTTTATCCCCCAGATGACTTGGACCTTCTAATTTGTAATGCTGCATGATGGGTATGTCTATTTCCTCTATTGTCATCTCCAAAGCTGCAAGCACAGATTTCAGCTGTGGCTCTGTACATTTGTAATAGCTTTCTGTGAGGATTGCCAGGGTTATAACGGTTGGAAGTTTTGACATCCTGAATGTTACATGGTCTGCCCATGCCCATCTCAAATTTTGTTCAAACGTTTTTATGTTATAGTCCTGTAACTCATCCCAGTCCTTCCCATGCCCCCTTCCAGTTACTGAAGTTGGCATAACTGAGTTTGGTTTCATAGAAAATTTGTTTTCCATCCTGCTGCAAGGGAAGTGTGTGTGTGTGTGTGTGTGTGTGTGTGTGCGCGCACACACGCGCAGTAATGGCATGCCTGTGTCTGTGTGTTGTGTGTAATTCATTATTCTTTAAAAGTGGATTATATATTTTTTTATGTAAATTGTCATGCCATCTGACTTGTCTCCCATTCCTGGAAGCACCATACACAGCAGTGTTCCATTTCAGCATGTGCATGTGCCTACAACTATACTAGGATTTTACTGCAGAACTTTCACAAGTCACAATACAAAACTGAGTTTCAAAGCAAAAAATAACCCATGAACATTTTAAGAAGAATACCATTCACTTGGTTATGTGTAATACCCAGTGACTCTCGAAAGCTTTAGATTTTGATTAGCACTCTTCAGCTCAGCTGTTCCACAAATCCATAAGCATTAAGAAAAAGCCCTATTTAGGAGTGTCAGCATGTTTTTCCCCAAATACTGTTTGTTTTTTCCACAGAATTTTAGAAGATAGAGATTTTGTAAATCCGCATCCATAACTTTAACACATGGGCAGGATTTTTTGTACGAGTCTGATATTATGCAACACGCTGAGAAGTAGGCAGCTTCAGCACTTCCTAAATACATCTCTCATTCCAGCACAGTGTGTGGGTACTGTATGGAAAATGTATTGACATTAAGCTACATTCCTTCAGGACATGCATGGTGAGACTACTGCATCTATGCACTATAAGTATCATTGGTGTTCTCACAAGGAAAACTGCTATGCCTGTAAATATATATGTATATATGGTTGTGTTCCCACTCACAGGGATAATGACATTAAGTGATACAGTACTTAGGGATAGCCATTGGCTGGTCTGTTCATAAAGCTTGACATCACATTTGCCAAAAGTTGGAAACTTTGAACTTTGAAACTTTGAAACATGTGCCAATAGATGCTGCAGCAACCGCAGTTGTCATGGTAACATGCGCTGGGTCTGCTGTGAAGCCAATGAGGATTAGTCTTATTCCACGTCTGTAACCTTATCAGCTGGCAACAAATAAGATCAGCTGGATCTTTTAAGTGGAGTTACTCATCGGTAAAGAAGGGAGAGTCAATTACAATGTACTGCCTGCTTCAAATGTCATTTATGGATTAAATCAGAGGAGGTACATTTTAACTGCAGACTAGTAAATCTGTTCCTGTTATTTTCTGGGATCTGCAGGGTGAGGGGATGGTGACAGCAGGATATGCCAATAGCTGGGGAGAGGTCAGGGTGGGTGAGTGACAACACAAGTGTCTGCAACACTTGTTGGGGAGTGGGCCGAGGTGGGTGAGTGACACCATCAGAGGCAATGCCAGTAGCTGCGGAGGGGGTGAGTGACACCACTGCTTGCTGGGCAGTAGGTCCAGATGGTGAGTGACAACAAAATACAGGCAAATTGTGGCTAACATGCTAGCACTGAAATGATGTTTGTTACACTGTGCTATTGCTTCAGAAAACCCTCAAAAATGCACCAGAGAGCACCGGTAACCCCAAAGCTTCTGGTCCCTAGGCCCCCTGCCAATTCTTGAGCCCCCCACTGGGAGAAATAAAAGTTGGCACCTATGGAGGAGGTGACAGTGAGGAGAGTAATGACACAGATCACTGGATGACATTACAGTATGTGATTTAAGCACATACGGTTTAGGGTAGCTTAAAGGGGAGGAAATCTATAGTTATGGTTACTCGGTTGACAGATTTACAGTATGTTAAAACTAGTTTAATAGACAGTTAATGTGTGTAGATGTGGTTAATAGTTAATAGTTAACTCAGGGTAGATGGCTACAAGTTGGGGAAAAGTATCACCAGTGATGTGGGAGACTTGCAGAGCATGGCAGAAGGGGACAGCAATGACTAAGACCCCTGAGAAGGGCCAGGGCCTACCACTGAGATACACATACCTCTGGGGCAACCCAAACGTACAGATAGATGGCCGCACTATCTGCTGAGGGGAATGGATAGTGAAAGGGACACAAATATTTGGGAAGAGAATGCAGACGGGTTGCTGACATTCCAACAATGCCAAGAAAAATACCAGCTCCCCAGGAAGGATTGTCGGAAATATCTGCAGGTCAGGGAAGCTATCCAAGCATACAAAGACAGGAAGGGCTTAGGGTATGGATGGGAATGGCTGACACTACTATACAAAACAGGGGCACAGAAAGGGTTGGTAGGGAAGACATGCAGAGCACTTAGGGATAGCCAGCCCAACCCTACAGACAAATGCAGATCACAATGGGGTCCGGATCTACAAACAAACATTCTCACAGAAAGAGTGGAACAAGTGTGTGAAAGATGCTCACTTGACGTACTCAGATGCAAGAAGTCAGGTAATTCAGTTAAAACTGTTATTATGATGGTACCACACCCCAGCAGCAGTGCTCCACATTGGGGTACCCCCCCACTTGAATTGCTAGAGATGAGGGGCAACAGAAGCTAACCTATTGCATATCCTCTGGGAATGCACCAAGCTAAATGCTTTCTGGACAGGGATGATAGAGGACTGCTCAAAGGTTCTGCAGGAGCCTACCCCTAAGGCACTGACCCTCATAATCCTAGTGGACACCTCAGTCATGTTCCCTAGCTGACACAGATCAAACCGTTGGCTGTTAGCAGTGCTATTAGAAGCCAAGAGACAGTCTTAATGAAATGGTGACAGATTACTCCTCCCTCACATGTGACATGGCACATGGCAGTGGCCTGGCTAGTTCTTTATGAAAGGTTAACCTTTTCAAGCAAGAACCAATTGGGAGCTTATCATAAACATACACTGGGACCCTTACTTAAATTCTCATTTATGCACAGTACCCTTACCTGCCCCTGGCAACCCTCTTCTGTAAGAAAACTATACTCGTGTCCCACTGGTCGATGCTCCTTTGTAATGTAGCATGCCTGGTGAATATCCAGTAAGACACATTCAAGGGAAAAAAGGATCAGTTATACATCTGTAGCTTGTGTAATGGTGGCATAAACAGATGGCATATTAGAAGAAGAATGTTTCTAGATTATGAGCACAAATGGATAGCTACTTTCTCTTCTAGGAGTTGAAATGCTGAATAGATTGAAAATGCATTAATCCTGCATACTGACTTTTATCCATTTGGATGGTATGTTTACTGTTTAAAGCTGCCAAAAATGAAAATCAATAAAATCTTTTATGATTAAAAAAAAAGTAGGGTTACAGCTTGCACATCTCGGGACCCCATATAAACAGTCTCTTGATGACAGAGGCACACTTCGGACCCCCTTGCAATTGCTCTGACCCCTATGCCACCATGCCAGGACAATCCCCCAAATATACGTATTGCTGCACATTTGATTTCCATCTACTAATGCTGCCATCCACGTACCTCCATAGAAGATATTTTCTGGTACTGCCACCTCGACCTGCCTGAAATGGATGGCACCTCATGCCCCTGAGCCCTTGTTCCCCTGTTGTACTGCACTCAGTCTGGTATCAAAGATGCCATGTTTTCATATTCCCAGTTCCTTTTCCTGTTCAAGCCAGAGGATAGAGTCACTCAATGCATGCGCAGATGATGCAGTTCCCACCCATGCATGTGCATTACTCACCACCCCACGTCAGAAATCTTAAGGAAGGATCAGAGAGCACACTCATGCACATGAGAAAACTAACGACATGGGCGCCATTTTGATCATGGCAATGGCCATCCTAAATTACAGCTGCCATTCATTTCAAAAAACATTGACAGTAATGAGTATTCAGTAGGGTTTATCACTTTTCACCAGAAACCACCCCATTTAAGCACAGGGTCATGATGTCGCATGACAAAACAGCACAGCAATGGACCATGCAGTAAATACAGTGGATACATTGCTGCTGCTACAACAAAATGCTGAAACACAGTTCAGTGAAACACTGCAGTGGCCTCTTTGTTTTCTGTGGGAAGCTGCGCCACTGAACCCTCCCTCCACTAATATAATTAACTCTGGGGGGGGGGTTCAATACAGTGACAAGGGGAAACCCCTGATGGGGGACAAAAAAAAAGAAAACCACACAATGTGATTTTGCAAAAGTCTGTGACTGGGATTTGAGGCCTGTGCATAGCGACCCTGCACTGCCACGGTTCATCCCACTGAGCCATGGCTGCAACTCGGCACACAACCTCCCCAACAGAGGTCTTGACTCCCACATCACTGCTCCCCACCACTCATGCACGACAGGGTACAAAACCACTTGCAACATATGTGCCTTGCGGGGTTTTGCACCCTATCGCGCTACTACACTGTGCTGTATGTTACTCACGGTATTCCATGCGCAGTTCTGTCCATGCTATATTGACCCGGGAGGCCCCATTAAGAGTCTGATTCCTTAGCAGACATATTAACTACTGTTAATAACAATTTATAACAGCTAATGAGTATTTTTTAAATAGTAACCTCCTGCTCCAACCAATGAACTATCATACACAATATGACATGTGATAGGACACACCCCAGATATCTGTTACTCACCTCATTCCCAGCCATCCTATAGATGTACACTGACCAACTAACCCACTTTCATGAAAATCACTCATGAAGGGGCTACACAGCATTTCACACTCCACTCCCCTGCAATGCATTATAGCCATGACAGAAAGACACGTAACAACCAGGCCCAGTGGTACTGAGGGTTGAGGCACTGAATGCCTCACCTTACACCATGCCAGCGACCTGGGTTCAGGGCTAGCTCGAGGTGGTGGGGGTCAGCCAGGGAGGAGAAGTTTTGAGTGTCCAATGACAGCTAACTTTCTCTGGAGGAGGAGGGTTGAAGGCCTCCACAACAGTATTCCTCCCAGTGGTGGCTGGAAGGTACTGAGCCATCTGCCTTCTGAGCACTGGGGAGGTGGGCTGCGGCAGATGTGGGAGTGTCATGCATGGGAGCATGCACGCCTCCCTGGATGTCATCACACTTCTGTGCTCACCATCGGGGGGATGTCATGCAGAACAAAGAAAAAACCCCGACCTCCAGGAGGACGATGATTCACCACAGCCCCATGCCCCCTGTCAGATCCTGCCCTCCTGGGTCCCGATATCCTCTGACCTTCACCTCCCCTGCACTGAAATTGCATTTCAAGCAGCACCAAAGGATGTGGTAAGGTGGCACTGCCCCGGGGGGTACAAACTGGGGGGGCTTCTGCAGGTGAGGTCTCAGGCAGGGCAGGAGAAAGCTGGGCTGTTGTTGTCTAAAGGAGTTCCCAGAGAGTGGTGACTGGAGGGAAAAGGAGTAAAAACAACAGACAGAATATGGCAAGAATGAAACCTACTTTAAATAGTATCCTTTCTCTTCTTGTTGCCCCCACAGGTCAGCAATAATGGTAAGACTAGGAAGTGCAAATTGTGCAACATTACCCTACTGAACTCTTAGACAGAGCAGTTGCATCTGATATGTCCCAGCAACATGACATACAGACATGACCAATGAATGTGAAAGAGATAGAACAAGACATGGACCCCGAGGATTTCTCTCTGGAAGAACTAAATTCTTGCACAGCCATGTTCATCAAAGTGTAGCAGGCCATAATGATATGTATGCTGGAACGAGTGGAAGAAATGCCAAAATAAGCTCTGAAACCCACAACGTAAGATGCAGGGGTGACCTCCAGAATCATCTCAACATTGGACAAAACCACAGACCACCAGACAAAAACAAATTCAAAAGAATGCTCAAATGCCCCAAAAGCTGGTAAAAACAGAGAATGACACGTCCAGCACAAATGCAGAAGACAACTGAAAGGATAATGAGTCTGGAGAAGAAGAAGAGCAGACTATTGAGGAAGACAAACTAGCACTTACTAAGAAGTTCACAGCACCTAGCACACTACCAGAGCTGCTGGGATCAGTTAAGGAGTCAATGGGATTTGATTTCCAGCAACTGCGACAACAGTCCAAGTTAAATCCCATATCCATTCAAAACAAAAGAAGGATGAATTTTTACCCATAGGCAAATCCATTTCAGAGGTAAAAGCAAAAGAGTGGGAATCACCAGATCCAGCTGGAATTGCTGAGAGGAAGATGTTCGACAGATATTTCCCCATTCAAGAGGACGTCAGCAAAGCATTGTGCATTCTGTCAGTGGTGGACTGCCAGGTGGCCGCATTAAACCAATAGGCAGTTCTTCTGGCAGAGGGCATTGCCCCATTGAAGGATGCTAACTTATGAAGAAGAACTTCAAGGAGCAGGTCAGTTGTGCAGTGCCACAACTGCCGCAGTCTAAATTTCCAGGGCATTACTGACTTGGCAAGAGGAGCTAGCCACTTCACAAGACCCGGAATCCCTACAAGTTTACCTCACTGAGTATGCTATTCAGGCAGCTAAAAGCATGGCAAATGTATCTATGGACACTCTAAGAATGTTGGTGAGGTTTGTAGTCATCTCCAGTCTAGCAAGAGGACCTTCTAAGGTTGAAGCTGTGGAATGCAGACACAGACTCAAAGTCCATGCTCAACAAGCTCCCCTTCAAAAGGAATATGGTTTTTGGAGAGGGCCTACAGAAATTTACCAAGTGTAAAGAGAATGGAAAGAACTTCAATAAGTCAGCATGTAATTAATACCACCCCTCCGTTCATGGTAGATTGCACCACAACAGGGGTAGACTAGACAGAAAACATGCCAACTGTTCCTTCTCCCAATTTCTATCTTACAATTTCAAACATGCCTACTTCTCAAACAGCAGCCAAGGCAGAGCCAGGGGAATTGAACACAGAGGCTGCTTCACCAACTCCTCTTCATGAAGTAAAGCAGATTTTCCATGACTACCCTATGCTATCACTGCAACATCCACTACCAGGAAAACTCATAGATGATTCATTGGTAGGGGCAAGACTATTCAAGTCTGCACATGAGTGGAGCAGAAAAAACATGGACAAATGGGTAATGCAAGTCATATCACTAGAATACTCCATAGAATTCACAGAGAAGCCCATCTCAAATAAGCTAATGGTCTCCCTAGTGTCACGGAAACCAAAAAACATTCAAGCTGTCAAAACTACAATCAACAAGCTACTACTCAATGAAGCAATAACCCCAGTATCAACAGCCCAGATCAATCAAGGATTCTATTCAATATTCCTCCTGGTACCAAAAAAAAAACAGGCATTTATGACTGGTACTGGACCTAAAGTATGTAAACCAATCTGTCAGGTACAGAAAATTCTAAATGGAATCATTACACTCAATTGTATGGTTGATACAGAAAGGAGACTACTTCACATCCATCGATATGAAGGACTCTTACTTGCATATTCCGATCCAGCCTGCCCATTTCAAATTCCTCAGATTCAACATTTTTGGATAACACTACTGGTACCAGGCTTTACCTTTTAGCATCACATTAGCCCCAAGAGAATTTGCCAAAGTTTCAGTCATGGTTGCAGCATTCCTCAAACAACAAGGAATTCACATAATGCCATATCTGGACAACTGGCTAATTGAAAGCAGCGCTCTGCAAATATCACAACAGCAAACCAAAATATGGTTATTCTACAGGCACATGGATGGGTACTAAACCTAATCAAGAGCAGCTTAGACCTGAGCCAACAGATCAAACAGCTGTGTACATTAATAGACACAGCAGCAAGGACAGTGACCCCTTCCCCCCAAAAGAGTAAACAAGGTCATAGAGCAGGTGAGAATACTTTACTGAACCAGAAGTCCTACATTCAGGATGATTCTTCAGATGCTGGGGTCCATGGCCTCATCCATAGATTTGGTACCCTGGGCACTTTGGAGCATGTGCCCACTGCAGACAGTGGCAATACAAGTGGGTGAGCCACTGGATCATGACTCAACAAAGGCAGTCACACTAGGACCTATAGTAAAGAAATCATAGCTGCGAGGGATGTCTTAATCCAACATACTCAAAGGAACTCTGGTCCAGTCAATTCACAACTTCATAACAGACTCAGAGGAAAACTTATTAGGATGGGGTGTAACCATGGAACATCAGCTTGTGTAGGGAAAATGTACACAGGTGATGGCCAAAATGCCCATCAGTGGCCTACAAATGAGAACAGTTTATCATGAATCATGCCATTTTCATAAACATAAAACACAAACGAGTACTAATCAGATCAGACAAAGGGGCCATGGTCACCTTTTGCAAATCAAGGGGGGACGAAGGGTGCACAACTGCTCTGGGAGGCAGCAAGTGTCTTGAACTGGGCCAAAAGCAACCTGGCATCCATCACTGCCATCCACCTGGCAGGCAGCCTCAATGTTCAGGCAGACTGGCTCAACAAACAGGCGATATTCCTGGGAGAATGGGAATGTCACCCACAAATATTCACACAGATCAATGACCAGAAGGGACCACCACAAATCAATCTAATGGCATCCAATAAGAACACCAAGCTGCAGGCATTCTTCTTAGGGTTCTGGGAATCAAACCCTCAGGGAGTGGATGAGCTAACCCAAGAATGGACTTTTCAAAAAGCATATGTCTTCTCACCACTGTCACTAATACAGCACATACTCAACAAAATACAACAGACCCTGTCCACAGTTGTGCTGATAGAACCCTGTTGGCTTAAGAGACTGGTTCACCACAATAGTAGCAATGGTGATCGACAAACTTTGAACCATTTCCCCACAGGCCAGACATCCTGATGCAGTGGCAAATCAGGGACCCAGATCTGAGTGCCTTCAGCTTATGGCTTCACTCCTGAGAGGTAAAGACTGCTAGGTAATGGATACAACCCAAAGTGGTCTCCACAATGCTCCAATCCAGGTGACCATTGACCACTTCTACGTAGAACAGATACGAGGCAGTTTTCAAAAGATGGTGTACAGATACACAGATCCCTTTACACTTGATAACTATTACACACACCCTATCCTTCCTGCAAATAGGGCATGGACAATGGTCTGTTGGTCTCCTCTTTCAGAGTCCAAGCATCAGTAAAAGGAGGAGGAATGGTGACCATAGGCAACTACACACCAGGAGCACACCCTGATGTCATCAGTTTCCTAAAGGCAGCTAATCACATCAACCCAAAGACCAATCAAACGGTTGCTCCTTGCGACCTCAATATTTCCTAGATATACTCACTATGCACCCATTTGGGCCACTGGGGTCAACTGACATGAACCTGGCTAAAACCAAAACTGCCTTTCTGATTGCCATATGCTCCACAGAGTGCATCGGTGAACTGTGTTCTCCATCTGACAAAGAACTGTTTCTCATTATACACAACGATGGGTATCTCTATGAATGGTTCCATCCTTAACACTGAAAGTGCTAAGCCCATTTTACACAGCTCAAATGTTAGAGCTTCTGACCATCCACATTTCAGAACCTCACATTGCAGAGGGCCACCCTGAACTACTAGATCTGAAGAGCATGATCACAATTTACCTGGACTGAACTAAAGACTTTAGACTATCTTAGTACCTAGTGGTCCAAGGAAACGACATGCAACAGCAAGTTCCAAACTGGTCAGCTGAATTAAAAACACCATTCTGGAGGCCTATAAAATTAAGAACATTGCACTACCATTCAAAGCTAAAGAACACCCAACAAGGGCTATATATACAGTACCTTATGGGCAGAGCAAAATGATGTCATGGTGCAGGAGATATGCACAGTGACCACTTGGTTGACAAAACATACTTTTACAAGGCACTAAAGACTAAACACTGACAATGCCAACAAGGCAGCATGTGCCAGGAAAGTTTTTGAAAACAGCTGTAGCATGTTAGAGCTACTGTTATCTGAATCTCCTGCCCTCAGTTATGCTGCACTGTTTCTTAGAACCCAGTTGGTAATTGTTTGGGATGATATAGGATGATACAATATGCAATGGTAGTTTACTCACCTGGTAAAGGTGACTGCATGAGCATCACCTTACAGAATCCCTAGGCCCATCTGTAGCATACTGTTCTTCAGATAACAGAGGGACTATGGTCCTGTTGTGCTGAACTGTAGTAATGAACTTCTACTGCCAGCACAGGGCAAGAAAAGTAATTATACTATAGTTATACTATGTCATTGTACAGGGTTTTTGATTATGTTCAGTGCCATAACTTCTACCACAGTTTATTCATAGCGCTTATACAGCTTGGGAAGATTTGAACTAGGTTCCAGCACCAAGAGGTGAGAGTAGTTGGATCAGGGATCAAAATGTTTGGTCACATGTGCATCGTTAGCCTATCAGGTGGATATAACCCAGTTGGTAAGGGTCAGGGATGCTGTAAGGTGATGCTCATGCAATAACCTGTATCAGGTGAGTAAACTAACATTTCTGATATGACCAAATTGATCATAGTAGTCTCCGGCCAACATGGTCCTGTCTTCATTATTATACCACTAGTAGGCAATTACCCATGTGGTAATTGCCAAAATTGTACCAATACAAAAAGAACAAAAACAGTAAATGATACTTATGGAAACTAGGGTATTATAATTAAATGGTTCATAACCTGCAAGACAGAGCAGGTTATTAATGTACTTAAATGCCCTTTCAACAAAGCCTACACAGGCAAAACAACAAGGCAGTTAAGGATTACTTGGGATTAATAAACAGAAAAGCAGCTTTCACTGCGAAGATGTGAGATTACCAGTTGCAAGAAATCTTAAATCAGAAAAAACATAATCAGCTCAATTTTAAAAGCCCCACTAGATCAGCACACCTTGATGCCCAAGATGGCTGCTGTGAGCTTCGTGTGTATGAGTGACTTCAATGCTACTGCAGAAGTGAAATTGTGCATGCACAAGTGTGGAAGTGGAGTCATGCATGCGCACTGAGCTCACGGTGGCCATCATGGGCTTGGTAGGGCTCTTTTTTTTGGTGATATTGAAGTGACCATCAGCAATCAAATAGTGCACCTGCCGGGGGAGCTGTTGTGGCTGTGGAGGGAAGGGTGATGTAGAAACAACAGGAAAACATTGACTGCAGCACTGCAGAAGAACAAAAGGAAGGAATCTGGTCATGTGCTTCCACCATCCCTTCTCTCTTCTGTGTGAGAGCAATACGTCAGCATGGCTCTGTCCATGCAGCATTAAAAATGGAAGAAATAGCAAGACAAAGCCTGAAACAAACTCCAGCATTTGTCTCTACCCCGTTTTAATGCTGTGGGCATAACGCAGCAGATGTTTTGCATTTAGAAAAGGGCTGATGTAATTTTTGCTACCAAACAACATAATAAATAGATTCCTCTGCTGAAGCCTCATTACTACACTGCCTGTGTGTATATAGGAAGCTACAGAGCACTATTTTTCTTCTAGCTTGAGGAGTTAATTGAGCCCACAGAAAGTTAACTCATTATCTTCTGGCAGTCATTCTGTGTCAGATTACCAATGGACAGTACATACATCATAGAATTCTATGGGAAGTAGAATGGGTTGAACATTTTCTGGAACTTTCTGCACAACAAATAAGCTCTGCTGTGCCCTCATTAAACAGGGTTTTATTTAACTCTAAAAACTGATTAGCATTTTGCTCATAAAAGTTCTAAAACATTGTGAAGATGCATACCACTTGCCTCACTGTATTTAACCAATGTAACACTTCTAGAAAACCTATATAAATGCTTTCTGTACAGTTAGTATTGTCCCAAGAAAAAAATTGCTAATCAATTATTTAAAACCCTGTTATGCTATTTGACATCACCATCCTAAAAGCAGTCATTCTGTTACTTTGCAGGACATTTTACAGCAGAGTTCCAGTGATGCCTGTTTCCAAATAATACACCAACTTCATTTTCTCAGGCAAGCAGTTCTGAGCTACTGTTTATATTCTACTGAATGTTCTTAACCTGCAGTTTGTGACTATAGGTGTTTACAAATGAATGATAGCAACCACATTTGCTTCACTTGCAAATAGGTAGGCGGGTGTGTCTAATTTTTGCTTGACTTAGGTTACACATTCATTCTGTGCCAGATTACCAATGGATACTACAGATATAGAAAACTACTGGAAGAAAATTCCTCTGCTGAAGCCTCATTACTACGCTGCCTGTGTGTGTATATAGGAAGCTGCAGAGCACTATTTTTCCTCTAGCTTCAGGAGTTAATTGATCCCACAGAAAGTTAACTCATTATCTTCTGGCAGTCATTCTGTGTCAGATAACCAATGGATAGTACAGACTTCATAGAAAGCTATTGGAAGCAGAATGGGTTAAACACTTTCTAGAGCTTTCTGCATAACAAATAAGCTCTGGTGTGCCCTCATTAAGCCATTTCACAACATCATCCTAAGAGTAGTCATTCTGCTACTTTGCAGGACATTCCACAGCAAAGAGTTCCAGTGATGCCTGTTTCCCAATAATACACCAACTTCATTTTCTCAGGCAGGCAGTTCAGGGCTACTTTTTATATCCTACTGAATGTTCTTAACCTGCAATTTGTTACTATAGGTGTTTACAACTGAATGATAGTAACCACATTTTATTCACTTGCAAATAGGTAGGCATGTGTGAATCTAATTTTTGTTTGACTTAGGTTACACAGAGAATCTGATCAGTTCATAACATGCTGTATTGTGATTAAATGAACTGATAAATGGGGGCTTTGGTTTCTTTTACAAATTCATTTTTCCTTACCATGGATGTACTAAAACAAAACATTATCAACAAAATATTTAAAAATAAGGAGTTTAGCAGTAATTTAGTTAATGTGGTGTAAAGAACTGCTCCCTTGAAAATTACCTGGTTGGGGGAGGGGGCTGCCACAAGCAGAATGGGACTTCGTGGATGGGGAGCTCATGGCAGTAGAAGAGACATGATGGCATTAAAAGCTTAATGATGTGGATGAAGAGGCACCAATATTTAAGCATGACTCTGGTAGAGGACTAAGTGTGACTTGGGGATGGAGGAGTGAGTCTTGGTATTTTTAGCATAATGGTTTTCTGAAACTTAAACCTTCAAGGGTTAGGCTCTGCATCCATTCGTACAGTATGTCAGTAAGTGGCATGCAGTGGAGTATGGGTAAAAAACCAGATCACCAGACTTGGACCAGAGCTGTAAAATCTGGACTGGGTACAGCTTGTGCAAATATTGCTGATCCACTCGCTCCAGATGATCTGGTCTGGCTTTTATCTATCTGGTCCCGATGGTTCTGTTTTCAACCATGCCAAGGAAGGGTTGAAAAACAGACTTCCAGGAGTGGACCAGATACATAAATGTCAGACTGAACAGTGCAGCCAGAATGACTGGACCAGCAGTATTTGTGCAAGTTGCACCCAGTATAGCCAGTTTGGATTTTTACAGAACTGCTGTGGTTCAAGTCTGTCAGTCCAGTTTTTAATCAATCAATAAATCTGTATTTTATACTGAAAGGTATGTGAGCAAAAAATGCCCATTTACACAAACATCCAGTTAAGCATAAAAAGAGAACAGAATACCAGGTCAAGCAAATTACATAGTAAAATACAGTATAAACAGGTCTAACATAAATAGGTCTAATACAGAGATCTTGAGGGATATACAGAAGAAAGGGGAAGCAAATAAGTAACAGTGACAAATTTACAGCATGGGATTTAGTTGGAGGTACAATTTAGGAACATGTGCAGTTGGGTGATGCATCGAAAAGAAGTGCAAGTCCTGTGGCACCCAGAGTCTGCATACAGATGAGCATTCCCACTGCATGATCTGCCTAGGCCCTAAACACTGGGTCAAAGACTGTACGCCCTGCCAATCTTTCAACCAGGCCACATGGATTAGGCACCAGAAAAAGCTCGAAGCCCACTTGCTGAAGAAGTGCCTAGCTTTGATGGAAAAGGAGCTGCAGAATCTGTGGAAAAAAATCTTCTTCTCCAACGCCAGAACCCAAAAAGAAGAAAAAGGACAAGGAGAGACACTGATACCGGGATAGGTCTCCATCCACTTGGCGGCAACCATCGGGCACCACTGATACCGGAGGGACCTCCACTTCAGTAAGTACCCCTACTGCCAGGTCTCCTACCACTCCAGTGGATCTGACCATGGTCTCCCTGCCTGCTTTACTCATGGTGCAGTCAGGACTCTTCTTGGATGACAGAAGCCCTATTGTGCTCCTTAGACCCATATCTTCTTCAGGGTCTATCACCAGCAGCCAGGTCGATAAGTCACTCCCCAGCCGCACCAAAGAGCGCATGGTCACAGCCAATAAGTTGGACTCCAGCTTCGCTGTTTTCTGCATGGCCCAGTCCCATAAGTAGGACTTTAGCTCTTCTGTCGTCTGCACGGCTGCGGCTGAGAAGTTGCTCCTTGGTTCTTCTGGGAACAACACAGCTGAGGCTCTCCTGTTGGGGTCAGAGGATACTCCCGACATCAAGTTGAGCCAGCTGCCGGACACACAACAGTCTTCAGAGGGTTCCTCACTCCCACTGACCCAACCAGACCCTCTGGGCAAGCCTGAAGATCAAGAGCTGGAGGAGGACACTAATCTGGAGGTTCCCCCTCCTTTGCTAGGTCATTCTCTTCCATTGGCTATCCCACTGGACCTATTTTTAATCCCTCCGGGGACCTTCCATAGGGACCTCCTCATCCCAAGCCCCCTTGGACAGCCAGGTTCCGCTATCTTGGACTCCGGCTGTCCAGACGATGGCGGGTCTTCCATCAGGTTCTACTCACACCCCGACACCAAGTGGCCCTTTACCAGGTGACCCTTCACTGGGTCAGGGTATGTCTAGCACTCCAGTCATTCCTCAAATGCTGGACAACCTTCCATCAGGCCCCCAGGTATCAAATCTTCTGGTGCTGGACATTCCTGTGCCTGAACCAGTGTCAGCCCCTCCAAATGTCCCTATGGGGATGATGCCTGGTCCTTCTGGACCACCTGCTGGGCCTTCAATTCTGCCTCTGGCTGGACCTATGGGCAATGTTCCAAGCTATCTGCCCCCACAATACCCAATGTACCCTTCACTGGGGTATCCAACACCTGGTCATTAGCCCCATTATGTACCAGGGTGCCAGACTGCAGGCTATGTCTAATCAGGGGTACGCTCCTTCTGGCTTTCCCTACTCCTATCAGGCTCATGGATACCCTAAATATCAGATGCTGGGCTATCCATTATACCAGTCTCCTCCTCCACCACCTCCTCATCCTCCTCAGCCTCTGCCTCCACAGCAGCCTCAGGTTGATAACCAGGCAGTGTTTCAGACCCTGATTCAGGAGTCCAGGACTCAACTAGCCTTGGAACTTGACTGTTGGAAACCAGTGGCAGCCTCTACTCCTGCCTCCTTTCTGACCCCTAGATCAGCCTGTCCTGTGGATTTCCACCTTTCCGTAAAAGGCTTCTTTGGACACCAGGTCAGGTATAAAACCCAGGACACTCCTCTAAAAAGGGGTCAGAACCCCAGTGGACATTCTTTGGACTCTGACTCTGATTCTGACTCATCCCCAGCTCTGGTATGCATACACCTATTGATCCTCAGCTTAATGAGTCCTTGAAGTCCCCTTCAGAGGACCCTTCCTTTGCAGATCTCCTCATAACTACACAAAATGCCTGTGGCTGGGCTATCCAGGAACAGGATCCAAAGTGGAAAAGGCTTGCAGAGCATCTAGACATCACTGACACAGCTCCTATGCACATACTGCCTTGGATTGGGCTCCATGAAGACCTGACATCCACTATCTGGTAACAGCCTTCCTCCATTCTGTCTGTTTCAAAAAAGGTAGACAGGATGTATCACCCCCCAGATGGGGTCACACACCTTACTGGCCATCCTAATGCAGACTCGGCTGTTATCATGGCTGCTCATGACCTGTCCTCTAAACCTAAGCATTTGAGCATGTCTCCTCCTGATAAGGAGTCTAAGCAGCTGGACAATTTTGGTCACAAGAGCCATTCCTCCTCCAGCTGCATCCTCAGGTCCCTTAATTATGTGGCTCATATTGTTTCTTAAAATAAATCTTCCCTGGCCTCACTCGAGTCCCAGCAGGAAGCTATCCAGGACCAGGAGCTTAAGGCCGAGATTGCCAAGACAGTGAGGATGGCTAAAATCTCCTGTCATAATGCCCTCTGGGCCACTTATGACACAGTATACTCAGTTGCTCACACCATGGCCACTGCTGTCTGCATTAGGTGACATTCATGACTCTGGATTGCTGGCCTGGCACAGGATGTCCAGACCTCCATCCTGAATGCCCTTTTCAGGGAAGCCATGTTATTTTGAGGTGACAACAAGGATATTATCACTGAATTGCAGGACCACAGTAAATCCATCCATGATGTCTGCTTCATGTACCAAGGGGGTTACAAAGGCAAACAGCATTTTCGTTGGCAACAGATATGCCAGACCAAAGAGACCCCTGCAAATGCCAGACCAAATGCTGGTATCCAGCATCAGGAACCTTTACTCCCCCTGCCAAGTCCCAGAAGCCCTCCCAGAGGACCTGCCAGCTCCCTCCCCTCAGCTTCCTGACTCATGGAAGACCCCCCATCTCCTCCAGATCCTAGGGGAACCAGTGGGTGGGAAGATTTGACATCCACCTTCGAAGGTCACAGGACATACCTACAGACTCTTGGGTTCTTCAGTTAATAGCAAGCAGTCACACTCTAGAGTTCCTAGACAGGCCTCCCAACAACCCCCCAGGCTTCTCCCACTATCCTCCAAGGCACCTGATTCTGACAGGGGATGAGATCCAGGCTTTTCTGCAAAAATCAGCCATAGAGCTCATGGCTGTGGCAAAGATATGAAGAGGGTACTACTTCATTTCTTCCTAGTGCTCAAAAAGATAGGTGACCTAAGACCCATCTTGGACCGCAGCATGCTCAACCTGTACATTGAGTACAAGAGGTTCCGCATGCTCACCATCCTGGGACTTCTACCCCTGCTCCACAAGGGTCATTTGCTTTGTGCACTGGACATGCAGGATGCTTACCTGCACATTCCAGTCTTCCAGAGCTACCGCCACTTTCTTTGGCTTGCCTTTCAGGGGGAACATTACCAATTCATGGCTCTCCCTTTTGGCCTATCCTCGGTACCTCTGGTTTTTACCAAGTGCCTAGCAGTGGTGGCTGTGGCCCTATACTGTAGAGGGATCTAACTGTGCCTGTATCTGGATGACTGGCTTCTGTCAGCCCCATCACAGAGCAGTCCGAGGGAGTCCCTCTCCTTTACCCTGGACATCTTTCCAGACTTAGAATAATAGTCAACTATCCCAAGTCACACCTCTCTCCTCCCAGCACCTACAATTAATTTGGTACAGTGTTGGATATGGTGCAGGCCAGGGCCTTCCTCCCATTGGACAGAGTGGAGACCCTGTAGGAACAGGCCAGATTTGTGGCCAACTCATGCTGGACCTCAGCCCGGTTGATCCTCCATCTTCTCAGGTTGATGGCAGCTGCAATCCCTACAGTTCCTCCAGCCAGACTGCATATGAGGGTGAACCAATGGACTCTTCATGTCCAATGGGATCAGTGGCTAGACAACCCAGCCCACATGGTCCTACTGTCTGGGTACATGAAGAAGGAACTACTTTGGTGGTAGGAGTTGTCCAATCTCTCCAAAGGGGTTCCCCTTTCAACTCCCTACTCCTACCATGACCCTTACAATAAATGTTTTGTGCCAAGGCTGTGGAGCCCACCTAGGAGACCATCAGACTCAGGGAACATGGTCCCAGCTGGAAGTGTCTCTACACATCAATGTGTTAGAAATGAGGGCAGTGCTGTATGCCTTCCAGGCCTTCCAGCCTCTTCCATGTCCAGGGACACTCCTGGTTCAGACCAACAATATGTCTGTGGCCTGGTACCTGAACAAACAGGGAGGCACTCGTTCGTACCCTCTATGCCGGGAGGTGATCTTTGCCTGACTGCTGTCCATGTGCTGGGCATCAGCAATGTCCTTGCAGACAGTCTCAGCCACACCACTGTCAGGGCTCATGAGTGGGAGCTAAATCAAGAGGTGTTCGAAAGCTTATTCAACCTGTGGGGTCGGCTGGAATAGACCTCTTCGTCTCCCCATCCAATGCGAAACTACCCAATTTTTGCTTTCTTGTTCCCAGGCGTGGTGTTTTCTGGTGAGATGTGCTGTCTCTTTGCTAGACAGGGAGGTTGTTGTACGCCTTTCCTCCCTTCCCAGTGCCTCAGATGGTTCTCCTGAAGCTACAGGTGGAAGGGGCTCACATGATTTTAATGGCCCCTCTTTGGCCTCATCAGATATGGTTTCCTCTGCTTCAACAGCTATCGATGGAACCCCCAGTACCTCTGCCTCTCCGCCATGATCTTCTGACTCAGAAGCAGGGCATACTGGTGCACCCAGGCCTCAAATGCCTCCACCTGCATGCTTGGCACCTGCAGACATATGTGAAATAACTCAAATTGTTATTATTTTTTTTACAAAAATTGTCAAATGTGCAGACGCATTTGTAAAAAATGAATTATAATAGTGAGACTTTTTGAAATGTTATTTGACTTACCATACTCATGCTTGTCTACCCACTTAGTCTTCTACTTGTTTCTGTCCTTGTACTAACTAATTCCTGTTGCTTCATATCAAAGGGTTGTTGATTTTCATATTGTGTGTGCCTGGGGTGGAGCAGCAATAAAATATAAATTATGTAATACCCTCAATAACACACCTATCCCAGTTTACTTTTATCTAATGCCCATTTTAGGCCTTGTACAGTAAGATCTTCCTTCAAGAGAACAACTTGTAATGAAATGTGTAAGATTTACATTGACATTTGGGTATATGCACTTTTATATTATACTAATTATGTGTGTGTGTACTGTATAGCAAGCTCTAAAAAAACCAGTTAAACACATCAAATGTCTTCCTTAACATGTCTCAACACTGTTTATCTTCCACCTTGTCACAACATGTAGTTGTCCCAGCAGTGTTCGCAATTAAGATACAGTACCTTCATGTATATTATTGCCTAGTTCTGTTGAGTTGATTCCTATAACAGTGCATAGAATAAAATGTGAAACATATACAGTAGGTAACTGTAATAAAGACGGTAGCATTGTTTTTATATCTGCTCTTTCTCAATGTACCGTACTTGTGTTTAGTTAGTGTTTGCAAAGGCAATTCATATTTATGTTTAAGCCCATGAAACACCCTTATCTTGTTAATGCATTTACAGCCATAGTGACTCTGCCAGAGTTTGTTCTTCTAGAAATCAAGTGAGCAGGAGCCACATAAGGAAATGCACCAGTGAGTGTCAGTAAAATCTAAAACAAACAGCAGTTCTTAGGACAATGATGACCCTGATATTTAAAAGGCTCCTTTCATATCTTCTACAGGTTAATAAATAAAATGAAGTTAAAAACAGAATTTATCTGAAGCAGAAAAAAAGATAGCTTTTAATGCACACAGTCTAACAAACTACAATCAGTACAAAGAAGTAAATTTAATGTATGACAATTTAGACTTACTGTAATATGGATTATAAGTATACAAAAAAAGTTTGTATTTAATCGCAAAGCACTACACAAAGAGATGGAAAAGCCTCCAGGGACAGTGTCAGTTCACTAAACAAATTTTTAACATATGAACATACGAATTTGCCAGCAGATAAAGGCCTTATGGTCTACTGAGTCTGCTCCAGTGTGCAGCTAGAAATCTTTATACTGCAGCTGCCCCTCTCTCCCCTGACCTTCCCTCTTACCCTATCCCATCCCCTTTTGAAGCAGTCCACTGTTTTACTGGATATCACTTCTGCAGGCAATGCATTCCACCCAGACACCACTCTTTCTGTAAAAAAGTGTCTTCTCCTTTCCCTCCTGAACCTTCCCCCCTCCAATCTGAGATTGTGACCTCGAGTGTCCCTTCCCCCTTCTTTAACTTGAATAGTACCTCTGTGCCTGTCTTGTTTATTCCCTTCATGTACCTGAAGGTTTCAATCATATCCTCCCTGTCTCTCCTCTCCTCTCCTCCAGTGAGTACATCTTCAACTCACTTGGTCTGCTCATGTAGGGTATGTCCCATAGTCCCTGGATCATCTTTGTTGCACTGCTCCCTCTCCAGTAACTTAATGTCCCTCTTCAGGTATGGGCACCAGTACTGCACGCAGTACTCCAAGTGTGGCCTAACCAGTGACCTATACAACGGCAGGATCATCTCCTCTCTCCTCTCTCCTTGAAGATATACTTTTGGCAATACAACACAGCATTTTGTTGGCCATTGCAGCTGCCTTCCTGCATTATGCTGAGTTGTTCATTAAGTCCATTATAATCACCCCTAGATCCTTCTCCTCCTCTATCATGGTTAGCTGACCCCCACCCCCAAGCTGGTAGCCCCTTCTTTGTTTTTCCCCCCGAAATGTAGCACCTTGCACTTTTTTGCATTGAACCCCAACTGCCAGGTGTCCAACCAGGACTCCAATTTTGACAGATCATCCTGCAACCCATGCGACCCTCCTAGGTCATCAACTACTGCTCCCAACTTGGTGTCATCTGCAAACAGATTTTGCTCTAGATGCCCATTGAGATTTCTCACATGAACAACCCGAACAACACCAGTCCCAGCACTGAGCCCTGTGGTACTCCGCTTGTCATTGCTCTCGGAAATGAGGGCTCCCCTCCCACCACCACCCTCTGCTGCCTTCCCTGTAACCAGTTTACTGCCCATCCCACCATTTTCACCCCTGCACCTGTACCTGCTAGTTTTCTACCCAGCCTCCCATGCAGCGCCGAGTCAAACATTTTACTTTTTAGTGTATTTTTCACTTTACTTTTAATACAGACAGCATGGGTTATGGTTTCACAAAATGAACTATATTACAATGAAGTAAATGTTTACACAAGGAGAATTTATCAAGGTTCTAGTGTACTTATGGAACAAATTTATCTAAGAGCACTACAAAATATAACATTTGTCATTGTTTGAATAAGCAAGGATAAATGTTAAAACATTATTTCACAATAGTCTATTTACTTAAGTGGATATAATTCCTCAGGTATATCAGTCCTGAAGAAGTGGTCAGTGTATGTTTCAGACCATGAAACATTGACCAGTATGTGATAATATGCCACATATAGGTTGTGATATCTTTGAGTGCATAACAGTGAGGGGGTCATTTTCTCCACTGCTGGTGTTTGCTTATGCTCCAGGTGGGCCATGCTGCTACAAATGAACTTTTCCAACCATGGTCCATATGGACCAGTGCAGGATGGGTACATGAGCTAGGCAGTTACCCAACCTGTGAATGTCTGCACCCACAGATGGGCACACAGGGCACAGCATGCACTTCTGAATACAAAGGTTGAAGTCAGTTTCCTGGAAGAATTATTAACTGCGGGAATGGACCAATTGGTTCAACAGAATACAAGGGGGAACCATATTCTTGATTTAGTCTTAACTAATATGGTTGATAATATTACTAACTGTAAGGTCGAGGCCCCGCTTGGAAACAGTGACCACTCTATGGTCAGTTTCCAAATTGATAGGGGTTATTGTATGACAAGTGGAAGCACAGTATTGCATGACTTCAACAGGGTTAATTATGATGTTTTTAAATATGAATTAGATATCTGGAATTGGCAGCAGGAGCTAACTAACCTCCCAGTTCAGGAAATGTGGGACATATTTATCAATAAATTAAATGAGCTGATCTTAAAACATGTCCCTATTTGTAAAAAATACAATAGCTCTAGGAAAATCGTGTCCCCTTGGATGACAACTACATTAAAAAAGTTGATAAAAAATAAGAATAAGGCTTTCATTAGGGCCAAAAGCTGTGGGGAATCTAAGGCATGGGCATCTTATAAGCTTCAGTTAAAAGGGGTTAAAATGGCTGTTGGTAAGGCAAAGAGGAGTTATGAACTAAAACTAGCAACAAAAACTCAGGATAATTACAAGAGTTTTTACACGTATCTAAATAATAAAAGGGGACAGGGTAAACAAACTGAAAGACAATGCTGATAATATTATATCTGACAATAAGCAAATGGCTGATAGGTTTAACACATACTTTTTCTCTGTGTTTAATTTAGATAAACAACACAGTCTAGTGAACTGCATTGCTGATAGAGCTCTTGATTTCAAAATCGAGTTAGAGGATGTGAAATCAAGGCTTGGTAATTTGAACCATAATAAAGCTAATGGACCAGATGGTCTGCATCCCAGATTGCTAAAGGAATTGGCAAATTATTTGGCAGGGCCAATTACACAAATATTTTAGCAGTCACTGGAATCAGGGCAAACTGTGCAGACATGGAAATTGGCAGTGGTTATCCCTATCTACAAAAAGGGACAGAAGAATGAAGTGGGTAATTACAGGCCGATTAGCTTGATGTCAGCACTTGGAAAAATACTGGAAGGTATTATCAAGGACTATATTATGTATTATGTGGAGCTACAGGGGAAACAGGATACGTCCCAACATGGATTTACAAAGGGACGTTCATGTCAAACCAATTTATTGGAATTCTACAGTGAAGTTAGTAGATCATTCGATGAAGGGTACCCTGTGGATGTAATATTCTTAGACCTAGCAAAGGCATTCGATAAGGTCCCTCATGAAAAATTGACTAAAACTATTTCTAATTTAGGGATACATCCCAAAATAGTAGATTGGGTGGGAGATTGGCTATCTGCTAGGAAACAGAGAGTATGTGTCCTTGGAGAAATGTCTGACTGGGCGGAGATCACTAATGGGGTCCCACAGGGATCCGTATCGGGACCATGTTTGTTTAACCTTTACATGTCAACTATGCAGGTAACAGCTGACATATGGATTTCCAAATTTGCTGACGATACACATATAGGCCATCCAGTTAATAATACATCTGATGCTTCAAATTTATAGTTAGCACTTGGAGAATTAGATTTATGGGCAAAGGTAAATGGAAAAGTGTACGGTTATGCACTTTGGTAAAAATAATCCAGAAATAAATTATAGCTTGGGTGGTAATATCCTTAAAGTGGTACATGAGAAAAAGGACTTGGGTATTAGGGTTATCAATAACCTCAAGTTCCACGCCCAGTGCAGTTTAGTGGTCAAGAAGACAAACAACATTTTGGGATGCATACATAGACATATTAAAAGCAGAAAGAGAGAGGTGCTGCTCCCTTTGTATATCCCTCTTGTGAGGCCACATACAGAATATTGTACGCAGTTTTGGGCACCTGTCCATAAAGGGGATATTAGAGCCCTAGAGAGGGTGCAGCGAAGGGCTACTAGAAAAATATTTGAAGTTAAGGAGATGACATACGAGAACAGGTTGAAGAAGCTGGATTTATAGTCCCTGGAATATTGTAGAATGAGAGGGGACATGTGCCTAGTTTTTCAGGCATTATCAGATAATCAGTTATGGGAACAACTGGACCTGCATCTTAGGGTTCAGTCATATAATACTCATGCCCACCCCTTACAGCTGAGGGTGGGTAGATGTAGGACAAAGTTGCATTTATTTTGGTTCTCAAATAGAGTGGCAAGAGTTTGGAATGACTTACCAATTGAAGTGGTGGCTAGTCAGAATATGACATCCTTCAAAAATCCCTGGATATTTTTTTAGGTAGTAGTAATATAGTGGGATATTAAATTGAAAATTTAAGCAAGCCAAATGGACATTAGTCTTTATAAAGCTCTGTAATACCAATGTTACCAATGTTACTGCTAGCAACTGTCCCCCAAACACATTGATGAGTGGGGGAGACCAATGGACACAGGCAGGCATCCAGCTGAGTGCCCATCCTGGACTCCGAGTAGATCCCCTGCTCCATGCTGATATTTAACACTGCATGTCACCACTCAATGTTGGCTATTGCAGAATTTAAGAAACAAAACAGTGTAAATAAATGTTATTAGTGTTGTAAAAGTGACATTTTAATGCATGCACATTTCATAACATTTTGGCATGTATTTTTACAGGTACTTTTAGTTTTTGGCCCACACTACAGCTGAAACTTACACAAGTTTATTCTTGCTGAAATCTGGAGGAATAAATACTTCCTTATGTGCAATAATATAAGTTGACTCCATATTTGACAATCAGAGGGGAAGACACCTCACCTGGAGATATTGGAACAAATCAACTCCTTGGCCAAAATGTGTTTATTTCCATTTCTCTAGTAATTCTGAAACATATATTTAAAATGTCAGAAGATTCTACTTTCGTGAGACAGATCATCTTTTATGTGCTGGAATTCTTCCTTTGTATCAGACATATAAATGAAAGAGCCTACTCAGCATGCTTACAACCAAAATTTTAAATCCTTAGAACTTGAGAGAGGATTATTAATTTTTTCACCAACCAAAACAAGCATTTGTCAATGCCGAATGTTTGCTTGCTGGTATTAGCATTAGAAATGCAGGAGTTAGACAGATGCAGAATATTTATTTATTTATTTAGTTAAACATCAGTTTAGAAACCTTTGAGCCAGAGGCTCATTTATAAAGGTACCTCGTCACAAAGAGGACATCAGAACAGTAGTACAAGGGACACAGTACTTACAAACAAAAAAGTTACAGTTCAATTACAATTTTGTTTCAATAGAATACAATCTCCAACGAAGCAAAAGATAACAAAAGGTGCAAAACTTATGGTCGGGGGAGAGCTGGTGGGAGTAGAAGGGAGGGAGATAGGGGAGGAGGAATTAGTAGGGAAAGGAAGGGGAGCCGCTCAGTGAGCATTGTCAAACAGAGTATATATATATATTTTTTTTTACACTAGGCTAGCGGCAGTTGCATTTGCGAGAGCTAAGCAGGAAGTTTCTGAGCCTGGGCTTAAAGCAAGCTAAGGTTAGTGAGTTTGAGACACTGGCAGGGAGGGAGTTATACCAGTGGGGCGCGCGGTAGGGGAATGCCCTCTGACCTTGAGAGGTCCTGGCTCTCGGAATAACTAGGGTAGCTCTTGACGAGCTGCGAGTGATCAGGGTCGGTGCAGCACGGCTAATGGAGTTGGATAGGCATATGGGGAATAGGCCACGCAGGGCTTTAAAGGTGAGCTGGCATGTCTGATACATGAGTCGCTCTTCCAGGTTGAGTAGGGTAGCCAGGGTGTACAGCTCACATGTGTGAGTGAGTCTGTGAGCACCAGTGATAAGTCTGTAGGCCTTATTAACTGTGAGGTGAACCTTGTTGAGGGCAGTCTGATCTGCTGAGCCATAGACCGGAAGGCCATAGTCAATGAGAGACATGACAGAGGAGGTGACAGCCAGGCGGAGGGCATCAGGAGGGAGGCATTTCTTGTGCCGGTAAAGAATGCCTAGCCGTGAGTTGGTGACAGAATTTAGGGCAGATATATGTCCATGGAATGAAAGTGCAGGGTCAAAGGTTATACCAAGATATTTATAGGACTGCAACTGGTCAATGACGAGATTGGGTGTGGAGTGGACAGCTAAGGGAAACTTGCTGTACTTATTTTGGGGGTGGGAGAAGAGCATCGTTTTTGTTTTCTTAAGGTTGATAACAAGTCAGTGCTCAGTGAACCAGGTAGCTGCAGAGTCAAAGACTAGTTGGAGGGAGTTCTGTAGCAGCATGGGGTCATTGTGGGAGGCAACGAGAACAGCATCATCAGCATAGAGAAGCATCTTACCCGTACAACTGCTGGGTAGGGAGTTAAGAAAGAGTGAGAATAGTAGGGGTCCAAGAATTAGAGCCCTGGCACCCCAGAGCAATGGGGCATGTTTCAGAGAGAGTACCGTGACTTTCACACATTGGGAGTGGCGGAGAGATAGCTGGTGCACCAGGAACAGGTCCTGAGGCAAAGCCTATTAGGTCGAGGGTGGAGAGCAAAAGAGGATGTGAAACGGCATCAATGCTTTAGACAGGTCAATGAATATAGCACCAGCCAGGGCACCAGAGTCCAAGGAGGCATGGAGGAAGTTGGAAAATTCCAGGAGTGCTGTATTGGTACTATGACCTGCTCTGAACCTGTGTTGTTCAGGGCAGAGAACATTGTACTTACAGAGGTAGTCAGAGACTTGGGACGCCTACAATTTTCTCTAACGCCTTAGAGAGGGGGAGAGGATTGAGATGGGTGGTAGTTACCGAAGAGTCCTGTCACCACCTTTATGGACAGGGGTAACTGTGGCAATCTTCCAGGCAATGGGGAATTGTCCGAGACAGTGATTTGTTGAAAATGCACGTAATAGGTAAGAGGACCTGATCCAGGACCTGACGAAAAGGCAGGATCAAGTGAGTCATTACCGATGGTGTTACCTTTAGGGCTTTTAGCAAGTAAGGCCTAGCTTTGCATGGTGACACGACGCAGGTAGAGAGAGGGCGGCAATGGGTGGTGGTACAGATGGAGGAGGTGGACTGAAAAAGTTACCAGGAAGTACTGAGCTAAGGTCGGTAAAGGAGTTATTAAGGTGGGTGGCAATGAGGGCAGGGTCAGAGGAGACGGTACCATTGATGTTGAGAAGAGAAGGAGAGGGGGACTGGGAGTGACCATTCAGTTGCTTGATGTTGTCCCAGAAGCACCTGGGGTTCCCCCAGGAGGAGATAAGAGAGGCTTGGTAGTATTCTGCCTTTGCTTTGCGGATGGCCCAGGTGCACTGGTTGCGGGCGGCAGCATAGACTGCCTGTCAGCTGAACGCCAGTAGCAACAGTAAGGTGCTAAAGATTGTCGCGCTTTTAAGTTGCCACAGTAGGGCAGGGTGATCCAAGGGCATGTTTCACTTTGGACCTCCTAGCAGTTATGGGAGCAAAGATATCACAGGCAAAGTTGAAAGTGCTTACAAAGAAGGCCAGGGCCAAGTCAATGTTGGTTGCCCTCGCCAGAGGGGACCAATCAGTGTGGGCAAGGAAGCGCTTAAGGCTTGCTAAGTCCCCCAGGCCCTAAGCCGCCTCGAGAGGTGGTTTGACCGGGATGAGGGCCGAGGGTTTCCCAGTTGAAAAGCACAGGGAGTGGTCACTGAGGCAGTCAGGAGGATTTGGATGTTGTGGATGCGGATTGGCCTGTTGGTGAGGACCACATCCAGGAGGGTGCTTGTCCCCCTAGGGTTTTTCTAGTAGGCTGTGTGACCAGTTGAGTTAGGTCAATTGAATCAAAGCCTCACGGTGGAGGAGGACGAGGGCAGAGCCAGTTTATATTCAAGTCGCCCACCAAGATTTGGTCCGGATGAGTTGGATAGGGAGGTGAGGTAGTCAATTAGTGGGCCCAGGGCCTGGGATTGGTTCTTGAGGGGTATGTAGGCTACGGTTAGGAATAATGGGCCTCTAGCTGGGTCAGGGGACAGCTTTTGAGTAAGTGCCTAGGCCTCATGGTCGAGGTCAGGCGGGGAGTGGTAGTCCATGAGAGAATCCTTTCAAATAGAAGACAGCCCCACCTCTCCTGCCGACACAGTCCAACCGTGGAGAGTGTAGCCGGGGAGAGACATGAGAGTTAGGAGTGGAGGGAGACAGCCAGGTTTCAAACAGGGCAACAACATCAGGTTTATGAAGGCCACCCAGCAGTGTAGAGAGTCCAGTTTTTCAGGAGGCTACAGATGTTCATAGAAGCAATGCGCAGCCCAGGAGATTTCAGGGAGGACCAGTGCTGCCAGGCCTGGATTGGGGTGGACATTGCCTGACAGGAGCAGGAGGAGGAGGGCTGATCTGGGAGTGCACAATGGCAGGATAGCTTTCGACGATTGGAGATGGGGTGATGAGGGGGTGATCACCAAGTGAAAACAGCTACTAGAGAGCAGTAAAATGTGACAAGTGAGGTATTGGGAGCAAATTGTTCAAACTTAATCAGGCTCCCTCTAGTGGCAAAACAATATAAGGAGCTAATGGAGAAGTTGGGTGCTTAAAAAAAAAAAAAAAAAGATCAAGCACAGGCAAAAGATTAACTTGCTGGGGGCGGGCTGGTAGTGGGTGTGGGGAGAAGAGCAAATGGGCTGTGGGCTATCAGGTACTATTGTGATTCAAAAAAGAAGGTGATTACTAGCAGGGCAAACTGAAATTCTGCACACAGGAAAAGCACTTAGAAGTTAAACAGTCCCCAAATGAGTTTTTCACAGGGGTAATTCAGTTACAACTGGAAATGCACTTTACAAATTAACAAACAGTCCCCAGTGAGATTTGCACAGGGGGGATTTCAGATAGAACACAGGTCCTGGGCTTACAGTGACTCTAAGCTTTTAAATACAGTTACAGGCAAATGCAAATAGTTTTAGCTGGTTCGTTTTAAAAGTTTCAAAATCAGGCACAAAAGTAACAGTTCTGCTCCGTTTGAGCCTGGGCTGCAACTCGAGGTGCTACTCTGGCCGGGATTCATGCGCTGAGCAGGGGAGCTTGTGGCCATTTCAGAAAGAAGCCAGATGGCCAGCGATGGTGGTAGCAGCCTGGATCAAGGTAGAGTACCTGGTGTGTCTTGGGTTCTGGGCTTCTGCGGGCAGGAGGGCTTCAGAGCAGGCCCCGTGACCTCCGGCTCCCTCAGGGAAGGGGTGGTCTCTGTGTGTCTCGGGTTCGGGGCTTCTTCGGGCAGGGAGGGCTGAAGTACTGAACTTCACATGAACCCCACCTCCATCCTGTAGAGATGGACAGGATTTGGGGTAAGTTTTTGGGTCGTCACCCATGATGGTCAAGCCATGTCACCTCATCCTATTCTGCAGACACTGACATGTGTTGAGCTGTGCCTTAGGGTGTTTGGCTTTACAGTCAGCCCATTCCATAAGGACATACGTTGAAATGGGTGCAGCATAGAGAATGGGGTGACGCCTTGGGATGAAGAGTCCAAGGTACACCTCAATGCCTGTCAGTGGCTGGGGGTGGGGTGGGATGGCATGAGCAGTACAGTTGGCAATCCAAAGGCACACCCCAATGCCTGTTTGTCTCTACAGGGTAGGACGTTATGGTTAGAAACCGTAATGCCTAGGGCGTTTGTTGGTATTCACAGTACAAATTTTGAACATGGCCTTTTTGTGACCCCACCTCATGAAAGCATTTGG
The DNA here is from genome assembly GCA_016271365.2 of Neoceratodus forsteri. Taxonomy (NCBI): domain Eukaryota; kingdom Metazoa; phylum Chordata; order Ceratodontiformes; family Ceratodontidae; genus Neoceratodus; species Neoceratodus forsteri. Next base: position 580,508,113 of record CM057456.1, read on the forward strand.
GACCTCTTGTCATGAACAGTGGCAGTGTGATTTTGTCAATGTGTCCTGAAAACTGACTTCCAACAGTGACAGAGGCATTCTGCACCACATGTACGAAAACACAGATCGGGCAGGATGTGAAGAATGACAGCTGTAACATTCATAGGGAGGTATGAAGAGATGGCAATGTTGAAAATGTGTACTGGGAATATTAAAAATGCTTGCACTTCCGAGCATACGTGGAAACCGTACAACGAATGTGTGTAACAGAGTCATTTTATGGAGTTTCATCACCAGATTTTCAACATAGGCATTTAAAGAGCTGTGGTCATGAACAGTGTCACTGTGATTTTGTTACTGTGTCCTGAACACTGATTTCCCACAGCAACCATGGTATTCTACGCTGGAACTGCAAAAAACACATTTCAACCAGGATGTGAAAATGACAGCTGTACTGTTCATAAGGAGTTGTGGAAAACTGGCAATGTTGAAAATCTCGAGTGAAAATATTACAAATATGTGAAGTTATAAGCGTGCATGGAAACTGTGCAACGCACGCTCGTAACACAGTCAATGGACTTTCATCACAAAATTTTCAAAATAGGCATTTTAGGACCTCTGCTAATGAACAGTGTCACTGTGATTTTTGCAATGTGTCCCAAACAGTGATTTACCACAGCGACCGCGCCATTCTGTGCTGGAAGTGCGAAAAACACATTTTGACCAGAATGTGAAAAATGACAGCTGTACTGTTCATAAGAAGGTGTGGACAAATGGCAATGTTGACAATCTGGAGTGAGAATATTGCAAATGTGCGATGGTATGAGCATGCATAGAAACTGCGCAACGCATACTCGTAACACACTCATTATGCTGCTTGCACACATGTGCAAGAAACATAGTGCCATCATCCAAGTTTTCGGAGGTGTGGCAGCCCTCTTCCAATTCAGTCAGTGTGTTTGCAGGCACGGCCCCAGTTCTCCAATGCCTGCTGGAGCTGTCTATGACAGTCCAAAATGCAGTGGAATACAGTTGAAGGGGAGCTACGCTTCAGTGAGCAGCGATAAGATATCGCCTGCTCATGTGACACTCCCATACACACACACACACACTGCGTGCTCTCGCCCCCCACACTGTATAGCTGACAGGGTGCCCAATCCCGTCAGCTGTGCTGCGCTCCCCAAACAGAGTTGCACATGCCACGCTGGGTGCCCACCCCAGCGTGGCAACTCATCGTATAGCTGACGGGGTGCCCAACTCCTCATTGGCTCCACTGTCCCCTGGTACACAGTGCCACGCTGGGAGCCCACCCCAGTGTGGTGGCAAAGTTATGGCTGGACGGGGTGCCCAATCCCCGCCAGCTCCAGCCCTCCAAACAGTTTATTCGCTGCCACGCTGGGAGCCTACCCAGCGTGGCAAACGCCCCAGGCCATCTTTTAAAACAAAAAACTGTAAATAAAAACGGTCCCTTGCAGTCTCCTGCCCCCCAACCCACACCCACCCACTGCGCACCCTGCCCCTCACACCCACACCCACCCCATACTTACTCTGGAGCTCGGCGCGACGATCATCGGTGGACTGGTAAGACGTCTGCGCTCTTCAAAGCCGACCGCGAACTGAGGAAATGTCAAAAAGCTGTATAATGGGATATATAGGGTTTTTTCAACTTTGTTGCATATCTCAGGCATTTTTTGGAATTTTTGCACCAAATTTTCAACATGGGGTTTTTGGGACCCCTCCTCATGAATTCTTGCACTGTCATGGCATTAATCAGGCCCGAAGGGTGATTTCGCGGTCACTGCGTGAAATCACCTTTCCGCACTGATTAACGAAATGACACTTCCAGTGTTCATAAGGTGGGCTCTCAAAAAGCCTATGTTGAAAATTTGGGGAAACATTCCTAAAATGACTGTTTTACGAGCGATGCGTTGACAATTCCTATGCACGCCAGTAAGTTCATGAAATTTCAATATTTTCACCCAGATTTTCAACATTGTCATTTTACCACACCTCCTTATGAGCAGTACAGCTGTCTTTTCACATCTCTCCCAAAGCGTGTTTCCACCCATGTGGCAGCGCAATGGGCGCAGTTGGTGTCTTGAAATCACTGTATAGGACACATTAAGAAAATCACAGTGACACTGTTCATGAGCAGAGGTCTTAAAATGACTATGTTGAACATTTGGTGGAAAAATTCCTAAAAATGACTGTTTTACAAGCCTGCATTGCGCAGTTCCTACGCACGCTTGTAAGTTTGCGAATTTTCAATATTTTCACTCCAGATTTTCAACATTGTCTTTTACCACACCTCCTTATGAGCAGTACAGCTGTCATTTTTCATATCTTGCCCAAAACTTGTTTCCGCACATGTAGTGCGCAATGGCGCAGTCGGTGTGCGAAATCACTGTATGGGACGCATTAAGAAAATCACAGTGACACTGCTCATGAGCAGAGGTCTTAAAATGACTATGTTGAAAATTTGGTGGAAAAATTCCTAAAAATGGCTGTTTTACGAGCCTGTGTTGCGCAGTTCCTACGCACGATCGTAAGTTTTTGAATTTTCAATATTTTCACACCAGATTTTCAACATTGACTTTTACCACACCTCCTTATGAGCAGTGCAGCATTATTATATCTGCCCAAAACGTGCTTCCACCCATGTAGTGCACAATGGCACAGTCGGTGTGCGAAATCACTGTAATAATAATAATAATAAAACTTTATTTATTTAGCGCCTTTCAAATACCAAGGTGCTGTACAAATGAATCATAAAATCAGAATATACATATAAAAACAACAGTTGATAACAGCATCAGTCCACAAAAGTCTTGTTCCATAAAAGAGTCTTAAAATCCCACTTAAAGGCTTCCACGATCGTGCATTCTCTAAGCCGGTGAGGCAGAGAGTTCCAGAGGGTTGGGGCCATGAACCCAAAGGCCCTAGCCCCAGAAGACTTCAATATAACCCTCGGAACCTCTACAACCCCTCGTCGTCTGAACGGAGCTGTCGCATGGGGTGGTAAGGGATCAGAAGCTCTTTCAAGTAGTCAGGACCGAGTCCGTGCAGGGCTTTGAAGGTCAGAAGACCTACTTTAAAGGTGATCCACCACTGTATAGGCAGCCAGTGCAGATTGCGCAACACAGGGGTAATATGTGTCCTTCTAGTCACCCCCTGTCATTAACCTTGCTGCAGCATTCTGCACTAGCTGCAAGCGGCGGATATCAACCCCAGGAAGCCCCAAGTAAAGGGAGTTGCAATAGTCAAGGCGAGATGTCACGAAGGCATGGACCAGCATGGGTAAATCGCTGGACAGAACAAGGTGTTTCACCCTGGCGATGTTCCTAAGATGGTAGAATGCGGACTTAACGACTGCTGACATTTGATGACGAAGAGTCAGCCTGTCATCAAGTACCACTCCAAGGTTACGCACCCGTTCAGAGGTAAGGATCAGATCCCCCCCAGCAATACGCCAGAGGGCTGACCGGACCCCAACCCCCCTGACCCATGACCCGGGTCCACGACCAAAACCTCAGTCTTACCGGCGTTCAACTTTAACCAGCTCAGATTCATCCATTCCTGGATTTCAACGAGGCAGCTATTAAATACCAAGAGAGCACTAACCTGGTCGGGGGCAAAAGAAAGGTAGAGCTGGGTATCATCAGCATAGCAGTGAAACCTCAGCCCATACCTTCTTACAATGTCTCCGAGGGCCAGCATATACACTGCAAACAACATGGGGGAAAGCACCGAACCCTGGGGGACACCACATTGCAGAGGGAAAGGATCGGAGGAAAAAATCCCCGACACAACTCTCTGCGTTCTCCCAGATAGAATAGATGAAAACCATCTAAGCACTGTACAAGACAGTCCACAGATGGACTCCAGACGTTCGAGCAAAACCCCATGGTCTACAGTGTCAAAGGCTGAAGAGAGATCAAGGAGGACCAAGATAGAGCGGTTCCTCTGCTCTCTCGCCATCAAGAGATCATTGAGCACCCGAACCAGAGCAGTCTCAGTACTATGCCTCTTATGAAAACCAGACTGGAGAGGTTCATAGATATTATGGATGGTCAAGTGGTCCTCCAGCTGGTTTTCCACTACCTTCTCGATAACCTTCCCAATAAAGGGAAGGTTAGAGATCGGTCTGTAGTTGGAAAAAACATCTGGGTCCAAAGAAGCCTTCTTCAAAAGGGGAGTCACCACAGCTTCCTTTAGGGAGCTCGGAAACTCATCCAATTCCAGGGAGCACCAGATTATTTGAACCAGAAACGGGCCAACAATCTCAACACAACCCAAGATTAGGGAGGTAGGGCCCGGATCTAAACTACAGCACGTAGAGCGCATCCCCTGGATGATCCACATAATATCACTGAACGTCGGCAGGTCAAAGGAACACCAGGAGACAGAGGATTCCACAACCAAACGCTGACCAAAAGCTTCCCCCTTAAAGTGTTCTGGACGGATCTCGGATCAGATGTCGGCAACCTTATTCGCAAAGAATTGAGCGATCTCATCACACTCCTTTTGTGAAAAGGCTCGACGGAGCTGGAGACAGGCTGAGTTGCACAGCCAGTCCACAGTTCTGAAGAGCTGAGCCGGTCAATTCTGAGCGACAGAGATCTCCCTGGACAGGAATTCTGCCTTCTTATGGGAGATCTCTGATTGGTAGAGCTGATAATGCTCCTCCAAACTAAGGCGGTCGGCATCCAGAGCAGATTTCCTCCAATGACACTCTAACCATCGTCCCACATGTCGCAGCTCCCTCAAGGACCCATCAAACCATGGGGCCTGAGGGCGAAGAGAGAGGGGACGAACACGGTTGGGAGCAATTGAGTCCAGGGCCGAGGAAATGGCCTGGTTATAAGCCAAAACCATAGCCTCTGGACCCAAGCTGGCAGTCGGAAACTCTGAGAGGTTCAACACCACCATCAGGTCTTCAGGGCACACATCCTGTAAAGGGCGGTATCGAACCATCTCCACAGGGACAGACCTACGAAGGGGAGCACAAAAATTGAAGCTCACAGTGTAGTGATCGGACCAACTGACAGGTTCCACCACCAAATCACAGGCCTCAATCCCCAGGAGAAAAACTAAATCCAAGGAGTGACCGTGATTACGTGTGGCCGAAGAAACAATCTGTGTAAGGCCCAGTGATGTCATCAACTGGAGGAAGTGCTGACCAAAGGCAGAAAGTTCGTCGTCGACCCAGGCATTGAAGTCGCCCAGAACCATCAGTCTGGGTGACTCCAATGCCATATCGGCGATGAAATCTGCCACTTCCTGCGGGAATCGTCTCTCGTCTCCTGGTGGACGGTAGACAAGAGCTATCCTGCAACCCACACCAGCCACAACGGTACACAAAGGATTCAGCCTCCTCAACTGGTACACTCGTGAGCCCCAAGCTGGTCTTAAAACAGACCACTACTCCACCCCCCCCTGCGATCCAATCTCGGGCGGTGAATCACCGAGTACCCAGCTGGAACAGTTGCCTCTAAAATAGGGCCGGCATTTCCATCCAGCCAGGTCTCGGTGATGCAAGCCAGATCTGCTGTCTCAACAAAATCAGAGATAATAGCTGATTTGTTTTTAACAGATCTGGCATTGCACAACACCGCCTGAGTTGGACAGGGATCAGAAAGCAAATCCTGACTACTTGCCCATCCAAATAGGAGGAGCCCTTGGTATGGAGACTAGGCATGGAAAACCATGTTTTAGGCTCCATTTCGCCCAGGGCGCCTTTCTGCTTAACCACCCCTATGTGAGAGGTCCGCTCATTCGCTTACCACGCCCACGACCTCACCATGCCCACCCTCCCACGGACAATACCAAGCACCCGACAGCGCTGGTAGATGGAAAATGGGAGGGGAGGAGGGCAAAAAGGGCGGAGGGCATGGAGGTTGGAGGACGAATAATGCATGACCGGGATACCTAAACAACACATAATAAAGTGGGAAACAAACTAACTGCAAGCAAATGAATAAAAAAAATCCTGGTATCTCTAAAATAAAATACCCACAATTACACTTAAACTAAAAACCCACCCAAAAACATAAACCAAAACCTATAAAACTAAACAACTAAAAATGAACTATAAGCAGATTATTAACGAATCCAAGTATATAGGGACAGGGAGGCCCTCTCACTGCACCCACTGTCCTTTATATGATGAAACGGAATCCAAAAAGAAATGTGTATGGGACACATTAAGAAAATCACAGTGACACTGTTCATGAGCAGAGGCCTTAAAATGACTATGTTGAAAATCTGGTGGAAAAATTCCTAAAAATGACTGTTTTACGAGCCTGCATTGCACAGTTCCTACGCACGCTCGTAAGTTTGCAAATTTTCAATATTTTCACTCCAGATTTTCAATGTTGTCATTTTATCACACCTCCTTATGAGCAGTACAGCTGTCATTTTTCACATCTCGCCAAAAACGTAGCTTGCCTAAGGAACGCACTCAATGGCGCAGTCAGTGTGAAATCAATGTATGGGACACATTAAGAAAATCAGAGTGACACTGTTCATGAGCAGAGGTCTTAAAATGGCTATGTTGAAAATTTGGTGGAAACATTCCTAAAAATGACTGTTTTACGGGCCTGTGTTGCGCACTTCCTACGCATGCTCGTAAGTTTGCGAATTTTCAATATTTTCACTCCAGATTTTCAACATTGTCATTTTACCACACCTCCTTATGAGCAGTACAGCTGTCATTTTTCACATATTGCCCAAAACATGTTTCCGCCCATGTAGCGCACAATGGCGCAGTCAGTGTGCAAAATCAATGTATGGGACACATTAAGAAAATCACAGTGACACTGTTCATGAGCAGAGGTCTTAAAATGGCTATGCTGAAAATTTGGTGATAAAATTACTAAAAATGACTGTTTTACGAGCCTGCATTGCACACTTCCTACGCACGCTCGTAAGTTCGTGAATTTTAAACATTTTCTCTCCAGATTTCCAACATTGCCATTTTACCACACCTCCTTATGAGCAGTACAGCTGTAATTTTTCACATCTCACCCACAACGTGTTTCCGCCCATCTAGCGCACAATGGCACAGTTGGTGTGCGAAATCAATGTATGGGACACATTGAGAAAATCACAGTGACACTGTTCATGTGCAGAGGTCTTAAAATGACTATATTGAAAATTTGGTCACAAACTTCCTAAAAATGACTGTTTCACGAGCGTGAGTTGCGCAGTTCCTACGCACGCTCGTAAGTTTGCAAATTTTCAATATTTGCACTCCGCTGACTTCCAAATACCTACACAGGGGTTGTGTACAGACCACCATCTATTACCAAACCTGATGACGCCTTATTGTTAGATTTCATTAAACAGCTGACAGAAACAAAAAACGTTATATTAATGGGTGATTTTAACTTACCGGGAATTAAATGGAATACATTAGAAGCCCTATCACCTATGGAAACTAGTTATTTTGAGACTTTTACACTAGCTGGACTTGATCAATATGTATCTGACAGTACTAGAGGGGACAATACACTGGATTTGGTGTTAAGCAATTTGAGTAATAATATTCAAGATTGTAAAACACTACCTCCATTGGGTTCTAGTGATCATGCCATGGTAAGTTTTGACTATGTGGGGGATTTGGATAACCTTACAGGGAGCACATTAATTCATATGTACAATAAGGCGCACTTTGGATTAATGAGAAATGAGATGGCAGCCTGGAATTGGCAAGAAGAATTTGCAAATATATCTGCATCAGAAATGTGGAGTAGGTTGAGTATTATGGTTGGTTCATTGGTTCATAGGCATGTACCATCAAAGAAAAAATATACGGGGATTTAAAAAACCACTTCCCTTATGGTTAACCCCCCCAAGTAAGGAAATTGATTAAACATAAAAACAAAGCATATTTGAGGGCAAAAAAAGTAATAATAAAATATGTAGGGAGTTGTATAAAAAATGTTTAAAAAAATCTAAATCAGCAATAATTTGTGCAAAAAAAGATATACGAGCACAAATTAGCAAATAAGGTACCAAATAATTATAAATCTTTCTATACATACATTAGATCCATAAAAGGTACTAACGGTAGTATTACATCTCTAAAGGACCCAGATGGTCATATAACCTCAGACAATCAGGAAATGGCAGATATGTGTAATCTTTATTTTGCATCTGTCTTTAATAAAGCCCAGCCAGTACAACTGAATCAGCAAATTATGACACAGGGTTCTACCATTACATTAAATATTCTTGATGTTCTAAAACGACTCAAGGATATAAACCCCAACAAAGCACAGGGACCGGATGGGGATATATCCAAGAGTAATTAGGGAACTGGCATATGAATTAGCAGGGCCAGTAACCTATATTTTTCAAAAATCTTTGGATACATCTGTTGTACCTGATGACTGGAGACAGGCACTCATTATACTAATATTTAAAAAGGGTTCTCAACAACAGGTTGAAAATTACCACCCAATCAGTTTGACTTCGGTCTTGGGCAAGATTCTGGAATCTATTATTAAGGAATATATTCTGGACTTTATGAAAATTAATGGTATTATAGACAGGTCGCAACATGGGTTCACCAAGGGCAGATCGTGCCAGACAAACCTTTTGGAGTTTTATGGCAGAGTTGGCAAAGCCTTGGATCTGGGTAATGCAGTCGATGTTGTATACCTTGACTTTGCAAAGGCATTTGATAAGGTGCCACATGTTGAATTAATAGGAGCCCTCAGGGAAATAGGAGTACATGAAAAACTCTCCTCTTGGGTGGAGTCATGGTTGGGAAATAGAAGGCAGAGGGTTTGTGTGAGGGGTGTATGCTCCGAGTGGGCTGAGGTGTCGAGTGGAATACCGCAGGGTTCAGTGTTGGCACCATGCCTTTTTAATATATATATTTCTAATATGAATATAAGTAATGAAGTATGGCTAGCAAAGTTTGTGGACAACACACGGCTGGGTTACCCAGTTAACAATATAATTGAAGCCACTATGTTGCAGACAGCACTTATAGAATTGGAAGAATGGGCAAACAATAAGGGTTCATCATTTAGTATAGAAAAGTGTGTTGTTATGCACTTGGGAAGGAATAATTTACATTTTAATTATAAACTATCGAATAAGGAATTAAGAATTGTGCAGGAAGAAAGGGATTTAGGAGTGATAGTAGATAATGAATTAAAATTTGGTCAACGATACTTCCAGACGATAAGGAAGGCAAGCAGTATTCAACACTGTATACGTAAACACATCACAAGTCATGAAAGGGCAGTGTTGTTGCCACTCTACACCTCACTGGTGCACCCCCATGTGGAGTATTGTGCCCAGTTCTGGTCACCAGGCTATAGGAAGGACGTGGCTGCCCTGGAGCGGGTGCAGAGAAGGGCAACAAAAGGCATAAAGGAGGTTCAGGGTCTGAATTATGAGCAGAGACTGGAAAAACTAGGATTATTTTCCTTGGAGTACTGTAGACTGCTCGGGGATATGTGCCAAGTATATAGAGTACTCAGTGATGAGAAACTACGGGAACAACTGGAGATAAATATTAAAAAACAAAGCCACGATACTAGGTCACATACCTATCAGCTGTATAAAGATAAATATAACACCAAAAAAAGGGAAATTGGTTTACTATAAGAGTAACAGGAATTTGGAATTCACTACCAAATGAAGTGGTGTCAAGTTCTACTATGAATACCTTTAAAAATAGGTTGGATTCTTACTTGTTTAGTAAAGGTATTAGCGGGTATTGTTAGTAAATCAGCGAGCTATATGGACGCAAGTCTTCTATGCTCTGAAGTACCTATGAACCTATGAATCTAGATACAAGCAAGCAACATTCGGCATTGACAAATGCTTGTTTTATGAACGTTTCCAACCAAATTTTCAACACAGACATTTTAAGACCTCTGCTTATGAACAGTGTCACTGTGATTTTCTTAATCTGTCCCAAACATTGGTTTCACACACCGACTGCGCCATTGTGCGCTACATGTGTGGAAACACATTTTGGGTGAGATGTGAAAAATGACAGCTGTATGGCTCATAAGTAGGTGTGATAAATAAGCAATGTTGAAATCTGGAATACAAATATTACAAATTCCGAACGAGGTGTGTAGGAACTCTTGCCAATAGATATAAATAAAACAGTCATTTTAGGAATTTTTTCACCAGACTTGCAACATAGGCTTTTTGAGAGCCTACCTCATGAACACTGGCACTGTCATTTCATTAATCAGTCCAGAAAGGTGATACCATGCAGTGACCGCGAAATCACCCTTCGGTCCCGAGTAACGCCATGACAGTGACAGAATTCATGAGGAGGGGTCCCAAAAACCCCATGTTGAAAATTTGGTTCCAAAATAAAAAAAAATGCCCGAGATATACAACAAAGTTGAAAATACCCTATCTATCCCATTATACAGCTTACAGGCATTTCCTCAGTTCACGGTCGGCTTTGAAGATTGCAGACGTGTTCCGGGTCCACCAAAGATCTTCATGCCAGATTCCGGAGGTAAGTATGGGGTGAGGGGTGGGGAGGCAGGGTGCGCAGGGTGCGTAGGAGGGTGGGTGCGGGTTGTGGGGGGCCCCGAGACCAAGGGACCATTTTCTGCTTTACAGGTACATTAAAAAAAAAAAAAGACAACAGTGGGCGTTTTGTATTTACAGGCATTTGGCATGCTGGAGTGGGCTCCCAGCAGCATGCCAGAAATCTTTTCAGGGGCAGCGTAACCACGATGGGGAAGTCGGCTCCCCCTTGACACCTAACAACGGGTGCAATCATGCCGACAGGGATTGGGCACCCCACAGCACACACGAAAATGGAAGGGGCATTATGCTAATGGGGAGGGCCTTCCACGGCAGATAACAAAGGGAGGGGTACAGCATGCAGACGGGAGTGGACTCTGGTCGGCAGACAAAGACCATTTGGGGCACATGCTGCCTAAGGGATTGGCACCCCTCTGCACTGGGGCTAGTAATATTGTTCGTGAACAGGACAGCAACTCGCCCCCATGTCACAAACAAGATTACAGCAGCAACCTTCCACCCAGCAATGTCAGGTCGCTCTCTCATTGCAGCAAATTGCTGACACTGCAATGACGAGGTGGCCTGTGATTGCTGTGGCGAAATCATTTCAACTTGGTGCAGCTTCTGGAAGCCAGTGTCATCAGCACACTGTGCCTCCATTGGTACACCATGGCCAAGCCCCAAAATGCTGTGCCTCCCTTGGCTGCTACACTGCCGCTGCTCCCTAACCTGCTTCTCTCCTAAGCTGTCACATAATGTTTCTTCCGCATGCTAAAGCAAACATAAAAAGGTACCTTTTAGGTCAAGCCCCTTCTACCAGAAAATGTCAAAAAAAAGCTCCAAACTGTCTAAGCTGTAGGTGAGAGCAAAAATCAGCAAAAAAAAAAATCAGATTTTTCCATTTTTACATTATCTGTATCTCAGAATCAGGATATTCAACCAGCCCAAAGCTTGCCAAAACAAGAGAGGTTGCCCCCGAGACCATGCATGAAAAATGTCATGCAATTCTGTTGAATGGAGGTGACGCTATTATGGTTCAAAGTTGAGGGTTTAACAATAAACACCCTACTCAACCCTAACTATAATACATACGAACATGGGAACATACGAAACAGCCGGCAGAAAAGGCTCCCAGGTTTATCAAGTCTGCCCGATTGTGCTGCTCTCAGTTTAATACTACAGCAGCTGCCCCCCACCCACACACAATCCCCTCCCTCCATCCCCTCTCCTGGGCCTCACTCCCATTATGTTCTTGTCTGTACTTGACTCTGTCCCATCCCTGCTTAAAGCCATCCACTGTCCTTTGTTCAATTAACTCCTCCGGCAGTGTGTTCCATCCCGCCACCACTATCTCTGTGAAGTAGTGCCTCCTCATCTCCCTTCTGAACCTTTCCCCTTCCAACTTCAGACTGTTCTCCCTCGTATAATACTATAAAATAATAATTTAGGTATTTAGCTATAGTAATATTTATAATAATATAAAGTGTCAAACACAGAGAACAACTATAAGAGATTCAAACAAATAATGCAGCAGGCTTTATTGTTTTTCTGGGAACTCAGTGTATATGTTTCTCAAAATATCATACCTCCTCTAAGTGCTTATTTTGAATATTTGGTGCTTGACATGCTGACATAATAACTCTTGAATGGCCTATCCTGCAATATTATATGCAGACCACCACGGGTACTGTAAGTAGATGTTAATTAACATACTGTAGATGCTTTGAATTCTCAGATGTTCTGTTCTGCTGAGCGCAACGTTTTCCATTATGAAATTGTTATTGTTAATGAATTATCATGGCTGGCTTGAAGGTTTTGTCCTTTAGCAGTATTCCATTTTAGGAAATGATCCCACAACTCTTATGTGATTTAGGGGAGCATTCACGCCACAAGAGCAACAAAAAAATATATTATTACATATGTGTTAGTGCAGTTACTGGTCTTGTGTTGGTTGTAAGAGTGCCACGGATGTTTAGAAATTCATGGCAGAATACATCATGGGACAGATGTTCAAAGGTTAGCATCGGTACTAACATGGTTAGTGCTGGCACTATCCTGGGATTGCCCTAGCGCTCTGAGTGATGCCATATTCAGAGGCCTCCAGAGGGCTTCCTAAACCCAGTAGTGATAAGGTGCTAACTATACCATTGTGCCTGTGCAAATGATAAGGCCACCTCATGCATACCTGTGCAGTGGCATATTCAAAGGTTTGCAGCAGGAGTAAACATCCTCCAGAGTGGTGCTGTCTACCGCTGCTGAAAACCATGTCTTAGCTTTGCACAAAGCCCATGCCTCCACCTCTCCAAAGGCAGCGCAGTTCTACTGCAGCTGCCCACCACTGTACCAAGCTGTCCCTCACCCTTGATCACCCTGTGGATGTATGTGTTACAGTGTTCCACCCCATCCCCCAATCTCCCATTGCATAAGTTATTAATTCCCTGGTGGTCTACTGATTCCTCCCACATCCAGATCATGTAGTTGTCATAAGCTATACATTCCGTGGTGGTGCAGTGGTCTCCCCTACCCACAGATTGCCTGGTTGCCATAGGCTTTACATTCCCTGGTAGTCTAGTCATTCCCTCACCTCAGTTGCCAAAGTTTTACAGTCCCTGGTGGTCCAGTGGTTCTCCCCAACTGTACAGCAACCTCCCACCCCACAACTGTCATAGACTTCTCCCTCTCCCCCTCCCTCACCCCCAATCATCACAGTCATTAGAGCAGTGGTGAGCACAGACCTCTTGTCACTACATCAGCTGGCTGCCATCTGACAGTCACAATGCATAATCACAGACATGCTATGGGACTGAGGTTTTTTTTTTGCATGACAGTACTACTTCTTCCAGAGTGAAATTTTGTTTGGGATAGACCCTGTGGGTCTTGCTCTCCTGTAGCCATAAGCAGACCTTTACAACACACAAGGAGTACTGTGTGAAATGTTGGTCTGTTCTCCTGCACTGATGTTTTCTGTGAGCCTTAGTAAAAGTTTGCACCCGTAGGCAAAATTTCTAATTTTTGCCTCTTCTCCAAATCCTCCCTGGTGTCTAGTGGCTCCCCCTGGTTGCTCACGGGCCCAGATTTATAAAATATTCTCCCTGGTGTCTAGTGGTCACCCCCAGCTGATCACCAGCCAAAATTGAATACCCCCAGTTACCCTCATGTCCTTTTATATAAAAAAAAAAAAATCAACCCACTCACTGATGTCTATTGTCCCCCCAGCTGATCACTGGCCAAAACTGAATATGAATAAAGCCCTCCCCCTAAGTTACCCTCATATCCTTTCATTAAAAAAAAAATCAACCCACTCACTGGTGATGGGGCCACCGGCACAGTCTTCCACTCACCTCCATGGCCAGCAGCCCAACTGAGCACTTCAATGAATGAGCATATGCTTGAACAAGTATACTCTTATTCATTGAAGTGCTCAGTCAGGCTGCCAGCTGTGGAGGTGAGTGGAGGGCTGTGCCAGTGGCCCGATCAAGGGTACTGGGAGGTAGTGAGGTGGGCGCTATCTCATGACACCAGGAAGTGGGTTGATTTTTTTTTTTAATGAAAGAACATGAGGGTAACTAGGAGGGCTTTATTCATATTCAGTTTTGGCTGGTGAATGGATGGGGGGCCACCAGACATCAGGTAGAATGTTTTATAAATGTGGGACAGTAAATGGCTAGGGGGGCACTAGACACCAGGGAAATGACTCAGGAGAGAATTGGATACATATGGGGTGTGAGATTGCGGTCAAAATGTTGCCATTTTGCCACAATTTCATGAAAAATTTTGCAGAATGAAATTGCCGATTTTGCGGCAATTTCACCGGCGAAATTTTATTTTGGAACATCTCTACTACTGACTCATTCTTTCAGGCTGTTGAGTGCTCAGACATTTTACAATGGGACAGGCCCCAAAAGGGTCCACACTCTTCCAGATGGAAGACTGGAAAAACTGTTGTAACCTGGTTATCATAGATTTGTATCTGTCGCTGCAGGAACCTGTACTTCTGCAGACAGAAGTAGTGTTGTGATTCAAATATTGTGGATTTCTATCTGCAGTCAGAAGTGAGGGTGCATGTCTTGCAGTTTGCATGCTGTAGATACAAATACACAAAGGTAGCACATTAGTGCTACTGCATTGGTGTAACCTGGAAGCTGTTGTATGTTGTCTGTCTTACCTGATGATGGCTATCTGTGGTTGCTTGTGTGATCTTGCCCTTTGGCTGTTTGGGGGTGGATAGTTAGGTTTGGAAACCCTTACACCACATTTCTATTACTTTTATGGTGTTAAAGGGAAAGTCCCCTCAACCTTTAACCTTTTTTCTGTTTGCCAGTATATTGTGTAGGCATGAACAATGATTCTCTCTCTTGCAGCACCCTAATTTCATGCTAATTTAAATTTAAATAAAGTTGCTTCACTCAGTGGTGGAGCCAGCTTTGGGAGCATTTGGGAGCCGGGAAGGGGCATTCATTCAATCATGGGCTCCACAATGGGCACTAAACAGTGAATAAAGATGTTGGCCGTGTGCCACTACTCACATTGGGACAGCCAGGAGGGGTGATCGCCCCCCCCCCAGCCCACCTCTAGCTCCACCACTGGCTTCACTCTGTTCTGCCCTGATGAAAAAAAAACTGTTTGACACTATTGCAAAGGACATGACGCCACTCATAAAACAAAACAGGGAGTTGATAATGCATATTTGCTCATCAAAGGGACTCCGAGTAAGCAAGGAGCTCCTAGCACATAAGAATTAATCAGCTGAATAACAAAACTTCACAAGCACCGGCATCCTTCCAAGTGCTTTTCTTCAACTCAGACACTCTTTAAACAGCAGAAAACATTAGGGAACTTACCTTGAAAAGTTTGATGGCCAGTGAAAGAAAAGAATGCAGGGACTTCAGAAGTTGTACAACAGAACTCACTGACAGTAGCACTTCTGTTGACTTGTGCATGTACGAATCAACTCCCATGATGCCTTGCATGAGTGGGGTTATGACCTTTGCAATGGCGTCAAACTGTTTTTTACACCAGAGCATAACAGAGTGAAACAACTTCATTTGAATTTAAATTAGGATGAAACTGGGGGTGTAAGAGAGGGAATCATTGTTCATTCCTACAAACTACACAGGTATTTAGAAAATAGGTTGAGGGGACTTTCTCTTTAAGATGAATCATAGCTGGTGCATTAACACAGGTTTTTGCAATAAAGTTCCTTTCTTTTAGAGAAAGTCAATAAACTGAAATGGCAGCAGTAGTTCTGGGTGGGGACAGCACTTCTACAGCAAGAGCAAGAGATGTTCACAGTGTAAAAAGCTTAGGTGTCTAGCTTAGCAAGGGGTCTGATTTCTGAGTCATAAGCCAAGAATTCTGTGATCACACATAAAGTGCTTTGATCTGAGAAGTTTCAGTTCACACTTAAAAGGACACAATCTGACATGCCATGCTCTGAGCCATTTTTTTCTCACTTGTGATTTGATGTACTTTTTATTTTAAATTGCAAGGTGTTTGCCACATGTATGTATGGGGATGTTATCTTTTGATGTTGGTCTATATTTTTCATTTTATTTAAAAATGTTTCTGTCTCTAGTTTCATTTGATTTTGGTCATTGTGCTTTCTCAAATCTGTTTGGAACGTTACTGATTTGTACACAGAGAGATGTGTAGGCAAATGTGAACACGAGTATTCACGCCTTTGTAGGACTGTGAATGAGCTTACACAGCCTGAGCAAGCACATCAGTTTATCCTGTCAGTCTGCACCTACAGTGTGAAAAAAAATTCAAACCTTGAAAGGGTTCATTTAGGTCATATGTTGCACACTGTAATGGTTAGTATGAATTTAAAGACATATTTGGTTCACTTTGAATTATGTTTTACTTTGAAACTGAGTGCTTATTAACAGACAACTGAAATGTTGATCAGTTTAGAGCTTATGAATTTAGTGACAAGCCTTCACTTGTAACCTGGACAGCGATGAATTTAATGTTATACAACATATCTGTATTCCCAGTAAAGGACAGAATTATATTATTATGTAGCACAATCTTGACTGTAGACCTATACTTTTTAAATAAATTGCAATCATGATGTGCATCTGGCTGTTGTTAATAAAACATTATGTATTGCTGAAAAGAATGGCACTGACTATATATGTGTTGGTGTGGTAGTGCTGTGGTCATATTTTCTTTTATGTGGTCCTTTATTTCAAAGCATGTTTTTATTTGATAAATTAGCATTATCACCTTACTCTTTTACACACAGCAGTATTTTTGTTAATTGGGCATTTTTTAACCTGTTTTCAACATCTAGCATGAAATTGGTGGTGGTTGGGGGGCAGATTTCTTTTTTCTTTCTTTATGCTCCCCTCAGCTGGCAGCAGACCTTCTTACTGCTTCTGGGCAGCCCCAAACCCATCACCCCTGCCACCTTCCATGACTTACTGTGCTCCGGGAGTGTTGCCTCATGGTCTCCCTTCCCCACAGTAGAAATCACCTGGGATAGGCAGGTCCCTTAGAATTGCCATTTGTATTGCTCCTGGAGCGAGCCTAGGTTGGCAGGGTGTGGGGTCTGTGGGCCACCCAAAGCTGTCATATGGTACAGCTGGATTTTCTTGATTTCCCTGCCTGGGCATGCTTAGGCCAACAGAAGTGAGCACACAAAGTGTGCATGTCCTTCCAGACAATCTGCAGTCTCCAATTCAGGAACTACATTCCTGCCTGCACTAACACTCGTGGTTACTCAGGTGGCAGTGTGGGGTTGCTGCATTCCCCCCTCTCTGCCTGGGAGAGGAGAGCACCTGCGGGACACTCAGTCCTCCTCCCCAGCCAGCCTGCAGACAACCTAACTCATTCCTGAACCCGGGTAATCAGTGTTGTAAGCAGTAGCACTACCACTGCAGTGGCAGATTGGCTAGGGGGCCAGAGTTCTAGCAAATACAGTCAGTGAGTTAGATGATATGGTGGGGTTATTGATTTTACACCAAATATTAGTTATCATAACCTATTCACCCCAAATTATGGTAAAGTTTGTCCATGCATCTGTATGAATCATGTGTGTGTGTGTGTGTGTGTGTGTGTGTGTACTGGGGGGGGGCAGTACCAGTTGATATTGTATATGGGGCCATTAAGATGGTGGATAAAAAAAATAAGGGCAACAAATTCCCAAATCATAGTACATGAAATCAGAGAAAAATCAATATACCATATGACAGTCTGCAAGATGTAAAATTAAAATAGCACAGCCTGAAATACTGTCTGTATTTTGATATGGCCATGTGTCACATGCTGATAAAACTATGTACATACTCATGTAAGAACTGAGTTATAGTCCAAATCTCAGCTCCTCCAGTATTGACCTGTTACTTGTGGAGTGTATGTCTATGAACTTAACATTGCCACAAAGGTTAGACAACTGGGTTGCCTGCTATAGATGCAACACCTATGTCAGAAGCTGTGCTGTGATGGCAACTCTGGGTAAGCAAACAATTCATCGATGTGTATGCATTGCACAATAACACACTGGGAAATGGAAAATGAGAGCCCATTGTAAAGGCCCTAACACCCCCCCCCAACACACACACACACACACACACACACACACACACAAAACCATGGTGGGAACTATTGTTGCATGGCCTCAGTGGCAATACCAATAATTCATCCATCCATTGCATATAGCAGGGAACTGCATTTGCCCAATCAGCACTAAGAAAACATGAACTTCCACTGCTGAGTAATTTTTTTGCTCAGAAAACATCGGTGCCTATAGCTGTCAACTGGGGGCATATAATTAAAGGATGACTGACATACTGTGATGACAAACAAATGCAGTACAACAACCATTACTGCCTTCAATGGATGCAACTTCATTGGACATGAATGCGCCATCATCCCATCTACCCCCCACATACACATTTGTCAATGCACCATGCACAACATAAGGACATGTCTTCCAGAATAGCAGCAGTTCTGCCTATTGTAGTGGCACCCCTATGGTGTGAGTCCGGATGGCATGGCCACTGTTGGTCACAGCACAGAGTTAGTCACCACTTTCATAGAAAATGGTTTTGCTGGTCTACCGCATTAGTGATAGTGTGGCAAAGTGAGGACAAAGGAGACAAAAAACCTACACCTCAACAACACAGTGCTGTAATACCATTGTAACTCGGATCCTCTAACAAATCTGACATCACTCCAAAACATCAGTACTGTCAAGGGTTGTGATGAACAAAAGGCTGTTGGTTGAAATCCTTGATGCTGCATTGTAGAAGCATACACTATGACTATTACTTCGAGGGGGAAGCTAGTATGATTGAAGAACATGAGCAGAAGCTGTATAAATTGCTTTGGAGTTTAAACATTTATTTAAAAATAGACATACCCTAGTAAGGTAAAGTAAATGTATTTCTTGAGTGCCTTTCAGGTGACAAGGCGCTGTACAGTAAAGTACACAAACAATATGATCAAATAGTAAACATCCATAAATATTTAAAAAACGCTCGAAAAAGCCTGCTAGAACAAATATGTTTTGAGCTCCGATTTAAAACTCGAGACGGTCAGGTATTTCCTTAACCAACGAGGCAGAGAATTCCACAGGGTAGGGACAGCATAAGAAAATGCACGTGCCCCAGATGTTTTTAACTGGAACATGGGAATCTCTAGCAATCCCTCATCGGTGGATCGGAGTGAGTGGGAGGGACAGTAGAGAGTAAGGAGATCTTGCAAATACCGGGGTCCCTGTTCATGTAGAGCTTTGCAGGTCAGTAACCCAATCTTGAAGGTGATCCGCCACTGTATCGGCAGCCAGTGCAGTTTGAGCAGCACAGGCATAATATGACTAGTCCTAGATATATCAGTCAAAAGCCTGGCTGCTGCATTCTGCACTAGCTGCATGCAACGGATATCAACCCCCGGAAGCCCTAGGTAGAGAGCATTGCAGTAATCAAGGCGGGAGGTTACGAAGGTGTGGACCAGTGTAGGAAGGTCAGCCGGAGGAACCAAGTGTTCTACCCACACAATATTCCTTAGATGGTAAAAGGAGTTTGACAACGGCAGACACCTGTAATTTCAGGGTCAAACCGCTGTCAAAAATAATGCCCAAGTTATGCACCTGGTCTGACGTCATGAGCTGGACACCATCAAGCCATAAGCCTGAAGGGTGCCCAGCCCCAAGACCCACCTCCGGATGGCCCGGGTCCACAACCAACACCTCGGTTTTATCCGGATTCAACGTCAACCAGCTAGTGCTCATCCAATTCTTGATCTCAGCTAGACAGTTGTTAAGCACGGAGATTGCATCGCGCTGTCCATGAATAAAGGACATATACAGTTGGATATCATCTGCATAGCAGTGAAAACCCAAACTGTATCACCTAATGATATCTCCCATTGGCAGCATGTACACTGCAAACAACATGGGTGCCAATATGGAGCCCTGTGGCACCCCACAGGACAGGGGGGAAAGCAACAGAGGAATAAATTCCAGTGGCAACCCTCTGTGACCTGCCAGTGAGGAAAGATCAAAACCTATTTAGAACTGTTGCAGACAGTCCACAAAGAAGCTGCAGGCACTCCAAGACCACACCATGGTCCATAGTGTCAAATGCCACTGAGAGATCAAGAAGGACCCAAGATAGTACAAGCCTTTCAATTTTTCGCAATTAGGAGATCATTTAAAACCCGAACAAGGGCAGTCTCAGTGCTATGTATTTTCCTAAACCCAGATTGGAGAACATCATAGACATTGTGGGTTATAAAATGGTAATCCAGCTAAAACACAAGCACCTTTTCAATAACCCTTCCCACAAAGGGTAGGTTAGAGACAGATCTATAGTTAGCTAGACAGTCTGGATCCAAGGAGGGTTTTTTAAGGAGTGGTCGAATGACCGCCTCCTTGAGGGGATCAGGAAAGACCCCGTTCTCCAAGGAACTCCAGACAATTTCAGGAAGGATTGGGCAGATAACATCTACGCAACCTACCAATAGTGGTAGGGCCCGGATCCAAACTACAGCTGGTTGGTCACAAAGTCTGGACAATCCTCACAATGTCCATGAATTCCAGCCGGCTAAAGTCAGACCAGGTAGAACGGGTGCTCGCCACCTCCTGCCAATCTCCGTAATCCCTCATAGAAAGAGTTGGGCCAATACCCGACCTGATGCTGGCAACCTTATTTGCGAAGAATCGAGCAAGCTGATCACACTTCATTTGTGAAAAATCTCTTCCAGACTGAAGACAAACTGGATTGCACAGTCTGTCCATAGTCTGGAAGAGCTGAGCTGGTCAATTCCATGCAGCAGCAATCTTTCCGGACAGGAATTCTGCCTTCTTATGGGTGTTTGCTGATTGATAGCCCTTATAATGTTTCATCAATGTAAGCCTGTCAACATCCAGGCCGGATTTTTGCCAAGCTGTCTCTAGCCTTCACCCACTCTTCCCATCAAACCAAGGGGTCCTTGGGCGCAGAGTGAGTGGGCGAACACAAACAGGAGCAATCGAGTCCAGGGTGTCACCCACCACCTTATTATAGGCCAGTATGAGACCCCCTGGACTCATGCATTCACTCGATAAACCTGATAGGTCCAGCACCGCTGATAGGCCCTCTGGGGTAACTCCCCTTAAAGGGTGGTACTGGACCATCTCCATGGGGGCAGGCCTACTTGGGGATGCCCTGAAACTGAACCTTATGGTGTGATGGTCTGACCAACTGACTGGTTCCACCCCCAAGTCCATGATCTCCATCCCCAGGAGGAACACAAGATCCAAAGAGTGAATCCCTATATGGGTAGCAGAGGTAACCACCTGTGTAAGGCCCAGCATAGACATAAGCTGGAGGAGATTATTTCCAAATTGCGAGAATTCAGCGTCAACCCAGGCTTTGAAGTCACCCAGAATTAACCATCTGGGTGACTCCAAAGCCACATTGACAATGAAGTCCACAAACTCCTTCAGGAATTCACCCCATCACTGGGTGGATGGTAGTTGAGGAGTATCCTGAACCCTACACCTGCTCCCAGGATTCACTCAAAGGATCAAGTGCACCCCATTGGTACATCTGCAAGGCCCAGTTATGTTTTAAACATAACAGCTACACCCCCGCCCCTATGATCTAATCTCGGGTGGTGTATCACTGAAAACCCAGCTGGAACAGCAGATGCCAAAAGGGGGCCTGCATTTTCATCCAGCCAGGTCTCGGTGATGCAAGCCAGATCAGATGTTCCAACAAGATCAGCTATAATAGCCGTCTTGTTCCTAATCGATCTGGCATTGCACAACACCGCCCGGGGTGGATGGGTCATCGAGGAAGATCCCAGAACCTGCCCACTATTTGTGGAGCCCTTGGCTATGGGGACCAGGCAGGAGACACACCTTTCCTGAACCCATTTTGCCCCAGAGTGTCTTTTGGTCCCCACAACCTCTATCCATCCACCCCTCTCCATTCTCCCACCATGCCCGGATCATGCCCCTTTCAATCGACTTTTGACTATCCCCAGGGCTCAACATCTCTTATACACCTCAGGTGGTAATGGGGAACAGTTAAAAAGGTATAAATCTCTGAGCATAGTGGGAGAATAATGTCTGACCATCTTAAAACCCTCCCAACACATTTCAAATTCAACAATTAACAAATTAAAACCCCAAATTTCCAGTCAAATAATAAAACACCTTCGATGGGGTGCCTCTCACACAACCCCACCAAAGATCCAAACAACCAACACACTCACACAATCACACCCAATTCACACAACTATCAATCCCCCCAACATAAGCAATATAAACCCCACAAAACTAAAAATTAAACAAAATTATTAAGACAACAGTCTGAGGATTAAGTCCTATAAAGCTTACAGTTCATAGTCAGTTTGCCTTTAGAAATCGTCTCACAACTCCCCAATTGTAACAACCTTAGCTTCAGTTTCAATACCAATAAGCCAGCACTCATTAACAGTAGATCAGGCAGAGGACTTCAAATGTTTTATGACTCGGCCAAGTGAACTCTCACCTCCCTTAGACAGCAATGCCAGAACTCTTAATCCCAGACTCCACTCTCACTAAGAGTCGGAGATATAAGCATACAGTAAAGAAAAAAGAAATTGAAATCAGTAGGGTTTAGGCAGCATCCTCAGAAAAGCTGCGGGTTTGCTCAGCTGTTGATGTTGGGTCAGATCTCACATCTAAGGAATGCTATCAGCGTAAAAGCCAGCAGCATGAAGGGGACAATAACCACCTCTAGTGAACCACCACTGCACCCGGTCAGATTCACAGCAACAGTCTGCAACCCAGCTTCCGCTCACCAGCAGATCCCCCCAGGAGGCCTAGGAGGCATCAGTAGCATGCAACCACCCTCCAGTGGGATCAAGACCAGCACCACCCACTCCAGACCCAACCAAGAACAACGACCACCTTCAGCAATGTTACCCCAAAATTCACAGCTACCTCAGCTTGTCCACCAACTGGGCCAGAGTTCAGGCAATTGACAGCAATCAGTTCCAGAGACAGTCCCAATGAAGATCAAACTTTGAGGCAATACAGGCCACAGAGACTCCTATCCCGACCATCAAATCATCTGAATCCAGAGATTTCTTCACTCCCAATCCAATCAGATTCCCGACATCCGCAGCTCCCTAGATCCCAGCCAGGCCCCCCTCGAAAAATTTTCCGGGTAGTAAATCAGCAGGGCCACCCATCAATCCCACACAGTTCAAATCAAAGGATGCTGCCAACAGGTCATGGATACAAGTCCAGATAAAGAGAATAATGAGCTGTTGAAGTTAAAACAGTTTATTTATAACAGATAATGGCAGTTCCGATTTCAGTCCATCTCACTGCGATCAACAAATACAGTGAGGTACAGGCAAAGGCACACTTAATCCCACAGTCTAGTTGCCATATTAAATAAAATGGGGTTCCTTGAGTGGAGAGATAAAATATAAATATACAACTACAGTATGATGCTCAGACTAAGTAATTCATTCATGGTATGCTGGACAGTTTATCCACTCCCATGACAGTGGGTCATTTTTTTTAAACTGAATTTACAGATGTCCAACAAAGGATAAAATCAAGCTCACATGCAATATTCAAAGTCTTTATGTGTAATAGGGAGGATTCAGCTTATGGTACTAACGACAATGCCTGTATTTTAGAAATTAAGAATAAAAGAAATGGAAGATTGAATGACTTTCTGGAATGAAATGATACTTAATTGCATGTATAGTTGTATTCACTCAGAAAAAAACAAAAACTCGGAAGATCACTGAATGACCACAAACCCAAAATGAAAAACATATTCATTTTTTTTTAGCTAATGGCTCTGAAGAAACTAACATTGCAATAGAATGATGCTTCTGTACAAAATGTGTGTAGATTGGCTTATTGTTTGCATAAGAAAACATTGGTATTTAGATATACAGTACAGGGGCAAAATACACAATATAAAAAAGAAATACGCTAACTATACAGAATTACATCTTACTGGAAACTAAAATGCATGGGGGTGGTGAAAATTAATTCACAATAATGGCACAGTTGTAGGAGAAACTATGTATTGGTTTTCATTGGTTTTATAGATAAAAGTTATGTGTAAAGTACAAAGAGGCATCATGATTTTCAATTTGTACTCTGATGCAGCACACAGAACACCAGTAGCATAGGAATTTAATTTGAAATACAACATTTGCAACTGTTCAGCAAACAAAATACCCCATTTAAAATTAAAGTTCAGCACTCCTGGAAACAGATATGTCGGCAGCATGAGTACAGCCTGCCACCCTGGTTGCTGTGAGATCTCCTTTAAAAAATACTCTAACCCTCCATCCTACTTGACTAATACTGCCCAGTCCATTTCTGGGAAGGGCTTCACTTTAGCAACACTGAGTCCATTTTTTGAGGAGGGGTAATTGGATGGGAGACTTCAGGTGTGGGTGTAGGCCCATCCCCTCTCTTCTGGCCACAATGTAAGTCTTTGACACTCTCAGATGAACACACAGAGCATGTCCAACAGAGAACCATTATAAAAGATGGAGAAGTCAGCATAAGCAGTGCTTATAATAATGTCTTTGTTAACTGTTCAACATTACGTCTCAGAGTCATGTTTTTTTTTGGGGGGTAGGGGAGCTTAGCTGTAACGTGTGGATTCAGTCTGATTTGGAGGGGTTGACTTCACAGTTGCTGATCCAATTACTCCCCTCTCTATTCCCCTTCTCTTTTTTACTTTTGACTTATTTTTCTTGTTCTCCCTGAATTATTCTGCCCTCTGTTATAAGCTGTAGTAGTGGAAATGTTGGCCTGATGAGCCCCTCCAACTCTGAAACCACCCGGTAGCTGAGAGACACACATCTTCTACCCAGTTACCATGTTTCTCTATAAAGAAATCAAATCTTTAACTACCCCACCAAACTACAAGGCACTCTACAGCACTGGTATCTGCTGATGTCTGCTGTTCTGCTGATTTGCTAAATCTGCTAGTCTCACTCTTTGAAAAACACTGACAAAAAACCTGCGGATAGAGAGGGAGAGAGGTAAAGAGAGTCAGACCACATCAGGTTAGCTCAGCTGATGTTTTAACTACCCCATACAGTGCTTGAATTTGTGAATATGCTGCAAAATGATGAAACAATATATGTACTGTATTTGTTTATGTGGTATTCAGCTGAGAGACAATCCAGACAGATAGGAGAAGGAAGGGAGAGAAAGATTGCAATCACAATTTCGATCACCGGTTCACTGCTCAAACTGAAGCATGACTCCAGTCACAACTTCCCAATTCAAGAAAATCCTACTGTTCTCATACACAGAATGTGGATGGCTGACTCTTCTCACTGTGCTGAGCATTGTGGAGTTTGAGGTGCCCAGAAAAGGTATTTCTGGAGTTGTTGTTTTTTTAAAACAATCACCAAACTCTACTTAAACAGGACCAAAAACAAGATGGTGGACATACGAAAGATGATTTCTTTCTCATTAAGGAAGAATTTCAGCTCATGAAAGAAGAATCTTCTTTCATGAGCCAGGAATTCTTCTTTCATATCAGACATATAAATGAAAGACAAACAAACAGAGGAGAGAAAGAAGTAAGTACCTCAGTTGGGACTTGAACCCAGGACACCAATAATACCATGCTGACTGTGCTACCAGCTGCAACACCATGCAAACTGGAAACTGGGCTGCCCCTGAGTACATTACTCTTTCTCCAATGCACAACTTGGTATTGCAGAAATAATTACATTTTCAATCACATAAGTGTGGTGTGCATATTTATGGAACACATACAAACAGAGGAGAGAAAGAAGTAAGTGCCTCAGGTGGGACTTGAACCCAGGCCACCCAGAATACAGTTCTGATTAGGCTATTCTTTCTCCAATGCACAATGTGGTGATGCACACCTTTCTCTCCTCTGTTTGTATGTGTTCCATAGATATGCACACCGCACTCATGTGATTGAAAATTCAATTATTTGTGCAGCACCAGTCTGTGCATTGAAGAAAGAGTAATGTGCTCTATGACAGCTCAGTTTCCAGCTGACTTGGTGGTGCAGCTAGTAGTGTAATCAGAACAGTATTCTGGGTGGCCTGGGTTCAAGTCCCAGCTGAGGCACTTACTTCTTTCTCTCCTCTGTTTGTATGTGTTCCATCAATATGCACACTACACTCATGTGATTGAAAATATAAATTAAAAGACCCTACTAAGAATGCCCAGAACCAAATTTTCACATCCTTATAACTTGGGAATGGAGTAATACTTTTTCACCAAATCAAAATAGTCATCTTTCTAGGGCAAGCCCCTTCTACTTTGAAAATTTCAGAGCAAAATTTCAAACCACCCAGGCTGTAGGTGAGAGTATAAAAATGACCAAACCCTGATTTTTCAATTTTTTGCACAATTTGGATCTCAGAATTCAGACATCCAACTGGCACAAAACTTACCACATCAAGAAGTCTTGCCCCCAAAACTGTGATTGCACAATTTCATGCAATTATGTTGAATGGGAGCAAAGTTATTAAGTTGCAATGTTAGGGGGTTAAAATTAAACAATCAGTTCGACTCAAACCCTCCATAATATAGAGAATAATGAATACCTACCTATCAATAACAAGCTGGTTAGTGCATCAAGAGGTTGCCATGGCAACATTATGAACCTCAAGAGCAAATCTTGAGAAGTTCAGTAGCCACTGGCAACATCAAGATGTACTAGCCAGCTTGTTACCGATACGTATGTATTCATTGTTTTTTTATAGTGTATGATATGGATAACAAGGGTGGGGAGTTATGGTTGGAAACCCTAACATCACATTTCCAATCTTTTGTCCCTGGAACCCTAACTGATGCATTAACATAGTTTTTTGCAAAGAATTTCCTTACTTTTTGAGATAGTGTAATTGTAGCCTTATTTGCTTGTGGGAGCACAGGGCCCTCTGGGCTCTGCTCTCCCAACCATCCATAACTTTTGAAAGATTGTAATTGTATCCTTATTTCCCCATGACAGCACAGGGCCCTTTGGCTCCCATCACTCCATAATGCTCTGCATATTTGAATGTGGGAGAGCAGGGCCCTCAGAGCCCTGGACTGCCATCTATGCTTAAGGCCTGTGCTCCCATCACTTCACAATAGTATTCAGACTTGCATTTGGGAGCTCACAGTGCCATCAATACATCATTTTTGAGATACTGTAATTGTATCCCTATTTACCTGTGGGAGTGCAGGGCCCATAGTCCTTAATGGTATCTGTACCCAGCGCTCACAACAATGCATAATTTTTGAGATAGTTTAGTGCTACCCTTATTTGCCTATGGAGAGGGTCCTGCACTCCCATCCTGTAGTGTGCAGAACCAAACACCTCACATCGTATTGTTATCCTATAGAAAACACAGGGAAATTTGAAACCTGTGTAAGTTTACACCAAATCAATATATTTTCATAAAACTAGCACAAGACACATCAGTGGGCAAGCCCTTTGTACCCCAAAAATTTCAGAATAAAATTGCAAACTGTTTCTTCACAGTGCACTGACAAGGAAAAGACTGTGTACACCTCCCATTATAATGTTATCCTTGGGAAACACAGCAAAATTTAAACCCAAAGAACTCCAGAGCAAAGTACTGTATTTTCGCCAAGCCAACAAAAGGCACATCTGAGGGACATACCCCTTGTACCCTGAAAATTTCAGACCAAAATTCCAAACTGTTTGTGAACTATGCAGTGACAAAGAAACAGCTGTCTTAAAATTCATTTTTTGAAATTGCGAAAAAGAATCCTTTTCCAGAATTTCTTTTTCTGCAATTTGAAAAAAAAGAAATATCCTATTTTGCAATTTGCGAAAAAGGATCCTGTTTCATGATTCCTTTTTTGCAATTTGTGGAAAAAGAAAATCCTTTTTCACAAATTGCGAAAAAGGATCCTGTTTCGCGGTTCTTTTTTCGGCAGTTTGTGATAAAGGATTTTCTACATGTTAAAAAAACACATTTGCAAGTGACTCATCAAAAAACTAAGCCCATAATCGACTGGTGCCATCAAGCCGCATCAACACCAAAGTTGTTGACATTCGGCTTGGCGACATCC
Organism: Neoceratodus forsteri; assembly: GCA_016271365.2. Lineage (NCBI taxonomy): Eukaryota > Metazoa > Chordata > Ceratodontiformes > Ceratodontidae > Neoceratodus > Neoceratodus forsteri. Next base: position 580,536,143 of record CM057456.1, read on the forward strand.
CCAATGATGACAGGCAAAATTTCACCTGTCAGATATTGTGGGTTTTTCTATCGGGAGCTGCACCTTGAACCCTCAACATGGGGGTCGCGGTTTCAGCACTTATTTCTTATATAACAAACTCAGAGTTGGAGTTTGCTAGAAATGGGGGGAATCACTGGCAAAATGGCGATATTTCCCCAGTGGTCCATCACAGCAACAATCTTGAATCCTGTTGAGACTGTTGCTGTGATGATTTTGCCATCGAAATGTCGCTGTTTTGCTGGCATGCTGAACTGACTTATCAAAAAACTAACCCCAGAATCAGATTGTACAGGTCCCGATTAGGTAAAGACAGCTGTTGTTGTCTAGTCAACCTGTGTATTTTTTAAATTATTTAATTTTGTTGTTCCCGCTAACTCAAAACAAGATGGCAGTGGCATGAAAAAAGATTCCACATTTGTGGCAATAGATCTCGAGTTTGTGAAAAGGATTCCACATTTACAATAAAGAATCCTTTTTTGAGGTTCCCATCTAACTGCTCCCATTGAAAATAATGGGTAACTTTGAAATGTAATAACTTTGGAATGGATTAACATTTTTTCACCAAATCTTTAAAAGGCACATCTGTGACCCAAGAACTTTATACCCTAACAATGTCAGACCAAAATTTTTGTGTTTGATACCTGGTTAGATTAGGGCTACAGAAATAGTGCCAGTCTACACAGCGCAAGTTTGTGTAGCGCTAACATGGACAGCATGAAGGGCTATACAGCACTTTCAGTAAGTGCTCCCCTGGTCTCTGTCTGTGGTGCTAGTACAGCACAAGGGCATCAGAATCCAGGAGGCTTGCTGAGCTGCTGTTATGGTGTGGAGGGCTGGTGCATAGAGCAGCTCAGCCAGATGCAGAGAAGACCAGTGTTCTAATCCTGGTCTCCAAACATTTTACACATGTTGAGACTTATTTTGTTTTACACAGGGCCGTGGAAACAGTATTCCATGGCCCCATGAATTACAACTTTCCCCATGATCTGCTACCCCCAGAGTGAGAATCCTTTACTCCGGGGGGTGAAGAAGGCATAGCCCCCCTTGTCATGGAGTGCAGGGATACAGCCCCTTGCAAAAACAAAAATGGCACTATTTTTTCCATGCTATTGTTGTCAGAGCTATTGTTGTCAGCACTAGTCTGACCCAGTGCCCTTGTTTACTCCCCTACTAACATACTTCTCAGTAACAGTATTTTCACTTTTGTATTTTCACTACCAAATTTTTCACTTTCGTATAGTTCACTACATCATCAAAAAAGAGATTCTAATGAAAGTAATTCTTACAAAAGTGAAAGTGTTTGTTAATGAAAATGTTCAAAAGGGATTTTCAAGTGATGAATGCAGTGGTCCCTTATCACGCATGCAAAATGTACTGTGAAGCGCTTGAACGGTTACAAAGTTATTAAAGTGCAAAATTTTGAGTTTACCATAAACGTGAAGACTGAACCCTAAGTATAGGGGCATGACTGTGCCCCTATAATGTAGCAATAGATAGATAGATAGATAGATAGATAGATAGATAGATAGATAGATAGATAGATTATAGAGATGAAGTAGCATCCCTATAGTTAGGGCTGAGAAGGCTATGTAATGTTAAACCCCTACATTTGCAGTGTAATAGCTTTGCCACATTCAACAGAATTGCACAAACATTTGCATGTACTGTGTGTGTGGGGGGGGGGCATATTCTTTTGATTTGGCAAGTTTTGTAACAGTTGAATGTCTGGATTCCGAGAATGATCTGTATAGTGCAAGAAGTGGAAACATTGCGGGTTTTGACTATTTATTGCTCTCATCTACAGCCCAGATAGTTTGGAAGGGGTTTGTCCTAGAGAGGTGCCTTGTGCCAGTTTGGTGAAAAAATATTAATCCATTCCCAAGTTATAAGGATTTGAAATTTCACGAAAGAACTCATGAAAGAAAAAGGTTGGCTCATGAAAGTAGCGAGTGGGATTTTTTTTCATAGTTCTTTTGTGAGTGTAACTTCTTTTTTTCGTTCATGTTGTATTTGTGCACCTCTCTACCCCCTGGTTCCCATTTGGCCACCTCCTCACCAGCTCTCAGCGACCCAGGGCTTACCTTCCACCATCTTGTTTCTTGTGGCAGGTGCCCAGTCACCAGTAGGAGCCTTCAAGGGGTTGATTGTCATCCTGTCTGGGGGAGGCATTTCCTGGTTTTCTCCCCTTATGATAGGGGCCCCATACGCAGACACGCATGTGCATGGAGGCATGCATGGGCCCCCACTGCCCCAGTAACAGCCCCTTCCTCCCACTTGGCCTAGTTGCTGGCTACCTCGGCCTGCACTGCCCCCTAGCCTCCATCGCGAGGCAGCTAAGAGTTGAGGGAAGCCCACATCCCTCCCCAGAGAGGTGATCTGTCTCTTGGCAGCTCAATCCAGCTCTGCACCCTCCCCCTCGCTGACCGTCAATGGCCCGCGCTTGCTCCCAAACACTGGTCGCTGGCGTAGGGAAAGGTAAGGCATCCAGTGCCTCTTTCCTCTGCACCACTGGGCTGGCTGATGAACATCTTCTTCCATGAGTCATGAAAGAACTCACAAAAGAGGACTCCCAACTCAGAAAAGAAGAACATGGGACTTAGTTTCTTTCACAGTTCTTTCATGAGGATGTATGAAGGGACCATTGTTCTTTTATGAGGTCTCACGAAAGAACTGTCCATGATGGGGATTTCCTTCAATTGTGAAGCTGCAGCTGGAGTCATGCTGACGGCCTCAATTGGAGCAGTGAACTGCTGATCCCCTAATCTGTCTCTCTCTCTCTCTGTCTCTTGTTCTATCTATCTATCTAGACCATCTGGTTTTCTTAATGTTTCTTAAGCAGACTGAGGTGCCCACCCCCTGTACCACTTCATTCTTCAAGCTCACCTCCTGGTTGCCTGCTCCCTCAATGTTTTTCTTACAGTAACAAGCAGACAGGGGTGCCCACCCCAGTACCACTTTTCCTACATCCCCTCTCCTCCAGGTTGCCTACCCCTTGCCCTGATATATGTGTCACCACATAGGTGCCCATCCCCCAGTGTCTCCGAATATCATCCTGACACTGGGGTGCCCAATCCCGAGTATCAGCTTGTGTCCCCCTAAAATAAAGAAAACTGCCCCCATTAATTTTTTTTTGCGTAATCTGGAAAACAACAAGGAAGTAGTCAATCAGTGATCTGGCCCCACAAATCCCCCACCTTGACCCCCAACTCAGCACCCACTACCCCACACCTCCAACATACTCTCACTCATTTGAACATGTCCCGCAGTGTAGATCCACTGTCTGATCAAAGATACATCTTTCTGCTGCTACCAGCGACTGCAGTACGAGAAAATAAGGTAAGTCCAATTTAATGTATTTCAACAGGGTTTTAACTTTCATTCATAACTTTGTCATTTTTTAATATTCCTACACTACATTTTCAATGTGGCCTTTTTTGGACCCCAATTCATGAACAAGGGTGGTGAAATTATTCAAATACATCCTGAAAGGTGATTTCACAGCTGTTGTGTAAAATCACATTTCAGCCTTGGTTTGAACATTTTCTCCACCCTTATTCTTGAGATGGGGTCTTAAGAAGGCTATGTTGAAAATCTGAAGGTAAAATATTAAAAGAACAACAAAGTTATGAGTGCACATTGACATTTTTTAAACCCCACTCATAATATTGATAATTCTGAATATTTTGACTCCGAATTTTCAGCATAGTCATTCTTTCACCTCACCTCATGAACGTGATAGCTGTTATTTTTCAAATCCTGGCCAAAATGTTTTTTCACACTTGTGATACAAAATGACATTTTGGTTGAGATTTGAGAATTTTCACCTACTGTGTTCATGAGTTGAAGTCGCAAGAAGGAGATGTTGAAAAATTGGTGTAAAAATATAACAAAATGACCAAAGTACCTGGGTCATTCCTGAAAATAGGCATTTCATGTCTAGCACACTTACCCAGTTATCAGAAATTAAATAAATAAATAAATAAAGTTATGAGTGAACACTGAATTTTTTTTTTTTGCACTTTCAGAGCCTGATGTACTCCATATTTGAAGCAGGAAAAGGACCTGCACATCTGTATTTGTAGCCACAAAGAAACACAGGGTTCCCTTCCACAGCCAAACAGACTCCTCACTTGGCACAAGGCTCACAGTGCCCTGCACATTTGCATTTGTAGTCACACGTTTGGGTCCTGTGCCTCTGAAGCTAGAGGGAGTCCATACTTGGCATGGAAGTGAAGGGCACATAGGTGCCTACGCTTCCACATTAAGATGGACTCCTCACTTGGCACAGGGCCCTCTGGATACTTCACTTTCACAGCATGACAGACTGCACATTTTGCTTTGTATCTGTAGCCACATAGAAGCACAGGGTCCCACAGGCCCTGCACTTCTGCAACCAGACTGATCTGTTTACATAGTTCCTGAATAGATCTGCATGAATGAGGATATGATTCCACTATCTCAAAAAGAAAGGAAATTCATTACAAAAATCTTTGTTAACGTACTAGTTTGAGTTCAACTTAAAGCAAAAAAAATGAGGGAAATGAGGTGCTAGGGTTTCCTACCATAGCTCCCCACTCCCCAAGCAGCAAATGGACAAGCCCACACAAGCAGCCACAGACAGCCATCATCAGGTAAGACAAACAACATACATGACACAGATACAGTAGAACTGATGTGGTACCTTTGAGAATTTGTATCTGCAGCTGCATAAGCACAGATCCCCCAGGGGCATATGTTTATGCAGCCACATCTGTGTGTGTATGTCATACAGCATGTTCTGAAGGCAGGAGGCCCCATGGATCCTGTGCCTGTGCAAACAGAGGTACTCATGCACGCTGTATGAGGCACCTCACTAGATAGCATGATCTGCTACTGCATGATTTTCTATATGCAGCACTACAACTGAAAACCTGCTACCCCCTTGAACAAATTCTAGATCTGCTGCTGAAACCATGATACCCATATTGCAACCTCTGTGTTGTTATACTGGTGCAGCAGTGCCAATATTATTAGAGTTGAGTGGCATGCTCAATGGTAAACCCCTAACTTTGTACCTTAATAATTTTGGCAGTGTTTGACAAGATTTCCACAAATTTAGCATTCATTGTCCAAGAGGCAAGTTCTCTAGACATGGGAAGTTTTGCAATAACAGCTTATGTGTTTTTTGAGACCTGGATGACTCGTTTTTTAAGGGAAAGTCTAAATATTCTTATTACACATTCTTTGCTCTCTTCAACAGTCTAGGCAGTACAGATTTTTTTACCAAACTTTTCAGCTAGAATAGGCCTGTGTTAAGGTAGTGCCTTTCAAAGGTTTTGTGTAAACATATTGGGCCCTATGCACTATGCCAATGCGCTGCATAAACTGGGCACATTGGCATAGCTAAGTCAGAATGCTGTGGAGTGGTGGTCATGCAGCAATCAAGACTGGGGCACGCAGCTGGCATGTTCCTAATTCCCTGGGCGTGTGAACAGCAACGTGTCGGGGGCAGGCAGGGGGCATGCCAGGGACGTGCCAGCAGTAAGTGCCATGCACCATGGCAAATAATGCTGCACTCCAGGGCACATAGGGGGCCAGTAGGTATGCCAGAGAATGGCCTGCTGTAAGTTCCCCTACATGCCCAGCCCCAATGCTCACAGAACAGGAGAACGGGACCACGAGCAGCAGGTACTCCCACCACACAGCTTGGGCCTGACCCAATCCCATATCCCCTGGTAGACACCCCCGCACTCAATGAAATATTCCCCACCCCCAATGCTGACCCCCCACCATGACTGCACTGCCATGCCCAAACTGCCCACTACTCAGAAGTGCCAGCATCGTACTCAGCGGGGCACGGCCAATAGTCACAGGCACGACAACCCCCTACCCATGCAGGTGTGTTACTGGAGCAAGATGGCCAACAACACAGCCCTCCACACACACTTCCATGGCTGCCAGCCATCTGACCTATGCAGGGGTGTGCAACCAATGCACACCCATGTATGGCAGACGGCCGGCAGCCGTTGAGGTGTGTGTAGGGCTGTACTGCTTGCTATCCAGCTCCCAGTAACACACCTGCAGGTACGGATAGAGGGTTGTTGGATGGGGCACCATGAAACACCAGTGTAGGGTTGGGGTATGTGGGTCACCTTCATGGGGCAGCATGTGAACTTGTGTGTGCTGTGTGGGGGGCACTATGCTACATGGGTGCCGGGGTGCCTTTGGCTGGGAAGGGTGGCATGGGTGGCCACCATGCACCGGGGGCAATGCCAGAGGTCTAGAGCCCAATGGGACATTGCCGTGCTGGACTGGGTGTCTGAGGGTGCAATTCACACACCCAGACCCATGCCAAGCTGTGCAAGTGATCCACTGGGGACCCAGGGTGGGCATCCAATTGGATGTCCAGCTGGGTCCTCTACACCTCCCCCAACCACCTTTCATGGACCTGCATGCCAGGGTGGGTGGGGCCGTGGTCAGGTAGCATCCAGTAGTGAATTCTGGCCTGTGTGCTCCTGTCCCAGGTGCAGTGCTACACAGGTGGGTTACGCACCTCCGACACATATAACCCACTCATTAGTGCATAGAGCCCAGTAATTGGTTCCAGAGTTACGAGGATTTATTCTTTTTTTTTTCTGAGCATGCTCAGTAGAATTTTAGGATAACCCTCTCATATAACCTGAAAGTTGCTTTCTTGAGTGTTTTACTTTCGCACCAATTAGTGTTTTTGGGGTCATGAGAAAGCATTTTGGGTTGTGATGGTCACCTCACTATCTTGTTTTTTTTATTATTTTTAAGAAAATGCATGGAAAATACATAAAAATGATGATTTTCAAAAAAACAAATACACACCTGAACCAAGGTAAATTCAGCTAATTTAGCTAAATTCAGTTGTGTTTTTACAGTTCTGCCCAGAAATACATGTTCTGGGCACCCTAAAAATCTGGGTTCACAGCTTAGCAGGAGTAGTCATTTTTCATGTCGTGAGCCAAGAATTCCCTTGTGGCACACAAACTGCTGCAATGGGAATTTTTGACTCTCACCCAAAACACTGAAAGTTACATCCCCCTGTCCCTTCCAGTTTGGCAGACCTCCCTCTTCCTTACTGATGGCAGATTAATATTATAAATAAATAAAAACATGCTTTCAACTTGTGCCCTATTTATTTTGAAATCTGAAGCACATACACATTATTTAAATACATGGGAACATCATTTTTATACTAATTATCAGGTTTTCATCTATTTTGAGTGCATTTCAATTGTATGCAAATTGTATAGGAATATCTAAACAGTGGCCTGCCTCCACGCTGTTGGCATGTCTATGCCCTTCTGAGTTGCTTATCCCTTGTTTTATTTTTTTTTCTATTTAACTGAAGAAATGCATCAGTGTTCAGCTCAGTGGTATAAAATACATAATCCATAACACATATGACAATTAATGATCAATTGTCTTTGATAGATCCATATAGATAGTTATCTGTAAGTTTTGTCATTAATTCATTGTCATGTCACGTCCTAGCTGAATGTCTTTTGTGAGTACTGCATTTCCACAAATATCAAAGTCAACAATGTTGGTGAGACATAAGGCATGTCTATATGGTCACATTTGCACTGGAGTAACCTGAGAGCTTGGAGTTGCTCCAGTGCAAAATCTTCCATGTAGACACTTACCAGATCGAGGTAAGCCAATCATTACAGGGCACCCAGATTCTCTGGCAAGCTGTGGATGTCGAGTGGAGCGAGTGGCATAAGCTACAGTGTGGACTGTCTGTGTTGTGGTCACCTGTCCATTTCCTGTGCCTCCTGTGATGCAGATCATGGCTCTGATGTGTGCACTGCTGTGATGATGTAGACTCCTGCATGAAGAGTATAGTTTTTTTGTAACTGCAGTGAGCCAAATAGTTTTCTGAATAGAAGCCAATCTCCTGAGCATGGCATATTAAAAACTGAGTGCTGTACCATAGTTAACTTTCTATTTTAAATATAAAGCTGTGATTTGGGGCATGTGTATTAGCATCGCTGCTTACGTCGAAGAGCAGCCATCCATCCTCAAGACCCACGTCACCTCACCAGTGCAGCTTGTAGTGGTGGAGAGAGGGGGGCTGTGTAGACAGGCAGGCCATGCATTTTAGATGGTTGGGACTGGACTTTTGCCATCAGAATTTTGAAGCACCACTGTACTGTAAACATGGCTATAATTTGATGTTTGATTTCATTAAAAGTTTTAAGTGGAGATGGGTGCCTACCCCCCAGCACTTCTCACAACCCCCATCCCCTCTACGTCCCCAGACCTCCCCAAAACACACAGATGCAGACACTGTGGTACCCAATCCCCAGTGTCATGTCTGACCCCTGCAAAAAAGAAAACTGTCCCTTGTTGAGTTTTTTTAAAAACCCTGAAAAGAGGAAAATGGTTCCTCATTGATCTGTGCATTCCCCCACACCTAGCCAACCCCGATCCCCCTCAGCACCCACCACCCCACACCCTCCCACACATCCTTGCTCACCTAAACAGGGTCCCGCATTGGATCCACTCTCTGATGTTAAATACATCCATCTCTGGGAACTATGACTGCAATATGAGGACATAAAGTAAGCCCATAAAGTATTTCAATGTATTTTAAACATTTACTCATAATTTTATCATTTTTAATCATTTTCACACCAAATTTCCAACATGGTCTTTTGGGAACCCGACCTAAGGAATAAGACAGGGGAAATTTTTCAAATCTATTACAAAAGGTGATTTCACAGACTCTTGTGAAATCCACTTTTGGGTGGGATTTTTAAAATTTTCACCTATTGGGTTCTTGAGGTGGGTTCTTAAAAAGACTATGTTGAAAATTTGCTAGACAAATATTGTAAAATGACTAAGTTATGCATGAATGTTGAAATATTTCATCATTCACTTATAACCACTAATTTTCAATATTTTTTCACCAACCTTTCAACATAACCTTTTTGGGACCCCACATCATGAACAAGGAGGTGAAATGTTTCAAATCCAGGCTGAACAGTGATTTTTGAAGTCACTCCATGAAATCACCTTTCAGGCAGGATTTAAAAGTTTTCACCTACAGGATTCATGAAATGGATTCATAAGAAGACTATGTTCAAAATTTGGGGTCAAAATATTAAAAACATAACAATTTTATTAATGTATGCTAACATCGTTCCATGTTCCCTCATACATTTGATAATTTTCACTGTTTTCACTTCAAACTTTCAACAGAACCATTTTTTTCACACCGCCTCATGAACATGACAGGTGTTGTTTTTCAGATCTGACTGAAACATGTTTTTGCACTAGTGGCACAAAATTATGTTTTGGCAAGTATTCTATAACTGTCACATGCCAGCTTTATAAGAGGGAGTCATAAAATGACTGTTGAAAATCTGGGTGAAATAAAAAAAAAAGGTCTATTAAGAAACGTCTGCAGTCCTACATTTTAGCTTAGCAGGCAATTCATTTTGATCCTATGCCAGCGAGTTGCATTTGGGGGTGAACTCAGTGAGCCAGCTGGACGGATCAAGGCCGGAGGATGGCGTTGCCATGTGGTACTTCCTCACAGCCTGGGAAGGGAAGGTGCAAGGTTGGCTACATGGGACGAAGTACTATATAGTCAAGAGAACTCTTCTTTTGGCATAGGGCCCTGTACCTCTACACCCTTGGCTGTTAGAGGGCCTGGTGCTTCAGCTGACAGATGAACTCTTTGCCCTGCACATCTATATCTGTACTCACATGGAAGCACAGGAGCCAGACGCTTCTGTAGCCCAACAGATAGCTGCACATATTCTTTGCATGCATTGCCACATGGAAATGCATAGCACAGAGTGCCCTACACTTCTGCAAGCAGACAGACTCTTCCCTTGGAGCAGGCTGCTAGCCTTCATCTGTTCACACAGGTCTAGATGAGACCTTCATGAATGAGGACACAATTCCACTATCTCAAAAAGAAGGGAAATTCATTGCAAAAAAGGTACTAATGCTAGTGTTCACCTTTCTGCCACAACCCTAACTCCTCACCCCCCCCGCAGCAACAAGACAAGATCATAAAAGCAACCACAGACAGCCATCATCAGGTAAAACAAACAACATACAAATGTTTCCAGATGACATAAATACAATAGCACTAATATGCTACTTTCAGCCTGTACTTCTGCAGACACAAAAACTGTTGCAATTTGGGTATTATAGGTTTCTATATACAGCAGCAAAAGTGCAAGATCCACAGCCAGAAGTTGGTGTGTAGACTTACACCTGTGGCTACAGAGACAGGCTTGCAGGGGCCTGTGCTTCTGCAGACAGAAGTATTGTTGCAATTTTAGTATCACGGATTTCATGGATCCTGCACCCAAAGAAGTTAAGAAATGCAGTGGTAAAAAATCAGATGTCCCTAGAATATTCAATTTTTAAACAGAGCATGTGTGTGTGTTTTCTTACATTTGTCAAAAATGGGGCAAATGAGGGACTTAAAAAGCACAGAGGTAAACACCCTGGAGCAAATTCTATCAAACTTACAAGTTTTCAATTTAAAATTCTCCTAGTTTTTTAGTTATAGGTGAGCAAAAATTATTTTAATTGTGACCAATATTATGTTTTTTGCACCTCTATAACTTTATCCCCAGTAAACCGATTGTCACAAAATGTTCAGGTTCCAGTGATACTGGCACTCACTCAGTGCCTGCTAAATGTTAAGTCAATCAATTGTCTGGGGAAGCAATATTAAGGTGCAAAAATCAGCGTTTAATATTGGCTACACGTAATTAAATTTTCTTCCATAGCTGTCAGGGTAGAAGTGTGCTGGGCCAAGGTAGTGCATTTGGAAGCTTTTGTGAAAAAATGTTATACAGTTTCACAGTTAGAAGGATTTAAAGTTTTGCTTTCTTCTGGTCTGAGTATGCTCAGTAGTGTTTTTGGGATAACTTTTTGACACAACACCAAAATGTTTTTAAAATTATGTTTTTTGTATGTTTTTTATAGAATGCACTGTCACTTTAAAAGGTGTCTGTATTTAAGAGAGATAGCTATGCACCACATTGTATCTTTGTACCTTTGAGAAAGCTCAGATGGAGCGAAATATGTCAGGTCACCTGTGGTGATGTTATTGCAGTGTCACGAGGGAGTAGGGAGAAAAAGGAAGTACCGATTTTAAAACTGTGGCATGCCTGTGTGTTTTACTGGACTTTTGAACTACACCCGAATAAAGAAATCTAGCACTTTATTGAAAGTTTGCTGGTGAGTTCTTATCTTTTCTTAAATTGAAACTGAAAAGAGCCCGTAAACAATTCAAGTAAGCAAAAGCTTTTGCCTTAGCTGGTGCCGGTTTCCAAGACCAACAGTCCGAATCTGTTTAATATTTGAAAATTCTCACCTACCGCGTTCTTGAGGTGGGGTAACAAGAAGTATATGCTGAACATTTGGTGTACAAATACAGTAAAATGTCCTGTTTATGAGAGAACATTACAATATTTCAACATTTGCTCATAACTTGACTAATTTTCTTTTTAATTTTTTTGTTCGTATTGTTTCTACTCCTTGGCCCTTGGTTGGATGTATCTACCAGGCAACCTTGTCTGCCAGCTGCTGGCTGTCCCTTCATCTCCTCACTTTGGACCATCACTGCTATTACCTCCATGGCTTAACCACCATGATGGCTGACAGGGAGCCCCTAATCTTCCCCGCCAGGACCGGATTCAGTATCGTGGTGATGCCCTCTGGAGGTGGCTCAAATTCTGATGGATGGCCATCAAGCCGTGCAACCAGGACCATTTTTCCTCCTTTTTCTCCCCCTTGCAGTGAGGGGGCATGCAAAGACGTATGTGGATGGAGCGCTCACATGTCTGCATGCATTCCTCCTGACATCTGTCCCCATCTCCACCCCCTGTCTGCAGCATCTCTGTACTGTCCCCCAGCCTCCGCTAGGGGCCAGTCAAGCACCGAATGCTGGCACCCCCCTCCCTGGAGAAGGAGAGCAGTCCCTTGGATGCTCAAGCCTTCTCCTCCACTGCCAACCCCCAGCAACCTGTGCTCATTCCCGAACCCAGGTCACCAGTATGGTGTGAGGTAAGGCATCCAGTGCCTCAACCCTCAGCACCACCAGGCAGGCTAACTTGACTAATTTTCAATATTTTGACTCCAAACTTTCAACACAGTAAATTTTGCACACCATCTCATAAACATGGCAGATGTCATTTGTCAAAATCCTGGATAAGATGGGTTTTCACATTTCTAGTATGAAATGACTTTCTGGCTAATATACTATGAGTGGTTCATGTCATGTTTCGAAGGTGAATCATAAAACAAGTATCTTGAAAATCTGGGGTCAGAATTAAAAAAAATATATAATTGTTAACAAACTTTATTTGTAGTGCCAGTTAGAGATGGGTGAACTCTGCAAATTTCATTCCATGAAATATTTTGTGAAATTCGTGCATTTCATGAAATATTTTGCGGTGCAAAATGAGGAATTTTGCCTGTGAATAGTGGAATTTCAACACTTGTGGGTGAAATTTCACCATTCCCGGGTGAAATTCTGCATTTTGCCAGTGAAATTCCACACTTCACACCTGCAAAATATTTTGTAGAATGTGTGAATTTTGCTAAATATTTTGCACAGTGAAATTTGTGATTTCACCAGAATTTCACCATCAAAATTAAATTTATCTGCATTTCCAGTGCCGTTCTTGACCCCAGTGGGTGTGATTTGTGATACTATGCTGGTGAAGTCAGTTCTGGGGTGAGCTCAGTAATATAACTGGATGGGATGAGGGTGGGGTAAAGTCATTGTTATGCAACTCCCTCCCAGCCAGGCAATGAAAGGTGCAGAGTTAGCTACATGGACCGGGTATCATATAGTGAATACAACTGCCCTCTTGGCATAGGAACCTGCATCTCTCCACCCATGGGTGGCAGAGGACCCTATGCATCGGCTGACAGATGCAATCTTTGCCAAGTGCATTTGTATCTGTGAGAATATGGAAGCTCAGGGACCACAGAGTCCTGCACTGCTGCAGCCCACCAGAAAACCCCATGATACTGGGTGATTTAAGGCCTAAAATATGTATGAAGGGCAGATATTGTGAGCACATCACTGGTTAATTGTGTTTTAAAAATAGAACCTTAATCACTAACTTTCATCCTCTGATGAAGCCTCCTACTGGCAGAGGTGAAACATAAGGAGGTGGTGATTCTGCCACCACCTTTGCTCCTGTTCATATTTGCTCACTTTGCATGTGGTGATTTTTGCTAAAAAAGGAGTTTTCCTTTTAATCCACAAGTGGTCCATCTCTTATGTGGAGGGTGAGTGCAGCCATTTACCTTCAACTGATTACAAGCCTGCCAAGCTGCACTTCCACCCTGGTGCTAGCCACCCTTCTACGTTTACAATTTGTGGGGTTGTTTGTGGGGCTGTCTTTGGGGCTTTGGAAGTGCAGAGCCAGCTAGGCCTTGTGTTCCATGCAACTACAGATGTAGACATGCAAAGCCATCTAGTCCCTGCACCAAGGAAACAGTGCATCTGGGCCCACTGCTTCTGTGCTGCTATGGATGCAGATGTGCAAGGTCCTCTGGGCCCTGTGACAAAAGAAGAATCCTCTTTACCATATAGTTTCTTGTTCTTTCCACTAAAGTACTTTTCAGTACCATTATTTTTACTTTCATTTCTTTTACTAATGACATTTTTCAATTTCAAACATTTTCATTAATGAACAGTTTCACCTCAGGAGAATAACTTCATGAGAATCAGCTTCATGATGCAGCAGTGAAACATGCAAAAGTGAAAACTTTGGTAGTGAAAACTATGAAAGTAAAAATGCTGTTACTAAAAAGTATGTGAGTGGAAAAAAGTAATCATATGGTGAAAAGGATTCTTATCTTGGCACAGGAGATAAAGAATTCTGCATTTCTGCATTTATAGCTGCATGGAAGTACAGGGCCCTGCATTTCCACAGCCAGGTGGCCTCTTCCCTTGATGCAGGGTACTAATGGCCCTGCGTGTCTATATCAACAGTCGCACTGCATTGAAGGGCCCAGAGGACTCTTCACTTATGCAGTTCCATGGATTCTTGGATTGGGGCCCTATTTAGCCAGATGGACCCTACTTCTGGAATTGGGCCATGCAACACCACTCCCAGCCTGAGGGGGATGGTGCAGTGTTGGCTGCATGGGTAACAAGTAACCATATAGTGAAGAGAACTCTTCTCTTGGCATACTGCCCAATGTGTCTACACCTCTGCATCTGTAGTTGTGTGAAAGCACAGGGCCCAAAGGGCCCTGTATTTCTGTAGCCAGATTGATTCTTGGCCCAGCACATATGCATCTGTAGCCACATGGAAGCACAGCCCCCCCAGACTACCTCACAGATTCTTTGCATTCATAGCCACACTGAAGTGCAGGGCCTAGAGGGTCCTTCCCTTTCACAGACACATACTTTTCCCTTGGTGCATGACCAAGAGGGCCTTGTGCATTTGGACCTGTTTACACAGGTCCCAAAGGAACCTGCATGAATGAGTATATGATTTCACTATCACAAAAAAAAGAAATTCATTGCAAAAAACTATGTTACTTCAGACATTAGGGTAAAAGAACGCAAAGCAGATAAACTAAGGAAATTGAAAATATTAGGGTTTGGAGTTTTGGGAATCTTGGCAAATTGGTGGTGTGGTGTTCCTTGAGTTGTCAACCCTAATGCTCACCGCCTCCAGAGGGCAAATAAACATGATCTCTTGCTTCATGCCGGGACTGGCAATACTTATTTTTTTGGTCATATATGGTGGGGCATACTTCTCTACTTCCAAAAAGTATATACTATATGCCTATAAGGCACTGGCTTGGAGCTATACCTTGTGCTTTGGACAGAAGGCCAGGGGCTGGAGAGAGGAGGTGGTCATTAGGACTGACAACCACAAGGAACACCATGCCATTAATTCACCAAAACTCTGGAGATTCCAAACTCTAATGTTTTTCATTTCCTTACTTTGTCCACCTTGCGTACTTCATCCCTAATGTCTGCATTAAACTTTAAGGTTCTGATCATGCTTAGTTAGACATCCCTGTATTCTTTATTATTTACCATGTGTCTAGTGGTGCCTCCCACCCATCAATTGCAGTAATCTTTGTTATTTTCCTGGTGTTTAGTGGCACCCACAGATCACCATCCACTTATTGTTAATTATTTCCTTGGTGTCTAGTGGTTCCCCCAACCTCTGATTGCCATCCCAGTTTATATTTCTTCTTTCCCTGTTGTCTAGTGGCTCCCCCACCCTCTGAGCACCATCCCTGTTTATGTTGTTTCCCTGGTGTCTAGTGGTAACCCCCACCATTTGACTGCCATCCCCATGTATATGTATTGTTTCTCTGGTGTTTAGTGCCCCCACCACCACCCTCTGATGGCATCCTACCTGTAATAAAGAAAACAGTCCCTCTGTGTCTTTTTTTTTGTTAAACCTGAAAAAAGAAAATGGTCCCTCACTGATCTAACCCCCAACCCAACCTCCTACTGAGCACTCACTACCCCACCCCCATCACACACTCTCACTTACCTAAACATGTCCCAGGGTGAATATCCACTATCTGATTGAAGACATGTCTTACTGCTAGAACCACCAACTGCTATATAAGAAACTGTATGCCATCAAAACAGTAAGTCAAATACAGCAACTCCAAAACAGTGATGCAAATGCAGCACTCGTCATTTGAGCGATGTGATATTTACAGCGCATGGTAAGTTTAATGCTGTCAATAGTATTGCTCTTGTGGTCAATTGTTATGTGGCTTGAAGATGGCTATTTTTAATTAGTGGGGTTTGTGGGGTGAAGTGACTTAGAATGGAGGGTCTGCTGTCTTTGTTCGGTGCTGTGTTGCAACATGCCATTGTATTTGTTGCTGTTTTGGAGTCGCTGTACTTGCCCCACACAGTTTTGCAGGTGCAGTTTTGACACAGAACCATGAGAAACTAAGGTAAGTGTTGTTCAATGTATTCCAAAGGGGTTTTCAACTTTGTGGCATAACTTTGTAATTTTTGCATATTTTAAGCTCAAATTTTCAACATGGCCATTTTGGTGCTCCACCTCATGAACGATGTCGGTGGAATTATGCAATCCATCCAGAAATGTGATTTTGCAGTCACTTGGTGAAATCACCGTTCAGGTGTGATTTAAAATGTTTTACCACCCTTGCTCATCAGGTGGGGTGATCAGAATTCTATGTTGAAATTTTGGGGTAAAAATATGTAACAATGGCGAAGTTATCTACATACTATGAAATTTTGCTACACTCAATTGTAACTTTGGCAATTGTGTATATTTTTACTCCAAATTTTCAACATAACCATCTTCTCACCCTGGGCGATCACTGATCCATGCCAATCACCCCAGACATGAACACAGAAGGCAGGTAGGATACAATAAAGAAGGGCCTGCTAGAGGCAAAAAGAGCTGGTGCTAAGATCAGAAGCAAAAAAGCAAAGTCAAAGAAACCCAGCTGGTGGTCCAGGGAAGTACAGGAAAGGGTGAGGAAAAAAGGGCTGGCATACAAAAGATACTGAAGAACCCAGAGGGGTGAGGATAAGGAGGTTTATATCCTGAAATCAAGGGAATTAAGCAGAGTGATTAGGGCAGCCAAGGAGCTATGGTTGGCACAGGGGATTAGGGTGGGAGGGAGAAATGGAGTTTTTAAATACATTAGGGAGAAGAGGATGTGTAGTGACCAAATCACCAAATTAAAGAAAAAGGGCAGATTGGTAGAGAATGGGAAGGAACAGGCTGAGGTGTTAAACAAATACTTCACTTTGGTATACACGAAGGAACAAGATGGGCCTATCCTGCACAAGCCCAATGGGGAGAGGGTGGTGGATGGGGGGACAACGTACAGATCAGAAAATCCCATTACAAAGGGTTAGGGAGGGTCTGAACACCATGAGAACAGATAAGGCACCAGGTCCAGATGGAATTCACTCCAGGGTCCTGACAGAGATGGCAGAGATCCTAGCTGAACCTTTGGCAGAGTTATTCAACATCTCCCTCAACTCAGGATGTGTGCCCCTGGATTGGAGGTTGGCACATGTGCTGCCCCTTCATAAGGGGGGACCTAGGAATGAGCAAGGGAATTACAGACCAGTGCGCCTCACATCCATAATGGGGAAGTTGCTTGAGATCATCTTGAAGGAAAGGCTGGTGGAGTTCCTGGAAGTAAGCAGCCTTCAAGATTGCAAGCAACATGGTTTTGTCAAGGGGAGATCTTGTCAAACCAGTCTGGTAGAGTTCTACGACTGAGTAATAAAAACTCTGGATTGGGGACAGCCAGTCAATGTCTTTTATCTGGATTTCAGCAGGGCATTTGATTCTGTGCCATAAGGGAGACGCATTAGTAAGCTAAGGAATTTGGAGGCGGGCATTAAAGTGCTTAAATTAATTGAGAGCTGGTTGAGCAACAGGTAGCAGATGGTGGTGGTGTTGGGGAGCTTTCAGCTCCTAGGGGGGTCACTAGTGGAGTCCCGCAAAGGACTATTCTGGGCCTAGTACTATTTAACACTTTCATAGAGGACATTTTGGCAGGAGTCACAATTAAAATGAGCCTTTTTGTTGATGACTCTATACTGGGAGTAGTAGTGGATAGCGGAGAGGGGAGAAGGACACTCCAGTAAGATCTGGAATGCTTGGAGCAGTGATCAAAAATATGGCAGCTGAGATTCAGTGCCAGGAAGTGTAATGTACTGCACATGAGAGCTAGGAATCCAGGTTATAGCTATCACCTGGAGAGGGAGCAGTTGTCCATCTTGGAGGAAGAGAGAGACTTGGGGTGGTGACTACAGGTAAAATGAACCAACTGAACAATGCAGGAAAGTAGCCGCAGCTGCGAACAGATCACTGGGTTTATTGTGACGGGGATTACTTCATGGATAGAGAAGGTTATCCTGCCACTGAACAGATCCTTGGTGAGGTCTCAGCTGGAGTATTGTGTGCAGTTCTGGCACCTGCACTTAAAGAGGGATGTCATGTTACTGGAAAGGGTCCAGAGGAGGGTGACTAAGTTGATTCATGGAATGGGGGATAAGACCTATGAGGATAAACTGAGGGGGCTCAACCTGTACTCCCTGGAGGACAGAAGGGACCGGGGGATATGATTGAGACCTTCAAGTACTTGAAGGGGATCAACAGAGTTAAAACTGAGGGATGTTTAGATTGAAGAGGGATGGAATCACAAGAAGTCAAAGCATGAAGTTTGGCGGGGAATTTAGAAGGGAACTGTGGAGGCAGTACTTTACAGAAATGGTGGTGATGCCGTGGAACATGCTGCTGTGGGAGGTGATCTCAGAGGATTCGGTGGGCAGCTGTATGAAGGCATGGGATAGGTACATGGGCATGGTACAGGTGCATGGAGGGGGGACAGTAGGAGATCTCTGGAAGGAGACCTTGGGAGGGAGGGAGGCACTGGGGGTGGGTGGGTAGCAGTAGCATTTCAGCTGTGAGCTGAGCTCAAGCAGATGTGATAGACCTTCTGGCCTAATTCTGCTGGCATAATCATATGTTCATATGTTCTTGCTCCATGTCATGAACATGACAGCTGTTATTTTCCAAACCCTGGTAAAACAGTGTTTTTGCACCTGTGGTGCACAATGGTATTGCAGTGGCGTGGAATCATATTTTGAAGGGGATTTCAAAATTTTCAGTACCAGATTTATGAGGTGGGGTAATAAGAAGGCTATGCTGACAATTTCATTCCAGTTTTACTTCAAATGCATGTACAGTATGTACACACCTAAGGAGGCATGGGAGGGCCTGTGCTCCCGCAGACAAATGAGGATACAATTATACTATCTCAAAAGGTATTGAAATTCTTTGCAAAAAACATTGTTAATGCACTAGTTAGTGTTAAAGTGGCAAAAGTAGGGAAATGTAGCATTAGGGTTTCCAATTCTAACACCCCACCCCCCACCCACCAGGCAGCATTACAGCTGAGAATCCCAAGGCACACTACATGCCGTTTTAGTAAAGACCTAGCAGAGGTAAAACTGTAACAGCTTTTCCTGTTGCTGTCTGGTGGATGGGGATGGAGTGTTAGGGTTGGAAAACCTAACGCCACATTTCTCTGCTTTTATCGCTTTAACCTTAACTCGTGCATTAACATAGTTTTTTGCAAAGAATATCTCTCTCTCTCTCTCTCTTTCCACACACACACACACACACACATATATATATATATATATATATATATACACACATATATACATACAGTATAAGAGATATGTAACAGGGACCCATGGAATAAAGCAAGAGCTGTTTGAGATTGGGTAACCTGACGACTGGTATAAACCATGAGTGATGTGCCCAAGGGCAAACAGCTCAAGTGAAAATAAAGCATTTATTCCACAAGGTTCCAGATGCAGGTTTCATTTATGCAAGAGGCAGGGATCTTGTGTTTTAGTTTGTTTTTGCAAGGGTCTGTTGCTTTTTGTTTATATTTACATTTTGTATGGGATATTAGGTGAACTAAGGCTCCTCCACTTGCTGGGAGTGCCATTGCCATAGATACTGCATCAAAACACCAGCAGTGGTGGCCCTACATTGCCTGTTGTTGGTTAAATGAGGAGCTTTAAAAAAACCTTTAAAAAAATTGGTGTCAGAGTTTAGCAAGAAATGCCGAGGTCCCATTCAAAGCCATGGCTTCAGCTTCCAAATGTTGGGGCAGAGTTGCAATTTCGGGATTCTTTTTCTGTTGTTGTTTGTTTTATTTTCAAATGTGGATAGCCAGCTGAAGAGCAGAGATATTGTCATCATAGAGTGTGCTGGATGTTGGAACACTACTGAGTGACCTGAAAGAGCCTGGGAATAAAGAGCAGAAATGCCAGGTAGTATAAAAAGAACTGTAAATGCTGGGTAGTAATTGAGAGTATTTTTCGTATTGATTTATTTTTTACTGTCATAGTAAAAGTAAAAATTGTAGGCAGGCAGTGGCAGGGGGTTGCTTGGACAAAGTCAGCACAGAAGAGAGTGGTTTTGTGTGAACTAGCAGATTGAGACAGGGGAACAAGAGGAAGGCAATTGTATTCATTAAAAAAATAATTTTGTCTATGTGCATAAACTTATGTGGCTTGTAGTTTAGTGGGAGACTGAGATGAGTGGTGCAGCGTAGAAAGAGTAGTTCTATTAGTAGTGTTGTTGAAATAGTTGACATGAGAGATGCTGAAGCAGTGCCACGCAGATGGATGGGGGGGTAGAGACACATCATAATTATGTGTCTGCTATGGACATAAATGCATCATAGCATGTCTAGTGTGTACATAAATGCTAATGTTGAGTCTACTATGTACTTAAATGAAATTTAGGTACACAGTAGCTCAACAAAGCATGCAGGCTGCTAACTGGGGCTGATCGACTTACACACACTCTTGTGACCTGTATACTCGGGCAGGATGGCTACCTCTCATCAGCCGGATACAGTATCAAACCTGCCTCTTAGCCAAAAAAGTCCTCCTCGGGGTCATGCCCCCAGGCATTGAAAAGCTACTGATTTACCACCACAGCACCCAGAGAACTAGAAGTTCACAACAACTAACCTTCCTGGTCCCCAGATGCCGGACTACCATGGGCCAGAGGACCTTGCCCAAAGAGCACCACTAATTGTGGACACTCTCAACAAAGAAACTTTCTGCTGCTGCTTGGCCTTTTAAGAGACAATTCCAACTTCATCTCATTTCAAGTAGTCATTGTGACTGCCTCGCCTAATTAGGGGCCCACAGTTCACTGCCCTCCACTTCAGTCTTGACAGCTCTGTCTCCCCGCCTTGCCCTCTTCTACCTGCCTAACCCCTTGCCCCCTCTCCCTTTCCTCCCCAAGGGCATTTTCTGACTTTTATCCCTCCTCTCCCTCCCCTTTAGAGCACTTACCCTCACCCTCTACCCTCTGACAATGGCCTTCCTGCCTGCATACCCCCTTCCCTCTCTCCTGCAGTGCTTATTTCCAAGATTGCCCTTGGCTGGTACAGTGGCATGATAAAGTATTTGCCCCCTTCCTGATTTTCTCTATTATTGCATATTTGTCACACTGGATGTTTTCAGGTCTTTAGATAAAATGTAATATTAGATAAAGGGAACCTGAGTGAACAAATAACACTTGTTTTTTTTTACTTATTTCATTTATTTAATGAAAACAGTTAACCAACACCAACTGGCACTGTGTGAAAAAGTAATTGCCCTCTTACACTTAATAACTGGTTATGCCACCTTTAGCTGCAGTGACTGCAACCAAACGCTTCCTATAATTCAATATCAGTCTTTCACATTGCTGTGGAGGAATTTTAGCCCACTCTTCCTCGCAGAACTGCTTTAATTCAGTAACATTGGTAGGTTTTCGAGCATGAACTGCTCGTTTCAGGTCCTGCCACAGCATCTCTATTTGGTGCAGGTCTGGACTTTGACTAGGTCACGCCAAAACTTTAATTTTACTTCTTTTCAGCCATTCTGATGTGGACTTGCTTTTGTGTTTTGGATCATTGTCTTGCTGCATGACCCAAATACGCTTCAGCTTCCGCTGACGGAAGGATGACCGGACATTCTCCTTAAGAATTTTCTGGTACAGAGCAGAATTCATGATTCCTTCAATTATGGCAAGTCGTCCAGGTCCTGAGGCAGCAAAGCATCCCCACACCATCACACTACCACCACCATGTTTGACTGTTGGTATGATGTTCTTACTGTGGAATGCTGTGTTTGCTTTACGCCAGACATAATGGGATCCATGTCGTCCAAAAAGTTCCACTTTGGACTCATCTGTCCATAGAACATTTTCCCAAAAGGCTTGTGGATCATCCAGGTGCTTCTTGGCAAATGAAGGATGAGCATTTATGTTCTTCTTGGTTGGCAATGGTTTCCACCTTGCTACTCTCCCATGAAGCTCATTTTTGCCCAGAGTCTTTCTAATTGTGGAGTCATGAACACTGACCTTAGCTGAGGCAAGAGAAGCCTGCAGTTCTTTGGATGTTGTTTTAGGATCCTTTGAGACATCCTGGATGATTTTATGCTGCGCCCTTGGAGTAATTTTGGCAGGCCGCCCACTCCTGGGAAGAATCACTACTGTTCCAAGTGTTCTCCATTTGGAGATTATGGCTCTCACTGTGGTTCGATGGAGACCCAGAGCCTTAGAAATAGCTTTGTAACCCTTTCCAGACTGATAGATAGCAACAACTTTTTTTCTGATCTTTTCAGGAACTTCCTTTGATTGTGGCATAATGTGCTTGTTGAATCTTTATGCTGGCAAGGTGACTCTGATGGTAAGGGTCAAAATAAGTGAGGTCTATATTGAGCAGGGCTGGCTGTAATCAAGCCTGGCTGTGTTCAATCAGTTGACTCTAATTATCCCTTTAATTGGGTTGATTTAACTAGGGGGCAATTACTTTATCACACAGTGCCAGTTGGTGTTGGTTAACTTTTTTCATTAAATAAATGAAATAAGTAAAAAAAAAAAACAACAAGTGTTACAGTATTTGTTCATTCAGGTTCCCTTTATCTAATATTACATTTTGTCCAAAGACCTGAAAACATCCAGTGTGACAAATATGCAATAATAGAGAAAATCAGGAAGGGGGCAAATACTTTTTCACGCTACTGGTATGTCATGCTACCTAACATTTGGCACATTTTGAATTACTGGAATTTCCTAAGCCTCAGTCTTTTACTTCTTGTTATTGTGTAACTATGTATTATTATGTTGACCTTTGTATGCATGTATACCCCCCATTCCTTCGACGTGGAACCTTTGTAAGTGAACAGTTCCTGCTCAAATGTATTTGTAATCCTAAATTTCAATAAAATACAAAATAAAAAATAAATATTATTTTTTGTGTAATGGGTTTTATGCTCATGCATATTGCATAAATATATGCATTATTTTTTTATGGAATGCAAACCAAATAACATCTTGAAAACATAATTAACATATTTAGACAAGTATAATGCAAACCAGATAACATCCTGAAAACAACATATCTGCCCAGCAACAGTCAAAGGATGAACTCACCTGCCTGTAACTAAGGATAATGCTTGTGTTTAGTATGGAAGGGGGGATGCATAACTGACACAAAATTTCCCTTGCTTGGTAACACCGTTTTTTTATACAGTGAACGGAGCCCTGGGGGTCCTGAGATTCACTTTAACATATGCAATCATTTTCATACCACTCAACCTCTCAGCATTAAATGTGTAGCACTGACTTTTAAAATGCAGATCAAATGGCCAGAGTAAAATATCACATTTTAAGTTTAAAGAATAATAAGTTAAAGAATCGTGGGTACCAAATATTTAAGTGTTCAGAACTGTTTCTGTCAAATTAGTTTTCACTTATGTGTGTGTGTGTGACAATAGCTCTAACAGTATGAGAAGGATGAGTTAATCATCACAAAGCAAGTATAACTTTGGGAGGAAAATTCATAGGGCTGTGCAAAATACCACGCAGTTGAGAGCTATGGTCTTTTTTTGTTAAACGGGGATTAATCAAATTCATGTGACATCTACAGTAAAAGGCCTGGAAGGGACTGACCACATCTCCATTAGCACTTACTTTATACAAATTATTTACCTAGAGTAGCTTGACTGAGATTCAACATCTCGGGTTCTGCTTCTGGCCAGTTTCACTGCTGTAAGTGCCTGAGC
The DNA here is from genome assembly GCA_016271365.2 of Neoceratodus forsteri. NCBI lineage: Eukaryota > Metazoa > Chordata > Ceratodontiformes > Ceratodontidae > Neoceratodus > Neoceratodus forsteri. Next base: position 580,559,793 of record CM057456.1, read on the forward strand.
ATAGTTAGGATGATTGTATGATGCACTCAGGAGGAAACAAGAAGTAAATGGTTTTGATGGGGTTTCAACCCAGTTCTATAGGTTCTCGAGTCTGTACTCCTACAGCGCCACTAGACCCCTCCCACTGCCTACTTATTTTAGATGTAAGGCTTTTAGAACTGGAAATAGGACACATGGAATTGTACCACATCATTTAAAAAGCATGGCTATAGCCCTCTAAAAATGAACTCTCTGGGAACATTGCCTCTAGCTAAATTAATGCATTTTTTTAATTGATACATTAAGAAACATGAACTATTTTTCAAAATAGTTTATTAATCAAATAACAAAACAATGTAATGTAGGGGAAAGAGAATCAATACTGATTTAACACTATGAAGATTTCTGTAAAAGGCCCCTTTTTAATAACAAAATATTAAAAAATACAATGCCATCGTCATATGTTTGAAGTGGTTTCAGTCATTGAGGTTGAATATATATAAAAAGAGGGGACATCATGTGACATTGTTGTTTCCTGTGTTTCACATCTCTAATGTTAAAGACAGTCAGGGTCATGAAGGCAGGCAGACAGCAAGCAGCCCTCCCCAGCCAACAGCCAGTGCAACTGAGGATGCCTCCCCCCACCAAAGCTGATCCAGAGTTGGGGTTGTGAGGGCAGGCAGACAGCAAGCAGCCCTCCACAGTCAGCAGCCAGTGTAACTGAGGATGCCCCCCACCCACTAAAGCTGATCCAAAGTCAGGGTCACGAGGGTAGGCAGACAGCAAGCAGCCCTCCCCAGCCAGCAGCCAGTGCAACCGAGGATGCCCCCCTCCCACCGAAGCTGATTCAAAGTCGGGGCCACGAGGGCAGGCAGACAGCAAGCAGCCCTCTGCAGCCAGCACTCAGTGCAACTGGGGACACCACTGAAGCTGATCCAAAGGTACGGACGCTCTGCTGAATCAGAGTCTGTGTTAGAGTGTTTACCAAACGAATTCAAAAATCTGGGAGAAAGAAATAACTCTAAAAGCTCTAGCCTTAAAGACATTAATAGCATTTACTGTCGGCACAGGCTTACAGATAGATTATTTGCAAGCAAATTACTTGTATTTAACTGCTTTAATAGCCTTTCTGTGGGACCCTTACAAAAATAGCATACTGCTCTGCTGTTGCACAGACGTACTGATCACTGAAGGTGTTAGCGTTACAAATAACAGGCTGCCTGATTATTGTTGCTCGTCCCTCACTCTCTGTCAGCTATTGAAGTCTCTCTCCATTTCCTTCACAGTCTGGGTCACAAGGGCAGACAGACAGCAAGCAGCCCTCCTCAGCCAGCAGCCAGTGTAATCGAGGACACCCCCCCCCCCACAGAAGCTGATCCAAAAGTACGGACGCTCCGCTGAATCGGAGTCTGTGCTAGCCCTGCCACCCCCATCACTGCCCTTGGTGAGTGTCTCACTTTATAGCAATCAATCACATGACTTCCAGAACCTATCAGCCCATTCTTCCATTTGCAGCTTATCAGCTGCTACCACTAGTGGCCGCTATACTTCTGCTAAAGCATTTTTTCCTCCTATCTCTGCCAATTATGCTACCTCTTCTACCCCTGCTATTTTTCTCACTTGCCCCACTGGCATTCCTTCCCCCAGCTGACCTCCCAAAAAGGGAACTGCCCCCACTTATGACCCCCTGCTTCATTCCCCAGCCCATCTATACAAACTCTCCCCAACAGCAAGCACTCACCAAAGTGCACAATTGGTCAATTAGCGCTACCATCCTGCCCCAATCTTTTCTACCAGGTCATACTGTTCTCCACATCCCAGCCCTCCGCCCACAGCCTCAGATCCCACCCCTACCACCAGGCCCAAATACCTCTGGCATAAATCCAAACAGTATATCATACTGCTACTCCTCCTGGCTGGAGATATTGAGGCCAACCCTGGACCCACCCCCTCAAACACTCACACCCTGTTTTCGTTCCCTAAAGATCTCAGGCTTCTGCACCTCAACACCTGCAGCTTCCTAAACAAAATAACTGTGCTACTACCAATCGCCCTATCCCATCGCCCTGATATCCTGATCATATCTGAAACCTGGTTAAAGCTGCATCACACCAATGCTGAAGTATCCATCCCTGGCTACTCAATCATCAGACATGATCATCCAGTGAATAAGAGAGACAGTGGAACAGCCATGTTCATCTCCTCTAAGCTGCAGTTTACCATTATACAAATTCCCTCACTCCAAGCCCACATCGACTCTCTCCTAATCAAACTCTCGCTCCCGCGTACCACCCCGTGTATGTTGCAGGTACCTACTGCCCCCCTGGCACACCCCTACCTGACACCCTAGCTCACCTGGACACACTAAAGTCCTTAACCATGGGAGGTGAGCTTCACGCCATCTGCTAATTTAACCACAACTGGTTAGCCACAGATAAGGCCCACCTCAAGACCAAGATCAAGGCTCTAAATCTCACACAGCTAATTGTAGATCCCACCTGGCTAAACCACAAAATGCAAAATCACTCACTCCTGGACTGGATTCTCTCCTCGCACCCCCACAGGATCCTATGTGCGGGCCTGCTCCCAGACTCCCTAAGTGACCACCACATGATCTTCATGATCAGAAAAGTTCATAGGCCCACCGCTCCTCCCCAAGATACTGAGCACAAGGTCATATAATTCCCTAGACCTAGCATCACTCATGCATGACCTAGGTCAAGTAGACTGGTCCTTCATCCCAGCGGCCACATCTATTGACGCTGCAATTGAAACTTTCAAGGCCAAATTTCTAAAAGTTTGAGACTACCATGCCCCCCTGCGCACAAAAAAGGTCAGAGGCACCCACCTTCCATGGATCACCGCTGATATCATCAGCCAATGCCACTCCAGGGGCCACGCATGGAAAGTCCACAAGAAACTGGGCGCCCAGGCATCCTTTCAAATCTGCAGAGCCTTCCGCAACTCCTGTACTAATCTCATTCGCCAGGCAAAAAATAACTATTTTCTATCGGCTTTCAGCGCAAACCTAAACCACCCAACAAACTTTTGGAAATCATTCAAATCCCTGTCCTCCCCCCCAATCAGCTGCCACCACCGACACTGTCAATTCAGGGCAGTTCCATTACCAATCCCTGCGAGATTGTCACTGCTTTCAACTCTTACTTCTCCAGCTGTGCTGACTTGCTCCTATCGTCCCTCCAGCACCCGCCCACTCCATGCCCCACCCACCAAGAGCACTCCAACTGACCATACAGTTTCTCCTTTCACCCTGTATCCCTGGCCGAAGTACTCAAATCCCTATGTTCCCTGAACCCTAGCAAAGGTAAATGCCCCACGGCCCTGGATGCCAAGATGTTATATTTGTCCACCCCAGCCATAGCCACCCCTCTAGCTGCTCTATTCAACCTCTCTTTCTCACTAGGCAAATTACCAACCAAATGGAAACAGGCTACTGTCATACCCCTTCCAAAAGGGGGTGACCCCTCTTCCCCAGGTAACTATTGCCCCATCTCCCTACTCCCAATTTTGGCAAAACTACAGGAACATCTTGTCCTCGCCCAACTCTCTCCCTATCTGGACGCCTCCTCCTTCTTCACCCCATACCAATCTTGTTTTCCTAAATCACACTCAACTATCACCTCCCTGCTAAGACTCACTGACGACATACTCACCAGCATGGACAAAGGCCAACTCACCTCTGCCATCTTTATAGACTTAGCCAAGGCCTTCGACACCATCTCCCATACACTGTTCCTTTCTAAACTAAAAGAAGCCGGTCTCACCAAACCAGCCTCCACCTGGTTCCACGACTGCCTGGTGGGTAGGCACCAGGCTGTAAAACGCCTCACACATCTCTAACCCTCTACCAGTTACTGCCGGCATCCCCCAAGGCTCAGTCTTGGGCCCACTGCTCTTCTCCATATTCTTAAACGACCTCCCATCAGCCTGTTGTTACTCATCCATCCAAATGTATGCTGATGACACAGTGCTGTACACCACGGGTCCTTCCACAAGCGAGGTGGCTAATCTGCTACAGCAGGATTTCAACGCCATCCAGGACTGGTTCCGGTCAAACCAACTATTCCTAAACCCTAAGAAAACTATGTCACTAACTTTTGGCTTACAGCAAAGACTCTCCCATCAAGCCCCTTGTCCTCCTTTCCAAACCCTGGACAGGACCCTCCTGGAATCTTGCACCAGTCTCAGATACCTAGGCATCTGGCTTGATCAGCACCTTGATTTCACCACTCACATTGATTCTATACATAAGAAACTACTCCCTAAACTCAGAGCCCTATATAGGAACAAAAGCTGGCTCCCTTCTCTTGCCAGGAAAGCTATTGTTCCAAAAGATGATACTCCCAATACTCGACTATGGTGACATAGTCTGTACTACTGCTCCCTCCTCCACCTTGGCCAGCCTTGACACCCTTTTCCACTCTTTCTGTTGCTTTATCCTGGACTGTCCACAAAAACCACCACTGTGCCTCATACAGCTCCCTAGCCCTGCTGTCCCTCCAAGACTGCAGATTAACCCATTGTGCTAGGTCCGCATCCAAATTCTGGTCCCATACCCTTACCCCCCTACCTGGCCTCTGTCCTCTCCCCACAACCTCCCCCTGTTTACTCCTTCAGAAGCACGGACCCCAGGCTCTTCCACATCCCTTTCATGTGCACAACCAAAGGGCAGGCAGCTTTCAAATTCCATATCCCCCAGCTATGGAACGCCTTGCCAGCAAATATAAGACACTCACCCACCCCCCTGCCACCTCAACTGCCTACTCAGCACCCACGTCTCCTCAAGCTGCTCATGCTTTAGCTAGTGCCCACTATATACTAGTATTTTAGTGTTTTTGTGTTCTCAGATGGGTTTTGTCTTTAACATTATCCCATGTATTTTCCCCCTCCCATGTTCCTGTATCTATCTGCTGATTGTCTGTATGGCAGGTGGCCCCCTCACTGTGCTGTTTAACTACTGTACCTTGTGATTGTACTATTGTCTTGGGACTTGTCCCCCAGGTCACATCTGGAATCGAGCAACACTGCTCAGTATGTCTTCCTGGTTAAACTCATAAATAAATAAATAAAAGATAGGAAATACCTTGCATATGTTGACTGAGTGCCCCAGAAACACCACCTGATGTCTCTTCTAGTTCTTTTATGTAGTATATAGGATCTCTATGGTGTCAACCCTTGCTTTTTCTCACACCGTCTGGCCTTTGTGATTTGAAACTTCTTTTAAATTGTAAAGACTTCAGATCATTTAGGTAGAAAGATTATCAAATTGCATGTTTCTTAGTGTAAACAAGTTCAGACAGTTCTCAGATTGTCTGCGTTTCTTAGGATAAACAGATTCAGACAATACCATTTGAAGTCATATGTGTGTGTGTGTGTGTGTGCGTGCGTGCGTGTGTGTGTGTGTGTGTTGGGGGGAGGCTAGAGCTTCTCTCCTGAAGTCTTGAGGTTTGAACGCCACTGAAATAATGAACGAAAACAGTGTGAGGAGTGCTGCTGCAGTGCCAGTAATATTTCCACTAAAGTAAGCCTTAATGATTTCTTCTGTGCTGTTTGCACTGGTGAAGACAATTGTCATCACCAAAATAACAGGCTAGCTCATTTTCAGTCCCTTGACAGATCTGAGGGCAAGAAAAAGTGCTTGTTGCAACACCCGCTGTATCTGAGATTTGCAAATACACCATGAAAATGCCAGGAGCTGTCATTGTTTTCAAATGTCAGAAGAGCACAAGGGCCATTTCCTCGGAGTCATGAATAATTCATCGGATACTTCAGTGCAGAATCTGTCCAGTGGGACAGCTATAAATAGCTAAGTCAATTGAGTGACTCTGACCTCAGGAGTCCTGTTTACTGCTGTGTATTACTGACTGAGCCTGAAATCACACCTGGGAGATTCATCAATCAATCAACTCTGTTATTTTTTCTGCCCTGCTACATGTGGGTTTTATTCCCCTAAATAAGTAATGTGGGTTTTACATGAGCCCTGCTGGAAATAAAATCATTTCCAAATATTTTTTTTCAAGGGATTCTTTGCCGGCATATTTCTGTTTTGTTTGTTCTTTATTTGAAATTACAATGTGGTTTCATGACTGTTTTTTTTTAAAGGGAGTGATGTTAGTGACAGGAATACAGTGTCCTTCTGTCTTATGTGATACTACTTCATGTCACAGTCAACCATGACACACAAGCAATTGGTTGGAGTGTGTAAAGGTTCAGAGTAACATTGTTTTACAGCAGGGACAATGGATGCAACTATCTCACTGCTTCTATTTTGTTAATATTGTCACAAATACAAATGTGATTTTTTTCTGTAAGGAAAAGGGAAGGAAAAGAATGTGGTTATATATAGGACAGGATGGCTACTGGCAGGTGGCAGAGAGAGGCTCTTTATTGTCAAGTAATGCAGCCCAGGAAATAATGGAGTGAGGAGTATGTGTGGTGTATATGTGTGTGTGTGTGTGTGTGTGTGTGTGTGTGTGTGTGCATGTAAGCACTGAAAAACAAAAACATACGTATTGCATATACATTAAATACAGACACATATCATATTAATACAGCTCATAGGGATGCATATATACATACAGACTCAAGAATATCTTAGGAAACTATAATGCAGAATATAAAACATGTTACATATGTAAGTACTTACTGTCACAACCCCACTCAGCAGGTTAGCCCTCTACTCCCAAAGTGCCAACCTCTGAGTGCAGTATTGTGAACAGTTAAGAGAAACAGGGTAACCCTCCTGTCTGTTTTGTGGGTTCAAATCAATCTTTGGTCTCAGTTCTGGAGGGATTCAAACTGTGAACCTCTTGTTAGAGTACCCAATGTACAGGCTCAGATGATTCTGCTCTTCGGGGCAGATATCTTTTGCCTACGGGCACCTAACCAGGTGCACAAAATGAAGCCTTAAAAACTCAAATAAAGACCTCAGATAACTCTTACCTTTTTCCAGTTTGGTATTACCATATAAGCTCATGCACAGTGTTGTCACACTCTAAACCATCCACACATCACAGGCAAAAACAGAAGGACTTGGAAGACACAAATAGTCTATTTAAAAATTAGATGTTTACTTAAAAATAGATAACAATGTAAAATGTAAAACACAGAACCATATATCACAAAACATACAAACCACTTAAAAGAATAAAAACAAGATTTTAAAAGTGCAATTTCCTACCACCAGACAATTAGACTTGATCTACCTAATGTATCTCTTATAGTGCTGCTAGCATGTTGTAGCTTTCAGAGTCCAAAAACGTGTGAAAAAGGAATACAGACTACAGTTTTAAAACTGACTTTGCCAGCGTCTTTGAATGAGGTCACCTAGCTCCTCCCTGTCAGAATATAAACATTATACAACCAGGATATCATCACTCAAAAGGAAAATTAAATAAGGTTAATTTCTAAGTCCTTCTTTCATCCATGAGCAACATCCTGCTTTTACATACATCAAATGAACATATATGACTTTGCACCAGTGTGACATAACTGGGTTTTTCCTCCTCTAAACTTCATAAAATAGATATTCTATCCTGTCATCTGGCAAGCTACAATTAAGCAAGATGAAGAGGAGATGCTTAATGTAGGCCTCTTCTAGCCTGTAATTATTTCTTAGCCTTTCAGGTAACACCTTGTATCAAAAACCTGGGAGGGGGGTTGTCATTCCACAGGCTGTTTCAGCACATCTCATGAGAGACACTCAATAACACATTTTTATATTACAAAAATCATAGATTAATCAGAACCAGCTGTCTGAGTATCACACTTACAAGGTATGCATGTGCCAAAATATATCCTGTAGAAAAAAGTGGAGTATGTTAATTAAATTTCTGTAGCTCACATAGATGTATAAATGAGAGTTTCCAAGTTCTCCTTTATCTGAGCCCCCAATGCCTAGCTGGGGGTGGCATTTTGTCTGTCGGCACACCCCCTTGATGACACCTGGGGGGGAAGCAGGTGGACTTTGGTAGGGGTTGGCCCTTTAGGGGTCAGCGCAGGTAAGGAGGTGTTCCCAGGGAAGGGGACAAGTGGAAGCCAGAGGGGAGGAGCATCAACCTACATAAGGTTGGTGCTAGAGGGGTTTGTCCTGTTTGCCTCCCTTCTCAGATGAAGAAGGACCCCTCTCCAAGGAACAGCTCAACCGCAGTAGGACATTGAATTAGGTAAGGGCTGTGCACTACGTGGCCCTGGGATTTCCCAGGAGATTTATGGTGAAGTAAGAAGCCCCAAGGCTGGCTGGCAGCATGGAGGGGGGTTAAGAGAAGTGATGGTCTGATGCATCCAGTATTCCTGGGCGTTTGGTCTTTGGGGGAGGCCTGCATAAGAATGCAGGTTAGGTTGGACCAGCATGCCACTACACGTGGTGGGGGGCCAGTTTCTGGCAAGGGCAACCAGGGATAGCCTGGGGTGTGGGTGCCCAGAGGGCATGGGTGGCCTGTCGGAGTCATGTGTTCCTTCCCCTCCATGGCTGGAAGAACACATTGGCAAGCTGAAGGGTTGGCAGCTTGGCTTAGTAAGATTGCCGGGTGGGTCGCCACATGATGAAAACAGTCCTGTTCAGTGGCTGTTGTGAAGCAGTGTGCTGGGCCTCCCAGCCAGTGAGTTTCAGTCAGGGGACTGCAGTGCAGCCTAGCACACCGCCTCTGCTTAATCATCTGTCTTACCCAGAAGGGAAGTCAGTGAACCATTTTTAGATCCAGCATACACAGCTGTCTCATATGCATTCTTTGATAATGCAGTTGAGATGATTTGGGCAGTGGGGCAAAGTGCCCTGTTCGGCAAAGCGGACATTGAATCAGCATTCAGATTGTTACCAGTACATCCAGAGGCTAGGGACTTGCTGGGCATGAAGTTCAAGGATCAATACTTCAGGGACAACTGCATGCCAATGGGCTGTGCAGTGGCATGTGCAGTGTTCGAACAATTTAGCACAGCACTACAGTGGGTCACAGAACAGAAAGAGGGTAGAGCGAAAATCATCCATTACATGGATGACTTCCTGTTCATGGGAAAGGCAGGCACCAACAATTGTGCATGGATTATGGATGCTTTCCAGGTGGTGTACCCCAACTAGGGGGTGCCGCTAGCTCACAATAAAACAGATGGTCCCACTACCATACTCTCTTTCTTAGGCATCGAGAGTGATACAGTGGCCAGTGAAGGTAGACTTCCCCAACAGAAATTGGAGGTCTTAAAAGACTTCTTAGGGAAGATGGCGTGGGCAAAGAAGACCACACTTAAGGAGTTACAACAACTGGTGGGTCACATGAACTTTGCATGCAAAATCATGCCACTGGGCAGGACATTCATGTGTCAACTTGCTCAAAATGGGGCAGGGTGCTCCAATCTCCATCACAGGATATAGATGACTGAATCCATGAGGAAAGACTTGGGGTTGTGGGAGACCTTCCTAAGTTGCTTTAACGGGAAAGTATTTTGGCAGACCCCATCAAACAGCCAGGAGCTCAAGCTATTTACAGATGCAGCGGGTGATCTGGGGTTCAGAGCATATTTTCGAGGATAGTGGTGCGCAAGTCAGTGGCCCGACTCATGGCATCAGGGAGAATTGCTGAGACAGATGATGCTAGTGGAGTTTTTTCCGATAGTAGTTGCACTGAAAATATGGGGTGACCAGTTCAGGGACAAGGCCATTCTCTTCAGAACGGATAACATGGGAGTTGCATACACCATCAACCGATAACTGGGGGGGTAAGGGACTGATGGGGGAATCTCATGAAGGTCTTTGTATTAAAATGCCTGATGCTGAACATTAGATTCAGGGCACAGCATGTGCCCAGTATGGAAAATGGTATTGCTGATGTTCTTTGTCATTCGCAGTGCCAGAGATTTTGGCAACTGGCACCAACATGAGAGAGCCCCCAGGGAAGTACCATTGTACCTATGGGATTTATTAACCCAGAAGCCTGGGACCTGATAAGGGAATCCTTGGCGTCGAGCATCTGAGTGGCATACCAGAGGAGGGTAGATAGCTTCCTGAGGGTTTGTCAAGGGCAAGGATGGAAAAACATCTGGCCTATCCCTGTAGAGCATTTGTGTGCACACATCCTCCATATAAGGTAGTCTGGCAGTTCACAGACAGTGGTCAGGCAACATCTAGTGGGCATTGCTTGGTTTTTGAAGGTGATGGGGTATGTAGATCATACAAGATCCTTTCTGCTGGACAAATTGCTTGAGGGGTGGGCTTGGGAAACCCCAAGGAGACCAGATGCTAGGTGCCCAATCAGCCCAGAGCTTCTGCACCGGTTCTGGGGGATGCTGGCACAGGTGTGCTCCTCCAATGCTGAAGTACACCTCTTTAAGGCACTTTATATGTTTGCATTTTGTGGCACCTTCAGGGTGTCTGGGTTAGTACAACCAGGCAAGACCACCATGTTAACAGTGGCTCTAGTGGACAATGACATCAGGCTGACTAGCGAGGGCATCTTCATCCAGCTAAGGAAGAGCAAGACAGACAGCATGGCCGGGGATGCTAGTGTAGTCTTCAGACCCCACCTGGGGTGCAGTGGGAAATATGGGACATGGTTAACAGCTACGTGATGCAGAGAACTGAGTTGAGGCCCACATTCTTTCACCATAATGACGGGTCCCCAGTGATGGTTTTTCATTTCGGGGAGTGCTGAGCAAGTGCATGAAAAGGTTGGGGATACAGGTGAAAGAATACAACACACACTCATTTTGGATTGGGCAGCATCTCATGCTCGGGTAGCAGGGTCCACAGATGAACAAATTCAGTCTCTGGGTAGATGGTGGTTGCAGGTTTTTGAAGGTTACATGAGGCTAGACATGTTTTAACCTCTTTTTTTTTGTCTTGACAGGCCACAGCATTCAGAGGAGACATATCTGGGTGTGTGGGCACTCTTTTCTGCATTTGGTGGCTATACATGAAGGAAAGGGCAAAGGCAGAAAGAACCTGTACTTGGATTCATGAACCTGCGAAGTGCGATGGTTGGGCTGCAGGGGTTTGTGTTGGAAAGGTTTACTACCAATGGTTGATGAAGAAGCTTGAAGGAGAGGCCCACCACAGATGTTGATTGTTCATTTGGGGGGAAATTATATAGGTATCCTATCGTCTATTGCTCAGCTAAGGCAATCAAAGAAGGACTTACAATATTTAAAAGGCATTTGGCTGGTGGTTCATATAATATGGTCTGATGTCATTCACAGAGGACATTGGCACCAGGCGCACAACCCCAAGGCCCTGGAAAAAATCCAGTGGCAACATAATGCTGCCATGAGGGCATTTATGGGAAGTATAGGTGGTATCTCAATAAAACATGAGAACATCAGAGCAAGAAACAAAGAGCTATACGTTAAAGATGGTGTACACCTGTCAAGAGCAGGTTTGGATAGATACATAGGGAACATATGCAAAGCAATGGAGAAAAATAATAAAATAGCGTGTTTGTGGGGGGTGAGCCAGAAGGGGCTCACCTTGTGGAGGATAGTAGGTATTGGTTGGTTGATGCAGGGGAAGGAACGCGAGAACTTGGTCTCGTACAGAACAGATCACCCGGAGGCTGACAGGAGTACTGGACTGTCCCGATGGTACTCACCACTTAATAGGATGACACCCAGGCAGCAGCCTCTTTAGGTGAAAGCCTGTGCCAACATGGTGGCCCTGAATGGGGGGGACGTCTCGGTAGCCAGTCGTGAGCCACCCCTCATGCCCCAGAGGCTGGGTACCTCGCGAGGGTTTGCAATGGTAGCAGCTTCCATCTGAGGGAAGACTGGCTTAATAATAATAACAAATATAGGCAAACCAAGACCACCTAGTAGTTCACGCTTGATGTGTCATTACTGGTTAATAAATACATGGTTGGGGCCATTTAACTCCATTGCTTGGTGTGATCTCAGTTATTCAGGTGGTATGGGGAGATACTGTGCCCTATAAGACAATAACTGAGCCCCCAATGCCTAGCCAGGGCGCATTTTGTCTGTGGACACGCCCCCTTGATGACACCTTGGGGGGAGGCAGGAGGAGTTAGGTAGGGGCTGGCCGTTTAGGGGCCAGCGCAAGTAAGGAGGTGTTCCCAGGGAAGGGGGAAAGTGGAAGCCAGAGGGGAGAAGCATCAACCTACATAAGGTCGTTGCCAGAAGGTTTGCCCTCTTTACCTCCCCTCTCAGATGAAGCCCAACCCAAACCCAACCCACCCTAGTAAAAGCAGGAGGGGAACGTCACACTGCAGGGGCTCACTGATCATGATTGCATTAGGGGTCAAAAAGGAATTTCCCAGTTTTTCCCACAGGGTTTTCTGATTTTTCACCTTCTCCAGCGAGAGCAGGTTAGAGGTAGGTAGGTAGGATGTCACAGTCATGAATGTAAGCCAGGGTGGTATTGGTGAGGTTATTGGCATTGGTTTGTTGATGCAGGGGAGGGAATAGGGGATCTTGGTCTCATGCAGAACAGATCACCAAGAGGCTGATGGGAGTGCTGGACTGTCCGGATGGGGCTCACCACTTAAGAATAGGGTGACACCCAAGGTGGCAGCCTCCTTGGGTGAAAGCCTGTGGTAACATGGTGGCCCTGAACCGGGGGGGGGAACGTCTCGGTAGCCGGTCATGAGCCACTCCTCATGCACTAGAGGCTGGGTACCTCACAAGGATTTGCAATAGTAGCAGCTTCCATCTGAGGGAAGACTGGCTTAATAATAATAATAACAAATACAGGCCAACCAAGACCACCTGGTGGCACACGCTTGCTGTATCATGATTGGTTAATAAACACATGGCTGTGGACATTTAACTCAATTGCTTGGTGTGGTCTCAGTTATTTAGGTGGCATTGGGAGGATACTGTGCCCTATAAGACAATCTTGTGTGTTATTGAAGTTTCCTCTGAGAACAAGGAGAGTGAAGTGAGAGAAGTGATCAGAATGAGAGAAATGTCCTATCTACATTTCAGTCTTTTTACAGCTGCATAGCTGAGCTATGCTGATGTCTTGCTGTTAAACAGAAAGAGAAGGGGCTCTAGAAGCACATGGCCAGATGCCTAGACTATATCCTTCCACAGTGGCGATGAAGCACATGTAGTCTCCTCCATTGACCACAGTGCTGTCACCCCTGCTTGGCACACTATTTTCCTGCTCTGCACTCACTTCCAGTTCACCTCCAGGTTAAGAGCTAGCACTTGTTTTCAAGTGGGTGGAAGCCTCCCTGCATTCCCTGTATTTTTCTTTTCATATACAAATTTTTTCCCCCTCTGGCAGAGCTGGCAGGCAGCTCTGGCCCCTTCCTCAGAGAGGGCTGCTCTCCAGTCCTAACTCTCCCACACCCGACCCTCCCAGTAATCTCCCATGGATTACCCCCCAATGACAGGGCTAAGGGTGAAGGGTGCCAACTTTCTCCCTTCCCCAGAGATCAATATCCAGACTCCAGGGGGCCAGTGCAGGTGCTGCAGGGCCATCAAGGAGCATGCCAGCTCCATTTTCTGCCTTTTCTTCCCTCCCCTTGCTGTGGTTGCTCAGGCATGTGTGGAGGTATGCGCATGCATCGATCCATGGCACCTTTCCTAGTCTAGCCATTCCCATCTGCACTACCCTCAGGCCTCCACCCACGGGCAACCCTGCAGTGGGCATGACTGAGTTCCCACCCGGGGGAGGAGAGCTGCCATGTGGCTGCTCAATCCATCTCCTGGCCTCCCCCCCACTGACCCCCAATGACCCAGGCTCATTCCCAAACCCAGGTCACCAGCATGACACGAGGTGTGGCCTCCAGTGCCTCAACCCTCAATGCCACCAGGCTGGCTGCCTTCCCCATATTTATATGTTTTCCTAGTGTCTAACGGTACACCTACCCTCCAATCACTGTCCCGTTATATATGTAATGTTTCCCCGCTGTCTAGTGGCACCTTCTCACCCTCCAATTGCTGACCCTGTATTCATTTAATTAAAGGGAAACAATGGAAAAGACAAAGCTTTCCTCAGACACTACAGAAACTCTCAATTAGTGCTTTCAGACAGTAACAACTTTATTTAATGATTTAGAACAACAACCCACAATTTCCACTTCCTGTTGCTGGCAGCAGCCATTTCATGAGCAGCAGTGAGCTTCCTGAGCTCACTGTATGCTAATATGCCTGTCCGACCTCGGCTATTGGTTGGCAGGACATATTAGTATAAAGTGAGTTCAGGAAGCTCTCTGCTACTCATGAAATGGTGGCTCCCAGCAATAGAAAGTGAAAGTTGAAGGCCACTGTTGAAATCACTAAAAATCAATTAGAGTTATTTGTTAAAAAATTTTACTGTCTGAAAGCACAAATCAGGCATTTTTGTAGTGCCTGGTTAAAGCAGTGCCTTTTCCACTGTTTCCCTTTAATATGTTTCTCTAGTGTCTGGTGGCGCCCCTACCCTTTGATTGCTGTCCCTGTATTAACTTTTTGAATGTGAACTGTAATAAAGAAAACTGTTCCTTAATGTTTTTTTTCCCTCTTTAAACCTGTAAAAAAGAAAATGTACCTCACCAAGCTGACCCCCTCACCCAGACATCTCACTCAGCACCCAACCCCCATGCCCCCCACACATCCTCACTCACCTGAGCATATCCCACTGGGAAGACAGACTGTCCAAATGAAGAAAAGTCTTGCTGCTGGAACTGACAACTGCAATATGGAAAACTAAGGTATGGAGTTTTGAACTTCAAGGCATAACTTTGTCATGTTTGCAGAGTTACTCCAAATTTTTAAGATAGCCCTTTTGGGTCCTCACCTCATGATCAATGGTGGCAGAATTATGCAAGTCAGGCCAGAAAGGTGATATCTTGGTCACTTGGCAAAATCACCTTTTGGGCAGGATTTGAACATTTTCTCCACCTTTGTTCATGGGGCGGGGTCATAATCAATCAATCAAACTTTATTTAACCAGGCATAACACCAGTGAGCAAGCTCGTTTTCAAAGTGGTCCTGGAAGGGTATGTATCAAATTTACAGCCAAAATATGCAAAAAATGACAACGTTCAGAGTGTATGTTTAAATGCTTCTATGCTCACTCATAACTTTGGTAATTTTAAATATTTTGACCCCAGATTTTCAACAAAACCATTTTTTTCACACCACCTCATGAACATGATAACTGTCATTTTTCAGCCCTGGACAAAATTTGTTTTTGCACCTGTTACATGGAATGACATTTTGGTGGTGTGGAATCATATTTCAATGGGGATTTGAAAACGTTCATCTATGGAGTTCATGAGGTGAGGTATAAGAAGGCTATGCTGCAAATTTGGTGTATAAATACAGTAAAATGTCCAGGTTATGACTGAACATTGTAGTATTTCAATGTTCACTCATAAGTTTGCTCATTTTCAATATTTTGACTCCAAACTTTCAACATTCCCCTTTTTTCAATACCACCTCATAAACATTACAGGTGTAATTTTTTAAATCCTTGACAAGACATCTTTTCGCACTTGTGGTGCAAAATGACATTTCAGCCAATATATTATAAACACTACGGCATATTTATAAAGGCAGTCATAAAATTACTATCTTGACAATTTGGAGTCAAAATAAAAAAAAATGAATGTGTCAAGAGTGAATGTGTGATATTGAATGTGTGAAGAGTGAATGTGTAAAGAGGGAATGTCTGAAGAGTGAATGTGCCGGGCATTGCGCTTCTGTAAGTGGACAGAGTATTCACATAGTACTCATCCCACAGGGCTCTAAACATCTGCACATGTTCATGGATTGATGAAATCTTTAGCTTTTCTAGGGTCTGAAGCAGCCTCTCACTTTTTATGGCTGCATCAGTACCATCATTTTGCAGCCATATTGGCTCTGACCAAAATTTGTTCAACTTTATGGTGGGTCTATGTCAGTTCATTCTGTTACAAAGAGCTTCTTGGGTTTTAATCTAAAATACATCAAGTATATGAGATGCTGACAAAAAAAAATACAACACCTGCACAAATTCACCTTTTGTAATACAAGCTTGAACCAATAGGGGGTGGGAACTTAAAGCACAAATTCAGTCAACTGCCATTCTGATGAATTCAGTTCTGGAAGAAGATTGATACCTAGCTGGCAACGTAATACCCTTTTCCTTGGTGGTGGGGGGATGCTGCAATATCAGCAGGAAAATTTAATTGGTAGCAAATTAGCTAGTTAAACAGCAGATGGGGATACATTTCTTTCCTTCTTTCCAAAATGAAGTTTCTTTATTGAAACGTTTGTACTGTAGCTGTGAACTGGAACCATGAGTTATTCACTCACTTAATAATTATGTCTTAACAGTCATTATGTGAAATGGTCAGAAGACTTTAAACATGAGATGACTGGCGCCACCTAATAGCTGATCTTACAGTGTAATTCTAGGGCTCTGATTGACATGCACACACGTGACAGACCCCCACAATGATACACATACTAAAAGCTAAAGGAAGGGTGCAGCCAGGGCGGACCCACCATGGGGGTAATAGGGTGATCCAAAAAGGGGAAAAATGGAATTAGATGGCAAACTCTACATCCCAAAAAGGACAGCACTGCACCAACCCCAGCACACCAGGAGCCCAGAGCAGAAATGGGCGAAGTGGCCAAAAATGTGCTTAGCCAATCAATTTGTGATGTTGGCAAAATTCAAAAAATATGAAGTGTTGACTTTGCAAAGTTTTCACCAAATGAAGTGGCCTTTTATCTGTGCAAACTGACCTAACTTCACTGGTGAAGTGACCAGTTCACCGTACATAGCCAGACTTTGCCTAAAAAAGTGCCACTTTTCCAAGAAAACTCATTGTGAGATGGCAGTGACAAAGTGGGAACTTTGAAAAGCAATTTGCAAAGCTGGATTTTACAACTTTGCTGGAACTTTGCCAGTGAAGTAAGATTTCCCAACACCTTTAGTCCAGAGTGATAGGGAGACAGTGCAATCCTAATTTAGTCCTCTCACACTTACTGTTTATCCATCTGCATACTCCAGTGACATACACAAGTATACTGACTGTAGAAACACACACACACACACACACACATTATATTTGGGATGAGAATAGTACCAACTAGCAGAAAACATTACAAAAATGGGACCAGGTGGGGGATGACATGCTTAGGCTAGGCTATGGACCTGCAAGAAAAAAAATGGTGGGACCATTATGTGATATCTGCTCTGGGATGGGCTCCAGACCTGCAAGAGGAAAGAAAAAAAGAAAAAAGGGATTGGGTGGGGGGATTGTGGGGCTAGATTGGGCTTCAGCTCACCCCCAAGGGAAATACAAAATAGGAGCAAGCAGGGGATGGTAGGTGTAGGATGGGCTTTGGACCCAGCAGGAAAAACAAAATGAAACCTGGAACTGAGTGTGAGATGAAGGAACTCCAGCCCAGCAGGAAAAACATAAAAAAAAGACCTGGTGGGGTATAGGTTAAAATAATGCATGTGACACACACACACACACACAGCTATACACACAACGAATGGGTCACATGCACCACCTGAACACACATACTAACACACATCCGTTTTCATGTGTTCACTTATTTTAAAATTAATATCTGTAACTGCAATGTGATAAAAATAGAACACACTAACTTATTACTGTTCATACTAATAATATACATAGATAATAAGATGAAAAGTAAGCAATAACACACACCAGGGTGTTTGTTTCTTTTCATAAACCACCTGCCCAGGTGCACTGTGAGACAAACGGCATTTGTACCAAATAATTCAACTACCTGGCAGTGTGGATTATGAAAAGAAACCAGCACCCTGGAGGGTGTTTTTGCACTTGTAAAGTGGGCCAAGCATTTTCAAAATAGGCATATGCAATTAAATTTGTATTTTCAATATTAGGCTTGCCTTACTGATTAAATAAATTTTTGAAAAACTAGACCATCTGAATTCCTTGTTTCTTCTTGTAGGGTCAGAAGTGGTATGGGGTCACTACTGAGTAAGTGTTTGTGTGTGTGTGTGTGTATGTGTATGTTTTATTTTAGATAGCCCCCTGTGTTTTCCTCTTTGTTCACTCAAGCCCCCTGTACCCACCTGCAAAGCAACCACTTCTTTCCCCACTCATTGCCTCTGCTTTCCCCCATTGCCACAGTATAAGTCATGTCCTCCTCTGTTACAGGAGGGATAGTGGGGGACAGCTATTTCTTTATTAATAAGCACACTGCTTGCCCTTAGAAATCAGCTCTGCAAGTCCTAAATGTGTTTTTGAGCACTCAGCTCCAAACTCTAATAAGCCCACTCCTTGGGCTAATTAGAGTGCACAAAAGTGCTTGCTTTCCGTCACACAGACAGCCCTAGCTCCAGGAAGTACACTTTCTTAAAATTTGATGTCCTATCCCTCTGAACCCATGAAGTCTGGTACACAACAGGAAGCAGCTCAGGGGAAGGTCTCAAATGATGCACTTCACTCCCCAGAGCCTGCGAACAAAAGGGAAAGTAATATAAACAAGCATTTTTCTATGCTGGATGTTCGCCACTGGTATTGTTGCTGTACCGGATCTAGGTGCAGATCCCAATGCCCGAAGATTAATATCAGTTAGGCTTGGTGGGGACAGTTAAGGCAGGGCAGCAACAGACATGGCTGGATGTTTTCCTTTTTTACAGCATTTATTTTAAAAAATGTAACTAAGAGGGAGGTTATTTCTTTATTTCAGGTGGAGACACAGGGGTATTGGGCACCCCCAGAGTCACTGTTAGGAGTGGCTCCATGAAGCTCTGGGGTTTTAGATGCTCTATGGTACTTTTTAAGGCTTACATGGAAGATAAAGCAAACATTTGTTAGGTTCCAGCCCCCCTCCCCAACTCAAAGGAAAAGATATAATGCTATGGCTGACCTCAGGTACCTAGAGATTGCAGTTGGGGCTGGTTGAGAGCAAGGCCATATCTGTGATTTTACCAAGTGGATGCTTTTTTTTTTGTTCTTTAAACAGGGAATATGGGAGTCCTCCCCAAGAAAATGTTTAAATGCTAAGTGTTCAAATTTGCAAGTTGCTGCATTTCAAAGGGGTAAACTAAACTCCAGATTTACAGGTTAAGCAACATTTAAAAATCACTGCCAGCTACTGTTTATTTCATTAGTTGATCTATCCTAAATTAATGTGAACTGGTCATTGAGGCCCTGTCCACACTACTCCTCTGTAACGTTACAGAGTGCCCAAACCATTACCGCAACGGTTTGTGTTTACACCTGTAACATTAAAGAAGGTGTTTTCATAACTGTTGTTGAAACCACATATGACGTGGTTTCAACAATGATTATAAAACTGAATTACGCCTCAGTAACATTACCAGGCGTAGTGTGGATGCGTGGCACCGGCCCTAGCAGCGAGCTTTATTGTGGGATCGGGTGCCACGGTAACGGTCACCCGGCTTCCGAGTGTGGACCAGGAGTGCCTGTCTCGTAATGGACACCACAGCAGTGTGGACACACTGCACCACTCCCCGGTTGTAATGGTTTCTATCTGTTACTGGGTCTGAGCGGTGCAGTGTGGATGGGGCCTTATTTACTAAAGTTCTGTTAGTTCTTCCCCCACCCCTGACTCCAAGGAAAAATATAATTCTATGGCTGGCCTCAGGTACCTAGGGACAGCAACTAGGGCTGGTTGAGAGCAGGACCATTGCCATGATTTTACCAGGGGGATCTTTTTTTTTTGTTCTTCAAACAGAGAATATGGGAGTGTTCAATTCTGCAAGCTGCTGCATTTCGAAGGGGTAAGCTAAACTCCAGTTTTATAGGCAACCACTACTTAAAAATCAGTGCCAGCCACTGTTTATTTCATTGTTTGATTTACCCTAAATTAATGTGAACTGGTCACTTATTTACTAGTGTTACAAACCCTAGTGGCCAAGTGACCATCAATCTTCTTAAACATTTCATGTTCCATTCTATCAGCAGTCTAAGGGTTAAACTGCTTCAGAGCAAATGTTTGTGTAACCTGAGCATGCGTGTATGTGCAGTTTACATCGGTCTTGAGTCTATCTAGCATGAAACATAACTAGTCTGTGTAACTCTAACTGAACTCATTATTTTTGCACCTCATCTACTCATTCAGACTGGCAGAACAAGCAGTTTCAATTTTCCATCACAGTGATGTTGGGGGGGCAAGCAGGCTGACAGCACAGGATGAGATTCAGCTGTGCTTGCAAGGCTGTTTTTAGATCAAATGAAAGAGCTAACCATACCTCTCAACTGTACCACATTACGAGAAATGTTCCTCATTTTACTTCACAAAAGCTCCCTGTTCCACATTGTGAGGACTTGTTCCACATTCAGTATTTACATTTTAAAGTTAAAAGCTATAGTAGAGGATGCAAAAAATAAATTTTTCAATTAATAACAGACTTTCTGAACATAAATGCAAACATTTTAACAGTGTTCTGAGCCTCCTAGGCAAAGATTTGATTAAGTGTTTCACATTTTGTTCATTTGTTCCACATTTTGAGAGGCAGTGTTCCACATTTGGGGGACAAAAGGTTGAGAGGTATGGAGCTGACCTATGATTGGGTCAGCTCTTTCATTTGAAATACACATATTTTCCACCCAGCAAGTAGGGTTGCCAAGTGTCAAGTTTTTTACCTGGTAATCTGGTTTTCAGGGTCCCTATTGGGTAATCCAGTTTTACTCAATTCTGGTCAGGTTTTTGAGCCATTTTGGGAGCTCACATACTTTTGAAGCAGTTGTTGTTATATCATTCATTGTTTCAGCTGCATGACTAGTTTACAAATGAGTTCTGTTGTCAAAATAGCCCTTCTTTTGTGAAAGCAGTCAACCTTGGAGATGTAAAGTTTGGCTATTAAGACCGTTAGCAGTTGCTTAATCTAATCTGTTCCACTCTACATCTTAAATAGTGGCACAGCAGCAAAACTGGGTAAAACTTCTGCCCCCACCTTTTGTAACAGCAAAAGATACAATTCTCTTCCACTTTCATTTGCTGGTAAACTTCTTCAATTCTAAAATAATTTAGGTATTTTAAAATGTTTTAAATTATTATTTTTTCCTCAAGAAAAAAAGTCTGGTCACTTCTTTGCCTTTGAAATAATAATGTGGACATGAAAAAGAAATGAATCCAGGAAAAAAAAATATAAGGTACTCATAAGAGGAAATAAACAATTTGTTTATTGTATATCATTATATACCATTAAGAAAACAAATTGCACATACCCCAATAATGTAAAGCATTATGAAAAGCATATGCAACTCCTCATGAATTAATTTGGACTGGCTTAACTTTAAACAAAATTGCATGGTGCCAGAAGACCTCAC
Organism: Neoceratodus forsteri; assembly: GCA_016271365.2. NCBI lineage: Eukaryota > Metazoa > Chordata > Ceratodontiformes > Ceratodontidae > Neoceratodus > Neoceratodus forsteri. Next base: position 580,581,014 of record CM057456.1, read on the forward strand.
AATACAATTAGCAAAGGCTGAGAACAGCAGACACAGACATGTGTTTCATCCTCATTTGGACTCCTTAGTGTGCCATATCTGTATCTCAGCCCAGGGAGAGGGAGCCAGCCTACAGGGGATCTTATTTGCTTGGGTCATGGGCAGCCCAAAATTATGCACCATGTATACTATTATATGCTATTTACAGTATTTCCCTTGTTTCCCCCAGATGATATCTGTACATGAGATTTCTTTTATCTCTGTATGTTTATCTTGTAAACCAATGTCAATAACTAAATAAATAAATAACTAGGAAGAGCCTAGAAAAGGAACTTTAACAGGCACATCATATTAACATTTTTGTTGAACTGCTGCATTAAGTGTTGTCTTTTACTGACATAACAAATGACTTTGGTGGAGGAACAATGCATGATCAGTCATGAAAAGGGGTGGGGCTAGGGGCTGAGTTTAGAAACCAGTTTTTGCCTCATCCAAAGGTGGCAACCTTTCCAGCAAGCCAGAACAGTGCCTTGATCAGGCTTGCTGATGATTGCTGTGACAGGCTCAAGCTCCTGACACAGTCTCCTGCATTGGACCACTGTGAAACATCTCTTAAAACCCTGTATATCATAACAAAATGTTCAGCTTGCACTTGCAGATGGTGAACATAAAAAGGACCACATCCTGTAAAAACTATTAAATCTTAAATGAAAAGCTAAACTCATCTGCACACACAAATCAGACACTAAAAACCACCCTACATCAAGTAATGCTCACTTTACTCCATAGTGGAGCACAAGGGCAGTGCATTAATAAACATTGCAATGTCTTTGAAGAGTCATTAGTGACACAAAACATTAGCCTGAGCATTAGCTGCAGTTGACATTTTGGTTTTGGTTGCCTGCAGTGTTTGTGAATGTACTCTGCACAGTAGCACCCATGTAGAGTGTGTATTATTGAGCACTACAGTTTGAGTGACTTAATAATATCGCACTCACTGAGACTGAGTGCTGAAATAGGTTGCTATATCCTGTAGAGCGAGGATAACAAGGAGCTATCTTTGCTAGTACAGGACATAGGATCCCGTGTGCCGGATTTCTGTGGAGCTGGCTGCATAGTGTAATAGTATACACCACCGCCTAATGCCAGTAGACCTGGGTTGGTCTGACTTTGGAAACAATATTTAAAAAAAAAAAAACAATAACTTGCCCTCAGTCAATGTTCCCCTAGGAGTTAATTATTTAGTTTGAGTGCGGGCATAGCCCCCCGCATACAAATTTTTTTTGTGTGTGAAGAATGCAAGTATTGTAGCGACTGTCACTATTTGTGATGGTCACTCAATATCAGGCACTCTTTTGACCACGGGCTGTTTTGTGGTCACTTTATGTGATGGGCAGTCTTTCAGACTTGCCTTTATCACATAAATCTCTCTGCATATCTGCACCATTATGAGATAAAGTGAGTATTTTTATGTACATTGTGGTGGCAGAGTGTTTTTTATTGCTTGATCGGGGTATAAAGGTGACTCTTGCTTTTCAGCTAGCAGTAAAGGTTGATTTTTTCTCCCTGCTCGACAGCGCTAACACCAGCAGCAGCTGGTGGGAGAGAGAGAGAGAGAGACAAGGAATACCCATACCATGTAGTAAGAACCACCTGGGGATGATATTTTGAAAGAAGTTTTACTACCTGGAGGGAGACAGTTTAGAAGTGAAACCATCAGCCTTTTTCAGTTGTTTGTTTATTCCAATAGTACTGTGGTTCATAGCGAGCCATGGGGAATACTCAGCATGGTCTTGAGTTGTGACGCATTTTACCGGAGAGCTATGTGAAAGCAGTTTACATATAACCACTGCAGGGATCCCAGATCTAAAGGGGTTCTTGTATTTTACAGGAAAATGGAACCATCTACTGGAAAATTGGTCCCATAGACTTGCATTTGTTATATGGGAAAACAAAGCAATTCATCTTCCATAGGAAATAATGTCATCTACAGGAAAACACAGGACACTTACCCTGGAATTACAGGGAAATATGAAATTAATCTGGGAGCACTGCCATTGAATTGGATTTGTTTAAGACTATAGCTTAAATTGAAATAAGGATAAGAGCACAATGTGGTATATTTATGTGGTGGGGGGGTGGCATCAGTAGTAAAGCTGAAGCTTGCTAGACCTTATGCACAAGGTAGGAGAAACACTTATAACTTGAGATAGGAATTAAGTTTTAAATGTTTTTTGTTTTTTGAGGTAAGTATGTTTGGATGCAGAGATGCAGCAAAATTCCAGCAGAATCGGGAATTTCGTACTGTGAAATACTTCCTGATATTTGTGCATTTTGCCATAATTTCACCAGTGCAAAATGCAGAATTTTGTGCACACTATTAAAAAGGATGTGTCCCCCCCCCTCACGTAGATGCCACATCCCTGGTGTCTAGTAGTCTTACTCCCTGGCCCACAATAAGAAGAATCCCCCCCCACCAAGATTCAGCCCTATCCCCGTCCACATAATTTAAAATAAAATTACATTTCCCTGATGTCTAGTGGCCCCACCCCCTGGCCAATAGTCGGCCAAATGAAGAATGAACCCCTCCACCCACCACCCAGAGATTCACACCCATCCCCCCTCTCTGCTTTCCGTTGTCCTTAAGTGCTGACATCATTACTCACTCTGAGTTGAGTTAATTAAATAAAAAAAAAATTTCCTGATGTCTAGTGAACCTCCACCCTGTCCGGTAGTTGGTAGTACTACTAGTAACCCCACCCTATCCGCACTGCCATGTACCCCCTCAGACCACCGGCCCAGCCCTCCACTCACCTCCATGGCCAGCTCCCAAACTGAGCTCTACAAATGAGCCCTTTTCATGAATGAATGTGTGCACACACTCATTTATGAAAAGGGCTCACTCACTCAGGCTCATTTGTAGAGCTCAGTCTGGCTGCCAGCCATGAAGGTGAGTACAGGGCTGTGCTGGTGGCCCACAGGGGTATGTGGGGGTGTGGGGCGGGGTGTGATTACTAGTAGTACTACCAACTACCAGACAAGATGGGGGGGTCCACTAGACACCAGTGAAAGTTTTTTGTTTTTAAATTGAATTAACTCAACTCAGAGTAAGTCATGATGTCGACACTTACGGACAATGGGGGGGGGAAGAGGATGGGTGTGAATCTCTGGGTGGTGGGTAGGGAGCTTCATTCTTCATTTGGCTGGCAATCAGCCAGGGAGGTGGGGCCACTGGACACCAGGGAAATTAAATTTTATTTTAAATTATGGGGATGGAGGATGGGGCTGAATCTTGGGGTTGGATGATTTTTTCCTATAGTGGGCTATGGAGTGGGACCACTAGACACCAGGGATGTGGGGTCTTCAGGAGGGAAGGAAAACACTTTTAATTTTTTTTTTTTTTAATCAAGCTGTTCCCCTGGCTCTCAAATACAGAATTTTGCCTGCTGGTGGCAAAATTAGCATTTTGTGGGTGAAATTCCACACTTCATGGGGTGGGGGGGGATTTTGCATTTCATACCCACAAAATATTTCCTGTAATACACAGATTACATTAAATATTTCATTGGATGAAATACATTAATTTTGCACAATGTGATTTGGATGGGGTGGATAATTCTTAAAATGTGGGAATTTCTTCATTTTCTAATATCAAGCTAAGGTAGCAGTGGTGGATGTGTTTTACTTCACAAACATGGCTGCATTTTGAAATTTGAAAAGTCTTTGAGGTGAAGTAGGGATATATTTTGTGCTGCATCCTGTATGCTGAAAGAAGTGTGAATTAATGGGTTTCTTTTCTTAAACCACATAGCATCAGAAACTTCTTGGACAATTAGGATGCATGAAATCCCCTACTTGTTTTCTAATACAGATAAAACACTCATCAGTGACAATGCAAACTTCAGAGGAACACCCCAGGGCTACGTCTTTATCAGAGGTGGAGTTCACTGGTAATACTACCCCTATATAAATTCCTGTTAAGGCCTCACCTGGAATACTTTGCCCAGTTCTGGAGCCCTCACGTGAGAAAGGACATAGACAGACAAGAGTCAGTACAGAGAGAAGTGAGCAAAATGGCCCAGAGTCAACAAAGCAGATCCTGGCTATGAGGAATGGTTGTCAGCCCTGAACATGTCCTCACTGGACACAAGAGGGGGTACATGGCAGATAAATTTAAGATTCTGAGCATATAAACATGGTGAAAAGTGAAGACCTCTTTGTTAACAATAGGGAAGCAGTCACTAGAGACCTTGATTGGCGGTTTGTCAGGAGTACATTTCAGGGGGATGTGAGGAAGTTTTACCTCATTGAGTGGGTGGTGGGCCATAGAAAAGCTTACTGGTGGAAATGGAGGGAGCAAGTACCCTAATTGGGTTCAAATATGGCTGAGACAGAGCAAGAGGTCTCCTTGGCCAATTTGGGGCATCCTGAGGAAGGGTTGATGGAGGGGGACAGATGGACAACTCCCAGGATACTAGGTCTGGGGACAAGGAAATTAATATGGGCAGGCTTGATGGACTATTTGTCCTCTTTCTTTTGACAGATTTTGTGTTTCTGTGTGACATGTATACAAGTTATAATACACTTAACAATAAATCATGCTATATGAATAGCTAAGTCAATGGGACATCACTGTGCTCTTTACCAGTCTATCTATGCTCTGTTCTTTGGTGATAGATTAGGATTGTTCCTAAATATTTCTTAAAAAAGTTGCCCTTGCTCAAGCACCAGAAAGTCTGTCTACATTATTTCCGAAGGTGTATCAATCAATCTAATAACCACTTACAGTACAAAGATGGGCTTATCTTCAAGATTCCTTTGTTTAAAACATGCTTTGGTCAATGGTGTTTTGCTTACTGTGCCTTGATGTTTTTCAACCACTTAACTTGCAATGACTTGTAATGTGCAAAACTTGCAAGTTTCATGGGCAAGTTAATGTTTTTTTTAAACATCATGTCGTCCCTCTATACAAAAGTGGTAGTAGGGAGGAAGTAGGGAACTATAGGATGGTCAGCCTTATCTCAGTAATGGGTAAGATCATGGAGGCACTGCTTAAAGAAAGAATAGTGGCACACTTGGAATCCAGCAGTACCCAGGATCCAAGGCAAGGTGGATTCACAGCAGGAAGATCATGTCAGATAAATCTGATATATTTTTTTGACTAGGTGAAAAGGAGGTAAATCGGGGTGGTAGATGTCTCCTACCCCGATTTCTGCAAAGCCTTTGACACTGTCCCACATAAAAGGCTGCTCAACAAAATGAGTAGCCTGGTCATGGGGCACAAGGTGGTAAACTGGGTTAGGAGCTGGCTAACAGACAGGAAGCAGAGGGTGGTGGTAAATGGGATCCAATCAGGGGAGAAGGGGGTGATCAGTGGGCTACCGCAGGGATCAGTCCTTGGGCCAGTCCTCTATAATGGCTTCATTAGTGATATTGCAGTAGGACTGGAGGGAAAGGTCTACCTGTTTGCAGATGACAATAAGATCTGCAACAGGGTGAGTAATCCAGACGGGGAGGAGAGAAGCTTGAAAAATGGTCCGAGGTCTGGCAACTGAGGTTCAGTTCCAAGAAGTGAAAAATAATGCACTTGGTAAGAGGGAACCCTGGTGACAGCTACAGGATGGGGGTGAGTTGCGGACAATCACAAAGGAAGAAAGGGACCTGGGGGTTATCATTTCTGATGATCTTAGGATGACTAAGCAGTGTACAAAGGCTGCAGGGAGGATCAGTGGCATGCTGGGGTGCATAGACTGGAGTATCACTAGCAGAAGGCGGGAGGTAATGATACCATTGTATAAAACATTGGTAAGGCCTCATCTAGAGTACTCTGTGAACTTCTGGAGGCCGCACCTTCATTAGGACATTGACAGACTGGAGGTGGTCCAGAGAATGGCAACTAAGATGATACAGGGCTTGCATCAGAAAACATATGAGGAGAGACTAAAGGACTTCAATATGTACTCGCTGAAGGACAGAAGGGATCACAGGGACATGATAGAAACATTCAAGTACCTTAAGGGGATAAACAAGGTGCAGCGGGGATACATCTTCCAATATAAAAGATATACAAGAATGATGGGGCATGATATGAAATTGAGGTGGCAGGCTGAGGTGAAATGTGAGAAAGATTTTCTTCACTAAGAGGGTGATGGACACACAGAATAGACTGCCACAGAAGATGATGGGGGCGAGCACAGTGGAGGGTTTTAAACATGCATGGGACAGGCATAAGGGTACCTAATAGGTGGGAAGGTGGGGTGAAAAGCCATTGACCAGTTAGGGTCAGGGGCCACAAACTAGTGTAAGGCTTTCGGGCAGACTGGATGGGCCTGGCAGTCCTTATTTGCTGATAATTTCTTTGTTCCTATGATATTTGTCAATGCTATAAATAATTTGTTTACAGTTATTGCAATCTGCTGAGTCTATATATTTTTTTGCAGTTAACCTTTTTATTAGGAGATTTCAGATTATCACATATGTAGAACCATTAGACCAAATGGCTGACAAAGTGGTTACAAACATGCCACTTAATACAAACAGCCGAGGCAACATACAGACAACCATATCATGCTTGTGTACATGTATTACAACTGGCTTAATGAAGTATTAACTGTGAAGCATCATTAAACCTGGAAAATCCTACCATGGGTATACTATGAAAATCCAGAGAAAAGTATTTACTCACTTTAAAAAGTCAGGCTCAAGAACGACAGAGCATCTTCACATAAGGTGTAGAAACTTGCTTTTGGGCGGGGGGGCTGAATGACTGTCTGGAGGTGGGACTCTCAAGATAGCTATAAAGAAAAGCCATTGCAGTCTTTTAACAATTAATCAACCATTACTACTAGGGTGGTCATGGGGGTTTCAGTTTGTCCTTCGAATATCTGGAGGGCAAGGCATGGTTACTGTGGTCAACATAGGTTAAATAAGGGGCCCAAAGTGCTTCAAACTTGTTATAACACTGTTTTTTAACACAAGATATCCTGGTCAGGGTGGCCAACCTTTCTATGGCACCAAGCCACTCTACCAGGGATGGAACCTCTTGGGATCTCCAGCGACGTATGATAAGACGCTTACATTCTACCGAGGCCTGTGTGAGCCACAGTGTAGAGGCTTTGAGGAGAGTGAGAACCTTGAGTATAAGGCCTAATAGCCAAAGACCAGGATCTGCTTGAAGGAACATCTTTAAGATAAGGGAACAATGTAGGATTACTGCCTCCCAATAGGACTTCAAAGGAGTACATGACCACAGGATGTGAAGCAGATCCGCGTCTGGGGCCTCACATCTCCAACAGCAGTCAGAGGAGAGAAGACCCATCTTGTTTAGTTGGGATGGGGTATAGTACCAGAGGTGCAGTATTTTATTCTATAAAAGAAGGCTTTGGGGAATTCAGCAGGCATGGTGAGTTCTCAACCAGCACTGTCACCATTGTAGATCAGTAATGGTGATCTGTAATATGGTGGCCAACTTGGTTTTGGCCGGCAGAGAGGGGTTGGGAGCACTATCTGTTTGAAATCTCTGTATAAGACCAGCCCTACCTTTGAAATGCATAATCCAGTCATCTACAGGAAGAGAGGGTTTAACAACTTTACATTTTATACAAGTAACACAGGTGCATCTTTTCATAACCCAAGACTGGGATAGGCTTCCCATCTGAAGATATTTCCAAAAAATCACTGTGGGGAAGGCCATACCTGTTTTGAAAACCCTGGAACGAGTCCATGTCTGAGTGTTCTGGGGATCTCAAGTCTACAATGTAAAGTATTCCTTTAGAGGCCCAGTCCACCCAGCTCACGGGAGATTTATTAATACAGAGGCTGAGGTTATTCCAGAGAGGGGTATGACTTCCCAAGCTAAGGCATGGAGAGGTTTTGAGCCCCAATTGTTGCTAGGCTTGATGTGCATGATGGATGGAGAGCCAGCCCTTGTGTGGCTTTGGAAGGGGGTGAGACACCAGTGTGGAAACTGAAGGGCCCTGCAAGAGATCTCTTTCAATTTGGGACCATGCTGGAGAGTGAAGGAGTGACAGGGACCATCCTCCTTTAGGGTCTTTTCTACTGTAAATGCTATGGAGTACTGAGAGAAGTCAGGTAGGTTCCAGCCTCCGCTCAGGTTTTGAGCCCTCAATTTAGCTTTACTAAATCTAGGTCTGTTCGAACCCCATAAAAAGGAGCTGATCAGAGTGTTCAACTTTTGATTCCATGCATCAGAAAGAAGAAAGGGAATATGGGATAGTAGGTGGTATACTCAAGGGGCAAGCAACATTTTGATCGCGGCAATCTTGCCTGCCAGGGAGAGGTGCAAATGAGCCCATCTGTTCGTGGCAGATTGTAATTTGATCACTAGGGGTTTAAAGATTATGTCCATTAAGGATGAGAGTTTGGAGGTAAGCCGAATGCCCAGGTATGTTATTTCGTATCTTGCCCAGGCCAGACCTTGGGAATCCACAATGGCCAATGTAGTAAGAGCATTAAGAGGGAGGATTTCAGACTTTGCTAGATTGGTGTTCAAGCCTGAGATTTTACCAAATGTTTGTAATGTAAAAAGAATGTGTGGTAGGCTGTGTGGTAGGTCATGGGTCAGGATCAGTCAGTCATCGGCATACAACTTAGTGATATAACTTTTGTCCTTAACCTGAAGTCCATGTTTATGAGGGTTATTTCTGAGGGCTGCCACGAAGGGTTCAATAGCTAAAACAAAAAGTTGGGGAGATAATGGGCATCCTTGTCTGGTCCCTCTCTGTAGACAAAAAGGTTCAGAGAGGACATTATTGGTAAGGACCCTGGCGGTAGGGCAGGCATAAAGAGTCTTTATCCAAGTGGTAAAGTACGGGCCAAAGTTAAAAATATTCATGACTGTGAATAAATATTCCCAGCCTACCGTGTCAAAGGCCTTCTCAAAGTCAATTGTAACTGCTGCTGCTGGGGTGGGGAGGGAGGTCACTATCTGTATTAAGGGTACTAGGGTCCGGATATGATCTGAGCTGATTCGACCCTTAACAAATCCCACTTGTGAAGGGTGAATAATCTCTGGAAGAAATTCCTCCAGTCTAGTGGCCAAAACCTTGGCCAGAATCTTGGCATCAGTATTGATTAAAGAAATAGGCCTGTAACTGGAGGGGAGGGAGAGATCTATACCCTCTTTCGGTAGTATGGTAATTGTGGCCTCAGATAGTATAGGAGGGAGCTGTCCACATGAGTGCGCCTCGTTCAACATGTTCACCGGGGGGGCTGTAATCAAAGCCTGAACTAGTCTGTAAAAATCCAATGAAAAACCATCCCCACCAGGTGCTTTATGAGGAGCCATCTCAGTAATGGCGCTGCCAATTTCTGCCTCTGTTCTGGGTAGGTCTAGTTTGGTTTTCTGTGAGTCAGAAAGCTTAGTGAGAGGCAAGGGCTCAATAAATTGAGAATAAGACTTACCGTCCCAATAACCATGGGAAGAGTAAAGAATTTTATAGAAATCGATCATAGTGTTATTAATAAAGGTGGGGTTCATGGAGTGCTTCCCTGACCTGTCCCTTAGGCTGGTGATAACTCTTTCAGCTTGTCTTTGTTTTAGCCTGTAGGCCAGCAACTTGCTAACCTTTTCACCCTCAGCTTGGTAATGGTGCTGGGTTCTGTGAATATAGAGCTCAGCCTTCCTGCTGACCAGCGTATTGATATTTAAATGGGTGGCAGCCTCAGTGGTTAAAATTGTCAGTGTCTGAAGCACTAAGGGCTTCGCTTTATACTTAGCCTCCATATCTTTTAAAGTGTTCTCTAGCAGGAGAAGTTCCTGGTCCATCATCTTCCGCCTATATGAGGTGAAGCTAATGATACCTCCCCTAATAGTGGCCTTGTACGCCTCCCAAGTGCTTGCAGCTAAGGCAGAAGAAGGGGGATTGTGAAGGAAAAATTCTTCTGTAGCCGCCTGAAGCCACTGGGTGAAGTCCTTATCATACAGCACTGGGGATCCAACCTCCAAAGTAGTGATTTGGAGATTTTTAGAGTGGGTACAAAGGTAAGGGAGACAGGGGCATGATCAGAGATATATATTTGGGAAATAACTACCCCACAGATGGCCTTAGAGATGTTAGGAGAAGTGAGCCAATAATCCAATCTACTAGCCATTTGGTAGGATACAGAGAAAAAGGAGAAATCTTTTACTGAAGGATTCAATACCCTCCACACATCGGACAGCTAAAGCAGAGAAATAAGATCTTGCAGTGCCTGCTGCGCTCTGCAGTGGGGCTCTGGTCTGGTATTGGATCTATCCAGAAGGCTGTCCATTACCAGATTAAAGTCATCTCCCATGAGCAACTCAGGATTGTCATACGATATATACATGAGTTTTTGTGAATTAGAGTAAAAAAAATTTGGGAGAGTTCTCATTGGGACCATATATATTTGCAAGGATCAGGGGGCCAGAGGGTGTAGAGACCTTCAGAATGATCCACCTACCATCTCCCCCTCTGCAAACCTCTTTAGCCTGCCATTGTAGTGATTTATGTAACAAAATGGATACACCCTGTTTGGCCGATTTTGCTGTGCAATGAACTTCTGCACCTACCCAATCCCTCACCAACTTCACAGCTTCTTTGGAACTTAATTTAGTCTCTTGTAAAAAAGCAACCTGGGTTCCCAATTTTTGTAGCTGGGACAGTACCGCTTTTCTCTTTTCGGGAGAATTCAAACCCCTGACATTCCAAGTAGTGGTTGTGATATCTGAAAACTTAGCCATTATCAGGATGTTCCCATTTTGCGTGCCAACAACTATAAATAAACACTGATGCTAAGTAGAGTGTTAGCTGAAAGCTAATATAAATAGTCCAATAACTAAATAAGGGACCCCACCCTAACATAAGTAGCCCAACAGGCCTAAACAGGGCCATAACATGTTCTCTGCAGGTCCTAATAAACACTGAGATCACTTTTATAACTATTGCTAAACCTGATAGGACAACAAAGAGAAAAGGAAACCTATATACCACCCTGGAGTGTCCCGGATGTTTCCAGAGTACCAACGCAATCCAGGGGGTTAGGTTAGGTAAGTTAAAGAGCAGCTCCTCGGCTGAAAGGTAGGTCAGCGTGCTGAATAGACACTGAGGTGCCTCACCAAGAACAGAGTAGGGGGTGTAGTCTATTTTCAACCAGGGAGGAGGCAACTGCACCATCGACTCTCAATGGCCCAAGACTATCCCCAGGGGTGGGGGGGGAGTGCGAATAACCTGTGGGATTAGGGTCACACAAGGAGGACAGCACTGTACATGCTTCTCTAGCCATCAAAAACATTGTAAAGGCTGTGCCAATTCTCCATATCCTGGAACAAATACACCCACACCAACCCTAAACTAGCTTTCACCAATGGGTAGAAAGAGCAGGGAGAGCCAGAATGTATTGAGAATTATAATGACATTAAGATTCTTTCAGGTTAGTAAAGAAAATAAAATAAGTACCTCTACCGGAATGGTAGGTGCAATTAACTATACATTGCAGTATCACAAATATTGTTACCAAGGTGATATCATCGCAATATCAGGGCCCCTAGGGTGTAAGAATGAGAGGGACATTCATAATCCAGAAACCCCTTGAAATATAGCGGCCATTAACTCCAGTAGGCTTGTGCCTGGAAATAACTCCATAGTAAACCTTCTGAAGCCATGTTAGCTCCCAGTGAGTCTCAGGCTTTAAGCATATTCCATACGGCAACATTCTACAGACTGCCCACATTCTATAGATTCTTACTCTACTCCACATTAGAGCTATCCCCTGAGTGCCAGAGCACCATATGTGTACAAGGCAGCAGCCCCGATCTGTGGGAGAAGCCTCAGGGATTAAAATCCCATAAAAGTTACAGGGTAACATGTCAGGGGCTTGTAATATGGAGCTAAATCAAAACCCCTGACCTGAAATCATGCAGGAACCTGCTGGCAATTAAAAACTAAACAGGATGAAGGGGTGACAACCACTGATGCTACATACTGCAGTAGCAGGGCTACCCTGTAAAGTGCGCAACAGCAATAACTCCTCAACAGAGGAGAATAACATATAACTAGGAGCCCAACTACTTACATTTTAATTGCAGACCAGGCCGGACTGTACATGGCACATTTAATCCAGGACCTGAACGTCATTTGCGAGTCACAGAGACCGAGTGGTGCTGCTAAAGAAAGAGTATACCATCTGGTATACTTTTCTTACAAGATACCAGATTACATACTACAAATGAATTACAAAAAGCTACAAAAGAATGGATAACTGGGATTTCATATTGGTCTAAAAGCCTGGAATGTTTTTCAGGTGTGGGGATCCTTTTTCATAAACTCCAGCCATCAGTTATTAAACTTTTAGACCTAACCCAGGTAAAGTTCTTATATTGGACATAAAGCTTAATACATTATACTACCAGATCATAAACATATACGCTTCTCAGACAAAAGCAGAATGGACAACGAACTTTCAGCAAGTTAGCCCATACTTACACTCCGTTCAGAATGTTATATGGGGAGATTTTAATTGTGGTTTAAGTAAAATAGAAGGGGCACCCATGCCATTTCAGAGAACATTTTTGGAGATATGGCCACCTTAAATATTACTATTCAAATGGCTAATTTGAAGGATGCATACTATGTACAGTACATACAGGCAACAGAGACAAGACTTTTTTTTAAAGGGAATTTGTCTACAAGAATATTCTACTTTTTTATTTCTAAATCCTTAGAATACAAAAAGTATTGGTATCAGCAGTAGAATACTCTGACCATAAAATATTAATACTCAAAACAGGCTGCCGGCCCTTGGCTTGATTGGATTTCAGCTTCGGCCGTAGCGACCGGGTTGGAAATGGATCCGGTCATCGGAGGGTCGGCCAGGGGAGAAGGATCTGCCACGTAAGGCAGCTCTCCTTCTCCGGGGAGAGGGTCCCACCAGTATCCGCATGATGAGGGCTCCCTAGCGGAGGCTGGGAGAACTCACGCTACCGGCCTGAGGTCCAGAGAGGCGAGGTAGGCGAAGCGGGACGCTGGCATCATTGCACGTCCCGCCTCCTCGAGGTGAGAAACATAAGGATAAAATCCCTGCCTTGCGTCTACATGACGCTCTGCCCTGGACTGCCCTGATTGGCCACGGGCCATTCCCCCAACCAGATACAGTTCCGCGGCCGATAAAGGTCGGTAGCGCCTCCGCCTCTCTGGGGGTAGCTTGTGGGATGACCTGGGGATTCGGCAATGTCCGGTGGTCGGGGCTCCAGGGTCTGTGACCAGAGCAGACCAACAACGGAAGGGCAGGGGCATAAAAGAGGTAAAATAAAAAAAAAAAATACTCAAAACAGGCTTTACAGAAGCCTCTATTGGTCCAGGTTTCTGGAAATTAAATTCCTCTCTCTTAGAACTAACTACCCTGCAACAAAACATCACATACCTTCTAATCTGTAGAAAATCCCTTTTTGACCTTTGTGATGGCCCTTCCTATTGGTGGATAGACACAAAATCTAAACTTAGGAGCCTGCTTATTTCTTGGAATAAACATACTAGGAATACTGATTACTTAACCTGTTCGAATGATAGAAAGCAGTTGCAGCTGTTATATACGCTAGCCCAATCTTCCAAACATAATTTTACAGGCCAGATAACTAACATAAAACAGAAAATGTTACAATATCATTCCAAGCAGACAGCTGGACTTAAACTACAACAACAGTATGGTACACAGGGCCGTTTTGAAAGCACATATCCCTTAATTAGAAATCATGACAATGTTAAAGAAAAAGTAATAACAGTACTCTATGACACACAGGGCACTTTGCAAATAACGAATGAGCAAATCCTATGAGTAGTATCATCATTGTTTAAAAACAGGCTACAAAAGCCGTTAATTACTCAGCCCTTTTTAATAAAATAGCACTTTCGAAAGCACCACAGGATCAATTGGATGCACTTACTAGGTCCATTGTCCCTCAGGAAATAGAAGAGTCCATAACATCCTCTGCAGCAGGTAAAGCACCTGGACATGATGGCCTAACATCAGATTTATGTAAAATTATAGGTCAAGAGATTTCTGAAGAACTTGCTAAAGTATATAATTTCCTTTTACATAACCAGACCATACCTTTGGAAATGACTTCTGGGGTTCTTATTTTCTTACATAAACAAGGGGATAAAACAGACTTATCCAATTGGAGACTAATTAGTCTTCTAAATAATTATTTAAAAATCCTAATAAAGATATTAAATAAGACTGTTATCAGTGGCTACATACCTTATCAAACCAGCTCAATCTTGTACAGTCCCAGGGAATAATATCACAAATCAATTAATTCTGCTTAGGGAACATTTTACAGAAATAACTTATCCCCCTTTGAAGGATATATTCTTTCCTTGGATCAGAGACAAGCCTTTGACAATGTTGGACATTCTTATTTATGGCAGACCCTATTATTCTATGGCATGCCCAGAACCTTTATTGCTTGGTTATAGACACTCTATAGGACAGCTACAGTTAAACCTTGTGCAAATGGTTATTTTGGTCCCTTTGTTCACATACAAAAGGGAATAAGGCAAGGCTGTCCTGTCAGCCCCTTGCTCTTTGTATTTAGCATAGACCCACTCCTCATGCTCCTAAATACAGCAATAGACATAATGCCAATACAACTATCACAAGTATTACCATATAAGGCTTTGACATATGTGGATGATGTGGCGATTATGATAGGGAATAAACATTCTGCAGAAAAAGCAATCATATTGTGTCAAGACTATGGGGCATATTCAGGAACTAAACTGAATACCCAGAAATGTACTGGGAAATTTCTGGGAACCCAGGATATTCTACAAAGTACGGTAGCAGGAATTAATCGCACTACAGGTACATTAAAGATACTTGGAATTGAATTTGGTTCACCTCAGATGGATATATTGAATTGAGATCAAAAACTGTAGGTTGGACTACAAATGGTTAAAACATGGAACCAAAGGAAAAAGAGTAATCATAAAAAAATATATCTTATTAAAACATATCTTATCCTGGTATTTTTATTCCTTAGTGTTTTGTTTCTGGTTCCAAAAATAAGGGAAGCACAAATATATAATCTATTATTCCAGGCTTTCTGGGGGAGTAGATTAAATCCCATTAAGAGGAACATACTGTACATGCACATAGAAGCAGGGGACAAAAAATGGTGAATCCTGTACTTTTCTTTTTTTTGTCAATTTATAAATGCTAATACAAGGACTTTTAGTGCATATGAAAAATATTGGTATGATATTACATACGCTACTATTTTGACCTGATTCACAGAGTGGGAAAGAGACCATTTAAGAGTGATTAGACATTAAGCTTTGTCACCAACATATATCAGAGATGTTTTTGTTAAATTCAGGCTATGGGGCATTACATGCAATATGGTGATTACAAAAAGCAAGAAAAACAAATGTATACAGCAGTTATAGAAACACACTTTAGGGAACTAGAATCTTTCACAAAATGTCCTAGAGAATACAAAACAGCTTTAAACAATTTTGTAGCAGAAAAGCGAATACCTGCAAAATTTAAGGATGTATATTGGCTTAATTGCCTTGAATGCCTAAATGTTAAGGCAAATCAAAAACAAAAAACTCGAAGAAAGGGTATGTTCCAGAGCACTGTATAGAAATCAGTTAGGAACTATCTGTCATGTATTTTTCTCTTGCTCTTATATTAACTAATTTGGAGCATTTTTGTCCAGGGAAACCAGGGAGCCTTTTTTCCTGAACATAACATTCCCAATACTATTGTATGGAGATTACCCACGTACCTGGGTTAAATGGGAAAAGAGGACAGTATGTTACATGTATTATTTGCTGTTATAAAATGCTACATCTGGAATTCTAGATGTTTATTTTCCCTACAACAAAAAGAGATAACTCACGCAGAACGTTCCGCAAAAATCTTTAAGAAATTATATGAGATTTATTTTTATGAAGCTAAATCCATATCTAGACAGATACTAAAGAAATATTGGAGAAACTTACCTTGGGTCACTGATAATGATGTACCTATTACATGATCTGAAAATATAACAGGAAAGAGGTTTAATTTTCTTTGTTTAGCTAACTATAAGAGTGGTTTTGGAATTATGTCCCAATATTTGTATAACAGTGCTTTACTTGTTATTCTTTTTCTGTGTTTTTTTTTGTTTGCTTGTACATTTTTTTACTTGGATTGTATGATTTTATTGAATAAAGAAAATTCCCTACTCTTTTTGAGAAGTGCCATGGGATCTTTGACATCCACCTGAACAACCACCAGAACAGGCAGATGGGACCTTGGTTTAACATCTCATCCGAAAGAAGGCACCTCAGGAGTGCAACACCCCCTCATGCTGCACTACAGTGTCAGTATTGGAATTTAATCCAAGTGTCTGGTGTGGAGATAGAACCCACAGCCTTCTGATCTTCCAGCCTCAGAGGCGAGTATGCAACCGGCTGAGCCACTGACACAGCTGGACACTTGCTCTCCTTCTAGTGCAGATCCCACCCAAATGGTTTCAGAAGATAGACTCTCTGATAGGGAAATTCCTCTGGGAAGGACGCCCACCCAGATTTAGCAGGTTGAAGCTCAGACAACACTGGAGCAGGGGAGGGTGTGGGCTCCCATGGTTTCAAGGATACCACATAGCCTATATCATGGCACAGATGGTTTGTACCAATGGGTAATGCCTCCTTGACATGGTTCCCTCTGAAAGCTGCGATACTGGCATCCCCATCCCCAGCAACGGTGATATATAGCAAGAAGCACAACTCTCACTTGCTTCCTTCCCCAGTCATGCTACCATCTAGGTACTGAGGGAAGGTTCACACCATACTTAAACAGTCCCCTACCCCCTGGAAGTGTATGCCACTCTAGAGAAACCTGGCCTTATTGGTGGGAAAATAACCCATTTACTGGCAGGTATGGGAAAACCAAGGGATCACGTTAGTATGAGACCTACTGATCCTGAGAGCTAATGCTCTGGAATCCTTCAACAAACTCAGGATTAGGTACCATCTTCCCTCAGGACATTTCTGGAGATATGTCCAAATACAAGATGCCATCACTCACATCCCCGAACCCCCCACCACCAGGCCAACTTCCACTCCCCATCCCCATGGGATGTGGATGGCTTTGAAAAAAAAACAGGGCCAGTAGGATATATACTGCACTAGGTGATGTCTGACTAGATCCAACCCAATCCGCCAAGTACCAGTGGGAGAGAGAACTGGGCTCCCCCAATTTGGAACAACAATGGGCGCACAGCTGGGAGAGAGGACATAAGGCCTGTAGAGATGGGTGCACATGCCTTATTGTGAATAAGACCATGTTGAGGTGGTACTACACCCTAGCAAAACTTAAAAGCCTAGGCCTCATGGACACAGACAAATGCTGGAGGTGTGGAAATCATGGTGTCCACATATATCACATTCTATGGGACTGCTCATGTTACCAACCTTTCTGAACAGGGGTGATGACCATGTGCAGGGAGGTATATCTATGGATACCCTCTAACCCAGCCCTGCTAGTGATTGGCTGTGAAAGGTCAGGACATCTCAAGAATGATTTGGGAGTTATATGGGTCACAGGAGTGGGAGCAGCAGCCAAGAGACTGATACTCGTGAGATGGAGCACTGCAGTTTATCCCACCTTAGCTGAGCTTCTTCTCTCCCTGACCCAGGTAGCTACCTTTGAAAGACTATTCAGCTTAGCAGCCAGGTTCATGGCAGACTACTCAGAAGGGTGGGCTCCCTTCTTGGACTCGAGGTATTGTCAGAAGCCGAGCATGGACCCAGGAGGAAGCTGAAGCTAGTACCCCCTCCCCTCAGAGGCCCGCCTCCCCTCTCAATAGACAAGATTCCTATATCCAATGAATTAGAAGATGCCAAATATATAGAGGATACATGATGGGCAGAAGTGTGATATGGAAAATGTTCTCATGCCTGCAGAGTGAGCTCTGGATACTCACGAGCTCCAAAGGCACGAGTGAAAGTGAGAATATTTTCTATAGCACATGATCTGCATGTCACGTGTACCATTTATACAATGGGGTTGGGAGCTCTAAGCTGATGATAAATCCTGTTATTTTCACTGCAGTATGACAAATGGTGATGGCATCAACAGAGTTAAAATAAATGCCATTTATACATACCCTGCCGATGTCACCGCTCACTTACTACAGACTGCATTCTAAATAGAACTGCTTCACAAAACAGTTTCTGTTTCTCACTTCTACCTGCAAATAACTCAATTTGCATTGCAAAGGACACTCACCTCTGTCCCATAGTGTTTCTGAGACTCCCAGTCCATTCAGAAAAACTCACACACACTCAGATCATACACAGAAAGCACCCAGAAACAGGAAAAGAACACAGAAAAACATAACAATATTTCTGGAGCTCCCACCCCATTGTATAAATATAGTTATGATATGTGTTTGAGTTAGAGTTACTGATTAGTGTTATCATAGGCTATGACAATAATTTCTTATCGGAGTACACTGACTGGATAGGCGGCTGAGGTTTCTCCATAGGAGAGAGGGATGGGGCCAAAGCCCTCTCCTACCCTCGCCCCCCACACTCCATCTAACCAGTAGGAGAAGGAGGGAGGAGGACCTGACGAAAATGAGTGATGGGGAGAAGACTGCTACCTGATTACAGTCAGATTACTGAAACATAGATAATTATAAGGTTTGCCCCCCTCATTACAATAGTATTCTACTTGTATTTGAAAATGCTTACTGTTTGATGCTGTACAAGACTTGGCCTCAAGGCTTTCTTCATATCCTGAAGGTCACCAAATGTTGCAATGTACCTGAGGGTGTCTGTACATTGATTGTGTGCTCCAGTTACAATAATAAACATTTTTTAACAACAAAAAACTTATCTACCCGAATTCATCCCTCCCCTTGTTCAGCTTCCCTGTCCCAAGCTCTATCCCTAATTGGCTTTCTTTCCCCCTAAATTCCCCCTGCCCTGTCCACTCCTAACAAATACCGGCTAGAGTCAGAGCTCCCTTACACCAAGTCCCAGCCAGCTCAGATATGTGTTCTTCAACCAGAAATGTGAGAAGAGAGGGGGAAGGGAGCTCTGTACACATCAGGGGGAATGAAAGGTCCCCAACAGCAAAAGTCCCTTCCAGTTTATTTTCTCCTAAAAGAGCCATTCCAGGTCCTCATCTCTGTGTGCACCCTGGTTTGTAGACCTATAGAAAACTTCAATTCTATATCCCCTTACCCTGTCATCCATCATTTGGAACCATAGTTACTGTTTTGCTAGCCCAAGAAATAACATTCTTGCCTCTTTCAAGTATCCCTAATCCAGTATGATGCATAGCTAGGGATGGTGTTATATACCTTATGACTGGGAACATCCTGGTGGGCACTAGTATGCGTGCGTACGCGCACGTGCACACACACACACGCACACACACACTGTCATAAGTACACAGATTTGTAGTTATTCATTTGCTCTATCCCAGGCATGCTAGCATATATTTGGAAACAAGGAGATCACAGGTTCAAACCCAGCCAGAGCCAAACATTCATTGTGTGACCTTGATCAAGTCACTTAACATTTCTATGATCATGCATACCTACCTGTGGGAATGACTAAAAACAAGATCATATAGAAAATTAGATGTCACATTTCAGCTGGGCTATCCTAAGTAAATAAAATGATAACAAAAAAATATATATATAAAGAATAATGCTTGGAGTAGTGTGTGTAAGAGAATTTTATACACACCTGAGGTGTGTGATGCTACGTTTGCATGCTGTTGACACGGAGGAGGAGTGCTGGAGCAGGCTGCTAGAATGTGTTACACTTTCCAACATATGATATGTCACCATTGCCTACAATTGGTTAGATAGAGGTCTAGCAGTCTTTCTGGAACAGCGTGTTTTGGCTGTGTTTTGTATTTCCCTTTTCCTGTTGTCTGCTCTCTCATTTTAGGAGCCAGAGTCCTGAGGTGACCAAAGAAGCCAGCTCGACCAGTGGGTGTAGCAGAAAGCCCTGCGGGGGGTTATAGGCGGGAAATCTCAAGCAAAAGTCTCAAGTTTTAAGTCAGACCACTTTTGGCCCTTTTTCCTTAGTCCTGTGAAATCTTTTTTAACCCCTTGTTTACAATATGAGGCAGTCCTTGAGCTGTGGAGGAACTGGAAGAAGCCAGACTAGTCAAGGATTCTGAAGGCTTTCTCTAAATTTATTAAAGATCGAAACTTGCATACCTGCACATGGCTTCTTTTATCTCCTGTCCCGCGATGTCTGAGAAGCACTCGCCGAATGAACACAGTAAGTAACTGATTGGAACGGTGCCCTGAAATGCCGAGGTGGAATTACAGAGGGAGCAACTGGAGTGGCTGCAGGTTGTGGCCTGTGAACTAAGTGAACCAAGTGAGCCATATATTCTGAATGTGCCGCATATTCTGAGCTCTCTGAGCTACTTAAACAGCCAAACAGCCCAACGGCCTAACCGTTCAACAAAATAAAGGATACTCAGTTGGGGGCAAGGTGTTTGAGGCGTTCAAGGAGTCTCTCAGGCCGGCATGCTCAGTATTCCAGAGTAGTACCAGAGTATATACCTGAGAAGTAAGACCCAAGTAACAGCAGGACGCTGACATTGAATTCCCCAGCAAATGCCAGTTATGCCGGAACCCCGGTACAATCTTACACTAACTTTCTATAATTATGTTTCTATAACTTTATGCTGGCTTTCCTGTAAATTTTTTCTTTCTCCCATGTTAACCTCAATTAAATACTTTGAATACATGCTTCCCTGTATTTTATGCCCTGAAAAGCCTTGAAAAGTGCTTCTAGTGTTGGTGCTCTGTGTTCTTGGTTATGACTGGTGAA
The DNA here is from genome assembly GCA_016271365.2 of Neoceratodus forsteri. Lineage (NCBI taxonomy): Eukaryota > Metazoa > Chordata > Ceratodontiformes > Ceratodontidae > Neoceratodus > Neoceratodus forsteri. Next base: position 580,601,833 of record CM057456.1, read on the forward strand.
CTTGAATTTGTTCCAAAAGTCCTGGTCAGAGTCAATTTAACTGCACAGTCTCAGGTTGTGATTTTTTTTCTCCAGTGCAGGCAAACTATTACAAAATAAGCACATTTTGTCTTTTAAGCCTTGAGTTGATCCTAGCTGTTTTTTAGCTACAGAGGGGACGTTTGTCTTGATGATATAGCTAAACTACGAAAACTGTGTAATAGTGAACTTGTATATTTCTGCAAAGTCTGCAATCTTCCAGTTTGCAATTTGCCAGCACTTGTGTGTGCACTTAGTATGCAGAATTTGTTTTTACATGTATTTTGCATATTTTATGTTTTTATGTCTCATGGTCCATGAGCATTGTTGAAGCTTTTATGAACTTTTACTCAGCACTGTGGGAGGTTTTTAAACAACTTAGAAGTGGCATAGCAAGCTTTTCTTAAGCTTGTGAATATTAGCCAGTAGTCGATATAATTAGAGAACTCTCTGTTGATTCTGTGGACTTACATGAGCCTGCTTCTGCTAGCCCTGAGCCGTTTTCATTTATTTTTTAAGGATGCCTTTTTTTAAGGAATATTAATTTATGTTATTTAAAAGTGTGATTTGTGGGTGCTACAAAATTAGAAGTGGTAAGAAAGTCAGTAAGGAGAATAACGATTCTGTCGCAGAGAATTCCAATACATCTAAAAATCCTAAAATATCGAAGAAACCTAAGAAATCAAAGAATGACTGTGTTTTTTCCCAGGAAATAGCTATCACTCCTGCTATCTCCTTTTCTACTCCTAACGCCATTAATTCCCTTCCCAGAACCCTCAAATTAACCAATTACATAAAAGAAAAGGTTTCATTAGACATAAGAGATGACCTTCCGTTGGAAATCAATGGTGCTATCATCCCACAGATCAAATTATGCAGTCAGTCACCTCTGCCTTTGGAGCAAAACCCCCCCCCCCATGCTGTCCCCAAAGAAACCAGATCTCCTTGTGAACTGGAGGCTGTTAAACTGGACACAACTCCATCTGCTGAACAGGGTGGCTTATCAGTAATTCAACTTCGGACAGCCTTCCCCCCCAATGAAAGAAGTAGCATGCTAGCAGTTAACCAAGCTAAAATAACGGACTATTTCATATTAGCAAACAGTCGCTCATGGAAAGGTGACAGGGATGCTGACTCAGCCCCTATGAGCCAACATGAGGCATCTGGGCTCCAATTAAAGCAGACCTCAGAAAATTATATTGAGAAATCTAACTTGACAGATCCCAAAGGAATCGACACCTCACTTTACTCCTCTAGAATGCACCTTTTCAGTCCTATGAGTTCAGAGCAAGGTCCCAATGTTACCTTTTCTTCTGCAGAATCCCTTGACATTTTAGTTGGGTGCCCAGAGGAGGTATTCAAAAAAACAGGACCAAAAGGTGGACAAAATAGAGTTGGACCCGGAGTTTTTAGCCCAATGCCTGGATTCTTTATCAAAATACACCATCAAAGCACTAGCACATCCCATTATGTCGAATATAGTTTTGTTAGAAGCTTATACTGGAATCAAACACTCAGCAGAGAAGATATCTAGTTTTCATAGAGAAAATTACTCATTAGATATACTTTATTAAGTTTTTTTTTCCATTATACAGGCATCCATGGAGTAAGTCATATATAGATTGTTAAATGCGCATTAACTAGAGACAATATAGATCAGCATAAAGGTAGAAGACTTGTCAGACAAGGTAATGAATTGATGCCTGTCCCCCTGCCCCTCTCAATCCCTATTCCCTGTCTCACCAACCCCCCTTTACCCACCCATTCGTCCACAAGGGTCAAGTCTAAGACACGTTCTGGGCATAGACTGGGTTTTATCCTAGGGAAATAGAAAAGTACATTATGTGGGGGTGTTTACATCAGGAGGAGGTGAAGAGGATTGGATTGTCAACAGTCGAAAGAACGGATCCCTGACTTTTTATATTTCTCCAGTCTGTTTTCCACTCAGCAATAACCCTTTCTGCCTGACGAGCAAACAAGATTTCCTTGAACAACTCGGTGTAGGATGGTGTCAGTGCATCCAGCCACTGTCTGAGCATTACTTTTTTGGCACAGGCTGAGATTAAAGCCATGTATGCTGTCTGAATATGACCCTGAAGATTAGTATAATCCCTTAAAATACAAATTTCAGGGGTAAACATATCTGAGAGGGCTAGTAGTGGGTACAGATGCATTTTGATGCAGTTCCAAAATGGAGCAACTATGTCACAGGACTACAACATGTGTAACCGGTCCCCTGGAAACTGCAAACACTTGGCACAGATATTGGAGGATAGAAGCCCCATCCTACATAACTTAACCTGGGTGTAGTACAGGTTCTGATGAACCTGAAACTGCATGTATCTGTATCTATCCCATTTAATGTATCTGTAGATGTGTTTCTAGATTTTCAAACAGTTTCAGGGAGAAGTAGCAGTCGATAGGGGTTGGTCCCACCACAGCTTATTTGCCCTTCTTGTCTAGCAATTGAGGATTGTAGAAATTTATAGGCACGGGATATCAGGCGAGATGACAGAAGGGAGGTAAGATACAAGGTCAAGGTGGCTGATAATTTCTTAGTCCACAGTCCAGTGCCAAAGTGGTGCAGTAGCATATGGCAGATCTGAAGATATTTAAAAGCATTGAGAGGAGACCAATTGTACAGGAGACAGGCTTCCTGGAAATGCATCAGTTTGTGGTTATGGACCAGCTCATCCACTCTTTCAATTCCCATATTAGGCCAAAAGAGGTTGGGTTTGATTGATTTACCCAAGATTAGAATGTTAGGGTTATTGAAGAGGGGTTGTGTTACATCTCTGCACCCTGGGATCTTAAGGAGAGTGTTAAATTGGTATTATGTTGACAAAAAAGAGCCTAGTAGATAATCTTTGAGCCCATTGGAAAGTTTCTTTCTACATAGAAAGGGAAGAGCTATTAGGTCTAAGTCATGTGTAAGGCATAAAGATCTTTCAATTTCCAGCCAGAGAGGAGAATAAGAAGAATCAGAAGAGTAGTTTGTGGGGAGTATCCAGTATCTCATCCTGGTTATATGTATGACCAGGTAGTATAAATAAACATTGAGAGTTTGTAGGCCACCATCAATTTTCTTGTGGGTGAGCTTACAATAACTTCTCCTTGCTGTTTTCCCAGCCCACAGAAAGAACATAAGAATTGTGTGAACCTGAGCAAACCAAGAGTTTGGTATGGCACAATTGTACATTTGCAATGGATATAGTATACAGGGTAAAATGGTCATTTTTACTAAACTCATATGATCCCAGAGGGAAAGGGGTAACAGAGACCAATTTTGATGTCATCCTTTATGGTATTTACGATAGCATCAAGGTTAAGGGTTTTCATTGTCCTGGGAGAGGGATGGAGGAATATACCCAAATATTTGATTTTGTCTGGTCGCCACTGTAGACCCATGTTAACTATTTCTAATTTCTGGAAATAAATATTAAGGGAGAATACCTCTGTTTTATCAAGATTAAGCTTGCAATTACTGAACTTGCTAAATTGGGAAATTATTGTTAGTGCTGCAGGGAGAGATTGAGAGGGAAGAAATGTGCAGTAGTGTGTCATCTGCATATGTGGAAAGTTTGTAATCTGAGTTTCCTATTTTAATGCCACAGACAAATGTGGAGGAGTTTAACTTACTTATAAGGGGTTCCAAAGAGAGATTGAATAAGTAGGGTGAAAGGGGGCAGCCTTGACAGGTGCCCTGTTGTAAGGGAAAGGGGATGGAGAGTATTCCATTACATTGCACACGTGCTGAGTGAGAGGAATAAAGTATTTTAATCCTCTTTAAAAATTCCAGAGGGATACCATATTTGGGAAGTATGGAAAATAGATATTCCCAGGCCACTCTGTCAACTGCTTTTTCTGCATCCAAGGAGACCAGAGCAGCCGGAATTGTGATATCCTTGGACGTGGAAAAAAGGTGAACCAATTTCCTAAGATGATCAGAGGAGTGACGTCCCTTAACAAAATCTACTTGCTCTGCACAAATCAGGGAATCCCATACATGTTCCAATCTTAAAGCCAAAATCTTGGCTAAAATTTTAGGATCCACATTAATGAGGGAGATAGGTCTATAATTGTGTACAAATAAAGGGTCTCTACCAGGTTTAGGGAGGACCAATATGATGATCTGGGTTGGATATTAAAATGTATCTCTAAGAATAGGTGCCATGGTATTTTTTAAGGTTTGATAAAAATTAGGTGAGAATCCATCTGGACCCGGGGATTTGTCCAGTGAGAGGGAATCAATAGATTCCAGTACTTCTTCAATAGTAATAGGAGTTTTCAGACTAGAGGATTGTAACTTGGACAATGTGGGAAGGGTAATATCAGTCAGAAATTAATCAAGCAGTGATTGAAAGAAAGAGAAATTTGTGGGGGTGTATAAGGATTTGTAAAATTCCTGAAAAGCTTCACAAATGTCCTTGGGTGAGGTGAGGATAGTGCCTCTGGTAGTTCCCTCCCCACTGTAACCCAAAAAATCCCTCCAATCCCTCCCCAGTCCACCTTGCCCCAAAAAAGCTACCAAAAAATATAACACTGAGACCCACATAAATGAGACAAGTGACATTGTAACTGAAACCCTAACCTGGAGTAAAAGTTGTGGATGCTCAATCCCCTTTTGCCATGGCATGACTGTTCCAACCAAGAGGAAGCATCCCAGCCCACCTCCCTCCAAAAACTTTTGAACAATCAGAATATTTAAACAGTTAACTCTCTCAGGGAATAACCCTGTTCTATTATCCAAATTCCACAACCAAATTGGGGCTTAAAGCCACCATAGACCCCTCTCTTTTAGGAGTACTATGCTATAACAATTAATCTGTCAACTATATGACTTAACAAGTGACATTGAAATAAAAGCATCAGTTTCGCTCAGCACATTGGAGTGTCATTAAGCTACGTTACTCAGAAAAAAAGGGGGGAGAAGCATAATAAATTTGGTAAAAGTCAAGCTGTGTCCATAATAAGATAAACTCAAATAATTGTATGGGAATTTAGAGTACAAATTAGGTAATCTGGTAACATCATGAGTCAGACCATGGCATGCCTGCTTTACATAGTGATAAGAAAAGAACTTCAAGGAGAAGTTGAAACTAAAAATAAAGTAATAAAGGAGAGGAAAATAATCATATAAAAGGTCTCATGTCCAAAAAGGATATTACATGGTCCCCTGATCTCCAGAGAGTGCATCGCTGTATTCACACATCCGAGTGGTAGTCCTGTGAGATAGTGCACATGTTACAGCTGCCAGTAGTTCACACATTTGAGAGAAAGGGAGACATGTTAATAAGCTGGAGAGCTGAACGAACCAAGGCAAAAAAATCATTAGGAGGAGAGACGATGCAGGAACCAAAACGTCCATTTTGGCATTACTGAAAAGACACCTCAGGGAAAGAATTGTAACAAGGACCCTTAAGGAATGAAGTACTGAGTGTCAATGCCAATAAGCAAAAGGTGAGGGAAATTAAATGTACTGCAAAAAGCCAGCAGGTTATACACCTTCATATACATCATTTAAGAAACTTGCAGGGAATTGCCAGGCCAGTAAACCCAATAAATTGGAATCAGTGGTGTGTAAACAGGTTGGGGAACATGGTGGGAAGTTTCTCTGCTGCTTGATTGGCATTTTCAAAGGCTTTCCAAATACCTTGATGCTGAACTTGCAGTTTGGCCAGGTAATTCATATGAAATCAAATCTCATCAGCAATTAACTTGGTGATGGATGGATGATATTCCACACACTTCTGCTGGGTAGCTACCAGCAAGTCTTGGGAAAATTGAAGTTGAACATCCTCCCAACGTATTTCTTGTAGCTCCTTGGTTTTCATCAGGACATGCTGCTGATCCACATAACTTAGGAGGCAGATTATGAGAGGTCTAGGCTTGGCACCAGGAGGAGGTCACTGTTTTAACAATCAATGGGCCCGTTCCACCTGATATACTGTAGTGTGAGGTGGAGGGCCAGCTATCTTTGCCAGGAGGTTCTGGACAAAAGGAACAGCCAAGGATCCTTCTGCTTCCTCTGGTAAGCCAAAGATAACAATATTGTTTCTTCTATTTCGTCCCTCGAGGTCTTCCATTTTAGTTTCTAATTTGTTTAATCTCTGCCATAAAGCTACCACCTCAGGCTCTACTCTAGCCTGCCAATTTTCCAATGAGGAGGTGTGTGCCAAGACATAGGAAATTTTCTTGTTAGTGTCTTTCAGGTCAGTCTGAATAATTTTTAAATCGGAAGCAAACCTGTGGAAAACTTCTCTAATACTGGCCATTTCAGCAAAACATTTGTCTTCAGACAGAGGGGCAGAGCTGGTAGGCACAGCTGTAGTTTTGGTAGAGGTCGCAGCCTGTATTTTAGACCTCTTGGCACTTTCTTCTGGAGTCTGAGGAGGCGCCCATGTCGGAAGGGCCTGGCACATTTCTGCTTCCATTTTCGGTACATTTACCAGTGAGTGCTCCCAGTTCTGGCTAATTATGATTCTCCAATGTCTGTAGAGGTTGATAGTTATCAAAGAATAGTTGATTTCTCTCTCAAGTGTGTTAAAGTAGAAGTTTTTGGAGGTTAGGGAGGAGAGCTGAGCTGATGAGCATCTACTCGGGTCGAAATCATCATGTGATCTCCAGAGAAAATTAATTATCTTGAGCAGAGACTGGATAGTTTGGCTAAAGGGCCCTGACATGCAGTACCCTCAATATCTAACAATCTCAACCTGTCTTTCTCTATGGTAATAATCCCAGACTCCCCAGAGCCCAGACAAGGTCCTAAATGGCCTATATAAGGTCCCTCAAAAATTAATAAAAAATAGAAAAAACAAAAAATGGCCAAAAATTAAGGATAAAAAATAGTAATAAAAAAGTTAGTAAAGGTGAATTTATTGGGAATCCTACTGATCTACTTGAAAATAAAATTAAAATATCTGAGCCCTGTCCCCCTATTATAACTGAGTGCCCTCTGCAATCTCTAACGTCTAATTGACAAGATAAAAATAGTACTCCTAGTACTCAGGTCCCAGTGGAGGTAGAGGTGTTAGTACCCAAACCTTCATCTATACCAAAGTTAAACTTTCCACCAAGGAATGAACTCCCTTTTAGCTCTTTGAACACTCAGCTCCCCACTTTAGACTTAGCTGGTACTACAGTCTTAACTTCTAAAACTCAGAATACTCCTGAAGAACCCCCTGCTCATGTGAATATGCAACAGTTTCAACTTATTCCCACCGGTAAAGAGGTGGTCTTTAAATGTGAGAATTTATTTTTCAAATCTTATGAAATTGATGAGACCCTTACAGAACTTATAATGTATTTATTCAGAGCTGAACCTGAGTTACCACAAGCAGCAGATTTGGTAATATTTGTCCATAGGGACAGAATTAATTCTAATAATTCTGTTTACGTATGGATTTCTGACATGGGGACAGCTAAATCAGTTTGGGCCAAACAACAACAACTAAATGATTTGGATTCATCCTTTTCATCCTCCTGTAACGTGGACCACTATATGGAAGTATACCCACCCTAAGGCCAAACCAACTAAATCTCTCTCTCTCTCATCAGAAATGTTCTTTTATACTTGTCAATTTTAATTGGAATTTTGAGCCTGTTCTAAGCTAAGAAAGTATTTCATTATTTGGGAACAATCATATTGAAATCTAGCAGTTCATCTGAGAACAATCTTGACTGCTGTTATTAAGGGTGAAATCTTGCCATAAGATTTGGCTTTAGCTAAATGAGAATATCCCTCTCCTTCGGACTCCCAAATTGATTGTCATATTCACTCTGAAGATCTCCTCTCACTGCTAAAGAAAAACTCCCATAGATTTCATGTGGTGGACATCCATCTAGTTTCATTTAAGGAGCTGGACCAACTTTTAACACATTCAAAAGGGTTCTCAAACTTGTTATGACTAACAGAAGTTAATAACTCTTGAAATCGCAGACTTAACCTCAATATTGACTGGAGATGCCAACATTGATCATGATGTAATTGTTTGGAATATTGCGGGATGGGGGAATAAATTTGCAGATCCACAATGTCTAAACTATATAGAGGACTATGAGGTTTTGGTCTTTCAAGAGATGTAGGCTGTTAATCAATCCTTTATCAATGGCTATGAATCCTATTTTGTGCCTGCCACTAAGGCAAGATCCCATGGGAAACCAAAGGGGGGTCTGGTTACCCTAGTCAAAATTAGAGAATGTCTGAGGGTTTTGGCATGCCATATTCCCACTCAGAAGTGCCTATTTACAATCATTAGGAGGGATTCCATTGTCATTTTACTAATCAAAGTCTATATTCCCCCATGCTTTCATGTTAACCCAACTTATGACATATGGACTAAATTGTTGATAGAATTGGAGGCCATGTATGTTAAGCATCACATATATTTTGTTATTATGGCAGGGGATTTTAACTTAAGGATCACACAGTTTGACAATTTGCCTCTTTTACAGAATCAGATGTACATGGGAAACTTAATAATAAAAAATTTAACTGGTAAAGTTCTGAATGATGCTGGAAAGTGCTTTACGGAGCTTATTACATATAATACTTTACTTATATTGAACAGTAGGGAGTCTACTGACCAGGATGGTGCATGTACCTTCCCCCCCTCAAGGGCAGAGTGTAATTGACTAAAACCCCTATTTTTATGATCATTGCAAAAACTTTACAGTCTCAATGAGACAAGAAAACGATCATGCGGCCATTCTCCTCAAAATAGATTCTTCAGATATGACTGCCACACTGGCAAGGCACCCTCAAAATTTAGTGCCTATGGCCCTGACAGAAAAATCTGAACTGATACTCAATGTAAAGACCTGGGATAGCCTTGCTGATCTTATTTACTTTACCATGTTCTCAACTCTTTTTTCACTTGCTCATGAAAACATTGACGTACAATATCTGAGTGATCAAATGGCAAAGTGCTACCTACAAATCAATCAAAGAATTTATTTCCATAACAGAAAGTACTCTTGCTCATATACCTGGTTTGATACACAGTGTAGAATGGAAAAGCACAAACTAGCAAAATTGGTCAGAATGGTAAGAAAGAATCCAACAAAAAACACTTTTCTCTTTCTGAATAATACCCATAAAATATATAAATTTTTTTTTGCAAGAAACAAAATCTGATTTTGCACTAAAACAATGGGTCTGTATGTTCCAAGCTGTAGTCTCTAATGACTCCAAAACATGCATGTCATTGGTTGCTAAAGGATCAACAACTTTTTCTCCAGCATTTCCTTCATATATCCCTAAAGAGTCCTGGGTTAGTTATTTTAACAGCAGCTCTTTACTTACTCTTAACAACAATCCTCCTGACTGGACCATTTTGGCTAGTCATGTGCCCCTGATTGTTTCATTAAAAGAGGTTGAACAGGTCATAACTCAACTCACTAACAACAAGGCTCCAGTCCCAGATAAGACCCCTGGTGAGATCTATAAAGCTCATAGGAAATACTGGATTCCATTTTGACTATTATTTTTAATTTATGTCTGAAGGAAAATGATGAACTACTCTCATGGACAAAAAATATAATTGTACCTATCCACAAAAAGGGTCCTTCTCATGTTCCGTCTCCTTACCGTCTGATCAGTTTAATTGATATCAGTGGCAAAATATTCACCAGAATACTTTTGGGTAGGTTGCAGAACTGGGTAGAAATGCTTCCCCGCTTTACATTTTTCAAGCAGATTTCCATCATGGGTTGTCAACAATTGACAATATCTATATGTTAGTGCATTTACTGGAAAAAGACAGGATCTATAGGAAAGTGAAACTATATGCACTTTTCATAGATATTTCTGCCACATTCAATTCAGTGATCAGAGAAAAAATATTGCTTATTCTACTGGAAAGAGTTATTCCTTTAAACCTGCTAAATCCAATATACTTGTTGTACTGAAATACCACTACTGCCACTCGTTATGATAATAAGGGCAACTTAACTGAGTATTTCAACACAACAATGGGAGTTAAGCAAGGCTGCTTGCTGTCTCCCCTTCTTTTCAGTATTTATATCTATTCATTGCTTAAATTTTATTCTCCACTAAACTTGGATCCCCTGCGCATAAAGCAGCAGCAAATTCCTATACTAGCATATGCAGATGATTTGGTCCTCCTTTCCTTTACCACCACTGGTCTTCAGAGAATGATAAACCTTGTTGAGTCCAAATGTGATCATCTTGCTTTAAGAATCAATCTTAGCAAAACCAAATTTGTGATATTTGGCAGGCATAAATCAGGTCTACAGCCATATATGTTTCTCTTAGATAACAATACTATTGAGGTGGTGCTGTCTTACACTTATCTTGGGATAAAATTTACAGAAAATGGCCAATGGTTATGGCATCACAAAGAATATATATCCAAGGCCAGACTGGCTGCAAAAGCATTGCAGTGGTTCAACTGGAAATATGGTGGCCATACAGTAATTCCTGCTCTAAGAGTGGCTGAAGCTAAGATTCACCCCATATTATTATATGGGGATCAAGTTTTGGGGACCAATCTCTGTGCTCCATTGGAACTTCACCTTTCCTTGTTTTATAAGTCCTTGTTACACATGCCCACCTCAATAGCAATCTCCATAGTCAGGGCTGAGCTTGGCAGACAGTCTTTACTTACATTACTGGAACTCAGGCTAGCTGCTTATTGGATAAAGATCCTAAATAATAAAGTGAACCCACTACCCACTCTCTGTTTACAGGAAAAAAAATAATCTGGTCCCTGCATGTTTTTTTTTCACCATGGTTAAAAGCAATACGAACTAACCTCTCAAAAGTTGCTTAAAAACACCTATGGTAGGATTCCCTCAAAGGGATATCCATTTCTCCTAAATATAAAGACACACTTAAAAACTTTTTGAGCATGCTTCTTGAAGACAAATGGAGTAAATTAAGACCCAAAGAGAAGCACTCTGGCTTGCTCAAAACAAAATAGACTCTAAACTAGAAGACTATCTAACCCTTCCATTTTCTCTCCATGTCTGGAAAACTATTACCTGGGCTAAATTTGAGATTGTATCTGCAAAATACACATATTTTAATAAACTCTTCTCAATGTACCCATATTACTGAACACTGTAGGTGTAATAGGGGCTTTCAAAAGACTAGTTACCACATTGTCATCCAATGCCCTCTCTATAAGGATGCCAGGGAAAAAATCTTAAAAAACTTTTTGGTCAAATATACTAACTTGGATTATGATCCACTATTTTTCCTCTTCCATCCAATGACAAAAGAGGATGCCTTACTGAACTTCAGATTTTTTGATCAAGTACTAAAGTCCAAAAAAGGGCACTTTCACACATCACAATCAGCTTTGTGATGAAAGAACTGCTTCTTTTTTCTCTTTCTACTCTTGTATACTACATGAAACTTAATTCATAACACATCAAGATACCTATTATACCATACAGCACTTTAATTATAATTGTGATGTTCTTTTAATATGGGATCATATCTGTTTTAGGAGTATTTATGTTTAGTTTTTAATAATATTGTAATGTCCATCATTGTTATGATTTGGAAGAACAATAAAGATTGATTGAGATTAACAGTGATGCTACATAAGCCCTGAATGAAGCTTGATAGGTTTATTCAAGCATCACACACCGAGGGTGTGTATTAAATTCAAGTAACCACACTTCCCCATGTTTTATTTTACATAATCTCTGACCATCAATTTTTTCCTCTTTCCTGCACTGTGTTTGGCCCCCTCCTTGTGACACTCTGGCCCCCATTCCAGAAGCTGCTAGAGTGATGCAAGGTGCTTGTGGCAAACATCAATGGCGCAAGTTGCACCTTGCATCCTACTTTGCGGCATTCCCCATTCCATAACGTGGTCTGCACTGGAATGGGAAGCTGCTGCACCAAATGGACACTGAGCCACCCTTGCGACCTACATCAGGGTATGCCAGGTTGCAAGGGGGCTTGCACCATGGTGGGTCTGCAACATCCTCTTCAGTGGGATCTGAAAGCCCTGCTATGGCCATAGCAAGGTGGTCAGTTTAGACCTGCCAGAAGGTGGTCTACACCCCTTGCGGATTGCCCCACAAGATGGGGAACTGGTGGGGGGGGCTCTGCATGTGGGGTCTGGGGGTGGTAGGGACAAGGGAGTACCATGGGGGTGCTGTAGAGCAAGTGGGTATGCCAATGGAATGATCGGGCACCCAACAGGAGTGACATTAGTATGGCTGTATACACCATTACATGACTGGCGCTAGCAAAGGCACCCCTGCCGGGTGCCTGATCATCCCCCTGGCATACCCACTTGCTCCCCAACACCACTATGGTACTCCTCTGTGCCACTTCTTCCCCAAGATCCCTCTTGGAATTGAGTTCTGTCTTGCATCTGGTGGGGAGTGTGGGCGGATCCATGCAGCAGGTCCCGCAGGTGTGCCTAGCATTCGGCGCTAGCCTGCCTTTGCTGCAATTTCTGGGTTTTTGGCACAGAGATCTCCATTTTACAGAATCTGGTGCATGATATCTGATGCACCAGGAGTGTGCCGCAGCCCTTGATTGCTGGAAAATTGCGGTGATCTAAGGGCTCTTTCAGAATCGGGCCCTCACTGTTTTTCCCCTTTTATGATGTGTATTGAATAAAATGTGCACTGAATTAATCAAAGCCAGGAAATTAAAGACTATGTAAGCAATAAGACATGACAGGGTGTGTATGGAACAGAAATTATCACACGCTCAGGAGCATAGTAAGGCACGAGATTGCAGGCAGAGTGCCTTCAGCCCTTGGGCGCACAGTAGTTTCTGTTCCATTCACACCTTGGAGTATCTTATTGTGCTTATAAAATGGACTACTTTTTTTTTTTTTACAATTTTGCAGTAAGAGATACATGTGTTTATGTAGCTAAAAAAAGCTTCTTATGAGAATTTATGTTAAAATAATCCTTCCGTCTGCTGTACAATGACATCATTCTGCATTATCTGTGCAACTTTTGTTCTTTACTGCCATCAGTAGTACTGGTTTCATTTTGTTGCCAACACTACCCCTGAGCTCCCATGTGTGTGTGAGACAGCTGCTATAGTCAGAACTAAGACAGAATGAAAGAGGTAGTGTCAACAGTTTTTTTATTATGTTAATTTAAATCACAGCAGGAGTGGGCGGCATGAGGAGGAGCAAAGATGGAGAGAGAGAGAGAGAGAGAGAGGTAATGTCAACTGTTTTTTTTATTATTATCATTTAAACCATGATCCATTACAGCCTGGCATCATTGCAGGGGCAGGCAGAGACATTGAGAAGTGGAGACAGTGTCGGCTGCTACTGTGGGAACTGAGAAATAGAGTTAATGTCAACTGTTTTTTCTTTTATTTGAACCGCGCCTGAATGAAGTGTGACAGCACAACAGGAGCGAGCAGGAACATGAAGAAGTAGTACCTTCTGTACTTCCCCCCAAAATCTTATCAAGAAACTAGTAAGAAGTTGTGAGCTGTATTTCTGTTTGAAAATGATGAAAAAAAAGGAGTTCACATCCATGGAGAAAGATAGAATCGCAGAATGTATTGGAGACAGAGGGAGGAGATGCACTACGGGAGTGATAGCACGATTGGCACATCAGAAGAGAAAACAAAGTAAATACATATTTGGAGATATATTTGATTATAAAATGAGATGGGTTTTCAAAAACCTGGCAAATATGGCTACTGTGGAGCTGTTATTGATGTCTCGTTTCATCAGTTACACAGTAAAAAAAATGGTGGCATTTCAGAAGTTCAGTGTTCTGACAGCACAGCGATTTCTTTTTGTGTACTGCGGTTTTGATTTTCAGTACTTGTTCTTAACTGTGCATCAAACAGATTTGATGCATAGGTAACAACCAATCAGGATGCAGGAATTTCCCTGCCCATTTTATAAAGACTTTTAACCTTTGCAATTAGCAGCATAAATTTTCACCTTTTGCAGTTTACTGCACACTTTCAGTTTTGTCTCACCTGTGTCACTTGGTCTTGCCGCCATCCAGCCAGAACCCTAGAGGTTTTTTATTTATTTATTTTTTGTTAACCAGTAAGGCCCCCTAGGCACAAGTGCCTGTTTTCAGGGGTGACCACAGAGCTTTGGGCTGGTTAAGTGATTTGCTCAGAGTCACACAGTATGCAAGTGGAGGTTGTGGGAATCAAACCCAGGTCAGCTGGATGTAACAAGTTCATTCACACCTTGTTCCTTTAACCTCTAAGTTTGTCTGCCACCACTGATGCAAAGTCTCAAAGAGGACCCAGACAGAACTGCGTTGCCATTACATTTTTTTTAGCAAATGAGCTGCAAATATGACAGGCACTTAGTGTAATTTCACAGCACCTTTTCCAGTGAGAAACTATGTTTCATGCACTGCTTTCAGGGTGAGCATTGTGGAAGATTGCACAGGACATTTTTCTGATTGCAAACTATGGTTAGTTTGTCTTATAGGTCACAACCCCCATCCTTCACCCGAAAAAAACAAAACAATGTACTTGGAGGAAATGACCATAGCCATGCATTTATTTAACAGCCAGTTAGAACCTGGTGAGATGATGTATCATATCAGTCAATCAGGAGTGATGTGTGCAGTGAGGTAGTTACAGCTAATCATTTTGACAGCCAAAACAACCAAACTATATTGGCTCTCAACTCCCGTTGGAGGGGGCTGACACACTAGGTACAACCTCGTGAGGAACTCTGTGATATGACATATAAGAGATGGCTTTATGTGAACCAATCTCCAAGGCCAACTCTCCCATCAGATGGTGCCACTGACATGGTCCATAATCCAAGAGTCATCCTTCTCCTATGGCTGGCACTCTTAATGGTAACCATCCATCAAGACCTCACCTCTCCACAGCCCAAGGGCAATGCACCTAAAAAGGTGTGAAATACTCTTTTAAACCCTCTGTACAATCCTGCTAGACTACCATGCTGCCAAGATGCCTGCGTGACTGTGACACCCTGCCTAACTTAAGCAGCCACTACTAACACTGTACCAGAGAAGGCAAAACAAAAAATAGAAAACCCATTGCAAAAAAAGACAGTAAAATTCTCTTTCAACCCCTAAGGAGATCCCCCTTAGTGGTACAGTGGGTTCCCTGTCTCACAGCTCCTTGTCCCTGCTATTTTGATGGGAGGGATTGGGTGGGTATCTGCTGGAGCAGGAGAAATGGGAAAAGGGGTAAAGCCCTCACAACACAGACGTAAATCAACAACACTCCTCCTCTCCAGCAGGTATCTCTCAGCCCCTGGGAACCCTTTCCTACCTTCCTGACACTGGCTGTAGTGGCGGAAGCTAATCCTCCTGCCTACACAGGTATCATCTGGTGGTATACAAACAGACAAAGTTCACCTGCTGCCATATCTTGCAGGCTCCATCATTGTCTTATAGGTCATAACTCCTTTCCTTCACCTGAACAAATGAGACAGATGACATTCATGGAGGAAATGGCCACAGCCATGTATTTATTAAACAGCCAATTAGAATTGGTAAAATTATGTACCATATCAATTAATCAGGATTGACGTGTGCAGCAAGGTAGTTGTAGTTAATCATATTGATATGCATATCAATCAACTATATTGGCCCCCAATCCTCTTTGGAGGGGACACACTGGGTATGACCTAGTGAGGGACTCTAGCCTCTGAGGTATAAAGGATGGCAATTGTGGGCCAGTCTCCAAGGCAACCTCCCTCGTCAGAGTGTGCCAGTGACTGTGGGACGAAGCCTGAGAGTTATTCTTCGCCTATGTCTGGCATACCTAATGGTAACTAGTTGCCAAGGCCTCACTTGTCCCCAGCCTCAGAGCAATCCAACTAAAGAGGTACAAAATACCCTGTTAACCCTGCTGTACAATCTGCGAGACTACCATGTTGCCACACGATAAGCATATGTCTGCTGCTCGGTTGTCAGGTGAACAAATGATGCTCAACCCCCACCAAGTACATCACACCATAACTTCCTCTAAAACACATTGTAGGTCCAATAAAAACCAATCATTACCTGAATCTGATTAATGGACTCCATCCATAGCATAATACAAGGTACCCTTTGCCATAATCTCATCATGCTGCAACACAGGTCCACCAATGGAGTCCAAAACTCACCTCATGGCCATGTTTGTCAACCCATGCTCCTTCTCAACTGTGCTAGGATTCTGAGCTTGGTGCCAACACTGCCTTTGAATCATGTGTGACCATATAATTTGAACATTCAGCATTCTCAATGCAAAATTGTCAAATCCCCTATCATCATCCACTGCAGGTCCAGGGATTTCTCCATTCCCAAATTATTTCCTCCCAGGTTGATGATCAATGTATCTATGGGGCCATTGCATCAAGCTTCAGCTGTGATCCATGGCAGTAAATTCCCTCACTTCATACCCCTCCAGCCCATCCAACAAACCTGTGTGCACTGTGAATCTATGAAGCGGTTCCCACACCCTCAAAACTGTTGTGCTCTTACTGCTGCACAGTGCAGAAAAGAGTGGCCACAGATTTAGACTTGTTTCCCCCAGGAGTCATGGCCTGCCAAAAGAAAACAGAAACAGAAAGGTTAAAGTAATTGTTATTGCATGAAACTTGCAAACACTTGGGATTTCCATTGTTCCAGGAACTGGATCTGTGCATCTGACCAGCCCTATACCCCAGCGTGTGGGGCAGCATCTACATGAAAGGAGTGACTGTTGTACTCCTGTGAATAAACCCCCACAGAAGGCTACTAAGAAGGCTATGTGAAACAGACGGTCCATGAAAGTGGATGAGCAAACACTGGGTAGCACTTTCATCATACTGACTAACGAACACAGGCCGATCATGTGCATGTATCCACTCATCTCAGATCCTCGTGGGCTCAACCTTCCAGCATCCTGTGGACACAGAAGGCCTGCATGGTATCCCTTATCCCTGTATTTTTGGCGAACCATGCAATTCTGCCAACTACTGCCCCACTGCTGCTGGCATGAACCTTTGCTGCCTCATGTACAGGAAGTACAAACACAGTTGGTCTTCTGGAATTGGCCAAGCATTGGCCAAGACTAGTTGCTGCCTCACCCCCAAGAAGCTCTCAACCCCCCTCTGATGGGCTGCCCTTGTGCTAGACATTGAAGAAAACCTGAGTGGTTCCAAGGCTTCTGGCTCACTGATTCTACGAGATAGGCTGGGACTTCCCTGGGGCACATCTCCGCTTCTGGTGACAGCTCTCGGAATCTCTCCTACTACAAATAAATAAGTGTGTCAGCAACACTGTTGTCAATACCAGGCACATGCACTGATCTTAACTGTGTATTCAGGACCAGACACCTCCGCGCAAAAACCCTCATCAAATTTCCCATATGGTATGTGCTACCTAACTGCCCATTGATGCTGTGTACTACCCCTGTGTTGTCCATCCTGAAAGTCACCCACTTTTCATGAAATTGATCTTCCCCGATCATCAGTGTCACTGTAATGGGGAAATATTCCAGGAGCATTATCAGATGAAGCAAGCCCTCATCCACACAGGACTGAGGTCAATGTACTGTGCATGAGGCCCCCTGAAATAGGTCCTGAAGCCAAAGACTCCTAAAGGGTCTGTGAAGAGCTCCAGCTCTTGGCCTATGGCCACTGGCCACTAGATGCTCACCCACTTAAATTTTGACAGGAACACCAACTATACTGTACCTTGAGGTCATCCTGCATGGACTCAGTAATTCCATTCCTACGATGAGGCTTGGTGCAGCCTGACCAACACTTGGCTTACCTACAAAAGAAGGTTTGTGCTATTGTGATGACCTTGTAAGCAAAATTCAATTGCCCATGAAACTGCTGAAGCTCCCGCAGGGTGATTTCACATGCTTCCACTATCTTGTGCAGCAAACCCCGCCAGGGCACTGACCTTTTCTTATGACAACTTGAACTCCATGCTGACTGTATCAATTCTGATGCACAGAAATGACAGCCGAGTGCATGGCCACTCCATCTTACCCTGGCCAAGGGGACCCCCAAGTCCTCACACACAGATTGAAAAGACCCCATCAATTTGGCACAGTGAGCAGTGCCAATCTCATCCACACACAGAAAGTTGCCCAGATAGTGGACGACTTTGGACCTGCACACTAGCTTGTGGGGGTCCACTGCAGAAAGGTGCTGAATTGCTTGGAGATGGCACACACTATGGCACAACCCATTGGCATGTAGTTGTCAATATAGTACTGACCCTCAAATTTCATACACAGCAGATTCCTGTCAAGTGGGTGCACTGGTAATAGGCAAAAGGCTGATTCAATGTGTGCTTTGATGGCTGCTCGAAGAGCACATATGATACTGCTATATCAGCCGGGTTGATGTAATGGCTGACAGAATCACCTTCTAGGTATGATAGGTGACTGGTCATTCTAAACTCACCTGGAGCCTTCTTTAGCACCAGCCTTATAGGCAATACTCAGAGGTTGGGGCATGCTGGGGACACAGACTAGCCACTAACCCTACCTACTGCTATTTCATTTGCCAGCTGAGCCCTAACTATGCTCAGGTAGTCCCTGGCAGATTTGAGGTTCTCCTTCTCACCAGCTTTGTGTGGAACCTTCTATGCTGTCCTAAAACTTTGCACAAAACCCTTTGCCAGTGACTTGATCGATGACTTGTCTGGATAAACTACCAGCCATCATTCAACATGCTCCACCCTTCTCAGAGTTGAGAGGCTTAAATTGCCACTTCCAAAAGGGCAATGGTCTGCTCCCCTTGGTGGACTGAATGAACAGGTGAGGCCACCTACAGCAAAGCACTCATGTCTTTATTGACACAAATCCATACATGTCCATGGTTGTAGTGATAACACTGACTCCCCTTTCCACTGTTCCCTGCCGTAAACCCTTTTTGGTAGGACCAGACTGGTGCACTAGGAAGCCACTTTCTGAATGCTGGGTCTCAATTGACCATAATAATGGGAAGCACAATTAAGGAGTTCTTGCATAAAGATCTTGATAACCTCATTTTGAACAAGGCTCTCAAATACTGAGATGGCAGGTGAGAAGACATTAGATGATGTAAGTACAGAATGTGGCTTGAATGTTTTTCTAGCCTGCCTGAAGTCCAAAGCAGTCACTTCCTCAGGATTCCCATTCAAATCAATGTTGTTGGCATTTGATAATGCACATTCAGGGTTCCAACTAAATGGTAGGTCAATAAGTTCAGGATCCATGTGGTCTGCAAAAATTACATCGGGATTTGGGATGGATAGT
Source organism: Neoceratodus forsteri (assembly GCA_016271365.2). Lineage (NCBI taxonomy): Eukaryota > Metazoa > Chordata > Ceratodontiformes > Ceratodontidae > Neoceratodus > Neoceratodus forsteri. The sequence continues at coordinate 580,621,046 of CM057456.1, forward strand.
GTTCCCTGTGTGGACGCAATATCAGTCTCTATTGGGTGTTCCCTTTTGTTGTTTTTTTATACACAGATAAATAGATACATAGACACTGTCAGCTGATAAGAGCCTATGGCCCACCCAGTCTGCCCATTTGAGCTTTTAAGTTCACTTTTTATTTTCCTAGAAGTCTGTTGCCTCTTACCCCAGACCTCCAGAATTCCCTTATGTCTATCCCATGCATTCTTTAATCTTACAAAATGCTTTCTGGATATCAACTTCATAGATACATAGATACATAGACAGTGTCGGCAGATAAGGGCCTATGGCCCACCCAGTCTGCCCATTTGAGCTTGTAAGTTCAGTTTGTTTTCCTTGAAGTCTGTTGCCCCTTACCCCTGACCTCCAGAATTCCTTTATGTCTATCCCATGCATTCTTAAATCCCGTGATTGTTTCAGCCCCCACCACTTCCTCTGGCAGGGTGTTCCACTTGTTCACCACCCGTTCTGTGAAGAAATTCTTTCTCATGTTTCCTCTGAATCGTCCTCCCTCCAACTTCATCCCATGCCCTCTAGTCCTGGAACATCTTTTCGCTTAAAAATAGTGTTTTCCTGTACCCTGTTCCTCCCTGTAAGATACTTGTATGTCTCTATCATATCCCCTCTCTCCCTCCTCTCCTCCAGGGAGTACATGTTCAGTTCCTTCAATCTGTCTTCATAGGACTTGTGATGTAATCCATGCACCATCTTTGTTGCCCTCCTCTGAACCTTCTCTACCCTGTCTATGTCCATATGTAGGTATGGTCTCCAGAACTGTACACTGTACTCCAGGTGGGGCCTCACTAGTGTCTTGTATCGGAATTATGACCTCCCTTTCCTGCTGGTGATGCCCTGCCTATACATCCCAGCATCCTATTTGCTTTACCTGCTGCCTTGTCACACTGTTTCCCTACCTTGAGGTCATCAGAGATGATAACCCCAAGATCCCTTTCCTGCTTGGTGCATGCTATATCCTCACCCCCCAACTGATATATTATGCCAGGGTTTTTGTGCCCCATATGCATTATCTTGCACTTCTTTGCATTGAATTTCAACTGCCAAACCCCTGACCATTCTTCAAGATTCTGCAGGTTGCTTCTCATTCTGTCTACACCCTCTGGTGTGTCTACTCTGTTACAGAGCTTTGTGTCATCAGCGAACAGTGAAATTCTGCCTTCTAGGTCCTGCAGATGTCACTGATGAAGATGTTGAATAGGACCGGTCCCAGCACCGATCCCTGTGGTACCCCACTGGTCACTCTTCCCTCTGTGGAGTGACAGCCATTTACCACCACCCTCTGTGTCCTGCCACCCAGCCAGTTACCTACCCACCACACTACTGTCCTGCCCACACCCATATTCCCCAGTTTGTGTAATAGTCTTCTATGTGGCACAGTGTCAAAGGCACTTCAAGGGCAAACCTGTCAGTGTGAGGGTTTGGAGTATATGACAAGCCTTTGGACAAAATGTTGGGGAGTTGGGGGGTGGCAGTGGGATGACAAAGGGGAGGGGGTGGGGCAGCTGCAAACTAGGGGTGCTAGATGCACACTCGAGCAGACTTAGATAGACGGGGTGGTCTGTTTCCGTTGGCACATTCGTATGTTCATATGTTAATTTTAATTTGAGATATTGGTGTTTTTGGAAATATTTAAGACTTATGTTTCACCTGCAGATGGTTTTGACTGGCATTATTGATGACTTTCCCAGAGCTGTTCATAGAAAATCCTCTAGCATCCATGATAAAGTAATTCATAGCCATTTGACCAATAGTGAAAAACTATCATCTGGACTTTCGCCACTCCCCAAAGTGATGCATAACTGGGAGGATTGTAACACTTGTTGATTTGTTAAAACCAGCAACCCATTTCACCAACCCCATTAACAGCATGACATATGAAATTCATCATTTCATCAACTGCAAAATTTCTTTCATCATCTATGCCATCAGGTGCAATTGTCCTTCCATTTACATTGGTCATGCCATACAACTGATGAAGGAAAGAACACAAGAACATATGGGACACTCCTATTGGTGCCCATTGGCACCAATTCCATGGCTTTGATCCCAGTGTAGCCCATGTTAGGGGTATTGATGACATTCCTTGGTCTGTAAGAGGTGGCAATCACCTCAAGAAGCTGCTGCAAATGGAGAGGTGACTGATTTTACTATTGGAGATGTCACACCAAGCGGTCTTAATGAGGACTGGGACATGATTCCATTTTTGTAAGCTGAATGTTTGAATGCTTGACTATGAATGTCTGTGGTATTAATTTACTTTAAAACTATTTTTTAACCAGAGGTGATTGTCATGCCTCATAGATGAACTATATATGCTGATGTTTTACCTTGGTATTAACTTTCTTGTTTTTGTTTCCTTTTTTTAGAACCCCTTCCCTACAGTCCATTACCTAGTTCCTTGAGTGACTCCTCCAGCTAGAGTAGAACACGTGTGCATCCTATTATTGTCACTTTCTTCTGAATTTAAACTTTTGACCACACTGTGCACTTTTTTGTTTCGTCACATTTAATCTCAATAATTCACTGATTTTGTCTGCAGGCAGCTGCCTGGTGCCTTGGCAATGAGCATGCTCTATACAATTGCCATGGTGCCTTTAATTAATTACTATAAAATGTGACTCAGACCCATAACCCACCCCCGTTGACAAAACCTGCATAGGTTAAAAGCACCAGGGTTCGGTGCTGCCTACTTTGTTCCACATTAAAGCCCATTTTGCAGCCACCTACGTGAGTCCTTAATTCATGTTCTGAGCACTCCACTATTTTTTTTTGCTTCTTGTACATAGATACATAGATAGTGTCAGCAGATAAAGGCATATGGCCCACCCAGTCTGCCCATTTGAGCTCAAAAGATAACTTTTTTTTCTAAAAGTATGTTGCCCCTTACCCCTGACCACCCAGATTCCCTTATGTCTATTCCATGAATTCTTAAATCCTGTGATTGTTTCAGCCCCTACCACTTCTTCAGGCAGGGTGTTCCACTTGTCCATCACCCTTTCTGTGAAGAAATTCTTCCTGACATTTCCTCTGAATTGCCTTCTCTCCAACTTCATCACATGCCTGTAGTCCTGGGGCATTTTTTTCACTGTAAAATAGTGTTTTCATGTACCCTGTTCCTCCCTGTAAGGTATTTGTATGTCTCTATCATATCCCCTGTCTCCCTTCTCTCCTCCAGGGAGTACATATTGAAGTCCTTTACTCTGTCCTCATAGGAGTTGTGATGCAATCTCTGTACCATCTTTTTGCCCTCCTCCGAACCTTCTCCACCCTGTCTATGTCCTTACATAGGCATGGTCTCCAGAACTTGGCACTGTACTCCAGGCAGGACCTCACTAGTATCTTGTATAGTGAAATTATGACCTCCCTTTTCCTGCTGGTGATGCCCCTGCTTATGCATCCTAGCATCCTATTTACTCTACCTGCCACCTTATCACACTGTTTACCTACCTTGAGATCATACGGGTTGATAACCCCAAGATCCCATTCCTACTTGGTGCATGCTATATCCTCACCCCCAACTGATATGTTGTTCCAGGGTTTTTGTGCCCCATGCATTATTTTGCACTTTTTTGCATTACATAGAAACATAGAATTTGACGGCAGATAAAGACTGCTTGGCCCACCAAATCTGCCCATTTCCCTACCTAATGGATAAGCTGCAGATCCTAGTTAACCAACAGCCTACATCCTTCTACTTCCCCACTAGAACTACCTTATGTCTGTCCCATGCATTCTTGAATTCTCCACTGTTTTTGACTCCACCATCTCCTCAGGAAGGCTGTTCCATGTATCCACTACCCTGTCCATGAAAAAATACTTCCTCATATTACTGTACTTCTAAACCATCCTTCCTCTATCTTCAAATTGTGCCCCCTTGTTCTTGCACACCTCTTTTTCTGAAATAAGCTACCCTCTTGGACTTTGTTGATTCGCTTGAAATACTTGAAAGTTTCTATCATGTCCCCACTCTCCCTCCTCTCCTTGAGGGTATACATATTAAGCTCCATTAATCTCCCTTGGTATGTCTTCTGGTGCAGACCCTGCACCATTTTAGTTGCCCTCCTCTGGACAGCCTCCATCCTGTCTATGTCCTTGTGGAGATGGGGTCTCCAGAACTGCACGCTGTACTCCAGATGGGGTGTTACCAACTGTTTGTACAGAGGGATAACAACTTCCTGTTTTCTACTGGTGATGCCTCTCCCTATGCATCCAGTATCCCGCCAGCCCTCCTTACTGCCTTCTCGCATTGCTTACCCACCTTTAGGTCATCTGATATGACTACCCCCAGGTCCCTTTCCATTTCCATTAAATTTCAACTGCCAAACCCTTAACCATTCTTCAAGTTTCTGCAAGTCCCTCCTTATTCTGTCTATGCCCTCTGGCATGTCCACTCTGTTACAGAGCTGCTTGTCATCAGCGAACAGGGACATTCTGCCTTCTAGGTCTTGTGCAATGTCACCGATGAAGATATTGAATAGGACTGGAACCAGCACCAATCCCTGTGGCACCTCACTGGTCACTTTTCCCTCTGTGGAGTGACAGCCATTGACCACAACCCTTTGTGCCCTGCCACCCAGCCAATTACCCACCCACCAAACTGTTCTCCTTCCCACTCCCATATTCCCCAGTTTGTTTAACAGCCTTCTATGCGGCACAGTGTCAGAAGCCTTGCTGAAGTCCAGATAAGCCACATCCACTGCCCTCCCCTGAACCACCTTCCTTGTCACCCAGTCAAAAAAATTCAATGAGGTTGGTCTGGCATGATCTCCCCCCAGTGAAATCATGCTGCCTTGGGTCCTGTAGTCCCTTGGCAACCAGATGTTCCACCAATCTCTCCTTCAGTAGTGCTTCCATGATCTTCCCCACTACCGAGGTCAGGCTGACTGGTCTGTAGTTCCCCACTTCCTCTTTGTTTCCGCTTTTATATAAAAGGACTACATCTGCTGTTCTCCAGTCTTTGGGTACCTCCCTTGTTTCCAGTGATTGGCTTGGGTCTATTTATTTGCCAAGTGCAGCATTTTGTTCTGTGTGTGTAGCCAGTCCTTTACTCTTCTCTTTTCCTTCTTCACACTTTATTGTCACTGTGCACCACAGAGGATTTCCAGTGATACAGATCTCTGTCTGCCTGTATTATCCACTACAACACAAAAATATAAATACTCTCTCTTAGCTATGGCAATTTACGTCACAAATTCAGCCTGAGCACCATATCACCCTCACAATACCTGGAACTGAAAAACCATCTACCTTGTATGCTATTGATAGTTTTTGTCCAGTTAACTTTACCAGATACCTAATGACCATTCTATAAAATCTTTGATATTTACTTCTAGCTCACCTCAAACGTGGATAAATGAAACAATATTAATGAAGGACAACACATGGCTTTAAAAGTAATGTGGCAAGAGACAACTGCATAGCAGGATTAACAAAGCACCTTATTCGCATTTGGTAGAGGGGTCAGCGGCTTCTGCATGCTGGCCCGACTGCCCACTTGGCATTCAGCATCCTGAAATGCCGACTCACCCTATGACATCCCAATAAATTACATACCTCCATGCTGGACTGCTGTGTGGTGGGTGGCATTCTTAGTGTTAGATGTCCAGTGCCATGTGGTTCCAGATTCCTGCATCCTCTTACCCCTGAGCCCTGTGCACTTTAATAAATACCATAAAACTTCCCAGGATTAAAACTCATTATGCCTATTTTGGGAGAGGGGTTAGCGGTTTTTGGTGCAGAGGACCCATGTAGCGTTTAGTGTCCTGGGAAGCCGACTCAACCTCCAGCCCACCAACTAATTGCATCTGCCATGCTGAGCCACTATTTGGTGGACAGGGTTTGACGTTACTAGCTGTCTGGCACCAAGGGACCCTAACTTCCCTTTCAAATAAAATGAAATATGGGAAATCCGAAACAAGTAAGCTCACGTGCTGATATGGGGGCAGAAAGAAGCAGCTCTGTTTGGGAAATGAAAACCTGCAACCCCATCAAAGGAAAAACTGAAATAGGGAGCTATGCACCTGGGATGATCACCCAGCCAGCACACTGCCTCCTCTCAACCAGCATCCCAATTGGAACAGCTAGCCCCAGTCCACTTGGCCTTACTTACCCAAGAAAATGTTCTTGCTGGTTGTATACCTGAAGTGCTGCAAGGAGGCAGAGAGGTTATCTGCTGGTGAGGAAGAAGCTGGAAAGAGGGCAGACTTCACAGCACACTTACTGTAATTCAGTGATGCTCCTTCCCTCCAGCAGGTACCTATTGCACCCTGGGAACTCTTGACTACTTTTCTGTTCCTGCCCCTAGTGGGTGGAAGCTAATCCCCCTTCCTACTCAGGTGCCATCTGGGGGTGTGCTCACAGGCAAACCTTGCCTGCTGCCATAACTTGTAGGCACTTCCATTGTGATATTTCTAGCCAAATCATGTAGCTGTTAAGCAGTGTTTACAGTGACAACCTTTTGATTGTGAAAACCACCATCTCAGTGAATGCTGCAATTGAGAATGTCTTGAGACTGCAGCTACTGATCATTGCAGCGTGTGCTTGCCATAATAACTAGACAGTTATGTGGCAAATTGTACCTGACCATCTACATAAAAGAAATTGATGACTAGACACCATCACTGCCGCAGAAGCAAAGGGCCATGAGGGAGTGCAGGGATACCTAGTGGTGCCCCCCACAGATCACCTCCTTTGACACAGCTACTCATGAACTTGTATAGGGTTCTGACTGCTGCTCCCTTCCCCCGAGGACATCCAATCGAGGGACTAGAGAAGACTGAGACTGCGCCCCAGAGACTTACATCAGCCAATCAGTGGGAGGCCTTCATATTCCTGGAACAGAGCCACCAGGAACAAAGACTTGCACAAACTCTGGCCTACCCACCAGATGCCATTGCTGCTGTGGAATCAAGGGGTCATGAAGGCGTGTAGGGCTGCATCATGGTGCTTCTCCTACCAATCACCTCCTTGGACGCCACTGCCCATGAACTTGCATTGGATTCTGACTGCTGCTTTCCACTTCTGAGGTCACCCAATCAGAGAACCAGTGGAGACAGAGATCGCACCCTGCCGACTCTCACCAGCCAATCAGCGGGTGACCTTTCTATTCCAGGAACAGAGCCACCGAGAACAAAGACTTGCACAAACTCTGGCATTTCTGCCAGATGCCATTCATGCTATAGAAGCAAGGGGTCATGAGGGAGTGTTGGGCTGCCTCATTGTGCCCCCCACCCACCCTCTGATCATCTCCTTGGACACTGCTGCCCGAGTACTTGAATTAGGTTCTGACTGCCACTACCCCCTCTGAAGGCAGCCAGTCAGGAGACTGGAGGAGACTGAGACTGCACCTCCAGACCCCTGCATCTGCCTTATAAAGTAGGCTTCAATCAACTGTCCCTCCTGCTTGTGGCCCTCATGCAAAGGACATTGGGAGTCTGCCAGAGTCAGTTTGAACAGATGGAATAATGGCAGGACAAGCTGCAGATTGTCTGCATAGGTCCAGTGTGAGTACCTAGCTATGCCCATATGCAGATGCTAATGAATGTTAATAGTAGTCCTGTTAAGTGAGTACTGCTTTCTTAAAGCCTAGTAATGGGTAGCTGAATACTAATGCGAATAAGGCTATCTATTATTTAGGTCATGCTCAAACAGTGGCAGAGTGCACTGCAATACTGAAGCTGCCTGATGCTGCAGCTGTGTCACAGCTCTGCATACTGAATTTTTGCACTGCTCTGAGTTGTCTGTTCAGGGTATCTGTTGCCAATAGCTAATTACTTGCTCCCTCTGGGTACCTGTTTAGCTGTAAAGCTGCTATAATTTAACTGAATACACCCTGGAACAAAGGTGTATAATTAATCCCTAACTTCATAATTTGTAGCACCTGCCACTATTGTCTGGTTGCTTACCATCTCTGTTTACCTGCTGGCTGCAGGGCTGCTAAAATTTAACTGAATACACCCTTCAACAAAGTGTGTATTAAATCTCTAAAACTATCCATTTCATGACCACAAGCCCCTGCTTTCCATTTGGTGTACTTTCTTACCACTAGAAATCCCATAACTCTGAGTTGAGTTAGAAAGTCAACCTAGGATTTACTACTTCAACCCCAAAGTTTTACTTACTAGTTTTAATTACTTCTGCCCCACTAAAGGGTCACAGCCAACTAGTATATTCCTCACAGCCCTCCACTGGTCACAGAGTCTGCTTCCTGCCCTGGCCCATCCACCAGGCAAAATGAAACCCCAAGTGGTAAACCTGCTAATGAACTCTCTCACAACAAGACTCTTCTTGGTGTCTGTGCTCAGCACCCACATCTTGGCCATAGACTAAGCTGCTCTCTCTCATTTTTCACCCACTAAAGCCAGACCTCCATCCTGCTTCCTATTTAGCAGTGGGAGCCCCATTCTTACCCCCATTTCTTCTAGCCCTCCTTAACAAGAGAGTGTCACCTCCTGGGTGCCTTCATGTCTTCACTGACCCACTCTGGATTCCCACTCCCTGCCTCCTGCAGTCCCAAGCTTCTCAGTCCCATTAGTGATGGTCGAAGTGGCCCAATTCACTCCGTGGAGTAATTCGCGGAGTGAAGGTGAATTTGTGGAGTGCTCCGCAACGCGAAGAGGAGTACTTCGCGTTATTAATGAGTAACACAAAGTCCATTGAAAACAATTACTTTGCCTTACTCCGCCTTCCCAAACCACTACTCCACCAATTCTTAAGGTGAAGTACATTGAAAACAATGTACTTCGCCTTACTTCACCTTGTTTTTAAGCTCCAAAGGCGAATTTTGCAGTGTTTCATGAGATTTCAGGTCACATGGGCTCTAGCTTGTTCTGCTCAGCCTCAGTTTGGGGTGGTGTGTGTAGGAAGCTGTAGGAGACAATCTGCTCTGAGAGCTCTCTGCAATTCAAACCTTCAAAAAGCTGCTAAAAAAGCCTTTTTGAGACATTTTTTTTTTGCTGAAACTTTAGTTCATCGATTATGGGAAACCCTCCTGTGCTCATATCATTGAGCATTTATTGTTTGTGTATGGATTTTGAATGTTAATGTACAACATTCAGTCTATGTACTGAGAGACAATGGAAGTGTGCTTTGGGGGAGGGGTGTACCTGTGGTGTAGGTAGATTAACTTGGAGAAAAAGATAGTGCTTTCTGTTTTGGTGATATTTTTCTTGTATAGCTGTGTTAATGTACACACAGTAATATTTTCAATATTTCTTGCCATTTTTTGCCGATTGTTGTGGTGCAGCAGTGCATAATTAAGCAATAATGCACGACAGGGTGTGGTATATCACGCGATATCATCACGCCTCAGGTGGTTGGGCACAAGGCCGCAGGCCGGGTGCATACAATGACCCGAGAAATGACAATATCCCATGATATTCCACGCCCTGGAGTGCATTATTGCTATTATGAAGTGGTTTAAACAATTTTTAAAGTAAATAAAAAAAAAAGAAACATTTTAAAACATTTTCAAAATGTGTTTTGGGGTGTTGGAGGAATACCTTTAAATAAAATAGTTCCTGGAGGGCTCTGGGCAGCAGGTGGTGCTGTTGTTGGCCTTGATAGAGGAAGTGGAGCTCTTGTGAGTGAGTAACCCGCACCTTACCATTGCAGTTTTCTAATTTTTTTTTTTACAATGTTCCCCATTCACACTGCACTTTATTTATATTACTTTTGTTGTGGGAGAATGTACACCGAATTGGATGCTGAGAAAGAAGTTGGGGAGCTGAGCCAATGACGTGTGGCACTGCCAGGCGTGTTTAATGGAATAGCCCTACGAACGAGAAAAAGGTAGAGTTTTGGTGCGATTCATTAGAACGGTTAAGAATGTCTGGGACAAGACTGGCAGTGTTTTGTATGTGGCTGGCACATGGCTTTCTTTTTGTGGGGGAGCCTCGGTTTGTGTGAGATGAGAATGACTAGAGTGCGAGCGAGGGTGTCTGGTTTGTTCTTTTCAGAGGAAAAAATTTACTCATTCTTTGCTGCCACTCACATGCTGTTGGACACGCTGATTTGAAAGTATTTTCCCACGGCTTGCATTGTGCTGAATTATGTTGTGTGCGCAGCTGGTGGGAGTTCGTTTTTTTTGTTTGTTTGTTTTTTAAAATAGCGGCCGACTAGAAGTCTGACTCTCTCCGGACTGCAGGAGATGAAGAACACTGTGCGGTCAGTGAGGAGGCTGGTGACTGGAGGTTTTCTGAAGCTGTGATGATGTATCCGGATATCATCACAGCTTCAAAAACCTCTCGGCCAGTCAGCTTCATGTATTTACGATCCCCAGTTCATAATTTTAGTTTGTTTAAAATATGAGGTTATATTACTGAAGTTTTTAATTTGGATGCATTACTTAGTGTGTGTGTGAGTATGTGTGTGACGTGTGTCATCAAATCAGACACCTTTTATTGTGCCACATAATAATTTCAGCAATGTGAAGCTGCTATCCACTGCAGCTGTGTGATTTTTGTACTTCTTTGTGGTGTCTTTACTGGTTCTAGTACTAGTGACTGTTACTGCAGCAGTGCATTACACTGCCCCCCCCCCGCCCCAAACCAGCAAAGGTATTCTTTTCCAGATTTAAATTTCTGATGGTGAGCACTGGTTAGGTGTTGTGCCTTTTTGTCTGCATCTCTTCAGTGCACAGTGCAATCTTAATCTGTCTGTGCATTTGCATCTCTTTAGGGCCCAATCTCCATCTGTAACTTAAGTCATAGCTGTTTCTTTGACTTCTCTTCAGAGTACTGGACAGGTGTCATGCTTACTTCTGCATGAACACTGTACTCATTAATATGCGTTTTTAAGTCAGGACCATCATCACGAGTCACTTGTGATACAAATCACGTTCTTCATCATCATGGTCACAAATGCAGTCACAAATCACGATTCACGATCATTCACATTACGAATCACAATGTTAATTTTTTTTCTAGTTACTTGGATGTATTGTAAGCCTGTTTTGTAGTATCTCTCCAGGCTTCACCACCCCACCATAGTACTCATTGATATGTGTTTTTAAGTCTGGGAGTTTTAAGCTACAGCTCATCGGGGAAGTACAGCCATAGACGGTAGGCATTCACGTTTCTTCACCATCACGGTCACAAATGCAGTCACAAATCACTATTAATGATCACGTCATGAATCACAACATTAATTTTTTTTAATAGTTACTTGGATGTGTTGTAAGCCTGTTTTGTAGTATCTCTCCATGCTTCACCACCCCACCATTGTATTCATTAATGTTTGTTTTTAAGTCAGGGAGTTGGACAGTGTCTGCAGTACATACACAGACTGGAAAGAAGACTGAATGCACACATGCAGTTTAGTACAGTATACTTGCACTGCTCAGAATACAAAGTGTCACGCATACGGAAGACAACAAAAAAGGGCATAATTACATACAAGGGTCGGGAATGGTGGAGGAATACATTTTATAACACAGCAAGGAAGGTGTGGGGGGGGCACATGATGTGAGAAAAAAAAATCATGTGGGATCTCATGGTGATCCAGTAGCAGTTCCAGCATGGACATAATTTGCAGCTGATGTTCCTCTATGTGATCCAGCCGCTGCTCCACAGCACTCATCCTCTTGTTGTTATTCTCAACAGCACTCCAGAGAACTGCCAAGTCAGCCTGTGTTACATGCAGTTCTCTGGGGTCCACACATTATACAGGCTGACCTGCTGGTGGTGGGGGTGCTGGTGGAGCAGCATGTGCTGCTGTTGCCCTCCTCTTCTTAGGGATGCCACAATGCACAACTGCACTCTCTGCCACAGAATGGCGAGCAGGTGCAGGCATGGTCCATTCTGTGGCAGCCTGCAACTCCAGCAGCTGGTGATTGAGCATATGGGTGCACTGGCTTCAGTCCCCAGGTGAGTTCCCCGGGGTCCACTGCGCACCTCCACCTCACATAGGCAGCACTTGACCACACTGCTGTCCCCCTACACAGTAAAAAACTGCCAAACAATGGAGGTGCGGGGAGGACCAGGCACAGGCACAGGCTGGGGATGGCCAGATGAACTGGCAGCTGGCTGGTCACAGTGCTGAACAGGGATGGGATCCACACCTGGGCCCGGGGGAATAGGCACATCCTGCTCCAGAGAACCTGGACTTGGTGGTGGTGGTGGTGGTTCAACTGCCTCAGAGTCAGGACAGGAGGTGGTGCTAGTCCTGCTTCCGGGGGGGGACACTCACAAGTATCGAGTGGTCCAACAGGAATGGGTGCCCATGCCCTCCACACATGCGCAGGGTACGATGCTTACCACTACCATGCTCTCCCAGAGCTGCGCCCACCCCAGACATTCCCTCACCCTGGTCCATCTCTCCTACTGAGCTCCCTCAGTCTGAGCAATTACTACTCACACTGTTACACAACACACACACACACACTCACACAGACAAACAACTAACTACTTATAAAGGTAAGAAAAATTAAATTTACAGAAAGAACAAATTAAGTAAAAAAGAGTACAGAAAAGACAAAAAAATGTAGCTTTTAAAAAAGCTGTTGGGTCTAAATCAAAGTTTAAATCTCCTCCTCCTCACTCTGATCTCAAAGTATCAGTAGTCACAAAACACACCATTCTCTCTCTGTCTGTACAGGAGAAAGTAAAAGTGTCTGCTTGTATGACTCACTTTTTTCCTGCCTAGTTAAAGAGCATGTGACTTACAGTACTACAAGCCATGTGATGTGGGGGGCTGCCAAATCTGAAACACCAAGTGGATCACTTAGAGTCATAATGAGGACGCAAAGTCCATTAAAAACAATGACTTTGCCTTACTTTGCATTGCCATTCCTCCTTAACGCAAAGTGGTAATGACAAGGCGGAGTGAGCACTTTGCATTGCCCACTCCATGTAGCAGATTGGCAATGCAAAGTGCCCACTTTGCGTTCACTTCGCCAGTGGAATTTAAATTCGCTGCATCTCTAATTCCCATCCTACTGCTACTATTAGAAGGGGATGTTGAGAACAACCCAAGCCCAATGACCCTCCCCTTTTACCCACAATGACCCCATATAGCTGAACAAGTATGGGCTAAGAATTCTACATCTCAATGTGTGCAACCTTTTGTCCAAGTATGCTGAGCTAGCGGCATGGATCTATCTATGCAACCCCAACATCCTGGACACCACTGAAACCTGGTTGAAAACTGCTACTTTGGATACTAGTTGCTGCCTGAATGGTTACATCCTGCTTAAAAAAGACCAACCAGTAACCAAGAAGGGAGGTAAGCTCCTATACTTCAAGGACCCATTTAATGCCACCGTAGCCTTCTGCAGCTCGACGGATAACTCTAATAGCGAATGGCTCATTACTGAAATGTCTTTAGGGTCTGTAAAAATGATTTACATTGGTTGTCGCTATAATCCCCCAAGAGTGATATAACCAGACTAACTCACCTACTGAACAGCATTGCTCACCTATCTCCATCTATGGAGATCATCATGCAGGGTGATATTAACCTGAACTGGCTAAAAAACTCTGAAACAGAGTGCTGTGACCTATTAAAACAACTAAAATCTCACCCAGCTCATTACCACCTCAATCCACCCAAACAACCATTCCTTGAACCACTCTCTACTGGACTAGATACTGAACAGTCATGTGGCCAGGTCCTGCATGCTGAAGTCTATCTGACTCCATCATTGACCACTCCCCTACTATCTGCATCTGGTCCTCCAACCCCCCCACCCTTTCCCCCAACACTTGACTTTTAGAGACTTCTCCAAATATGATGCACCCTGCCTGTTCTCGAACATTAGTGCTCTTAACTGGCTGGTTTTGCACACAACAGGTGTCAGTTTGGACATGGACTTCTTTATCAGAGCCCTGACTGCAATCCAGGATATGCACTTCCCCCCAAACTACCCAGAGAGTACATGGAGGAACTTGAAATGGCTTTCCAAGGACCTCCTTAAGATGATGAAGGAGGGAGATGACACATGTGAAGCACAGAATGTCTCTTCCTCCCCCTCCCAATGGAAGACACATGTAAAACCACTACAAATAAGTGATAAAATCACACAAGGTTGAGTACCTTCATAACCTCCAATCCTGCAACTTTGGCAACCCCAGAAACTTCTAGTTGGCAGTAAACTCCCTGATAGCACCTAGAACTAGATAGACTGCCATTCAACTCACAACTGAGACAGGATCCCACGCCAATCTATTCAAGGTTGCAGTTGTCCTCAATGCCAAATTTATGGATCTGTCTGATCACCTTGCTAAACTGCAAGCCCAGGTAGCTACCTTCTAACCTGCTCAAACAAAGCTCAATATCCCTCCCTTTTACTTCAAAGCAATTTCCCCTCAAGAAACCCTCAACTCCTTATAAGCCTCTTAAGCCAGGGGAGTGCTGGTAGTGGTGGCCTCTCCCCCTGATTCTTGAAACTCATAGCCCACATCATTGCCAAACCCCTGATTACAGTGTTTAACATTTCCATTACCACATCAACAGTACCCCCAGTATGGAAAGAAGCAAAGGTCATCCCTATCTTCAAACTTCTTGATCCTCATCTATTGGACAACTACCTCCCCATATTTATCTTCTCCCACCTAAGTAAAATTTAGAAAAAAGTAATGTACCAGAAGATCTCTGAACATGTGAATAAGTACAGCCTCCTCCGCCCCCCAACAACAACATGGCTTTAAGAAGGGCCACAGCACCACCTCAGCCCTGGCTTGCTTCACTAACCACATTTTCTGCAACATGGATGAAGGTAAACTCATTGGTGATATCTTTGTGGACCTTCCCAAGGCCTTCAACTTGGTGGTCCACAACATCCTCTTAAATAAAATGAGCAATTTTGGTTACTCCCCCTCATCTATCACCTTGTTCTGAGACTACCTCTCTGGTCAAACCCAAATGGTCTGCACTGGGGGTACAACCTCCACCCTTGTGAGATTCTTACTAGATCCCCCAAGGATCTGTTCTTGGACCCATACTGGTCTCCCTATTTGTAAACTCCCTTTCCAAGGATAATGTCATGTGCAACTCTATACTGCATGCTGATGACCTTATCCTGCACTATAGTGACAAGACCCTAACAGACCACTCCACCACACTTACAAACAACTATGGTGCCACCCATCACTGATTCCTAACCAACAGACTCCTGGTCAATTCCAAGAAGACTAAGGTCATGCTCTTTAGATCAAAATCCAGGCAACCAGGGTAGCTGTGGACACTTCCCCTCTCAGTATTCAATCTCCTAATGGCTGCTGGAGATTGTGACTTCCTTCAAATACGTCGGAGTTACCCTTGACCCCACACTGACATTCACTGATCACATAGGACTTACTGCTCAGTGCATAAACCAGAAAGTAGGAGTCTGATACAGGCTTAAAGATTACCTGACCCCTGAGCTAAACTTGCCATCGACCTTACTCTCCCTAGATTACTGCTCTCACATCTGTACATAAACAACATCCACCAGACATTCTAGACTAAACACAACCTACAATAACATTTGTAGATGTGCATTGATGGCAGCTTACTCAACTCATCACTGCTCCCACTACCAGGCACTAGGATGGCTCCCCACACAGGCCTGCCGTGAATACCTCATAGGCTGCATTGTAGAATAATCTATTAGGAAAAAAGATGTATCCCCCTTATCCCCTACTCAAGCCTAAGCTTTGCCATTGTGGCTCCAGAACTCTCTAGCCTCATGTTAGAGTGCCCACAGGTTCCCACATGTAAGGGCCAAAAGGCATTCTCTTCATTCACCCCAAACTTTTGGAACAGCCTATCTGCTACCCTAAGGATTCTATCTAAGCTCTCACCCCCTATTTAAGTCCCACTATACTGTAAGTCTCACCTTATGGCAACAGTTACTGGTTCCTGTTCCCCCTGTTGATTGCCATACCCTGCCCAAGGGTAGCCAGACCATCCAAAGATTTTCGATCCCTGAATTGTTGTATTGTATCCATAAGTTGCTGGTACTGGATTGTTTTATGTGGGCCCTGCTCTGCCACTGTGCTACTGTGTACTGTACTTATTATACTGTATTCACATGTTTGCACTGTATCCACTTTGTGCTCAGTTTTCCACAAAGCTATATGACTTTATTTCAACGTGTCACCTGTGCACCTTTCTTATTGTTCTGTACTGACATGTTTGTATTGCATTCAATAACTGCTCAATTTTGCACAAAACCGTATAGTATTATTTAACTGTGTCACCTATTTCTCTAACTACTTGCAGTCACTTTACCTATTGTACCTGTACTTGCAATCACTTTACCTGTTGTACCTGTTCCCTTTGTATCATGTTATTGTGCCATCTTCATGGCTCAGGTCATGCCTAAAAATGGTCCCTTGGATCAGTGCTTCCACTTAGTTAACACGCAAACAAACAAACAAATAAATAAATAAACTTATACAACAGCATGTCTCTCCCCTCCTACCTATCCTCTCTCCCTCCTATCCCCCCCCGGCTATACCCTCCGCACATCCTCACATTGTACTCTTGCCCTCCCACAATGATGCACCTCTTCAGGTCACACTGCCTTCTCTTACAAATTCGCTAATATCTGGAATTCCCTTCCTCTAGAAATTTGCTCTGCTCAATCCGGCCATTCTCTATCTCTTCTCCTCCAGAAGCAAACTGTTCACTGCTGCAACTGCACATAACCCCTTCTCTCTTCTACCTACATTTCTAACCCACAGCATCCCCACTTCTTCCATGTCTCCCTCCCTCCTTCCTCATCCTAAATTTTCTAACTTTCTCTGCCCGCTACCTCCTTGCTCCCTATCCCTCTGTTCCCCACCATTCCCCCCTAACTTTCCTCCTCCTTCACTCCCTCTCTCAACTTCTTCCCTGATGGGGCCCTGCCCCCCTTGTTGGGTTCTCAGCATCCTGAAGAGGTGTAGGTCCCGACCTGTCCTTCCCCCCCCTCCTCTCTTACCCTCTTGCCTACTGAGTCCTTGCCCCCCCCCTTTGCAGGGTTCTCAGCATCCTGAAGGGGCACAGGTCCTGGCCTGCCCTCCATCACTCCCTTCTCTTTCCCTGCACTTGCCCTTCCCCTCCCCTCAGTGCTGATCCCTTCCCCCACCCAGTCTGTTTATTTACTACCGCTGTATCTCCTAACATAGCACTTGGTACCCCCTGTACTCAACCTCCAACTTCATGCACTTTTATGGTATACTCCCACCTTTGGTCTATACCTTCCATGTAACCTGCTAGTACTCTTGTGCTTATGGTATTAGAACCCTGTTTATTTTGTGCCTAATTGATTCTGTCTGTGTTAGCTCTATTCCTCATCTAGTCTTGAAATTAATTGTATTTCTGTTGCACTGTTATGTATTTATTTATTTATATTTATTTATTTATAAAATTTTGTTAGCCGGGTAAGCCCACTGGGCCCCAGAGGTCCCTTTTTCAGGGGCAACCCAGAATTAGTTACAAAAGAAACAGTGCCAAAGATAAAGGTGAAACAGTGCAATGCAAATACATAAAGGTGAAACAGTGAAAGACATAGGACATTAATGCAAAGAGAGTATTCAGTTATACAGTATACATTGAAGAGGGAGTTAGTTTACAGCACATTTACACGATTCATCAGTGGCAGCTGCTAGAGTTAGGGCAATGGATTTATTGGGCAGATCTGCGAAGGGAAGGTTGTCTAGCACACAGGACAGCAGCAAGGGTTGTGGTTTAGGAGGTGTGCCCACAGCCCTTTCTGGAAGGTAGTGAGGGAGGGTGCTTACTGAAGGTGTCTGGGGAGTTTATTCCATTGCACAGTGGTGAAATAGACAAATGATTTACAGCCAACTGCTGAGTTGGTCCTGGGCTGGTCCATAAATTTTCTACCTGAGGTCCTGAGTAAATGGCTAGGTTGCTTTAGGGCTAGGAGCCCTGTTAGCCCTGCAGGGGGGTCAACATCGAGAAGCTTAAATGTCCAGTTCAGCAGGGGGTCCTGGAGCCGGTGTATCAGTGGGGGCCATTTGAGCGAGCTGAGAGCTTCACAGTGGTGGGACCTTGGATGGGCATTCATGGTGAACTGAGCGATTTTATGGTACAGGGTTTGTAATCTAGAGTGGTCAAGTTTTGCTATGCTCAACCTGTACTTTTTCTTTTGTTGCCCTCCCACCTATGTAACCCTTCCCCCAGGATGCTTCTGGAAATGAGCTGCTTACAGCTCATGTTGTCTTTCCCAGTGAAACCTTTTCAAATAAATAATAATAAACAAACCACTAAATAAATACTGATATTTGAGCTACTGTGTACATAAATAAGGGATATGCGGGAAGTGACTGTGTGATAATCTGTTTATCTTGTACAGTTGCTCAGAACTCAAGTAACCTCATGAGTGGCAAAGCCATGACTGAGGGTTATGAGAGGTCACAGGCAACTGTACAAGATAACTGGATTATCACACAGTCACCCATCCCCACTCATATTCGATTTAAGCAACAGGTGTGAACCTTTGTTACAGTCACTTTTTTTTGTATGGTTGCAGGTTTTTTACATTTGTGGGAAGTTGAGTTTTTTTTTTAAAACTGATACTCCCCCAAGCCCATAGCATGGCATCTGTGCTGACTGGTGGAGGGTAGAACTTTTAAAAAAGTATATAAGAAAATGGCAGATCCACTAAGCAAGAGTAACTGCTCATGCAGAACTTGTGTGAGTGGTTTCTTTATGTGCTATTTATTTCTTGTATTGCTGTTTACTTCAAAAAAATGAGTTTCCTATTTAGGAAGAGATGGCAGGAGTTTTCAGGAAATGTTGGAGTATGAGTGGGAAGTGTTGGAGTACAAGCGGGAGCAGCTGGTCCATAGACTGTGGTACAGAGTGCAGAAGGTAAATTTTAGAATGACAACACTCACAGAAATGTTATTTAATAAGTTAGAAAGTGGGGGAAGCTATTGGTGGTATTACTGCTTTCTTCATGGTCTGAGGTGGGGGGCTTAAAGGAGATGACAGCTCTGTGTAATGAAGGAAAGGCAGAGTACGAGCGAGGGAGGGGGGTACCAGGGAGGGCGCTGCTACTGAAGGAGCCACGTTTATAATATGTATTTGGGACAAAAAAAACTAAAAGCTTCAAAGAACTGCAAAAGAGAATGGCTATGCAGGAATCCTTACTGTTTTTCTTGGCTGCTTGAATTCATGGACTGCTTGTGGGGGTGGGGGTGGGGGTATCACTGAAGAGCTGGTATGTGCTTATGTTTTCTGGTAGAGTAAAACCAGGTAGTGCAGCAGATGGGGGGAAGGGCAGCAGTGACGTAGTAACTATGTGTATAAATGGAGTATGACATAGTTACTGTGTGTATAAACAAAGTTATACACACAGTGACTTGGATAAATGGATTTATAACACTCTGTTCATATGGACACCTGCTGCATAAATTTTGTTTAAGTACACAGTAGACATGTCATGATGCATTTATGTATACACTAGGCAAGTCATCATGGTGGGTCTCTCCCCTCTCGGGCTGGTACTACTTGTGTGCTTTCATTTTCAACTCTATTCATTATAAGACACTGACTGCAACTTAGTTCAGATCTTTTAATCCCTATGTTACTTGCAGCCTGAATCACACCCGACTAGTTCATAAACCAACCTGCACCTGCACTTATTTACATCACACAGCCACCTCCTAAATGTTATTTCAATACGATTTCATTTATTTTGTTAAACTGTGCTCCACTCCCCCACCCGCAGGGCTGCCTGCCTGTTTCCAGCCACCCAACTCTCACCCATTTCTTCCAATTTTATCTTCACATGGGTCTGCCTGCTCCTCCTCCAGCACTTCCAATGATGATACACAAAAAAGTAAAAAAAAAGAGAGATTTTGCATTGTTACATTAAAAAAATGAATGGCCACACTTGCCTTGCACTCTGTTGGGTCTCTGCTCTCACAGCATGACATGCTGCCTCTTCTCATCCCTACCAACTTTGCACATATATCACCCTGCACCTTCAATTAGTCAATAAATAAAAAATAAATCACCGTAATCAACAGTGTCACAACCTGCTGTCTCTCACAACAGCTTGTCCCAAACTTCTCCCACTCATATCAACAGGGTGTCCTAAACTGCTCCCGCTCACACTAATAGCATTACCCAAACTACTCCCACTCATCCAACTGATGATCTTCCGTGCCTTTGTTCATCTTATACCCGAAAGGCCAGCCAGCCGCTACAGTACATATTTTTTTTTTTATTTGTTGTACCTCATAAACTTCTGCACTTCAGGTCAGAACCACCATTTGCTCCTCAGCAACAACCAAAATCAGGCCAGGATGCTCCTTTGCTCCACAGGATCCTCCACAAAAAAATACCTTTGAATAAAAATAAATAATAAAAGGCCACAAAATTACCTAGTACACCAGAACAACACTTTTGGCCACCATGAGACTTCCTGTCTGCCTGCTTGCTCACTTGCTAAAATGCCCAACATATTTTTTGAAAAATTTCCAGAGCACCACAAAATCAGCCAATAAAAATGCACACCACTGAATTACAAACAAAAGGGTGTGTCAGAGCATCCTTAGCGACCCATATCAACCACTCCACTCGGTGCAGCAACACACAGCCACATCACCAAAAAGTCCAACATTTTTTCATAAAAAATTAAAAAAACAGTCACAAACAAATATCTGTGCACTATCCTAAAGGATTCCTACTGCATCAATGAAATACACAACAGTAACCCAGTGGAATGCATTATTTATTTATTCGAATTTTGATGACCGGGTAGGTCAACTGAGACAAAGTCCCACTTTCAGTGACAACCCAAGGAATAAAGCATTCCAAGAACAAAACATAATACAATAATACACATAGAATAGTACAGTGAGTCACAATATATAGTTAAGCCATAGGTAAATAATAACAGTACCCGAGTAGGCAATAACCAAAGGATTCAGGATTACAGGCAGTTTGCAGGTAGCCAAGAAAGGCAGGAGGCAGATTAACATTTTATACCATGTGCAGGGACATTTTTGCCATTCACATACCAGATGTCAACAGTTTAAACAGCAAGATAATGAAGAATAGTCAGATTTAACTGCATTTGGTTAGAGACATGGGGTTCAGGTTACAGTCAGATGCTATTCTAGGTAGAGGAGGAGTGAAAAGTGGGGAGAACAGCTTGTCTTTGAGATAGGAGAGAAGGAAGTCTGTTTGTGACCATTGTGGAGATTGAGAGAGATGCGTAACATTAGTCACATGTGGCCATACTTGTTAATAACAGTTACCTCTACATTAAGGGAGTCTGAAGAACTCATCCTGGTAGAGTTTTTTGAATTGGTTAATGGTTTTGCAGAAAAGTAGAGGGTGGAGCAAATTGTTCCAATTTCTGGGGCAGTGACGGCTTAGGATCTTTGGCATATCTTTAGCCTGGCCTTCGGGAGCTCCAGTAATGGTAGGCTAGAAGATCTTAGTACACAAGGGGTGGGTTTTAGGGATAGCAGGCCCATTACCTTTTCCACTCAAGCTGTTTGCTCTTGTGCACATCACTCATAACGTATGCCTCTTGTGAGGTTACCTAACGTCAAACAGCTCTAGTGAAAATAAATCATATATTCCATAGGCCCCTGTTAGGTATCTCAAATACATAATGTACTCTTTGCAAAAAACTTTGTTAATGCACCAGATAGTGTTCAAGTCAATGCCACAACAGTAGGGAAATGTGGTGTAAGTGGTTTCTACACCTAACTCCCCACTGCCACCCCCAAGTAGCAAAAGGAAAGAAACATTAGGGTTTTGGTTCTCTGAAGTCTTGGTGAATCAGTAGTGGGGTCTTCCTTGGGGTTATCAACGCTATTGTTCACCCATCCCCTCAGCCCAGAGCCTCCTGTCCAAACCATAAGGTACAGCTCGAAGCCAGTGGCTCATACTAATACACTCTTGAAAGGCAGAGAAGTATGTCCCACATGTTGCCAATACAATGTTTTGTAACTGCATTAAGAAAGGAGATCACTGCCACCCCCAAGTAGCAAAAGGAAAGAAACATTAGGGTTTTGGTTCTCTGAAGTCTTGGTAAATCAGTGGTGGGGTCTTCCTTGGGATTATCAATGCTATTGTTCACCCATCCCCTCAGCCCAGAGACTCCTGTCCAAACCATAAGGTACAGCTCCAAGCCAGTGGCTCATACTAATACACTCTTGAAAGGCAAAGAAGTATGTCTCACCACATGTTGCCAATACAATGTCTTGTAACTGCATAAAGAAAGGAGATCACGTCTGACCTTTTTTGCTTAGGGAATAGAACGGGAATTAGGGTTGACAACTCCAAGGAAGACCCTACCACTGATTCACCAAGACTCCGGATACCCAAAAACCCTAATGTTGTTTCCTTTTCCTGCTGGGGGGGTGAGTTAGGGTTGGAAACCATAGCACCACATTTCCCTACTTTTTTGGTATTAACTTGAACCCTAACTGGTGCATTTTTACTTGGTTACTTGGTTTGCTGTAGACAGTAGAAGCCATTAGCCCATCGAGACTGTCTGCCACACTTTGTGGCCTTAGAAACCCATATACAGTATTAATCTAGTTCTCTCTTGAATTGGTCACTATCGTTAAGTTCCACCAGATATTGAAGTAGTTTGTTCCAAAGTCTTAGAGCCATGATAATGAAATAATTTTGTCTCTTGGTAGTATCTGATCTTTGTATTTCAAATAGTCTATTGTGGGATCTAAGAGCAAGTGGCCTTGCCGGGGGAGTAATGCTGTAAGCTGAAATTAGTTCCTGATTTTTAGATACATTGCAAAAATGTAAATAGTTTCCCCGAACCCTCCTATGTTCCAGTTACATTAAGTGCAATTCCTGTAACTAGAGTTGTGCAAAATTGGAAAATTTCACCCGGCGAAATATTTAGCCAGGCAAATTGCGAAATTCCGCCTGTGGGGAGAGAGAAATTTCACCCTCCCACTGGAGAAATTTGCCACTTGCCGGAGACATTTCATCACCCGTGGGTGAAATTTCTTAATTTTACCACCGGCCCCAAATTGTTTAAAAATAATCCCCTCCCATCCCTATCCCAGGTGTCTAGTGGTCCCCCCCCCAGCCAATCACTGGCAGAATTCAAGAACCCTCCCCTCCAGTCACCCTGAGTCATCCCCTGGCCCCTGATCTTTGAAAAGACACAATTCCCTCCCCTGTTCCTGATGTTTAGTGGCCCTCCCAGCTGATCAACAGCCAAATTGAAGTAAAGAACCCTCCCGCAGTCAACTCCAAATATTTTCCCCTTCAGCCATGACCCCAGCCCCTGGCCCCAATCTTCAAAATAATTAAAAGAAAATCCCTTCCCCTGTCCCTGGTGTCAAGTGGACCCCCCCACCCTAAGTCAGAGCCCATCCTGCTTCCCCCCAGTACCCCGATCAGGCCAACAGCACAGCCCTCAACTCACCTCCATGGCCAGCAGCCTGTCTTATCCAATAGGTAGGGAAACGGGCAGACTGGGTGGGCCAAGCAGTCCTTATTTGCTGTCAAAGTCTATGTTTCTATGTTTCTAAACTACCTACAGTGATCAATGAAAAAGACCTCAGTATCACTACTGACAATTCCCTAAACATGCACGCACATGTAAAACTGCTCAAACTGCCAACAAATATACTGTATAAACATAATCAAAAAAAGCATTCATCATCAGCATGCGTTTATTCATTGAATGCTCAGATGGGCTACTGGCTGTTGAGGTGAGTGGAAGACTGTGCCGGTGGCCCAGTTGGGGTACTGGGGGAGAGCGCAGTGAGTTCTGACTTAGGGTGGGGGGGTCCACTAGACACCAGGGACAGGGGAGGAGATTTTTTTTGGTTGACTGGGGGTTCTAATCTTTACTTTGATTAAGCTGATGATCAGCTAGGGGGGTCCACTAGACACCAGGGACAGGGGAAGGAATTGTCTTTTGTTCAAAGATTAGGGGCTGGGGGCCCTGGGATAATTCAGGGTGACTTGGGGGGTTCTTGAATTCGTCCGGGGATCAGCCGGGGGGACCACTAGACACCAGGGAGTGGGGAAAATAAAATATAATGATGGCTGGGGCATATATGGGTGAAACTACAGGTGAAATGTTGCTGCAATTTCACGAAATATTACACTCAGCAAAACTGCCAATTTCATGGCAATTTCACCAGTGAAATAAAATTTTACAACATCTCTACCTGTAACTTGTTCTCGTACTGTCTATGCTTCAAACTGGTGATTAGTTTGGTTGCCCTTCTTTGAACTTTTTCCAGAAGGTTGATATCTTGTCTTTGGTAAAGAAAGGAGATCCGTAGTCCATATGGGGTCTAATGTATGATTTGTACACACTGATAATGCTGTGCTCATCTAGATTTAATTCCATTTTGTTTTTTAGTACACATTTTTCAACAAATTTGAGGTCATTCACTAAGGAATGGTATTTTGTTTCTGTGTCCACTGTTCTGTTCTGTAAGCCGGGTTGTTTTGTTGTGGAGCCCATTGTGGAAATCATAGATAAAACAGTTGAAGAGAAAGGGGCCCAATACAGACCCCTGAGAACCCCGCTTGTAACTTGTCCCTCATCTGACAATTGCTCCATGATCCTTACCTGCTGGGTTTTACCTTGAAGCCATGAATCCACCCACCTAGTCAAGTATGTACTTTATCCAATTGCTGTTAATTTTAATAGTAACTTGTCATGTAGTACTGTATCAAATGCCCTCCTGAAGTCTAAATAGATTACATCCATAGGTTTCTGTGAGTCCAAGCTATGACTTCCTGTTTTATAAAAGCTGATTAGATTTGTAGAACTGGATTTGCCTTTGTGAAATCCATGTTATGCTTCATTGTGGATATCTAGTGTGGTGGATTCTTTTTCTAACCTTTTTATAATAAGTTTTTCCATTAACTTGACTGGGACAGATATTAAACTTATTGGTCTGCAATTCTGGGGAAATTACTTATTACCTTTCTTGTGCATTGTTATAACAATGGCTTGTTTCCACTCGGTTGGAAATACTCCTAGTTTTATGGATTAATTCATCAATATCCAAAATGATTTAGTTATACTGTTAGCTAGATTTTGTAAGAAGCTCAGATGTTGCCCATCAATTTCTGGTGATGAAATAGGTTTTAAGGAATTTATAACTTTATAAACTTCTTCAAGAGAAATGCTCTTTATGTTGAATACATTAGTGTTCCAAGAGAAAGTGAATTCACATTTTTTCATGGAATACAGTGGTAAATTATTCCTTAAATGTGTTGGCAATTTTAGGTGCTTCTTTTATAATTGAGCCATTCACCATCAGGGACCCAAGGGAGTAACTATTTTTATTCATGTTATTGACGTAGGTAAAGAAAACTTTCTGGTTCCTTTTCATTGTGGCTATTCTAAATTCTAAATTCCTTTGCTTCTGCCTTATTAGGTTCTTAGTTTTCCTTAATTCAATTTTGTATTTTTACTTTGCTGAATCAGTTTTTTGCATTTTGAGTGCCGAATATGCCCTTTCTTTTGTTTTAATTTGTTTCTTAAGTTTCATAATCATCCAATAAGGGACTTTGCCCTTCCTGTTATTTATTAGTTTGTTCAGTACATACCATGCTTCAATAGTTTTAGTATAGTACATATAGATTTCCAACTGTCTCCTACTGTTTTGTTATTTAGTACTGTTTCCCAGTCTATACTATTGAGCATTCCCTCCATAATCTGGTAGTCTGCTTTGCAGTAGTTCTTTATGTAAGTTTTGTATCAGTTTACATCCCACAATGCATGTAAAAGTTAGGATGGAATGATTACTGCCCTCAAGTGGTTCTTTTATGCGAATCTCTGAAATTCTGTTGGTTATATTGGTAATCACTAGGTCAAGAATGTTATTTCCCTTAGATGGTAACTTTACTAATTGCTCCAGATTGACTTCAGATAGAGTATTTAAGAATAATGCTTCCTGCACTGTTTTACTAGTTAGTGTCTGCCAATTGATGCCTGGCAGGTTGAAGTCACCAAGTATGAGTACATCAAAATTATCAGAACTAACTTGATCTCTCTGTTTAGCTCTTCATAGTAATCACTACTACTGGATGGTGGCCTGTAATAGTTACTGATTCTTACTGATTTTTTATTACCAAATTGAATCTGGATCCAAACTGATTCTATATATGTGGTGGGATCGGGATTAATTGTAATCTCAGCCCCTTTGTATTGATTTTTAATATTTATATATACTCCTCCTCCATTTTTATTAGATCTGTTTTTGTGGAAGAGTTTATAGCCATTGATTTTTCTTGAACATAAGCCAGTTCCATCCCACCAGGCTTCAGAGACAGCAACAAAGTCAATGTCATCCCTTATGAGTTCTATTTCAGTTATTTTATAACATTTAGGCTTCTCGCATTAGTTAGCAAAAATTTGTAATCACCAACTTTTGATGTATGAAAGGTGTGGGAGGCTCTAGTTTCCCATTGCCCCTCTGCTGTTTGTTTAAATGATGAGTTATGTGTTTTTTAATTCTCTTTCTTAGTACTGCATGCCATGCTTGTTAAGATGAAGGCCATCCCAAAAGTAGAGCCCATAATTTCCCTCGAAGGTTTCCCAGTGGGGTAAACAATTGATTCCATTTTAAAGTGTCCATTTTCTGAGCCATTCATTTATAGTCTTGATCTTTCCTTTTTTGAAGTGACCAGCTCTGGGACTGGGAAGTAGTTCAGAAAAACAGATTTCACTCTCCCATTTATCTAGTGCATTATTTAATGAGATAAAGTTATTTTTTTACGTCATCTTTGTTAGAGCTACTGATATCATTTGTGCCCACATGGACAACCACCAAAGGGCTCTGGCCTGCATTTTGTAAGATTTGGTCTACCTGGCTCACTATGTTTTGATTTTTTGCTGCCCTGTAGGTGCTGCAAGTCCTGTTTTCTTTGTCTGGGTTGCAAATTGGCCTATCACAGTATCTTAAAATTGAGTCTCCTATTTCAAAAATCTGTCATTTCATCCCCTTTCCTTTTGAAGGTACAACAGATTTTTCTACCTGTCTAGTTGGACTGTTTAAAACAGGGTTGATTTCAGGGGAATTGCCTGTGGTCAGTGAATTCGGAGGGGGGGGGCAGAGTTTCCATGCTTTCATTTGTTGACATGTTACCAAGTACTGAATATCTATTGCTGAGGAATATCACAGTTGGGGGGGTGGATTGATGTCTTTACCCCTCCTTTTCCTGTGATAGACTTGGGACAAGTGTCCAGTCCTTATCAGGTGATCCAAGTTCTTCAGAGCATTTTGTTTTGCTTGGTCTTGTGTTGTTGATTTCTTGGGTGACCCCTTTAATTATTAGTTGTGTTTTTTTCTTTTAGCATAGACTCCATTATGTTTTGAGACATTTCTAGTTTGTCCATTCTGGTCCCTAGGTCATGAAGTTGTAGTAGTGACTTTCTGTTTGTTAGAAATTTGCCACATGTGAATTCCCCTTTAATAGTTTCATTTGTGATTAGTTTGCACATAGAACATTTTATGCACTTGAATCCATCATCAACATCTAGTGTTATTATTGTGTCTCCCATTTTTTTTTTATTATATATGGGTTACTAGAACTGGTTAAGGCAGGTTCCACCCCTGCCTACCTATGTTTGGTAGCCTAGTGGTTTAAGGTGAGTAACCTGGCAGTAATTTATCTTGGTTACAGTAATGATTTAATGAGTTAAACTGTGATACACAGATACAGCAATTACTGTTTGTAGAAAACTAAACGCAGCTGTATAGAGATTTTAGGGATGCCATTGACCTTGGTTGGATCATAAAGTTCATCCCTCCATCCCTCTGTCCCTTGTGGACACTGCAGACACGCACAGACATGCTTGCATTAATGATTTTTTTTGCAAAGAATTTCCTCCCTTTTTGAAATAGTGGAATCATATCCTGATTTTGTGCAGGTCCCTATGGGACCGGTGTGAAGACATGCAGATCTACAGGATCCAAATGAAGAAAGGGAAGACTCCATCCACCTCTGGAAGTGCAGGATCCTTGTGTGCCCTGCAGTTATGTGCAGCGATGGATGCCAAGGATTCATGGGGCTGTCAGGTGGGCTGCAGAAGTGCAGGGCTCTGTGTTCTCTGCACTTCCATGTAGCTGCAGATACAGATGCACAGGGGGAAAGAGTCCATCTGTCAGTCAATGCACAGGGCCCTCTACCACCCATGGTTGCAGACGTGCAGGGCCCTATACCAAAGGAAGAGTTGTCTTCACTATATGCACAATCAAATTTCATGGCAAGAAACCAATTTAATTTGTGAAATAAAAATTATGAAGCACAATCAAATTTCAAGTCAAGTAACCAATTTTTGCTACAAAATGAAAGATCATGGGGTTTGCAATTAAATTTCATGCTAAAAACCAATTTTCTTCTGCAAATCAAAACATTATGGTGGACAATCAAATTTCATGTTGTGCAACCAGTTTAAATCATGTTATGAAAAATGTTATTCACAGTGCAATTTCATGTCACAGTACCTCAGACCCGGAACAAAAAAATTGTGATCTGCAGTGAAAATTGAATGTTGCAAAACAAATTATAGTCATGCAGTAGGAAATTATCATCCAAAATCAAATTTCAAATATAGAAACTGATTTTCTATTTTCGAAAGTACAAGTTAAGATCCCAAACTGAAATATGTTTCTGACAGAATTTTTATGTGTCCTGATTTAAAACTAGTTTTGCAAGTCAAATTTTGTTTTGCATTTCTCACCATGCAAAACTAAAATTTATAGACCACAATCAAATTTCTTGTCCAGCAACCAATTTATCACGCTCAATGATAAATTATGTTTCACAGTGACATGTGTATCAAAGGACCAATTTTTTGCCATGACATGGAAAATTAAGATGCACAATCAAATTTAATCATGAGAAATCAATTCAAGTCATGAAACCAAAAACTCTGATGTTCTATCAATTTTCAAATTGAAAAACTAATTTTTGACATGAAACAAAAAACATGGTGAACAATCAAATTGCATGCCAAGAAACAAAATGTCTGCTTTCAAATGAAAAATTCTTATGGGCAATCAAATTTCAAGTCAAGAAACCAATTTTTGTCTCAAAATTAAAAATCATGGTGCACAATCAAATTTCATGCTGAGAAACCAATTTTCTGCTGTGAAAAAAATCATATGCACAATCAAACTGCAAGATGAAAAAACAATTTTGTCACAAAACAAAAAATCATGGTGCACAATTAAATTTCATGCTAAGAAACCAATTTTCTGCTGTGAAACAAAGAATTCTAATGTGCAATCAAATTTCAAATTGAGAAACCAATTTCTGACGCATAATGAAAAATCATGGTGTGCAATCAAATTTCATGCTGAGAAACCAATTTCCTACTGTGTTGTATAGAAACACAGAAACTGACAACAGATAAGGGCCACTTGGCCCATCCAGACTACTGGTTTTGCATTGCTTTTACTGTAGACTCTTTCAGGACTACAGCACTGTTTCTTCCACCCTTTACCTATCCCTTAAGATCCCCTTGTGCTTATTCTAGGCTATTTAAAATCCTGCCAATGTTTTTGACTCCACTACCTTGACTGGAAGACTGCTCCAGGCATCCACCACCCTTTATGTGAGGAAGGATTTCCTCACATCTCTCCTGAACATACCTGCCTCCAGCTTCATATTGTGACCCCTTGTACTAGAGCACCCTTTCCTCTGCAAAATTCCTCCAACTTGTACCTTATTCACCCCATGAGATATTTAAATGTCTCAATCATATTCCCCCTCTCCCTCCTCTCCTCCAGGGTGTACATGTTTAGTTCATTTAGCCTCTCCTTGTAGGACTTTTGATGTAGACCCTATACCATCTTGATAGCCCTCCTTTGGATGGCCTCCACCCTATGTTCTTTCTAAGATGTGGTTTCCAAACTGGACACAGAACTCAAGGTTGGGTACTACCAAAGACCTATATACTGCCAACATCACTTCCTTCTTCTTTCTGGTAATTCTCCTACCTACTGTATACATCCCAGCTTCCCACTATCTCTCCCCATCACTTTGTCACATTGTCTGGCCACCTTCAGGTTATCTGATATGATTACCCCAGGTCCATTTACTGCTTAGTCATTGCTAGTATCACCCCCCCCCATTTTGTACTCCAGCCTGAGTTTCTTTTTTTTTTTGCAATTTAGTTTTTATTACAACATTTTTAACATAAATGGACATCTTAAACCCCAAAGATGAGGTAATCTCATGCAACAATAATACATAGTGTTATGCATGGTAAGACACAAGACACTAGACAAAGAGTAACTGGAAAGGGGAAGAGTCCCCCTAATCTTACCCGAACCCCCACCCTTCACCCCTCTCCCCCCTTAGATAGACCCAGCTCTGAACAGTCATCCTAGTAAATTAATATGTAAGCAATTTCAAATGTTAACCTTCATAAGGTTATACTAGTGACACAGAATATAAATCCATAAGTGGAGCCCAGACTTTGTTGAAATTAGACAATCTATTCTGTAGACTGGCAATCATCTTCTCTAACCTAATATTACCTAAGAATTCTGCCAGCCATTCTGCATATGAAATAGGAATGTCATCCTTCCAGTGGCGAAGTACCAGCTTTTTAACAGACATGGATATTAGAGCCATGTGATATTTTCGTACTTTAACTGGGATTACTAAGAAATTCCCTAATAAACATATATCAACTGTAAATAAGTCCTCAAGACCTAAGAGGGGATCTGCTCTTTGTTTGATCTGAAACCAAAGGGAGGCAACTTTAGGACATTGCCAGAATATATGAACTAAATTGCCTTCCCCTTGGCCACATCTCCAACAGGTCGCGGAGCCACCACTAGGAAACTGCGATATCTTCTGAGGTGTAAAATATAAATTATGTAAGATACGAAATTGCACAAGTCGCAGCCTATCCTGGGAAATATATGTGTGGCATCCACGCCAAAGCGACTCCCAATTAAAGGATACATCTGGTAATAATTTATCCCAGCACTCTGGAGGTCTGATAGGTTCAGGATATACCATATTATAAAGAGCCTTGTAGGTTTTGGACACCGCATGAGGGCGGTTAACAACTTGGGTCAATTCCTCTAACAGGAGGGCAAGCTTTGATTGCTGAAGATTGTTCCCTAATATAGCCAAGAGAATATGCCACAATTGAAACACTTTAAAAATGTAAACGGTAGGCAACTCAAATTTTCTTAGAATGTCTTTAGTTAGGCTACATTTACAGTCCGTCTCCAACCAGAACTCCCTGAGCTTTGCTCCTTGGAGCTGTGGTAACCAACAAGGGGAAATAACTTTTCCCTCTAATTTAATATTTGGATTACCCATTAGGGGTTGCTCTGAATCAAATTTTGGGTTATTTTTAATAAAAGAACAAAACTGGGAGTGGACTCTGACAGACGTAGCTATTGGAGAGTCCTGCCAAGGCTTGGGAAGAGATTTTGGCTGCACAAAAAGGAGGGCCGAAGGGGTCAGATTATGAGAAAAAATTAAGGCAGATTCTATTTGGAACCAGAGCAGTATATATTTACCGAGATTATTGAGATTACTTGGGGCGAGCCACCTCAAATATTTGCTCATATGACTGGCCCAATAATAAAAACACACGTGCGGAACTCTTAAGCCTCCTTTGAGCTTTGGGGCAGCTAACTTATAAAAAGCAAACCTGTGCCCTTTATCCGCCCAGATAAAATTAGTGAAAATAGCATGGAGTTTTTTAAACCATGTGAGGGGTAGCCAGACATTGAGGAGATGAAGTGGGTAAAATATCATGGGAAAATGTTCATTTTAATGAGACTTATCCTGCCCCAAATCGTTAGAGGCAGGAGGGACCACCTTTTTAAGTCCTGAGTAATAATATTTAAAAGAGAATCCAGATTATATTTACTCATCAGGGATCTATTCCTCACGAGAGTGATACCGAGATATTTTAGTGATTTCCCCTGCCAAGACAAACCAAGAGTAATAACCTCATTCCTAACTACTCGATAGTTAAGTGGGAACACCATCATTTTACCTAAATTTAATTTGTAATTTGACCACTTACTATAAGTCTCTCCAGAACACGAGAAATAGTTTTACTTGGCTGGGAGGTACAGAGAAGCAAGTCATCTGCGTAGGCTAATGCCTTGATTGTAAACTTCTGGACCAGAATTCCGTGGATGTCGGGATCTTTCACTATACTCCGGATAAGGGGTTTCAAATATAAATTAAAAAGCAAAGGGAACAGTGGACACCCTTGCCTTGTACTGGATAATACCGGGAATCTGTCTGAACTACATCCATTGCAGAGCACATTGGCAGATGGGAAACGATAAAGTGCTTGGATCCAATTTTGAAATTCTAATGGAATACCGAAAGCCTGTAATGTGCGGAAAAGAAAGCTCCAATCGACTCTATCAAATACCTTCTCGGCATCCAAAGAAACAAGTGCAGCGGGATAATCTGCATCTTTGGTCACCGAGAAGACATGTTCCAGAGTTCAAATGTGATCACTGGCCAGTCTGCCTCTCATGAACCCAACTTGCTCCCCGCCTATCAAGTCAGGGAGAACCGTACTTAGCCGGTTAGCCAGAAGTTTACTAAGAATTTTAAGATCTTGATTAAGCAAGGAGATTGGCCGATAACTGGTTACTTCTTCTGGAGGTTTGCCTGGTTTTAAAATGAGCACAATTATGGCCTCAAAGAATGTAGTATCTGTACATTTTGCATCTAATACTTGCTGAAACATTGGTAAAAGTAAAGGCATTATGCTTTTCGCGAATACTTTATAAAAATTAGGGGAAAAACCATCCGGGCCTGGTGATTTATCATTGGGAAGACTATCAATTACTTGAATAATTTCTATTTTGGTTAGGGGCGTGCACAGAACTGAGGCCTGTTCAGCTTCAAGGGTGGGGAGAGATGACTTTCGCAGATATTGGTCTAAATCATGTTGTGAAGGTGTTGTCATTGGCGAGTATAGGGTTTGATAGAACTTTTGAAATTCTGCTGCGATCGCTTTAGAATCGACAATCAAATAACCACTATTGGTACGTGTAGCCATAATAAAATTAGTGGATTCTTGTTGTTTAATTCGGGCAGCAAGGAGGCGCCCCGCCTTTTCTCCTTGATCAATACAAGTAGCTTTAGCTTTTAGTATTAGATATTCTGCTTTCTCTCTAAGTAGCTCCAAATAGGAACTTCTGAGTTTAACCAACTCTAGTATAGTCTGTTCCGGGGTAGAGGGGGAAAGATTTGATTCTATGTCTCGAATCTGATCAAGAATTTCCCTCAATTTGCTTTCCTTAAGCCTTTTTTTCCCTTGAGGCTACCTTAATAAATACACCCCTTAAATAGGCTTTGAATGCCCCCCATTCTATATCTGGTTTTTTTGTTGAGTGCAAATTATCAGCTATGTATTGGGTAATTTGAGCGTTAATGTAGTCTACTGTTGTAGGATCTTTGAGAAGCTGATTGTTCAGCTTCCAACGACCTCTTCTCTCGGGAATACCCATAAAGGTAAGTTGACATGTTACAATAGAATGATCAGATGGAGGACCTGATTGGATAGCTGAATCAATCACTCCTCCTATTAAACATTGCGATATTAAAATGTAGTCGATTCTTGAGGAAGTTTTATGTACAGGAGAGGTAAATGTAAAGCCCTTCTCATTTGGGTGCAATACACGCCAAATGTCGCAAAGATCTAAATCGTCCAGTAGGTCCCTTATGGCCCTTTGTGCCAGCGATAACCCCTTAAGCTGCTGACCTGTCCGATCTGTATTAGGATTGAAAACTACATTTAAATCACCCCCCAAAATTATCGGGATCTTATTAAAGGGCATAAGTTTGGCTATGAGTTCCATAAAAAGTCCGAGAATCCACGTTTGGGCCATAGACACTTCCCAACAAAAGTTCTAAATTGAAAAGTCTACCCTGGACCAAAATGAATCTGCCATGAGTATCTCTGATAACTTTACTTGTACGAAGGGAATTTTATTTCTAATCAAGATCATGACCCCACAGCTCTGCCTTGTGCCCTGAGCCTCGAAGACTTGCCCAACCTGCTGTTTTTTCATATTCAGCTCTTCTGTAATCAGAAGATGGGACTCTTGGATGAATGTAATATCAGACCTCAGGAGTTGCAGATGTTTGCATACCTGGTACTGTTTAAGTTTTTGCCTGAGACCCTTGACATTCCAAGTGGAAATTATTAAGTTATTCGCTGTCTGGAGTAGATAAATCGATGTAGGAAGCTGCGCTCCCAAACACTAGCCGTATTCTGACCATCATTAATCTGGGCTCAATTTTGGATTTTTGATGTGGGCCTATTCCACCCTCTCCCCCCCCCAATGCCATTTGATCTCCATTAAAGAACTTAATATCAGCAACCCAAATAATCTCCCTCCTTCCCCCACCCAGTAAGCGCTACGGTCTGCGAACCACAGGACCCTGCACGATGCACCTCCACCCTCCAGCCCTCCCTTCCCACCATCCCAACTTATTATAGGGTAGGGGCCCTAGAAA
Source organism: Neoceratodus forsteri (assembly GCA_016271365.2). NCBI lineage: Eukaryota > Metazoa > Chordata > Ceratodontiformes > Ceratodontidae > Neoceratodus > Neoceratodus forsteri. The sequence goes on from CM057456.1 coordinate 580,655,501, forward strand.
CAACTGCTAATGTTCTAATCTGAAATATTCTATGATCTACATTAAACCTCTACCCTAACCGAAACCTCATATTGCTAAAACGAACTCATCTTAGATAGTAACATTTGGCTGAACCAACTCATGAACAAGGCAGCTGAGGAAATGGCTCCCTCAATTCCCAAATGGGATGTAAATTCCGGTTTGCCCTGCCAACATAGTTATTGAGCATGTAATCATGATAAATGAAAAACAATATCCATAATATTGACGCAAAAGCCTCCGATGAACTAAAAGCATGTGGAGCAAATTTCCAGTCTTTCTCCCTAAAAAAAGGTAAGAGAATGATGTCCAAATGGGAGATAACCCACAGGATAACAGGAAGCAGTAAATACAAGAATTAAACAACCCAGCTGAGAATAGGAGTTAGCGATCAGTCTCATTCATGCGTAGTTCATACTGGGAGTATCGTCCCATCTCAACCCTCTTTCATGGGGGGCCTAAAGACGAGACATCACAGAGTGGTAAGGCAGTGACTCCCATCGGCGAGTAGAAGACATCTCCAGGATGCACGAGTCTTCAGGTCATCTGAAAGAAAGAGAGAAAAAAAAAATGGGGAGGAAAAGGAAAGAAAGGGAAGGAAGAAAAAAAAAGGGGGGGAAGGGAAGAATATGGACAAAAAAGGGGGGAAGGGAGAGAGAGAGAGGAAGAGGGAGGGGAAAATCAACTATTCAGAGTCCTGGGACCTCCGCTATATTACTATGAGGATGCACAAAAACAGGTTGGTATCGCTGATGAAACTCTGATGGAATACCAGCACCCTACTGTATTGAGCCCCCAAATTTCGCGTCTGCCAAGTACCAATATATCTCCTGAATTAGAGCACCCCTAAGTCCTGGGAGAAATGACTTGGGAGACCCATGTAACACAATACGTGATAAGGGGGCATGTTCACCATACGCCCAGAGGTTTATTAGTGATCAGAACAGATAATATGCCCTCCTTATCGAAATAGTGTCTCAGTCTGTGGGTGCCTCTTGTCACAGTCCGTGGGTACCCCTAGTAAATACCAGTCTTGAAGATGCAGGCTTGGTGATAATCCACTGATAAAGGAATGTTAGCCATCTGCAGTATATTATTTACAGTATACGATCTCCTCTGCTCGGTGTTCAAATGTCTTTGAATAGGTTCGGAAAGGCATTCTTGAGCCCCTTCTTGGCAGAATCGAAATCATCAAATGATGCCCATGATCCTGAGATAATGACACCAAGCTTGGCGGGGTAGGACATTCGGAATTTCACACTTGCAGCAATTAACTTTGAAACTAGAGGATGAAACTGGGCTCTTCTTTGCCTAATAGAAGCAGGAAGGTCCTGCACAATCCGAATCCTGGTATCCTTCCACCATATCTCCTTAAGCTCTTTTAGCTTATTAAACATATGCTGGTGTTCCAGATAATTTAAAAATTTTATAATCAGTGGGCGGGGGCTCCAGGCGAAGGGCCCTATGTGCACGCTCGATGATATAGCTCGGACCAAAAGGTGAAGGCCCAGCTAGTTTTTCAATGAACTTTTGGATAAAACTAATAGTTTCTGCCCCTTCAGCCCCCTCAGGAATACCAATGATTACTGCGTTGTTTCGGCGACTGCGACTTTCTAAATCTTCGATTTTCGATTCCATTTTGGCAAGCTTTTGCCTAATCGCAGTAACCTCAGGCTCCAACTTATCTGTTCTTCTCTCTAGTGAGCTAATCCTCGCATTGTCATCGGAAACTTTTTGCTGCAAATCTTCCATTGCATGTGTTAGGGATTTTAGTTCGGCAGTAATCGCTAAGATGCTTTCCTTAAATGGGGAGAACTCCTGCAGAAATCTATGCAGTGTGAGCAGCTGCTGCTCATCAGAGACAGTCTCCAATATCTGGGCGTCTTCACTCGCAGAAGCCCTGGCTTTTTTTGAGGCCTTTTCCGGTGTTGAAGGCGGAGTGTATCTGGACACGCTTTTCTTCGTGAGCATCTCGCCAATCGCCGAAAAAGCACTGCTTTGAACGCCGAATTTTCCCGAGTACCAGAAATGTTGCAAATTAGGCAAATTGTCGAAAAAACACGCAATTAGAGCCGGTTTGGTAGGTCGGAGGACCGGAGCTATGGAGGAGAGCTGCCTTCAGGGTGACTGCATCACGTGACTCCCCCCAGCCTGAGTTTCTGTGAACCAAGTGCATTATTTTGCACTTTTTTGCATTAAACCTTAGCTGCCAAACTTATGACCACTCCTCATGTCATTTTAAATTTATTTCCATCCTTTGCACCTCCCCCAGAGTGTCCACTATGTTGCAGATCTTGGTGTCATTCACAAGGCAGACCATCCCTTCAAGTTCCTCTGCTACATCACTAATGAAGACATTAAAGAGGACAAGCCCCATTACTGACCCCTGCAGTACCCCGCTCATCACTCTCCTCTCCTCAGAGTAAACTCCATTTACCACCACTTTCTGCCTCCTATCCTCTAACTAGTTTCTTACCCAGGTTACCACCTTATTGGCCACATCCATGCTACCCAACTTGTTCACCAGCCTCCTATGTGGAACAGTATGAAAGACCTTGCTGAAGTCAAGGTAGGCCACATCCACCACCCTTCCCTGATTCAAAACCTTGGTTACTGAGTCAGAAAAATCTATCAGATTTGTTTGGCATGACTTCCCCTCTGTAAAGCCATGCTGCCTCAGATTCTGCTGTCTGTTGGATTCCAGATGTTCCACGATTTTTTTCTTTAACAGTGTTTCCATCAATTTCCCCACCATGGATGTCAGGCTGATAGGCCTGTAATTTCCTCCCTCCTCCTTGCTTCCACTTTTGTAAAGTGGGATTATGTCTGCTCATCTCCAGTCCTCCAGGACCACACCAGTCTCCAGTGAATTGATAAACATATCTGTCAGGGGTGCAGCTAGCACCTCCCTGAGTTCCTTTAACATTCGTGGATGCACCCCGTCTGGCCCCATGGCTTTGTCCATCCTCAGATTAGCGAGTGTTTTCCTGACCCTCTCATCAGAAAAGGAACTGGTGTCCACTTCCGTCCTCTCCAAGCTCTTGGTACTTATTTGTGGTCCTTCCACTTTCCCCTGTACTGTGAACACTGAGCAGAAATATTTGTTTAAGATGTCTTCCTTTTCTTGATCCTCCTCTATACAACTCCCTCCCTCCTTTTTACAGCTGCAGGGTGGAGCTTTGCAGATGTTTGCTAGGACAGTAGAAATAAGGAGCTCACCTGATTCCTAACATACTTCATTTAATTATAGTTTTATAGCAATCCTTTCTCTCAGCAGTCTGTTTGCTGCACGTCAGTGTTTCCCAGTGAGGAATGAGATTAAGTTTCTCAGATCAATACAGAAATACAGCTTTAGGAAGTAATTACTCTGAATCATTTTGGGGGCATATAGGATAGTTTTAAGAATAGTGCTAACTCCACTGATTTTCATAATATAAGTGTTTTCTAAAAATGAGGGCTGTTTTATAAAGAAATCTGCTCTTGAAAAAGTGAAGCATGAAAGATAATGTGCTCACTACAGAGCTGACTAAATTCCTGGTAGCTGAACTTGAACTGTCTGCTTTCATTGTCTGCAGTTAATCCTTTGCAGTTCTGGTCCCAGCTCTGCTGCTGGCTTGTCAGAGCATCTTAGAAATGGAGACTATAAGAAGTCCTTTGCTTATCAGTTGCTGCTGCTTTTGTAGACCTCTTTTTAATGCACATTGGACTATCTTTGGAAAAAAAAAAACAGACACAAGTGCAATAGCCAGAGAAAGTGTTGCCTGATTTCTTAAAAGCGAGATTTTCTGTGTGCCCCCACAGCTTATTACGAATTTATGCTTTAATATTTCATTAAGCAATGTGGAATATTGCTTTCTATGTGAGACAGAGGGTTTCTGAGAGGTAAAATCAGTGACATACCTTGTAATGTGTGACAGTTGAAAGTTATGCTGAGCTGGGCTATTCAGGGTAAATAATCTCTCCCCTCCAAAAAAACAAAACAAAATCCAAAAAAGGTCCTATGCACTTAATTACAAAAAGGATGGGAACATTATTTAACCAGGAGTAGCACACTAAGCCGAAGCTTGTTTCCAGATGTGACCTGGGAGCACAAGGAAGTTAAATGACTTGCTTAGGATCACACAGTATGCACCTAGGCAGCGGTAGGATGCAAACCTAGGTTTCAAGATCTGCAGCTCAGAGCCTTAACCCACTGCGCTGTACTTCCTCCTCAGAGGCAAGAGGGTCATTGGTGGTGCTGGGACACCATGCGATTTCTAGTGCAAAAATGGTGAACCTGGAGTCAATGACTCTGGGGGTTTTAGGATTGAATCTGACCACTACCCCTGGTTAACTGTGCGACTTTCAGCAAGGCACTAGACCACCCAAGGCATCCTATGATTCTGTGAACTTAGTTTCATGACAAGCCATGCCTCACGATCTTCTGTCACTCACTGAAATGTGGGGCACATTGGATATCCAGAATGTGAGAAAATGGGAGATGCTGTCCCTCAACACATTGGACACATGATTAAATGGAACTACAAGCTCAGATGTGGGAGGTATGGAACAAGCCTCAACTACAGTACCTGGAGAAAGAAAGGAGGAGGATTCAGCATCAACACCAACTGGAGTTAGCCGACTGTCTGCAAGTTAACCTCTTGCAGTCTTGGTCCCGGCTCTGCTGAAAAATAATAATAATAATAAAGAAATAAAACACTGACCCCTTTGACAGCCCACCCAATCTTCCCTAAGCACCCTGATCAATTGAAGTTAGCCGACTGTCTAAAAGTTAACCCCTTGCAGTCCTGCTCCCAGCTCTGCTACTCAGCAGTGCCTCCTCTTCCTTTACAAAGGACTAGCAGGCTTGTCAGAACAACTTCACAAGAAGCCTTAATAATTCAGACATCTTGCCCCTTGCCAGACTTTGATACCTGTGAAACTTCTCAAGTCCTGGGCAAAATGTATTTTCACACTTGTGGGCTAAACGGTGCTTTGGCTGAGATTTGATATTTAAATTGCTTTATTCATTTTTTGTTACATATCCACAAATAGGACTAAATACAAGACAAACTTTCACATCATATTACATTGCTTTAGAATACAACAATCTACACAAACCTTCCCCCTTCCCCACCCTTATCCTCCCCTCCCTCCCCATGGCATTGGTTTAAATTAATCCTGTAATTACCAGCGGTAACTATATACTGGGATGCTCACACAGCATATAAAGTCTGTAATTTGCTCCATCTTCTATCAAATCTAGACATACAATTGTTTACACTAGATATAATTTTCTCCACAGACAGACTGAACAGTAATTCTTGTAGCCACTCATTGTATGATATTATAACTTCATCCAGCCAGTGTCTGAGGACAATTTTTTAACTGACATAGCGATCATGTTTATATGAAATCTCCTTTCTGTAACAGCTATGGAAGAGTAATATCCCATCAAGCAAATTAATGGTTCAGTATATTCTGTTATACCCAGTAAAGGATCAGCCCTTTGCTTAATTAGGGACCAGAGGGGGTCTATTTTTGGACACTCCCAGAATATGTGGTATAGTGATCCCATTCCTATTTTGCAGTGATTACATACCGCCTTAGGGTCTTTTCCCATTTTAGCCAGCCTTTCTGGGGTGTAATACATATTATGGATGATTTGGTACTGCATTAACCTCAGTCTGTCTTGAGATGTATACCTGTCCATATCTTGCCAAATCTCGGACCAGTTAAGTGTCTTGTCTGGGAATTGCTTATCCCAGTACTTAGAGGCCCCCCCAGTATTCGGGATGACTTTCTCCAAGAGATTGGAGTAAATCCCTGAGATGGCGTGTCTTCCTGTGGCAAGCTGTATAATATGACTTAGAAATTACCCTTTTAGTCCTGACTCACCATTCAGCTGGAATTTATCTATCATGTGCCTGATCTGGGATACTTTGAAATTAGATTTGAGGTCTAGGCTGTTATTTTTGATAATTTCACCCACGGAGTGGACCCTTCCATCTTCCCATAAATCTGTGGCCCTTTTCCTGGATAATTGTGAGAACCATTTATTAGTAATCATGTGACTTCCAATTTTAAAGTTCGGATTTTCCATCAACGGGTGATTCGGATCCTGTGGGTTTTTATAGGTTAAAGAGGTGCATATCTGTGTGTGTATCCTTACTGATATTCCAGTTGGGGTGTTCCTAAGTACCTGAGGGAATAGTTTAGGAGGTATATATAGGAGAGCTTCCGGTGTTAGTTTAAGAGCTGCTAACATTTCCTTCTCTAGTATTAGCCAGATGGGTCTATATTGGGACGGGTCTGAAACTGTATTTGGGTTTGCCCATTTCATATAATTTGCTGCATGACTTGCCCAGTAATATAGTTTAATGTGTTGGAGTCTTAAGCCGCCTTTGTTTTTAGGGGCTGTTAATTTGTTATAAGCCTTACGGGCCTGTTTATTCTTCCAAATGAAAGTGGTGAGCAGAGAGTGGACTTTAGCGAACCATGACTGAGCTAGCCATAGATTTAGCATGTTAATGGGAAAAAAAGATGGGGTAATATGTTCATTTTGACTAAATTAATTTTTCCCCAAAGGGATAGAGGTAGCTTCTTCCATCTCTCCAGGTCATGTTTGATAACCTGCATCAGTGTGTCTAGGTTATATACTCTGGAAGATGTTGGGCCCCTTGTTAGTATAATACCAAGGTATTTCAGCTGTTTATATTCCCACTGAATCCCTAGATCTTCAGTTTCACTTTTATGGGAGACCATATTTAGAGGAAATATTTTAGTTTTCTCCAAGTTTAACTTATAGTTAGATAATTCCCCAAATTCTCCAATCACTTGTAAAGTTTTGATTACTGATTTCCGTGGGGTTAACAGATGCAGTAGTATATCATCAGCACATGCTGATAGTTTGAGTTCATGGCTCTCTATTTTGACTCCCTGAATTTCTGAATCCATTTTGATCCGGGTTAGAAGGGGTTCTACATATAGGTTGAACAGTAAGGGGGATAGCGGGCATCCTTGTCTGGTACCTGAGGAGAGGGAAAAGCTATACGAGAAAGTTCTATTGCAGTATATGCGTGCACTGGGTGAGGTCTATAATGCTTGACTCCATTACACAAAGAGAGGAGGGAAGCCGAACTTGTGTAATACCCGAAACAAAAAGTTCCAGTCTACTCTGTCAAAAGCTTTCTCTGTGTCAAGTGACATCAGGACAGCTGATGTAGTAGTATCCCTGGAAACAGAGAATATGTGGTCTAATTTCCTGAGATGATCTGAAGATGATCTTCCTGCCATGAATCCCACCTGTTCTGCACAGATGAGATAGGGCATTACCTGATTCAGTCTAATAGTCAACATTTTTTCCAGTTTCTTGAGGTCATGGTTTAGCAGTGAGATTGGTCCGTAGTTTAAAACTAGTTTTGCATCCCTCCCCTCTTTGTGCATTACCACTATCAAGGCCCCGAATAAGTGGGGGTCACTAGTCTCTCCCTTCAGTATGCTGCGGTATAATAAAAGCAACCAAGGAGACAGTTCCTTCCCCAGTTCTTTGTAGAAGTTGGAGAGGGGGACCATCCGGTCCTGGGACTTTATCTAAAGTTATTGTGTTGATTGCTTCTTGTATCTCAGGTTCTGAGATGGGGGATATCACTCTTACTGTTTGATCTTCAGTTAGCTTAGGTAGAGGTAAGTCAGATAAGTAAGAGTCAATACTATCTAACGGGGGATGGGGTGGACCTAGCCCTGTATAACTCTGCATAGTATTCCTGGAATTCTGTCGCTATTTCCTTAGAATTTGTTTTGAGAGTGCCATCTTTCCTTGATTTTACTGCGTTGATCACTCTGGATGTCTCCTGCTGTTTAACCCTTAGGGCTAGAAGTGTCCCAACCTTTTCTCCCTGGTCAGTATATGTGGATTTTGTTTTGATAATTGCATATTCGGCTTTTTCACCCAGCAAATCAATCAATCAATCAATCAAACTTTATTTAACCAGGCGTAGACACCATTGAGCAAGCTCATTTTCAAGGTGGTCCTGGACATCAAGCAGGTTACAGGCATGGGTAGACAAAACACAAAAGTACATGTGAAAGATCAGTCAGGTCATAATATACTTGATGACAATATTATAAGCAGTTAGAAGAGACAAATCATTGTAACAAATCATTGTAACAAGCTCGAAGGTGAGTTATTTCTTGTCTTTGTAGCTCACTAGTTAGGGGGTTTAGGTTTTTGCCAATTCTCTAATCTCTTCTAGTAATGTTAATAACTGCTGTTCCCTTTTTCTCTTTCATCTAACAACAATCTTTATAAGTTCCCCCCTAAAGAAACACTTTAATCCTCCCACTCCATATCCTTCTGGCCTGTGGAGTTCTGATTATACTGTGTATAAGCTTCAATATTAGTTTTTAGGCTTTCAGCTATGCTTTTGTTCTTCAATAAACGGTTGTTGATTTTCCATGTTGTTTCTACCTGGCGAGTGGAACTGAAAGATAGATTGCAAATCACCGAAGAATGATCTGATATGACTTCTGGAGAGATCTGACAATCCATGAGATCCAGTTGAGTTTGTTTACTAATTAAAAAATAATCAGTGCAGGACGAGGTACTATGTATTGCTGATGGGAAAGTATATTTCCTCCCTCCCGGGTATAAAACCCTCCGTGGGTCACAGAGTCCCAACTTGTCAGCCATATCCCTAATGGCTCTCTGTACTGGAGACAGCCCTGTTCTTGGTTTGCCTGTTCTATCTGCATCTGGGGAGAAAGGTAGATTACAGTCCCTTCCTAATATTATAGGCGCAGATAGAAAAGGTAATAATATGTTAAGCAATTCCATAAAGAAGGAGGGAGTGTCTGTGTTAGGACTGTATATGGAGCCCAGTACAATAACAAACCTCTCCAGCATGCCACTTACCAACACATATCTATCCATTGGGTCCCAGATGCACTGATTGCATTGGAACCCCAAATTCTTTGTCAGCAAGATTGCCACACCTTTGCTTTGAGTGGATGATCCTGCTGCACATACTTGGTCTATTTGCATCCTTTGCAGAAGATTAGCACCTGTGTCTAGTAAGTGTGTTTCCTGAAGGATACTTATTTGACTTTTAATCACTTGTAAATGTTTAAGGGCCCTGTACTGTTTACTCTTACTGTGCATCCCTTTCACATTCCATGTCATAAGCTTATATGTATTTGACATTCTGAGTTATAACAATAAGTAATGACTGGTTAGTAGTAAAATATAAAATAACTCCCCCCTTAACCGGTGCCATGGTGTCCCTCCCCTCCCCCCATTTCCCTAATGCCTGCCAACACTTTCCCCTGTATCTTACCCTACATCCCCCTCCCTCTCATTCCCTTCACCTTCTCTTTTGTAGCATAGACTTGTTTCTCTGGAGCGTGGAAGTCTGGGAAGTCGCTGACCCCTCCCTCAACTACTCTACCTTGTTTGGCATGAGTCAGTGTATTAAGAGATCCTTCCCTTGATATGGTATGTGATGCTGCCAGTATCAACTTTCCCCAGCCCTCCCGCTACCCCCAACTCCTTCTAAGAAGCCAATCATAATGTCAAAACTATCTCTTATTGCCCACAACTTTCTAATAAAAGGAGAAAGAGGATTTCCTATTAATCAGTAAGAACCTAAAAGTACTAATAAGTAACCCACAAAAAACATGCATCAGGGCTTAATGTCGACCCCTGCAGGTGATGATTTAGTTTGGTGTTACACCGTTTCTTTTGTGAATAATCCTGCACTACTGAGTAATGTAATCATACAGGACTCCTTTAGCTGCTCCAAGAAATTAACCTTAATTTCCCTTGTATTATGTGTAGCATTAGCCCTGTCACTAATTTTTATTAACTTTATTTGAAGTCCTTAATTAAGCAAGTAAAATACCTAAAATTCTGGTATCTCGTAATGCAATCCTTAAACCCTGTAAAGATAGAGAGGGGTCTATAATACCTTTCCCTTCTAACTTAAATTGAGCAAAACATCTGCCAAATTCCCTCCTTGTATGCTTTAGCCCCTTATTTATCGTTATCAGCACAACAGGTGCTATACCTATTAGGGAAGGAGAGAAGTACCCCCAGAAAACCCAAAAACTTTTAGTGGACTTTAGTCCCCTTTAATTCAAACAGTTTGCTGAAAGTCCATCCCCCACTCTGCAGTTCTGCGCACTCTCGTGCAGTTCTTGCTGCAATGGTTAGACAACTTCTGCACCACCATGACTGTGTGCATCATCAAGAGGATGCTTGCAATTTTAAGGCTAAGTGGACACACTGCCAGTTCCTCTGGTGTGCGAGGTGTCCTAATTTTCCCCCTACTTACAATTAATCCAGTTCGGCTAGTTTCTAGTAGAGAATAATTAACCAAATTTCAAATGATAGATCCATTCTACTGTGCCATCAGATCATTATGTCTCCTGAAGTGGACCCAGGTATCACTCCAAAACCTTCCTTATTACTGACTGAGACTCTATTCTTAAGTCCCAAAATATGGAAGTGTTGCAGTCCAGAGGTTTGCCCATCCCGATGTCTTTAATGATCTTTTCTTTTGCCCCATTTAACAACTTTCTCACTGAAAATTAGCCTTCCATTGTCTCCGCCTTTTCTTTTAAGGATCCCCACTGCAGAGCCATCATTTTTATGTTTGCTTGCATGTATGTGCAAGAAACATAGTGCCATCATCGGAGATTTCGGAGGTGTGTCACCTCCTAATCCAATTCAGTCAGTGTGCTGGCAGGCACGGCCCCTGTAAGCCAATGCATTTTGGAGCTGTCTATGACAAGCTCCAAAATGCAGTGGCATACAGTTGAGAGCTACGTTTGAGTGAGCAGCGAGTAGATAAGGCTGCTCACATGCAGCTCCCCACAGATGCCCTCAGGGTCGCACCCCCGCTGCCGACGCACTGTATAGCCGACGGGTGCCCAATCCCCTGCCGGCTGTGCTCCCTCCGCCCCCAAATGCTTACAAAATGCCATGCTGAGTGCCCACCCCAGCGTGGCAACTAATCATATAGCCGATGGGGTACCCAATCCCCGCGGCTGCACTGTCCCCCCCAGTAGTGAGTGCCACGCCGGGGAGCCCACCCAGCGTGGGCAAGCAATTTGTAGGCCGACGGGGTGCTCAATCCTCGCCGGCTGAACGCCGCCCCAACATCCTCATGCCATGCTGGGAGCCCACCCCAGTGTGGCAAACGCTCCATGTCGTCCATTTTTTTCACCTGTGAAGAAAAAGCGGTCCCACAGTGAGTCTCCCGCCCCCTCCCCGCACCCACCACTGCACCCAGCCTCCCCACTTCCACCTCACCCCACACTTACCTCCTCGACCTCAGCGCGATGATCTTCGTGGACCGGGAACACGTGCCTGCACTTTCAGCAAAGGCGACCGCGAATTGAGGAAATGACGGTAAGCTGTATAATGGGCTAGATAGGGGGGTTTCAACTTTATTGCATATCTCAGGCATTTTTTTGAATTTTTGCACCAAATTTTCAACATGGGGTTTTTGGGACCCCTTCTCATGATTGATGTCACTGTCATGGCATTATTCGGGCCCGAAGGGTGATTTCCCGCACAGTGACTGCGCAGTGACTGTGAAATCACCCTTCAGACCCAAATAACGCCATGACAGTGACATCAATCATGAGAAGGGGTCTCAAAAACCCCATGTTGAAAATTTGGTGCCAAAATTCCCAAAAATGACTGTTTTATGAGCGTGCGTTGCGCAGTTCCTACGCAGGCTCGTAAGTTCGCGAATTTTCAATATTTTCACTCCAGATTTTCAACATTGCCATTTTACCACACCTTCTAATGAGTAGTACATTTTTCACATCTCACCCAAAATGTGTTTCCGCCCATGTAGCGCACAATGGCGCAGTCAGTGTGCGAAATCAATGTACAGGACAAATTAAGAAAATCACAGCAACACTGTTCATGAGTAGATGTCTTAAAATGGCTATTTTGAAAATTTGGTGAAAAAAGTCCTAAAAATGACTGTTTTATGAGCGTGCATTGTGCAGTTCCTACTGACGCTCGTAAGGGCGTGAATTTTCAATATTTTCACTCCAGATTTTCAACATGTCCATTTTACCACACCTTCTTATGAGTAGTACAGCTGACATTTTTCACATCTCACCCAAAATGTGTTTCCGCCCATGTAGCGCACAATGGCGCAGTTGGTGTGCGAGGTCAATGTACGGGACAAATTAAGAAAATCACAGTGACAGTGTTCATGAGCAGAGGTCTTAAAATGGCTATGTTGAGAATTTGGTGAAAAAATTTCAAAAAATGACTGTTTTACGAGCGTGCGTTGTACAGTTCCTACGCATGCTCGTTAGTTTGCAAATTTAATATTTTCACTCCAGATTTTCAACATGTCCATTTTATTAAACTTCCTTATGAACAGTACAGCTGCAATTTTTCATATCGCCCAAAATGTGTTTTCGCACATGTAGCGCACAATGGTGCTGTTGGTGTGCGAAAGCAATGTTTAGGACAGATTAAGAAAATCACAGTTACACTGTTCATGAGCAGAGGTCTTAAAATGGCTATGTTGAAAATTTGGTGACAAAAGTCCATAAAATGACTGTGTTATGAGTGAGCATTGCACAGTTTCCACGCACCCTCGTTAGTTCATGACTTTGTAATATTTTCAGTCCAGATTTTCACTAGTGGCATTTTTCCACACTTCCTTATGAGCAGTACAGCTGCCATTTTTCACAACATGGCCGAAGTGTGTTTTCACACTTTCAGTGCAGAGATGCGTGGTCGCTGTGGGAAATCATTGTTCGGCACAGATAAAGAAAATCACAGTGACACTGTTCATGATCGGAGGCACCAAAATGCTCGAGTTGACAATCTGCTGTAAGAAATCCCCAACCTTCTATTATATTACGGGTGTGCGTTGCACAGTTTCTATGTACGCTCGTGACTTCACCATTTTTTTAAATATTTTTACTACACATTTGCAACATAGCCATTTTTTACACCTCCCAATGAAAGAGTACAGCTGTCATTTTTTTACATCCTGTTCGGAATTTTTTTGCACCTGTGGTGCTAAATGCCGTAGTCACTGTGCATAAGCAGCTTTCGGCTAACAAACTGATATTCCCCCTGTTCATGAGGTGGGGTCACAAAACAACCATGTTGAAAATTTGGAGTGAAAATACAAACGAATGCCTGAGGTATTAGGCTTTTCAACTACAACGCCCCACCCTATAGAGAATGACAGGCATCAGGGGTGAGACTTGTGATTCTTGCCTGTGATGCTCATACCATTCCACACTCTGCAGTCACTGAGAGGCATCGAGGTATGCCTTGGACTCTTTGGCCCCAAAGTTCACCCCATTCTCCTATACCGCACCCATCTCACCGTACTTCCTAATGGAATGGGGTGTGCATAAGGGCCAAAGATCCCAAGGCACACAGTGACACTTGTCAGTGTCTGCAGGGTGGGATGTGGTGAAATGGCGTGGCCATTATGCCTGATGACCCAAAGGCACACCCCAATGGCTGTCCGTATCTGCAGGGTGGTGGTGGGTTTGGCTTCAGTTCAATACTTCACTGCCATTCCTATTATGCAGCTGTCTAACTCCTACACTACCAATCCCAATAACAGCAAGCAAACATTCGGCATTGACAAATGCTCATTTAAATAGGTCTGGAAAGAGTCGCTGTAATTCCTGTACTGCTTGCTCATTGGATTTGTATGCATGCCACTTGTCTTGAACTTTAACTTGTAGTTGCGCTGGGTATAGCATTTTGAACCACACTCCTGCAGGGATGAGCCGGGAGATAGTGGAGTGGAAATATCCCCTTTTTTGCCACTCTGAAGATGGCAGATCCTATGCTATGCTCATCTTATTGCCTTACCACATCACGGCTTGAACTTCTCTAAGTTTCATAATTATATGCTGTTTATCTAAAAAGTTCAGGTACTTCAGGAGGAAAGGATGGGGGTGAGCTTGTATCAGGTTTGGGCGCAATGCCTGATGAGCTCTTTCCACCAGATACAAAGGGCCGTTACTTGTTAGGGGACGGACCGGCTATTTTCTCCAGCAACTTTTGAGCAAAAACAATAGGAGAGGAGCCTTCCTCTCCCTCAGGAAGTCCAATAACTACCAGATTGTTGCGGCAGCTATGTCCCTCTAAATCTTTCAATTTAATTTAAATTCTAGCAAGTTGCCTTTTAATTGCCACTAGTTCTGGCTCCATAGTTGTTTTCCACTTTTCCAGTGATATTGCCCTCACTTCAGTATCCCTTGCTTTCTTGGATACATCCGATAAATTAGATTTCAATAAGGTTACTTCTGCAGTCAAAAGAGCAATTGCTTCTTGTATAGGTTTCATCTCAATTAGGAAGCGCTCTTCTGATAGTGGTGTCAGTGCCGCTTTGCCAAGCAAGGTCAGGACTGCTTTGGAGCTCTGCTGCTTTGGTTTCTTTGCGGCCTTGTCTGGTAAGGTAGGGGGAGTATGTCAAGGCAATTTCTTCCTCATTGTTATCTCCATTCTGTGTTTTTGAAAAGTTTTTCATTAGACAGCCCTTTAGTAATGTCCTACGAGTATTTTCCACTTTAGTTGTCTGCTGTATTCTTAATTTTATGAGCTGAAATGTAAGTCAGGAGAGCAGGAGAAGTACCGCGGTGCTGCATCCTTCTAACCAGACATCATGTACCCCCCTTTGGCTGAGATTTAAACTTCTTCACCTACCGGGTTCATAAGGTGTGGTGAAAAGAAGACTATGTTGAAAATCTGGGGATAACATTTAAAAAAACAAGAAAGTTATGAAGCAATGTTGAAATTCTTCAATGTTTTCTTATAAATTTACTACCAGTATTTTCCCAGATTCAGATCCCATATTTTCAACATAGCCTTTTTAAACCCACATCATGAACAAGGCAGGTGTAATTCTTCAAACCTCGTTCAAAAATTTTTTTTGACCACACGTAGAGCAGCTCGAAAGTAATTTGATAAGTATGAAAGAATTCTACAATGCTACTAAACCCGGGACATTGGGGCAGCAGCAAAGAACCATGCCGTGGATGAATGCAGTACCGTATTATTTTTATATGGACTACTGACATCACATAATAGCAGGAAAAATAATGGGAAAAAAAGATCTGAAAGAGAATGCACAGCTTTTAAGTGCTTATAAAGGAATGTTTATGTTTTGCTTTACAGTTAGTGGATACTGAGTAACTGGGTGTTGTCATTGAAGCAGGCACACCTTCCACCCTCCCTGTGTTCTCTACTAGGGCTGTTTTGATCTGGCTGAATAGGTGGTTCTTCATCCGCCTCCCACTATGCTCTGTGCTAGGGTTGTTTTGATCTAGCTGTACAGGTAGGTTCTTCCACCCCCCATCCCCAAATTCTGTGCTGGGGTGTTTTGATCTGGCTTTATAGGTAGCCCCCCCCCCCCCGTGTTCTGTGCTAGGGCTGTTTTGATCTAGTTTTATAGGTAGGTTTTCACCCCCCCCCCATGTTCTGTGTTAAGGATGTTTTGATCTGTCTTTATAGGTAGTTTCTTGTATTACACTAGCACACCTGACAGTTTATGTGTAAACCTTTCAAATACCACTAAGTTCTACAGACATGCTAGACTTATTAAACTACCTTTAAGCGTGTGGTATTTTTTTATTCATTATTATTAACTATTATATGTCAGTGAGGTCCATTAGCTGGCACTCTCACCTAGGAATCACTCTCATAGTAATCATGTGTCAAAATCTCACACATAGAACTTGTTTTTTTTTTAAATACAGTACTGATTGTGGATTTGCATTTGTGCATTAAATCACCCAGTTGAACTGTATAATCACAATCTACACTGACATCTACACTTGGATTTTTGTGACTATTTTGAGTTTTAGCCAGCCTCCAAAGAGCACTGCTCCTGCATCACAGTGCAAAAGCCTTCTCTGCTTTTTTTGGTGGGACATAACACTATTTATGTAAAATTACTATGTTTTAGAACACACACACTGACAAAATCAAAAAGAAAAACATCAGTAGAATCAGTGTGTGATAGGGTGATTTAAAAAAAAATCTTCATAGTGACAATTAATGACTCTTTCAGAGTCATGCCAGGGTGAACAAGTTTTGTAAAAAAAAAAAAAGCAACAGTCCCTATTTTATTAATTTTTTTATTGTGTATGTTTGTGTTCGTGAAACATATTACTTTTACATATACAGCCCACATGGCTATACAGGGAGAATGGGGGATTCATCTCCTAGAAATCTCAACTAATCTTCTTGGCTCATTTCACTTGTGTTTACCTGACAGTGATATGCACAACCGCGCTGAACAATCTAACATGCGGATGTCACTTTTTGTTAGCAGTGAAACCATGAATCGGTGTGCCATTCTTTTATTTAAAAAACTGCAGTTATCACTCAGCCTCTTCTGAGTGCTCCAGCTGTCCTACAGTGAGATTGCCACCTATGCAGAACAGCTGATTGCTTTTGCCAGTGTTTATGTGCAGCCAAACATAGAAGACATTCCCATTTTAGCCTTGATTACTTCTGTGTTTGGCTATACATTAACCCCTACGTAGAAGCACCGATGTCTAAGCCCCATAGCTGCACACTGGTCTACAACTGGGACTGAACTTGGTAACAGGTAGGAGAACTGACCTCAGGAGAGCTGTCCATGTCTAAGCTCAGCCCTCTGATCAACCCTCACAGTCATCCTCAGCAGGACACCCAGTTAAGCCTTTCCAGTAGTAATTGTATCAGCGGTCCACATTCCACTGACTTGTCTGCTTAATGGACTCAGGAGATCCCTTGGGTCAGTTCATCACTTCCCCTGCCAGTTTTCAACAAAGGCCACTTTGATATGGTATTTATAGAAGCATAAGGAAAATACAAAATATACAAACTTATGACATTTTTGAACAAGCGTGCACTTGGTGTGTGCCTAGCATGCTGTTAGAGAATTGAAAGTCTCTATAAAGTTTATCTTTTGCTGTTTTGAGGTATTCTAGCAATCTGTGTTGGTGATGCATTTGCGTATTTTTCCCATGCATCTGTCTTCTGGTCAAATTTCTCAATTGGCTGGGTTGTCACCCTGTCGTTGATCATCTCTTCCTCCTCATCTGAGAAGAAATAGGTGACCCCAACACAGAGCTCATACTTCTCAATGCCCATGGGGTTCCCCTGTGGGCAGCTTCTTGGGGTCCCCATGAACAGCTCACTATAATTTAAATGGGTGATCTGATCCAGTTGATCTCCCATCAATGACACGGCACAAGGGAGGTCAGGAGAAGGCAGCCAATCTAGATCTTAATGTACAAAATGCTTCATGCCTGAAACACTGGAGTGTTGTGTTTGGTTTATCAACTGCAGCCAGAGGACTTGCAACTTCAAAGATCCACCTTCCCTAGAATTATTACTATAAGGATCATGTGAGGAAGGGCAAGGAGGTCAAATTGACAATGCATGAACAAAGCAGGGTAACCCTTGGAAACCTGGGCACATACATTTGTGACAACCCTGCTTATAGAACTGTTACAGGCAGATAATAGGGGTTTCTCAGAAGCAGTGACTGAGAACAGAGGAGCTGGTGAGGGTATCAGGACCATCTCTGGACAGTGTGATGTTACACATTTTAGGGGTCCAACCCCAGAACTATTGTTCAAGTATGTATAGGTTTAGATGCAACACCAACTGGTTATCGATGTTTTGCAGGGCTTGACCTCTGATAGTAAACTCTGCATGCATTGTTGTATGATTATTGTAATATTGTATATGGGGAATTGAAGGAGGCAGATTTGCAAATCTGTCTGAGGGAGTAGGTTTGTGTTGCTGCTGCTGCTGTAAAGCTGTGGATATCCACATATACAATATAACAGTAGTTTTATAGTTTCATAGTAGAAATACAAGTTTGTAAGGCCAAGGTCCATAATGAACTCGCCACCATGTTGTCAATGGTGATATTTATACTTCATTTCCCCCATATAGTCATCTAGTGATGTTTTAAAGGATTCCACAGTGTCACTGGCAACAATGTATTCAGGTAATGTGTTCCACAATGGTGGTGCCCTCTGTGTGAAGAACCTCTGTCTTCTTCGGGTTTTATTAATGGGGCATTTAATTTTATCCTTTTGCGATCTAGTGTTACTTAGACCAAGCAATTTCTCAAAGCATATTACATCTAATGTTTCTCCTTTATGTATTGTGTTTAATATATAAATATATATATATATATATATATATATATATATATATATATATTATGGTAGTACGGTAGTGCTACCATAGTTAGGGTTGAGGAGCCATTTACATGTTAAACCTAAAATTTTGCACCTTAATAACTTTGCAACCATTCAACAGATATGCCTGAAATGTGGAATACATGATCAAAGACCATGTATCTTGGGATCCGTCAACTTTTGTACTGTTCAGATATACGGCTGCGGAGTTATTAAGAGTGATCTGTGCGTGCGTTTATGCTTTTTTGGAATTCTTTGGTCGTCTCTACAGGTCGCACGGTTTATGCGACCCATCCAAAATCTTCAGGCAATGTGTGGCCGGGGTCCCTGATGTGTCTTTTTAAGATTTTGTGAAAAAATATTAAACGGTTCAAAAGTTATTCAAAAAACAATTTCCCATTATAAGTCAATGGGAAAAGTTAACAAAAAGTTCAACACTTTCGCAAATGCACTTTTTACTTTTGCAAATGGCCCTTTTACTGTCACAAATCTGCCATTTTGTTTTCAGTTGGTCATCATAAAATTGCTTGGCATTTAAATTTGGGACCCTCTAGCAACCTAATTATTTTTGTATTCACCTAGTCGGACCCCGAGGATGCTAGGCATGTCTTTATTTTGAGGTTAAACACCCTAGAAATATGTTTTTCAAGTTTCTGGAAAAAGTACTTTCACAAAGTACTGTTACACTCACGAAAGTGTCGCGAATTTTTGTGAAAGCTTTCGCAAAGTTCAACAGTACTTTTCCAGGCTGTGGGAAAATGACAGCAATTCTTTGCCACCCTGCTGCAAAAGAATAGTTTGGTCTTTTGTGCTGAATTTTGGAGGGCACACAGCCAACATCTCACAGATGTGCCTTTCAATATTTCTGTGAAAAAATATTACAGGGCAGAAAAGTTACGGCACTCCAAAATTGACACTTTTTCCCATAGGATAACATTACGGCATCCGCCGCATTACAGGAATCCTTTGCCGCCCTGCTGCAAAATAACAGTTTGGCCTTTTGGGCTGAAATTTGGAGAGAAGAAAGCCAACATCCCACAGATGTGACTTTTAGTGGTTTGGTGAAAAAATATTACAGGGAGCCAAAGTTATGGCACTCCGAACTTCTCTTTTTTTCCCATAGGATAACATTATGACATTCGCCACGCCTTTCAGGGCCTGTATCTCGGAAACGGTGTGAGATACAGACTTTTCGTCGGAAAAACCTAAATACAATACTAGCCAGGAAAGTGATAAATCATATGACTTTTAATTTTTTTGTACGTCCTATGGTTCCTGAGATATAAGCAATTTAGCATTCCAACTCCCCATTTTCTGCTCCGAGACCCATTATTAAGCATACTTTCTTTCTACTCACTGTCTTACTCTATGCAGCTTTTGGGGAAAACCAGCCTGTGTGCTTAAATTACTGTTACCCTTACCGCTTCTGCTTGCGGTTCCGTAACCATTTCACTTACTGTTCCTGTCTACGGCACCATGTGCGTTACCCTTTGTGTTTTCATTTGCGTTTGCATTATTTTAACCATTTGTGTCTACAGTACTGTTTATCTTTGTGTTTTGCTTTGCGTCACCATGCGCATTACCATTTGTGTTTGTGGGACCCGTGTTACTATGTGACAAGACATCACGTGGCAGGAGCACGGGGCCCTAAGAGCCCCATGCTCCCGCCGCTGCATTACATTCACTATTTCTTGTTATCATTCTCAAAAAGAAGGGAAATTAATGGCAAAAAACTCCATTTAATGCATTAGTTAGGGTTGTTCCACAGTGACAAAAGCGAAAATTCGGTGTTAGGGTTGAAAACACCTTGAACCCCCACCCACACCAGCACCAACATCGGGTGCATTGGGATTATTGGTCTAACTCTCACCCCATTTTCCTATGCCTCTGCTTCTTCACATCTTATGGGGTGAGACTTGGGGCCGGCAACCCCAATCGCACCCGATGCGGTTGGGGGTGTGGGCGGGGGTCAAGGGACTTTCAACCTAACACCAGTTCCTCACTTTTGTCACTGTGAACTATTCTTTCTGCGATAAATCAATTTTCATCTATATATATATATATATATATATATATGTAGTATATATATATGATCTCCTCTTAATCTGTACTCATCTGAGTACAGATTTAATGACTTCATTCTGTCTTCATATGGTAGATTTGCCAGATCTTTTAATCTCCTGGTAGCTCTTCTCTGTACCTTTTCCACCATGCTCAGACCTCCTACTGTGGTTGGTGCACAGAAGGGAAGTAGTCACACATTGATGCAGGCATGATTTACTGTCAGAGGTCAAGCCCTGTAAAACATCGATAACCAGGTGGTGTTGTACCTAAACCTATACATAATGGACAAAAGAGCTCTGCAATTGCACCCTAATATGTAACACATCACACTTCAACAACAAAATCAGCCAAAGTAGACTATATCAATTAAAGCAATACATTTTTTGAAGGATTTCTGTAACTAAAGAAAAAAAAATAAAACTTTGTTTCATGTTAATTCACAGCAGCTGCATTGGCTCCGACCAGAATTTGTTTAACTGTACAGTCCCTTCCTTGGTTTTCCTTTTCTCACTGATATACCTGAAAAATATCTTTTCCCCCTTCGATACTGTTTGGGTTATTCTTTCCTCAGCTTGTGCCTTTGCACTCCTGACTGTTTTGCCTGCCTCCCTCCCTCCATTTCCTCAGATAACCTTCTCTGTCCTCCTCTGTCTGGGTCTCTTTATACCTTCTGAATGCCAATGTGTTTGCCCTAACCTTTTCTGCCACTTCCCTCAAGAACCATAGTGTTCCCCTCCTCCTTCTTCTGCTTCTGCTTATTTGCCTGGTGGGTTCTACCAAGCTGCATCGGTAGCAAAGCTGTTGAAATGTGGCTCGGTGATGGAAAAAATGTTGACAGGCAAAATTTTTCCTGTCGACATTGAGTGTTTTTTTATGAGGTGGTTTGGCCCCCAATCCCAATGCAGGGGCGGAAGCCCCCACACCCCCCCTTCTTAAAGATAACAAACTCCATATTGGAGTTTATTTGAAGGAGGGGACACTCAAAATCAGTAATATTTCCCCATCAGGTCCAGTACAGCAACAGCTTCAAGGTTGTCACTTTACTGGATTTCGATGTCGAAAGTTCAACATCGTAACATGATACGTGTCTAGTGTACAGGTCTATTGCCTTTACTATGCTCTCTTTTAATCTGGCCCATTTGCCTTACACCACCCACAACATCTCCCCCACCAGGTCCTCTTGGTGGCATTCCCCCATTTTTGTAAAGTCAGTCCTTCTGAAATCCAGGATCCTTACCTTTGTGCATCTGGATTCTGCTGTTATTCTTATATTTGAAAAAATCATGCTGCACAATAAAATTTCATGCTGAGAAACCAATTTTCTGCTGAAAAATGAAAAATGATGCTGAGCAATCAAAATGTGTTTAAAATAGACTTTTTTTGAATCACAATCAAAAAATAGTTTTGCAAGTCAAATTTAGTTTTGCACCACTTTAACTAATCATGATTGACTGAAACAAGCCTCAGAATCTGAACCAGCATGTTCTAATGAGATAGATTCATAGAAACATAGAAGTTGTCAGCAGAGAAGGACCTCTTGGCATACCTAATCTGCCCCATGTTCCTACCTACAGAACCCACCACAAACCCTATTCAGTCTCCGGTCTGCACCCCCTTGCCTTACTTCAACAATCCCATTGTGTCTATCCCATGCTTTCTTGAATCCTGTAACCATTTCAGCTCCCACCACCTCTGCTGGGAGGCTGTTCCAAGCATCCACCACCCTTTCTGTGAAGAAGTACTTCCTGACATTTCCTCTCAGCCTCCTCCCCCCCCCCCAGCTTCATAGTTTGTCCTCTTGTCCACAAACATCTTTTTCTCTGGAAAATGCTCCCTTCCCGTACCTTGTTTACACTGTACCTATGAGGCATTTGAATGATACTAGCATATCCCCCCTTTAATTCCTTTCTTCTAGGGAGTACATATTTAATTCCTAAAGCCTTTCTTCATAGGGCTTCTGATTCATTTTTGTTTCTTATTATGGCTGCTGTAATACAAATTTGGATTAGTAGTTTGTTACTAAGGTGAGAAGACGGTGGCTGTCACAAAATGAAAACAAATGTTGGTGTCATGAGCTCAACACCTCAAGAAAACAAAAACAGTCTCAGGACATCAAATGTCTGGTGTCATATCAGAGCATTATCCATAAACTATACTAAGCATACTCAGAACAGAAAAAAAAATTACATTCTTATAACTCTGGAACCAATTAATATTTTTTCCTGAAACCTTCCAAAGGCACCAGCTTGCCCCAGTATGCTTCTACCCTGAATGTTTTGGGAACAAATTCCATTCTGTACAGGCTGCAGGTGAAAGCAAACCCAAATCCCATGTTAAGTACAGGGAAAAAAATGTCTACAGGAAAACGACATATGTGGATCTCAGAAACCGTACAAGCTGCAGTCACATAATGTTTCACAGATTTAGACTTTAGACCTTGGCTCCTACACAATGCAAACATTTCAGCTAATTTCATCAAAAGCTGCCAAAGCAATTAAGGTGCAAACTTAGGGGTTTATCATTGAATGCCCTACTCAGCCCTAGCTAAATGGGCACTTCCGTACCCCTATAATACATTCTGACATGCACTGTTACTATTATGCAAAGAGACATTTTCAGATATGCACATGCCTAAACATGGCATTTGTATGAAGGGAGTGACAATGTACTATAGTAATTGATATCATCACAAAGTGTATCTCTGGTAGACATTGTTGGGGGTCAGGAAATTATACTTACAGACAGTATAGTACACTGCACTTGTGTTTTGTTGTATCAGACCTTGTCATGGACTTTATAACTGCATAACAAATAACCACTGACACATTTTTCTTGCTCAACTTTATATGAAAAATTATTTTAGTTTTCTCCTTAATCAAGTGGTGACTGGGAAAACATGTCTTACCATGGTAGAAATGAAGTCCTTGGGGAAAAAAAAATACTACATAAGATAGTATAAACTATTTTTAGCAAATGCCACGGAGAAGCTGAGCCATTATAATGGTATAGGAGTCTGCCTTCATCACCATTTATTTATTTTGTTCTTATTTACCAGATAGATATACTAGACAATCAAATGCCTATTTTCAGGCATGACCTGGGAGGTTACAACAGATTGCTACAACAGATTTAAAATGAAGCAACACAATATAGAACAAAAGCATTTATAAACTGGACTCTACAGTTCAATGGGGGTTTCAGCCAATGAGACACACACATTTATCAGTTCTCTCCCCTCAGGGATGAAGCATTTCTGATTGACTGTATTTAGGAGCTAGTGGTTTCTGACACAATCACAGAGCTAAGTGAAAGGTTACAAAGACTACACATCTCAGCTGGCTCATGTCATTCTTGTTACTGTCTCCTCTTACTGTATCTATCACCTTACATTACTGTCTCTTGCTAAGATTGCTCTCTTATGTCCTGGTTCAATTAAAGTGAAGGTCCCCTCAGCCTTTTATTAAGTTTCCCTCATAGTTTGTAGTCACAAACAATGACTGCCTCTATTTCACCCTCCTAATTTCATCAGAATTTAAATGTAAATGAAGGTACTTAAGTATGGTGTGAAAACCTGCCTGACTCCATTGCAAAGGTAATGACCCAATTTACATAAGGCATCCTGGAATTTTATGATATTTTAGTACTAAAGCCTACAGTAGTTATACTGCATTAGTCAGTGCTATTGCTGTCCTCTGAAGCGTTCTTGTCTTGTGCTGGCCATGAAACTTTCCCTGCTGTTTTCTGTAGTTAGCATGTATCTGCATTAGAAAAAAATGCTTTTAGAGAATACAGGGACTTCATAAGACATGTAACAGAACTGGATGAGAGCATAATTTCTGCTGGCTTATGCAGACATGCATAGTCAACTCCAGTGATGGTTTGCATGAGTGAGGTTATGACCTTTGCAATGGAGACAAACAGGTTTTTACACCACGGCAAAACAAAGTGAAGCAACCTCATTTATAAATGTATTCTATGACTGGAAATAACAAAGGAAGAGAAAACAGAACAAATTTTATTCAAGCTCAGTTTTCTCTACAGCTCTAAACACTGCCTTAGTGCTAATGGAAGGAAGGAAGCAGGAAGTCATCCCCTTCCTGCTCCCTTCCACTGACTACAGCGATACATAGATGTTGTCAGCAGATAAGGGCCTTGTGGCCCATCCAGTCTACCCTATCCCTCTTCCTAGTGCTTAAGGTACCCTAGATGCTACAAATTCCCCTCTTTTGCACTAACTTGATAATTCCCATGTGCCTATCCCACGCATTCTTGAATCAATGAATTGTGGCTGCCCCACCACCTCCTGGGAGACTGTTCAATCTCTCCACCACCCTTCCAGTGAAGAAGAATTTCCTAAAGTTCCCCCTTAGTTTTCCCCCTTTTAGTCTCATGATGTGCTGCCTTCTTCTGCTATTTCCCTTCATGTGAAAGATGCTCCCCTCTGGTACCCTTTTGATCCCCTTTAGATGCTTGAAGGTCTCTATCATGTCTCCATTCTCTCTCCTCTCCTCTCCTCTCCTCCAGGGAGCACATATTGAGAGCCCTGAGTCTCTTCTATGGTGATATCATATACCACAGTAAAAACAAATCCACTTTGCTGCCCCTTGATTGTTTATATTACAAGGTGTGCAGATTCAGCTCTCCTGCAGATGGTTTACCCATCATTGTCTGCTGCAGGACTAGCTTAAATGGACAAGTCCCTCAAGAAGGCATGACTACCACTGGCTTTCTTTGTTGTATAACTGTGCATAAGGAATAGCTCCTGATTATCTCCTAGCCCACCTCCTATAATCACGAAGTGCCTTCTCATCCATCCAACAGACACTTACCTTATCAGTTCCAAGAATTACTGTGATTTTGGTTGAAAATCCCTTGCATTTGCAGCACCAGACACCTTGAACAAACTCCATCTCCAACTAAGGAATGCTTCAAGCTTGACAGCATTCAAGTTCAGTCTTTGCAGCCACTTTAGAACTCCCCGTATTTGTTTAGGTTCGGAATCCCCCTCTCCCTGAGTATGATCATGTTGCACAACAATGCTCATGCTCTTTGTTTGCTGTGACCCAACTTTATTTGCTTGCTTTGATTGCCATTTGGATGTGCCAGCTGGTTATGTGCACATAACTGTGTCGCACAAAGCAGATGCACCGGCCAGCTCTGTAGCAATAGTTAAACAGGATGCACAATTGGCACAGATTGTGCATCCTGTTTGAATATGGTCCCCTGGATACATGGTACAAAGCATGTGGCTGCCATGGTAGGTGCACTGTATCCAGGGCCGGGGTTGAACACTGGCAATGAGGGAATGCATGGTGAGTACCTGGATGCACCATTCCCCCAAGGGTGATATTCTGACAGCATATGCTAAAGAGCTCATTGGGCATGTATGGTGCAAACAGGCCTTGTGCATGTCCATTATGGGCTCATTAACATAGTTACACCTAGCTTCATGTGCTGGGTAGCCCCCTCCCAGCTGCGTTTGCAGTCAACATGACCAGCCCCTTCCAGGCTCAGCAGTCCAATGGACCCCCACAAGGCATGAGCCCTATCCACGTATGCAATGCAGCCATCACCCTGTGCCAATGTGTAGTGTCCCCCCATCCTGGAACACTGGTCCCTGTCCCAATGGGAATTGCACCCCTCTCCGCAGTGTAGGGTCCCCCCACCCCATCCCTCAACAATGATCCCTGGTGGTCCAATGCTCCCCATATGACATTTCACCACCAACCCCAGTCTGTACCAGATATCCCATGCAATCACACTCCTGCAACCCCGTTCATAGCATCAGTCCCATTCTCAGGGGCCCCAATCTCTCTCCATAACCAACCCCACCGGTGATTATGTTTCCACAGTGTAGTGGCCCTGCACCCCCCCTCCTGTGCTGGCAACTGGTATAGCCCTCCACATCCTGCTAAGGTCAGCTGCTGACCAAACAGCTCCTGATGACACTGCACTGTACAGAGTATGAGCCCAATGGCTGTGCTCATACTATGTACAGTACAGTGTCATCAGGAGCTGTTCAATCAGTGGCTGGCCATGGCAGGGTGTGAAGGGCTGTGCCAGTCGCTGGCATGGGAGGAGGGGTGTGTGGGGAGGGTGTCCTGCCTACCAGGGTGGGGGGTCACTACACTATGGAAACATCTGCAGACATGGTTATTGTACAACATATTGTGGACTGGGATTCTCCATCGGATGGGGATCGTGTGTCGCCGATGAAGTGTGGGGACCATAAGCTTCCATGGGAAAAATGGTCACATGGGTACCGCTGGACTGGGGTGGAGGGGGCACCACTCACTGGAGTTACAAGGCTGAAGGGTTTTGTGTGGCACTGGGGGTACGGGATGGGGTGGGGTTACTAACCTGTAGTAAATGGGTGGGAAAGCTCTGTGCACTGCAGTCGGGGAACAGTACAGGGGGCACTACACCATGGCACTGTGTTCAGGGTTCTTTGTGCTTGCATTAGTGGATCGGGAATGGCAGGGTGGTTACCGCATGTCTACTAGGGCTGGCAGGGGTATTGCCATTCCTGTCTCTCCTGTTCAGGGCTGGAAGGGGGGTACATTACACTATGGATAAACTGGGGGGGATCCATCATTGTGTAGACATGGGGCACTGGTGTTGGTGGGTCCCTACACTGGGAACATGGGGGTGGCTGCTGTTTCCTTTGCACATCGGGGATGGGGGGCTTCACTGGACAACCATGAGCTGGCAGGCTGCTGTGCACATGATTGCACTCCTGCAGCCTCCCTTTGGGTGGGTGGCAGATTTAGGTCTGCTTTGTCCGGCCTATCCTTGTACGGCACAGGGCTGGCCCTTGAGGGGTGCATTCCTGATAAATATGCCCCCTGCATGGCACATTCATGGGAATGCCCCCTCATCTTGCTCTGCCTACATTTACAGTGGGTCATGGCCCATTCTACTTTGTGCAGCGCATCACCACCCTTTGAATATCACGCTGCAGTGCACTGTTTGGAATGTGCGGCACATCTCCATTTTCTGCTAGGATGTGCCACACATCCCCTTTGAATATGGGGGACCAGGTCTTCTTTAGGAATTCTCTATAAAGCAAAAATAGGTGAAGTTAGTCACTAATCGCCAATAAGATCTTTGGTTTAAACATTGATTCTAACACTATTTAATATTTTCATTGTGCTTGCTGTGATTTAAAATTTAGTTTGTTGAAGGTTCACTGTAACTAATAATTTCACTTCTGAATAATCCCCTCTCTTCTCCCTTCACCTGCTAATTAGGAAACTACATGCAAAAATTGTAAAAACACATGTTATGCATTTAATTTAATGTTGATTAATTAAGGCAGCAGAAAGTGACCTGGAA
Source organism: Neoceratodus forsteri (assembly GCA_016271365.2). NCBI lineage: Eukaryota > Metazoa > Chordata > Ceratodontiformes > Ceratodontidae > Neoceratodus > Neoceratodus forsteri. The sequence goes on from CM057456.1 coordinate 580,683,107, forward strand.
TATAAATTGGCATCTGACTCAAAGGATAATAAAACAATCATTCTATAATTATTTAGAAAATGGGCTTGAAAAATAAAGCATTCTGACTGTCTAAAACCCTCAGTCAGGCATGCATTTATTTTTCAAAAGAGCCTGGTAATAAACAAGTGCCAATTCAGGGTGCCCATTACTTAGGGTATCATTGGGCACCCTGAATTTTCAAACTGTCAACTGTCATTTTTATTTCCAGCTTACCGGGTGACTGAGAGATGAAGCCTCCAGAGAGACACTCACCCACAACCCTGCCCAAAAGCCACTGCCAACCAGTTCTTAAAAAAATGTATTCATGTTCCCAAAAAGCAGGCTGACTTACAATTTCAGAGCATTTAAATAAAAGAACACCAAGACAGAACTGGCGGACAGTAAATGGACCAACAGAAAGGGTACAGAAGTCCAGGATTCAAACTTCAAAGCACTTGCACCTACCTTTGTCGAAAAACACACAAAACTAAACAAATCTACCTGCTTTTTTCAGGCTGTGTCTTCTTTTCAACCCTGCTCTATTGCTATCCTGATACAAAAAATCTATGAACCTTCCATCTGTACTCACCTGCTTCACAGTGCAGCTGCCCACCCCCAACCACCACACCACTTCTTGTCCTGATTCCACCATGTATTCTCTGCATTTTAAGCGGCACCACCCCACACACGCAAATTATCACTACTCTCCTTGAAGTTTACCTTTACTCGGCATAGCTCTCTTTCATAGTCACTAGTCCTCATGTCAGGTCACTTGGTCTTCTCTGTAAGATGCTGACTTCACCCGTGGTCTCCCAAAGGTTTCACACAGTCATTAGTTCTTTCATGCCCTACTGCACCAGGTAACCATTCCTGTCAAGCTTGCAGATTTGAAGCAAATTAAAAAAACTAAACTAAAGCTGCTATGGTGCTCTTCTGCTAGTGTGTGTGTGTTTGTCTATGTGGGGGGGGGGTAACCATGACAACCACCTCCAAGGCACAACTAGGGATGCACATCTAGGACAAAACTCCCTAGCTCAATAAAAAAAAAACACATACTCTAATAAAGGCAGAGGGATTATTTTATTACAAAACTTATTTTATACTAATTTTTAAAATAACACTTTTTTATTAAACTATTTTTTTTACAGTGCCCATTTTCTAAGCACAATAATACCCTCCAGGGTGAGCAGTATTGGGGAATACCAGACCTTCCAGGGACTATAAGTCCCTCTGCCTCTGGTGTCGGGCCTCATTACACCACTGGGTGGTCCAGTATTCCCCAATACCACCCACCCTGTTGGGTATTATTGCCTACATAAATAACCTTAGGAATGCAAAAAATCAAGTTAGTCGAATAGATAAGGAAAACAATCAAATAACAGAAAGCAGCAGTATGGCTGAAACGTTTAATGATGTCTTTCTTAGTGTATACCAGAATGGGGAAAGACATCAAAAGTATTGAGGGAGTCTCAAAGGAAACAAATGGTATAAACATTTTGGTTACTAATGTAGGAATAGACTGGATAACTTTGACCCCAACAAATCTCCAGGCCCTGATTGACTTCAACCTAGACTGCTCAAGGAAACAGCTGACATAATTGTGGAACCACTTACTCAGATTTTCCAAAAATCACCAGGTGAGGGAAAGGCTGTCACTAATTGGTGGGAGGCAGATAGTATCCACATTTTTAAAAAGCATTTGTCAATGTCAGATGTTTGCCACTGGTATAGACGCCCTGGGGTACTAGATGTGTTGTGGTGCACTGTATGGGTTATGTAGTTAGGAGTCTGCATTTGTAATTTCAACGTAGGCTCATAACTTTGCTATGTTTGAATATTTTTGCCCCAAATTGACAACATAGCCTTCTTATGACCCCACCTCATGAACAAGTGCAGAGAAATTTTTCAGCACCTGTCTGAAAGGTGATTTCATGTAGGGACTGCAAAATCACCTTTCATGATGCAAAAACACATTTTGGCCAGGATTCAAAAAAAGGACAGCAGTCACATTCATGAGGTGCTGTAACAAAATGGCTATGTTGTAAATTTGGGGTAAAAATATTGAAAATGACCAAAGTTAGAGCCTGTGTTCAGAAAATTCAATATAGGCTCATAGCTTTGTTGTTTTTTAATATTTTTACACCAAATTTTCACCATAGCCTTCTTATGACCCCACCGCACGATCAAGGGCAGAGAAAATTTTCAACTCCTACTCGAAAGGTGATTTCGTGGAAGGACTTTAAAATCACATTTTGGGATAGATTTGTCTAATTTCACTGAAATTGTTTATGAGGTGGAGTCCGAAAAAAGGCAGATTGAAAATTTGGAGAACAAATACGCAAAAAATTGCCTTGTTATGCCACTAAGCTGAAAACCCAATTGAAGTGCATCAAACCACATACTGTACCTGTTGCCTCAGTTTGCAGTCCATATTTGAAATGAGAAGATGTATTTGTGGCCCAGAGAAGGTTATGGCTTTGGACACCCGGTGGGTAAGTAAGGGCTTGGGGTGGGGTGGGGTGGTGGATTCTGAGTGGGAGGGTCAGGTGGGGGGACAGTAACAGCCGCAATAGACATTGATGGATGGTTTTATTTTTACAGGGTTTATTTATTAACAAAAAAAAAAATAATGAGGAAAGGTTTTCTTTATTTCAGGTCGTGACACTGGAGGACTGGGTACCTCCCGTGTCAGTGTTATGTTTGCGGGCAGGGTGTGGGGTCATAGTGCTGAGATGGAGGGTTGGGTGGGCAGAACAGTTCAGGGGTGGCAACAACACAGAGTGGCAGCAACACTGATGTACTGGGCACCCCCAGAGTCATGTAAAAAAAAAAAAAGGGAAGGTTTTCTTTATTTCAGGTTATGACACTGGGGGATTGGGTACTCCCATTGTCAGTGTTATGTTTGTGGGGGGGTGGATGCTGAGAGGGAGGGTCAGGTGGGTAGAATAGTTATGGGGTGGCAACAACAGAGAGCGACAATGAGACTGGGGATTGGTCACCCTAGTGTCAGTGTTATGTTTGTGGGCAGGGTATGGGGTGGTGGGTGCTGACAGGGAGGGTTGGGTGGGCAGAACAATTACAGGGCAGCAACAACAGAGAGCGACAGCAACTATGAGAGATTTGGCACCCTCAGTGTCAGTATAAAAAAAAACAGTGAGGGAAGGTTTTCTTTATTTCAGGTTGTGACACTGGGGAATTGAGCACCCCCATTTTCAGTGTTATGTTTGTGGGGGTGAGGTGGGTGGTGGATGCTGAGAAAGAGGGTCAGGTGGGTGGAACAGTTACGGGGTGGCAACAACAGAGATAGACAGCAACACTGGGGGATTGGACACCTCCAGTGTCAGTGTTGTGTTTGTGAGTGGGATGTGGGGTAATGGGTGCTGAGAGGGATGGTTAGGTGGGCTGGACATTTACATGGGTGGCAACAACAGAGAGCAACAGCAACACTGGGGATTGGGCACCCCCAGTGTCAGTGTTAAAATAAAATGACGAGAGAAGGTTTTCTTTATTTCAGGTTGTGACACTGAGAGATTGGGCATCCCCTGTGTCAGTGTTATGTTTGTGTGGGGGTGCTGAGAGTGAGGGTTGGGTGAGTGGAACAGTTACAGGGGTGGCAATAACAGACATTGATTGACAGCTGTGAATGATCCTTCTGACTCTTCAGCACCATTTAGAGATGTGACCGTGCACTGGAAGCAGTGCAGTAGTGGATTGCAGGAGTTTTGCTTTTGAGGTGGTGAAACTGGGGGATTTTGTACCCCCAGTGTCAGTGTTACATTTGTGGGGGGGGGACTGAGAGGTAGAGTTGGGTTTTGAGGACAGTTATGGGGGTGCCAGTAACATACGTCGATAGACGGTTTTCTGTCACAGCTGGCATGAGCCCATGCATGTTTGACATTTCAGGCATTCCAGCCTGATTATGATGGATCAGCTCTGGTTGCTGGTTGGCATCGATCAAAGTGAAACACTGACCCATAATTGGGTCAGCTTTTCCTTTTAAAGTCCAAAACGTCTCTGCCTAGTAAGCCAAAACTCTTTCATAATCAACCCGGCTGATGATTGGTGTGCCACTGTCATGCCCCTAAAACCCTACTCTACATTAGATGGACAGTGTCACATCTCTCAACAGCCAACTACCACAGCAAAATGTTTGCTGTGCATACACACGCATGGTAAACTTAAAAAAGGAGTTAGGACAGACTATAATAATTATAGACCAGTGAGCCTAACTTCTGCTCTTGGCAAAATCTTGGAGGGAATAATTAAAGAAGAACTAGAGAACCATTTAATGATTGCTGGCTCAGAGGATCCATCACAACATGGCTTCATAAAGAACAGATCCTGCCAGAACAACCTCCTGTATTTTTTTGAACCGGTTGGCGGGGCACTTGACTGTAATGTACCGGCAGATGTACTTTATTTGGATTATTCCAAGGCATTTGATATGGTATCTCATCTTGAACTAATTAACAAACTGGAGGAAATAGGAAAAACAAAAAACTACTAAGCTGGATACCCTCATGGTTAAGCAGCAGAAGGCAGAGAGTATCTATTAGGGGACATTTTTCTAAATGGAGCAAAGTGACAAGTGGGATTCTCCATGGTTTGGTATTGGGAATGGCACTCTTTAATATCTTTGTTTCATCAATGCAATACTCCAGCAATGCTTGACTTTGTAAATTTGCTGAAGACACTAAAATGGGAGCGATAGTCGACAGTGACAGTGCTATTAAGAAGTTGCAAAATGAAATCAATAATTTAGTTGTTTGGGCTAATCAAAACAAATGTAGGTTTATTATAGATGTAAGGTTATGCATTTTGGAACTAGGAACAAAAAAAACAAGGACTTTTTACCGGGGGGGAGGATAACCTCCACTGACGAGAAGAGGGATCTGGGGATACTTGTTTCCAACAAGTTAATCTTTGATCTGCAGTGAACAAAGGCAACAGACTTTTGGATTGTATTAGCAGAAATATCAGGATCAGAGCCAGAGAGGTGGTGATGCCCTTGTATACTTCACTGGTGAGGCCTCATTTTCAATATTGTTTGCAGTTTTGGGCACCACACAGGAATGGGGACATACAGAGATTGGAGGGTGTTCAGAGAAAAGTAACCAAACTAGAAATTAATATAAGATATAAGCCATATAAGGAAGGCTGAAGAAATCAGGCATATATTTTTTGGAATATAGGAGGATGTGTGGAGATCTTTGTCTGGTGTATAAGGCGTAATAACATGCTAGTGTACCACCTTCCTTAAAAAAACTATCCAGTTTGTGTTTAAAATGTTGTTTTGTTGCACCATCAATCACGTTGGTTGGCAGACGGTTCCAAGGGTTCACTACTCTAACAGAAAAAAATACTTTCTGTTGTTTGTTTTATATCTGTCTGGCTTCAGTTGTAGTGGGTGGCCTCTTGTGCTGACTTCTCTCTTCTGCGGGGACAGATTTAATTGTGCTAATAAATAAGGATTGTTTACTATGCTATGCATTAATAACAGATCACCCATGCTCCTGTGCTGTAGAGTGTACAGGTTTACAACTTGCAATCCACATTGTATGACAGGTTGTGCAAACCATTCACAAGTTTTATCGTTTCCCTCTACACTCTTTCCGGTCTTGATATATCGGTAGCCCTATATAGGCACCAGACTTGACTCCCATATTCCAAGATAGGACGTACATACTCCCCTATACAAGAGCATATGAACCTCAGCCTTTCTACTTAGAAGGTTTCTTCTAATCACACTCATGGCTTTCTTTGCTCTGGACACAGTTGCAGAGCACTGATCCTTGGAGGTAAGTGAGTTGTTAACTAAGATACCAAGATCTTTTTCTCCGTGAACGGTTTTTAGAACAGTTCTACTAAGTGTATATGTGTGTGGAATGATCTACTTACATAGGTGTATGACACTGCATTTAGAAATGTTAAAATTCATATTCCTTGTAAAGGCCCAAGTAGAAATTGTTTCAAGATCATCTTGAAGTTTGCTAATTGCACTGATTGCATCACTGGGCCTCCCAATTTTGTGTCATCTACGTATTTTATAGTCAGATTTGAAATGTTATTACTTAAATCAAATATAAACATTTGAAATAAAGTAGGTCCCGATAAGGATCCCTGAGGAAGCACACTTGTCACCCTCCCTTCCCCAGAGAGGTATTCATGTATTGAGACTCTCTGCGTTTGATCTGTTAACCAGTTATTCACCCAGCATGTTAGTAAAGGATCTAAGTTCATATTGTTCATTTTATGTATGATTGCCCATGGAATGTATATGCTTAGAAACAAAAGGACAATGTAGGGAGACCAGGTTCTACCATTTGCAGCTAAAAGGGAAAATTAAAAAAACATTGTAAGAGGATCTTGGATAAATCAGACAGTGGTCTCTACTTGTAATAGGCTTCCAAATCATGTAATCCATAGCTCCAACATAAAGCAATTCAAGGAAATACTGATTCCTATTTAATTAGCATGGGAATTTCAGGATATGTTTAATACAGATTCAAGTCAAAATGGCTAACATTAATGGACTTTAATTCATTCTATCAGTCCTCTGAATCCCATAATCTTTGTTTCTCTGATTGTTTCTGGTAATCTGTTCCCGCTGGTAGCCATGCAAGCTTCTTTTATAACCTTTGATCTGTTGAAATTTTCACAGAATGCTTCTGGATGGAAATGATGTCAGTTAGACCTAGGGCTAGATCTAAGAGCAGAGGATCCTAGTTATAATCTAATCACAACAGTCAACTGTAGCTTCCTGTGAAAGTTAACCTCTTTGAAAAAGTGTTTGCCCTCCCTACCCATCTGAAGTCAATTTACTCTAAGCAGCGACGGTTGTTATTATGGATATGAGGCAATTTTCTTTGTAAAAGTGCTGTCACTGGGTGATAATAAAACTGATACATCTTTGAAGGTCTTAGGTCTAATTGACATCATTCCCTGAGGCATTTTGGGAAAACTCCAACAGATCAAATGTAATAAAAGAATCCTGCATGACTACCTCCAGGGACCATAAAACTGGAAGGGAATGGTAACAAAAAATTGTGCCACAGACACAGGGAACAAAATGCTCAGAACCAGCTGAGAAACAAAAACCCAATGCACAACATGTCATTTTATAATATGTGCATACAGTTTTCCTTTAAAGAGCAAAACTGTTTAAGGTAGCTATCACTTATTTAAGGGAAGACATGGCTAGAAAGTATAACATAATCTGAGCTTGGCTAGGCAAGGCATTTTATTTTATGTAGCACCCTATCCTGAGAGGTTCAGAGCACTGTACAAATAAAAAATAACATTATATAATGCAATCTACATACATTAATGTACTAAAATGTATTAATGTCAGTGTCAGTGGCTCAGTAGGTAGCACACTCGCCTCTGAGGCTGGGAGATCAGAGGGCTGTGGGTTCAGTTCCCACATCTGGCACTCGGGTTAAATATCCCAGTACTGACACTGTAGTGCAGCATGAGAAGGGTGCTGCACTTCTGAGGTGCCGTCTTTCGGATGAGATGTTAAACCGAGGTCCCATCTGCCTGGATTGGTGGTAGTTCAGGTGGATGTTAAAGATCCCATGGCACTTATCGAAAAGAGTAGGGAATTTCCCCGGTGTCCTGGCCAAATTTCCCTCATTCACTAAAAATACCACCAACAGCTTAATCTGGTTCAAGGTCAGTTGGCATTCATCTGTATCCCCCTCCCCCGGGTCGTGCCTGAAAATAGGCAGGATTTGTCTAGTGCACTTACCTGGTCAACAAAAACTAAATAAATAAAATAAAACACTGAGGCCATAGCTTAATACTACAACTTGAATGGTAGCTCAAAAATATGCACTTTCAGCATCTTTTGAGTGCTTCAACTGAGGTGGAACGCCCATGATGACATGGAAGAGATATTTCTAGATTTGTGGGACCACCAATGAGAAGGCACTATCACCAGAAGGTTTAAAGCATGACCTCAGGACAACCAGACAAAACTCCTGAGTGGAGCAGAGCAAGTGAGTAGAAGTATAGAGGTAAAAAAAAAAGGAATGGGCACATACCAGAAGCTGGATGCAGAATTATTTATTTGAGTAACCAAAACATGAATGATGCTGAGGCTTCATCAGGGGGTTCTGAAGCACCTTTGTAGTTGGAAAAGTGCATCTGTTTTCTTGTCTAGTACCCAGTTAGTATACCAGGCTAAGAGGTCTTTCAGGTAGCCCAGCCCCAGTCTGTGCAGGGCCTTGTAAGTCAGTATCATGATCTTAAAGTTAGTGTGCCACCTAGTGTGCAGTGTAGCTGCTACAACACATGTGTAATATGTTCAGAGTAGGCCAATCCAGAGATTAGCCTGGATGTGACATTCTGCACCAGCTGTAGGCAGCACAACAGCCTTTATGATATCCCCAAGTAGAAAGCGTTACAGTAATCAAGCTCCAAGGTCACAAATGTGAGAACCAGGGTCAGTAGATTCTTTTGCTTCAGAGAGGGTCTAATTCAGGAGATATCTCTAAGCTGAAACAATCTTTGTGGACCACAACTGGCACATGATGTTCTAGTATCAGCCTAGAGTTCACAATGACTCCCAGATTCTTACCTCATCCATGGCCGCCTGAACCAAGCAATCTGAAGATGGCCATATCATGGCAACCTAGCTGGTAGGCAGTACACATGGATGTGGTTCCACTTGTAACACCTCAATCTTGGTTGGCTTTGGGCTCAGCCAGTTAGAGGTTATCCAATCTGAGATTTTCTGCAGGCATTGCTCCAGTACTGAGACCATCGTCTGCTTGTCAGGTGTAATGGAAAGGTACAGATGAGTGTCATCTGCACAGGAGTGACAACGGATGTAGCACTTTCTAATGACTAATCCTAGTTGTATCATGAACATCATGAAAAAACATGGGTGACAAGCAACCACTGTGGATAATCCAGCCTTAGTACAAATGAATGCATTAGCAGCTATATGCTCTGCTCTTAATTGTGCTTTGATACTTACCCTCCAAGTGCTTCCTTCATTTTGCATAGATTGTTTGGGGATTGGTGGCCCTGGGACAGCACTGGCAGTTAACTTCCTGGATGTACTGCACTTTTTGGGATTTCTACATGCCTTTAGCATAGGGCCCGCTCCTGCCCTACGCTAAAGGTGGAGGCACCCTTCAGCCCTGACTGGGTGAACCTGCTCTGCGGCTGGTGCTGAGGTTATTGCCTGCCCGCTCCTGCCCCATGCTAAAGGAAGCAGCCCCTGCAGCCCTGACCAAGTGAACCTGCTCTGCGGCTGGTTCTGAGGTCACCATCCGCCCACTCCTGCCCTACGCTAAAGGTCCTGGACCAGCTTGAATTTTCTTCTTTTTCTAAATTTTGGTACTTCAACTCTCGGCCTCCCTGATTGGCCAGAACTGATCCCTGGACCGCTGCTATTGGCTGAACTGTATTTTTTATCTTGTATGTTCCTGACAAAACTGTTTTACCAGTGCAAATGATGTAATTCTACTCTTGTCAGCATTGTGTTCCCATAAGTTTAGCCTGCTAGCCTGAATCTTTGTTTAGCTTTGCTATTAGCTAATTCTCAGTGTAAAATGGAAACAGCTGATCTCCTTTCATCAAAGGTATTAAGCTTCTAAGTGGTGATCTCCTTTCCTCCCACTTCATTAGCTTAAAACCGCTGAAGGGATGCTTTCCCAAATTAATCCACCACTCTCCTTTCAGGGCCTGATTCTGCCTTTCTTCCCCTGTTATTTGCTCTATCTTCTCCATTCCGAACCACCATTTTAGTTGTGGTCAGCGCTGCTTCTACCAGAGACTTCAGTTTACTGTTTTTCTTTTGTCCTTCCACTCCCTCTGACCTACCATTTGCAGTGGGTAGCCTTTGCCTCTCATTTGTCTGCCTCCTCTCTGCCCCCCCCGCCAGATGCTCCCCCACCCTGCTCTCTCTAATCCCTTCCCCCCGATTAGGCACATTATTTAACTTTACTCTTTCTCCCTCCTCTCCCCCTTCTAGGCAGCAGGGGTGTAGCCAGGGATTTCAGATCTGCACACCAAGTGGACTCACTGCTACCTCTCCCCCCCTTGTTAGGGTGTGCTACCCCCCCGGGTGTAGCCAGACAATATACAAATGTACACCATGACTGTGTTTGTTGCCTCATTTGGCACAATAAATACAACTTTTGTATCTCATGACAATGGTTGTTGCCATGCATGGGTAAATTACAAATGCCATACATTGTTCCCTAAGACACCCACATACCAGCACAGAGCCTGTAAAGTTGTATTATCCTTGGGATGCAAAGACAGTATTAGTGACTAGTCCTTCTAGTTTCGACTCCTATGAATAAAATTATAGAAAGGTTCAGCAGTTTCTTTGTTAGTTTTCATGGAAAAAGGAAGCAGTTCAGAGACTATTTGCTACCCCCCTTAAATAAAACTGCACACCATGGAGTACTTGGAGTATGCCTGGCTACACCCATGCTAGGCAGCAACCCCCTGCAGCCCTGATCGGGTGAACCTGCTCTGCGGCCAGTGCTGAGGTTGCCACCCACCTGCTCCTGCCCGATGCTAAAGGTACTGGACCAGCTTGAATTTTCTCCTGCCCGCCCACCCCCCACTGGCACTCTTTAAATACACTTCCTGACATTTATGACCTGCCCCTCTCCCATCTAGAATGCTTGCATGGGAACAGGCACAATCAATCCGTTAAAGGGGAAAACACCCCAAATTTATCACCCTTGAGCATCTGGCTAGTGTTCTGTTGGCTGGAAAGAATGCACTCACCCACTCCAAAAGTGGTATACCACACCTGCCATTCCAACCACCATAAACAGCAGTACACATTTAATGCCCAGAATGCAGGTACATCCTAAACTGGCACTACTAATAACCCTTGTCCTCTGGCTAAGGATGGAAGATGGCAGGAACAGCACAGCACTACCAATGCACCTGTCAACTCCCTCTGGCACCTCCATCCTCGAGGTGAGCTCTACAAATGGGACATTCACAGACCACTCCCTGGCACAAGCCTTCAAACTGGAACCACAACTCTACTTACCTCAGGCACCTCCAAATAAACCCATAGCCACCTTGCTGTACTGCTGCACCCCCGCTGTTGCCACCAACGACCTTAGGCTAACCAAGTCAAAGCTAGATGGCTCTAGTTTGGTGGTAGCACCTTAACCCTGGACCTCCCACCGCAGGTTCCACTAAGAGGCTTGGACACCTCAAGATTGTCTCACTGAATATAGGAAGCATCCTACCCAAGCTACCACAATTCCAGGCTTGGGTTGAGCAGCTCAAACCAGAAATCATCGCACTTACAGAGAAGTGGCTCTCCCCTAAGATCTCTGATGCCTCTGTAGTCCTGGATGGCTATACCACGTTTGGCCACAACAGACTGTCCAAGTGGGGTGGCAGCTGTATGGCCTACCTCAGGAATGATATCAGAGGTCAAATACTGCCTAGCAGCCTGCACACCAAAGAAGCACAAATTCTTAACATCAAACTCACCATAGGCCAACAAAACAAGGTACTAGTGCTCTCTACAGTATATATACCCCCTGGTAAGCACACAACTGGCCTCAAGCAGTTCGTTAATAACCAAGGCCAGCTCAGGCAAAATTGAGAGCAAGCTGTAGTTGGTGACTTCAATGTCAACTGGCTGTCCCAAGATGCATCAGCAGTAAGAGACCAAATATCAGGCCTCTGCCTTTACCAGATGGTAACCCAAGTCACCAGACATAACTATCAGATGGGCACAAGTACCTCAACTGACTGGCTTCTCTCCACCTGCCCAATCATATTTCTGAGGTATCAGTCTTACCAGACTCCATCAGTGATCATTCCCCTGTTATGTGCACCTGGACAAATAGGTTCATAAAGCACACTCCCCAGGTCACTAGAAATCATTCACTGAGAACTGGGCAGTTGCAAACTTTCAAACAGTACTTGAGACTAGCTGACTGGTCCCTGCTTGATACAGCCAAGGATGGAAACCAAGCCCTAGATTACTTCTGTACAATCTTTACAAATGCCTGCAACATCTTTGCCCCTATCAAGACCAAAAAAGTAAGTGGGACTGTTAACCTCTGGCTCTCAGGCTACCTCATTGAGCTCTTGCGACTTAGAGACAACCTATGGCACAAGGCCAAGGCAACTGGGAAACAGGGTAACCTCATTGCTTACAAGGCAGCCAGAAATAACTGCATGAAACTCATTAGGTTGGCCAAAGCCTCCTACTATAAAGATCTTCTAAACAGGAGTTGGGGTCATGGAAAGGAGTTCTGGAACTCTGTGGCATCCCTTACAGGTAGGGTCTCCAAAGTACCACCTGACCTGATTGTAACAACAACAGGGACACTACAGGATCCTAGTGATATTCCAAATGTGTTCAACTCAGCCTTCACAGACCTTATTGCTGTGCTACCTAGCGACTACCTCACCACCCAGACACCTGGTCAGCTTCCATGTAATGATACACCCCCCTCCAAGACTTAACGGTATACCACCATTCTACTTCAGGCAGATAACCAGGACTGAGACCCTAAAGTACATCAAGCAGGTCCTAGGAAAGACTAGGATGGGGAGTGACTTAATCAATATGAAGATGGTAGCCCTCACGTTAAATCAACTGTCTGTTCCACTCACCAAAGTCTTCAATGCTTCATTAAGAATGGGAGTGTTCCAAGATAAATGGAAGGCAGCACTAGTCACCCCCTGTCTTCAAAAGTGGAGACAGGACTAACCTTTCGGACTATAGGCCTATTTTAATATTACCCCCCCCCTTTCCCAATGGCCTGTAACAAGTGTTTTCTGATCCACTTACGGAATACCTGGAGAAGTACAATCTCCTATGCACACAAGAGCATGGATTTCGAAAAAAAACACTCCACCCTAACTGCCTTGGTTGATTACATTACTCAGCTCTATGATGCATTAGATAATGGTATGGCAGTGGGGTCTATCTTCATAGACTTCATTAAGGCATTTGACACTGTCAAGCATCAACTTCTACTAAACTGTCTACTATCCACTGGCCTGTCCACTAGCAATGTAGCCTGGTTTGATAGACACCTCTCCTGCAGGACACAATGCATGAGAATTAGCAGTAAACTCTCTGAGCCAAGAGAGGTGAGCCTCGGAGTTCCTCAAGGATTGATACTAGGACCACTACTATTCAGCCTTTTCATTAATTCCGTACCATCCACCTGCCCGGCACAAAAAGATTCTGTATGCCGATGATGCCATCATCTCAGTACCTGGCAGAGATTTCACCAAAATCACATCTGAACTGCAAGCCAATTTCCAAAGGCTAGAAACATGGTTTGCCCAAAATAAATTCCTGTTCAACTATAAAAAAAAGACATGGTCTTCATGGCGCTACATAACAAGAAGTACAGCCCGCTGCTCATACATAGCCATAAAGGGGATACACTGGAGCAAGTCTGTAAATTTAAATACCTACAGTACACCTAGCTGACACCCTCACCTTCTCTATGCATACTGACCAAGTTAAAAAATCAGCTAATATTAAGTTTAGTGTTCTCTGTAGCCACAGGCATTGAATGACACCTATTGCTTTGAAACTAGTCATGTGCAGCTCAGTTACTGGCTGGTGATCTATGGAGCTGCCTCAGATACTGCACTAGAAAGATCAAAACCCTCATTAATAAGGCCTGTTGACTGGTCCTTGGGCCAACTACGTGACACACAAATGTGCACTATATACAGAGACTGGGTGGCTCCCCCTCCATTTCAGAGTACAATACCAGACCTGCCTTCTGGGTAACAAATCTCTGCTAGAGCTTACACCTGAGTCTACCTACAGTTTATTTAAAGTTGCACAACCCACCATAAACACTAGAAGTGCAACTAAGGGGGGGGTTACTGGTGTCCTTTAAGTGCACCATGCTCGCCCAGCGATCCCTATCCTACTGGGTACCTAGGTGGATTAATGGACTTCCTTCTGCCTTAATCTAGTGCAGCAATATTATCCAGTTCAAAACTTCCTACCTAGCCTGAAAGAATGTCTGCTGCTGCCCTGTATAATCCTGGTCTACTCTAACTTAACCTATTGCTTGCTCCCCCCTTTTCTTTTGCCTCATCCTATCCCCCTCCCTCCCTGCCCCTCATTTCCGCCCTGCCTCCACCCATCAGTATCTTGTCCCTCTGCTACACCCATGACAAAGCCACCTCTGGCTGCGTATACCTGCCACCTCTGTCTGCTACTTACACAGTAGCCTGGATCTTTTCCAACCTAAGTCCGTTCTCTGCACTTACCAAAATATTGAACCACACTATTGTAGTGTTGCTGTAACTTCACACTTTTTTCACTGTAACCTTGTTACCTATAAGCAGATTCTGTATCTACTGTATCTTGAAGACATGTTCCACCAGGGTTTACCTGTAACCAATGTACTGTATTGTATTTGTCTGACTTGGAACCTTTGTAAACAAGCCTTCAGCTCAAAGGTATTAATCCGAAACTGAAATAAATAAAAAAAATAAATAAATAAAATGTATCCCCCTGTCCCTAAACAATTGGTGAGAACAGTGCAGATGCTTTCCTGGGGTTGGACCAAGCATGTTTGTTAGGTTGCTGAGACATGATAGATAAGGTCACTAGTGCTGACTGTGTAAAACACAGACTACTACTATGTAGCGTCAGTGTGCTATGCTTTACTCAGTGATTGTGGAACAACAATAATAATACACACACCAACCCTACCAATTATACTGTACCACAAAACATAATAGCAAATTAAAAAATGCTTTTAAAAACTTCTACTAAAAAGGAGGAAGAAGAGGACAACCTCTTCCATCACATGTGAAACGAAGCATGGAACCGGTGGATGACACACACACAACTCAGCCTGACCCACTGAGAACTGCAGCAGTTTATTTCAAAATCTACATGCACATGCAAAACACAGCCTCATGAATGAAATATATTATATATAGAGAGGCAGATTGTGCACAGTGAGCTGTGGAAGGGAGGGAGCCAGCAGATACATGCCTCAGTTGTACATGGAGCCAAGACTGGAACCAGTGACTAACAACAATAATTCAGTGAGTCAAGTGCAATCCACTGAGAACTGCAGCAGTTTAATTCAGAAACTGCATGCACTCAGTTGTGCACATGCAGGGCACAGCTCCGCAGAAAACAAGATGTTATGTACCTACAGGCACGTCATGCACAGAAAGTTACAGGAGGAGCGAGTCAACTGATACCCTCCTTAGTCGTGCAGGGAACCAAGCATGGAACCAGACAATAGCAAAACAGAAGACAAATCTGAACAAAAATGTGCATCACCAAACAAAATCACACCAGAGTTGTGTGCATCAGAGACAGCAGAATCGGAGTGCCAGCTGGAAGCCCTTTTGGTCATTGTTACTGACAAGGACAAAAATGCTCAGTCAGAATGTCAACCCTGACTTTGCTGACACTGATCAGACAAATAATACTGACCTGAAAAAGAGAGTGTAGAGAAAAAAATATATTTTTCAGCAAGTTTAAAGTCTCAGAAGTACAGCAGAGCTAGGTCTCAGAAATAACTTCTCCTATCCTCTACCAACAGAGAGTGAGTAGCTAACATTGTGTGCTTGCCTGTGAGCTCCAGAATTGGCCTCTGCAAGACTTGAAAATCTCATTGAATAGTCTTTGCCAAATAGTGGGTGAAGAGTGAACTATTCGGGAAGGGTACCCAAATACAGTATTTCAGAAGCCTAGTATTCATGGTATTTGGGAAATATTATTTGGTCCATGCATGGCCCTAGTTAAAGCACACAGAGTCCATTCTAAATTTTGCAGTCCCAATAGATGGCTTCCCAGTGTTCATCCCCTCCATCTGTATTCTTCAAGTAGCATGGGGAGTATTTCCAGGAACTAATGACCAGCTTAAAACTTTTCACTAGTATTTACCTGGAACAGGCAATTTCAGACCACAGATTAAGGATGAGTACAGTACAGCACAATTTGTTTTTTGGCCCATGAGCATGTTAATGCTTGTGATGTTCTTAAAAGATGCTTTCATTTCTGATTCAGTTTCTGATTCTGTGTCTCTTTCATCAACAGCACATTAATTGAATTTTCTGACAACTTACATGCCCCAGTCTGGAATAATAAAAAACACTGTGGAAAATTATTGGTATATTTTAAGAATAACCCAGAGTTTGCAGAAAGTACTACTGTACACTGAGACCATGCTTTGAACACATTAAGGGGTATAATACTGGGAATATGGTGACAAGCAGTTACCAAAAGCCAGTGGATAATCCTGCAAAGAGTGGACAAATGTTGTTAACACCTTCACCTACTGTGAATTTTGTCTTTGGTAGATGTTGCTTCTGCAAAGCGATTCTAATACATAATTGGTTTACTAACCTATGGAATGAATACAGTTTTGATGTCAGGGATTTCTTTAACTGTAATTCTGACCATGTAGTTTATGTTGCAGTTTGTAAATGTAGTACTCAATATGTGGGGAAACCTTCAAGAAAGCTCAAGGTGCAGATTAGGGAGCACCTTAAGGTCATTTTGGCATTGCATGTCCATGATAATGGTGAACAGTACTCTTTTACTTATATGGGGATTGACAAGAAATGCCAGTCACTGCATTGTGGTGATAGAGAGAATGTGCTGCTTCAGAAAGAATCCATGTGGATTTGTAAATTAGCTGCAGATAAAGCATCCTTTGGGCTTCTTATAACAAAAGCAGAATAAAACACCTAAATAACTACACCCTGCAAGATTTGATGGGCATTAACAAGATAATGAAATCCCAAACATGGTGAAAAACCTCAGCACCTATGCTGATATGGCCCCCTTCAAATAATGTCTGGGTATTTTCGGTATTTTCTGTGATATCTGCACTGTAGGACCACTGGAAAGAATCTCTTTAGAAATGTCACACAATACTGTATCTGGAAATAACCACACAACTTAATAGCTGCAGCTGTGATTGTAACATTCTTGAGCTGGAGAAAAGATGGAAACAGATAAAGGGATGTTAGCAGATTGCCATCTGTATTCTGACTGAGGACAAAGACTACTACACATGGACAAAAGGCTACAGAGCTTTGGAATGAGAATGACAGGAAACTATTAGTATTGCCACTATTCATTTATTTATTTAAAAGTTTCACAAGCAAGGCATACTGAGCTGGTTGCTCATTTCCATATGCATCCGGGGGGGGGCAGGAGAGGGATAAATCGTAACTATGGCTATAGTCACACTATAACAGCATAGACTACAAATAGAGTGACAGGCCAATACAGCACATACAAAGCATCAAGGATATTTACAGAGTTAAAAGTGCTAGCAGGTAACGATTCTTGTCCCGTGAGTTAAGAGTTAAGACAGTGACCTTGATGCATGCATTCCACAGGAAGGAGACATATATACTCCTTAGCTCAAGCCAGGAGTTCGAGCTGGAGACTACAAGAGATGCAAGCTGAAAAGACTGTCTTATGCTAAATGGCTTCTGATTAATCTTGTACACCACTATTACTGTAATAAAGATGATGACTACCTTTTAGCAAGTTTGTGTGCCTGAACTGCAAGCAAGACAGTTCTAAAGCCAGAGTTTACAATTTGTCTGATAATGATAAAGTGTATAGCTGTTGTACATTGCACAGAAACATTTGGGACTATGAGACTACATATAAACATACAAGTTATCTGCAGATAAGGACCACTTGGCCCACCTAGTCTGCCATAAATTCCCTACCTATAGTGCCAACGGAGACCTTACTTGGGATTCTGGCTTACACCCCCCTCTTGCTTCTAAGATTCCCTTGTGTCTATCCCATGCATTTATAAATCCCGTGACTGTTCTAGCCCCCACCACTTTCACGGGGAGTCTGTTCTCAGTGTTCACAACGCCCTCCATGAAGAAGTACTTCCTCATATTTCTTCTGAGCCTCTCCCCCAGCTTCATATTGTGATCCCATGACCTTGAGCAGCTTTTTTGGGGGGGAAAATGCTCCCTTCCTGTACTTTGTTTATTCCTCTAAGCCTAAAGGTATTTGAATGTCTCTATCTTATCCCCCCATTGCCACCTGTCTTCTAAGGAGTACATATTTAGATCCTTAAACCTTTCTTCATAGGGCTTCTGATGCAAACCCTGCACCATTTTGGTTGCCTTCCTTTGCACTGCCTTAACCCAATCTATGCCCTTTCAGAGATGGGTCGTCCAGAACTGTATACAGTACTCGAGGTGGAGTCTCACCAGTGATCTATACAGGGATATTATTACCTCCCTCTTTCTGCTGGTGATACCCCTCCCTATGCATTTGAGCATTCTGCTAGCCTTTCCTGCTGCCTTGTCACAATGTTTAGATACCTTTAGGTCATCAGAAATGATAACCCCAGGTCTCATTCCTGTTTTGTGGCTGCTAATAGTTCCTCCCAGAGTTGGTACATTGCCCCATGGTTTTTATGCCCTAGGTGCATGATTTTGTACCTTTTTGCTTTGAATTTTAGCTACCAAACTCATGACCATTCTTCTAATTTCTGTAGATCCTCACTCATTCTTTCACCCCCCCCCCCCGGTGTGTCTACTCTGTAGCAGATTTTTGTGTCATCTGCGAATAGGTATACCTTCTCCTCCAGTCCTTCTGCAATGTCATTAATAAAGACATTGAAGAGGACCGGGCCTAATACTGACCCCTGGGGCACCCCGCTAGTCACCTTGCCTTCCCCAAAGTGCACTCCATTTACCACCACTCTTTGTCTCCTACCACTAAACCAACTCTTCACCCATTTTACTATGTTAGGACCTACTCTTAGACTACTCAGTTTGTTTACAAGTAAGATAGCTTCCCAGGTACTTCATTAAGGTTAGTACCACATCTACTACACTCTTCCCCTGATGGCAAAACTAGTCTATAAAACAATTACATCCTACCTTCAGGCCTGATGTAGATTGTTCAAGTTCTGACAAGTTCCGGGGATTATTTCATTTAATTTTATTTTCATTTATTTGTTAACCAGGTAAAAACACTGGACCAAAGGCCCTTCTTCTGGCCCGACTTGGGAGCAATAAATACAAATTACAAACAGACTAATAAAACTAAATATACAAAATAACAATCATACAAAAACACTTGCATACAGATTTCACAAGAAACAGTTACAGCCAGATTTCAATAATAAGTGTTGCTTTAGTTTTACTTTAAAATCACATATAGATGTAGTCTGGCATATAGCTAGTGGTAATGCATTCCAATATTGGGGGTCTGCTATAGAAAAGCTCCGGACCCTATTTTAAATTTAGGTAACACAGAATCTAATAAAATACCATTTAAAGAACATAAACTTGAGAGAACAACTCTGGATTTGATAAGATCTGACAATGGAAACAGGGATTTGAGAAAACACCTTTAAAAATAAGACAACCATAGAAATATTCCATTCTAAGAATAGGAGCCAACCATCCCAGATTAGAATACAAAACACAGCGATGAGTTTGCAAAGATACCTGTAAAACAAAATTACAGATATTATTATAGACAACAGACAATGCATGTAGCTCCTTGCTTCCAAGATTCATGTAGATACTACAGACATAGTCAAAATGAGGTAACATTGACCCTACTGCAACAGATTTTCTTACTTCTTGGGAAAAATAACTCTTGAATTGATACAATAAGCCCAACTTTAGATTTATAGTATGCACAACAGTATAAACCTGTAGGGAGAATGTCAATCCAGGGTCCAAGTGAACCCCCAGGTACTTGAAATGGTACACTTGTTCAATAGTTAAACCATTTAAGTCTTTTAAGGATAAGGATAAGGTAAGACTATCCCTAAGCATAGTGTGAGTTCCAAAAATCATGGATTTAGTTTTATTAGAATTCAGAACTAAGGTATTATCTAGAAACCATTGGCAAATACCTTCAAAATCATGACTCAGGGCAGTTGTTAACTTGATAATAAAGAATCAAATCATCAGCATACGATATTGTTTCACAGGTCCTACTAAAAGAAGAAGGAAGTTCATTAACAAATAAAGAAAATAACAAGGGGCCCAAAATGAACCCCTGGGGAACACCACAGCTAAACAAGGAAGTGTCAGATACAGCAGGCCAACATTAACAAATTGAGCATGCTGTGATAAGCAGTTCCCGAGCCAAGAAACAACTGCCTCGCCAAACCCCAAACCCTTCAATTTTACACAAGTCCGCTCATGTTCTATAGGGTCAAATGCCTTGGTCAGGTCCATGACCACTGCCCTAGTCATTAGGCCTTTCTCAAAACCCCTGAGGATGGAGTCCGTGAACCTGATCAAGTCAGTCCCAGTTCCATAGTGCTTATATAAGCCATGTTGATTGGGCAAAAGCAAATCAAAAGTTGTAAGATATTCATTAATTTGGCAAGCAACAATCTTGTCAAGCATTTTACTCAAAGGATTGAGAACTGAGACTGGGCAAAAATCCTCAAGAGTGGTAGCATTAGGTTTCTTAGGAACTGATACAACCCTTGCCAGTTTCCAATTAGAGGGGAACTGGCAGGATTGCAAAGAAAGATTAAAAAGGTTGCAGACAGGTTTAACTATAAAGGGAATAGTCAACTTTAAAATACTACCGTCAAGACCACCCCCTCAGTTACTATATGTATCAGGTAAAGACCTCAGCAAATTATAAACATCTACCTCAGAAAACCTCTTAAATACTAACTCAGGGCTATCCAGAGATGGGGAAGCCATTTGAAACTCCCATCAACCATACATGTTCCTCCTCTATGAAGACTGGACAAATCAGAAAATTTGTTATTAAAAAGGTTAACTGTCTCAATAGGGTCAACAATGTCAACATTATTCACAGCCAAAATCCTAACTGAAGATGTTGATTTAGTAAAGAGCAAGGAATTAATGTTTTCCCAAAACTTTTTGGGATTAGACCAGTTGGACTGAAGCTTGTCCCTATAATAATCTCTTTTAGCTTTGTGTACCAATTCAGAAACTCTATTTCTAATGCAATGGTAGTTGTTAAGAATTAAAGCGGAGGGATTCTTCTTATATGCATCCCAAGCTGTATTACGCTCCTTAATCAAAGCCCTAATAGCCACAGAAAATCAAGGATTAGAGACACTTCTTAACCTCCTCGTGCTCATGGGAAACAGGCATTCCTGAATAGGAAAGAATTGATTACAAAAGAAATTCACAGCACAATCAATATCGGGAATACATTCTAAGAATGACCAATCAATCTGAGATAAATAAGCATAAAGAATGTCCAGGTTGACATTATTAAAGGAGCAAAACTGGACCAAATAAGGAGGGACTTTTAGGTGCTCAAAGTTTAATACAGCAAATATTGCCATGTGATCACTAACTGCATCAGACAAAACACCTGAGGAAGTTATACAACCCTCTCTATTTGTAATGATCCAGTTCAAGACAATATGATTTAAAGAGTGAGAATTAAGACAAGTAGGCTCATTTATACATTGTGATACATCATAAGCAGATAATAAGGACTCTAATCTTAGATTTACCTTTAAGGACCAATTTAAATTAAAATCACTGACCAGAATGATATCATGTTGATTTCTATATGGAACCACTATTTCAAGATACTGCTTTAAACCCTCTAAACCAATATTAGGAGGATTATAGAGACATCCCATAAAAAGTTGTTTAGTTCAACCCAATATTATACATAATAATAACCAGTCAATTTCTAAGGACCTTTCACTGCTGGAATTTATAACACTTATTTGCAAAGCATTTTTATAATAAACTGCAACCCACCCCCTTTCTTTTGGCCCCTCCTATCAGCTCTAAGCAAGTTATACCCAAAATAGAGCATGATTTATCAGGAACACCAGTCTTCAGCCAAGTTTCAGACAGGGCCTGTAAATTGGGTTTATAATAGTCGACAATATAATCTATTTCAGCAATTTTTGGAACAAGACTCCTGACATTAAGGAGCAAACTTTTGAACCCATGAGCATTGGCACACTCTTTAGAAACACAATTACCAGGGAAAACAGCCATATTATTAGAGGTTAAAGGGCCCAGATTCCTTTCAACATGTCCCACCTGCAACAACAATAAGGCTAACTTCATCCCCTCTACAACTCATTGTAAAATAGAATAGGAATTGCAAGTAGTGCCATAGTATCCCAAATAACCACAAATTCTAACCTCATAGGTATATCATTGCAAAAGCTGGCCAGATGCTACAACACCTTCGGTACACACCGATAAACTAGACATCACAAAATCCTGGGGCATATGTTCTCTATCATCTTATTGATTGCTTTGTGATGATTCTAGCATATCACAAATTTAATAACCCACCCATCAGTAATAGCAACCAACCCTAACAGACAGTGCTCTTACCCATTTTCTAAATACTGTATAACCTCAAATGATAAAACAGAATAGTAAGCCCCACACTCCCACAGCCTACGGCAGGCTCCCACTGACTCCCTTGCTAGTTCACTTTATTTAATCCTATGTATGGAACTTGTTATTCTAGCAACAATGCAGTTCTGCAGAACCATGAATAATTTCTTCACAGATCAAGTCTCTATGGTGCCTTGCATGGCCTCATTGGATATCTTCTGTCTGGGACAGCAGGTGTGGATGCACCAGGGACTTTGGGAACAGCTAGTGCCAGACAGGACAATTTAGCTGTGGCAAGAGCAAAATCTGTATCATCCTCTTGTTCCAGTGTGATGCCTTCTGCTAGCTGAAAACATGATGGTAGGAGGTGGTCCACATGTATGTTATGATATTCTAGCTTACACATTCCACATAAGTCAAAGGTTCCCAAGCCTATTGCACTGTCCCTGGACTCCAAAGTTGCCTGTGGCTTTGGAAGTCTTGAACCAACCCCCTCTACCCTGATGGAAAATGTAGGGGGCCTGCAGAGCTTAGTCAAGTCTCTTCTCCTGTTGCAGTTGGTGCTTATACACTCAGTAGGATAAGTCTGATTTTAACCGAATCACCCTAAAATATTGATTTTGGTTTTAACAGAATCAGTCTTTTTGGGGGTCAAGACTTAAAAATAATTTGGCTGGCATCCTCTTCATGATCATATCTGGAGTGTTGCCCATATGTGAAAAGAAAGCGCATTAGCTGTTTGTTTGTGGATGTTGTCTTGGTGCCAGGATGGCTTGCTTTGCCCAGAGCTTCTAAAATGTCTATACTACTCATTCTGTTGCTCCATTTGAGTCTGGGTAGTATGATGGAGACAGGAAGTGATCTACCCCATTTCTTTTTAAGAAGAGTTTGAAGTCCTGATAGTTGAACTGAGGACCACTGTCAGCCACCACCTCTTCTGGCAATCTGTATGGAGCAAACAGAGGTCACAGCAGATTTGTTATTTTTTTCTGTTGTGGTCAACTTTGTTGGGAGAACTTTGATCAGTTTTGAGTTAACATTGATCATGTCCAGAAAATGTTGCTTGTAATTCTTTGTGTAATCAATGTGGATGTGTTCCTAAGGTGTTGTTGCCCAGGATCTGGGATGGAAAATTGCCATGGTGGGTTGATTTAGCATGGCCTCACAAGAGGCTCATGAGCTGACTAGATCTTGAATGTCATGATCTAGTCCTGGCCACTAGATGTATCACTGGGACAATGTCTTGTTCAATAAAAAGCTGTGATGGCTCTAATGGAAGTGGTCAAGCAGACATTTTTGGAACTTTTAAGAAATAACTGCTGTAGCATTCCTGCAGAACAGAACCTTGTTCTATTGACAGCTGACTTTTTTGTGGAGGAAGGGCCAAGAAGTTGGATCCTTTATAAAGTAGGGAATGCACTGAGTGTGAAATCCAGAACCTTTGCAAAGACTGGATGCCATCAGGTTTCTCCCACCATGGCTCGTCAGGCTATGTGTAGCTCCTCAAGGAGGGAGATTTAGAATATTGCACCATTATTCCTTTGTCTGGTGTGGCCTTGCATGGTTGGCAGGCCATTGTGTCTGCACTGGCATTGTCCTGGGATCATCAATTCTCTATATCATACCCATGGGCCAACCAGGTCATAGATTGTATTCTGAGTTTGTTGAGCATTGGTATGGCTGCTGTAGGGCCTAGAATGGCCATGAGGGGCTTGTAATCTATGATTAGCATAAACCTGCAGCTATGCAGTTTTAATGAAACTTTTTATACTAGAACTTATGCACAGTGCTACCTTTTCAATTTGAGCATAATTCCTTTAGCTGAGGAAAAGGTCTTGGAATCAAAAGCAATTGTCTGTTCTTCTCCCAGTGGCAAGATGTAAGAGATGACTGCACCCACTCCATAATGGGATGTGATGCATGCTAGCCTTTGGGGCTTTTCAGGTTCATAATGTGCTATCCATTTGCTGTTAAGAAGCCATTCCTTGCAAGCTTGGAATTCTGCTTCACATTGTGGTGACCAGTTCCATCTTGCATTCTGTTATAGTAGATCATGCAGGGGTTGTAGTAGCATGGACAGGTTTGCCATGAGCCTGCTGTAATTATTTAGTAGTTCCAGAAATGAATGCAGTTTCATTACATTGGTTGGTGTGAGTGTGCTGATGATGGCCACCAAATTTTCTTTTGTTGGATGCAGCCACTGCAGAACTGACACATATCAATCTGGATTCTCACCTCATACATTTACATCCCAGCCATGACATGTCTAGGATAAGCAGGTGCCCTTCAAACCTGGCCACTGCAACCAGAAGCAGAAGGCTGATTGAGGCTGTGTAACATCTGGTCCTTGGTATGCTGGAAGATTGCTGAAACTATTGACACTCGGTAGACAAGCTGCTTGTACTGGTACAATCCTTTGTGGGTGTTAATTGTTAGGAATGGTTTTGAGTCAGGGTTGAGTTCCAGATGCTGGTAGGCAAAGGCGAGGTCCATCTTGATAAAGGTTTTACATCCTGCCAGTGTGGCAAATAGATTGATGGGTAATTGATATGGGTCTGGATGCACACAGAAATTCAATGTGAACTTATAGTCACCACACAGCCACACTGCCTTGTCATGCTTTGGACTATGATGATTGAGCAGCCCAATTACTTCTCTCCACTCCAGTGATATTGCTGTGTTGTTTCAACCTATCAAATCTTTGCTTGACTACCTTATTCAGAGAGCAGGGCACATGTCGAGGTTTGTGAAAGATAGTTGTCATGCCTTCTCATGCTCAGATCTTCACCATAAAGTCCCAAATGGTCCTGGGTCCATCTTGGAATATACTGTAGGGGCATGCTTGCCTTGCAGTCACTTGGTTTCATCCTGTGGTGCATCAGACAGCTCACAGTAGGAAGATAGTGTTAACAATTTTGTTGATTTTTTCCAGACAGTTTCTGTCAAACAATGGAGGCTTCTTTCCCTGCTCTATGAGAGACTGAGTCCAGTCGTTTCCCTCATAGGTCTAAGGAATTTGTATCTGCCCAGCTCAGGAATCCAATCACCTGTGTAGGACATTGTCCAGATGGGGAATGGTCACAATGGGTACTGGTTGAGACAGGTGGCATAACTGTGTTCTGGTATCAGTGACACTGGTGCTCCAGTGTTTAGCTGCATGCTCACAAGCATGCCCAATAATCACAGACTACAAAAGATGCAATCTCCATAGCCTTGCATGGTGCAGAAAGCAAAGAGTGCCAAGGTCCCAAGGAGTTATCTCTCTCTGGTGACTCTGGCAGAGTATCTGTCACATACTGTGCAGGCACATGCTAAATGGCCCCCTTTGCTGCAGTCATGGCACTTTTCTTGCTGGAATTTGCATGTGCTTTACCAGTGGTATCTTCCATAGAAGTGGTAAGCCTGATTAGCTTTGTGTAGTGGTGGTGGTTTTCTGAAAAGTTTGGTGAAGAGTGCTTAATGATGACAGGCCCCCTTGTGGTCAAGGATGACCCCTGTGAGTTAGGCAGGGGTGACCTGTAAGCTCCCTGGTATTTTTTCAGGCAAGTCCAAGTGCTAAGGTAATGTCCCACGTGGACTTAAAAGTCATGTCTGGTTCTATTAAAAGGTGCTTCATGTAGTGGTCACCATGAAGGCCACAGATGAATTGGTCCTGTAGGGCACTGTTGAAAAATTGTCCATACTCATATTAAGCTGACAAACTTTTCAAGGCACTAAGGAAGTCCGCAACTGACTTGACATCTATTTGGGGGTGTTAGAGGAACTGATAATGCTCTGGTATCACAAACAGTTTTGGCTTGTAATTAGAGATGTAGCACATTCTGCATGGTAAAGTTTGAAACCTTTTTTTTAGATAACCTCACACTCACCCACTTGGTGTGCTAGTGCCCACCCCACTCCCATCACCCAGAGCCCTGTAATTCATGTCCCTAATCCAAAACTACCTTCTACCATGTGTAACCCAGAGAAAATTAAAAAAACATACAGTAAGCATGCTCCAGCTTGTGGTGTCAGAGCACACCAGGAGAGCCTGACCACAATAGTACAACTCGCAACTTTGGCAGCACTCAAGGAAGAAAATAATGCTGTGTGACATCCAACTGCAGTATAAGCACAATTTGGAAAATTGTTGATACGCAAATAAAGTGCAAAAACCCACAGACACTGGTTAGCGCTGGTGCTTTAACCACAAGGGGTCTTATCGGGGGGGGGTTGAAAAACAGAAAATAAACTGACATTTATATCAAACCATTTAATGAGAAAAATTACCATTACAGTATTTCACAAATACATGTACAGAAGCAATATATGGTACAAATAAAGTGAGTTAATTAGCTATACAAAGACATTAAAGGGGAACTAAATTCAATATTCACAAAACAATATGTTTTACAGAGTGTTTTGATTTGCAGGTGTACTCCTAGTAAATTCTTCCCTTTATTTGTTGAAGGGAGTTTTTTATCTAAACTTGCTTGCTGGTTTTATAGCCCCTGGGGATCTCCATGTTTAATTTGTTTTGTGGCTCTTCTTGTTCCTACAATGCCTCCTGTCCCATGTGACATTCATGTGTCCAGGAACATTGATTCAGAGATGAATAACTGCTACAGCAACACTCTACTGCTAGAAGCTTGATATAATTTTTTTTTTTTTTTGTTCACTTGGGAACTCGAGCAGCAGGCTGGTAGGACAGAGGTCTGGGGTTATATTCTGTTTTAACTGAAATATTTGAATAGTTTGTAAGTGAAATTAGCTCTATGTGTTAAAAATTATTACCTTGAATTAGAACTGTTACTTGGGCTGTGATATTGTAACTTTGGAGGCTTGGGGACTGTTGTTTGTCAGGGTTAATTAGAGGGAAATTTAAATGTGTTGTTTGCCTGGTGTTTGGTAAGAGCCCTTCCACCCACCCTGTTTGTAGGCTTCTTAAATACTGAAAAACCACTGGGGTTTGGGATTGAAGGGCTGAGTATTTCTGTTTTAGGACTGAAATTCGAAGCAACAGGAGCTGGTGGGCCTGTGACATCATATGGTACCTGATGTCTGCTTACACACACTGTTAGTGGGACCGAACACACACTGGACTGTATGTGTTTGTGAGACTTTGGAACTTTATTGGTGGGGTTGAAATTAGGTTTGTAAATAACTACAGTCAGTATAGAGAGAAACTGTATTCCAGGGGAAAGGGACTGAGAAAAGGGGGTGTGCCATTATAAACAGAGGGGGATAAACAGGGTGGCCATATTCCACCATGGCAGGCATCTTCGGAAGGGTTGTAGGCTGCACAGGCTGTGGTATGGCAATAATTCTAAATTGGGCCTGGAGAGAGGGAGGCTACCCACTCTGTAGACAGCTATCTTGTATCAGGAGGAGTATATGGTTAAGGAGTATGCTGGGGGAGCTGGGGGGTGTCCAAGGATAAGGGGTGTGGATATGGGCAGCAGAAGGGTGGGGCTGAGGGAGGCTGGGAAGCGCCTGAAATTACAGGACGTTATGTTAAGCAAGCATGAGTGGGATATTAGGGACAGAGGACCTTAGATAGGGAAGTTGATGCTAAGGGAAAGCGACGGGGTGAACATTCTGAATACAAAGACAGTGGAGGGGAAGAGTCAGGAGGGGCTGTTGTGCGGGAGACTAAAACGAAGACTGAGGAAGGGAGCTCCTAGGAGTGAACAGAGCAAGAGGGGAAGAAGAGGGGCAGTTTAGAGGTGCAGTCAGGGGAAACTCGGGTTACTTGATGGAGGCTGAAATAGAGTGTCACAATAAATTTGAGCTACTAAGCAACCTAGAGGGGGAGGAAGGGGTTGGTAAAAATGAGGAAACTTATACAGAGGCCGGGGGGAGGGAGTCAGATACCCATAGGGCATCACAGACCGGCTATGGAAAGGATAGAAATAGTCCCAGAGGGAGAAGAGGAAACATATATGTTAAGCAAATGGGGGAGATGCAACATATTCCAGACATGAGGGAGGAAAGCATGATTGGAGAGATACTGGGACACAAGGAGGTGGGAGAGGAGCCCCCCTTCAGCAGGGGGGTCAGTACCAAGGATGGAGCCCTATCTAAAGGGGACCCACAGAGAGCCTCTGGAGGCAGGGGTACTATTACAAGGAGGGAGGATGGCGGTGTGGGGAAAGGGAAACCATCAGGCCAGGATAAATGGTTCGGATAAGAGAGGGTTAAAGGGGACACCTATTCAGAGGAGGTTTGAGTAAATGGGCAAAATAGCAAGGGAGACAGAAAGGAGGGTGACAAGGGGTCTCTAATAAGGCAGGAAGACTCCCACGAAATTGAGATCATGAATAAAGGGGAAGGGGGCTGAGAGGGCATAGTGAGGTAACTATAAGGATGATGGCGGTGTTAAGGTTCTGTTATTGGGAGACCTGATTGGGGTATCCAGTGGGAGGGACAGGGGGTGGATGCCATAGCCAGGTGAAGGTAGTGAGTATCTCTGGGCTGACAGTGCACAGAGCAAAGTTCATGGTGTATGAAATGGTTAGGGATTGTGGAGGGAAACCGGATTTCCTGGTGCATTTGGGAACTAATGATCTAGAGGGAAATAGCATTTTGGAAATCCAAGCAAGGTTCCAAGAACTTGCCAGAGTCTGTCGGGATAATGGATGCAACATTTCCATTTCGGAGATATTGCCAGTACCAAAGGCCTCAGTGGAGAAAAAAATGAAGCTCACAGAGGTTAATGACTGGCTCAGGAAGTGAGGTGAAGAGAGTGCTGGGTTGGGGGTGTTAGGGAACTGGAATGGAGTTTGGGAGGATAAGGGACTATATGCCAAGGACAGGTTTCATCTTGCCCCATTAGGGAAGGAAGTCCTTAAACAGGGGATGGCTAACTACATACAAGAAAGGTGGGGTTTAAACTTGTGAGGGGAAGGGATAAGGAAGGGGCTGACCAGAAGCCCTCTCCTCCAGATGAGGGGAGTAGCCTTCAAGCCCAAGGGGGGAGGGGGAACAGATTGGGGTGGAGGTTTCAGGAGGAGCAGAGGGAGGATGGAAGTATAAGGAATCTGGGTGGGGTTCGACAAAGAGGATCAGGGATAGGTGTGGTTGGTGTTAGTAAATGCCAGGAGCTTGGGAAACAAGTTGCCAGAGTTCCAGGCCATGCTGTTTGGGGGGGGGTGGATGTGGCGGTGGTCACGGAAACGTGGGCCAACAAAAACCATGACTGGGACCTAAACGTATGGGGGTACACTATGCTTAGGAAGGATAGAAAGGAGGGCAGAGGGGGTGGAGTGGCTATGTTCATTAGAGATGACATAGAAATTGCTAGGGTAGAAGAGGCAGAGGGAAACGTGGAGGCCTCATGGGTCACTTTACGATCCCCAGCAGGAGATGAGGTCAAGCTGGGTGTAGCATATAGGCCCCCCGGGATGAGTGATGTTCTAGAGGATGGTTTGCTGGACAACATCATTGCCCAGTGTTTACCAAAAGGGGAAGGAGTAGTGTTGATGGGGGACCTTAATATGCCAGATACAAACTGGGGAACCATGTCCTCTAAGGTGGCCAAGGAGCAGAGGCTGCTGGATAGCTTCCAGGATGTGTTCTTAACACAGCATGTGATGGAGCCCACAAGGGAGGGGCATGTCCTGGATGTGGTTCTGGCAGATGGGGATCTGGTAAGGGACATGGTTGTACAAGACCCCCTGACTGGGAGCGACCACAATACTGTCTGGTTTCAAATAAGCATGGGGAGGGGGGAGATCTAGGACACTGGCAGTGGACTTCAGGGGGGCAGACTTTATGGGCATGGGAAATATTCTCAAGGATCACTTGATGGGGATTACCTCAATGACAAGTGTGGAAAGGAGATGGGAGGTCATAAACCGGGGACTTCATGAGGTAGTCAGGATCTGCGCTAAGTTGAAACGTAAGGGAGCAAGGTCACATAAACCATGCTGGTGGTCCAGTGAGGTACAGGTAGCAGTCAGAGAAAAGAAGGCGGCCTACAAAAAATATAAAACAACAAGAGGGGATAGGGATAAGGAAATGTACCAGCTGGCATCTAGAAAAGTCACCCGTATGGTGAGGGGAGCAAAGTCCAGTAAAGAGCAGCAGCTGGCACAGGGATACATGGAGGGAAAAGGATTCTTCTGGTACATTGGGGAGCCAAGAAAAACTAAGGGCCATCTCAGCAGATTGAGATCAGAAGGAGGGTGGGTGGAAGAGGCGAGGGACCAGGCAGAGGTATTTAATGAGTACTTTGCCTCTGTGTTCACTAGGAAGGGGGATGGGATATCTACAAAGCAAGGCACGAAGGGGATAGAAACATCAGTAAGTGAGATCAGAGGAGCAACAGAAATGGAGCAAGAGGGAGATAGAGGTACCCCAGGGGTGTCACATCTGGGTAAGGATAAAAAGGCCAGTAAGGTGGAGGAGATGGATGATGCTATCTCCGCCAAAAGGGTGTGGTTAGCCCTCAAGGCCCTAAAGAAAGACAAATCTCCTGGGCCGGATGGCATTCATCCGAGAGTACTATGGGAATTGGCGGACATACTGGCTGCACCCCTGGCGGAGCTTTTCAGCAGGTCACTTGAGACAGGGAGGGTACCTAGGGATTGGCGAGAGGCACATGTGGTACCAATCCATAAAGGAGGGTCGAGGGAAGTACCAGGTGACTATAGACCCATCAGTTTGACCTCGGTGGTGGGAAAATTAATGGAGAGTATACTAAAGGAACGATTGGGGGTGTACTTGGAGGAGGTGGGAGGTCTGGATAGTCGGCAACATGGGTTTGTGCCAGGTAGATCATGTCAAACCAACCTTGTGGAGTTCTATGAATGGGTAACATCAGAACTGGACAGGGGTAAGCCTATGGATGTATTATTCTTGGACTTCAGCAAGCGTTTGACTCTGTCCCCACAATGGTCTGGTGGAGAAACTGATGGGGTTAGGAGTAGGCCCTTTGATGGTCAGATGGATTGAAAACTGGCTAGCTGGACGCACTCAGAGAGTAGTGGTCTGTGGGGAGCTCTCGAACCCTAGAGAGGTTGGTAGTGGGGCACCGTGAGGGCTCGGTCCTGGGTCCGATCCTGTTTAATGCATACATATCGGACATCAGGGAGGGTATAGGTGTGAAATGAGTCTCTTCGTGGATGACTCCAAGATGGGAGCAGTAGTTGAGGGAGAAGAGGGAGGTTGGCCCTGCAAGGGGACCTGGACACCCTGGAAAGCTGGGCTCACACATGGAAATTAAATTTCAATATCACCAAGTGCAAGGTGTTGCATCTTGGTCGGGGAAACCCTAAACACAGGTACACCCTGGGACGGGAGGTGCTGGAGGCCTCAATAGGGGAAAAAAACCTAGGGGTCATGGTGGATGCATGTGTGAATAACTCTGAGCAGTGCAGGAGAGCGGCTAGCAAGGCAAACAGGATGTTGGGATGCATCGTAAGGGGGATCACCTCTAGGAGCAAGGAAGTGATTCTGCTGCTGTACAATGGACTGGTTAGACCACACCTTGAGTACTGTGTACAGTACTGGAGACCACACTTGAAGAGGGACATACAGCCCTGGACAGGGTACAGAGGAGGGCAACAAAGATGATCACGAGGGCTAGGGGATTTGACATATGAGGACAGACTTAGGAGCTCTGCCTGTTTTCATTGGAGGAGAGGAGAGGAGAGAGGGGACATGATTGAGGTCTCAAGGCACCTCAAGGGAATAAATAGGGTAAACATGGAGGGATCTTTAGACTAAAGCAGGGAGGTATCACCAGAGGGCATGGTTTGAAGTTGGAAGGTGGAAGGGTGAGGGGGGAAAAGAGGAGGAGGTTTTTCACTGAGAGGGTGGTGGATCCTTGGAATGCACTGCCTGGTGAGCTGGTTCAGAGATCCACAGTGGAGGGCTTCAAGACAGCGTGGGACAGACACAGAAAGTGGATGTATCAGATGATGGTCTGTCCCAGGGGGGTGGGGATGGATGATACGGGTTTCTGGAGCACAAGGGATGGGAGGGTCTCGGCACTCAACTAAGGATCTAAGGTTCGAGCAGACTCGATAGACCGTAAGGCCTAATCTGCTGGCAAATAGTATGTTAGTATAATGTCTTCAAGTAAACAACTGACTAATCCAAACTTTTTGCTTTCCGGGCATGTGTCTAGCTCTAGCCAGCAGAAGTGAATGTTTTGTTTTTAAAGCTTTTTTTTTAATCAAACTACACACAACCATTAATAAGGCACACACATCATACAAGATCACAGATGCAATGATTAGTGAAGACTCTAGCTATTTCCTTACATACTAGCTCACTCAATTATCCCTCAGGACTTTGCCATTTGTAAATGCAACCTTCATTAGAGCTCTTTGGACGACAAAGAGTGACTTAAAATCACAGCTCTACTGCTATAAATGTGACAAAAAAATAAAACAGATCTTGTTGAATCAATGCTCCTGGACACATCACCGTCACATGGGATGAAAAGCATTGTAGGAACAAGAAGAGCCATATAAAATATGAACATGGAGATCCCCAGGGACCATAACACTAGCAAGCAGATATACAAAAAAAAAAACTCCCTTCAGCAAACAAAGGAAAGGACTTATTAGGAGTACACCTACAAAGCAAAGCACTCTGTACAACATATTTTTTTTTGTAAATTTTGACTTAGTTTTCTTTTAAGTATACATTCTAAAGGGAAATGCTTTAGGTAAAAAAGCCAAAGGCTCAAAAAGTAAGCTACTAAGAATTCTTATTACTCAAAAGAGCCTACGATTAAAGCAATATATAATATTTCTCAAAATATTGTCAATATAAGAAAGGCTTGAAAGTGGACACAGGATCAAATCAAATCAAATCAAATCAATATTTATTTGTAAAAGGCGCCTTTCCAAAACCAAGACGCCTGTACATTGCATGATAAAACAATAAATAATTAAGACAATATTAAAATAGACTTGACAACAGCATTCAAAAATCATTATATGCTAGGCTAAAAAGATAAGTTTCTAAAGCCTACTTAAAGCTTTGGACAGTCGGGCAATCTCGCATCTGATGAGGTAGAGAATTCCACAGGGTTGGGGCCATAAAGCTAAAAGATCTGGCCCCTGAAGTTTTTAAGCGAACCCTGGGAATCTCTAGCAATCCCTCATCAGTGGATCGGAGACAGTGGGAGGGACAGTAGGGACAAAGGAAATCTTTCAGGTAGCCAGGTCCCTGATCGTGTAGGGCCTTGTAGGTCAGCAAACTGACCTTGAAGGTGATTCGCCAGCGAATTGGCAGCCAGTGCAGTCCACGGAGCACAGGCGTTACATGGCTGTGCCTAGAAGAACCAGGCAATAGCCTGGCTGCCGCATTCTGCACTAGCTGCAAGTGGCGAATCTCATCCCCCAGTAACCCAAGGTAAAGGGCATTGCAGTAGTCAAGGTGTAAGGTAACGAAAACATGGGCCAAAGTAGGAAGATTGTCAGGAGGAACCAAGTGCTTCACAGGCAATGTTCCTCAGATGGTAAAAGGAGGTTTTGACAACTGCCGACACCTGAGATTTAAGTGTCAAACAGTCATCAAACACAACGCCCAGGTTCCGCACTCAGTCTGAGGTAGTTAGCTGGACACCCCCAAGCCATAAACCCGAGGGTGATCCAGCCAACAGACCTGCCTCCCAGTAGCCCTGGTCCACAACCTACACCTCCGTTTTATCTGGGTTCAACCGCAGCCAACTCACATTCATCCAGTCCTGGATTTCAGCCAGACATTTGTTAAAGACAGAAAAGACAGCATCTTGGCCGGGCACAAAGGACATGTACAGCTGAGTATCATTTGCATAGCAGTGAAAACTCAGACTGTACCACCTAATAATCGCTCCTAATGGCAGCATGTACACCGCAAACAACATGGTCACCAAAATGGAGCCCTGCGGCACCCTACAGGATAGGGGGAATGAGGCCGAGGAAAAAATCCCAGACACCACCCTCTGAGTCCTACCCTTGAGGAAAGATCGAAACCAACTGAGGACTGTACCAGACAGCCCACAGATAAACCGCAAGTGCTCCAATAGCACACCATGGTCCACAGTGTCAAATGCTGCAGAGAGATCAAGAAGGACCAAGATAGAATAAGTCCTTCGATCTCTCGCTATTAGGAGGTCATTTAGTACCCGGACAAGAGCTGTCTCAGTACTATGTCTTTTCCTAAATCCAGACTGGAGAGAATCACAGACATTGTGGCTGGTCAAATGATCATCCAGCTGTGACGCGACCACCTTCTCAATAACCTTACCCATAAAGGGCAAGTTAGAGACAGGCCTGTAGTTAGCCAGACAGTCTGGGTTCAAGGAGGACTTCTTAAGAAGGGGCTGAACCACAGCCTCCTTCAGAGAATTTGGAAAAATCACTTGCTCCAAAGACCTCCAGACCACAGTTGGTCGGACGCAATAATTGGATGATCATCACAATGTCATTGATTGTGGGAAGGCTGAAGTCAGACAACATAAACTGGGTGTCCAACATCTCCTGCTGACCAACACAACTCCTATTAGGAAGGGTCAAACAAATATCAGACCTGATTGTGGCAACCTTATCTGAAAAGAATTGAGCTAACTCCTCACACCATTCTTGAGAAAAGGATCTTCTGGGCTGAAGACAGATTGGATTGCACAATCTGTCCACAGTCTGGAAAAGCTGAGTTGGTCTATTCTGTGCAGCCGCAATCTCTCTGGACAGGAATTCTGCCTTCTTACGAGAGATTGCGGATTGATAGACCACGTAGTGGTCCATCAAACTAAGTTTGTCACAACCCAGGCCCGACCTCTGCCAGCACCTCTCTAACCTTCGTCCGACTCTCCTCAACTCTCTCAGAGTCTCATTCAACCAAGGAGACCTGGGGCGAAGAGTGAAGGAATGAACAAAAACAGGAGCAAAGGAATCCAGGGCCCCTGCCACTGCCTTATTATAGGCGAGTATCAGGCCTCCTGGATCTATGCAATCTCTCAGTAAGCCCAAAAGGTCCAGCACCACCATCAGGCCATCTGGGGAAATACCCCTCAAAGGGCGGTACCGGACCATCTCCATAGGGGCCAGCCTACTAGGGGTGGCCTCAAAACTGAACCCAATGGAGTGATGATCAGACCATCCGACACGTTTCACCACCAAATCGGATATCTCCATCCCCAGTAGGAACACCAAATCCAATGAATGTCCACCAATGTGGGTCGAGGAGGAAATAACGTGTGTGAAGCCCAGTGAAGTCATTAACTGCAGGAAGTCTTGACCAAATTGCGAGAGTTCATTGTCGACCCAGGCATTGAAATCCCCCAGAACCAACCATCTGGGGGATCCCAATGTCAGGTTGACAATGAAGTCTGCGACTTCCCACAGGAAAGCATTCCCA
The DNA here is from genome assembly GCA_016271365.2 of Neoceratodus forsteri. Lineage (NCBI taxonomy): Eukaryota > Metazoa > Chordata > Ceratodontiformes > Ceratodontidae > Neoceratodus > Neoceratodus forsteri. The sequence continues at coordinate 580,718,771 of CM057456.1, forward strand.
TCACCTGATGGACATAAACGAGAAGTATCCTGCACCCCACACCCTCGCCCATGATACATTCAAAGGAGTTTGTAGTTCCCACTGGTACCTCCACTAGGCCCAGTTCTGATCTAAAACAGATAGCAACACCCCCGCCCCTATGATCCAACCTCGGGCGGTGTATCACTGAGTATCTGGCTGCAATTGCTGCCGCCAAAACTGGGCCAGCATTCTCATCCAGCCAGGTCTCAGTGATGCACTCCAGGTCAGATGTTCCAACAAAATCAGCTATAATAGCAGTCTTGTTTTTAATACACCTGGTATTGCACAACACCACCCGAATAGGATGAGCATCTGAGGATGACCGTGCTACCTGCTGCCTACAAGCAGAACCCTTGGGTATGGGAACCAGACAGGGAGGACCCCTTTCTTGGACCCATTTTGCCCCAGGGTGTCTTCTTGTCCCCACTATCCCTATCCTCCCACTCTTTTCCATTCCCTCTCCAGGCCTAGCCCTCATCCTCCTCCTTTTTCTAATAATCCCCAAAGCCCTACACCACCTGTATAGTTCTGGCAATAGGGGAGGACAGGAAAAAGGGCAGAGGTCTCTGAGCCTGAAGGGGGAATAATACCCGACTGTCCTTGTACCATCCCAACACATATTTAGCACCCTAAGCGAGTAACAACAAATAAAAATCTAGATTAAAACACAAAATAAGTCTCAAATATTGATGTAAGGGCTCTCACTCCCTAAACCCAAACACAAAATACAACAAAATACAACAAAAAATCAGTTAATTCCCCTTCCCCCACCCAGTCCTCACACCACTGGGGAAGAGAGTTAAAAGTAATATACACTAAAATAATTATTTCCCTCCCCACCCAGTCCTCTCACCACTGGGGAGAGAGGGCAGCACTCTCAATGCCAAATAATAAAATAACATAAACAACAAAACTAATAAACAAAATAAATAAAATACATGGACGCAAGGTCCTCTCACCACCGGGTCGTCCAAATGATAAAAAATTAATAATCCAGTTTCTTCAATCCAAATTCAAAGTAAAATAAAGTCAAAGTCAAAGCCACTGAAAAACCTAAGCTGTCCTTGTAGACAAAATCCTTGTCACTATCAACATCAAAATAACGAATGGGCCTCTGCTGCAGCAAAGCAAGATAATTCCAAATCTTCAAACCTGATCAGGGTTTCCACTAAATGGAAACTTATCCAACTGCCAAAAGTTTGATCAGGAACAAAATGTGAGAGCAATAGCCAGTTCAGAAGGAGAAAACAACCTTGATGCAGATTTTACTGGCCCACCACAGCCTAGAGATAGGCTCCTAGAAGTGAGACACCCCACTTAACCCACCAGAGTCACCCAGATGAACTAGGTGGCCACAGTGTAGTGCAAGAGAAAGAGTTTTTCACCAGCCCTCCAGCTAGTGCCCTCTGTCCCCACGGGGAGTCCCCAAACCAGGTGCCCACCGCCACAGCCTGTCAGACCAGACACAGTCCAGCACTCTCACTGGCAATTCTGAAGGTTTTCACAAACCACATCAAATATATCGCTCCCATGACTCCAGAAATTTCTCCTCAAGACAAACTGAGAAACAGCAGCAACAGGATCAAGATAAAGACCCCATTCCGAAATAATTATGTTTAAATAAAAAAGGAGAATGGTCACATTTAATATTATATGGAGGAATAAGGTTCTTCTCCATTAAAGAAATGCAAGTTGGTGTGATTGCAGAACACCAAGAGGGTCCGCCATTAAATCTCACAATGGCATAAGGGTATACTGTAAATCTTCTGTCCATTTACTGTAAAGTAGCATGGAGAAATAACCAAACACAAATTTTAAGAATTGAAAATTCCAATAAGTTCATGGTGGATTGAAAGGATCCTGGAGACTTAGTCCGCTAGGAAAATCCATAGAGTTAAAGGGAAAGTGAAGAGGGATCATGTTGTAGAGGTTAAATCTAGGAAATGGGGAGAAACAAGAAACACATTAATACCAGTTATACCACAAGATGTATCAGTGCCATACAAACAACAACAAAATTCAGATCATCAAAAAAAATGTAACACAATCTATGTCCCTACTGATGCAAAAATGTTGTCATGTGGTCAGTGTTATGATCCACCTGGTCTCCTTTTACAGAAGCAATCTAATGCAATTTCCCCTTCTATGGAGGTGGGGGCACATGATCAATTGCCATAAACCTAAATATGCATGGATCAGGATCATGGACCTCGCAAAGGTGTGCTCCCAAGGCATTCTTTCTTTTTCTGCCAACAATGTCATGAATGTGCTCTTTTATCCTTGTCTTTAGAGGCCTAATTGTACAACCAGCAAAATGCTTGTGATGGTAGCATGTTATAATAGCGAACCAAATTGAGTGACTCAGAAATGAGCAGTTCAGTTTAGTCACTTTCAGGATCAGTGATGGGGAATGTATAGTGAGGGGAAGGAATAGCGAGGGAGGATGGAAAGAACAGTGAAGGGAGGGAATAGCAATGGAGGGGGCAGAGAGAGGTATGGGCTAAATGGGAACATGGCGCATGATGCCACTGAGCTACCCTCCTAGAGTAGCGTGTAGGAACACCATCTGCAGTGCTGGTGGTACCGGGTTCAGAACTGCATACAGGTCTGTTTTTTGATTTAGCAGTTTTTTTCTGATTTTATTAAGTTATTGCCGTCATCAGTTCCTCGTCTTTCCTCCAGTGTCTACCCCCCCAGAGATGATTATCTAAGTATGGGGGTTGCGGGGGGGGGATTAAAAATTATTTTAAATTTGTGCCGAGTTGGTCGTCAGTATTTTTCGTTGTGTGCTGAATTGTTTTTCGGCAGGGTGTACTCACTGTATTGCGAGTAGCCCAAGAATTTTTGCTGTTTTGACATGGAACTGCTTGTGACAACTGCACTAGGCCACATAAATTACAAAGGGTGTGGTGCACATAGCAAATTGTCTAACTTCAACCTGTTTTTTGTCTAAAGAAAATGGATTACTATCCTTACAAAATTTGTAGATGTTTCATGTACCACATCTATAAAAGCCTGTAGGGTGAACTGGTTTCAGTTTAGGTATGATCTTTCTACAGTGGATGGTACAATGTAACTAGACTTTAGCTGGTCTGAAGGATATTTCCCTGTCTGCATGTAACCCTCAATTGTTAATAGCAACTTTGATAAAATAATCTGCCCCTAGGTTGGGCCATAATCTACTACTGTGCAAAACAAACCTTCCTCCCCCTCCCAGTGAAGTTTGTTGCCACCCAGTAACACCAATCTGCATTTCTCCAGTAGTAATAAACCTTCCCCCTCCCACATGTCAAAACCCAACTTCCCCCCTACCTGACCCAACCTCCATCAGTTAGTAAATTCCCCCAACCCCATTCTGGCCCTTATAACCCTCATCCCCCTCCCGTCCCCACACAAATTTGTTGTCAACTTTTAAAAATGAAAACTGCTCACTGCTGCAGAGAAAGAGATGTCCTCTCTAGTCAGAAATGATTGCATTAATGATCAGTAAGTGTTGGATTAATGTGTCAATTAATGGATGAATGATATCTTTGCCCCATAGTAAAACCTGATTGGAGCAAATCTGGCTTTGCTATAGGCAAAGATATCATTCAGCCATTCATTTATTTACTCGTTCATTCATTTATTTATCTGATACTTACAAAACAGATAGGACATCTTTCTGCAATGCAGGATGGTTTTCTGTTTTTAAGATAGACAAAAGATTTTTGGGACGTCCTTGGTGGAAGAGGGTAGTATGGGCCACGTGGGGTTAGAAGGGGGAATTCACTAACTGACAGGGACTTGGTCAGGTAAGGAGAAGCGGGGTGAGTGTCTTTTTGACATTCAGGTAGGGGGAGGGTTATAGCTATGCAGAACAGCTAGAGAACAACTGATTGATTTTACTGTGTAGCAGCAAACTGTCACCAGGTTAGAACTGATACCGGGACCAAATATCGGAACTGAAAACTGGTACCGAAGCTAGGGTCCTAGGGGCACAAGTGTATCACTTATTTCTATATGCACAAAGACAATCTGAGATGTCTAGTCAGGATCCAAAGATTTTATTCCAAGACTATCAGAACACTAGCAAATATAGGATAGTAACTTATAGCATACAATAGTTTATATTCTGTCTAATAACAATGAGCAGTTAGCAATAAGCAACAAGTAATAGACAAAGTAGTTTCTTATATTCCTAGCGACACTAAGTAAAATAATTGTCACAAGCACCTGACTGATATAGAATAACAGTCTGGGACATATAGCACACGGAGCTGATCCAAGACTATATAAACAGTTACAGATGTGGATATTTCCCAGACCTGAACCCAAGTAGATATTTTTCTCCCAGACCTTCTTGTATCTAGTAACCTTTCATTTTCTACCATATTGTAAATATTATATATAAGCCTAGGCATATGCAAGTAATCCTAACATGGAATAGACCTTGCTGTCCTATTATTCTGTTTACTTATGATCCTGCATTTAAAGCTACCCTATGCATGAAGCAAGAGCCAATTTCTTAACAAACAGACCCTCTGGTCAGTTCTCTTTTCCCAAACACTCTCTCTGACCTGTGACTGGCTACCAAATCACTCACTAGACAACAAAGAGATGTCCCTTAGGCCTTCTAAGAGCATCTTGCACTTTGCAGAAATGACACCATACTTACACTGTGAATTTCTAGTTAGACTTGGCTAGGAGACACGATAGAAGCTTCTGGCTAACTGAAAAAATAATACTGTAACTAATTAGGGTCTTTCTCCTGTGTTATCTAAGATAGTGATTTCCAGTAATAAAACAAAGTTTCTTTTTTCCAATGGACAGAATTCCTCAAACCAGGTGCAGTCCTGTATACTATATGTCCAATTAGGAAGGGAGGAACTAGTGCTGATAAGGGAATGGTTTTGCAGGCTGTGACCTTGATTAAGGCTGGTTTCAGCTGGCCTGTTAGAAACACAGAATGCTAGGCCATTGTCTCAGCTGCTAAAACGTTATGGCTTGCTTCAACTGCTGTGGCCTATTTCTTTCTAATTTATGTTCCTTCTGGCCTATATGGCTAATGCCTGGTTGTCCTCTAGGTCATTTGGGGAGCCTGCCCCATGACAAAACTTTGCCAGGAAGTTTGAAAGATAGTAGGTTTTGCACTGCAGAGAGTGATTTGTTTATTTTATTCTATTTTTATTTTATTCTATGGTAACTGGGAAACTGGGTTTGTAAAGGTGGCATGATTTACAAGGGTCTAAGTGGTGGAAGGGGGTGGATACTAGCAAACAAAGAGGGTGGGGTGGGATTTCTTTATAAAAAAAAGCATTTTGAGTCCCATTTGAAACACTATGCATAGTTCTATGTGGTTGGAGTGTTACTTCATTTGGCCAAAAACTGCAATGTGCCACTTCACTGGCAATTCGTATAATTTCACCAGGCAAAGTTTGACAGTCTGCCAAGTGAACAACTTTGTAAAGAGCATTACAAAGTCAGGAAACTTTACAAGTGAAGTTTCCCCACGTCACACATCTCTACTTGTAATGCTGCAGGAGCGTGTCCTTAAGCATGGGGCTGTTGGGCTTGATAGGAACAGGTCCCATCGTTCATTTTCATGCTCTGAGGTTTTGTTCGACAAAAGTCAATATTCCAACCATCCGAAGTACATGTTGAAGTGTTTGTGTGGCTCCTGAAACTCTAGTTCTCTCCCCTAAAAGGAAAACTGGAGGGATCTATGGGTCTAAACTATTATTTCCTATCACCTTCAAAGGGGCTTTGCTGGTGCCCAGGGGTGTAGTCCTGGGGGGCCGGGAGGAGTCAGAGACCCCTTACTTAATTTTGCCAGGAGGCATCGATCCCTTACTTCTGATAACAAACAGCTGTACCATCTTGAACTGCTCAGTGGCTGGAAATCAAAGCATAGTTCTATTGTTTTTTCTTCCCAGCTGTTTGCTAAGTCTGCAGTCCATCACCTCCACAACATTTGCAACTGCCCATTAATCTTAATAGCTGCCTTTGAAGTCTAAAAGGTATCAAACTATCCATTCTAATAATAAGATTTAAGGCATATCTATGTAGGCATAGGCTGTAACCAGCAGAACAGAGAACAGATACAGACATAGACACAGACACACACACACACTCACACACACACTCTCTCTCTCTCTGTCTATCTCTCTTTCTTTCTCTCTCTCTCTCTCCCCCTCTCCCTCCCTCTTAATTAGGTGTAACTCACACATTCTAACAAAATTGACTGCATCTGGCAGCAGAAGTCTTAATAAAAAGCAAGGGAGTGGAGGGAAGAGAGAAACAGACAGAGAGAGAGATTGTGTGTGTGTGTGTGTGTGTGTGTGTGTGTGTGTGTGTGTGTGTGTGTGTGAGTGATTAGCACAGCAGGATGTTTGTGTATATGAAGCTGAGAAGAAAACAGCAGTTGGAGTTCAGATTAAGGCAATGGGTCATAAATCCAAGGTCCATATTCAGACCACAGATAGATTCAGAAACATGGCATTTGAGGAATGATGACACATAGGATGTCCCAGGAGCAAGTTTTGCTTTAGAGAAGTGGGTGTTTATGTTTAAATGATAGAGTTCCAGGTGATACTCTCTCAAAATATAAAATATGGAAGGTGTCAGTCTTTGGGACAGACCCAGGAAGGGTGTTATACTAAATTAAAAATCAATCTGTCAGTCTGCTTCTCCCTCTGGTTACTGGTGGTTTACTATATTGCGGGAAGTACTTAAGTGTGGTGGAGGTGGCATTGCATGAAAGAGAGGATAGGAGCCACAACTGGAGATAAAGTGAAAAACCCAACTTCTGTTAACTATCTGTTATTATTTCTCTTTGCTGGATTCTCATTCTCTCATAATCTCACTCCACAACATTTCTGGCATGAGCTCAACCCTAGTGTGGGATTAGAACCCACAACCATCTAGCCCAAAGAGGAGTGGGTGCTGCCAACTGATCCACACTGACACCTGCTAGACAATAGCCAGTTTTACATGAGACAAGTGACACAGTGACAGTCAAAAAATTCATAAATGGTGACAGCCTATCTTATCTCCAGAATGGTCTAGTCCCTTATCCTGTATTTTTTAACAATGTGCCAATCCTATGTGCAATATAGTTGCCAATGTGAATTTTCATGGCTGAATTTTCTGGATTAGAGATTTATGTGATTTCTGCTCCTTGATATTGATGCAGAAGTTGTTTTGGTTTTGACTATTTTTTTTTTAAAAGAAAATAGAAAACTAGTTATTTTGATAGTGATATTGGTTGTAATAAGTCAAACAAAGGCTTTAAAAGCAGTCAAATAGTGTCAAAATAACCCTCAAAATTCAACAGAATACATCTAAAACCTGATAGCTTCTGGGGGCCTAGGAGGTCCCCAGACCCCCCCCCATTAGTTGGGCGGAAGCCATGGTTCATGGTCAGAGACCCCTCACTTCTAAATTTAGCACTGCACCACTGCTGGTGCCCTGTGTTTGCTGCCCATGGACGCATGCTTGTTTGGAGCAATAGCCCCTTTGATGTCTCTGCCCAGTCATGAAACAAAGAACTGAGTACAGCTGGGCTTGATCAACTCTTTGAGGGGCATTTCAAATATTCTACTTACTTATGGCATGTCCATTAATTGTGAGGTGCTGATGGGGTAGAATATGTGTCTCTGTTAAGTTTGCTGAACCCTAATGCAGCAGGTGAGTGCACTCTTAGCATGATCTGCTGTGCATGTGGTGGTCTTTTGAAGATAACCACTCTGGTGGCTGAGTGCAGTTGTGCTGGTAATAAGCCAGAAGATTTTTTCCCTTGCTTTATTTGCCTTTTTTAAGGGTGAGACGAAGCTGTGGAGGAGGTTGCATGCTACAGTACCTCAGTGCCCCAGAGAGTTTGAATTTGCGGTGGGGGTCCCAGTCAGCTGTGTGCTCTGTGAGAAGAAGCGGGGCAACTGCTTGCAACTTGCAAAGTGGTAGCTGGCCAAGTGGCTCTGAGGGTTGAGATGCTAGACACCACACCTCGTACTATGCCGGGGACCTGGTTTCAGGAATGAGCTTGGGTAGTCTAGGGTTGGCAGGGCCAGGAGAGGATTGAGTGTCCAGAGGACTGCTTTTCTCTCCTGGGGGTGGGTGGATTATGTCTCCCACTACCATTGTGGCTCTCAGTGGAGACTGGGGATATCACACCTTGTGGGAGCATGCTGAGGGGTTGAAGCTGCGGTGGATGTCCTGCGGGTGGATGGGCACATAGGAGAGCACCTGTTGTGCATTGGATGTCATTGCACATCCGCGCCTCAGACAGTAACAGAAAACAAGGAAAACCCTGGCACGTGGGAAGGCAATGATGGTTCTAGAGTCAGCATAGTCAGCGCCCATGGTCTCTGCTGGATCAGCCCATGGATTGCCTACTCATGCCACCACACACTAGATTCTAGAAAGGGCACTGGCAGGAATTGGTGGTCCCACCCTGGGGAGTGCAGTGCTGGGGGGGTGGCGGTTGGAGCTGGGAAGGGCCAGCCCTGGACCATGGGTTTGACTTGTGCGTTCTCAGGCTGAGCAGGATACAGGCCAGTTCCCTGGTCCATGTCTGAGAGAGTCCTATGGGACCAGCATGGGAGATAAATAGAACTGAAAAAAGAAACTTGCAAAGTAGTTTCTTTGAAAACTGCAGCATTTTCACATTGTCAGCTCCACAGGAACACAGGAGCTGAGTAAAGGATGGGTGGGGGGGGGAGTATTAACAGTCACTAAACAAGAAAGGGAACTTGAGGTTATATCCAGTGACCTGAAAGTAGCTGGGCACTGTGACAAAGCAGTGGGTAGAGCCACTTGGATGCTGAGATGCATAGGGAGAGGTATCACTTGCAGGAGGATGGAGGTGGTGATACCACTGTATCATTCGCTGATGAGACCCCGCCTGGAGTACTTTGTCCAGTTCTGGAGGCCATACCTCAGAAAGAATGTAGACAGTATTGAGGCAGTCCAGAGGAAGGCAATAAAAATGGTTCAGAAGTTGTATTAAAAGTCCTACAAGGAAAGACAGAGGGATCTTACCATGTACACCCTTGAAGAAAGGAGAGCGAGAGGGGGACATGATATACTGTATGCCTACATGTACCTCATGAGGGTGGAAGTGGCAAAGTTTAGGAGGGATGTGAGGAAGTACTACTTCACTGAAAGAATGGTGGATGCCTGGAACAAACTGAAGCAGAAGTGGTGGATATGAAACAGATATGAGGCTTCCATCATGCATGGAATAACCATTGAGGAATATTAATAATTATCCAGGGATGATGGAGGGTCACCAGAGACCAGTTAGGGCCTGCAGAGACAGACTAGGGAGGGACCATCTGAAAAGACTGGGTGGGCTAAATCATCCTTTTCTGATTACAAATAATATGTTTGTAATGTATGGAGCCACCATTTGTATGGAGACTGGAAATGTTATCCCCATTTTGTCCCCTTAAGCCCTTCCACCTTTTCCTGGTATGGATGTGCTATATATAGTGATTTCGGGCACGCCCTGTATGCCCCTGTGTAGGAGATTGCAGTCTGGCCCTCCACAGGGGGTACTGCGGTACTAAAGCCAACCCCCAACCCTTCCTGTCTGACGTGCACTGCCATTAGCAGTTGCTTCAGGCCAGCCTGCGTTATAATGCAAGTCACCTGGGACTATTCCTAAACTGGGGTTGCCAGCATGTGACATGCTTCCCCTGAGCATTGAGGTTGACCCTCATACTTCACTTTTCTTGCCACTTTGCCTACATGCATAAATTGAGGATAGTTTTCAAAGATGTTTTCCATAATTCTGAGACTCTATGAAAGTAAAAAATGTCAGCATTTCCCATAACTCTGATTAAAATAAATGTTTACAGGGCCTAGAGGACATAGCTATGTAGAAATGTAGCACCCCTTACACCCTTAGGCCAGCAAACAGTAGTTGTTTTAGTCTAATCTGAGTTTTAAAATGGAGTATTTGACATTTTTTCTGGGGAAGTGCTACCCCCTTGACAAAATTGCTACCCCCATACAGAAATGTTAGATCCACCCCTGTTTACAGGGTATGCAGAGATAAAAAGCAGGAGTTTCAGAAGCAGCTGTTGCAGATTTGTCTGATGCTGCTAGTTTCATAAGGAAAATGTGACCAAACCTGCCAGACCATTTCTTAGATGACCTTTTGGTGCCCAAAGTTTGTGTCCAAAAACAGACACAAGTGCAACCAACCTGGATGCAGCTTGCAACCAGGGCCGGCTTTAGGGTTTGGGGGGCCCCCAGCAGAATTAGTGAAGTCATGGAGCCTCTCTACTTGGCCCACCTTTAGCCCATGTGTTCTACTGTAGCCCGTAGGTGCAAGATTTTATTTGTGGTGATACTATAGGCAGGGAAAAATGGGCAGACTAGGTGGGCCAAGCAGTAGTTATCTGCCGGCAAATGTTATATTTCTTTGTTTCTATGTATAGCTTTAGTGTAACCAGTAGTATTTAAAACATTTTTTAGGAGGACACAGCAGTGTCATTTCTTGGGGCTGTTCTTCCCATCCCAGCCACTGCTGCCTGTCCACCTCATATTGACTGGATCATAGCTTGTTGAGGTATTTCATGACATAACCAGAAGGATCTACATAGTCCTTTACTGATGTTTTAAAAATATATTAAGATAAAAAAAAATGTTTAAAAATGAATAAGGTAAACTTCTCTGCTTAGGGGCCCCCATGAGCAGGGGCTCCCAGCAACCGCAGGGTTCGCTGGTGCCTAAAACCGGCTATGCTTGCAACTCCATCCATTTTCTGCAATAAATTGTAACTTTTTGTCATAAATATACACAGCTTCTTCAAATAATAGCAGAGCAACCTGGATGCAAGTGGATGGATGCAGATGCAGATGCAGCATGCATTTGCATCTGTGCCCAGCCCTTTTGAAATTCCAACCCATCCAAATATTTGACCCTTTCATTGTCTGTGTAAGTTCTTAGATGCTAGAGGAACTTTTTTCTGTTGCCGCATTCATAAAAATGGGCAATTTAATGGCATAACACCTTTGAATCTACTACTGTACTAAAGGCACTGAGGTCTAGCGGTTAATGCGCTGGCTTGGGAATCAGGACATCACAGGTTCAAACCCCACTGAACCCAAATTCTCACTGTGCTGCCATGGTAAGTCAAAAAATTCAGAATTTCTTAAAAGCATACTGTACTTCACACCTGTGTCCTTATTATTTGAGGCAATGACAGTTTGCTGTTCCCTGGTTTCTAGCAGCAGCATACATTGACTTCCCCAAGCAGCTGATTTTCACAATGAAAAGGGCTAGGAACTTAATCTGTGTCATGAAAAATTGAGTTTGTCGCTTATTTTTTACCCTGAACTCCAGGATGTTCTCTTTTGCCCTCCCCTTAAGCCATTCATCATAATGGTACTGAAGTAAATGATGCTTACAGATCCATAGGGATAGTGGAGCTTTAGCTCTCCAGTGATATCATATTGGAGCCATTTTAGGATTCTTGAAGTATGCCTTTAGAACAGGAGATTGCCTGTATTTAACATTTTTAAAATGCTAAAAAAGTGACATTTTTATTAATTAAATATACTGTATACATTTTCCACAGTTATGTAAAGAACAGCCTTCACTTTAAAAATCTATAAGGTATAAGGTTATGAAAAAAAGAAATAGATGATTTATTAGGTGTCCTTTAAAAATATGGATACATTTGGCATAACAAATGTATTGCAAGTGGAAAAACCCGCATCTGGTACTAGATTCGTACTTTTGTTACTGAAATGTTTTGTGCAATGTTATACATAAAAGAAAGTAAAATGTTAAAAGCAGTCTACATATGTTTATAAATCTGAACACTGAAAGACTGCAAATATTTACTCACATATTTTTAATTTATTCGACCCTTAGACCCATGGTACCTCAACTCTATAGAATACGTCCCTAGTAAACAAACCTAGAGACTGAATTATCTTCTTACACAGGAGAGGTGGTCCCCCAAGTTCTGAGTGAGGCTGCATTACATAGGGTAGAATGTGAGAGTCTGCCTTTGTGCCCACATTTTACCTGGCACATGGCTGATTAATGATGGATGTAGTTCCCGGTGTGAAGGGTACTCATTTTGTAATAACAAAATTATTTATAGGGACTGGGAAATAAATGAACTCTGCTGGAACATTAAGTACTTTGGTTGAATAACATTAGAAGTCTGAGTTCATAAACAGAGCATATTGTGCTCAACAGCACCATCTACTGTTCTTTTCTGAAATCACCATTTCACTAAAGCATTCAAAAATGCAATTGTACAGTTATAAGGTAATTTCAAAGCATATTATATTTTATTATAATGAAAAAAGTTAATTAAAAAAGGTCCATTTATACAAATGAAAACAGAATTAATTTTCAGAATAGTAAAGCTAGCAGTTCTTCAATAAATTATGAACAAGGACACAAGGGCATCAAAAACAACAATTAATCAGGCTCAGACACGTTTTCAAGCTCTTATATTCACGTCTCAGAAATGATCAATGCAATTGTTTCCCATGACCATGAATTATCATCATGCTAACCTGTACTATTTAACCATGAACAAATTACTTCTAGTGCTTGTCTCCTCCTTGGCCCTGGTCTGTCATCATGCTTTCATGTAACACCTTGATGCCTCTGTCCTCCCTTTGATACTGGTCTATCTTTTCGCTATCTCCAGCCTTCTTTTCACAACTCTATACTGCACTCATCCACAATCTACACGCAATCATACTATAAAAGTCCTAACTCCCCTTTCCCTCTCCCCGTAGGCCCCCACCGCCGCATCAGTTCTACCGACCTATCCTTGGGCCTTGCACTTCTCACAATGTTTATCCTTCGCTTACATATTACATACCCCTCCTGGTACCCCATCTGCCATTAGTTGGTGGTTCTCCAAGCCATTTTCATTGCTAGTACTAGTGACTGCCCCTGGTAAATTAACTAAGTGGTACTTCTACACAGAGAACATGGTTTATATACAGTTGCATGGTTCAATGGTGGACCTGCCCCCTTGTATTTGAATCCTCCTCTGTTATGGCTTGCCTTGTCTTCCTTTTATCATTTGACTCCCCTATTACTGCACCACTGTGTTTGTGTTTATATACTTATTTACATGTACTTATATGTTTTTATGATGGATGTTACCTGACCCTGTTCTAACCAGGTCCATCTTGTAAAAGAGCTCTGCTCAATGATGTTCACCTGGATAAATAAAGATTTTGATTGATTGATTGTCTTTCAGGCTCAGACTATTAAAGGGCACACAGCAGAACACTCTTCAGCATTTACACAGTTAAATTAGCAGTCTGCAGGAGAACACTATAGTAATTGTTTATTTATTATTGATTTTACTATTTCATTTAAATAATATGTCATCTTCTAGAGATGTAGAGGTAGTAGGTCAGACATTTCATTGGCTAGCTCACCATCATCATCCTCATCATTGTGTTCTTTTAAAAAACTGTTTTAGATTTTTTTAACATCTTCTGTAAGAAATGCTCTAATGTTCTCATTGTGTATTCTGGATTGTTGTGTACAACTGTTTTGTAAGGTTATACCTTTGAAACATAACAAAAGAGTTTACAAATCTCCAATCGAATAGCAGTTAAAAAATAAATACTTGCTTCCATCAAAAGATATATATCATTTAGTCATTAAAGAGACACCAAAGATACCACTTTACTCCATTGCATAATTACATTGATGGTTTCGGAGACAGAGTGGAAATCTATGCAGTAGACATTTGTGGCTGAAGAACTGAGCTGGAAATGTCATTCAGGTCCCATGCAAACTGTAGCTAGCTAGCTTGCCTTATTATTTCAGCTGCTAGCATAGTAAACAGCTGAATGTGTGCCTGAAAAACTTGATGGACTTTACAAAAAAAGAATGAACTGCACAGAGGAGACCAGATTCAAAAACCATGTAATCTAGCATGCAAAGCTGAATTAACATGCTGCAATTATACGTAGCTGTATGATGGCCAGTATTCAAATTGGACCTAAAGAAATGCTCAAGTGCAAAAGCATCTGATTATTGGTTCTCAGTACTACAGCACAGACACCACAACACAAAAGCAACAGCACAGTGCTAAGTGAAATGAATACCATGCCACAGAAACAAACTCTAATGCACAAACAACATAGCACAGTGCAAGAATACCCAATAACTGCAGACAAATCTCCAGTAAGTAGAAGGGGTTTAATGTAAAAAAAACAACATAAAAATGAGCACATCACATCAAAACTAGGTGGTGTGGCCTATGAAAGTAAAAACAGAAAATAAAAAATGGATATGACTTTTGTATAAAATAAAACCAACCCACACTGGATACACCATTCCCACCCAAAACCAAGAGAAGAAATATATAGAGAATACTGGATGAGCAACTATGCACAACCAGTGTGTTCTGCCACAGAGGGGTTCTGATTCCCTCTGACCTTGAGAGTGAAGCTCGAAAGGTCCATGGGAATTAGAACCCCGAGGTGGCAGAACACACTGGTTGTGCATAGAGTTGCTCATCCTGTATTTTTTTTATAGTGTATAGTACTGTGTTAAATAATGTGTGCATGAGCTCTTTTGCTTTCAAAATGAAACTGACTCATGCAGTCTCTAGAGGTTCTAGAATGATGTTCTACCACAGTAGGGTAGAATCACATTTCATGACCTTTGGAACTGTGGTACGACAGCATTTTGAAAGGGATGGAATTCTATATAGAACAACACTCTACTATACACTATATAGAGGATAATGGCTGGGGTTATGTTGTTTACCAGGTTGTAATCACTTCAAGCGGTTGCCATGCTTGTAAACCTCGAGAGCATAGCTCGGGAGGTTTACTGTCGGCATGGCAACCATGAGAGGTGATTTCAAACCGGTAAACAGCATAACCCCAGCCATTGTCTTTTATAGTGTATGGGTTTTTTAGCAGGTCCTTGCTTTTTAAAAATAAACCCTTTCACTGTTGTTGAAACTGAAGTAGAACTCTGGTAAAATCCGGTTGGACAACAGTCATCATGTGGTAACTCCGGAAGAGGATGCATCAACTGTGTGGGACAGAGGGGTTGTGGGAGACATTCGTCAGCCGAGATGGGGATTCACGATCGCCGGAGGCTGCCTGTGGATAAGGGTGGGGGAGGTAAGACAAAAAAGTAAGAATATATTTTTTAAGAATCCAGCCTGCTTTGTTGTGCACTTGGTGAGGACATTGTGCCGTTTATGTTTCTGTACTCTGCAACCATGTTTAAACTACCGCTACTGATTATCAGTTCAAAACACTCATATATTGAGTTCTAGGATTAGAATGCTGTCTGGTGCCACTGATTCCATTTTGTAATCTCACCGACCTGACGTTTGCAGCTCTTACGTCAGAACGATGAGATTACAAGAAAATTAAAAGATACCAGGCTGTTCATTATAAGGGCTCCCCATACATTATAAATCAAATACTAATGAAATTAAATCCAATATCCAGTTCTGGTGGCCACAAATAATCACCAGTGGCCATGTCATCATCTGCAGCTCACTACACTGCCATGTCCTATGACTGGAACAGTCGTACTTGGACATCCAACATTGCATCATTGTGGTACACCACTGTCAGAAGTCGAGTGAACTGGCCCACCAGTTGTATGGCCAGAGAAGACATGGCTGCCCAAATGGAATGCTGTAGCAGCCTCTGCCAGCACAGGAGCTGGTCCCATCCCTCTGTTTACTGCCTCGAAGAGGCATGGCTCATGTTCCTGGAGCCACCCATTGAACAAATGTCAGCATACAGTGCATACAAGATACAACCAGCACATGAGCCATGAATAACAGACTCAACAGCGAAACCACTGTTTGCTGGTATGTGTTAATCAACCATGTGTCCATACTGTATGTGCTGACACACAAGGTGACCTGTCACAGACTTGCAGTCCATACAACACTGCAGCACTTGTACTATATGTAACAGCACAAATAGTGAAGGGTACCCAGCACTGGACAGCATCCAACACATCAATGGTGTGTAGTGGTGACAGCCTGTAAGTTACATAAGACAAATGAACAGCACACAGTGCCAAACAGATGTCTACTAAGACACAAATGGTAGGACAATGTCCAGACACATGTACAGATCCAGTCTGCTGAGATGGCATTAGGGAGGAATACTGTGGACATTTGTCAGATTTGGTGTTTCTGATTCCTATTACCCCACCCTGAGACTGCCCTGTTCCTTTGTTTTTGATTAACTCCTTCCACCCTGCTTGCTATTTAATCTACTCTCATTCCTCTCTCCCTCCAGGTCCACCATTAGCCCACCAGGGCTTGGACCTTGAACTGACTGGTGTGCTCCTCACCAGACAGAGAATCCGTCCTCTGACCCAGCACAGCTGCAGTTCATGGTAGGACTGCTGGACCTGACCCAGATCAAAGTGCTGTCTGCCCTGCCAGCTCCCTGATTTGTGCAGTGAAGTTCTCTTCAGTGAAGCCAAAATTGTGTAGTTGAGCAGGTATGTTGAGCAGTCTTGGGTGCCAGTCCTAATTTCAAAATTTGGCACCTTCCCCTGGATTGGTGTATTCACGAGCACTCCGTAATCAGTGCCTCGGCTCCAACCCTTGCCAGTACCTGCAGAATTGTTCTTATGTTGGACTTTGGACACAGCTGTTTTAGTTTGTGCTGAAATTTATGTAACGTGCCTAATAATTGGCTTTAGCTGTGATTTTAGCCCTTTCGGCTATGTTTCTGAAATCCCTGCAGCCAGTTTAAATCATTAGGCTGCTTCAGTGATTTACAGCCTTTTTCAGCCGCACTGCTGAAAGTCAATCAGCCGGTTGTAAGAATACAGCTTGTGTTTCCGATTCGGCCACGCTGCTGAAATTGAAGCAGCCTGTTCATCTTTATTTCTATTCTGTGCAATTGTTGTTCTGATTACAGCCCCAAAAATATTTAAAATCTTGTGACTATAGTAGCCCTGCTCTGGTAAACTTCCTGAGCTTTTCGGATACTGCAAGATGTGTCCCTGCCCGTGCTGTGCACCGGTTCCCCATCAGCCCCCCACCACCTCCACCCTGGGTGGACGTTCTCTTTTATAGATGCTCTGAGACTAAGTGCCTGATTTACCATTGGCTGCTTATACTGACCAACCACCTGGGGTGTTTCTGTTCTCTCACTTGTGCACTACCCTATTGACTTCCTTATTGACACTTACCCGCACATGCCCTGGTCTCTCTCTGGCCAGTCCAGCTCAATCTTATAACAAATCTACAGCACCAATTTTATACTCCATTTATGGATACAAGCATTGTATTTAATTTACAGAACTGCACTCCACTACTCCTCTTAGTACTTTCTGCGTGCACTCCCCTTCCAATGTAGTTTGCTTCTTTTTTTCTCCTTTTTAGCAAAACATCATTCATTGGGTATAGATTAGTAGTTTTATTTTCATTAGCTTGTGCTTAAAACTAACATGTTAAAAAAAAAACCCTTCTTTTGTTTAAACATTAAAAGTCCAAAGATAATTATATTACAGTCATTACTGAAAACAATTTGTATTTATATGTCACTTCAAATCTATTCATTTGTGCTTGATTGCAAGAGTGTTTTTAACACATGTACTTTACCATATTTCATTTATGGCAAGCTGTTTCCTCTTTGTGGCTCTATTGCCTATTCCAAACTCTCTCCATATTCATTTTGTTTCTTTTAGTTCATTGTGATTGCACCTTTTATTTGTATCCATTGCCCGAAATTTAGAGAGCCTATTGTTGTCCACAAATGCTTAGCATTCTGTTTACTTCTTTTGTTTGGCTTCCTGTGCCATTACACCTTCTTTCTGCTTTGGACCAGCCAGCCTTCTTGTTGCTTCCTCAATCAGGTGATAGCATCCACGTTCTAATGTGCTGACGTTTCAGAGAGTAAATCTCCATCAATACTACTCCTGTGCAACTGCCAAATAATAAATTATATAAATATATGCACTGTCATTATATTATTGTAGTAATTATATGTATGTTGCTAAAATGTTTGATAACCTGCGTGTTATCCACCCCCTTGTTCCCCTCCACCCAGATTGCACTGGGAGATGAGCATTGTTTTGCTCAGTGTGCCTTTCCTGGTGAATCAATTCAATAAATAAAATAAATAAATAAATTATCCTGTGGTTATATTGCCACACACCAGGGTCTCAGTGTTACAGTCTCACAACTTTCACTGATAGTCAGTGACAAGGACACTCTGTAAAACTCCTTCTTCTATGGAGGTTATGTTTTCTCTTTTGCAATATCTTATGGCTGACCTATTTAGATTCTCTAAGAACTTTGTCAGTTTTACTCTGCAAGGGTCTAGTCTTCCTTAAACTTTGTGTGTAGTTACTTTGCTGACTATGTGTTTTTTTCTTTGCTATCATTTTGGGACCCTTGCTTTCCTGCTTTCTGCAGATTTATGTCACCCCTGCCTTACCCTATCTTGTTTATAGGCTCTGGTATCTCACCACTCCTATCTTTCCTGTCCATTTTCAAAACTGCTACTAGACCTGCCTGCAGTTCATAGGGTTCTCTGAAGTCTGATTTGTCCCACTCTTGTATTTCTTTGGGGTTGTCTCCACTGTCATTGATTGCTATATTCAGCATCCTATTTTGTCCCTATTTGACCTATCCCTGAATCTATACCATCAGTTATGGCAGTCCTCTACTTTGGGGGGTTGATTCTGCCACTCTTAATGCTACTTGGCTTACATGCACTGACTCTGTATACCCCTTGTAACTATGGAACCTATGACACTCCATCTGACTTTTTCAACTTTAATTTCTCAAACACTATAGCTCACCATTGCCCTCTGCCATGGTGGTATTTGCTTCTCCTACATAAGGGTTGCACCTATCATGCCATCGCTGCTATTAGCAGTTGATTGCCCTGGCAGAAGCCCTCCTTCATTCTTCACAGCACTAAATCATGGTTCCTAGTACTCATTGCCACCCTTCTCTCTGGCGATATTGAGCTAAATCCTGGCCCACCTATTCACCTCTCCAACTGACATATCTAGGGTCACTGGCAAGGGGATATTTATTGCACACATGAATATTAGGAGTCTTACCTGTCATTTTGCTGTACTGGAGGCCTGGATACATGTTTAAAAACCTGACAGTCTATGTCTCTCAGAAACCTGGCTGAAGCCTAGAATAACGGACTCACTATGCTCCCTCAGTTGGTACACCATGTTTTGTATCGATAGAGTCTCATCGTAGCGGGCGGTGGTATTGCCATATTCTATAAAAGCCACCTAAATGTTGTGACTGTTTCTACCAGTGATCCCTCATCTGGTGTTGAATCTGCCCATGTCATCATTGTACTTGGAACAAAATAACTACACATAAGCTGTGTTTATAATTCCCCCATGGGAGGCATGGATGGTCGGCATAGCGTTCTGAATCACACCGCTCAAATTGTTAACAATAACAAAGTGGTAATCCTGGGTGATCTGAACCTGAACTGGCTGGGTACAGCCCATGGCACTCTACAATCTCTGATGCTCAGCTATAACTTGCACCAGCTGATAACAGAACCTACCCGTACTGCCCAGTCACAGAAATCTTCAACTCTCATTGATTGGGTACTGGTGAATCGCATGGAGCATGTATACGCATCTGGCTTATTAACTGATTCATTATCTGACCACTGTCCTACTTTCTGCATTTGGTCAGCTGGTGCACCACCTTCCCCCCACCTCGTTTCGTTACCTTTACTGACTTTGCCAAGTTGGATGTTGATAAATTTCTACTTGATGTTACAATAATCGACTGGACTGTTATTCATACCTCTATGGATGTTGACAAAGCCCTACAAATCTTCCTAAAAGAATTTCTTGCTGTTCAGCGGAAGCATGCCCCACAGGTCACTAGGCGTGTGAGAGGTAAACTGACCAGGTGGCTGCACAAAGACCTACTCGCTAACCTGCATCTCTGGGATAAAAGCTGGAAATGCTACAAGCGCGCTGGGCTTCAGTCTGATTTTTAATACCTACAGAGCTCTTAGGAACTCCAGCAAGAAGATGATTAGGAGATCAATTACTGAAAGAACCTGTTCATTAGTTCTGCTGGCAATTCCAAAAGATTCTGGACACATATAAAGTCTTTTTGGGCACTAAAAATGGATGTGCAAGGAGCTATGATATTGAATGGAGTTCATTGTAATAACCATGACACTACAGCAAACTCTTCTAACCATATGTTCTCAGATTTAACACAGTACACCTCTTCCTTCCAGCAACCTGCTTCTTTCTCTCCGACCCCCTCCTCTGACCATCTGAACTCCACCACTGAGCTACCTAATGTGCATCCAAACTCCCTTCCTTTTTGTTTCAAGGCCATTACTAGACATGATGTTTTGTTATTACTAAAATCCATCTCAGACAACACTAGCACAGGTTCTGACTCTCTTGAACCTAGACTCCTTAAGCTAGCTGCTAACCTTATAGCCTTGCCACTAGCCAAAATCTATACAATGTCTCCCTGTAGCTGCAAGGTTCCAGATACATGGAAAATTGCTAGAATTACTCCAGTTTTCAAGAAGGGTGACCCAAAGGATATCACAAATTACAGGCCAATTGCCATTCTCTCAGTTCTCAGTAAAATATTGGAGAAACTTGTGGCCTTGCAAAGAGTTGCTCATCTAAATAAATACAACCTTCTCTCTGATACACAGCATGGCTTCAGAAAGGGACACATCACGTCAACAGCCCTCCTGAAACTCACAACTGATATCCTATCAAATGTGGATGGTGGTCTACTTACTGGAGCTGTCTTTATAGACTTGACAAGGTTTTTGATCTCGATGATCACCCACTGCTCCTAACCACACTTCATAAATGTAGTTTCTCATTCCCTGTTGTCAAATGGTTTAGAAGTTACCTATTAAATAGCTTTCAAATTGTTAAAAACAACTCCGCCCTATCTGGAAGCACCACCACCATAAATACTGGGGTGCCCCAGGGATCCATCCTGGGTTCTCTGCTTTTCTCCCTTTTCATAGATAATATTACAGATGCTCTCAAATTGTGTTCATCAATTCTGTATGCAGATGACTTGGTCCTCCAGTTGGCAGACAAGGGTCAGGTAGTACTGGTTGGAGACTTCAATATTCCAGACATGGACTGGAGCATCCCAGCAGCAGCATCAACTAGGAGTAGATTTATTAGGGTGCCTTCCTCAAGCAACTGGTCATGGAACCAACTCAGCAGAAGGCAATACTGGACCTTGTGTGCACAAACAGGACAGTGTGATGGGGGTAACAGTGGGGGAGCACCTGGGGAACAGTGACCACCAGTCATTGTGGTTTGAAATCACAGAAAGAGCAGAACCAAACCACACAAAAACATGTATCCTGGATTTTAGGGGGGGGGCAGACTTTGGGAAAATGGAGAGATACTTGAAAGAGGCATTAAGGGGAATGGGGCAGGATTCAGGGATTGAGGAACAGTGGGCAGTATTTAAAATGGGGATAACAAGAGCAACAGAATTATGCATTAAGCAGGTTAGCAAGAGGAAAAGGAAGAGGAGACCATTATGGTTTTCCAAAGAGGTAGCAAAGAAAGTGAAAGCCAAAAAGATTGTTTTCAGGCATGTAGAGGGCAAAATAAATTCTCGTTAGTAAATTATCAATTACTGATACTTAGAAAGGAGACGAACGGAGATGATGCTGATGGCGGAAGAATTTAATGATTATAATAATAATCATAGCAAGAGATTACAAGTGGTGCATTTTTCATTCTTAATTCTTAATTCTTCATTCTTAATTCTTAATTCTTAATTTTTCATTCTTCAAACTAACAGTGTATAGTGGCTTGCTTATATAGTGGAAGACAGTACTATGGTTGTCTATGATTGGTACAGAACAAGTACAAACATTAACTTAAAAGGCAATTCTCTTTTTAGTTCTTGCATGAGCTAATCCTTACTTAGCACAAATGTATTGATAGTGTAAATTATACTACTATATAAGGCTAGTAATAATGGTCATTACCAGTTATCAAGGTCTTAGGAGGGAGAAATAGGTTTGCACTTAGGAATGTGCATACAAGCTTTTTAGTCTGTCCACATAATGACAAACACTAAAGATAGTCTGAAGGGTAACTTGAACACTATCCCTGTATTTCTGTCTTTGCAGACACTTAAAACACCTGTTTTTTATTACTCACATGATCAGTACAAATATCAAAAGACACCTTAATATTACAAGTTGTGGCTCAGCTAAACTTGTAGCTTTACAAGTTTTAATATAATTCAGCTTCATAGATCAATATTAGTTACACAAACACATTATGTGTTAGACCAAAATGAGGTTTAGGCTGGAATATTGGGACACATTTCTTTATCCCCTATTACAAGCCCCCCTTTGGCCCAATAATTGCCTAATTATTATTTGTGCAACAGTGCAGCTCCTCGGAGCATGTACATCTCATTATGTACTTTACATTATTCACAAGCATTTGATCAATAAGTGTTGATTAAATCCACTCTCTGGCCCTTTTGTCACATTTGGGCATTCAGTTGCTGTTACAGTTAAGTATATGGCATTTGAGACTACAAAACATAATGAGTTGCTTAAACTAGTATAGTTACAAACACTATTACTCCAAAAACAGTAGGACAGAGTTAACACATAAACATAATTGTCCTTTGGTGTGGCTCTGTTTATAACAAGAAACACATTTTGTCTATTTTTAGTCCATGTAGCTTTGCTGTGATCCAGTCTTGAGATTTGAGGCACAGCTGCTAGACCAGCTGTTAAGTATGTCCACACACCAATTTAGAAAAGTCAGTGTTCATATTGCTGGCTGCTGGATGGCTGATTAGCAGGCACACTGGTCAGGGGTGCATTAGATTGTGCATTGAGTAGCCACACACACACTGGCATGGCATTTGTGTTGTGGTAGTTAATTACACCCTGGCACACAGATTAACAGTCCATAAACAGTCCATAGTAAAGCAATAGGTTTGCATAAAGTATCAGCCATGTTTGGACTAAACAGCAGTGAAGAAAATGGATGTCTTGCTTGAAGATCAATTGAAGAAGAATCTTTTTGCTGAAGTTAGGGGATTGCCCCTACCCCAGACTTAACTTCATAGTAAGTAGAAACAATAAGCTTGATTGTAGAGTTTAAACTGATTAGACCTTTTCAGTTGATTTAAAGTTGTACAAATAGATGTAATTTTGCTAAAACATTACACTTGCAGAGGTAATAATGACTCAATTTATGCAATAGTCCTTATGTGGAACCAATTAGGAAACATAAGCATTTTTGCAATAGAACAATTTTAGTATTGAGCATAATGTATAAAATACATTTTAAGCACGAAACAAATACAGCTTGTAAATGGGCTAAGAAAGCTGAAAAGACAATCAAAAGAATGAATATGTGAAAGTACATATACAACTCCCACTCCAGCTTAACTAATTCTTGAAGCATATGTTTTTGAAGAAGAATCAAATACACATTTTTTGGTATTTACCCCTATGGGGAGATAGCAATGTACCTTGCAACCTTTGTGGACATTACACTGGAAGGAAGGAAGGAAGGGTAGCTTACCCCTTCCCCCCGAGCTTCTACTGGCAGAAGAGAAAACTCAACTACTGTAAAACAAGATTATTTCCATCGGATAAAAGAAGCCAAGTGTCCCTGGGTTTTCTTATCCTAAGCATGACAAAATGTCAGCTGAGTTTATAAAAGAAGTTTTGCTTACAGTTAAATGTTGATTGACTGTGTTTGTTGAAACACAAGAAGGTCAAATAAAATGCAAAAGGTCACATAGTGTGCATGCAAGGGTCGCTCAAACCCAGTTATTTTTGTAGGATCCTTGAACACTACTGATATTAAAAATATCTTAATGTTACATTGCACAGGAAATAAAAAAACTTTTTATGTAATTAACTTAAACATTTTTTATCCAAGGACACATGAATACCATATTTAAAAATATGCCAACATCATTTTAATAAGAATCTTTTTGTCCTTTAGAAACGCTAGTGTTACTGATAACATTATTAATCATGCCAAACTGTGGTTTGTTTGGTTATGGTAGCAATCACAGAAAAACAAGTGGCTAGCATTTGCTCTAGTCCACCCCACAGCATACTAAGAGTATTTAGAATCAAACTCTTTAACATTAGAAGAGGCAAGGTCTTTGGGCATTAAGTTAATATGACTTGCCAATACCTGACTTTTTACTCCTACATTTTAACTGCTCCTATACAGGAGTTAGCATACTGTAAAGTGTTTTTTTTTTTTAGATTTTAAGACATTTACATCTTACAAACATGCTACAGAAGCTGTGTTATGGTTTATATTGCAATCAATAAAAGAGAATTATCCCTATCTAAAAAAACAAAGGTCTCCCTGTACCTTTTCAAACTAACTTTAGTTATTAGTTTTTCTCTTGCAGGGATTTTGGCTCTTGACTTATTTGCATTTCTAAACTATCTATTTTTTGACTGTAGCTGGATTATTACATCTTACTGTTCATGCAGCTTTCCTTTTTAAAGTCTCATGTGTTAACGAATTACCACCTGGCTATATTATCACAGACTTTGTACAGTATTTGCTAGTTACTCTTTTTTTATTTTTAATTTAAAATACTGCTGTGCTTGTTGATCATGGTTTGTATGCCCCCCCTTTAGGTGTTTCCCCTAGAAACAACCTATCAATGTTTCCATACTCATAAAATACAATTGTGCCTGTTGATCATCAGGCACTGGTTTGTATGCTTTCCCCTTTAGGTGTTTTCCTTGAAAATGACCTATTATTGTTTCCATACTCATTCTTCTTATCTTTCTCTTGCCTGCCTAGCCTTTACAGCCGGGTGCACCCATGCACTGGTGCCCTGGTCTGTCTAGCTATGTCTTATGGCTCCCTTGTGAGGTCCGGCTTGCAAGTCCCAGCACCTTCACTAACCTACTCTGCCCCATGAGTTCCTACAGAGTTAAGCACTACTTTATTTAAAAAATTGAAAGCATACCTCACCTGATCAGCAGGTGGCTAAACCTGTCTGTGTGCACCTTTTTCTCTCGCTTTAAGCCATTAGCACCACGTCTCCGAGCGTCGTCACCTTCTTATTAGGGCTCGCAGACTAACCAACCAGTAGTTAGGCAGCCTCCTCAGCATGCAGCACCAGCGATCTGAGTCTTTAAGGCACCAAATGTAAAGGTAAAAAATTCCCATTTTAAATTATCAATTACTGATACTTAGAAAGGAGACGAACGGAGATGATGCTGATGGCGGAAGAATTTAATGATTATAATAATAATCATAGCAAGAGATTACAAGTGGTGCATTTTTCATTCTTAATTCTTAATTCTTCATTCTTAATTCTTAATTCTTAATTTTTCATTCTTCAAACTAACAGTGTATAGTGGCTTGCTTATATAGTGGAAGACAGTACTATGGTTGTCTATGATTGGTACAGAACAAGTACAAACATTAACTTAAAAGGCAATTCTCTTTTTAGTTCTTGCATGAGCTAATCCTTACTTAGCACAAATGTATTGATAGTGTAAATTATACTACTATATAAGGCTAGTAATAATGGTCATTACCAGTTATCAAGGTCTTAGGAGGGAGAAATAGGTTTGCACTTAGGAATGTGCATACAAGCTTTTTAGTCTGTCCACATAATGACAAACACTAAAGATAGTCTGAAGGGTAACTTGAACACTATCCCTGTATTTCTGTCTTTGCAGACACTTAAAACACTTGTTTTTTATTACTCACATGATCAGTACAAATATCAAAAGACACCTTAATATTACAAGTTGTGGCTCAGCTAAACTTGTAGCTTTACAAGTTTTAATATAATTCAGCTTCATAGATCAATATTAGTTACACAAACACATTATGTGTTAGACCAAAATGAGGTTTAGGCTGGAATATTGGGACACATTTCTTTTTCCCCTATTACAAGGCAATACAAAAAGACACAGGCAGAAGGGGATAGGGAGAAGTACCAGGAGAAGCAAAGGGAGGCAGGGAGGTCAGTAAGGGAAGCCAAAGCTCAGACAGAAGAACACATTGAAAAATCAGTGGGTAGAGGGGACAAAACCTTTTACAGGTACAAAACTGAAAAAAGAAAGGCAAAGGGAGGGATAGTGAGACTGAAGGGGAGGATGGGGCATGGAGGATGACAACAGTAAAGCTGACATATTGAACAGGTATTTCTGCTCAGTCTTTACTGAGGAAGAGGAGGGCAATGGGTCTGAAGGGAGTACAAGGGGGTGAGAATGGTGCAGAATTGGACACAAGTCCCTTTACACGAGAAAGGGTCCTGAAAGAACTGGAAGTAATAAGAGTTGATAAAGCAATGGAGCCAGATGGGGTGCACCCCAGGGTCCTTAAAGAACTAAGAGAGGTGGTGGCTGAACCTCTGGCTATCCTGTTTAACAGATCACTGGAAACAGGGAAGGTACCCAAAGACTGGAGGATAGCAGATGTAGTCCCTTATACAAAAGTGGGAACAAAGAGGAAGGGAACTACAGACCAGTCAGCCTCACCTCAGTAGTGGGAAGATCATGGAAGCACTACTGAAGGAGAGATTGTGAACATCTGGCTGTCAATGGACCACAGGACCCAAGGCAGCATGGTTTCACCAGGGGAGGTCATGTCAGACCAACCTCATTGAATCTTTTGACTGGGTGACTAGGAGGTGGATCAGGGAGGGCAGTGGACATGGCCCATCTAAACTTCAGCAAGGCCTTTGACACTGTGCCACATAGAAGACTATTACACAAACTGGGGAATATGGGTGTGGGCAGGACAGTAGTGTGGTGGGTAGGTAACTGGCTGGGTGGCAGGACACAGAGGGTGGTGGTAAATGACTGTCACCCACAGAGGGAAGAGTGACCAGTGGGATACCACAGGATCAGTGCTGGGACCGGTCCTATTCAACATCTTCATCAGTGACATTGTGCAGGACCTAGAAGGCAGAATTTCACTGTTCGCTGATGACACAAAGCTCTGTAACACAGTAGACACACCAGAGGGTGTAGACAGAATGAGAAGGGACCTGCAGAAACTTGAAGAATGGTCAGGGGTTTGTCAGTTGAAATTCAATGCAAAGAAGTGCAAGATAATGCGTATGGGGCACAAAAACCCTGGCACAATATATCAGTTGGGGGCTGAGGATATAGCATGCACCAAGCAGGAAAGAAATCTTGGGGTTATCATCTCTGATGACCTCAAGGTAGGGAAACAGTGTGACAAGGCAGCAGGTAAAGCAAATAGGATGCTGGGATGCATAGGCAGGGGCATCACCAGCAGGAAAAGGGAGGTCATAATTCCAAAACACTAGACACTAGTGAGGCCCCACCTGGAGTACAGTGTACAGTTTTGGAGACCTTACCTACGTAAGGACATAGACAGGGTAGAGAAGGTTCAGAGGAGGGCAACAAAGATGGTGCATGGATTGCATCACAAGTACTGTGAGGACAGGTTGAAGGAACTGAACAAGTACTCCCTGGAGGAGAGGAGGGAGGGAGAGAGGGGATATGATAGAGACATACAAGTATCTTACAGGGAGGAACAGGGTGCAGGAATACACTATTTTTAAGTGAAAAAGATGTTCCAGGACTAGAGGGCATGGGATGAAGTTGGAGGGAGGATGATTCAGAGGAAACGTGAGGAAGAATTTCTTCACAGAACGGGTGGTGGACAAGTGGAACAACCTGCCAGAGGAAGTTGTGGGGGCTGAAACAATCACGGGATTTAAGAATGCATGGGATAGACATAAAGAAATTCTGGAGGTCAGGGGTAAGGGGCAACAGACTTCTAGGAAAACATAAACTGAACTTACAAGCTCAAATGGGCAGACTGGATGGGCCATAGGCCCTTATCTGCCGACACTGTCTATGTATCTATGTATCTGTGTATCCTCTACTTCAGCTCCTTGAAAGTTGATTGCATCAGCGCATCCTTGTCTACTGATTTCAGAAATGTGAAACACTGGCTATCTGACCACAAGCTGTTACTGAACATAAAAAAGACAAAGGCAATGCTGCTAAGCTCGGTCAAAATATGTAAAGCTTGTTCTACAGATTCTGCTCATCAATGTCTTAGGAGGCTCACCAATCGAATGTCTTATGTCCTTCAACTACTTGGGGAGCCTTCTTGACCAATCCCTTGACTTTATCTTACACATTCTAGCTGCCTGCAAAGCCATAAACTCAAAACTGGGTGTTGCCTATAAAAGTAGCTATATGCTGACACCTTCTGCTAAGTTGGCCATTGCCAGGGGTCCCTAATCCCTGCTCTCACTTACAATGCCCCCATCTTTGTTGCAGCACATAAGTCTTCTTTCCATAAAATGGATGTGACATACAGCAGCATATGTAGATATGCCTCCTCGTCTCCTCGCCTTACGCACCACTGCCAGCTCTACAAGGACTTAAAATGGCTCTCTCGCTCAGTTCTTAGGAAATATGCTCTGTGCACACTTGTTGACTCTGTTCTTCGGCAGAATATACCATGCTCTCTGGCTACACTGCTCGAATCCCCAAAACACCTGCCATGGCCTACGTTTGACTGACCAGTCCTTACTTCACATTTCTAGATGTCATACCTCCAAAGTTACCACTGCTTTCCAACATTCTTCCCCTCAAATCTGGAACTCTCTTCCCCCAGACCTGCGGCTGGCTAAGTCTCATCTCTGTTTCAAAAGGGAGCTGAAGCACTACTTACTGCTGACTGTCACCTGCACTTGTTTTAGCCATGCTAGATTACCTGTAATCCTGACTCTCTCCCCCCCTCCATATTGCTTATCTGTTTTCTCTACTCCTCATGTCGCTTTTCCTTTACCTACCCTATTCTTCTATTCTTTCTATCTCTTGCTCTTTCACCCCATACTACTGCTGATGTGTACAGATCTTATGTAATATGTAATATTATTTCTAGGTATTATCTGTTGACATTGTATGTAATCCTCAACTGTACTGTTGAAAATTGCTCTTGTGAATTGTTTAACCATTGTATTTATCTGTTGTACTCTCCCGGGTCGTGCCTGAAAATAGTCAATTTTGGCTAGCACATTTACCCGGTTAACAAAAACTAAATAAAATAAAAACAGTCAAAAGGTTATACAGGTAGCATAAGCATGTCTGAGCCCACAGGCAGACACAGTAAAGAAGGAATCAACTGATAAAAGATGACAGAGGTATAAGATACTCTACTGTGCCTGGATATATACAAAAACAGCACAACAGCATATAGTAACGACCAGCCCACTGAAGCACACATAATGTATCAGCATGTTATGCAGTCTGTATTCAGACCCACCCAGGAATACAAGGACCGGGCATACAGGACCTGAGGACTCCTCTGGTGGCCTGCACCAAGGTCAGAATACAGACAGCACCAGCACTGCCATGTAGAACGCACAACAGAAATGTAGAATGCAAACATACTGTGGAGGTACAGATTTACATGGCATAAATCCATGAAACAAACAAAAAAAAACACAGCAACAAGACATTCAACAGAACCCAGACAGGTGGCCAACAGCAGTGGAGCAAGACAGGATTATGCCATGAGCATACGCCCCCTCTGGCACCCTTTGCTATGTAGTGTCATGCCATAGGCCTGTCACATACCAGGGGTGACATGATGACACAGTAGTAGCAAGGAGTGGATAGGAGATTAGTTCTGGGGTGGTGGTGCCTGGTAAGAGGGCTGGACTGGTTCCATACATAAAAGTGAATACCATAGTGCAGCATGAACTGTGTAATAGTGTGGATTGTATCACTGCATTAACAGACAGTAATACAGATGAGGCAGCAAAGAGTGAGAACACACAATGACTGATTGGGAAAGTCCAAGTGAGGAGCATGGACTGAAGGGCAATGGATATAGAAGTAAGTGGTATCCATAACATCCAGGACATACATCCCAAAGTTGGGTATACACATCCATGCCACCAACACCTAATCCCAGAACACACCTGGGAACATGCTGGCATAGACCAATGTGTGGCTGTGCTGCCCATTCCAGCACCAGGAGAATGTAATATACATGAACACAGCAAATGTAAACCAGCAGAAAGCACAACATCTCACATATTATGCAGCATACCCTGTCAGAGTACACAAATAGGGTTACCACCTGTCCTGCGTTTCGCAGGACAGTCCTGGTTTGGGCAGCTGTGTCCTGCAAAAAAACATGAACAATACTACATGTCCTGGCTTTTTAGTAGAAAAAATATTTTCTAATTGTACTCTAAATCTTGTAGAAAACTATAGTACCTTAACTAAAATACATTAAAATGATATGAAACCATAGAAGCAACCAAGAAACTGCAATACTTAGCCTTAATTTTGATTATATAGAGAAAACAAGTCTGTTGCAGTAGTCGAGGTTACCTACTGTCCTGCGAAAAAACATGTTTTAATAAGAAATGTCCCACTTTGGGCTTCTTAAAAGGCGGTAACCCTATGCACAAATGTAATTCCCTGATGCAATGCGAAAGGCCCTTATTGACAGCATTTTGGAGCATGAAACAATCCCTGCTCCAACAAAGAGAAACATAGAATGCAGACACACAGAATTTGATGGCAGATAAGGACCACTAGGCCCACCTAGTCTGCCCATTTTACCTACCTGTTTCATATACCGCAGATCCTAAATGATCTGTGGCTTATCCTCTCTTTCCTATCGCTAAATTTCCTTTATGTCTGTCCAATGCATTTTTGAATTCTCTTACTGTTTTTGCCCCTATAACCTCTGCTGGAAGGTTGTTCCATGAATCCACCACTATATCCGTGAAAAAGTACTTTCTCATGTTACTCTTAAGTCTACCCCCCCCCACTCCGTTTTCATATCATGGACACTTGTTCTTGAACATTTTTTTTTTTAAAGATGCTTCCCTCTCATATAACAGTCATACAACGCATTCACCTGTACCACTATATGTGACACAGAGGGTTGACAGTATGAAAACATATATAGCATCCATGTTTACTTCAGAATGCACCCCACTTATGTGTGTGTAGATACCAGCAGGTCACCACTCAGTCCTCCTCCATTGATCCCTCTAAGGCCAAGCAGCTCTGGACTCCCACCACTACCTGTCCATCACTTCTGCCATTTCCTGACTCCAGAGGTGGGCCAACCCTGTCCCACCTTACTCATTCCTGGACCCTGTTAAGAACACAGTGACACCAGTACAAGACAATACTGCACTGCACATGACACTGTAATTGACATAGGCAGATATGTTCTGCGGAGGCCTGTACAATGCATGTCAGATTAGGCTCCATCATGGACCATGTGTGAATACTGGTACCAAAACTGATCCTCTGCCACTGGGTACCCATCAAGATCATGAAGAAAGAGCCATGTAGCCAAAAACCACATGGTCAAAACAGTGTGACTACTTTGGAGTTTGTTTATTTAATTTTAGCTTAGTTTTTGACCACACGCTTTTGGGGTCTCCACACAGCACGTTTTTTGACCGCGTGGGTTTCCACTGTACTCAAATATGGGTGAACCTTGCTGCTGTGGTGTACATGCATGCACGGTGTCAATTACACACTGAAGGCCATAAACACACATGCCCTGACTATGCAACATGATAGAGTTAAACAATTATAAAACACATACCACTGTTAAGTCAATACTTCCCATATGTAATCATGTCCACATGTGTTACCCAGAACCCCTGTACACATACAGTACCATATTGTACAGCATGACCTGCATGTTATGATCCATGAATACAGCAGTACACAGGTACTATACATGCATGTAGCATCACACTGAGGTCAAACAGAGTACAACAGTCATATGATAAAACCAGCAGGGATTGATATCAGACAGTAGGAGTAACAAAGTGTGATGGACTGACATTGGCATGTGTCCCTCCCTGCATTGTGTATGCGGTGTCCTATCTTGTAAATGCCTTCCAACACCCGTGATAGTGTGGCAGGCTGTTCAGGATATGTAGTACCACAGTGTTCCTTTGGCGCACATGGCCATTATCATAATCTCAGTGCACACCGCCCATCGCACTAACATTACAGTACTATAAAGGATATCATTGCACAAATGTAAACAATACAAGCACAGATTCTGCTATATCGTTACAGTACAGTTGCATCTCAACACAGTGGTATGAATAATGATGGATACAGTTAGCTCCCTTGGGCACAGTGCCACTTGCCACAGTGGCCCTCAGCTGTTCTACACACAGCTACTCATAGCAACACAAGTCATTCCACCCCACCTGTGCCCGCAATGGGCACCGGTCAACACTAAACAGGTGTACCTTTACAGCCATTATCCTTTTATTTGCCATATTTGGCTACAGGATGAGCTGGAAACAGCACCTGACCCATCCTCAAAAAGCTACCCCTTCCTGGTGATCATAAGGTCCACCAGGTGGATGAGCTCTCCAGGTGTGAACCTAGGCTCCATCTATCTGCCTTTGCTGCCTGCCCTCCTGCATGATGCCATGCTTCACCAGGCCTGATAACCTGTGCTGGAGGTGTAGAGGTAGTGGAATGTGCTTGTGCAGCTCACATCAGTACCTATGGCATATATGCTGTGCAAATATCAGTTAGTGCCACAAAAGAATTGTGTTGCCACATGCAGACAGGACATGTAAGCACAAGACACCATGCACATTTGCACAATGTGCTGCTGCACATGTGCAGAGACCTATGTTAGCACAGTACTACTATCATCACTTTGTCTCCAGTGCAGCGATATGACATCACAGCAGCACTGTACAATAGAACGCTCGACCCGAGCAATAGCATCATGCAAGCATGTAAGCAAATAGCCACAACAATCCAAAATTGAAACAAATTGTTTGTAAGCCCCCAACTCCCAGTGTGCATGGGTATCCAGGTGATAAAACGTGGGTGGGGGGGTGCTATACAAGCCAGAAAACATGGTCCATGGAAAACAGAAATATGCTCATTACCTGGCTCTGCTGTTGGTGTAAGAAGGCTTTGCAAGCTGAGGAGCAGGCAGTCTTCTTTAATTCTAGGGCCAGACTGCAGGGGGCAATATTCATTAACAGACACAACACGCACAGTTCAAATTGATTAAATTCAATGACCACTCCAGAATCAAAAGTGCAAAAAAAACAGATTCAATAAACAAAAACAATTG
Source organism: Neoceratodus forsteri (assembly GCA_016271365.2). Taxonomy (NCBI): domain Eukaryota; kingdom Metazoa; phylum Chordata; order Ceratodontiformes; family Ceratodontidae; genus Neoceratodus; species Neoceratodus forsteri. The sequence continues at coordinate 580,751,900 of CM057456.1, forward strand.
ATGAACAAATCCATGGAGCAGGGCAGTAACATACACTGTGGGGTCACTTCACAGGCCGAAACTTGACATTTCTTCTGCAACAATCTCTTTTTCCAACAGACTGATTTATTGCATGCAGACATTCCCTTGAGCCAAAAAGGCTACATTCCTGACAGCATCAATACAGTGGGCTGAATTAGGCCACACTTAGCAGTATTTCATAACTCAGAAGCACTCTCGCTTCATATTCCTTTACTTTAGTCTGTCTTCACTTAGGCACTTGCTTACTGTTCCCTTCTCTTAGTCTCAGCCATATTCAAACTGATACAACAATTGTGACAGCACGAGACATTTCTGTTGTCCCAATCCCATTTCATGCTTTACCTTGCCCTAACCTTCTAACACAGGGGACTGATTTTAAACTACAGGGAACTACTTCTCTTATAGATAGGTCTTATACAATCAAATTGGTGTTCTTTTTGCAAGAACTGAACCACCGAAGACCTTCTGGATATCCAGTGTCTGATGCCATATACCTGACTGTTCTCCCCTTTGAGCTCCAATCAATTTCCAGACCTACAGAGACCGAGATCTCCCCAAGGAATCTGGCATTCTTCTGGACCTACAGAGACCCATAGGCACTATCCTCTTATGCAGTAATTTCAATTTCTGGAATGTTCTCACCCAAGGGAGTGCTGCTTGTGCCACCCAGAGCACCCTGATGGACTGCCACCCTACCAGGGTCCCAACCAACCATTCCCCACATGGACCTTTCCTTGCCTCAACAGGCTGCACTCCCTGGGACCCCAATCACTGTAGCAGCCACCGTCCAGGGAAAAAGGGATAGAGCTACCACCACTACACCCTCAACAGTCCATGCTGTCACCTCTGAACTGCGCCCCAGGACCCATCTGCCATAGCAGGCCCACCCACAGAACACACACTAGCTCCCAGGCTGCACTCACCTATGGGTGAGATTACTTGAAATACAGGGCCCCTATATGTGCTTACCCTACCGTGGTGCCAGAGATCACATGGTGGGCCTCTAATCTACTTGCTCCTTACTGGCTCTGGCTCCCAAATGCACTGACAGGCCATAAAATTTGTGCTCACTGTTCCCCCCCTCTCTACTGCCTGAACTGCCGCATCTCTATATGCAGGTCTTCAAGGAAGGAGGAAGGATGGTGTTACATGAGGTCCCTGCACCCTTATTGGTACCCCCAGAGGTACACCCCAGACAGCTAGTATTTATGTATATTATACTAACAAATAGGGCTAAGGGCATCTACCATATAAAAGTAGATGTCAGGATATGTATGCATATAACTGTTATACACTTTACTTTTCAATATACACATGTATTTCTTGCTTACAAGATGTTAAGACACCTGTGTCCTTGTAATGACTATGACATATAAGTCGGCATTGCCATCTTCTGATGATTTATATTACTACACAGGCTAAGTACAAACTGTACCTCTTTGTTTCTACAAAGTGATGACTATAACAAAATTGTATAATGTTATCTTGCACTGAGGAGCCGCCTCTAATTTAGCCAATAGGGCTTATCTCTGTAACTAGAAATGTTTCTATCTTACAGTAACCATGGTAATTATCTTAGGTGTATAATGTAAGGCATTACGTCTTCTACCTTGGAGACCCCAGGAGACACGGAGATTCCTCAAGGTACAGGGAATGCTTAGCATTGGCTCCCAGTTCCTAATGGCAAGAACTGCTTAGAGCAACTGTGATTTTCCTTTTGGTAGTAATAAACACGCTTTATTACTCTTATGCAGTGTGTCTGTGATTCCTTGCATGCCCATTGTTGCCAAGAACCTGAGAGTGAGGTTTAGACCTCCTGACAATTGACAACTGCAAGCAGGCAATATTTGGAGTTTGCAAAGTTTTCACTTGTTGCTACAACTTTCTCTCCCAATGAAGCCAGTAGGCGTGCATTTCCACATCACCTCTCCCATTTTTCACCCACTTTGTAATCACTTGCAAAGTCTGGCTGCTTACTGGGTGTGGTCGATGCTGACTTACCTCACCCCACGGCAGTTTTGAATTGCAAGCTTACAAGTGCACAGTACCCCACCTGTGAACTAGTGCACCTGTTGTGGATCAATACACCACACAGAGCCTTTTCACAGTTTGATTTTTCATTCCTTCCCACACAATGGCCACCATATCAAATATCTGCACAGACCTGAGACTCGATGTCTCAAACTTCCTTGCCTCCCATGGAGGATGGGCTGACTTCGCGTGGGACGCTAGTCAATCCGAAAACCCCATACTGGGGATTTCAACCCAGTACTCAGAGATGACAAACAGCCAGAAAGCGAGAAGCTGAAGGGCTGTTGGTCGTGGCTCTCAATGCTGCTTTGGAAGCCTCTGAAGTGAGGTTTTGAACCTCTGAACTGCAAATCTCATCTCTTAAGCAGGAGAAGGGATTGCAGGAAACTGAATGTGTAAGACGTGAGCAGGATTTGGAGTCTGAACTCCAAACTCTGCAGAATAAAAAAAGGATTCCCTATTGCATCATTCTGCTCAGGTAAGTGAGCAGGAACTTTGTATGTTGAAGCAGGAGTGTGAAAGTTTGAGACAGGATAAGGGATAGGCTTTGCAAATGAATGACTTGTTAAGTAGAACAAATGATCAGATGCGTGAGGAGTTGGGAGAGTTACAGGACGAGATAAACCAGGTACGTAATGACTTAGGAGTAGCTACTAGGGACAACCGCAAATTGAGCACCGCGTATAGAGTGTTACAGAAGCAGATGCAGGATGATGTGGATCAGAGTGTTGCAAAAGTGAGTCATGAGGATTGTGAATATAAAATGGTGAAACTGCGCCATCAGCAAGAGGTGCTGGCTGGTCATGTCAAGGCAATGGGAGGCATAGCCTCTGCCTTGTTGATGTCTTCTGAGGAGGAGGAGTCAGATGACAACATCTCCCAGTACAATGTCCAGTCACACCCCTACTATGGCCCAGACACCCCTCCCCGCCATCCACAGCAAGGTGGCCACATGTCACATGACACCACATTCCTACATCATCAACGGCATGATGCTCATCATGGGTGATGCCAACATGGTGACCCTCATGACGGGGGAGCAGACCCACGCCTTGTCCCAACAGCACCACTGATAGCCATTATTAATGTGGAAGACAGGCAGGAGATAGAGAATATGATTGAGAATGCCTTTGGCAACGTGTCTATCCCCGAGAAAAACAAATGGGTCCTCAAAACCCAGATTAAGCAGCTTCTACAAGAAGCTAGTACAAAGGAGGGAATGGTCTGTACTGTGGCCAAAGCAGCAGGTCAAGCAGCCCTGCAGGGCACCCAAGGTAATCTACCTCTGCCTGATCATCCCAATAATCCCCTACAAATGGCCCACTCTGTTCAGCAAATAGCTGACAGTATTGGTTGGATGAGCCCATCTGACAACCTCAGTTGCTACTTGGAGAAGGTGTGTGCTAAATGTGAAATGTTTAGTATCGCTGCAGACTACTAGGTCCAAATCCTACACCAGACCATCGATCCTGGCCTATGGGTGAAACTCCCCAATGTTGTCCACCAGGATGGCCATGTCACCTTCGAAGAACTAGCATCTGAACTCATTACTGCACACAACCCAGGTGTAGTAGAAGTAATGCTCACACACCCTGTGAAACAGAATGTGAAGAAAAGTCCAGCGACTTTCCACCAGAGGCTCTGGATGGCCTACCGAGTAGGGAAGCACCTTGCAGAAGAAGTTGCAGACATGGACCTCATTGAATACAAGACCCTGTTCCTTAGGAACATGATCCCTGCAGTAAGAGAAAAGGTAGAGCCAACCATCTATTCCAACATGGAGAGATTTGCCGATATTCTTCGGAAAACAGAGAGAGTTTAGCAGCTGTACATCTGTGATTCAGGCTCCAGTTCCAGGCTGCCGAGGAAGCCATCCCAGAGGCCACGACGCACTACACAGTGGAGGGAAAGGCCCAAGAGAAACAGCCCCTCCCTGCAGATAACCAATACTCCCAGCAACAACAACAATCCTGGGGTGGGAAACGGAACTACCACAAAAATAAGAAACACCATAAGAACAATAAGGGCAAATGACAGAGACCAGGCCCTTCATATAGGGAAATAGCCAATGAGAATCGGAGTCTCCAAGACCTCCTTGGGAAAGTGCGCTCCATAGCAGACGCTGTTTCAATACGGGCCCTTGCTGCAATACAACCAGGAGAACAGGCCTACACAGGCTGCAGGGATATGGGATGTCCAGGCTCTCAGACCCCTACAGGTCTGAACTCTGAAGCGGCTCCCTATATAGCATCAGTAGAGTATGGTGAGGTGATTCACAGGAACCAGGCCCACACTCTCTTTCATGCTGCCATTGGTACAGAGTGACAATTACAGACCCCGATCATATTGCAAACAAGCTGGTCTTGGATACAAATGGAAGGCCCTGTACAGTGGCCAAGGTTGGGGGCCACCTACTGACAGTACTACAGGATACAGGCGTGGCTGTGTTTGTATTACAGGAAGACAGCCCAGGCACATCACCTTGGTCTACTGGATGGAGGACCAATGTGTCTGGAGTAGATGGAACTAGGGTACCTGCATACCGCTCTCTGCCACTACCTGTGACACTGGGACACCTGAAGGCATATCACACCTTCCAGCTGATGGTATTGCATGATCACCCTAGTATAATCGGAATTTACTTTTTGGCACCACATGGCTGTATGGTGGACCTAGCCAACATGCTACTGATACAAACTCAGGGGCAATATCACACCATCATGAGCCCTGACACATATGTGGTTGCGACAATTTCCACAAACAACAAAGAGTATGACATCATAGATTTTTTAAAGTACCATGAGCTTTTCCCAAAGCTCCTTCCCATCCTACAAAGACATCTGGAGGCATTTGCCACTAACAAGCACAATAGTGGCAGGATGCACACTGTCATTGAAGTGACAGCCCCAGCACACGAGAGGCAATGGCAATACCTTTTTCCACCTGAGGCCCTGCCTTCTCTGAGGGAAACAATTAAATCACTCCTCAAGCAAGGTGTAATCAGAACATGTGTTTCTACTGTGAATCCCCCAGTGTGGCCTGTGAAAAAACACACAGGTGCCCGGAGACTTACTGTTGACTACAGGAGACTAAGCCAGGTCACCCCCAGTTGTCCCCCAACTGTGGCATCAACACCTGATATGCTTCAACTACTGACCCCAACCAGCAATGGTTTAGTGCCCTGGATATCTCTAATGGTTTCTGGTCATTGCCATTGGCTCCTAAGAGTCAATATAAGTTTGCCTTCACCTTTGAGGGCAGGCAGTACACGTGGACCTGCTTACCACAGGGGTTCCATAACAGCCCTTCCCTGTTCCAGTTGCACATTATGGATGCCCTTGAGGGTTTCTCTACATCCCAGTGTCTCTTGCAGTATGTGGATGACCTGTTGTTGGCCACCGCCACACAAGAACAACATCTGGATCTCTTAGATGAAATACTGACCCTCATCCAGAGGGCAGGCCTCAAATGTAGCCCAGCAAAGGCACAACTATGTCAGAAAGAGGTACTCTTTCTGGACCTCAGGATAACAGACCAAGGCTGAAGCCCTACCTGGAAGAAGATACAGGGACTGTAAGATCTGCCACTGCCCACCAGAGTGGCCACCCTTAGGAGGTTTCTAGGTATGATAAATTATTCTAGAGATTTTATTTGTGATTTTGCTCAGAAGGCCACCCCTCTGTATGAACTACTGAAAAAGGATGTCCACTGGACTTGGGGTCCCATTCACATCCAAGCTGTGATGTCACTGAAGCAAGCTATGGCCTCAGTTCCAGCTTTGGTTAACCCCAACCCAACTTTGCCATTCCATCTGGAATCTGTCACCTCTGACATTGCTATGTCTACAGTGCCAGCCCAGAAGGTTCATGGTACCCGGAGACCCATTACATATGCATCACAGCTCTTGACCCCAGTGGAACAGAAATACAGCCTTTGTGAAAGGAACCTTCTGGCCACCTACTGGAATGTCAAGCACTTTCTGTATATCATTGGGTACTCCCCCGATCATTAATACTAACCACATCCCAACAACCTTTTTGCTATCAGATAGAGTGAAGGATGGGTCAGTCTCTTATACCAGACTGACACAGTGATCCCTCCTTCTACAGGACAGAGACATCAAGGTCCACCCAACCAAAATGCCATCCATGCTAGTGCATGGTCTCCTTTTCCAAGGAGAACCTCATGACTGTACACTGCAGCCACCTGATCTACCAGATCCATGTCCTTTCTTTCCTGCTACAACACAACTGCTTGAGAACACCTCATTGTGTAATGTCTTTACAGAAGGATCAGCCTCCTGTTATCAGGGAGAACAGGTAGCAGAAATGGGCATATTAGTAATTTATCCTTTTGGTAACACGGTTAAAATTTCTAAATGTTGCAGTGTGGCATCATCACAGTACACAGAGATGGCAGCAGTGACCTGTGCCCTCGAGTTCATCCAGCATGGAACCAAGGATACCATCATTTTTATAGACTCTAACTGGGTTTGTTGCTCTCTTACAGAATTCCTTCCTTTCTGGCAGAAGAACTCCTTTACCTCTTCTAATGGCACCCCTGTGAAACACAAGGAATTGGTAATATACATTCATTCACTGGCACAGAAATTTGCACACAAACTCTATGTACACAAGGTTAAGGCCCACTCTATACATGATCCCTATCATGCCTTCAATGACACTGCTGACATCCTTTCAAAGGAAGGGCCCCGGGGGCCTGGATAATGGACCATCCAGAAGCCAAAGCAGCTGTACACATAGCAGCAGTTAAGAAGAAACCTGAACCTTTCTCCCCCTTGGATTTGTCAGAAGCCCAACATGCTGACTCTGAACTCAAAGATGTGTTCAGGTTCCTGGACAAAGGTACTGAGAAGAGTTTACCTACCCATAACCCTACCAAAGCCATGACAGTAAATTACACCTATCCCCAGATGACAAACTCATCTGGTATCAACTAGATGACATTCCCACCAAATTGTGGGTGGTCCCTCATCATCTTAGGTCTGAATTTCTGTACCAAGTGCATGATACCCCCACTGGTGGACACCAGGGAGAAGAGAACACACTCCAGAGACTCAAGACCACCACTTGGTGGCCTGGTATCACCAAAGATGTTAAACAGAACATAGACAACTGCCTTGTTTGTGCACAAAACAACCCCATCCCCACCAATCAAAATCCCAAACTACTACCACAGCAGCATTCTGGCCCTTGGCATGCCATACAGATTGATTTTATTGGTCCTCTAACCAATACCAGCAGAAACAACAACTACGCCCTTGTGGTGACCGATCTCTTTTCAAAGTGGGTTGAAGCTTTCCACACTAAGACATGCCCTGCTAAAACCTCTTTCAAAATCCTGGAGGAACAGATTTTCTCCAGGTGGGGCCTACCCCTTAAGGTAGACTCAGACAAAGGAACCAGTTTTACAGGTAAGTTGATGAAAGAAGCACTTGAACTACTTGGAATTCATCAAAAATTCCACATACCCGACTACCCACAATCTTCAGGTCAAGTAGAGAGGACCAACAGATGGATTAAGCAAATGCTTTCCAAATTTATAAAGGACAATCCCAAGGACTGGGATTCCCTACTGCCATTACTCCTTATGGCAATTAGGGGCACACCCTCAGACACCACCCAGTTGACACCCTTTGAGGTGATGACTGGTAGAAACATGAGATTACCTGAACACCTGTTGTTTGACCTGCACACACCTACCGCAGACCATGTCTCTGTGGACCAATATGTGGAAAAACTCAGACAAGACCTCATACACACTCATATGTATGCTGCAAACTGCATGGGGAAGGCCCAGCAATAGTCAAAAATTCAGTTTGGCAAACACGCACAAGAAGTAGATTGGCAAGTTGGGGATCAGGTAATGGTTCTCAGATTTGCGCATCCAACACATTCCTTCTCCAATAAATGTGAAGGCCCCTACCCCATTGTCAACAAGATCAGTCCAGCAGTCTATCAGGTTAGACTCATGCAAAGCAACTAACTGACTGACAAATGGTTACATGCAAACCAGTTGAAACTGTATAAAGGAGTATAATTACTTTACCTCACTTCATTGGGTGAAATAATACTAACCTTGCTAATGTCTGATTTTCCTTTTCAGATACACTGACATGATGGCTATTTTGTTCCATTTTCTCCTCATTTCAGGAGTTATCCCCTGCATCCAAGGCATGGTACAGCAACTCCTTCCTCACCTTGATCCACCTGTAACTACCCCAGAGGGAGTCTCCATCAATATTGTCGATAACTTGATTACTGTCCAGGAAGGTTCAGATGCCTACCTCACTGCCTCGGTTGTTGCTCCTGATAAATCTACCCTACAAATTGAGTGGCAAACCAAGTGTCAAGGACAAATACTCCCCGTGGCCAAACTTTCCAAGGGAACTTTCCATGGATGGCCCAATGCAAAATTATCCTTAAATGGTTCTTTGTCCTTGCACCAAACCTCCCTTAGACATCCTGGTTTATACAATATAACTGCCTTAATTGACCCTTCATAGTGTGATTCTCTGTCTAAAGATTGTTCCAGGAAATTTTGTGCTGTACACAACATGGCATCAGCTGCCATGTACCTATCTGCATTACCCCCCACTTAGAAACAGCTTTTGGAATGTCCAAAACAAACCCCCGGTCCTCATAGTGGTCTCACAGCCACTACTTTACCTGGCTCATTGATTAACAATCTACAATATATGCATGTACCTGTTTTGTTTAACTTGACTTACTGGAATATGAAAAAATTTGGTGTGTGTCATACTACTAATAACATCCCTGTTTTATAGTACTTTATTACTTGATAGCTTAACAGCTTTTCAAATTTGTAACCAAGACCCGATTGCCAGGATACATACCACTGATCATAGAGGCAATTTTAGGAGAAATCCTAAACCAGATGATCAAAGTCATAAAAGAAATACTCGTGACACATCTGATGTCACTGGTGTCACGGGTACCGTCACTGGTGTCTTTGGCAGTGCAATGTCTGTCTGGAATAAAGCAGACATTGCTACTATCAAAGCACATACACAGAAGTTTCAAACTGGTATGATTAATGACATAATACCTCCATTATTGCATGGCATGGATGGCCTTAGTCAAGAAGAAAGATATACTGTATACAATATGCACAACATCACTAAGGCATTTACAGATTCTAAAGATAAGATTAATGCCATAATTGCACAAAACAATAAAGAAGCAGATAAGCAATGCATTGCCCATGAAAATATTGTGCTCTGTCAATGGCTCATATATTATCACTACCATCAACAATCTCTTCAGTGATCTAGAATCTGGAAGAATCCCTGATATCATACATGATAGATGCATTTCCAAATGGTATTGTCCTCACTGCAAATCCTGTAACTGTGTTGCCATGTGTATGTTACATTCTTTGACTATTCCTATTTCTACTGCTAGAAATTTAGGTTTTGTGACCAGGCGTCCTAATACTGGTCCTTGTTTCACTTATAAGAAATGTTCTATTAAGGATACTATGTGTCTTTTATTGTTTCTTTACCATGTTTTGATCCTACTACAGCTATATTTGATAAACTAGCATCCGTTCACTCCATTGGGCATCTTGATGATGACATCTACATAGAATGCCTTGACTTGCCTCCTCTACTGGTTTTTCATCCTCTTCAGGATGCATGGGTTGCACCGCACATGGATTGCTGTGTGAAGAAAGGGTATATTTATTTGTGTCAATGTGACATATTTGATGTTATTGAACCTGTATGTGGATATTCCCCAGACAGTATCGATTGGTCCTTTTCCATGGACGATGACATCACCACCAATGGCACAGAATACCAGCACTCAACATCTGCTCCAGATGGTTCCCAGCTGTACCAGTCTTATTGGACGGAGGTTCACCACCTGTCAACATGGATTTCCAAACAGGCTTATACTTGCTCAGTACAGTTACAAAAATGGTGATTGCCTACTGTAAAAATGCAGTGTAATTTGGATGGTGAATTCTGTGTGGTAACAAACTTTAAACAGTTTACCTACGGTGAGAAAACATTTTATTTATTATTCCAACTTCTGCTTCATACCGCACCAGACCACAATTATTGGGCACACAGTTATTATCCCTATCCCTGTTATGGACCCTGATATCATTCACAGTAACCCCAATTATCTGCTTACTCTTTCAGAGAACTTACCCTATTTTAATGTACACATTGATCCTTTAACTTCGACATTAAAATCACTTTTAGACAGAAAGGACACCCACCACATCCACATCAGCAATAATATTTTCAAAGCGAACAAAGCCATTTACACCCTCATTAATGATTATGACTTAAATGATGCACTTACTAAAACATGGTTAGAGATTACCTTTAAAAGTTTTGTTATTATACAAGCATTTTTGATATTTTTTTCTTATTATGCTTTGCTGCCTATGGCGTACATTATGCCTACACCATGAGCAGCTGGAGTTCCTTTACAAGGCTCGTGCGTCGGGTCTATAAACAACTTCTGTTCTCTCTCCATGTCTTCACTCTTGCTTGTGTTGCTGCTTTTGAGGTAACAAGGGGGGAATGTTACACAAGGTCCCTGCACCCTTATTGGTACCCCCAGAGGTACACCGCAGAAAGCTAGCATTTAGGTATATGTTATACTTACATATAGGGCTAAGGGCATCTACTGTATAAGAGTAGATGTCAGGATATGTATGCATATAATTGTTATACACTTTACTTTCCAATATACACATGTATTTCTTGCTTACAAGATGTTAGGACACCTGTGTCCTTGTAATGATTATGATATATAAGTCAGCATTGCCATTTTCTGATGATGTATATTACTATATGGCTATGTACAAACTGTACCTCTTTGTTTCTACAAAGTGATGACTATAACAAAATTGTATAATGTTATCTTGCACTGAGGAGCCGCCTCTAATTTAGCCAATAGGGCTAATCTCTGTAACTAGAAATGTTTCTATCTTACAGAAACCATGGTAATTATCTTAGGTATGTAATGTAATGTAATACATTACATCTTCTACCTTGGAGACCCCAGGAGACATGGAGATTCCTCAAGGTATAGGGAATGCTTAGCATTGGCTCCCAGTTCCTAATGGTAAGAACTGCTTAGGGCAACTGTGATTTTCCTTTTGGTAGTAATGAACAAGCTTTGGTACTCTTATGCAATGTGTCTGTGATTCCTTGCATGCCCATTATTGCCAAGAACCTGAGAGTGAGGTTTAGACCTCCTGACAATGGCAAGCGACCCACCCCAGCTCTACATGGCCTTCTGACTAAACTTTTGGGCTGAACCCCCGACTCCACTCTTCTCTCTTGCTCCCCCTCTGGATCTCCTGGACTCCCTTATGATGCTGAAATCCTCTCTTTTATACCCCTAGGGATGAGGCCCCCTGCTGGCAGTAAACAGGCCCAACATCCCAGACCCGGCACCACTGCTCTCTCTCTCTCTCTCTCTCTCTGCCTAGCTACAAAAATTGTAACTAGTAAGCTCCCAGAGGGTTCTTACACTTCCTCAAACTGAAAATGTTCACCTCCTGGTGAACACCAACCAGGCAACACCACTGACCCTCCAGAAGAGAGAGACATGCACTCTCCCTCCCCCCAAGGATTAGGGCACTAACTGGTAACACCACCGGAATGGAGAGAATTGCTGCACTTTGCTCAGGACTGCAACTCAACTTACACTGCAACATCATACTGGGGCTAAACTGGTGACCCACCCACTGGTTCTCACAGTCAGATTGCCAGGTACTGCATTGGTGCCCCCCCCCACCTATCACTATAACCTTTCTACATAAACCTGGCTCCTATAGAAATAGAAAGATGCTGCTGACAGTAATAGGAGAATTACAGACCATTCCCCCATTTTGAATTGCATACCTGGAACATTGTAGCATGAACTACATGACAACATGAATTTCTTTTCATTCTAAATCTAATAATACCATAGTTTACTATGTCTCAACACAGAACAATTGGAAACATTTCAATAAGCTTCAAAACAATTTCTAGCCATTCACACCCACTCCCACACTGAATCTCACACACCTTTCACTCCAGCCACATCGGCCGTACATACCTCATTCCCTTCTTCCCCAGGATGTAACGGGAGATGAGCTGTTGAAGCTCAGTGTGCCTTTCCTGGTGAAACTTTCCAAATAAATAAATAATATCTTATATAGCAATGCAATTTACAGAGGCAGATTCCAATCCAGCCACCTGTCAGTAAATCTTTATTATATTGGTTGCACTTGCACAAACCAATGTATTGTGGCAATACAGGATTGGGGGGTGTCACTGTGGAGCCCACTGCAGTACACAGAACAAAAGGCTCAGCAGTCTACCCCAATGACCACTAGGTGTGGTCGTGACACACCTCTCTGCTGGGTGGTCTGAATGGTCATGCACTTCAAAGGACTGAAGCCGCTTTAATCTGAGAGGGTTTTAGTCCTTTGATTTGCAAGACCGTTCAGCCCACCCGGGAAGCCCAATACCCATGTCAGCAATCCCCCTCCCCCATAGTGTCCAAAATCATGGTGCCTAATCCCCATGTTGGCGATCCTTCCAGTACTGTCCGACATTGGGGTGCCTAGCCACTATGTCAGTGATCCCCCCAGCACTATCTGACATTGCAGTGCCAAGTCCCCATGTCAGTGATCCCCCCAGCACTTTCTGACATCAGGGTGCCCAATCCCCATGTGTACCATCCCCCCCATAATATGGGACACTGAGGAGCCCACCCCCAGTGTCCCCAAACATTTTTTATACCTGAAAAAAAGAAAACAGTCCCCCAACATTTTTTAATTAAACCTGTAAAAAAGAAAACAGTCCCTCATCGTCTTCCTCATCCTCTCCTTCATCCTGCCCCTCCCTCTACACACTCACCTCCCTGCACCCCCTTACCCCTTAAGCTTGTGGATGTATTATTCTTGGACTTCAGCAAGGCATTTGACTCTGTCCCCCACAATGGTCTGGTGGAGAAACTGATGGGGTTGGGACTGGCCCCTTTGGTGGACAAATGGATTGAAAACTGGCTAGCTGGATGAACCCAGAGAGTAGTGGTCAGTGGGAAGCTCTCAAACCCAAGAGAGGTCAGTAGTGGGGAACCGCATGGCTCGGTCCTGGGTCCGATCCTGTTTAATGCATACATATCAGACATCAGGGAGGGTATAGGGTGTGAAATGAGTCTCTTTGCTGATGACTCCAAGATGGTAGCAGTAGTTGAGGGGGAAGAGGGGAGGTTGGCCCTGCAAGGGGACCTGGACACCCTGGAAAGCTGGGCTTGCACATGGAAATTAAATTTCAATATCACCAAGTGCAAGGTGTTACATCTTGGGTGGGGAAACCCTAAACATAGGTACACCCTCTGAAGGGAGGCGCTGGAGGCCTCAACAGGAGAAAAAGACCTAGGGATCATGGTGGATGCATGTATGAATAACTCTGAGCAGTGCAGAAGAGCAGCCAGCAAGGCAAACAGGATGTTGGGATGCATCATAAGGGGGATCATCTCTAGGAGCAGGGAAGTGATTCTGCTGCTATACAATGGACTGGTTAGACCACACCTTGAGTACTGTGTACAGTACTGGAGACCACACTCAAAGAGGGACATACAGCTCTTGGACAGGGTACAGAGGAAGGCAACTAAGATGATATGAGGACTTGGGGATTTGACGTATGAGGACAGACTTGAGGAGCTCTGCCTGTTTTCATTGCAGGAGAGGAGAGACAGGGGGAACATGATTGAGGTCTTCAAGTACCTCAAGGGAATAAATAGGGTAAACATGGAGGTGATCTTTAGACTAAAGCAGGGAGGTATCACCAGAGGTCATGGTTTGAAGTTGGAAGGTGGAAGGGTGAGGGGGGAAAAGAGGAGGAGGTTTTTCACTGAGAGGGTGGTGGACCCTTGGAATGCTCTGCCTGACGAGCTGGTTCAGAGATCCACAATGGAGGGCTTCAAAAAAGGGTGGAACTGGCACAGAAAGTGGATATATCAGATAATGTCCTGACCCCGGGGTGGGAGATGAATGATAGGGGTTTCTGGAACACAAGGGGGGGAGGGCTTCAGCACCCAAATAGGGATCTGAGGTTTGAGCAGACTCAATAGACCATAAGGCCTAATCTGCTGGCAATTAGTATGTTAGTATGTTATTCAGCAAATATGCTACTCTGGGCAGCAGGAGCTTTCGAAGTGCAGCAACATTCCCTGGAAGGGAGAGATTCAGTTTTCGCCAACGTGCTGTTTCAGTCATCAGCTGGGTGAGTAACAGGGTAGAATTCCTAGATTCTATCTGCCCCCAAACAAAGGGAATGTGAATACCCAAGTATAATAGATTATTAGGAACCCATGATAATCCCAGCCCCCGCAGACAGTCCTTAGTGCAGGCTGCATTCAAAGGGGTGACACTGGTTTTCTTTTGGTTGACTTGTAACCTTGATATTCTGGCAAATGTTTGTAGAGTCTCTACCACCAGGTGTAGGGACTCCTGTGGGTGGGAAAGAGTAAGAAGTAAATCGTCCGCTTACGCATTTGTGAGATAAGAGTGGTCCCCTATCGAAATACCCTTAATCGCTTTGTTGGCCTAGAGTACTCCAATAAGAAGATCCAGTGCTAGCAGAAAAAGCAGTAGGGATAGCGGACACCCCTGCCGAGTGCCTTGCTGCAGGGGAAAGGGCATGGATGTGTCCCTGCTGGTGAGTATTTTGGCCATAGGTTTATTGTACAAGACATGGATCCATTGTTTATAGTAAGTGCCAAAGCCATACAAATTAAGCACCTCATGCAAGTAGGTCCATTCGACTGAATCAAAGGCTTTCGAGAGGTCAACTGCTATAGCAGCCATAGGGATGGAGGACCAGAGGGCTAGCCACTTGATGTTAAGCACGAGACGAATGCTGTCGGCCACTGCCCTACTTTTGGTAAATCTGGCTTCAGAAGGGTGTACTATGGAAGGTAAAATGTCCATCATTCGATTGGCCAGTATTTTGACCACTGTCTTGGTGTCTATGGAAATTAATGAAATAGGGTGACAGTTTGCGCAGTTTAGCGGGTCATCTGACTTTTCAGAATGAGAGTGATTAGGGCCTCTCACATTGTTGGTGGGAGGACACCAGTGAAGTGCATTTCCTGAAGGGTGGCAAGTAGTGGGGCTCTAATTTTGGGGCTAATTATCTGATATAGTTTGGTGGTCATGCCATCCGGCCTTGGAGATTTGCCCTTTGCTAGCTGAAATAATGCCATGTTATTTTCTGCCACTGTGAGAGGGGCATCCAGTGTGCCCTTCATAACTTCTGAGAGCTGGGGAATGTGAGCTTTTGAGCAAAAGCCCTTTAGAGGGGCTCTAATTTGGTTCTTCTCTTTGGGCATTTGTGATTGGTACAACTGCTGGTAAAATTGTGTCATGCATTCATTAATTTGCTTAGGGTCCGTAACTACCTCCGCCTTGGCGTTCTTGAGGGCGTGAATGTGGGAGGCAGCTTGTTGTTTCCTCAGCTGGTATGCCAGCAGTTTCCCACGCTTATCCCCACCCTCCCAATATGCATGTTTAGTCCTAGTCATATACCACTCAACTTGTTGATGGAGTATTGTGTTTATACAATATTTTAGCCCAACAATCTCCCGGAGTTTAGTTACGTCAGGACACCCAGCAGTGGTTGCCTTAAACTGTGATTCCAGGGCTGAGAGTTCTGCTTGGAGCCCAATAAGCTCCACTTTTCTCTCCCCCTGTTCCTTTGAGCCACAAAATCTATGATGTGCCCCCTAAGCACAGCTTTAAAAGCCTCCCAAACCGTGGCTGAGTATCCCCTGGCTTATTATGTGCGAAGTAGTCTCGGAAGGCATCCTGAACCATATTATGAAAAGAAGGATCTTTGATCAATAAGGGGTTGCAGCACCACCTAGTGCCAGTGCCCCATTGCTCTGCAGGTAAGAAGGTACAGGAAACAGGGGTGTGGTTCGATATCAGGATGTCATTGATCTTGGATGTTACAATGTCTTGGGCTGCATATGAATTTGCAAGCCAAAAGTCAATACGGCTGTAGGTTGTGTGCACTGCCGAGAAGAAAGAGTAGTCCCTCCTGTATGGTGGTCTCTCTGCCAGACATTGACCATACCCCATTCCCTCATCATTTCCTGTAGTATGCCCACTGCCTTAGGGTGAGTTTGCGGGTTGGGCTTGGACTTATCTAGGAATATGTCTACGGCTAGATTAAAATCACCCCCTATTATGATTGGAATATTATGGTAGCCTTCGGTAAGGGATTCCAAGGTGTGATTGAAATCTAGAAATAGCTCAGGAGAGTCTGAGTTTGGGCCTTAAATATTAGCTAACACCACATGCCCCCCCCCCGGGTAAGAGAACCCGGCCCCTATCCATCGGCCTTGGGCATCCATGATGGTTTTATCTACCACCCAGGACATGACTTTTTGACCAGAATGACAACTCCCTTGGACTTGTTCTTAGCTGAGATGGTGATTACTGTCGCTACCCATGACTTTTTGAGCCACCCAATAGTCCTTGCAATGAGCTGCATATCTTGAATCAGTGCAATGTCCACCTGCAAGGAGTGCAAGTGTTTAAGGACAACAGATCGTATAGTTGGGTGATTCAGCCCCTTTACATTCCAGGATATGAGCTTGATCCCCATTCTGGAGTGTGGCTCTGCTATACTGAGGATTAAGAGAAAAGGTTCTTACCCCAGGAGCCCTGAGAGTGTAGGATAAGGTAAGTAATCAGGATACCTGAGGTATGGTAAGATAGGTTATTCAACAGAACAGAGACCAGGAAGATTTGCAAGAGAAAATACAGCACAAATGACCTAGTGGTGAAGGAGGGAAAAAAAAACACAGATACAGGTGAATGTAATACACTCTAAACCAACAAATCTTATGCAATTTTTAAAGGTACCCACTAAACTGTAGGCTAAACAGTGATATAAATGATTTCCTATTAACTGCAAATACCAGGTACAGTATATAGAAAAGAACAAGCAATAAGCTAGTGATATTTGGAGTACGCAAAATGGTGCTGTTCCCTTGCCAGCTGCAGGGGTAAGCACTCCGCCGTGCTAGCCAAATACTCAAGTAAGAGAGAGAGGAGTCGAACCGTTCAACTTCCTGTAGCTTGCACCCCAGCCTTACCTAGTCAATTCTGAATCATACATACCACCCAAGAATAGAATGGGTGGGGCATCCAAGTCTAAGGTGCAGGGGGGGAGCAAGAGTTGTGACTGTCCACCTTCAGCATCCAATCTGTGTGAGGCCTTGACATGCCTGCTACCCTGAATCCTCCTCTACTAACAACGTGGGTTAATACGTCTTGAGAGGAATCCATAGATCGAAGCCAGTGGCAGTGGGGGGGGGGTTGAGACCCCTGGGCAGAGGGTATTCCCTCTCCTCACCAATGGCAAAGCTAGGAAATCCAGGCAAGACTCAAGTGCATAAATGTAGAGCCTCTCAGACGAGGTGGTTGTGCAGCAAGTTAGGCGATGAGAAAGAAGGGAAAAGGGAGTAGCTCACAAAACCCCCGTGTTCTGTTCTCATTTCTACAGGAACACATTCCAACCCCCCATTGATAGTGCACCCAAAAAAACAATGGGGGGGAGGAAGCTAGCTCCAAGCAGCGTGGAAGGGTAGTAACAAAGAGGGTCACTTATGATATTCAATCCGTTGGGGAAGCTCTGTTGTTCAGGAGAGATTCTGTGGTTGTGTTCTGCAGATCCTTTGTCAGAGCCTCCGCAAAAGACATTGTTCCTGGTTTAATTGGGAGTATAGCAGTGTCTATAAGTTCTTCTTTTTCTGGCAGACAGTCAGCCCAGGATCCCATTTCTACTGCTTCCATTAAAGTCTTGTCAGGTATATCTTCTGGGTCAGGCTGCAATGTATAGAGAGATTCATCCTTTGTTAGCTTGGCAGGAGGCCCATTTCTTGTCCCCCAATGAAATCCAAATCGCTGTTGGACTGATGCCTTATCCTAGTTCCAGAACTGATAACCCATGGTGGCTTGATGGAGAAGGAGACACCGGGTACCCTTGGATGAGCGTCTGTATTTCCAAAGCTCCCCATTTAAACTTGTAGGGGATGAGAAAAACTGGGGGATCCATTTACTGAGGGAGTTGTCCGACCTTTATTTTGATCCCTCTGGATGCTGCTGCTAGGAGATTAGATCCTTCTGTCCTTATCAGGGCACCAAAGTTTCCTGGGAGATGGAGTTTTCGGGGACAGCTGTGGCCAGTGTTTTGAGATCCAGATTTCCACCTCTCGGGGAGATTCTGCCACTGTTTCCTTCCCTTCTTCGGATACAGACAGGTAAGCGAGCTGACGAAACCAATATTTGAAGCCTTGCTGGGCAAAAAACTTTTTAATAGGAGTGAAGGCCTTCCTCCAAGCCGCCACTTCAGCCGAGAAATCCCGTTAAAAAGAAACTTTTACACCTCGCCATGTCACCTCTCTCAAATCCTTGGCAGTTCTCAATACTTGCTCTTTCATGGAGTATTTAAGAAGGTAGGCAACTATGGGTCATGGCATTGAGCTACTGGTTGGGGGCCTCCAGGAACCTTATGCACCCTTTCAACATCTAGTGGACCATGCCACCTATCCCCCAGCATCTTAGGGATTTCATCGTTTAGAAAGCATTCAGTGTTAGCTCCTTCTAATCCCTCGGGAATGCCCAATATTCTTATGTTGTTTCACCTGCTGTGGTTTTCCTGGTCCTCAGCCCTCTGCCACAAGGTAGCTAACTTGCTCTCATGGTCCTGAAGACATTGCAGGATTTTGGCCCGACTTAATTCTAAGCTCTCGGCCTTCTTCTCCACCACGTTCACTTTGTCATTTAAAACCAGCACCTCAGCAACAGTACCAGCTAAGGTAGTTGATACAGAGTCGACCCTGGAAAGCAGTGTTTCCAACAAGGTCGTTATATGTTGCAAGGAGGTATGAACATCTGGCGGGTGCACAGAGGGCTCTAAGGCCATGGTGGGCAAGCCTCATGGAGGTTGTGGTAGTGAAGCCATCAGGGAGAGTTGTGCAGGTAAGGCTCAGTTCAGTCTGTGTCTTGGCCTGATCGAGAAACAATGCCTTGTGGTTTGTGAAGGGGGGGGTATCGAACCAGACACCGATCTGTACTTCGGTGTCAGCTCTGGCTCCCCCGAGCATGGAGGGTTAGTGGCCTACCTGAAGCCCAATCGAGTCACATGTAGGACCGGCGCTACTAGACAATTGGCCGTATCCTGATCGCAGAAGATTGCCTCATCGAGTGGACCCTTTGTGGCTTCGGAAGCATGCTGGGGCTTTTTTGGGGGGAGAATTATCCCTGGATGCTGATTTTATTCCATGAATTAGCTTAGCTGGAGTTTGAGCTGTGATTTTAGGAGGCCATCTCCTTCGGCGTCCAAGCCATGCCCCCCCACAAAAGCTTTTTATACAGCTCACAGTGATGGTGGTTTTGAGACAGTCTAAGATTAAAGTTGCTAATTGGTTATATTACACATCAAAATTCTGAAGTTTGTCAGCTGGAGAATGGTCATAGATTGTATCTGTGTAGTCAAAGAGCAGCATAATCTGAATTTGCACAATAGTTTTCCTCAACACTGGGGAAATTCAGTCCCTGTATCTGTAAAGCAGACTTACTCTAGTCCTAATCTTTTTAGTCAAGTTATTGGTCCATCTCCATCCAGAAACCTTGGTATTTATACCTGCCTACTTGTTCAAGGTTAAGCCCATACAGTGCACTTATTTGAAATGGAAAATTAGAACCCTTTTATAAAATAGTAGGTGGTCTAAACAACATAAATTTAGTTTTGGCCTTATTCAGTTTTAATTTAAAATCCATCAAAAAAGTCTGAAGGGCTAACAAAAACAACATTTCGAAGGACTACCTGCACTTCTGAGAGGGATCCTCTCAAGATGTAGATGACATTGTCATAGACGTAGAGGTGGTGATTCAGATTCCCAATACTCTCACCTAGTCCCCTCATATACATTGCAAATAGCAAAGGACACAGGACTGAACCCTGGGGAACCCCTCTCAGAAATTTTAAATACTGTGAGGTGTGTTCATTTGCAACTGTACACTGTTTCTGATTACAAAAATATGACATAAATCATCTAATTGCCTCACTACTAAATCCTGTCTCTTCTAGTTTTCTAATTAGAATACCATGATACTCCATGTTGAAAGCCTTGGAGAGATCAACAGAGATGGCCCCAGTATAGTACACAGAGTACATACAGTAGCTTTATTGACATAATCCAAGACCTTCAACATGGACAAAATAGTGTCACCATTTTTTTTCTAAATCCTTATAGGCTGGGATCATGATGGTTGACGTCCTTAATATAAATCTGCAATTGTTTTGATAACAGTCTCTTAAATATTTTCCAAAATACTAGAATAAGAGAGATTGTACAGTAATTGGTCATCAGACTACCGTCTTTAAACATAGGCACCACGCTAGCCTGTTTCCACACCTCTGGTAGGTATCAAGAACTTAAAGACCAATTACACCAATGGTTCAGCAATTTGACATGTTGAGACCTTTAACAGACAAGGTGAAAGGTCATCTGGGCACCCATTCTTATTTTCTTTTAGCCCTAAAAGTAGCTGTAGGACCTCATGTACAGCAATTTCTGAGAATTCAAATGTTCCAGTGGTACAATCAACTTTATTTTAATTAGCTACACAATTTGAAGCATTATCTACAAAAAGATTCCCAGAATTTACAGTAAGTGATTTAGATCCTTCACCACTTTTTCCCTCTATAATGGATTACCATAATCATCTTTAATGCTGATATTGGTTTTAATAAAGTGTTTTATTATGTTCCAAAGTTTTTTTAAGGTCAAATGTCTCTTCCATCACCTTTCTCCTGAGAAATTGTTTTGGCTTGCCTCACCCCAGTTACGTAGTTGTTTCTCGCTTGTCTATATTGCTCCTGGTCTCTATTTAACCCTGAACCCTGTGCCTTCTTCCATAATTTATACTTTTTTTTCCCCTGAGTTTGGCTTAGAAGGGAAGGTACCAAGCTATAGTATCCATTTTTACTTTTCTCTTTTTTAGGGGCAAGTGGTTATTTATAAACTCTTTTCATTACATCATCAAAATATTTCCAAGCATCATTTAAATAAGATATAAGTTTAAGTCTATCTCAACAGATGTTCTTCAAATCTCTGGTAATTGCAAAAAAAAAAAAAAACATTTTGTAGGAACTATACTGTACGAAGTTGGGGGGCCTCCAGTCCTTTCCCTGCCTCTAACACTGAAGAAGTTGACCAGAAACCTGTTACCCCCTTGAATGTTGTGGGTAATCAGTGAAAATCAAATCAAGCAAAATAGATTCAGTTGGTGTTTTGATATTTACATGTGTGGGTTCTAATTAACTGTGTTAGGCATATAAAAACTGACAAATTATACAAAAGTCTAGATTTCTCAGGAACTATCCAATCCATGTTAAAATCACCTACTAATGGTAGTTTGTGTGACTCAACATAGGATAAAAAAGCCTCAGACAACTGGGAAATGTTTAGAGAAGGCATTTTGTAATGGTCTGTAGCAACTGAGCAAAAATGGGGTTAAAAAGTAGAAGTTTAATTCTGCTACTAGACTTTTACAACAATCTTGTTGAATTCCAGGAGTAATTTGATTTGCATCCAGTTTATCTGAATAGTAAATTAGTAATCCCGTTTTTTAGTTCTGTCTACAGGAAGTAAACTGAAATCCTGAATAACAAACTCTTATTATCTCTTTATTATTTAGCCAGGTTTCAGAGAAGACCATTATGTCAGGCCCCTTTCTTGTAGCATAATCCCACATTTTGTCCCTTTTGTTCAAAATACTGTGGACATTTGCATGCATGAAGTATACCCCTTCCTTGGTTTTAAAACTAACATCCTGAATTAGTGAAACAGGGTCTGGATTGGGTTAATATCTCCGCAAAGTAATATACTGATAATGGAAAGCAACCCAAACATGGGCCTTATTTGTTTAAACACCCCTACTGTTGTACATTTTTTAGATTTAACATGCAGGTTCTTCTCCCTGGCCTTCATAAACTAAAAGGGTTCCACTAAACTGCATCAACAATGAAGCTGTCAAAATGTGGCTTGACGAAATCCCCAATGTCAACTGACATTGTGTTTTTTTGTGGGGGGCTAAACCCCTCTCAACTCCAAATCTAAAGGTAACAAACTCTGAGTTGGGGTTAGTTTGAAGCGGAGGGACACAATTGTGAAACGGTGAAATTTTGCTAGTGGACCATTACAGCAACAATTTCTAATCCTTTAGAAATTGTCGCTGTAATGGGTTTCGCTGTCAAAACTTCGCTGTTTTGATGGTATCCCAAGGAAAAGTTATACATGCTAAATGCAAACATGGGTACTTGCCCACTGTCTGCATGTTGCATGCATTACGTTTGCATGATGATGCTATTGCCTCTGTGTACACTGTTTCAATTCTGCAGCCATGCCCAGTTGTGCCCTATTTGGTGCTTTATGTGGAATTAATCTTGTTTGAGCTGAACAATCACTTTGAATAAAGGGTCTCAAATGACTACAAATACTGGTGAACTCTGCTCCTTGGGCGGTCCTTTAACCATTGTTAGCAAATGAATAGTAAGCCAACCCATCAATGCAGCAGAAGCACTACTGCTTGTAACATCAATTACCTGTGTTCAGATGTATGTGAGCCCAAGTCATGGGGGCTGGCTGGAGTGAGAGGATCAAGTATCCCTGAGCATGCTTTCCTTCTCTGGGGAGAAGAGGGCAGCCTGCTCCAGTGCATGACTGCCACCTGGGTGACAGCAGGCTGCAGTGCACTCAGAAGCAGCTAGATGGGTGAGGGGATGCTGATGCATGGCATGCATCATGTTTACATGTGTGCTTGCATCACTCCCCATGCTGGTATCTCAGAGACAAGGGAGAAAATGTAGGAAAGCAGTGGGCCTGGAGCAGAGTGATGGACTGATCCCTTGCAAGCCTCAGAGCATTGTGGCAGCTTCCCCCCAAAACAGATCTTTATTGGCAGAATTTGGGGGGGTCCTGCTGTGGCACCCCATCATACAGGGCAAGCCATGGGGGCTGACAGGAAAATGCGGTAAATCCATGAGAAGCTGGTTGACTCATGTGGCACTGTGTGTTAAATTCCTGCTTTATTTGATTCCAGTGTCAGAATCAATATTTCCTTGCTGCCATTGTTAATGAATTCCAGGAAATAAGAAATTAAAATGGCTTCACAAAGATTTAGCAGACCCTGTTAAAAATGTTTACATCAGCAACCTGTTGCTTTATGCAATGCAGGTAATGAGTGATGATCTATAAGGCCTTCCACCACGGAGTGTTTGATTTTCAGCTCTGTGTTCAGAATCACTGAAGGGACTACAGCTCAATTTGTATTAAATTATCATGCAAATGAGTTTGTTTTGCATTGTTTTAAATGTTGGCAAAACAGTGACGACCCAGAGTGTGTTGTTTTTTAACCTTTAACCAGCTCAAGAGCAACTTTTATAAAATGCATTTGTAGTTCTGTCACATCGAAAAATGGGTTGCAACTTTTAGGCAACAGGTTTTGCAAAGCTTTCTGCTGCATCCAGCAACACTTGTGCAACTCATTGAGAAATGCAAAAGCAGATTGTTTGGGGAGGGGGGAACAGTTTAATGCAAATTGTACTATATATTGTAATGTTTAAATAAAGATATGAACTACTTGTATATTTAAATCTATGTCATTGCCTAACGGAGGATCTATTGACACGATCGAGATGGTTTGCTTTGAAATTGCAATTAAATAAATCAAAAATATTGCCTTGACGGCAGAGCTTTATATAACTTTTTTGGTGGAAATCAAATACTTCCATGGGTTGAAATCTGGAAATCCTTTTACTTTTACTGGAGTGAAAATACTTTCAGCTGTCAATTTTGGGAAGTCAAAATAATTCCAGTCCACAAATTTTGGAAGTTGAAATACTCCAAGACCGATAGTTTTTGAAGTCATAGTCCTTTTGAATACCTCACTGTAACCCCATTCTCAGTACTTCCACAGAAATGCATTTCAGAATGAGTCCAGGAAAGGAAAACGTGCACAGTAAATCGTTTCTTATGGTATGTGTTTATTTCATGAATTGTTCTTGTAGCTTCAAGTAACCTCCATCAATCTTGAGCTAAATTGCTCGCAGTCAGATGCCTACGACATTCAAACTCTGGTGATCATACACTAACTCTAAAACACATATCACCTTCCTATTAAAGATGGCAGATGTTTTGATATCAGATCTGATTTGCCCTATTATTATGATTTAAACCTAGGGGGCATAAACAAGGTGAGTAGTGAGGACCTGTTTGTAAAGATTAAGGATGCAGTCACCAGAGGGCATGACTTTCCACCCCCAGTTTAAGACATCAGCATGGACAGCTTCCAACGCACATGTTTGGTCTCCCTCCCCCAAAACATAGCCAGCTGCACACATATGCACAGTACAGTACAGACAGAGTGAGCATATACTTCTCATTTTCAAAGTCAGGTGAGTAAAACCAAATTTGGATGAGTATGAATGATGAAATATTTAGAGTAAGCAAGTGCTTTTTTGTTAAGGTATTTGTAGTAATTATATAAAAACACACAAAAAATCTCATTGTGTATCACATTCTCTATGGCATTCCTCCAGCCATTACATCATGGGTTACCCTGTTCACCTCATATGGTGATGATGCACATGTGATAAATTGAGCCATCCCCTTAGACCCTTGGTCTTCCGAAGACTCCTCAGCAAAAAGTTTTACTGACTGAAGCCTCATCTGCCTTAAAAGATCCCACTGACAGAAAATTGGATGACATGCTCAACAACTTATTCAAATTGGCTAGAGTGGCCACCAGGGCAGCCACCACTGCAATATCTGCCACAAGAGCCCAAACATGGGGCTGGTGAACTTTGCAAAGATGGTACAACCCAGTTCAACACAGGAACAATTAGCATCACATTCACTGCAGACAACAAAATACCTAGCCGACAAGGTAGTCAACACCCTGAAAATTAATGCCAGAACAGCAACAGTGGCCAATAAAGCCCACAGGGCCATCTTGCCCAAGCTATGGGATGCAGATACAGAGTCAAAGACCATGCTACTAAAGCTACCATCAAAAGGGCCAAACTCTTTGGAGAAGGACTCAAACCATTCCTCAAAGTGAAAAGCCAAGGCACTGTCCTCTACAAAGACAAGACTCAACAAAATACATATCTATAATCTATAAGGGGCAGTGGGTTTCATAAGAATGGGGGGAATTTTTGAGACCATAGACAAAACCACTCCTCCTACAGGGGCCCCAACTTCAAACCTTACCAAGGATACAATAATGGTAACAAATTCAGAGGTTGTAGAACCACCTCTGGAGGCCACTACAATTCCTAAAGAGGAAGCCATACCAACTCACAATGACTACAGATCAGCCAAGCCAAAAGCCCAGCAGATGCCTCCAGTGGCGGGGGGGGCAACTTCTACAGTTCGTTCAAGAATGGAAGACAACAATAAAGGACAAATGGGTATGGAAGGTTGTAGCGAAGGGCTACATGATTGAATTCCAGTGGCCATGTAGACTAAACAGGCTAGTAATATCACCAGTTCCAAGAAAGAAAGCAACACCACTACAGATACAGAATATCCTATGATAACTACTACTCAGCAAAGTAGTAGCTAAAGTTCCACAAACACAAGAAGGGAAAGGAGTATATTCAATATTTTTTCTGCTCCCCAAGAAGACTTAAAATTCTTAAACAAGTTCATTATTCACAAACATTTCAGGACGAAAACCATAAAGTCAACCATAAAAACAATCCAACAGGACAATTTTCTCACTTTAATAGATAGGAAGGATGCATACTTCCACATCCCAGTACACCCATCACATTACAAGTTCCTGAGATTCGTGATTATGGGACATCATTTTCAGTGTCAAGTCCTGCCCTTCGGACTAGCTCGGCACCCAGGGTATTCACCAAGGTATCAGTAGTGAAAGCAGCACAGCTCCAAGAGAAAGGAATACATGTAATCCCTTACCTAGTTGACTGGCTAATTTGAGGGTCATGACAACAAGGGGAAAGAGAAACACACATAATAAGGGAAACACCACAAAGGTATGAATGGATTCTAAACATATCAAAGAGCTCCTTCATTCCCAGCTAAAGAATAGAGCACTTGAAGGCCTCCACAGACACAGAGAATGGTTGAATCAGCACATCAGAGAAGAGAATTCACATAGTGTGTTCCCAAGCACAACAGCTCTTGACGACTACCAACTCACCACTATCACAACTACTTCAGCTACTGGGGTCAATGGTATCTTGCAGAGACCTGATACCTTGGGCCAAATAGCAAATGAGGCCACTTTAGCACCTAGCCATTCAGAAGTCACTAGAAACAGAAAACAACCTGACTTAACCAGTACAAGTCACACCACTGGTAAGGAAGTCAGTTCAAAGGTGGATATCCACAAGCAACTTATTGGTAGGAGTCAAATTAGAGCAAGGCTTCCAAGTAACAATCAACACAGATACAAGCCTGTCAGGGTGGGGAGCATCAATCAATCACAAATCAGCACACGGAAGATGGATTTGAACGGAGATTGAACTGTCAATCAATGTATTGGAGATGAAAGTTGTATACAATACCCTAATATATTTTCAACACATTGTAAAGTCAAACACAGTATTAATCAGGTCAGACAACTTTTCCACAGTGGCGTACATAGCCAAACAAGGGGGTACAAGAAGCCACCAGTGTCCTAAACTGGGCACAAGCCAATCTCACACACATTTCAGCAGTTTACCTAGTGGGAAAGCTGAACACCATGGTGGACTGGCTCAACCACCAACAGATATCTCTGGGGGAATGGCTCCTGAATCCAAACGTATTCACAATGCTGAACAAGAGAAGGGGTCCAGTAGAGATGGACCTGATGGCTTTCTCCAAGAACAATCATGTTGAGGTATTCTTCTCCAGATTAAAGGACAAAGGCTCCAGTGGGATAGATGCTCTATCAGTCCCATGGTAATTCACCAGAGTATATGCATTCCCACCCATACCCCTCATTCCACAACTCCTAACCAAGATTAGAGGGATGAGAACCATGGTGATTCTGATCACACCATACTGGCCAAGATGCCATTGGCTTGCCATGGTAGTCTCAATGACCCTAGATCAACAGAGACTGCCCGACTGACCGAACATTCTGACTCAGGGCCCAATATGGCACCCCAGCCCCCACACTGTAAGGTTGATAGCCTGGCTCCCAAAAGGGAGAGAATGCTGAAGGCAGGATACCATCAGTCAGTTATAAGCACAATCCTTCAATCATGGAGGCCCTTAACAACAGGGACGTACAAAAGACAATGGGTAATTTTCTTAAAATGGTGTGCACAAACGACATCATCCCAGACTAAATTTCAATTCCACAGATATTCCTGTTCCTTCAACATGCTTGGACAAGGGCCTATAACCCTCATCGCTTAGGGTAAAGCTATCTGCTGCAGGGACAGCCCTAGGGAAGGTTGACAATGAGCCCCAGGCTCTCATTCAGAAGTTATTCACTTCATGAAAGCAGCCAGCATCATCAGGCCCCAAATTAAACAGATTATGGCTTCATGGGACCTGAACCTAGTGCTAAATGCAGTAGCTGAAGTGCTTTTTGAACTCATGACTGAAGTAGACTTATACTGGATGTCTCTTAAGATGGTATTCCTGGTAGCAATACGTTCAGTAAGATGGATCAGTGAACTCAGTGCCCTATCACACAAGCAAATGTTCTTACAGTTTCTCCCAGACACAGTGTCACTAAGAACAGTACCTTCCTTTATCCCCAAAGTTACCTCACAATTCCACTGCAATCAAAACAACAAGCTAACAGCAATCGACCCAAATACACTCCCCTCAGAGGAACCAAAGCTGACCACACTAGACATGCTCAATGTGCTGAGGACATATGTACGGAGACCAGGCAGCATATGAAAGTCAGAAAGGCTATTCATAATCAATAAAGGTCACAGAATGGGCATGGCCACATTGAAATCTACCATTGCATCCTGGATAAGGAGAGCAATCACCGAGGCCTACAAAGCACAGAACAGACTAGCCCCAAAAGACGTCAAAGGCTCACTCCAGCAGAGCTGTGTCAACATCATGGGTGGAGACAAACCTAGCCACCTCGGAGGACATATGTGCTGTGGCAACATGGTCCACACCACACGTCTTCCTGAAACACTATAGACTGAATACAAGTCTAGCATTCAAAACAGGATTTGGCAATGCAGTTCTACATACAGCTTTAACTTCATGACTCTGCAATCCTCACTCTCATCCTACATAGACACCTAGGATACTACTTGTGAATATTCATGATACAATGGCTGGGGGAGTTCCATAGAGAATGCAATGCACAATGGAAGTTTACTCACCTGGTAAAAGTGATTGTGGGAGCATTCGCTACAGTACTCTAAGTCCTGCCTATAGAGGCTGAGTCATTGTGGAGCCAAGACATTGAGCAGCAGGGACATATACTATGGACTTGTGAAAAAAAAAATATATATATATATACTGATCCTTATATATTTCTACCTTATTTACTAGTCTCTTCCTACTTGAGTTCCTACTGTCTCCATGATATATAAGTCTGGTCTTTCTCAATAATAAAATAGATAGCAATTGTTATACAACCTGTCTTCATTCCTACAGTATATTCACATAAACAAGAAAAATGGCACAATAAGGCATATGAAATGTAATAAGTAATATGACCTGCTAATAATACCATTGAGTTACAGCTATGGAAGCCATCAAAACTGAGGAGCCTTGAGAAGACTAAGGGACTAAGGGGACGGCTTAATTCATTACATTATGTGATGGCGTGGGGAGGGGGGTATAGAGAATGCTCCCACAATCATCTTTACCAGTTTAGTAAACTTCCATTTGTCTCTGCCTTACACACATATATACATACAGACATGCACGCATGCATGTGCGCACACATAGCTGTCCTGTAAACTAATAAAAGAATTTTTAAATTAAAGTGGACTGTTTTCTTGTGTCCCGAGTCAACTCTCACAGTCTCCCACACATAACTCAAATAGATCATCCTTACACCAGCACTGCCAGACCCTGCCCTACCCAAGAGAACTTAGTCAACTCTGGAAACAATACCACCAGCCAACCCAAATGAAAACATATGGCTCTCCCACCATACTAGCTTGACCAGTCCCTCCCAACCATCCCGCCAGCATGCATAACCACCCACACTCAAAAACATAGCCAGCTTCTCCCACACTCCAACACAGGTATTCAACTCACCAAACCGAAGCAAACATAGTTAGCTCCTCCAATCCTTGCACCAACACAGCCAGCCCCTTCACCAGCATGGACAGTCCCCCCACTACACCCTAGGGAAAACAGATGGCTCTCCCAGCCAGTGCAACAACACAGCTATTCCACTGCCAGTCCCCCAAATGCACAAAAATGGACAGACCTACACCATGACTCAAAATGACCAGCCAGCTCTACCACCTCACCAACATGGCCTGCACCACACTAGTGTGGCCCCCAATAAACACAGTCTGCACTCTCATTCCCTATAGCCAACTCACCTAAACAGTGAGGTCCCACGCAGCACACACACACACACACACACACACACACACACACACACACACACACACACACACACACACACACATATATATCCCCCCCCATACCCTGTGCTATACACCACAGTATGTGGAGCCACCTAAGATCACAAGGGCTCCCCTGGACACACCAGCCATCTTGCAGCCTTTCAACCTGTTGCCCCCCACCACCACACACACAAAAAAAATATATAAACATACTTCCCAATGGACAGTCAAGTACAGCATGCTTTGGCAATATTTTATAAGCCAAAAATAATCTTTTATCACCAGTTTAAAGCACCAACATGGTCAAGTCCCCATGTCTAGCACACTCACCCCCAAATGTCATGGACAGCTCCTGCAACATGCCTGAGGCTGCCCCCACCAACATGATCAGCTTCCCACTCATATGCCTGATACCTTCCACTACCAACATGGCCATTTCCCCACACATACACCCAGCTTCTCCTACAATGGCCAGTATCCCACACCAAGACACATACAGCTTGTTTCCCAAACCCACACACAGTCTGCTCCACCCTACCCACATAAATACACATAAACACTCTCTCTCTCTCTCTCTCTCATATATTCTGAAAGAGAATGGCTAATGAGACCCCATTCCCCAGTGAGTCCTGCTCTGTCCAAGCATCCAGCTCCCCTGAAACAACCAGAAACAGCCCCCCTCAGCCACTGCAGCAACATAAACAGCTCTTGAACCACAGCATGGCTAGTCCCTCCCGCAGGCCACCCCCACTCAAGAGAACATAGCCATGGCACCAACACTGCCAGTCCCACCCCACCCAAGTAAACACAGCCAACTCTGGAACCAACACTACCAGCACCCCACCACATCCAATTGAACACTGATGGACCCAGCACCTACATGGCCAGTCACCCCTCCCCATCCAAGCAAATTTCCCACCTCGTACTAACACTGCTGGCCCCTCTTGCACTACCCAAGTTAATGCTGATGCCCTTGGCATCAGCACAGTTAGTCCCACCATCCAAGGGAACACAGCCAACCTCATCAACAACACTGTGAGCCACTACCGCACCCAAGCAAACCCGGGCAGCTCCCCTACCCACTACCCCCACACAGACTGCCCCTGCAGAAACACTGCCTGTATCAGGTGAAAGCAGTCATAAGAACATTATTAATACTAAAACCTAGGCACAAAAGTACCCTCTCCCAAAATAATTTCACCTTAAGGAAAATAGATAGCATATACAATAGATAACATTTTAAAAGAGTATAAACTACATTTCATTCATCAGCATGAATTTAAAAGAAGTAAATATGCAGTAGATATTATTAATTAAAAAGACACCAATCTACCTTTTATTAGCCTGAAAACTTCCTGGTGACTATTCTGCTTCTCAAACACACATTACTGACCTATCCAGGTCACTGAAGCACATGTTGGGAGGGACCAAGTAAGTTATTTTTTTTATTTATTCTTTGCTAAACAGTTATAGCCTTCTAGGCACAAGTGCCTGTTTTGAGGGGTGACCTAGGAGCACTGAGGAGATTGAGTGACTTGCTCAGAGCCACACAGTATACAAGTGGAGGTTGTGGGAATCAAACTCAGGTTTTCTGGATGTACCAAGTTCATTCAGAACTTGTTATTCTAACCTCCAAGCTATACTGCCAGCCCGCCCAGCTATACAACTGGTCCTCCCCTCTACTATCCATGCCTCACATAGGCAGCTCTTGTCTTTTCTGGCTCTCTAATAATTAAAAAAAACAGCCTTTTGTTCCCTCCAGCCAGTGATGAGTCCAAGTCTAGTAACGGAGACCAGCCAGGTGAACGCTGCGTGAACAGTAGCCAGGGAAACTTGATGGTGACTGGTTAGTATGGACAAGGGACACAAACAAAACAGCAGGCTTCTGTTTGTAGAAGTAAACTGATACACACTGGTCCACCAGTATTGATCTTACAGAGTTATCTCAAGGTTGGCTATAAATCATTTGCTCTTTCAGTCAGAGAGCAGCTGGACTGTCACAGAAGAAGCATACTCCTCCTTGTTGAAGCTTTACAGCAGGGTTACAATGTTAGTTCAATGTAATCCCTTCTTACCTGAATTAAACAGAATTCAATGCAGAGTGAGCTTTGAAAGTGTCTCTATCTCTTTGTTAGGTGTGAGGAGTTAAATTAACAAAAAAAACCCAGCTTCCATAGCAGAAAAAATGGAGGTTGGCCCGTAACAAGGTTGTTACATTAGGACGTAAATGACTCCAGGGAGCCTATTTTTGGACATTTTTCACACATTTCTGGACATAAAATGTATCCAAACTACAGTTACCTGAAGCCCTGCTTGACTTTATTATGGTCAGTGTGTAGAATATGGAGACACGTCAACTCCTGATGGGCATTCCACATCGTGACTACTCACTCTGTACTATGAGCTCTGGCATCAATTGCCTCCCTTAACAATACGTTCTGATCTTTGCCATGCTGTAGCGGCTCCTGGGGATGCCTAGTGGCACTGCAGGCATCGGAGACAGTAGAGGGGGTGCGCGGCAGATGTCGGCACGTTGTGCCTGGACGTTATTGCACATCCGCACTCCAAGGGGCCAAGTAAAGAGGAAAATGGCTGGGCATGACCATGCAGCTTGATGGCCATGCTCCGAGCTGCCCGGAGGACTTTGGCGGAGTCCTGTCGGGGATCCTCCTGGGTGCAGTTTGAGCTACCCAGCTCTCCGGGCAGGTGGAGCCGGTGGCTGGATGTCCCAAGCCGGAGTGTGCCACAGCAAGACGAATAAATACATAAAAAAAAATCTATCACCACAGAACTCCCCCTCAAATCAACCTTCTGTGGTCCTTAGTTTGCTGGATTTATCCCACCTCCATGCAGACCTTTCTGCCACTGACTGGTCCCACATGTCTACAGTCACCAGTATCAACTCAACTCTCAACTTCTTCAATAAAAATTTGTGGCTGTCTGGGCCTACTGTACCACCCTCAGAAAAACCAGAGTCTGAGTTTCCCACCTTTCTTGGATCTCTGCTGAGGTGATGACCTGCCTTCAAGCTCTAGATCTGGTCTGGTGGTCCTATAAGACCACTGGTTCCCCTGCCACTCTGTTAAATTATTGGGCTTTTTGAAATGTCTGCACAGAGGCCACCAGGATTGTGAAATCTGCATCTACATTTTAGAATAACCTTAATCATTATTCCAGGTACTGCAAAGTTATCCACTCCTACTTATCCTCCCGACCCAGTCCTTCGCACCAGGTCTCAAGGTTGGCATTTCTGACATCACTAACTTTGTTGCTGTTGCTGGTTCTTTCAGCTCCTTCCTCACCACCTGCTCCCTATCTCTTCTCTCACTCTCCCTTCCCCTCTTCCTTTACATTTCTTCTCCTTCTCTCCTACCACTCCATCAGGCTCTCTTGAGACACTTCTAGCTCTTGATCCCTACAAGGGTACTCATATGGCCTTGACTCCAAGCTTCTGTATCTCTCTGCACAAGCCATAGGCTTCCCTATTACCCTCCTCCTTAACCTCTTCTTCTCTGACTGTGTCTTTGATGCCTGGAAGTGGGCTACTGTCATCCCACTCCCAAAAGGAGATGACCCCCCCCCCACCGAAAATGTTTATTTCATTTCTCTCCTTCCCACACTGGCCAGGTCCCAAGAGAATCTTATCCTCTCACAACTCACATTATTTCTTGACTCCTCCTCTTTTTTTCAGTCTTTTTCAGTCTAGCTTGAGGAAGTCCTACTCCTCATCTAGCTCTCTCCTCAAGCTCACTGACTCTATTCTGTATGGGATGGACCAGGGCCAAGTTATTTCTGCTGTCTTTGTCGGTTTGGCCAAAGCCTTCTACACTGTCTCCCATTCTCTTCTTTTGGACAAGCTTAAGGCAGTGGGACTCTCTCCCACCTCAGGCAGCTGGTTCTAGAGGGCAGGTTGCAAGCTGTCCATGTTCCAGACATCCTTTTCCCTTCAATCCCTATGTGATTAGGCATCCTCCAAGAATCTATTCTGGGCCCCATACTTGTCTCCATATTCCTAAATGACATCTCCTCCACCTGTTCTTCTGCATCTATCCACATGTTCGGAGATGTCACTGAGATGTTTGCCTCTGGCTCTTTCTCTGCTGACCTTGCTGTCCACCTCCAATAGGATTTTGACAGTGTTCAGCATTGGTTCTGTTCAAACCTCTGTCCCTCAGTGCTAAGAAAATTGTTTCTATGACCTACTGTATTGCTCCCAACAGAGGCTCACCAGACTCTCTCCCCTTCCCTCCTTCCACATCTTATACAGTACTATGCTTGTGGATGTCTCCTCCTTTAAGTATGTTGGAGTATGGCTGGAATGGCACTTCAGCTTGTCAGCACAAATTGATGCTATCCACCTCAAGCTTCACTCCAAATGGGGTATGCTGATCTTTCCTATCTTCTAGTATGGCAACATTGTCTACAATGCCACTCCAAAGTCCACCTTTGCCAGACTGGACCCCTCTTCCACTCTTTCTGCCATTTCCCTTGGTGTGCCCCCCTCATACACAACGCTACTCTCTCTATACTCCCTCTCTCTCCCCCTTTCCATGGTTCCAGATGACTCACACACTGTGCCACTTTCACCTCCAGATTCTGGTTTGGCTCTCACCCCCCCACCTCTCTGTCCTCCTTTCTCCCTGCTTCCCTTCTCCTACCCCCTCCAGATCACTGCTTCCCATTCCCTCTCCTACCTCACAGGAAAACTTCTGTGTGCCATGCTGCTTTCTTGTATCATTTTCCTAGCTCTGGTCCTCCATCTGTCCACTCAGCCTCATTTTTCTCCTCCTTCAGATCCCTTCTTCTTGACTTTGCCACCCTCTCCTGTAACTGTTCCTGATCCCTGATTCTTGTATTCCCTCCTTCCATACTATTGATGTACACCTTGCTCCCCCAGCTGTGATCAACTATTACCCCACTAGGCAAACTGCACTATTTCAGTTCATCTTTTTTTTTTATTTAGTATGATTTATGTCACCGTCCTACCACTGGTACCTCTGCCAGGTCACGGACCCCTTCCCCTTCCACTCTCAGCTTCCAGCTGAGACTCCCCAATAACCCCTGGCTTGCCCCTGAGGGTGAGGTTGCGGCACCAGCCCTAAGTGCCGCAATCAATGGGATAGGTAGGGTAGGGGAGCTAGCCCTGAAAGCTAATTGAAGCGGAGGGGCTAGATTCATCTAGGTGGCACCAGTGAAGTTTTCCCTCTGTGCACAGGGGCGGGGATGTGCAATGATGACCATCATCCGTCCCGCCCCTCAAGCTTGTTGGTGTCAGCACTTTACGGTACACCCAGCCTCTGCTAGGTGTCCATAGTGCACCAATCACTCCACCACCCTCCCCCCTGGAGAAGGAGAGCAATCACTGGATGCTCAGTGCTTCTCCCCCCAGCTAGCCATCTGATGACCCAGATCCATTCCCGAACCCGGGTCACCGGCATCGCAGGTCAGCACCTTGCCCTGCGCCAGTGGGCCGACATTTCAGTTAATCTTATCTAGTAATATAGTGTTCTACTCCTGAGCCTACATCCTACACTGGGTTTGTTAGCTCACACTTTAGCAGTCTGGGTGGTGGTAATCTGCTGTTATCTGGCAGTGCTCCCTGCCCTGTATAGCGCTTTTACGTAATTAGCGTTATTATTCATTTTTATTTTATGTTGCCCTAAATATTTTGCCTGTGAATCATGACTGCATACTGTTATTTATTTTTGACTTTCACGTTGTTGTGTGCATTTGTATTACTACTGCACCTTACGTTATGCATTTTCACTTACCCATCATGTACTATACACTCCTCTTCCCCATCCTCCCAGGATGCATCTGGAAATGAGCTGTTCAAGCTCAGCATGTCTTTGTTGCAGAAACTTTTGAAATTAATTAATTAAAATTAAATAATTAGAATAGATAAGCAAATACTGAAGTTCAGAGGATCAATACCCTGATCTGAGAACAAAAGTCTACTGCCTCAGTGTTACATCAACCACAACTGGCAGATGGCTGGCAGTGTAGGCTAGAGGTTAAAGTAATGAGCTGTGAATGAGCTTGCTAGATCCAGCAGACCTAGGTTTGATTCCAACCACCTCTGCATACTGTGAAACACTTAACCACCCCGTAGCTCCTGGGTTGCTCCTGAAAACTGGCAGTTGTGCTTAGTGGGCCTTACCTGGTTAACAAAGAATTAAAAAAACAATAAGGCTACAACCTGCTCATGCTATTATGTGTTAGCTGATCTTCGGCTATAGGGAGTATATAAGTAACAAATATATATTTGCTGCAGTGATTCTGTAACGTTTTGTATTTCTTTTCAATTATGTTTTGACAGACTGGTTGGTCTTTTGTTGCCATCATTTTCTGTTTCTAGGTTGCTATTTACATACTTGCCACAAGGTGGTGCACTGCTGCAGTACAGTACTGAGTTCTATCACTGGAAAAGTCAATTTCATGACAAACTGCTGTACAACATAGTATGCCTGAGAATGTTATCAGTGGAAACTTTTTGTCAGATCACGAAATGTTTGAATGCTTTGTCAGTGTCCAGTTTGGTTTCAGCCTGAGGTGTCATTTAATTTTAAGATTGCTGGGATTGTGGTATAATTGTTAGGTACTTTTGGCTTATTGGCAGCATAGGATGACCAGGTAAGACTTCTCACAAGGCCCAATGCTCAGTGCATACATGTCAGGCTGTCTGCAGTTTCAGAAATGATATCTACACCAGCTGAGAATGAAACAAACAAAGAACTGGCATGTAGGGATGACAGTAGTTCTGCAGCAAATCTCACAGGGTATGATGCTTCCAGTATGGTCCCAAAATGCCTGTACCCAAACAAGTCCCTTTTTTGTTTTCTTCTTCTCATCAGGACTGCTGTTATTGACCAACAAGACAATAAAATCAGAACTGTTTCACTGTCTTCTTCAGTCTCCTCTTCCTTATTGCCACAGCTACTGTAGTCTCAAGCATATCTGACTGCAATGATGTTATGACTGCAAGTGTGCTATACGAACACTCTGTATACCTTATACCTTACTGAGTCACTTCAGTTATGTGTGATATTTTAACTGATTGAGGTTTCTTAAATTAATGACTGAAGGATAATTTATTTATTTATTTGAAAATTCTCCAACTGGGATAACCTCATGAGATGCAACATGTCATTTTTAGGGAGGTTCCAGGGAGGACAACAGGCAGCAGTATACAGTAAACTGGCACATCAGAAAAGTAAGTACATACAATAAACAGATATAAGGTAGAAATACAGTGTGAAACAAATAAGTTACTGAACACAATTCGTTGCAGGGTAACTGGGGAATAGCAGCAGTAAGGAAAATATGCATCAGGCACTGTGACAGGGTGTAACCAAATCAGACCAAACCAAAACAGGTAAAAGGAGTTCTCAGTTGGTAGGAGAGACTGGTTTTGAATGTCTGTAGGCTGGCAGCATTCCTATGTTGAGGGTAGAGCTTATTCCAGGAATCCGGGACATAGCACAAAGTATTGCTGTGCCACTGTACCAAACGTGCAAAATCAAATAACACTGTTTTGACTCTGCATACAGTTTGTGGTGATACAGAGCTAAATACAGGGCCCAGAAGTATTTTAACCAAACATAGTTTTACCGTAGCACACTATAAGGCTAGAAACCTGGCAACAAAACTACATCAATTTTGAATTTGAAATCGTGAAGTGCAATGTGATGTCAATTGGTTAACAGACACTTGGCTAACCAGTGATATGTGAAGTAGTGGACTCACATTACATGATTATAAATGCTATTGGTTTGATAGGAATTCAAGAGGTGGAGGGTTAGTGTTATATTTATTTATTTGTTAATTTTTTGTTTTTATTTACCAGATAGGTGCACAAGGCAAAACATTTGCCTATTTTCAGGCAAGACTTGGCAGAATCACAAAACAGGAGGTATTCAAAAACATTTTACAGGATAATGTATATAATTGCATGTCAATAAGCAAAGAAATACCCTAAGGAAGAAAAGTATGAAACATAAAAACTGGGAGACATAAAGCAGGTTATAGGGCAGTAAAGCACGAGTAAAACACAGTAACAATATACTAGGATCTGGTTAAGCTAACCAAAAGTACTTAAGTCAGCATTGATCAAATTCAATATCTATTTGTTTCAATACCTATTTCACATAGGGTTCTGTGTGTTATACAGTATATCTCCCCTCCCACAACAAAAGATACAGGGTTTTGAGAAGTTATCCAATTTATTGTCAGAGAGTACTATAGAAAAGACTCGATGGGGTATATCAGTGCTGACTAGGAAGAGACAAGGGGATTTAAGTTGACCAAGAGTCTTACAATATTAGGCTTGCCTCAATCAATGCAACTGCTGGGAAATATCTACCTATAAGAAGAGATTCAACACTTGATTTCAGTTTCAAATACTCTGGAAATCATACAGGGAACAGGGCTGTAGGTGTGTAGTATACATATTAGTATTATTGGGGAAGAGGGCTGTGTAAAGATACATTTCCTAATTTTGCAGGCAGTTCTACGTATTTGTGGCTAGAATATACAGTATATATTATATAGTGGCAACATAGATGTAGAACTGCCTGCAAAGTCAGTAAATGTGTCTTAGGCAGGCCCCCCACTGATCATAGTAATATCTACACTAAGCGATTGCAGTCCCATTCGTGTATGAAAGCTACAAGCAGGGCACTGTAAGCTAAATATTTATGTAATTCCTATGCCAAAAAACTTGAATGCATGCTAAACTAGCTCCCAAGACAGGCAACTTCTCAATAGGAGTTACCTGCCCAAGATGAAAATAGGTGCAGCTGCTATTTAATTCGCTGCTTCGACATAGCTATTATAGAACTGAGTAAAACGGAATAAAACCTTCTCAGCTTACAGTGCTATCATGCACATTATGTAACAAAGAAAATTAAGAAAAAACATCATACCTGGGTAAATGAGTACATCAGAAAGCATTGTTAACGTGTTAGAGCTAAATAACCCATTGGACTTTGTTCATGTGGCACTTGGGCTTCCTCCACAGGTGGCCGGGGTAAAATATATTTATTTCTTATACTGTACTTACAGTAGCTGCCTTGAAGGCGATTACACAGTTTTGGCTCCACCCTCTTACACCAAGTGTTGATACGTTGTTAAATTGTAAACAAATAAGAATGATGGAAAGTATCACTGCTTGCCTGAATTCTAGACTAGAGCAGCTCCATTTAAGATGGTACCCTTTTATATCCATTGTGGAGAACATTGAGAGTATTTCAGTGTTGGATCAACTGGAGGCCTGGGAGGATCGATGTTGGCTTCGGGTGCAGCTTGAGATACGCTCTGAAAATCCTAGACTGACAAATAATATTTTATGGGTCTACATTTAGAAATTCTGATTTCTTTATTTCATTGCCGTATAGAGACAGGCACCACTATTTTTCTTTCTGTATTTTCTATTTGTTGGATGTTATGCTTATGTCTAAAATAATACAACTATTTAATGGTTATTTTTCTCTTTTGAACATTGGTTACTTAAGCATTATGAGCTTGAGAAGGCAATTAAGGGTGCTCAGTTTAATTTTGTGCATGGTTCTGGAATGTATCTTCTTTGTTGCATTATGTAACAATGTTGCTATTATTCAGATATATGCACCCTTGTTATGATGTATTCTTGGTTATTTATTGAAGTTCTTTTTTTTTTATATATATATATATTAACCTTGCTTTTTTCTGCCCCCCTGCCATCCATCAGAGCTTCCGCCCTGGTCACGGTGCCCCCAAGACCCCACTGCCTAATGAGCCCATCACTCCCCCGGTCACTCCCGGCTTTCCCTCCAGGAGGTGGGGTACAGCACCGCAGCAGGCACCAGTGCCATGGGACCGTATCTAGTTGGGGGAGCCCTCGACCAGGTGGCTGATCGAGTCTTGGGGGCAGGGCATCATAGAGATATCTGGCAGAGAGGGATTTTATCCCTATAGGCTGGGGCAGAGACATGCAATGACGTCGGTGTCTGTCCCACCCCAGTGCCCCTTGACTGTGCGTCGGTGCTCATGGTGATACACCTAGCTGCTGCTAGGCATCATTTCCACACCAAGCACAAGAACCCCATGCCCCCAGAGAAGAAGAGTAGTCCTAGGGATGCTCAATCCTTCTCCCCCGGCCGGCCCTCCGATGATCCAGGCTCGTTCGCGAACCGGTTCGCTGGCGTCAAAGAGGAAATCCAACCACATTTATGGAAGTTCTATAGATACTTGAATTTAACTGTACCCTTGAAAAATAATTAAAAAAAAATCATCTGTGGAAGAAAACAAATAGCAAGTTATGATGACCAGGATAAATTTAAAAACATATTCAGTAAACCAAATCAAGATTTTTGAAATATAAATTGAAACAACTAATGATCATAGATCTTATTGGTAGTTTACTCAACAACACTGATAAACCATCCATTACTAGACCTACAGTTGGTCTTGAAACTAATAATGTTAGATACTGTACTAGCACTAAGGGTGAGAGAAGTGGGCAAAAGCCAAGTTAATTTTGGCTTCAAGTTGGGGCCTGATAATGCAGTACTTGGCACTGGTAAAAGAAGACTACAAATGGGGAGTAAGCCTTGAGGCCAACAATGAATATGATTATTGTAGAAAATGGCAAAGAAAAATCTTGAAAGCTGATTGGCTGACAGCATAGCAGAGGTGGGCATTTATTTTTCTTTAGTGCCCTGTAAAAAAACAAGTACCAGCTGCAGTGTGCACAGTGTCAAACTGGTATCCCTGTGCCAATTTGAATTTGAAAGTTTTGTAGCCGCCATCTTTCACACTTGCTCTGTGAGAAAAGTGAGTGACCAAGTCACTCCACCCTCGCAACTGAGCTCCACTGTTACAGAAACCTAGCCATTTTAATGAGCAAAACATTTTTTTTCCCCAAGCACAAATTTTTCCACAAAATCTTGTTTTCAGTTGCTCCACAGTCTACTGGCTCACATATTTATTTATTTTATTTATTTATCAAGTCTAGGATTACAAATACCTTTGAGCCTTGGCTCTTTTACAAAGGTTCCATGTCAGAGAAATACAAATTATGGGGAACATCTAGACAGACATTACAACAATGTGGACATTGCAAACAGAGTACAGAGTAATACAATTCAAGGGTAGCATTGTAACAAGGCAGCCAACGGCATTTGTCAGAGAAAATAGACAACAGCTAAGAAGTGCCAGAGCCATAGGGAGAGGGAAGAGGGGAGGGGGGAGAAGGAATGTAGAAAGGGTGGGGAGAGGGTAAAAAGTGCAGCATTGGGTATACCAAGATGTGAGGGTAGAATCCTGTGGGGGGGGGGACAACTAGAGCAAAAAGAGTGTGTGCTACTCCACTCCAGCTCCCCCACCTACCCACCTATTCATTAACTATTAGCTTCAGCTACCACTCGGTGTTATAGCATACAGCACCCTTGTGCTGTCACCGGGGGGTGGTTAGTACGACCAAGCTGCTGGCACACTTTTTTGGTCTTACTTCCTATACTTTCTAGTTACAATTTCTGGCCTTTTCTTTACTCCCTGTCCTCCTGCAGGTTCTCGTCCCCTGGCAGCCCTTTTTTCCCTCTATCATACTGTTACCTGCTGCCATCATGACAGTCCCCCAGCCCCCGACCCACCAGGGCATGGCCACCCTACTTAGTCAGAAAGCCACCTTGCACATCTCAAGTCCCCCCCCCGCATGGCTCTCCTCTAAAGGGATGAAAATTGCCCACCTGAATGTGCGTAGCCTCCTACATAACCTAGCTGAGCTTACTGCCTGGGTCGCGCACCACAAGCCGGATATCATGGGTCTCTCAGAAACTTGGCTGAAGCCTCACATTCCTGATGAAATGTGCACCCTCCCAGGCTACAACCACATCAGACGAGATACGCCGGGGAATAAGCGGGGTGACGGGATGCTCCTCTATCATAAGGCGCACCTAAATGTGTCTCCCATCGATCACTCACCAACTACCTTCCCAGCCTGTGAGTTCTTGCACACTCTTCTTCTGCTAGGTCACACAAAGAAAATACACCTGATCTGTACCTACAACCCCCCTAAGGGTGGTCTGCTAGGACTCTCCTCACTGCTCGACTGCATTAGTGATAAAGCGGGCCCCAACGAAATCCTAGTTATAGGTGACTTCAACCTTAACTGGATGGGTTCCAATTGCAAACAATATGAGCCTCTGCTCTTGGGCCTTGCCCTAAGCCAAATTATAACTGAACCCACAAGGCTCTCCTCTCGGGGAGATAAAGGATCCCTCATCGACTGGATCTTGTCCACAGACCTGACAGAATCACATCCTCAGGAATTCTCCCAGATGTCATCTCCGACCACTCACCTATCTATTGCATATGAGGCATCTCTCAGCCTAAAATCCCCAGTAAAGTGATCGAGTTGAGGGATTAAATTTAACATACATGACTTCCTTTCCGACCTCCTACTAATTGACCCTGCACAAGCTCTGGACTTATTCTTAGCCGAGTTTGTCCCCCAGCAGAATAAACATGCCCCCCTCACTAAGAGGAGGGTGAGGGGCGCCATCACCAAATGGCTTCATGGAGGCCTATTCTCCCTTATGAAGCTCAGGGACAAATGCTAGGAGACCTACAAGGCCTCCCAAAGCAATAATGACCTTTTAGCATACAGACACCTCAGAAACTCCTGTAAAAGAGCCATCCGCTCTGCAAAAAGTGAGTTTTGCCAATCTGCCCTGCTTTCCTCTGCCAGCAACCCGAGGAGCTTCTGACAAAATAACAAAAATGCGGTTGGTGGGTTCCACCAGAGTATAGGTCACTGACCTGCTCGTTGGTGGGGTCAGCTGCAATAACCCACATACTATTGCAAATGCCTTTACCTCCATGTTTTCCAAATTGTCTGCCCCCCTTCCCAGTCCTCCGCCCCCAAGTCCCCGGCACCCCCCCATATGGACTCACCTCCCGAACCCCCTTCTACCTACAACAGGTTTCAGTAAAAGAGACCCAGAAGCTGCTCGCTGTCCTCTCTCCTCATAGCGGGGCAGGACACGACAGATTCGAAACCAAAACTGCTCAGGCGAGGGGCTCACCTCCTTGCCAGGCCCGTCATGCACATCTTCAATACCTCCCTTAATACCAGGCTCATCCCAGACATATGGAAAGTGGCCAAGGTCGTCCCTGTCTTAAAACAGGGTAACCCCAAAGATCTCCATAACTACCGACCCATCACCATTCTGTCTGCTACCTGCAAGCTTCTGGAGAAAGCTGTAGCCTCTCAGCTATCCCATTATATCCAGAACTACAACCTCCTCTCTCCCACACAACACTACTTCAGGAAAGGGCACAGCACATCTACCACCCTTGCTGTAGTCACCTCGCTGATCAGGACTGCTACTGACCAAGGCAATCTAACCGGAGCTATCTTTGTGGATCTCTCCAAAGCCTTTGATAAGGTCAATCACTCCCTCCTCAGCTCC
This sequence comes from Neoceratodus forsteri, assembly GCA_016271365.2. Taxonomy (NCBI): domain Eukaryota; kingdom Metazoa; phylum Chordata; order Ceratodontiformes; family Ceratodontidae; genus Neoceratodus; species Neoceratodus forsteri. The sequence goes on from CM057456.1 coordinate 580,795,073, forward strand.
ACGCTTCTATCCCTTGGGTTCTCCCCCCCCACCCATGCTTGGTTCCTAAACTACCTCTCTAGCAGGCAGCAGTATACTAACTTTAATCGGACCCTCTCCAACCCCCTCATCAGTCCTTTGTGAGGTCCCTCAGGGATCCCTCCTTGGTACTACCCTATTCTCACTTTTCATTAACGAACTACCGTCCATCACTGCCCATGGACATACCACCCTGTATGCGGATGACTTCGTTATCCTGGCCAGTTCTCAGGACATCTCTACAACAAACTTCCAACTAAATTCTGACTTCAAGTGCATCCAAACTTGGCTAGGGGACCACAGGCTTATCCTCAATTTCAAGAAAACCCAAGCCATGCTTTTTGGTTCCTCGAACAAAATAAAATCCTGCCCTGCTCCCCTACTAATCCATGGGGCCAATGGCTCTCCCCTGCAGTCGGTAGCCGCTGTCAAGTATCTGGGCGTCACCCTGGACCCACAGTTGAATCTTACCCTACACATTCGGAACATTTGTAAGGCAACTAATGGTAAGCTTGGCCTAGCCTATAGAGCCAAAAACTGCTTGACCCTGGCTGTTTGTATGGCCCTAGCCAGGGGGGTCCTCCTCCCTACACTCTGCTGCGGGCTTGTAACCTTTACCCCAGTACCTAAATCCAGCCTCTCGAAATGGGACATGGCCTACAACATTATCTGCTGCTTTGCGCTCTCCGCCCCTCCTCTCACGCACTGCTGTGATCTCTACACGCGTCTGGAGTGGCTCCCTCCGGAGAAGCACCGCACCTTCTCGTACTTGAAAACTTCCATCGACAACATTATCAGATCGGCCACCCTTCTACCTCTCGCCTTCCCTCAAACTCGCACTCCATCCTACCACCTAAGATCTAGGCGCTGCTCCTGATCGCTTGGTTCCTAGAACCCGCACTCTTGCGGGTGATCGGGCCTTCACCACCTATGCTCCAAAAATGTGGAACTCGCTCCCTGCCCTAACTCGGTCCTCCTCCTCCTCCCATCCCAGCTTTAAAGCCTCCCTTTGGAACTTTTGAAATCATCCTCCACATGTCCCTGCACTTCGTAGCACACTAGCGGAGCCCCACTTTCTCTCCCCAGGCTGGTATGTTGGGGGCTTCAGCACTAATTGCACTTATCCTCCGATAATTGGTCGAGTAACTAGTACTTGACTACTTGCCTAGTGCACCTTCCCCCTGCTGGCACTTATTTTTAGTCCTGTTTGCACTGATCGAACCTGTTATGTATTCTGCTGTTCGATACCTAATCCATCCTGTATGTACCATTCTGTATTGATCATGTGCCAAATTGTCTCAAATGCTGTTAGCTACCTATTCAATCCCTGTTATGCCTGTTATTTTCTGTATGTTTAATTTGACTCCTTTACTGTTCTTGTACGCATCTACCTTGTAACCCTCCCGAGTTGCACCTGAAAATAGGCACTTGGCTGTCTAGTGTGCTTACCCGGTTAAGAAAAGCAAATAAATAAATAAGAAAAAAACTAATTAGATTCAGCATTTCTTTAAACTACTTAACAGTTCTTTACAGTATTAGAATACCTTCTTGTGTTCCCTGGTGTCAGTAAAATGACTCCGACTGGTCGATCTCTTCGTTGCTCCCGATAGTTGCTCGACCGCAACACGCCTGATAACAAGCAGAGAGTCATCTTGAATGACAGCACACAGCACCTCTTCTAAATGGTCCTGGCTCTGCATTACAAATAAAAAAATAACTGTTTCTTCCAAGTTCCAACATAAAAACCTATTTCTCTCAACAGTGAGACACACTGGGGAAGTGTGGGGGGAGGGGGCATGCTGCTGAAACAGAGGTAGCCAAGGCGTGAAAGTGATACAAAGAAGAAATTCTTAACACTCCTGCCACAGACAGGTATTGGGAATCCTAAACAACACTGCCCTCTACCAGTCAATACAGTAATACAGGGAGTACTTTACAACAAATGAATTTTTACTCTGTTTTTAATATTTCTTACACATATTTTTAATCTTCTATTAAATCCAGGGTGGGTGGATGGTATTGGGCAATGCCGGACCTTCCAGGGGCTATAAAGCCCTCTTTCTGTGATGTCAGGCCTCATTATGCCCTTGGGCAGTCCGGTATTGTCAGGTATTATTGCTTACATAGCTTGCTTGTGGCAGGTGCTGTTGGCATGCATCCACTATGGCTTACTCTTTGTGGTGTTGTGAAAGGGTCTGCAAATCCCACAAAGAACATCATGACCCAGTGTGAGCTTCAGAAATAGCTTCTATTTATTGCTGACCACAAGGGTATACCCACAATTCCTGATACAGCTATTGGGCCCGATTCTAGAAAGAGAAATATGCCAGTAGCAAGAAACGCAGTTGTGTAAGATATGCAATAGCAACTGCGACATGCGAGATATGTGTGATTCTAGAACCCATGAGAATACACCAAACACAACCACGTAAGTTGTGACATGCAAGATACACCATATAAAAGTGCGCAACATGCAGTAGCGGCCCAACATACACCAGCAGATTCACCACAGCAATGGCACAAGCTGCATCGGAATGGCAGAAAAGGAAGAGGAACTTTCACCATGAGGAGGTCAACACCCTGGTGGAGCAGATAGATCACCACCATGCACTCCTTATGGGCTGTGCAGGGGATGCCAAGAAGAGGGAGAAATGGAAGAGGGCATGGGATAGGGTGACACACAGGGCCAATGCGATAGCTGCGCAGCGCAGAACAGTCAGAGATGTGCAAAAGAAAAGGAACTACCTGAAGCACCTGGTGAAGCGCAAGGTGCCACAGAATAGGCACAATGCACAGGGCACAGGGGGTGGACCCACCCAGCAGGAGCCACTCAGTGCCATTGAGAGGAGGATAGCGGCACACCTCATCCAGCAAAGCATTGCCGGTGTCATACAGCTGGACACATACAGACAGCAGAAGGTCACAGGTAGGGACAAACAACTAGCAATGTATGGGACAGGCCAGACAGGGCAACAGCACCCAAGCCAATGGCAAAAATGGAGGGAGTGGGGTGGCAATGTGTAGGCAGTTGCAATGGAGGGGAGGCATGCCACAGGATTGCAATATGGCCATAGCCAGCCACAGAGTGGGCCGCGGGGCCCAGAAATAGCGAGGGGCAGGCCAGAGACAGGCATGTGTGCAGCTTATATGTGCAGCAGTGCAAAGGAATGACCCATGGGCAACTGTGGAGGGGCAGGCACAGGCCCAAGAACCTGGATGGGGGGGGCATACTGAGGGATGGGCTGGGCTGCACTGTGTGTTGCTGTGTTCTGCACTGTGAACTGTTGAGGGGGGTGGCATGCCGAGGGATGGCCTGGGCTGCACTGTGTGTTGCCGTGTCCTGCACTGTGAACTGTTTTAGGGGGCATGCTGAGGGTTGGGCTGGGCTGCACTGTGTGTTGCTGTGTCTTGCCCTGTGAACTGTTGGGGGTGGCATGCTGCGGGATGGCCTGGACTGCACTGTGTGTTGCTGTGTCCTGCACTGTGAACTGTTGGGGGTGGCATGCTGAGGGATGGCCTGGGCTGCACTGTGTGTTGCCGTGTCCTGCACTGTGAACTGTTGGGGGGCAGACAGAGGGTTGGGCTGGGCTGCACGTGTTGTGTCCTGCACTGTGAACTGATGGGGGGCATGCTGAGGGATGGACTGAGCTGCACTGGTGTGTCCTGCACTGTGATCTGTTGGGGGCATGCTGAGGGATGGGCTGGGCTGCACTGGGGATGCTGTGACTTGCACCATGTGCTTGGGAGGGGGGGCCTTGCACACGCATGTGCTGGGCAGTAGGAAGGGGGCATGGGTCACCGCCTCAGTGCCTGCTGAGTGCAGGCGAGGGCCACAGGGGCTGTGCATGGCTGGCATGGAAACCGTAGGCACCCAGAGGTGCAGGTCCCTGCAACCTAGTGTGGTCTTCATGGGCGTGCCCGTGTACTGTGCCACTGTACAGTGGGGAGCTGTACGGGGTAGCCGTGGGACAGCCAGAGTCGCCGTATCTGGATGGACAGAACAGCAAGGCAGCAATGGTGAGTGTCCATGCCATCAGTGCAGGACACATGTACAGTGGAGGCATACACTAGGTGGGACAGCACAGAGGTGTGGTGGGTGCAATGCCAGAGTGCCACGCCGAAGCAGACCTGTGAGAGAAACACTGATCAGGCAGGTGAGGGCACACTGAGTTGTGGGGACACATTAACATGTTTCCCATCCAACAGGTGCAGTGGCAGCTGGTGCAGATAGCCCCAATGGATCCAGAGGGTGAGAGCAGCAGCGGCAGGGTCGGGAAGGTGATGGCACAGCCCAGGCCACTGGCATGGTGTTGGCTGACGATGGCAGCCTAATGGAAGCTGAAAGCAGCCCTACCACCAGCACACCTGTGACAGGAACACCGGAGCCGATGTCTGAGTCTGAGGGGACTGGGGTTGGCGACAGCCCCATGGCGGAAGAGGTGGTGGACAGCAGTAAGGAGGATGCAGCTGAACCACCATGGGAACAGCAGGAAACCACCGAGGACACTACCAGCAGTGCTGCCACATCTGTGGAGATGGTACAGATGTCCGTGGTTAAGCAGGAGGCATCAGACCCAGACCTGGCAGCGGCTGAGGACACTGGCATAGGGCTGCTCAGCCCACTGAGGGCATGTGGACTTAAGGACGAGTTGGATAAGGCCATCCGGGTGCTGCAGGACCAGCTGTCCCCACCAACCTACATCAGGGACTACTGCCAGTCGGTGCTGGCCAGCCAAGAGGACTGCAGGCAGGAGCTGGTGAACATACGGTAGGGCATGCAGGAGCACCACACCTGCATGGAACTGCAGCTAACTAGCATCGCCTGCACCCTGCAGACATTCACGAGAGACACAGCGCCATGCATGGCTGGCCCAGGGGGATGCCATACAGGGCATCTGGCACTGTGATGAATGCCAGACAGTCATCATGGACCACCTTAGGCAGGCCTGGAGAACATGCTGGCACACCAGCAGCACCAGGATACAGCTATGGCCACGGCCATGCAGGCCATAGGACTCACACTGCTGCCGCTGCACCACCTGCAGGGCCTGGTCCAGCGGATGGCACCCCTGGCCACCGCTCAGTCCAGCACCCAGACACAGCCACTGGCGCCAGTGGAACCCCCTCCCCCACCCCTGGCCCAGGCGTCAGTATCCACCACCTGCCAGCCATGTTTCTGGGGTCACACTTCCAGCCAGGCACCGCCCACACTGAACAGGGTGCAGAACAGCGCCAGGATGCAACAATGGTGGTGCACACAGGCATGCCAGCAACACAGGCACATGCCAGGCTGAACACTGCACACAGTCCCACAGGTACAGGGTAAGTCACGGGGCATGCACAGGGTGGTGGGCACACCAAGGAGGGTGCCCCACAGGCTGCACAGGGCCCGAGGCACTCAGCAAGGGATGGGGGAACACACTTTGCAGCCCCGGCATGGCCGCTGCCACACGTGGCACAGAGGCAAGTTGCCTTGTGTGGGTGGAGGCACAGCAGCCCATCTGTGGGGGTACACAGAGGCCCACAGGGTGCGATGCCAGGAGAGGTCTGCCAGGGCACCACACAGCCCACCAGACTGGCAGGGCCCCCACAGCCCAGCACCTGGCACCGGAGGGGTCAGTGCGAGGACAGCGTAAGCGTGGCAGATGGCTGTGAGTTGCCCCTGTAACATGTGCAGTAGGGGAACTGTTGGGTGGGGCTGCAGTGGGGGTGTGGGGCCATATGCATGGCAGGGGGCAAATTTCCATGGGGGGGCACTGTGCAGTCACATGGGTGTGTATATATGCATGACTGTGTGCATGGGTGTGTGTGTGGCACACGTGTTGGGTGGAACTGGGGTGCACTGTGTAATGGGCACATGTGTATAATGATCACCGTGTAATTAAACATGTTTGCACCTCAACCCTATGGTGTGTTGTCAATTTGTCATTGCATTGCTAGGGCCTTACGGGGGCCATGCTGGGTAGGGTGTGATCCCCAGCTGCAACATTGCTCTTTGTGTGCCATAGCCAATGGGCAACTGCCTGCCATGGCCCTCCCTTCAGGTACACACACACACACACACACAGAGCCCTGCAGGCACAGGTACCACACAAGCAGGGCACCCCACATCTGTTCCGCAACTGCATTACAGCCACAAGGAGCACACACATATGCGTGACAACAGACAGGCTGTATCACACATTGCAGATGCCATGCCACACAGCAGCATTGCATATTGCAAGTGCCATCACGCATGCCACATATGAGCATCCACGAAGTGCAACATGCACTACACATGCGAAAAGCACGTGGGGCACGTGTGGTTGCGAGTCGATAGGCCCAGGCACTGTGTAGTGGTACAGGGATTGCAGACCTGGGAATTGGAGAGAGCTGCACATGAACAGTGCCAGCAAGACTAGGACAGGGACAGAACCTCAGCAGACTGGTGAGTACTGGGCCACAGCAGGCCTACCCCCTTACATACCCCTATTGCTTCTGTTACTGCCATGAGGGACTGGGACAGGCATGCATACCTCTGAGCCATTTGTTACCCATGTGTTGCACAGTGCCTGTCACACTGTGGAACCCATGGCCTGCATGTGGAGAACTGCAGGGTCACAGGCCACTGTTGTACTGTAGCAGTCATGTACAAGGGTGTAGGCAGGCATACGCACTGTACACAGTCATGTGCAGACATGTGGAGTACCTGTCATGTTACATATGCTGTTCACATCGCATTAGCACTCTGATCTGTAGCATATATGTTCCTGTAGGCCACCGACAGGTGTCACTGTAAATACATCTGTTGTGTAGGAGGGGGTCACATGTATGACCACTGTAGGGTATAGAGGGGACATCTGACATCAGTCATACGTGATTGGAAGGGGGGAACATCTGGAGGGGATGTGTACTGTTATAGATGTGTGGGGGGAACATGGTGTTTGCTTGTACAATATGGAACTGTCTGGCTACACTCCTGTACATGTTCCACATGCCTGTCTCAGGGTGACTGTCATAGTGACAGGCAGCATATCCAATGGAGTGATGCTCCCACAGGCCCACAATGTATGCGGCACAGGTGTCCGCAGTGTGGCACAGGGAGCCCTTGTGTGGTGCAATGGGGAACAGTCCCCGTACTGTGGTATGGGCAGGTGGTGTGCAGGCATGGCCATCCCAAAGATGGATGGTCAGGGGATCTGAAACGTAATGTGCAATGGCTGTGGACAGTACCAGGGGCTGTTCTGTGGGAGGGTGGGCAGGGATGTGAGGGGCATGTTATGGCCACAGACCACTGTGTGGTGGGCGGTGTACTGGACTTGCCATATGTGGGTGGTAACTTGTTGCCTGTATGGTCCATCACTCACCCATGCAGTTAGCCCAGGCAGGCCCTCCCCCATGCCTGCGGTGGGGCAAGACATCCTATGGCTGTGTCCCCAACTGGATGGGACACACAGCCCCCCTCCCACCCCTGAGGATGTTGTGGGACAGTGACCATTGGGGTGTGGGATGCCACCCCATGCAGTGGGGTGCATGGCCAGACCACTGTGGCATCCATGGTGGTGAGATGCACGCCATGCACTGCAGTGATGGGTGTGTTGTGGACATGGCAACTGGCCAGTGGCATGCAGGCACTGCACAGTGGCTGTGTGGGTGGCACACTGTCCATGTGGAGTGGACGTGGGCCAGGGCTCTGGGGTGGGGCATGGGGTGGGATGGCCCCCATGCTGAGGGGTGTCTGGGGGTATGCCCCCATTCCTCTGGGCCCCTCAGCGACACTGTCCAAGGCACATGCCGGCATGCCTGCACTGCACAGGACATGGCCACACCCCTCATCTGCCCCTGTGGTACAGGGCTGTGCCTGCTGCAGTCAGGGCCACACAGGCAGCCCACAAGTGGTACACACAGCTGCCACGGCTGGGTGGGGTTGGGACACACACTGCCATGCATGCATTGGGTGGACCGTGTAGGCCACTACAGAGTACTGCAGTGCACACCCAGTGGCATGGTGTGTGCAGACCCTGGCACAGTTGACAGTGGTCTGGCAGCTGTGTCCCTGGTGTTGTCTGCCCTGCACCGGGGATGTGCCATGGAAGGGTGAGCGGTTTGGGCCTGTCAATGTGGCATGATACCACTGTTTGCAGTACATGGTCCACCATGGGTACGCCCCTCACTGTAGGCGTCCTGGGAGGGTTGTACCTGCACAGGTCAGTATTGTGTTTGCGGTGGGCACTATTGCCTGCCATGGAGGGTGTCGTGCAGGTGTCCCATCATGCCTCTGGTGTGTGGGCATGGGTTGCAGGAAGGGTGCAACGGCCACCAGAGGTGAGGTGGGGCCCAACACTGCACATACCCTGCTAGACATTGCTGCCACACCAAGGTTGCATGCTGTACTACAGGGTCACATAGGTGTGTTACAGACTGTTGGTATGCAAGGTTCTGTAGTCCTGTGTTGTAGGCGTAGATGCACAGACAGTGTGCCAGCAGGCACACCATGAGTGCACAGTGCGTCTGGTACCGGTCACGGGTATAATGGCTGTGTTGCCAACACAGTGCCCATACCGGTCCACACAGGTGGTGCCTTGGCTCAGGTACACTGTCGCTGTGCTGATGCAACAGGGAGGCATATCTGATTGGTGGGGGTGTGTCACTGCAGTGGTGGGCTGGCCCACCCACAGGCCTGTGTGCAGTTTCCAGTCATGTCTCACTGTCTAGTCTTGTAGCATCATCCATGCCCATGTGCATCACGTGGCGGACCATGTCCCGGCCATCCCGCATGGATGGGGCCGGGTGCCATCAACCATTGCCCAGACTGTGCGAGGTGAGGTCTGCACAGGACATTGACTGTGCCATTCACACAGGGCACTGCCACCTGTCCGGTTGGCTGTGTGGCACTGTCGCTGTGCCACACCCTCCATGTTACACCAGTTGGGTCTGTACCTGACCACACCCACCCTGTGCATGGGCGGTCATGGCAGGGTGTCCTGGGACTGTCCTGGGCCATGTACGGGTACATGCCTGTAGGACGGAGACAGTGTGGGGGGAAGCGGCACCCAGAGGCTCCTGGCCACGGGGGCACATCCGGCTGTGTACTAACCCATGTCCATTCCCTCCCTAGCTCCACGTTGGAAAAATACAGGACTTTGGTGAGTATATGACATTGTTCAATCTGCACATTCCCAATGTCTGTCCAGCACTGTGTACCTGACATTGGTGCTCTCTGTCCCCTGTGTAGGATTCGGCATCACTGCATAGGTCCAGATAGGTACACACTGCCGCACCGCAGCAGCTCCGGTATCCCCAACTGTGCCACAGGCTTATGTTTCCCTGCTCTTTCCCCATCCAGTTGTGCTCCAGACCAGTCAGTGCCATCCATTCCAGACTCCACAGTGCACATCACAGGTAAGTAACTCTCTGTCCCATGCCAGTGCCCACGGTTGTCATTGTGTCAGCCTCTTGTCCACCTGGTGGGTGTGGCTGCATGCAGCTCCACATGGGGGTGCTGGTGTGGACGTGTGGCAGAGCTGCATGTGGCAATCCATGCCCACACTGTGCAGGGTCATACCACGACATGCCTCTGCAGGGGACTGGTGCTGTGGTGGTGCACTGTGGTCCCTGTGTGCAGCACTGTATGCCCGGCCCCTGCATGGCACAGCTTGGCATTCACACATAGCGCACTGTGCATGGCATTGGCACTGGGGTGCCACATGGGGTGGTGGGCCCTGGTTGCAGGCCTGTGGCCTGGCACTGACCCTGTTCCCACGGCCAGTGTCCGGTGTTGCGCATGGTGGGTGGGGGTGGTCTGCACAGCCATGATGGACGTCTGTAGTGATGCATGTGCCATTCCTTCCCTGGTTACAGGTGCCATGCAGAAGACAAGCAGTGATGTCCTCTGACTTTTCCCTTAGCCTCAGCAGCCAGGTGCCCAACTTTATGCTGCATGAGATGGCGCTTCTTGTGAATTATGTGCAGCAGTGGGGCTGGACGCTGCTGCCACCTGTATGCCACAGGAGCAGTGCTGCAGACTGTGAGTGGGCATGGACAGCCATCTCCACCCGCATGGCGGCAGCAACAGGGATACAGCCACCATCTTCCAGCTTACCCACCGCTGGCAAGACCTGATGCGCACGGAGGCTGGAGTCCTGCAGCATTTGATAAGCATGGCCTGCCGTAGGGATGCGGAGATGTGGACAGGCAGGACTCCGGTGTTGCTATGTATCCTTACAGCTGTTCATCTGTTGCTGCAGTGCTGGCATGGTGCCCATGGCACATGGTGCCTCCAACACACTCACCTGTCCCTTCACACCACAGCTTCCGCTGGTGCATCGCACGCCATGCAGAAGGGATGCCTCACCATGCCTCAGACAGGAGGTGCATCAGTGGAGGTCAGGAAAGTACATTCCATGGATCCCTTGGGCCATGGCCTTGGCTGGCGGACACTTTGTGACCCGTGCTGCGCCCTCACATTGCTTGCCTATTTGTGTGTGCCCCCCTGTCTGGATCCGACACTGACCACATTCTTTACATCCCTCCAGGTATACATAGCAGGCTGCCACAGCAGCAGAGGGCCCTGGTGTGGGCGATGGCAGCTGTAAAGGCCGATGACACGGAGGAATATCGGATGCACACCCGGCACAGGCAGTGGAGGGCCATGGTGCTGTCACCATCTTCATCCTCCTCCTCCTTCTTCTCCTCCACCTCCTTCACAGTGGCAGCTGATGATGGGGACCAGGCACTGTTGGAGGCACGGCCGGACCAGTGGGACCCCACTGATGGTGGGCAACAGGAACTGGATGACCCACAGCCACTCAGCCTGGAGAGGGTGTGCAGTGACACAGCAGATGGGGATGGGGCCTTGGCTGCACCACTGACCGGGCCCACCGTTGAGGATGTCACAGCAGGGGCGGCCGTGGATGCCCCACCAACAGCCACCGTGCTATTCACCATTGTCCCTGCTGGGGATTCTGGACTGTGGCAGGAGGTAGCCATGCCTGTGTTGCAGCAGGAGGAGCTGTTGCCAATAGCGGCTGAGGGGCCCACCACTGAACACTTGCAGGGTGGGGGCCCAGACTAGGACCGCCTTGTCATTCTGATGACTGCCATCCTAGTGGGCATTGGGTGCCTACATGGGTCTGTGGGTGCCATCCTTCACGAACTCCAGTGCACATAGTCACCATGTCTGCCACAGCTGGTCATGGGTTGGTTTATCTGTGTGGGTGGGCATGCATTTAGAGGTGGTTGTTTTTGCTGGGTCTGTTTGTGTGGGTGTTGTGGGTGGACATTGGGTGGTTTGGTTTGCTTATTGGTGTTTGTGAGAGGGAATGTTGTTTGGTTGGTGAGCCTGTGTTGGGGTGTACGTGGGTGCGGGTTGGTGTTTGGGGGTATTGTGGGTGGCTGTTTGGGTTTGGGTTCATTGTGCTGTTTAAGTTTACTGTTGTTGCCTGTTGTTCATCCCCATCCCCCTCCCATTGTTACCCTGTATCCCTGTCCCATTTTAATCATTAAATCTTTTGCCATACACACTGTCTCTGTGTTTGTTACTGGTATGTTTGGCTGCATATGTGTGTGTCTGTCACTATGCACATGGGTGCACACTGGTGGTGGTGCTGCCTGCTGTCCCCAGTATTCCCTCCCTGTGCATCAGGTTGATGTGTCATCTGTGCTGCTCACAACACAGGCCACTGTCCCCAGGCCACATCTGCGTGGTGTCCTGTGTGTTGCAGGTCACCTTGCATGCTAATGGTGTCCATGCCACCTCACATTGTACCTCCCAGCTGTGTGGTGGCACGGTTCCTGTGCTGCGCTGTTCCACCTAGGGGTGCCATTTTTCCCTGCAGGTGGCACCACTGGCACAGATGTTGGTGTGTCTCACCACCGATTGTCCACTGGTCTGTGCCACCCGGTGCTGTGTCCCTGTTGTGGTTGCACTGTTTACATGTATCAGTGCCCATGGCAGGGGAGTTGTACCTGGTGGTGCCATCGTCCCTGTATTGTGCCTGTGGCTTCCATGCTCCCTTTGTACCCTGTGCCACACTGCCCCTGTGTGCCTGCCTTCCTTGGACACTCTAACCTATCTCACATGTGTGTTGCTGTGTGCTTGGCCTGTCTGGCCCAGCTTCTTTCTTTGTTGTGTATGCGACACCTATTCCCACCCGGTTTATGTTGCGCCAGCTGGTCTTGGTGTATGTTGCGGCACTGCTGCTTCTAGAATCCCACCCTGGCATTTCTCTGCCATTTCCTTGGCGTATGTTCAGTTGCACATTTGCGTACCTGCGGGGTTTGTCACGACTGTGGCCTAAGTCACCATTTGCGTACTGCATTACGTCAATATGCATCTCACAATGTAGAATTGTGTTTGGCGTATTTTATGGACTTATTTGCAGCTTACGCCATTCCCATTGGCACATCTGCATTACGCATTGGCGTATGCTTTCTAGAATCGGGCCCATTCTCTTTATTTGACCTGTACCGCACTGCTGCTTTGCAAAAACTTTGACTGCACCTGCCACTGTATCTTAGTTGCACTCCTGCTTACTATGATGTCACTCTTAATCATAACCGTGACTGATGATGTTGCTCTCAAATTTATGTAACTATTACTGTATGCCTTCTCTTGCTGTTTTAGTCTGTAACTCTCTTAGGTTGTGCCTGAAAACAGACATATATATGCCTAGTGTATCTTACCTGGAATCAAAATCGAAGTAGCTAAATAAATATAACCCCCATAGCATTTGACTGTCTGTTTTACGTCATGCCAGTTATCATATTCTCCATTGCAATACCATAGATTTTACAGAGAGATTTATATATTATGATTATTGTTTCATATTATCAGTTCTGTTATTTTTAATTTTATGATATGTGTTTTCTACGATGATAGTGATATCATATAAAAAAAATTTTTATTAAACTTATTGTTTTTTTATTTATATGATAAGACAACATGATTTGTGATAATGTTTTGAGTTTTAAAAAAAATTGTCATGTCATTTTATGATTTATTTTTTTATTTATATGCCAAGAAAAATGGTTGCATAATAATACAATGGCAAGCTTCATTGGGCTATAGTGGAAATCATAAATAATGGCACATGTGACATTCAAGTGAACTCACCATTAGGACATTAGGGAAGGATTGGCTATTAGGCCAGTTCATATAGTCTCATAAGCGAATAAGCTTTTCAGCACACACCACCATGTACAATGTCTGAGCTTGGCATGCCTGGACAATGAGAAGCATGGAAGAATGTTGTACTTGTACTTCAGTTCTTCACGCAAGAGTCTGCAAAAGCCAGTGTCTTCTACAGTGGAGACTGGCTGAAGTTCAGGAGCCATCATCTCTCCCTAATGAGTTGAGAAATGAGTGCCAGGACAATGGCTCTTCTGCTTCTACTGGCACTGGCAGGAGATCACAGCACAGTTTGAGCCCCATGACAAGAGTGACATGACAATTAATTTATTGGAGTGGATTATAGTAACATCATTTTCTAAATACTTTAAATGCCTTTTTAGATATAGGACAAGAAAACGTGATTTCTGAATAAACACATGGTGAGTCTTTAAGATGACAGTAAATAACACTAAGTATAGTGTCTCAGGGTGGACAGTCAGTTGTCCATGCCCATGGCACACAGGGTGTTGTAGTGTCACTGGCACTAGCACATGATGATGGAGTCAAGAGCTTAATCTGGTTCAAGGTCAGTTGGCATTCATCTGTATCCCCCTCCCCCGGGTCGTGCCTGAAAATAGGCAGGATTTGTCTAGTGCACTTACCTGGTCAACAAAAACTAAATAAAAATAAATAAATAAAGATGATAATAAATAGCATGAACTATAGTGATTCAGGGCAGACACTCAATTGTTAATGCCCGCAGTGCACAGTACCACTTTTATAGTGATGGATACCAATCCTACTGTACCATCTCTTTGTAGTGTGCAGACAGGGCAGAGGTTAGTGTCACACACATACCATGCTAACCCATGACAAGGAAATTATGATTCATGATGGAGGGAGGAGTAGCAGGAGAATGATGAAGAAGATGTGGGCATTGATATTCAAAATTGTCCCTATTTGCATCACAAACCACCACTGGTGATCACAAATCTGTGCCAGTCCCAACTAATGATATATTGTAACAACTGTAAACTGACACAGGGTTCTCAAAATATGCACCAATATAGCAGACAATAGTACCAGTAACAGATGTAACCCCAAAAGCAGCTGCAATGTTCTCTGCAGCCACCATCCTTGCAATCTCAAAGGGAAATCACAAAACTAAGTGAAAATATGAATGGAATCCCACAAGCAGTACCACAAACCCCCAACAATGCCCCAGAAATGCACACAGAACCATGATGGACAACAGACATATATATATAGAAACAATAGGTATTTACTTACATGTAATAAAACAGAAACATTCCAGCCACCATAAAAAAGCTAATTTGGCAAACTGCCATAAACAAAATGAATGTGGCAAACCACCATAAAAAAAATGTGGAAAACCACCATAAACAAAACTAAGCTGACAAACAGCCATTAAAAAAAGAAATTTGGCAACCTACCATTTAAAAAGTCAAATGTGGCAAACCACCATTTAAAAAGAAAGAAATGTGGCAACCCCTCAATAAAAAGAACAATTGTGACAAACTGCCATGAAACAAAAAAAGGACAAGCTGCCAGTATCTTAGGATCAGCAATATTCCAAGCCAAAAAAATGTCTAGTGGCTGGCATCAGGCTCCCACTGTTGCCCTCTCTGGGGCAGGGCAGGCACCCATATTCTTGTGGCGATGTCCCTCAGCAGACCCGTTGTGTGTCCCCCACTAGGGTATGCATGCCATGGATATGGTGAGTGTCCACCTCACCATGGCCTGGAGTGCCCTGTCCCCTGACCGGATCCCCTGTCCTGGACAATCACCTGGAACAACAAAGGAAACATAATCAGCATGTCTGCCACACATGGCATGAAGACAGACCAGTATATATGCAGCAGACATGGCCTTCTGTGGGGCAGCACACAATACATACACTTGATAACCCATCTGTGTAGTGCAGAGGGGCACATAAAGATGTGGCCAGTGCCAGGCATGCACATCACAGATCCTGGTAATGACTGTGTATGGACTAAGGACATGACCACCCCCGCAAGGCTGTTATTATGTCTGTGGTACTGTGAACAGTGCAGTGTGCAACACCATGGGCTGCTACCTCATGTAGGGTTCCCCAAGGCAGCATGCACATGTCCAGAGGTCACATGACAGTGTCAAGAGTGCATGTGCTAACAGTATGCTGTGTGACAGGTGACAGTGGCGAGGCACAGGTTGGGTGGTAGGTGATTGGCCAGTGGTACAGTGACATGCACCTACGAGAGTGTGGTGACTGTAGTGTACTGTGAATCACAATGTGCAGGCTGGTGGACATGTATAGCCCCACTGTACAGTAACATACTCAGGGCACACACTGTGAACCCAGCAAGCATGCCATTAGACATGGCAGGGGCACACAGGCATTGCAAAATGCACAGTGGTAGTTATCTAAATGTTGAATTACCCTTAGGCAATGCTGAGGTATGTTGAGGCACTCAAATTACACTGTGCAAAGGCCATAATGTGATTCTGCCCCAGTATACACAGCATCACCTTTGTGCCAGTCAACAGTTACATGATTACCACAGGGGCATACTCATCACTAGGGACACAATGTACACAACTGTAGCCATGGACAGCAACATGTGGTACATATGACATGCATGAGCAGGACACACAGGCACAGTAGGAGCAACTCTATGGAACACCATACTGAAGTGTGCTCCAATGGACAGGACATATATAGCTTTGATGTAATGTGTGCAGTGGCACAAGGCACAGCTGCACAGATGTGATAATTGCAGTATGGGGACCATGGTAAAGACAGCACCATATATTGCATACCCACATGGTCGTGCAGCTGAGAAGACTTGACATGTATGCTACAACTCAATGACCCACCTCTGTGCCCCCCCACCCATAGACATGGCCATTTGAGCAACCCAGACAACATGCACACCTCATATGGTGTGTAGTGCATCACACATGAGGAGCAGGACAGACAGTGGGGCATAATTATCAGTGGTGTACAGTGGATGGAACACTGTGGGTACAACATGTACAAAGAAAGAAATGGTGCTGGATGTTGGACATCGAGCCAAGCATACAGCACCACACAAGGGCCAACATACAGCCCGATCCACCTGTATACTGCACAGACCAAGGTTATGTGTACCACCAATGTGAGAGGGTGGGCAATGGTGGTGACATGTGTGAGTACCCCCTACCACTGTATGGATACTATGTGTGTGTGGGACACAAGGAATGTTACCGAGGCTGTGGGCCTGCATTGCCTGGGGACAGAACAGGGATGAACAGACACCACCACACATGTCCTTGCCATACAACAGTACTGTAGTGTTTCACAGTAGACTACACACCACAGGAATGCTGCAGTCGATGCCTGGTGACGTATGCACCCGAAATGTGACAGTACTATGAGTGGTGCTATGCTGCCTGTATAGTTGCCACACTGTCTACTGTGATGTATACTGACCTAATACATGCATCCTACAACATGCAGTAGCAGGGTGTGACACTACCAGCGGCAACACTGCTGCCCTAAAGCAGCACTGATGGCAGCCAGGTATTCTGTAGGACACCTGTGCCAATGCCAACACAGTAACATGGATACCCTGTATGATCAAACACCACTGTGGTATATGGTGAGCTGCCCATGCTGTGCCCAAAACAGGGTGATATGTAACACCTGTGGGATTGCCTGGCCAGCAATACATACCCAACGACCACAAACCATTCCCATTGTAAATGCGCCCCTCTGGGGACACAGTGTAGATGGTGCAGTGTACATGCCATGCCATGCACAGGGCTGCATCAGATGCTACAGTACAGTCCACCAGCATGTACGCATGGCACACCCTGCCAAACTAGATGACCCAGCATGGCCCATGAGTAGACAATGCACTTGCTGCACAGTGGCAGTAGACAGGAATTGCCCAGGGATCTGCTTACCAGATGCATGAGAAATGTACAGTACCAAGCAACCATATGGTGCACATGGGACTAAATGATGCAATATTCAAAAAATTGGAGAATTTCTGAGCGGGCCACCCTCAATGTCTGTGCTGGTGGGTCTCTGCCTGGGATCAGGGCCCGGATGTCACAGATCATCTACCACACTACTAACTGTGGTGCTAGTCCCATGGGCCATGTTGCTGCTTGTTGGGCCCATGTTGGCCATGCCTATTGGTGGCAGTCCCCTTCAGGTGAGTCCAGTTGTGAGCACCTGGAATGCTGGTGCTCCCATACCTTGTCCTCCTTGTCCCAGACTCTGCAGCATCACTTCCTGCTGCTGCTGGAAATGTAGAGATGTAACACACAGAGAACAGTATGTAAGCGAATGACAGGGCACTGAGAGGCACAACAGGTATATGCCATATACAGCCACAGGGTCTTGACTGGTATGTGGTTTGATTACACTGGTGCTGTGGTGCATACAAGGGTGTGGATTTGAACAAATGCTGCATGCTTTCCTGGTGACCTACATGGCCTCCCCCCACCTGGAGGCTCCACAGATGGATATCTGGCACAGGGCAGGTACCATACTGCCAGTGAACTGCACACTGCAGTGTGTGTAGGGTACACATAGTGCCACATGTGCCCCATACAGCCTGTATCTGTGGATGCATAGAGTAGTGAACCATGGAAGCATGAGTCTGCTCCCCCACCACACACACACACACCACACACACACACACACACACACACACACACACACACACACACACACTGTGTCTAGGAGTATGTACGGTGGTAACTGAGCTTGATTAAGGGAGGGGACACTATAGCACTGTACCATAATATGCAGAACAGTGCACTGGATCTGGAAAAAACATACCATGCTGCCTTTACCTAGGTCATGATCTGTTGATCTGTTGTCATGCAATACAGGATAAGTAGCAAACTACAAGTATCAGGACACAAAACACCTGTACACCACTGGCAGGATTTATCACAGCCAAAAGGAGCACCTGTGACACTCATAACATTCATATTGGCTGAGATTAGAAATCTGTGCAACTGTCCAACATGTTGGATATAGCTCTCCCAATGGAGCAGAGATTTGCAGGGTCCCTTGGGTACATGTCTGGCAGTCAGAGTAGGCTTGCACAAGGGGGGCACACAAATGGTTAGAACATGTCCGGGTAAGTAGTCCAGCAACAGTGCCGTTCACATGCAATGCAAGTATAGCCCCATGATACTGTACAGGATATGAATACATATATAAATACAGCAAATCATTCCCACATCACACTGTCAACTACTATCACAGCAAATCAATACAGTATTGCTGTCCCACAGATGCCATCAGTGGTTAAGGCCCGAAATGGTGGGTCCACTCCTAAACAGTTTCAGCTATATGGCTCAGATAAAGTGTAACAGATGGTATTGCCATACCTGGCCAAATTCCTCTGGCAGCAAGCTGTACCCACAACTACTGCAGGCTTTCCCCCTCATGCCAGGTCATGTCATCCCAGAGAAGCCAGCACTGTGTTGGGGTGCGGTCCGTGCCCTACACCTGGGATAACCTCCTGAACAACATCCCATATCTGAGTCAGTGCATCCTTTGCTCTTGGCCCAAACAGTGAGTTCTCCTTGTCAAGGATGTCACACACTAGTACTCCCACTTCTCGAAGGGTGAAGCACCTGTCCCTCACCAACTCTTCCTCAGGAACCCTGCTGCCTTTGAAAGCCTTTGTTAAACTCTCCTGCTTCATTGATGATGTGCTTGCTCCCCTTTCATTCATTTGCAGACTTTACTTCTGTTACTGAAGTGACATGCATGCACAGCATTCACAAAGTGCCAGAAGACAACAATGCCATGTGCACACCAACCCGTGCATGCGCACCTGTATCCACCTCCTGATGATGCACATCTAGTGTGAAACTGGGTTTACATGGTCTGATGCTGATGCTTTGTATGGCAATGGTTTAATTTTAAACAATTTTTTTTTCAAACTCTTTTTGCCTCCGGTCACCGGTCGATTGGGCATCTCTCCAGCTAGGGCTTCTCGGCATATTGCCTATACCGCCCGCCATGCTCTTCCACCCGGCCAAGGAATTGAGTGCTGGGTCCTCCTCCCCATGACCCCATACAGAGAGGCAGGACCACAGAGAGTCAAGCCAGTGTTCATGCCAACAGTGGGCATGTGGGCTAAGCCTACTCACCCTGCCTTCGCCTCCCAAGTGGCCGGGGTTTTTCCACCTTGGGTTTCTTCCTCCCCAATCAGAGTTCGGCTGTGCAATGAAGTTTGGTGACATCCGCCGCAACTCCACCCCCGTTTACGTGAGCACCACTGCATTGGCATGCCCCCGACCACCACCAGAGGCTGCCCTTGAGCGGTGCATCCCCGAAGTCCTTCCCAGGAAGAGAGAGAGAGAGCAGTCCTCCAGATGCTAAATATTTTCCCTCCCCTGCCGACCCTGGATGGCTGGAGTCCGTCTCCGAACCTGGGTCACCAGAGTAGTGTGAGGTGTGGTGTCCAGCACCTCAACCCTCAGTGTCACCGGGCCGGCCTGATTTTAAACATTAAAAGCAGGAATTTATGTGAGTATCCTTGAGTAGTGCTATTACTTGCTGCTTTTGTACTTTGGTTTTCTACTGAGCACACTCTGCAACACAGCTGAGCTGTTTTGTTGTGCTTGCACCAGCATCCAGCACTTCCATGATCTTTGCGCACATTAGCAGCTCTGTGCAATCGCAAAGGAGAATGTTTGTGGAAGATGTCCTATGTCATCATTAGCAATGGCCCTGATGTCATCAAAGCATGTGACTGCCCACTGTCCATTTGTGGAGCAGTTGTCACAATCCCATTTAGCGACCGTTATTACCTTACTGAAAGTTGCAAACAGCCATATATTGGAGAGTACTGTAGCATTCAAATGAGTTTACTTTAACATGCAAGGAGCAAAATGTAATTTGCATGTCATTATGTGCCCATTACAGGCTTATTATAAAAGAGGACCCCTCCCCAGGGTAGCAATCCACACTGCATAGATTGCAGTCTGGAGCTGCAGCAGCACTTTGATATACAACTCTCTATTGGAAACAAGCATTTGTCAATGCCGAATGTTGTCTCGCTGGCATTGGCATTGGTAGTGCAGGAGTTAGAGATGCATAATAGGAATGGCAGTAAAGTACTGAAGTGATGCAAACTCCACCACCACCTCGCAAAGACTGACAGGCATTGGGGTGTGCCTTGGGTCATCAGCTATAACGCACATGGCATTTTACCTCACCCTACCCTGTAGACACTGACAAGCGAGAGGGTGTGCTTTGGGGTCTTTGGGCTTTATACTTACCCCATTCCATAAGGAAATACGCTGAGGTGGGTGCAGTATAGGAGAATGGGATGTACTCTGTGGCTGAACACTCCAAGGAACACCACAATGTCTGTCACTGGCTGCAGGGTGGGGGTGGGAGCATTACAGCTGATGATCCCAAGTCACACCCCTGACGCCTGTCAGTCTGCACAGGGTGGGGTGTTACAGTTGGAAACCCTAACCACATAGGCATGTGTTGGTATTTTCACTCCAAATTTTCAACATGGGCTTTTTGTGATCTCACCTCATGAAGAGCGGCACTATCAGTTTGTTAGGTGAAAGGTGGTTTTTGCCAGCAGCTATGCCATTTGGCAACACAGGTCTGAAAACACATTTTGGACAGTATGTAAAAAATTACAACTGTATTGTTCATGAGAAGGTGTAAAAAATTGCAACGTTGAAAATCCGGAGTAAAAATATGAAAAATTGGTGAAGTCATGAGCATGCATAGAAACTGTGCAACACACGTCTGTAACCCAATTATTTTTGGGATTTTTTAACCACATTTTCAACATAGGCATTTTGGGACCTCCCCTCATGAACAGTGGCAGTGTGATTTTGTTAATTTGTCCCAAAAGTTGATTTCCCACAGCGACCACACCATTGTGCGCCACAGGTGCGAAAACACATTTTGGGCAGAATGTGAAAAATGACAGCTGTACTGTTCATAAGGAGGTGTGAAAAAATGCCAGTGTTGAAAATGTGGCATGAAAATATTGCAAATGTGCGAAGTTACAAGGATGCGTGGGACTGTGCAACGCACGCTTGTAACACAGTCATTTTATAGACTTTGGTCACCAAATTTTCAACATAGGCATTTTAGGACCTCTGCTCATGAACAGTGTCACCATCATTTCCTCAAACTGTCCCAAAAACTGATTTCGCACAGTGACCGCACTATTCTGCAGCAGACATGCGAAAACACATTTCAGCCAGGATATGTAAAATAACAGCTTTACTGTTCATAAGGAGGAGTGGAAAAAATTCCAATTTTGAAAATCTGGAGTGAAAATATTACAGATTTACGAAGTTACGAGCATGCATGGAAACTGCGCAACACACCCTAGTAAAACAGCCATTTATTGGACTTTTCCACCAAATTTGCAACATAGACTTTTTGAGAGCTCCCCCTCATGAACAGTGACACTGTCATTTTGTTAATTGGCCCCAAAAGGTGATTCCACGCAGTGACTGCAAAATCATCTTTTGGGACCGAATAACGCTATGACAGTGACAGAATTCATGAGGAGGGGTCTGAGTAACCCCATGTTGAAAATTTGGTGTAAAAATTCCCAAAAATACCTGAGATATGCACCAAAGTTGAAAAAAACCTATTTATGCCATTATACAGCTTACCGGCATTTCTTCAGTTCACGGTCAGCTTTGAAGAGTGCAGATGTGTTCCCAGTCCACCGAAGATCATCGTGCCAGACTCCGGAGCTAAGTATAGGGTATGGGGAGGTGTGGGGCGGCAGGGTGCACAGAATGTGGGTGTGGGATAGGGGAGGGGGCAGGGAGACCGTGATGGGCCGTTTTCTGTTTTACAGGTGGAAAAAAAAAAAGGGAACATTGTGGGATGTTTTTTTTTTTCAGGGACATTTGGCACACTGGGGTGGGCTCCCAGCGTGCCACTTGATTTTTTTGGGGGGGCTGTAGCTGATGGGAGATTGGGCACCCCCAATGGCACATAAGAAGAGGGGGCAAGAGCTGAGGGGGATTGGGCACCCCCCTCGGCACACAACAGATGGGGGGAAGACATTATGCCGACTGGGAGTGGGCTCCCCCATCAGCAAAGAAAGACTGTTGGGGGGAGCGCATGATGCCAAGGGGGCTGGGCACCCCCTCAGCACACACTATGGGGGGTCATTATGCTGACAGGGAGTGGGCTCCCCCATCGGCAAATGAAGTGGGTAGGAGCATGCAACAGGGGGATTGGGCACCCCTGAACTCGGGGGGCGACAGTCAGTGCCGCTATGTTTACGTCAGGAGGCATGTTATTGTGCCACTGCAATGGAAAGCTTGTTTCTCAGTGAAGCGGACCTTTTCTTAGATCTAGTGGCCACATTCTGTATTGCTGGTGTGGTGCCTGCATGCTGTCTTATTGGGGAATGAGGGACGCTCCTACTGATGCATGCTCTGCATTCACCCCCAGTGACCGCACATCTAAATCTGCTACTACTGCAATATGTTGCGAGTCAACATAAAAAAGGTAAGTTGCAATGTCACAGCTAACATTGTTTAACCTCTCTCACAGGTGCTGTGCGTATGCTGTTACTAATTTGTGTTATGCTTACGTGTTACAGAATGTCGTCATCCAGAAAATCCAGCAATGTGGAGAGGCTCTACGACATATGTTCAGTGTCAGGGAAGAGCAGGTAGGTGGTTATTGGAGCCCATATGGTAGTGTTATACATTTTTGATTGCTAGTTGTACCTGCATGTGTTCATGTAACCAGGACAGAGCTCAGTTGGGGGGTGAGGATATAGCATGCACCAAGCAGGAAAGGGATCTTGGGGTTGTCATCTCTGATGACCTCAAGGTAGGGAAACAGTGTGACAAGGCATCAGGTAAAGCAAATAGGATGCTGGGATGTATAGGCAGGGGCATCACCAGCAGGAAAAGGGAGGTCATAATTCCGCTATACAAGACACTAGTGAGGCCCCACCTGGAGTACAGTGTACAGTTCTGGAGACCATACCTAGTAAGGACATAGACAGGGTAGAGAAGGTTCAGAGGAGGGCAACAAAGATTGTGCATGGGTTGCATCACAAGTCCTATGAAGACAGGTTGAAGGAACTGAACATGTACTCCTGGAGGAGAGGAGGAGAGAGGGATATGATAGAGACATACAAGTATCTTACAGGGAGGAACAGTGCAGGAAAACACTATTTTTAAGCGAAAAAGATGTTTCAGGACTAGAGGGCATGGGATGAAGTTGGAGGGAGGACGATTCAGAGAAAACATGAGAAAGAATTTCTTCACAGAACAGGTGGTGGACAAGTGGAACACCCTGCCAGAGGAAGTGGTGGAGCTGAAACAATCACGGGATTTAAGAATGCATGGGATAGACATAAAGGAATTCTAGAGGTCAGGGGTAAGGGGAAATAGACTTCTAGGAAAACAAACTGAACTTACAAGCTCAAATGGGCCGACTAGGTGGGCCATAGGCCCTTATCTGCCGACACTGTCTATGTATCTATGTATCTATGTAGTTGGCTGATGCTAATTTACAAGGGTGTCCAGTGTTAGACAGTGGTACATTGCACAAACTGGACCATCTTTGTTTACTGATATTTTTTAATTCTGTGGTAACAGGTAAGACCCAATAGGCAATCTGTTTTCATGGTAAGCACGGGACCACAGGGGAGGTTAAGTGACCTGCTCAGGGAGGTTAAGTGACCTGCTCAGGGTCACACAGTAGGCAAGTGGGAATTCTCCCAGTCAGACCCAGGTATACTGGATGTACCAAGCTCATTATTCACAGCTCTTTAATCTAACCCTTAGTCTATAGTGCCAGTCCAAAATATACAGACTGATAGTACATAGACCACACTCATATGTCCAGAACACATACACAACTGTCTACCAGTGGTGCATGTAAGATTAACTGCCGATTGCATATGCCACCAGGCAGTGGCAAATGTATGGTGGGGAGTGTTGGGGTACCCGCCATGGTTTATAAGCAGTGCATGGTAAGGTGTGGACTCCAATGCTGCCCTCAGCCCCCCCATACTACAGCCACCAGCAGGGTGGAACACATGCACCCCATGGCATGTGCACAGGTTCTGACATCCTCCTCGTACCTCTGTGTGCACTGCATCTGTCTACACACTGCATGTGTACATCCTGTACAGCAGCATGCATGCAGGTCAATGTGCAGCATCCATCTGCACCTGGTAGAACATGCCTGCTGCTACCCAGCATGTGTTAATAGACCCACTGTGGTGAATCCCCACACCATGCATAGTCAGTGGTGGGCCACAACCCTGTGCATGGGACGTAGACTGGCCAGCACCTGTCCTGTCCAGAGGTCATACTCTGCAACAGCACCTGGCAGCTGCACAGGATTACTGGGGGCACATCCATTCAGACAATGCTGTGGGTAATGAGGACATTAGTGGTGAGAGGCATGTACTCATACCTTTCTTTTCCCAGCAGGCACTGGCATGGACATACATGGCCCAGGAGGCACAGCTCCACAGGCATTCCCCTCCCAATGCAGGGTAATGGCATGGAGGGAGGTGACAGAGGCCAACAATGCTGAGTATGATGGAGAGTGCTCAGTGGAGGGAGAGGTAAAGAAGCACTTATATGGCATGTGCAGCAGGACCAAGTAGAAGCTGACAGAGGCATGACAGACATTAGGGGAAACTGGTGGTGAGCCCTCCATCCAGCCTGCCCTCACACCAGAGGATGAGCTTGTAGCTGGTACCCTGGGCCTCCATCAGATGGAGGGTGTTGAGTGTGGCATCAATCCCATGGATACCCTTGCCCACCAGGGAGAATACATGCACATGACCACATATTACCTATGTAGTTGTCATGAGTGTAGCATAACAGCTTTTATTATTAAGTGCTGTACTCTGAGCCCTTGGGATAGGGAGCAACATATAGTTAAACAATGCTACTACTGTAACATCATGTGTCATGGGTTCAGGGTTGCACAGGGGCAGAAGGGGCACTTGCAGTAGATGTGGATGTTATAGGTGATGATGTTCTCTTCATGTCAGGGCATGTGTTCTGCACAGGGCGTGTATATGGGTCTGCATAGCATGGGTGCCTGTGCTGGGATACATGCCTGGACTATTGATCAGACTGGTTGTGCTAGTGTGTACCATAGATGTGTTATTGCCCTATTTGTGACACATGTCCTGGTGTTCCCCTGCTTCCATATCCACTGGGATGATGACAGCGATGGCAGCAGTCGTCATGATGACTTATTGTATGGGAGTGATGTCCTGTTGGATGACCAAGAAGCCATTATAAAGACCAGAAGGAGAAGCAGGAGGTGGAGAAGGGAGAGGAGTGAACACTGCTCCTCTTCTCAGACAGACAGATAGGAAGATTGAGCTCCACTATGATGTTCTGGAGGAAGAAGATGAAGGCAGGTCTTGGGCTGATGCACCTGACAGGTTCCCCCTTTCAGCAAACATAGGAGACACACAGCCAATGAGTTACTCATAGTTGCCCCAACATAGCCACTGCAGGGCATCCCATCAATAGCCCTCACCTCCACCATGCGGGTCCCTCCATAGAGACCCCACATACAAAGAGATGGAAAGGGGTGCTTTAGCAGTTCATGAGTCTCTGGTGCAGGAGCTGCAGGCCCTGACAACCACGGTGCAGGTTGTGGTGGACTGTAATGATTCACTGCAGGCCATCCTCTCCGCCATGTGCAAGAACATGCACCTGCTGTCACGCATTGCTGCAGCACAGGAGGATCAGTCAGATATTCTGTCCCACAGTACTGTGGCTGCAGAGTCACAGGCAGCATCTATGGCTTGCTTGGTGGAGGTAGCTATGGTGCAGTTCCAGGGAAACCCTCAGCTGCATGTGCTAGAGGGTTAGGATACAAGGGGCATACCACACAGGGGTGATATCGAGTCCCTACTATGTCCTGCCCCAGCCATGCGGTCAGCATTGCGGCCATCTCCATGGGCCCAGCCACAGGCTTGCACAGGTATGGGTGGTTGTGGGTGTGGTGCAAGCCCATGCTAGGGTCCTCTTTGCAAAGGGTCCATGAAGGGCAGTATTCACCAGGAGTGTGTCACATGTGGCAAAGAGGCCTGTGGGTGCAGTGTCAAGTGAATAGCTTGCCTGGAACCCCCTGTGCAGAACAACCCTGGATTGAACCCATAGGCAGCACAGAGTAAATTTCCTATTATTTTCCCTCCACCCCTGTCTTCAACCCCCTCAGGTCAGGTGCACTTGGCTTTTTTTGTCCCTCCCCTAGTGCTGCCTATCTCCATGCCATGCTCCCTCCCCCCTCCCCATTCCCAGGTGCACTTTATTTTCTTTTGTCCATCCCTCTGTTCTGACTATCCTCATGCCATCCCTCCCCCAACAATTGCAAGGTGTACTTTATTTTCTTTTGGCCCTCCCCTTCTGATACCTATCCCCATGCCATGGGCCCCTGGTGCCATGTGCACTTCATTTTCTTTTTGCCCTCCCCTGTACTGCCTATCCCCTTGTTATTTGCACCCCCTTCCATGCAAGGTGCACTTTATTTACTTTTGGCCCTCCCCTTGCGATCCTTTGATCTGGTACTATTTACCCTTTCCCAATAAGTTCCATACCTTTTATGTTGCTTTACTAGTAAACACATATGATTTGTGCATTGTTGTGTTGTGTATTACCTTGTCTCTGAGAAACTTTGTTCAGTCTGATGGTCCCCTGGAGCATCTGGCCAGTCTGGGGTCTTTCCTCCCATAGTGAACTAAAGGGAAGGCCATTTCAGATGAATCTAATAGATTTATTTGACTAGGTGACCAAAGTAGTAGACCAGAGAGGGGCTATGGACATGACCTACCTAGACTTTAGCAAGGCATTTGACACAGTCCCACACAAAAGTTTAATAAACAAGTTAGCCAGCCTGGCAGTGGGTCTCAGGGTGATAGCCTGGGTGAAAAACTGGCTGAACAACAGGACACAGAGGGTAATAGTAAACGGAGTCCACTGTGAAGAAAGGGGGGTTACTAGTGGTGTACCACAGGGTTCAGTACTGGGACCGGTCCTCTTTAATGTCTTATAGGTGACATTGCAGAGGGACTGGGAGGAAAAGTATGCCTCTTTGCAGATGACACAAAGATCTGCAACAGGGTTGATACACAAGGAGGCATGGAAAGGATGAGAAGGGACTTGGCAAGGTTTGAGGAATGGTCAGAAGTATGGCAGCTTAGATTCAATGCAAAGAAGTGCAAAGTACTGCACCTGGGAAACAAAAACCCAGAGGAAGAGCACACAATGGCGGGGGGGGGACAAACAACAACAAAAATGGAAAGGGACCTGGGGGTAGTCATATCAGATGATCTAAAGGTAGGCAAGCCATGTGAGAAGGCAGTAAGGAGGGCTGGAGTGATACTGGGATGCACAGGGAGAGGCATCACCAGTAGAAAACAGGAAGTTTTTATCCGTCTGTACAGACAGTTGGTGAGACCCCATCTGGAGTACTGCATGCAGTTCTGGAGACCCCATCTCCGCAAGGACATAGACAGGGTGGAGGCAGTCCAGAGGAAGGCAACTAAAATAAATGGTACAGGGCCTGCACCAGAAGCCATACAAAGAGAGAGTAAAGGAGCTTACGCAGCCCATGATGCTTTGCATTATGGGGGCATGTGTGATTTTGTATTTTCTTGAAACTTGGCTTCCCAGCCAAATGCCCTTTGGGGTAACCCTTGCCTCAGTGTTTGCGCACAGAGGTTCTTTGTCTTTTAAAGGAGCTTACTATGCATACCCTTGAGGAAAAGAGGGAGGGGCGCACATGATAGAAACTTCCAAGTACCTCAAGGGAATCAACAAAGTCCAAGAGGGTAGCATCTTTCAGAAAAAGAGATGTGCTGGAACAAGAGGGCAAAATATGAAGATAATGGGGGGTGGCTCAGGGGCAATGTGAGGAAGTATTTTTTATGGAGAGGGTGATGGATGCATGGAACAGCCTTCCTGAGAAGGTTGTGGGGTCAAAAATAATGGTGGAATTCAAGAATGCATGGGACAAATATAAGGCAATTCTAGTAGAGGGGTAGAAGGAAGTAGGCTGTTGGTTAACTAGGATCTGCAGCTTACCCAATAGGTAGGGAAATGGGCAGACTCAGTGGGTCAAGTGGTCCTTATCTGCCATCAAAGTCTATGTTTCTATGGCTGTTCCTTTGTATTTGCACTACCATCCCTTCTTCTATCCCCCAAAAAGGTACCAAGTCTCATCTTAAAACTGTCTATATTCTTACTTTCAACCACATTGTATCTGCACTACCATCACCATCCATGGTGTCACCCTCAGGGCTGTGCAGTGGCATCCCTTTTTAGACTGCTATGTTGTGGAGGATGCAGCAGACCAGGAATATCTTGCACACCTTCGCAGGGCTGTACTGCAGAGACCCACGGACTGGTCTAGGCACCGGAAGTCATCTTGAGGATTCCAAAGACCCTTTCTATAATTTTTCATGTGGTCCAATGGGCCTCATCATAATGCTTCATGCTGCCAGATGCCAACTACAGCACTGGTGTCAGCCAGGGATGCAGGGGATATCCACTGTTAAGTCTGGAGGATGGTAAGTGACATTTCTTGGTTATGCATTTTTTGTTGGCTGAGGGGGTGTTACTATACTTATCAAGGAGCAGTAGCCATCTATCCTTTAACCACCCTTTTTCAAACTTTCAGCACAGCGAGGAGTTGTGTCAGATGAAGGCATCATGTATACAACCAGGGAATATCGTAGCTGTGCTGGTGAGATGGTAGTTGCCATCACACACCACCTGTATATGAAGGGAGTGGATTCCCAGCTTTTCACAAATGCATTCTTCTTCCTCTCAGGTGGTGTCTTGATGGAAACATGAGTACAGTACACTGCAGCCAGCACATTGGGTATGCATGCGACCCTGTAGAATGCCTGAATTGTTGCTGATCTTTGCTCCCATTACATTGGGAATGTAATGCAGTCCTCACTCTTCTTAGTCAAGGCATTGAGGACCCAGGTCAGTAGGTGGAACACTGCTGACTGTTTAATCCCCGAGGTGTCCCCACAAAGCATCTGGAATGTGCCAGTGGACAGAAAGCACAGCTCTGCTGTTACCTTGTACTCCACTGATGACCTCTAACTCAAGGCTGTGGGGATGTGGATGTCCTCCCAGAGTATGTCTCACAGTACATGCAGAATGCTGCAGGCCAGTCAGTACTGCTCGACTACCTGTTGATCAGACAACTCCAGGTAGGTGTGGCATGGTCTATTGACCTTGTTGGGAGCATATGGCTGTGAGTCATGCCTGTGTTGTAAACTCACATACAGTATGCCTGGACCTCCTCTAGATCCCAATTGAACTCCAGCAGCAACCGGTGCAGGGGCATGGTGTGTGTGTGTGGGCATATCTCACACAGGCGTGCCTGACTTCTCTAGTGCCCTGCATCCCTGCATTGATTTGCAACTGAAGAAGGATTGCTTTTTGCAGTCTTTCTGTTTGCAGTTGATATCCAAAGCTTTCCAGGAGCAATATGCATTGAATATGTGACTGTGACAGATATGCACAGCTGGAGACCCTCATCTGCATGTCAGTTGTGTGTGTTGATCTTAGTATTCACTGCCACATTTGCAATTGCTATTCCCACAATTCCAATAGGGGAAAGGGACTGCTAAATGGTTGCAATCATATTTAGTGGCTTGCTAATCACATTTGCAAATTGCAAAACGTTCAACTATCCCCCTGGGAGGCTTTCTGCACCAGACAACTTCTATGGTTTTTATTTTAATGTAGTTATCATTCTTAAATGTGGCTTTATTTATATGCCAAGAAAACATGATTGTGGTGGATTCTGGTGTCATCTGTAAAATACTCCTGCACTGCAGATTATCTTTTTTTTTTTGTCTACAGTAAGTACAGTGGCCTGGTGGTGCTGGGGTCCGGGGTTATTTCTGGAGAAGAAGTGGGCTCTGGAGCAATGATTGAAATAGGATTTTTTTTCCAGCCTTTCAGGAATGATGTGCCATCCAATAGCATTAAGCAGGGCAGCAAATATGTTATATAAGCAGATAATGGTGTAACCCCCCTACAGAAAAGACTTGCCTGCTCTTGTTGGAAGCTGAGAAACTTGCTATACTGCAGAGAACAAACTAGAACGCATTTAAGGAACTGGGAACTTGGTAAAACATAATATTGTAGGGGACTAGGAAGGTAAGCTACACTTTCTACAGAAAGTTTCATTATTTTCTTATTGGCATTAAGAATTGCAGGATTCCATTAAAGTGTAGTAATTTTATAACCAGAGGGGTTAAAATACAACTGAAGTTGCTTGTTTTCTGTGCTAGACACATAGGATTTGGAAGAATATTTGTGCAATATTTTAGAAGTGTCCTGCTGGCTGAACAGTGAGTTCATTTTTATCCCTGGACTCAGTAGAGTGGTTTGTGTCGGAGCAGTGGTCTAGTAAATTGTGGTGTTGGTTGACTTACTATAAAGGGCAGTACTCACCAGGGTGGTAAAGCAGTGGTGTATTTGATTGTTTCTAACAGTCACCAGTGGTTGTGACCTACCCACCCACCCTTCCCCTCACCCGCCCACCCCAGATGTGGCATTTCCTTTATTGCCAAGGTCCTGACATCACTTCCTCAACAGGTCTTGGAGCAGAACTGTCATATTCTTAATTACCCAGCACAGTGCATACAGGGTAAGTACACACAAACAAATAAAAAAAAAATTATGTATTACTCATTGTATATTATAAGGAAGAGGGACTTGTGGCGAGTGGTACAATGCACTGGCTGTGGGGCAGCAATTTTCCAGGAGACATTCTGGAACCTACATTGCTGCCCTATTTGCAGGCAACTGTCAGCTCTGAGGGAGGAGGTTGCCCACCTCCAGGCTGAACTGGCAAGGACTAAGGAGGCCTCCCCCACCCAAAGAGCACCAGTTCCACAACCACTGCCTCAGAGGTTGCCATGCGTGAAGAGCAGATGGACCACAGTAGGTTCAGGAAGGGTGAGGATGGTGGAACAGAGGTGTAGCCCCCGAGTTGCACCTCTACACAAATCATATGTCAGCCTGGCAAATCAAGGTTCCTCTATGATGACACCCTCATTGGAGACCAAGAAAAATGCTGGGGACATCCACAAGGGTGACCCACAAAAGAGTGGCAAGGGACACCACAGGGGAAAGAAACAGCTTCTGATAGGGGACTCAATTGTTAGGGGTGTAGACCTGGGGAAGGGAGAGGAGAGGGAAGTAAGGTGCCTGCCTGGTGCCATGGCTTGCAGGGACAGGAAGCAAATCCTCAGGATTGCAGGAGCAGCATCACAGGAGAGGAAACTAGATATCATTGTCCACCTCGGGACAAATGGCCTAGCTAGGCATGAGATCAGTGCAGTGCAGGATGAATTTGTGGAGTTGGGGAGGGGCCTCAGACAGGTAGCAAGCATGGAAACCTTCTCAGAGGTGCTGCCAGTCTATGGCAGGGGTGAGGCTAGGGTACTGCAAACCATGTAGTTTAATGAATGGTTGCAAAACTGGTGCAGAGCACAGGGCTTTGGCTTCATTGGGGACTGGGGGTTCACCTGGACAGATGAAGGTCTATACTGACATGATGGTCTGCATCTGTCCAGGAAGGGAAACACGCTCCTAGGTGACAGGTTTAAAGGCTTCCTTGGCAAGCTTTTAAACTAACCAAGGGGGGAGGTGCTGATAGGAAACAGGAAAGTTCAAGCCTCCCCCCACAAAACCTGGCAGGTAGTAGGGTAAACACTGAGGTACAGAGCTTGACAGAGAGCAGGACAGGGGCAAATGGAAAAATGGACAAGGGCAATAAGAGCATGGATGGGGTAAAAAAGGATAAAGTCAACATTAAATGGAGGGCAATGAGTACCAATGCCCGTAGTCTGGGAAAGAAGCTTCCAGAGCTAGTAGCCCTGATGGAAGAGGAACACTTGGATATTGTGGCAGTCACAGAAACATGGTACACCGAGAACCATGACTGGGATGTCAACATACCAAGTGCACAATTTACAGAAGGGACAGGGAGGGTAAAAGAGGAGGTGGAGTAGCTCTCACATAAGGAAGGAGCAAAGCTACAGAACTAAAAGTAAAGGGGAGGACAAGAGGAACTCTGGGTCACCTTGGAGACAGGGAATGGCATCACAATCCGCACAGGGGTTGTATACAGATCCCCATCTCAAGGGGAGGAAATGGACAAGAAAATGATAGAAGGCATTCTCAAAATGGCTGAAAAAGGGGAGATGCTGTTGATGGGGGACCTGAATATGCCAGATGTTAACTGGGCAACATGGGCTGCAGCCACATCCAAGAGCAGGGTCATTTTCGATGCCCTACTGGGAGCATGCCTTAGACAGCTAGTGGTGGAACCCACTCAGGAGGGAGCAATATTAGACCTGGTACTCTCAAATGGAGAGAGGATCACAAACTTAGAAGTCAGTAGACATCTGGGAACAAGTGACCACTGCACAGTGTGCTTCACAATAAACACAACCATGGAGACAAGCCATACAAAGACAAGGATACTGGACTTTAGAAGGGCTGACTTTGGCATAATGGGTGAATACCTGAGGAATGCATTAGCAAATGTCCAGAAAGGAGGGGTGGAAGAACAATGGAGAAAAATCAAACTGCCATCATGGAGGCAACAAGCCTTTGTGTGAAACAAATAAAGAAAGCAAAGCGGAATAAAAAACCACTATGGCTCTCAAAAGAGGTGTCAGAGAAGGTTAAGGAGAAAAAGGCTGCATTCAAAAAGTATAAGGTATCACAGACGGAGCACGACAGGGAACTGTATCAATTAAAGCAGAAAGAAGTGGGGAAGGCAGTCAGAAAAGCAAAGGCCCAAACTGAGGAAAAGATAGCCAACTCAGTTAAGAATGGGGATAAAACCTTTTATAGGTACATTAGGAGCATAGAAAGGTTAAGGGAGGATAGTGAGATTAATAAAGGAGAGGGAGGTGGGCAGAGGGAGACAGTGAAAAGGCAGAGATACTGAATGAATACTTTTGCTCAGTATTCACAAAAGAAGAAGAGGAGAAGTTACCTAAACCAAACAGTAGAAGCACTCTGGATAGTGGGGTTGACACCAGTCCATTTACTGAAGAAAGAGTACTGAAAGAACTTCTAAACTCAAGGTGGACAAAGCAATGAGCCTGACAGGATTCACCCTAGAATCCTAAAAGAGCTAAGAGAGGACCTAGTGACACCACTAACCACACTTTTTAACAAATCATGGGAAGATGGGGTGGTACCTGAGGACTGGAGGAGGGCAGATGTGATTCCCTTCACAAAAGTGGGAGCAAGGCAGAAGCAGGAAACTACAGACCTGTTAGTTTGACCTCAGTGGTGGGGAAAATGATGGAATCACTTCTGAAAGAAAGAATTGTTGAGTACCTAGAGGCCAGCGGAGCACAGGACCCAAAGCAGCATGGATTCACAGCAGAAAGGTCATGTCAGATTAATCTAATCGATTTCTTTGACTGGGTGACCAAAGTAATAGACCAGGAGGGGCTGTGGATATGGCCTACCAGACTTTAGTAAGGCATTTGACACAGTCCCGCACAAAAGATTAATAATCAAGTTAGCCAGCCTGGGAGTGGGTCCCAGGGTGGTAGCCTGGCAGAAAACTGGCTGCACAACAGGACACAGAAGGTAATAGTGAATGGAACACATTCTGAAGAAAGGGGGTTACTAGTGGAGTACCTCAGGGCTCAGTACTGGGTCCAGTCCTCTTTAACATCTTTATAGGTGACATTACAGAGGGTCTGAAAGGAAAGGTATGCCTCTTTGCAGATGACACAAAGATCTGTAACAGAGTTGATACACAAGGGGGTAGAAAGGATGAGAAGGGACTTGGCAAGGTTGGAGGAATGGTCAGACATATGACAACTTAGATTCAATGCAAAGAAGTGCAAAGTAATGCACCTGGGAAATAAAAATCCAGGAGAAGAGTACACAATAGCAGGGGAGGTACTAATGACAACAATAATGGAAAGGGATCTGGGTGTAGTCATATCAGATGACCTAAAGGTCGGTAAGCAATGTGAGAAGTCAGTAAGGAGAGCCAGGGGGATACTGGGATGCATAGGGAGGGGCATCACAAGTAGAAAAAGAGAAGTGATTATCCCTCTATACAGACAGTTGGTGAGACCCCATCTGGAGTACTGCGTGCAGTTTAGGAGACCTCATCTACGCAAGGACATAGAGAGGATGGAAGCAGTCCAGAGGAGGGCAACTAAAATGGTGCAGGGTCTACATCAGAAACCATATGAAGAGAGACTGAAAGAGCTTAATATGTATACCCTTGATGAAAGGAGGGACAGTGGGGACATGATAGAAACTTTTAAGTACCTCAAGGGAATCAACAAAGTCCAGGAGTGTAGCATCTTTCAGAAAAAGTGATGTGTAAGAACAAGGGGCACAATTTAAAGTTAGAGGGGGGACGGCTCAGGGGTAATGTGAGGAAATTATTTTTCATGGAGAGAGTGGTGGACACATGGAACCGCCTTCCTGGAGAGGTTGTGGGGTCTAAAACAGTGGGGGAATTCAAACATGCATGGGACAGACATAAGGCAATTATAGCGGGGGGTTGTAGGAAGTAGGCTGTTGGTTAACTAGAATCTTCAGCTTATCCAATAGGTAGGGAAATGGGCAGACTGGGTGGGCCAAGTGGTCCTTATCTGCCATCAAAATCTATGTTTCTATGTACAAATGAGGGTTCCCGAAAATCTTCCTTGGGTGTACCTAAATGCCTACTGCCAGGCTGATATCCTGTGTCTTAGCATTTTAAAAGTGTTGTATGAGAGTGCCTTAATGCCTCTGTGCTCTGTTTCTTGAAGAGCTGCCTATAACATGGTGCTTATTTAATCTTGGAGGGGGCTGAGTGTTTCTAGGCTCAAGTCCTGCCCGGGCTGCCAGATAATCACTCCGTTCTGCCATCGCTAGTTGCGCAGAAGGAGCTCTGTTAGAAGCTGTACTTATTTGCTGATTATCTATTAGAATAGTAATGATATTGTAGTTTGTCTAACCTGCCTTCTTTGCAGCATGGAAAGTTCTGTTTATCACCACCATCTTGGTCCTGGACTGACAGAGTGGGCCAATCAGTACCTTTTGGGACCCTAAAATGGAGTCTGTCCCCAGGGGTCGTGTGGGAGTGAATTTCTGTAGGAATTGTAGTTGTGAGACTTTGGTGCCTAAATGCACCTGGAGGGGGAGCCCTTGCTTTTGACAGACAGATGAATCAATGAATCAAACCTTTTGGACTGAAGGGAAATTCCCAAGCTGCCTGCTGCAGTGAGTCAGTCTGGAGGTAGAGTTTGGAGAGTGAACAGCTTGAGAGATTTGAGCAGCTGCATCTGTGTAGTTCATGCAGGAGATTGGTGGAAAGGATGAGTTTGGCCTCTCTGCCTGCTGTCCCTCAAGAGGGAATCCTTTGAAAGGCTTAGCAATCAAACTGTATCTGAACTGGAGTGTGACAAAGCCACTGAAGAGCGAACACATTTAAACCTGAAGAAGACCAAAGATTCGCTGTACGCGATAGGCTTGTCAGGACATCCAGTTGCCACAGAATTCCCAGTTTTGCTCAGAGACACTGATATTGCTGCCAGACTGCTATCCACATTGTGGTATGGTGATTGCTTTACTATAAATGTGTTGTTTGCTATTAGTGGGTCACAATTTGGCTCCCCACTGTTTAATTGTGCCGCGGTTGCTGGAAGCTGCATCCAGCCTTCCCTAACTGATATCCAAACTGTCTTACCTGGCCTGGGCCCTGGCACACTGGCCCAGCCAGCTACTTCAGGCATTGAGAACACCATCAACGAGAGTCCTGCATGGGGATCAGCCTCCTGCTCAACATCACGAACAGGAACAACACCATGGTGAATCGTGTAGGCCCTGCTTCTCCTGGCAAACCAGCAAGTCATCCTGCAGTCTCCATTTCATCCATCCTGTGTCCTGTACGGGGTAGCGTGAGTAAACACTAGGGTAGCTCTCTGCAACAACAGCTCAATCAAAGTGTGCCATCTGATTTAATTGTTTTGTCTAATCATCAGGAACTGAACCTCCCAGCTCTGGATTACAAATTGTGTGTGGTTGTGCATGCCTTTTCTTTTCATCACAGGGCCCCAACCAGCTGTGATGCTGGCCTACCCCAGGCAATGTTCCAGGTTAGCCCACCTTACTTCCAACTGGGTACCCAGAGAGTGTGACTGTGCAGGGACTAAAAGTGCATGCATAATTGCCTGACTAGATCAGTTTTAGGATCAATCAACCTGATTACACCCCTCTATTGTTCAATTCCCCTGAATAAATCAGATCTAACTCTTTTTGCATTTAATCTGACTGTGGTTCCAGTCTGTACCAAAAGCACTGTACTGTTGTTGTTATTTGCTGTGCCTAACCTTGTTTACAGGGGGGTCTCCGGGATCGAACTGGTGGAACCAGCCCTGGTGGTAAGTGTAAATAGTGGGGGGATTTGTACGCTGAATAGGGGCTACTGTGAAAGTGTTTGTTGCATATTGTCTAGGTCACTAGAGGGGAAAAGGGGGGGTTACAGTGTCCCAGAGTGCTGTACCCAGGTTAGCCTTGTTACTAACAACCCTGTCCTCCGGGTGGAGGCACTCCTTTCTGTACCCAGATCCCTTAACCTGCAACTAGCCATGCAAGCAGGGGTAGTAGCCCTTGGGATAGCGCCACTTAGGGGTTACGATATAATTTGAAAGAATATAATATAATGTATGATATGTGGTAATATAATCTGATATGATATGGTAAAATAATATAACCTGCTATGATAGATGAAAAAATTAAGTAATTGGATATAATAGATGATACAATAATATCTAATATAATCTAATATAATTACTGGTGACCCCCTTTTTCAACTTGTTTTCAGGGTCTCCAAAATGCCGTAATAACCTAAAATTGAGTTATTATGGCATTTCTTAAAACTTCCTCTCAGTAGCACTGTCACTCATCTGTAGCATGCAACGTTATTGGCCATTACTCCCTCTGTGGACGGGCCGAACATATCGAAAAACATGGCAGCAAAATTCCCCTTCGCAATCAACAGCCTACTCCTTAAAGTACTGTAATCCTACCCGGCTGCAGTAAGTTATTTTTATCAGGTTAATCCTGCCTTTAGGGGTAAACAATAAAAAAAAAAAGTTATCTGGTTGATCCTGATAGTGGTCACTCTTTGATCAAGGCTTCTGCTGACCCAGCGCACTCACAGACAACCATTGTTGCACTTTGGTTGGAGCTTCTGCCTGACCCGGCGCACTCACAAATCTGACTGCTTCCTTGCAGTCTGCAGTATAATTTCTTTAACAAAAATATAAAAAAAAAAGGAAGTTTCCCGTGTGTGTGTCTGTGAGAGACAGAGTGTGAGTGTGTGTGTGTGTGTGTGTGTTTGTGTCTGTAGGTAGGGAACAGACTGATACACTAACAAACTCTGTACAGTAATTATAAAAAAAAATTAGTTAACTGTGTGTTTATGGATTTTTTACCCCTCGTGTGTGATCTGACTCAAACCTCTCGAGCTTTGCTCTCGAGGTTTATGGGTCATCAAACACCTCGGGTGTTAAAAAAAAAAATCCATAACACACAGTTGCTTATCTATTATTCTCTATGTAATATGATTTTATATATCATAATGTAATATGAACTGGCATAATATGATCCAAAATGATGTAGTATAATTTCATTTAATATATGATCATTTTTTTTTATTATTTATCAATTTGATTCTAAATATTTGTTTTTACTGCTCACTGTATTTGTGTGTATCTGTCCTATCCAGGCCCTTCTTAAGAATGAGCTTGCTCAATGGAGCCTTTTTCCTGGTGAAATAAACAATTTGAAATTGAATTTAATTTTATGTGCCAAGATAACATGAATCATGAAAATGAACTCATGATTTGGGCTTGCATTTTGAATCTCCCTCCTCAAGCTGTTTTCAGAAGCCACTAGTGATAATGGGGGGGCGGCTTGAGAAATTCGGCAGCAAAGGCAAGACTATTTTTTTTTCTGGTAACTAAAGTTTACGTTTTTGGATGGATTGCTTCTGTCCTGAGTAGTGAAACAGGAAGTACTTGAAGAAGAATGAGGGAGACACTGGTATGCTTCTGAATTGCTCAGGATGGTTTTATCACCGGATTAGAGATGCAGCGAATTTAAAATCCACTGGTGTAGTGAACGTTAAGTGGCCACTTCATGCTGGCACTTCACTACTTGGAGTGCCCCATAGGAAAGGCTCACTTCACCTTGTTATTATTACTTCGCCATGTCATTCCACCTTAAACGCGAAGTAAGGTGGAGTGACAACAATATTGGCAGCATCCCACCCACAAGGTCACTAGAATAAATGTGCATCCCCGAAGTGCTTCTGTCTTGTGTCCAGAAAACTCCCCAGTGCTGATGAAGTGAAATAATAGTGTAACAAGAAATGCAAAGTCTCCCAGAATTAATGGCACACTCAGTCATGCGCGCAGTGGTCAGGTCACACACAGAGTCACCAGAATTAATGTGCATCCCCAAAATGCTACTGTCTTGTGTCCAGAAAATTTCCCAGTGCTGATGAAGTGAAATGAGAGCATAACAAGAAATGCAGTCTCCCAGAATTAATGGTGCCATGCAAACACACAGACAGATTAAGATTGTGCTGCACACTCAAGGGATGCATACAAAAAGGCACAACACTTAACCAGTGCTCACAAGTCACAAATACAAATCTGGAAAGGAATACATTTTGCGAATTGGGGGATTAGTGCACGGCAGTAACAATCCACTACCAGTAAAGATACTACAAAGCAGTATAAAAAATTCATGCAGGTGCGGTGGATAGCAGGTTCACACTGCTGCAATTACTCTGTAACACAATAAAAGGTGTCTGATTTAATGGTACGCATTGCACAGACACTCACACACACTACAAGTAATGTGTAGCAAATTGAAAAACTTTAGTAATATAAACAAATGTTTTAAACAAACTAAAATTATACACTGCTGCACCACAATAATCAGCAAAAAAATTTCAAAAATTACTGAAAGTATTACTGTGTGTGCATTAACACAGTTATACAAGAAAAATATAACCAAAACAGAAAGACTGCCTTTTTCTCCCAGCTAATCTACCTACACCACAAATACACCCCTCCCCCAAAGCACACTTCACAGTACACAGACAGACTGTTCTAAATTAACATTCAAAATCCACACCCAACAATAAACACTCAATGATATGAGCACAGAAGGGTTTCCTACAATCGATGTACTAAATTTTGAGCAAAAAATATTACTCAAAAAAGCATTTTATACAGCTTTTAGAGGTTTTGAATCACAGAGCTTTGAGAGCAAACTGTCTCCACCTACCACTGCACACATTACCCAGGTCAGAACTGAGGCTATGCTGACCAGTCTAGAGCCCATATGACCTGCAATCCCATGAATAACTGCAGAATTTCATTTGGAGCTCAATTACGGGCGAAGTGAGGCGAATTATGTTGATTTCAATATACTTTGCCTTAAAATTGGTAAAGTGGTTTGGGGAAAGCAGAATAACACAAAGTCATTGGTTTCAATGGACTTTGCATTCCTCATTATCAAAACAAAGTACTCCACTTCACATTGTGGAGTTCTCCGTGGATTCCACGTTACTCAGTGAATCACTTCACTGAGCAAATTGGGGTCACTTTGCCCACCACTACTTACAATACTGTAACTCACATGCTGTATGGGAAGGAACACGAATGCCTATGGCTGTACTTCCCAGATGAGCTATAGCACAAAACTCTCCAACTTAAAAACATTTATTAATGAGTACAATGGTGGAGTGGTGAAGCCTGGATAGATACTACAAAACATGCTTACAATACATCCAAGTAATTAGTAAAAGAATTAATATTGTGATTTGTGATGTGATCATGAATCATAATTTGTGACTGCATTTGTGACCGTGATGATGAAGAATGTGACTCGGTGTCGGCGGTGTGAGATAACCAATATGGAACTGTATTGGGAACGCGAATGCCTACGGTTGTACTTCCCCGATGAGCTGTAGCACAAACTCCTCGACTTAAAAATGTTCATTAATGAGTACAATGGCAGGGTGGTGAAGCCTGGAGAGATACTTCAAAACAGGCTTACAATACATCCAAGTAACTAGTGAAAAAATGAATGTTGTGATTCATGACGTGATCGTGAATAGTGATTTGTGACTACATTTGTGACCGTGATGATGAAGAACGTGATTTGTATCACGAGTGACTGGTGATGATGGTCCTGACTTAAAAACACATATTAATGAGTACAATGTTCATGCAGAATTATGCACCACACCTGTCCAGTACTCTGAAGGGAAGCCAAAGAAACAACTGTGACTTAAGTTACAGATGGAGATTGGGCCCTAAAGAGATGTACATGCACAGACAGATTAAGATTACGCTGTGCACTGAAGAGATGCAGACGCAAAGGCACAACACCTAACCAGTGTTCACCATCAGAAATTCAAATCTGGAAAAGAATACCTTTGCCGGCTGAGGCTGGCCACCGGGTTGGGGGGGGCAGTGTACTGCACTGCTGTAGTAACAGTAACAAGTACTAGTACCGATAAAGATACCACAAAGAAGTACAAAAATCACACAGCTGCAGTAGATAGCAGGTTCACATTGCTGAAATTATTATGTGGCACAATTAAAGGTGTCTGATTTGATGACACACATCACGCACACACACACACACTCACACACACACACACACACACACACACACTAAGTAATGCATATCAAATTGAAAACTTCAGTAATATAACCACATATTTTAAATAAACTAAAATTGTGTACTGCTGCACCACAACAATCAGCAAAAAAATGGCAAGAATTATTGAAACTATTACTGTGTGTACATTAACACAGTTATACAAGAAAA
Organism: Neoceratodus forsteri; assembly: GCA_016271365.2. NCBI lineage: Eukaryota > Metazoa > Chordata > Ceratodontiformes > Ceratodontidae > Neoceratodus > Neoceratodus forsteri. Next base: position 580,836,123 of record CM057456.1, read on the forward strand.
ATATCACCAAAACAGAAAGCACGGTCTTTTTCTCCAAGTTAATCTATCTACACCTCAGATACGCCCCTTCCCCAAAGCACACTTCCACTGTCTTTCAGTACACAGACTGAATGTTGTACATTAACATTCAAAATCCACACACAAACAATAAACGCTCAATGATATGAGCACAGGGGGGTTTCCTATAATCGATGAACTAAAGTTTCAGCAAAAAGAAAGTCTCAAAAAGGCTTTTTTAACAGCTTTTAGAAGGTTTGAATTGCAGAGAGCTCTCAGAGCAGATTGTCTCCTACAGCTTTCTACACACACTACCCCAAATTGAGGCTGTGCAGAACAATCTAGAGCCCATGTGACCTGAAATCTCATGAATCACTGCAAAATTTGCCTTAAAAACAAGACGAAGTGAGGCGAAGTACATTGTTTTCAATGTACTTATTAAGAATTGGTGGAGTAGTGGTTTGGGAAGGCGTAGTAACGCAAAGTCATTGTTTTCAATGGATTTCGCATTACCCATTATAACGTGAAGTACTCCGCTTCACATTGCAGAGCACCCCGAGAATTCGCCTTCACTCTGCGAATCACTTCGGGAGCAAATTGGGGCCACTTCGCCCATCTCTACACCAGATGTGCTGCATGACTGGCAGGGAAAGCTGCACCACACTGGGAGTGGAATCAAAGGATTTCTGGGGATGACAGAACCATGTTTTCTTTGGCTGCAATATCATGCACCAGCAACACTTGCCCTCACTGCCACCTGATTATGACTCCCAGTCCCTCTTACACCATGACCAGCTCCAGCCTCCAGCACCATTTGTTGCAGAACTCATTCTTGGTGGAAGTGGCATGGTGGAACATTTATCTGGTGCTTTGTTCCCCCTGCTTTCCATTTTTCTCATGTTCTTCTCTTCCTGTTTTCTAAATGCAGCAACAACACACACACACAGACAACAAATGATGACAGGATGCAGCCACCATCAAACACTAACAGCAATGACTTACAGCAGTCAGCATTGCTTCTTAGATGCCCAGATAACATGCATGCCTGGAGCACCGACAAACCAGAGTGCTGTATGACTAGGGAGGGATACAGAAGAGCAACACCACCGGGCAGCCCCTTATTGGCAAACCATACACCATCGCAGTCAGAGGCCTTGTGACCTTGTGTTTCACACAGCAGTACAATTTACCTTTCCCTCAGTCTGGCTGGCAGGTTCACTCACACAGGCAAAAAAAAAGAGATGGATTTCTGTGCCTGCTGCACCACCAGTAGACACCCCCAAAAAACACTATCATGAGTTCTTCATCATCCCCACCCAAACCCACATTTTCATTTCCAATAAAACTCAATTAGCTCTGCTCTTGTTGCAAGGTGAAAAACATAAAATTAAAAAATATGGATTTATGCGCCATCTACACCAGTAGTATTTAGTAAAACATATCTGTCAAATAAAGCTGTCAAATTAAACAGAATCTAGTGCCACCACACCTCCACCTTGCTGCTCAAAATCCCAGCAATTCTTAAAATGTATTGTCTATCTTAGCAACTCTGTTCTTGTCATTTCAGTGAACATAAGAACATAAGAATGTAAGAAAGTTGCCAGCAGAAGGAGATCACTTGGCCTGTCTAGTCTGCTCGTGTATTTGCTGAGTCCTGGCTTTTCACCAGTGCCTCATGCCCTCCCATCCCCCATCCCCCATCCCTGCCTCTGCTCCCTTGATTCCCTCTGCACCCATCCCAAGCCTTTTTAAAAGCTTCAACCATCCTAGCCACCACTTCCCCCGGAAGCTCATTCCAGGCCACCACCACCCTTTCCATGAAGAAATGCTTCCTCACATCTCTCCTGTATCTCCCCGCCCCAGCTTGAGACTATGCCCCCTTATAGTGGTGTTCCCACTTTTGTTGTACTCAACTTTATTTATATCCTTCAAGTATTTGAATGTCTCAATCATGTCCTCCCTCAGCCTTCTTTCCTCCAAGGAGTACACTGCCAGCGTTTTCAGCCTATCCTCTTATGATCTATCCTGCTGTCCCTTGATCATCTTAGTTGCCCTCCTCTGCACCCCTTCTAGCAGCTTGATGTCCTTTTTTAGGTGTGGGATCCAAAACCTCACTCCTTACTCCCAGTGTGGCCTCACCAGTGACCTGTACAAGGGCATGATTACCTCGCTGTTCCTGCTGCTAATCCCCCTTGCCATACATCCCTGCATCCTGTTTGCTTTTACCACTGCCTTTTTACATTGAGATGCTTGCTTCAGGTCTCTTGTAATCACAACCCCCAGGTCCTTTTCTTCCTCCATCCTGGCTATCTACACTTTTCCCAAGTAGTACCTGACCTGTGGGTTCTTTGCCCAGATGTGCATCACTTTGCACTTTTTGGCATTGAATCCCAGTTGCCAGATCCCAGATCCCAGACCATCTCTCCAGTCTGGCCAAGTCCTGCTTCAGCTGCTGTATCCCTTTCTGTGTATCCACCATACCACAGAGCTTGGTGTCATCTGTGAAAAAGCACATTTTGCCCTGGATTCCCTCTCCTATGTCTCTTATGAAGACATTAAATAGTACCAGACTCAATACTGACCCCCGTGGAACTTCTGCTCTTGAGGATTCCCCTCCTACTACCACCCTCTGTGTTCTTCCTCTCAAAGATTTTCAAACCATCTTGCTACTCTCCCCCCACACCCTTGGCCCCTCAGTTTTGCAGTTAGCCTCCTGTGAGGCACTGAATTGAAGGCTTTACTAAAGTCTAAATATATGGTGTCCACTGCCTGCCCCCTGTTCACTGCCTTTGTGACCCAGTCAAAAAACTCCACTAAGTTTGTTTGGCACGATCTGCCCACCAGAAACCCATGCTGTTTGTTGTCCTGTAGGCCATTGACCTCCATATGTCTCACCAGACCCTTCTTTATTATTGACTCCATTGGCTTACACACTATCAAGTTCAGGTTGAGCAGCCTATAGTTGCCCGGGTCCTCCCTTGGTCTACTTTTGTGTAGTGGCTCCACATGCACAGTTCTCCAGTCCTCTGGCACTACCCCCGAGCTCAGGGAGCTGTTAGACATTGCTGCTAGCTGGCCTGCCAGTTCATTAGCCAGCTCTCTGAATACTCTGGAGTGTATCTTATCTGGCCCCAGAGACTTACTTATCTTCCATACCATCAGTCCCTCCCTCACCATCTCAATCCCTATGGTCCCAATTGGTTCGCCCCATCACCCTCCTCTAGTTTTCCTATTTCTGGCATTGATCCCTCTTTCTCTCTCTTGTGAAGATGGAGCAGAAGTACTGGTTTAATACTTCTGCCGTGGACCTGTTCTCTGTGACACAGTCATCCCCATTCTTGAGTCTGACTATACCATCCTTTTTGTCCCCCTTTTCTCTTATGTAGTTGAAAAAGGATTTTTCAGCCTTCTTTATTCCTTGAGCTATCTATAGCTCATTCTGTGCTTTGGCATTCTGAACCTCTTTACTTGCTAACTTTGCCAGCCTCTGGAATTCCTCCATGTCCTTCTCCCTAGCTGTTATTTTGCTTTTCTTTCATGCTGCCCTCTTTTTCCTTATTAATCCTTTAACCTCCCTGTTGAATCAGCTTGGTTTTTTGGCCCCTCTTTTCTTGCCTTTCATTCTCGTGCAACTGCTTGTTGTCTTATGAATGGCCTCGATGATATCCCATAATCTCTCCACCCCTGTTCCCTCCTCTATGCTCCCCTGGTCCTCCCTAATAATTTCCCTAATTTTGTTAAAAGTTTGCTTTTTTGAAATCCAGAGTCCTAGTCTTGGATTGGATTTCTTCCCTGCCCATGTTTATACTAAACCACACTGTGCTGTGGTTACTTCCACCTAGGGGCCTCTCCACATCAACCCCACTGATTGATGTGCTTGATGTGATTGATGTGCTCCCCGTTAGTGTGCCCCAGGTCCGGGAGCACCTCTCCTCTGGTGGACCCATCACTAGTTGTGTCAGGAAACCATCTCGAATTGCATTTAGTATTACTTGACCTCTTGCACAGGATGTGGCAGGATTCCCTAATCTACTTTGGGCAGGTTGAAGTCCAATGTCACTGCCACCTCCCCTCTCCCTGCTGCCTTCCTCAATTGTGTACACAGCTCTTCATCCATCCTTTCACCATGACTAGGTGGTCTATATATGACCCCCAACCTGATTTTTCTTCCCATGCTGCTCTAGAGTTACAGCCGCCATGCCTCAATGCCCCCCCTTCCTGCTCCTCTTCCCTTGTGCACATTATTCCCTCCCTGACATAAGCCACCACCCTCCCTTTCCCTGTTGTTTTGTCTTTTCTAAACAGCTTATACCCTGGGACTGATAGATCCCAGTTATGATGTGCCGTGGCACAGGTCTCTGTAATAGTAGCTATATCCACTTCACCTTCCACCAGAAGGGCAAGCATCTCAGCCATTTTGTTCCCTATGTTGTGCACATTCAGTGAAATGATCATCCACTTAGTTCCCCCAGTGCCTTATCCTTTGCATTAATTTTAATATCAATTACTTCCCCGTCTTCCTTCTCCCTTCCCCTCTTTCCCTTTCTGACCGCTCTATCGCTCTATCGCCTCCTTTCCTGATTTCATCTACTAGGGAGTTATTTGTTACACTTTTCAACTGAAATGGGACTAAGCCCAGTCACTAAACTCCACGGTGAACCCATTGGCTGGATTCTACACCAACCGTTTATTTTTACCTGCCTTATCTGAGTTGAATAAGGGAACATTGTTTAACCAGGAGTAGCACACTAAGCCAAAGATTGTTTCCAGGTGCAACCTGGGAGCACAAGGAAGTTAAGTGACTTGCTCAGGATCACACAGTATGCACTTAGGCAGCTACGGGATTCAAACCCAGGTCTCCAGATCTGCAGCTCAGAGTCTTAACCCAGTGTGCTATATTGCCTCCTATACCTCACTGCTTCTCTCTTTTTCTCATGTGAGATGACCCTCAAGCTTCTAGTTTTGCTCTTTATATAGCATGTACCTACCCAGAGGCTCACAAGTGGCCTGTAGGGAATGTACTAGAAAGGGAGGGACACTGCTCCCCCGTCATTTTAAGTAAACGCAGAAAGTAACAAGTCCTGCCCTGCTTGGTCACAAAGTTGTAGTTATAGTTCTTACGGGTTAACTCATTTTCAAAGGGTGCTTCTGATATGTGACCAATTCCAGAACATTAGTGGCACAGCAAGGATTAAATGGAATCCAGTGCTGCCCACCCACCTAATAGCTCAAAATGCCTACAATTCTTAAAATGTATTGTCTATCTTACTTACTGTGTTCTCAATTCTTCACGTTCATGTGGGGCTTCTTTGATATACTTTTCAGCCAAAATGTGGTTAAGCCCTCCCACCAAACTCAATGATGAACCCCTTGGCTGTGTCTTACATTAACATTTAAGTGAGAGAAAAATAAAATGGCAGCATAATACCACAAATCTGAAGCACCACTTGAAAAGGAGTAGGACAGGACTTGCTACGTCAAGTCAGTCAGGATGTAACACAGTGTCTTGAGTTACTACGTGACAAGAAGAATTAAAGTAAAGTTACATAAGAACTTACCCTAACAGTAGATCTTCAAGAGGAGCACTTGCAGCAGGCAACACTGGTAGGGATCAGCCAACAGGCGCTAGGACCACACAGAAAACTTCTAGCTAACAGTCTACAGCGGCTGACTGCCCTCAATGATGGCAAACTGACATCCGCCAATGGTATAAAAGGGATGGTTCCCCCAGTCCAACCTCAGTTCTCCTGCCAGAGACTCTGGCTCAGTAAGAAAATGGAGAACGAAGGCAGTTCCTCAAAACTGAGGAAAGCAGAGTAGCCGAGAAGGAAAAACAACAATCAGAGGGAAGGAGGGAGGGAAAGCACCACCTGCTGCAAGAACTCCTCTCGAAGATCTGCTGTTATGGTAAGTTCTTGCATAACTGTAGTATCTTACTTTGAGGGGGCTCTTTCAGCAGGCAACACCAGCAGGACTGAGGCCCAAGCAGTGGCAGAACTGATATGGTCAACAGTGAGCTGGAAGAAGCAAGCCTAAGGCATTCAGTAAAGGGGGGCCTGAAGGACTGCAAGTCCAAAGCTGGCCCTATGCCTAGAGGCAATGTCCAAATTGTAAGGCTTGATAAAGATATAGACAGAACTCCAAGTGATGGCTACACAAATGTCTGCAGTGGACACATTTCTAAAGGAGGCAACTGAGGCAGCCATGCCCCTGGTAGAATGGCCTTTGGCCGGTCCCAGCAAAGGCTTGTCATACTTGCGGTAGCAATAAACAATACAGTTAGCTAATCATTTAGACAAACACTTTTTGAAAACAGGAACCCCTTCTCTTCTGGGGGCAAACAAAACAAACAACTGATCAGTTTTACGAATAGGATGGGTATGGCCCAAATAGTACTGGAGCCCCCGATGAACATCCAAAGTATGAAGTAAGGCCTCCTTATGACTAGAATACTCAAGATAGTAAACAGGCAGGTGGCTTGGTTCAGCATAATCTCAGACACCACCTTAGGCAAAAACGTAGGATTTGTGTGAAAAGACACCCCATCTTTCTGAAAAACTAAATGAGGCTTTTTACACATCAGAGCCTGAAGGGAAAGGGGAAATTGTTTAACCAGGAAAGGCACACTAAGCTGAAGCTTGTTTCCAGGTGCAACCTTGGAGCACAAGGAAGTTAAGTGACTTGGTTTAGGGTCACAAAGTATACAAATGGGGGCTATGGGATTCAAACTCCAGTCTCCAGGTTTGCAGCTCAGAGCCTTAACCACTGCACTATACTGCCTCCAAGTAGGAAGTACCCTCCAAGTAGGGTAGGAATGAAGTCTGGAAATCCTCCAAGCAGAAGTAATGGCAACCAAAAATAATGCTTTCCAAGAAAGGAAGCGTAGCCCCCAGCTTGTGGCCAGCTCAAAGGGAGGTAAAGTAAGCTTCTTTAAAATAAACAAATGATCCCATGACAGGACAGGGTCCCTTATGGGAGGTTTCAAATGTGGGATACCCCATAAGAAAGTGTGGGAAAGATCCAACTGGGCAATAGCCTTGCCCTCAATAGGTGCATGGTACGCAGAAATGGCAGAAAGGTGCAACTTAAGTGAGGAGTAACCCAGACTTTGAGTCCAAAAAGGATAGGAGGTACTCCAGGGTGAGATTCACTGGGTAGGTGAAAGGATCCATGTGCCAAGTGGTGGTTCAAATAGTGAAGCGCTTCCACTTCAAGGCATAAGTGGTTCTTATGGAAGGTTTCATAGTAGCCACTAAAACATCTGCCACCCAGGAGGAAAGTTCAAAGTGGGCGATAGCTATCTGCAGGAGCCACACATGGAGATAGAAACATAGAAACATAGAATTTGATGGCAGATAAGGACCGCTTGGCCCACCCAGTCTGCCCATCTCCCTACCTACTGGATAAGCTGCAGATCCTAGTTAACCAGCAGCCTACTTCTTCCTACCCCCCCCCCCAGAACTGCCATATGACTATCCCATGCATGCTTTAATTCCACCACTGATTTTGACTCCACAACCTCCTCCGGAAGGCCGTTCCATGCATCCACAACCCCTCTGTGAAAAAATACTTCCTTAAATTACCTCTGAGCCGCCCCCATCTTCAAATTGTGCCCTCTTGTTCTTGCACACCTCTTTTTTTGAAAGATGCTACCCTCTTGGACTTTGTTGATTCCCTTGAGGTACTTGAAAGTTTCTATCATGTCCCCCTCTCCCTCCTTTCCTCGAGGCTATACATATTAAGCTCCTTAAGTCTCTCTTCATATGTCTTCCAGTGCAGACCCTGCACCATTTTAGTTGCCCTCCTCTGGACAGCTTCCATCCTGTCTATGTCTTTGTGGAGATTGGGTCTCCAGAACTGCACACAGTACTCCAGATGGGGTCTCACCAGCTGTCTGTACAGAGGGATAATAACTTCCTGTTTTCTACTGGTGATGCCTCTCCCTATGCATCCCAGTATCCCCCCAACTCTCCTTGCTGCCCTCTCACATTGCTTGCCCATCTTTAGAGATGAACCAGAGTGCTCTGCTCTTGGGAGAGCAAGTCATAGAACAGGGGCAAGGGGACTGGAGGTTCCACTGCCAGTTACTGCAGTAGTGGAAACCATATCTGATGCAGCCAAAAGGGAGCTATTAGAATAATCTCTGCTCCTTCTGACTGTTACTTTAAGAAAACCCTCTGCAATAGCGGAAAGGTGGGGAAGGCGTACCAGATCCTCCCTGTCCAGGAGAGGAACAGCACATCATCCCAGGAAACACCAGGCCCTGGATTGAGCGAGCAGAAACTGGGGATTTTTACATTGAGTGGGGATGCAAAAAGGTCCAGCTCTGGACAGCCCCACCTGTTGAAGAGGTCCTCTACTATGGAGGGTAGGAGCTCCCACTCATGAGCTCTTGACCTGGACTGGCTTAGGCTTTTGGCAGATACATTTTTGACTCTTGGAACATGTACTGCAGCTAGTTCCAGGTTGTGCTGAATGGCCCAGTACAAAACTCTCATGGCCTCTCAGCAAAGAGGGTAGAAATGAGTTCCTCCTTGCTTGTTGAGGTAGGAGACTACAGACGTGTTGTCCATCTCAACCAAGAGAGGTCCTGGAAGAAGATGAGTTTGGAAGGTCTGTATGGTGTAAAGGACTGCCCATATTTCCAGAACATTGATGTGGAGATGCTGCTCGCAGTCCGACCAAGTCCCCTGAGTCTGATGGTCAGCCAAATAGGTGCCCCAGCCCAGGCCCAAAGCATCCATCATGTGAATCTGCTTCAAGTACTCTGCCCAGAACAGAACCCCCTTGAGGAGATTGTAGGGGTCCTGCCACCATTCTGGAGTCTGCCTCACCGGGTTGGAGACCAAAACCGTCCGATCCAGGTCGTCGGAGCATTGGTTCCATTGGGTGCGAACAGTCCATTGAGGCACTCTCATGCGTAGACAGATTAGGGGAACTGTGCCTATAGCTGCAGCCATGTGCCCCAGAAGTCACAGGAAGGACTTGGCTGGAACCTGACGAGAGGAAGAAACCAGCCGAGCCTGAGCTGTCAAACGGTCTGCCCTGTCCTGTGACAGGAAGGCTTTGCCCTGTGATGAGTCCAGGACTGCTCCTATTTATTGGAGTTGCTGGCAAGGCAAAAGACAAGACTTGAGTAGATTGATAGTAACCCCTAGAGTCTGTAACAATCAAAAGGTGGCCTCCAGAGTCTGAATCAACTGTGCCCTGGAGGGGGTCATTAACAGCCATTCGTCAAGGTAAGGGAAGACAATGCCCCTGACTCCAATGGGCCACAGATACCACTGCCAGGCACTTAGTAAAGAGCAGTGGAGCTGAGAAAAGGCCAAAGGGGAGGGTCTGGAACTGGAAATGGTCCCCCTGAAAACAAAAATGGAGGAACCGATGGTGAGGAGGGAAAACCAAGATATGGAGGTAGGCATTCTGTATATCCAGCGAACAGAGCCAGTCCCCCTGGTGAAGAAGGGGCATTAAACCTTGAATGGTGACCATACTGAAATAATTGTATTCTATGTAAAGGTTTAGGTGGCTTAGATCTAGAATTGATCTCAGGTCCCCTGTTTTCTTGGGGACTAGAAAGAAGTGGGAGTTGAACCCCTTCCCTCTTCGTGTCGGTAAGATGGGCTCTATGGCCTTTTTGCACAGTAACACCTGAATCTTCTCCTGGATGAGGGCATCATGGGCTTGAGGGTAATGGGAATGCATGGAGGGCTGTCATGAGGGACCTCTAGGAATTCCAGCGTGTGCCCTCTTTCCATAATCTGAAGTACCCATTGGTCTAAAGTTACAGTGCGCCACCAATCCATGTATAGGGAAAATCGACCCCTCTACTGCTTCCCCCAAGGCAGCTGCCAGAGGAGGGGGCTCAGGTAAGGAGTCATGTGGTAGTACTGGGGGTGGGCAGTGTGGCTGGGGGCACTCTGTGGCCCTGAGGGATGGAAGTGTCAGGTGGCTGGGTGGTGGCTTTGTGCTTGAAGGCACTTCTATGCTGCTGGCCCTTGGGCTGCTGTCTAGGGGTCTGACAAAAGGACTGGCACCAGGTGGATCTGAGTTGGGAATGGTACATGGATTGTACTGACCTCAAAGCCTTGCCCGACTCTTCGAACCAAGAAATAATGTCCTGGGCATCTCCGTCAAAAAAGACAGAACCCTGGAAGGGGGGCACCCAGGATCTTTGCCTGCCTGTCGGGTGCGAAACTAGACACCCTGAGCCAGGAATGACTGTGGATGCAGATTCCTGTGGCTGCTACCCAGCCAGTGGCATCCATCATATTGTATGCTGCCCTGAGCACATGGTTGCCTATGTCTGAGCCTGATTTAAGGAGCTGGACCAGCTGGGTCTTTGTGGGATCTTTCAGGAGGGTCTGCATCAGGTCCAAAGCTGCATCCAACAGGGCATTTTGATACTACACCATGTGGACAATATAAATCTGGGGTTCAAATGGCTACGGTGGGCGAAGCATAGACCCATTTGCTGAACTGGTCGACCTGGCAAGATTCCGTATCAGGATGTTGGATAGTGAGGTGCCTAGGCTTCTTGGTGCAGTCATGAGCCGCATTCATGACCACCAAGTCAGCTTCTGGTTGCTCCCCCAAGTAGGGCTTGCCAATGGGAGCTTGATAGAGCAAGTTGGCCTTCTTGGCTAAGGCTGGAGTGGAGGAAGGGTGGTTCCAGGTAGCCTTGGCAACATTCTCGTAAGCCTAGATGAGGGGTGGCACCACTATAGGGAGAGTCTCCTTTCTGTGTAGATAGACCACCAGATGGCATCATTCAGAGTCTAATTCTTTGGTCTCCAATCCCATCAGGGATTGTATATGCCTCATGATGTCAATAAAGGTAGGATCATCAGGAGGAGACCTGGGAGATTCCTTGGAAGTCTCTGTCTCGGAGGGCTCCCTAGAGTCATCTGAATCTTCCCTGGTGGAAGGGGAAGACTCCCTATCTGAGAGGTTGCTCTCGGGGACCAGCGTCGGGGCATGGCATTCCTCATTGCAGTGCATGTGACCAGGAGAAGGTCTTGGAGACTGGAGATGGCTAGTGCCTGCATGGTCTGGGTATCTAGGAGGAGGAGGATCCCAGGGAGGCAGAGTGGGTCATCTGCTCAGAGTGTCCTTGTCCTTCATGAAGGCCCACCAGGACAAGAACAGTGCATTTTAGTCCACCAGAGGAGGTGGATTATAAGGAGGATAAGGATATGGAGCAGGCAGTATCAGGTACCTAGTCATTGGGTAACCAGGCATCAATCCCAGGGGTGTTGGGCACCCTGGCATCAGTCCTTGAGGCACTGGGTAACTAGGCATCGGCCCTTGAGGTGTCAGCCCTTGAGGCATCTGGAATCTGGGTGCCAGTCTCACAGGTATAGGCTGGGTAGTGTCTGAATGTTCAGCTGGCATTGGCCAAGGAAGTGGTGACGACGGCTGGGGCATCATAAGGGTTGACGTTGGTAAAGCAGGCATCGGCTGAACAGGTGAAGGCTGATGCTGGTCAAGCAAAACAGCCAGCACAGCCCCCTAAGGAGATGCCGGTGCCTGTGAAGGGGAGCTAGTTCCTAACAGAAGCAGAGGCCTCACCTGTGAAGAGGAGGCGAGGGCTTGCTCCGGGCATCACAGAGAGACATCAGTCCTGGTGTTAGGGTCCAATGTAGGCAATGCCAGGATCAGGAAGATAATGGGAAAAGACCCACTGCCCAAGGAAGAAGCCCCGGTTGTGCTGCCTGGCTGAGGATCCACTGTGTGTGTAATGAAGTCCGATGCCCCAAGGAGCTGATGCCTGAAGAAGAGATGAGGGCAGGCAGCTGAGCAACTGGCAGCCCCAAAGGGGAGAGGAATACCAGAGGAGGAGGGGCCGACCTCCCACAGGAGGAAGACCAGGAGCCAGCTGTGAACTAATGAGGCATCTGAGAGCAGAAAGTTGACCGGTGTCAATCTCTGTGCTTGTCCCAGTGCTTATGCTTCCCAGAGGACTTCTTTTTCTGGACAGGAGAAGAAGTCAAAGCCTTGGAGGCTGGGGAAGAGAAGAAACCTTTGCCGGAAGTTCCTTCTCCACTGCAGTTAACTTCTGCTACAGCAAGACACTCTGTAGAGTCTTCAACAGCATTTCCATGTGGCCTGGTTGATATCCTGGCAGTGCTGGAAGGCCTTGGTGTCATAATCAGGGCCTAAGCAGAGCAGGCTAGAAGAGTGGCCATCCTTGGAGGGAAGCTGCTTGCCAAAAGCACACTTCGTTGGCCGTTCTGAAGGCAAAGCTGGAGAAGAAGATACGAACAATAACAAAAGTACACTGAAGAAATTATGAACTTTCACGAAGAAAAGAAAGAAAAGCACAGGTAAAGTGCAAGTATAATGGTGGTCGACTGAACCAGGTGTCCATGGAGGTCTGACATGCATGGGTCAACGGTGGGAAAAGAACAGAGGTTGGGCTAGGGAACCGCCCCTTTTATACCATTGGCGGACGTTGGCATGCCGACATCGGGGGTGGTCCCCCACTGTAGACTGCTAGCTAGACGTTTTCCATGTGGTCCTAGCACCTGGAGGCTATTTCCTAGCAGCGTTGCCTGCTGCAAGAGCCCCTTCAAAGTAAGATCTGCCTTTACTGCACTGGAGTCACAGTTATTGCAGCCAGTTTGGCTTGTGGATATATAGCACTGTGTCTGTTAAGCTTTTGTTTTGACTTCGCATATTAAATGCCATTTAGTTTGATTTGATTCACTGACTTCAGAGGATTATTTACCAGTCATACTTAGACTGTCATTCTGATAGAAGTGCAGCTGAACTCGCTTGTTTTTTGGTTCCGCCAGCTCCTTCCTGAGCTACCTGAGCAACCTGGAGTGCATCACTTCTGGACCCATTGCCTTGTCAACATTTAACTTTGGTAATCCCCTTAAGACTTTTTCCACTATGAAAGGGATAGTGTCCACTTCTTGACCCTTTATGTCCTTGTCTTGTAACAAAGGCCTGTTTCCTACCCCCTCTTCCATGAATACTAAAGAATTTGTTCAATATGTCTGCTGTTTGGTGGTCCTTATCTACAGCCCCCCCCCCCCACACACACACACACACTTTCCTCTTTTAGTCATACTATTCCTGTTTTGGTTGACCTCTTTTTACTACTGTATCTAAAAAAATTTGTATCCCTCTTTTTTTACTGATTTGGCTATATTTTCCTCTGTTTTCACTTCTGTGCTCCTAACTGCCTTCCTTGCCTCCCTTTGTTTCTCCTGGTAACTCTCCCTATCTTCCTCATTCTGTGTTATTTTGTATTTTCTGAAGGCTAGTTTTTTTTTGCTCTTTTTCCGCTACCTACTGTACCTAGAGATTTAAAGCAGTTTTTCTCTTGCCCTTACTGACCTGCTTGACACAGAGCTTAGTAGCATTTTCAATTCCCTCTCTTTTTGTAGCCCTCTGGTTCCCCCTAGTTTCCCTATCCCTGCCAGGGAGTCCCTCAGGCAATCTCCTATTTTCTTAAATTGGCTCTCCTGAAGTCCAGGACCCTCATACTCTTGTGATTTGATTCTAGCCTGTTTTACTTTAAACCACACTGTCTGGTGATCACTGATTCCCTGGTGGTCCTCCACTGTGAAGGCAGGGAGGCTCCAGTCCACATCTGGCAGACTGAAGTCTCCCACTGCTAACACCTTTCTCTTGTGAGCCATCAAATGGATTACTTCCAATATTTCTTTATCCATTTCTCATCCCCTGTGATGGAGGCCTGTAGACCACCCCGTGCCAAAAATTGCCCCTTTCCACTTTTCCAGGGTGACCCACAGCACTTCTGCACCCTCCTTCCCCTCTAGTATTTCTGTAGCCTTTATGTCATTTTCCACATAAAAAAAAAAAAAAAAAAAAACAACACCTCCTCCTTTTCTTTCTAAACTGTCTTTTCTAAACAGATTATATCCTGGTATAGCCACATTCCAGTTTTGGTTTTCATTGAACCAGGTTTCTGTAATGGCTACTAAGTCCAGGTCAGCTTTCACCATAGTGGCTTCTAAGTCTGCAGTTTTGCCGCCCAGACTGCAAGCGTTGACACACATGGCTCTGCATGTGGTGTTACCACTTCTTCTCCATTTTGCCCTTTGCTCTCCATTATCAGGCCCCACCACACTTTTTTTCTCAGCTTCAAAGTTTTCCTCTACTTCTCAGATTACATTTTTATTTAATTCCTTCTGGGGTTTTACTCCCTCCAGAATTTCGTAATTAGCCTTGGGCCCTTTTTTTGGGGGACAGTTTCTGTCTCCCAGTCTCATTCCTCCTCCCCCCTCAGCTAGTTTAAATGCTTGCCAATGTAACATTTAAACCATTCACTGAGGACTGCAGCCCTCTTCTGGATGGATAGATGCAGGCTGTCTCCCCTGTATAGGCCTCCATCCCTCCAGGTGGGGCCTCAGTCCCAAATGAACCCTAAACCTTCCTCTCCGCACCACTTTCTCACTGAGGGGTTGAAGATCTTGGTGCAGAGAATCCAGTCATCCCCCCTTGTCATAGATGGATAGCACTTCTGAGAAGGTTACTGATCATGCCACCTGCCTAAAACCCCTCCCCAACTCTTTAAATCCTTCCTGCACTACAGCTAGCTCATGTCTAGCCAGGTCTTTCATCCTCAGATGGACAATAATGTCTAGCTCTGCCTCCCTTCCTGCTGCCCAAGTGATCCTTTGGATCTTCTTTCCATCCCTGTGTGTCATGGTGCCATAAAAGCACCAAACTCCCTTTCCTCCTCATTACTTTCTCCCAAATCTATTCCCCTAACAGTGGAGTCCCCCACCAGGATTTGCTTCCTCCTACTCTGGGGTATCCTGTCATGCCCCTTGGGGTCTCTGCTGAGGAGGACCCCCACATTCCCTCTGGCAACTACTGTGGGTGCCTTGGTGAGACATTCCCACTTTGCCAGAGCAGCGTAGGAGTTCTGTAGTGGAACCAGTTCTGGCATGTGCCTATACTCCACCACCCTAACCCTCCCTGAGCCCACTGTCATCCAGCTGTTCCTCCTACTGGGCAACCTCTGAGGTAACAGCGGTGGTCTAGGTGGTCCCTGGATGGGGAGAAGGTCCTCTGAACCAAAGTCAGCTTGGCCATGAGTCTGGCAGCTTTTTCCCTCAGCCAAGAGAGGTGCATGCATATACAGTAGCACAGCCTTCAGAACATGTTCTGGAAAACTGCTGCCCCACAGGCAATACAATATACTGCTCCCCTCATTCTGTTCTGTATGCTTGTTCTTTCTACTTCCTTTTACCCCATTCAATTTATTTTGTTAACCTACCCTATATAGGGTTTTTCTCTGAGGCCTTGGGTTTTATGTCTTTCCTAATTCACAAAACCTAATTCACAAACCCCAAAGACCCCAGTGACTTTAAAGTAGGCACCCAATTACAGCACTGAGCACAGTACCCTTAGCTCAGTACATATGAACCTCTCACACTCACACAGTTCTCTTCAGAAGCTATTTAGTAGTAGCTCCCTCATTCCAGTACAGTGTGCCCCAGAGACAATACAGATTTACCTTAGTTCTGAAGGGCAGGGCCCTGGGCTGCTGGCTGTCTCCTTGGGCATACTCCTCCATTCTTGTGGCATGGGTCCTTTGTGCAGGGGGTCACAGCATGGGGGCCACTTGGTGGATCTACTGTAAAATAGGAGAACAACAGGAAGAGGACTCCCAGAGGTATGTTCCAATTGGTCCTCCTGAGAGGCTGGGGGTACAGCCTTGCTGCCAATTGGTTCTTCCTTGGAGCCCTTCAAGGAGTGCCTAAGCTCTGCTCCATCCTTCGAGCACTGTCAGCTCTTTTAGTAGTGGTGGTGTTCAAGGACTGGTGGTGATTCCTGGCTACTACAATAAATCCCCAGTCCCTGTGCTCTTGTCCCTACCTAGTCCTGCTTCTGTGATGAAGCTCTGATTTAAGTAGCCCTTCAGAACAATAGGGCTCCCAGAGGTATCCATAGGACTGCTCTCCTCCCTTGGGAGGGAAGTTAATGTGGCTCACTAGTTGTCTTCCACTTGGAAGTGTCCATGTGGCATCACATACAAGACCACACAAGAAGAGGAGGAGTCCCATGCACTGGGTTCTGGGGCTTCTTCACAGATGTGGAGCTTACACATTATGCCCATTGCACATGACGTGGGCCAGGGGTGAAAATCAGAGGGGAAAAAAAACAGACTGTAGGTGATGACAGACTCCTCGCAGGCCCCACATTGGCAGGTAGGCATGCAGCCTTACACACACACACACACACACACACACACACACACACACTTATGTGGCAGAGGATAACAAAGGAAAGGTTAGTCCCAGAGAAGCTGAGTGACAGGGCTGAGGGAACTGGTCAAAATGGTGCAACCAGTGAGCCAGCCTAGTGCATGGAGAGTTGAGGCACCCATGCCTCACCTGCCACCACACTGGTGACCCAGGTTCAGGCAGAAACCTGGGCCTCTCAGGGGTTGGCCTGGGAGAGGAGGACTGAGTGTCTCAGTGGATGCTCTCTTCTGAGGGAGGGCATTCTGTTCTGATGTGACACCGCCACCTAGGTCACCATAGGTGGTAGTGCAGGTTAAGATCAGAAATTCTGGGATGGGGATGCTTTCAGCGGAAGATGTCAGCACATCCATTGACATGCACATGTCAAACTGCCTCCTCCTCAGAGCATCTATGGGTTGGGGACTGAGAGAACCAAGAAAAGAAAAAACAGCTAGCAGGATGAAACTGCCTCTCCTTTCTGGCCCACAACTGCTCACTGGGCTCCCCAAACTGTAATAGAGCTAAACTTCTTCCGGACTTGGGAACCTGGCTGGGCTCCATCACAGGGTGCAAACGTTTGGGCACTGCAAGGGTTGATAAGTTAAGTCCAGAGAAAAATGGATGATGGGGTTGGTGAGAGGAGGTGGATAAGGGGCAGGCTAGGTGACTAGGAGATAAGCAGAAAATTAAAAAAAGAATTGAGCGGCCAAGGAAGAGAAAGTAGGATAAAATGTATATGCAAAAAGGAAAAAAAAAATTCTATATACATTTTGTCTGCCTGTTTGCCCCTGGCCACCCCCTTCTATTCAGTCCCTCCAGCCCCATCACCTGGCTTCTCTGGGACTTACCTTCCCACCTTCATATTTCTACTTGCAGGACTGCAGTGGGGTGCCCAGTCACTGGTGTGTGTGGCTTTGTAAATGTAACTTATAAATTTTGGAGGCAGTATAGCACAGTGGTCTAAGGCTCTGCGCTGCAGATCTGGTGACATCCAGCAGACCAGACCTGGGTTTGAATCCTACAGCTTCCCCTTGCATACTGTGTGACCCTGAGCAAGTCACTTAACCTCCTTGTGCTCCCAAGTCGCTCCTGTAAAAAAGCTTTCAGCTTAGTGTGCTATACCTGGTTAAATAACAAAATAAAAAAACAACCATGGCTTTGGTGAGGATGAGTGCATGGTGCAATGTTCATGGACCAGTCATAAGCCTTTGTTTTGGTTCACAGTGGTATCTTACTACAAAGACTGGCTGACATTGGGGTGGTAAGTTGTAGACTAGTACTCAACAGATGATAGTGGAAGGTCATATGTCTGAGTCTGTCACATAAGCAAGAGCAGTACCCCAGTGTTTGACTCTGGGACCACTCCAGTTTCCGATTTACATTAATTCTAACTCTAAACACAGTAGGAGGAAGTCTTTGGGAGACACCACTACATGCAGAAACTGTTGTTTAGTTACTAAGAGTTGTGCACTAAAAAAAGAGAGTTTCTGAGCAACATATAAAGGGGTGTCTACAGTGTGTTTGTGCAGATGGATGAAAGGAAGGCTCAGTAGGGAAAGGAATGAGCAGATGTCTGTATTTCAACAGCATTTTTATGAATTTTTATTTCCCTTCAGCACAGCTGTAGTTGGGTTTGGTCACTTCACTTCTAAGAAATATAATAGTTTTTCAAGATTTGTATTAAGATGCTCCTTGCATCATTGTGACATGTACTAAGAGTTAAACTGGGATTCATTAAATGTTAAACAGATTCAATGCACAGATAACAATCAGTCTGATTTTCCAAATTCTTGCTCATTTTTTAAAACAAACATAGTCTCCTCTGCACTTATACTTACACATCCCTCAACACAGACAGAGCTAAACATAAACACCCTGACACCAATCTTTACACAGACACACCGCCACACATATGTACTCTTCTTTACACTCACACCACACTTAACCGCAACACAGATGTTCAACATCTACAAATCAACACACACATACTGACACTCACCTCTACACAAAAAATACACTAACCTCACCACAGACATACTCTTTACATTCATACTGACATTAAACAAACAGATCTAAACAAATACAGAGACAATAACATTTAAACTCACCTCTACACAAATGTGCTATCCTCTAAACTCACATGAAACCTTACAGTTAGTATTTTTGATAGCTCTTCTTTTTCCTACAATGTTTTCTGTTCCATGTCAGGGTTTTAAATAATTGATTAGCAGTTTTTTTCTTGGGACAATATTAACTGTTCAGAAAGTATTTATATAGGTTTTCTAGAAGTGTTATGTTTGTTAAACACAGTGAAGCAGGTGCTATGCATTTTCACAACGTTTTAGCACTTTTATGAGCAAAACACTAATCAATATTTAGAGTTAAATAAAACCCTGCATGTGACAGTGATGTGTCCAGGACCATTGATTCAGAGAGTAATAACTGCTGCATCAGCAGTCTCTTGTTTAGGAGCTTGCTATTCTGTCTTAAACTAAATAACTCTTTCTAACCCAAACTTTCTGTTTCCCAGGCACTGTATGTCTCTAGGTCTGGCCAGAAGGAGTGAATGTTTTGTTTTTAAAGCTTTTCATTTTATTAAACTACATGCACTGATAAAAAAGCAGACAAATCACCCTGCATCATCAATGCTATAGTTAGTGAAGACTCTAGCTGTTTCCTTACAGAAAAGTCCACTCAATTCTCCCTCAGGTGATTGTCATTGGTAAATTTGCCTTCATTAGAGCTCCCTGAACAAGAAAGGTCTCTCAGAATTACAGCTCTGCTGCTGTACAGTGACAAAAAAAAAGCAGCTCTTGTTGAATGAATGGTCCTGGATGCATCACTGTCAAATGCAAGAGGAGTCATTGTGGTAAAGTGAAGAGCTATAAAATATGTAAACATGGAGCTCCCCAGGGGCTGTAAAACTAACAGGCACATTTAAAAAACCTCCTTACAGCAAATAATGTGAAGGACACACTAGGACTACACCTACTAATCAAAACACTCTGCACAACATTTCTTTCTATAAATTTTGACTTTCGTTCCCCTTTAACCTGCGTGCTGCCTCCTATTATGTGATTGATTCCATTATCTGACAGTCTTCGGCTATTCGTTTCTCTATCTCCGTAGTGTGATTGTGGCAGAGTAATTTTAGGCAGTGGTCCTCAGTCTAACTTATAACCCTTGATGTTTTCCTTGTCACAGAGGATTAGGTGTGGATAGTATATTTGAGCTCAGTGGAGGGTGGCAAACTACATCTGAATTCAGGTTCAATCAGTTTTAAAATGGACTTTTAAAAAAATATGGGTTTATTTTTATTTGGGCTTTTTTGGGGGGAGGGAACAGCAAATGTTTTATTAGCTGCAAATGAGAAGTGTCAAATTAATATGATTGACTACTCTATGTCCTGGGAGTTATATTTGAAATCGTATCCTGAACCTGGAAGATCTTATGTATTGGAATGAGTAAAAAAAAAAAAAAGTGACTTGAGATTTATGTGTTTTAAATTCTTTCACTTAAATGGTCTTAGGTTAGAGATTACCTGTTTTCAGTTTTTAACAGTTGTTAATCTAAATTTATCTTTGTTATTGATAGCCAATGATATTGAGAGTAACCCTGGGCCTGTTGATGTTGTGGCCAACCCTGGTTTTACCTGGTATTGATCCCATGGGCTTAAGATAATTAATTTTAATGCTAGAAGTGTGATACCCAAGGTTGCTGAATAAGAAGATTTGATCAGCCAGTTTTCTCCTAGTATAGTTGGGGCAGCAGAAATTTAGTTGAAATCTCATATTCCTGCAGCTTTATTTTCTTTAACTTGTTATAGTTTGGTTAGATTAGACAGGGGAGATAAAAAGAAAGGAGGCAGTGTTGTTATTTACTACATGGACCATCTTTATGTAACTTTATTGTTAATAGCGTTCAATTTGACTCCAACAAATGAACAGGTTCTTATTAACATAGTTTTGGGAGGAAAGAAACTAGTTTATGTAGACTGTTTTTATAGCCAATCTTGAATAGGTTTGACAGGATTAGCTGATTACCTGGAAAACTTAGAGCAAGTTTTTAAAAATCATGACTTGGTCATAGTTGGTTAAGGACATGAACCTAAATTGGTTAATGGATAGATGAAATCATTTCATGTGCCTTGTCCATAAATTATTTAATCTCCCACAAGGTTAAATTCATTAGGCAACCAACACTCTCTCCTAGAACGGATATTAACAGATAGAGTCCTCAAATCAAGTTTTCAGGTGTTGATAAACTGGCCATTAGCAATCATTTTGCAATGTAGTGTGTTTTAAAATTACCATCCTCCAAAAATCCCTCCCATGTTTTTCCTATCACACTGTATTGATTGGGTTGATTTGGGGGAAGTTAAATTACAAGTTAATACATTGGACTAGTCTTTTTTTGGATGCCATTCCAATGATGAACTGTGCCGTCAACTTCTTTTATAATCAACTACTTTCAATACAGAATAAATGTTTTCCTCTCAAAAAAAAAAAGCTTAAGAGGTCAGAGTAATAGGTGGTTTACTAGTGAAAGTAAGAGCATCTTGGACCAGTTGACTAGCTTCTGGAAAAATATGTTAACTCTTCTTCTGCTGCTCTTTTAAATGAATACTGTCCAGCTAGAAATAAGTGTAACTATTTAATTCAATCTTCAGAGGCAAAGTATGTCAACATATTGCAATAATATCTCTACTCTAACTAGTTATAAACCTAAAGGGACCTTTAATAAGCTTGTAGTTGATGGTCACGAAACTAAGAACCCCTGTGAGATTGCAGATTTGTTAAACACTAAGGCCAGGATATTCAAACTGCGCCATTCTGAGGCGCAAGCCCTTGCGCTGCTCAAAATAGTTGCGCAGGGGTGTGGCCGGGGCGATATTCAAAGGAGTTGTGCTATTGAGCAACTCCTTTGAATATCACCCCCAGCCACAGCCACTGTGCATGGTGCAGTGGAACTTGCGAATCCAAGTTGTCAGAGTTGAGCATTAAACTCATGGGAAGCGCAAGTACCATTGCACCATGCGCAAATTTCCGATATTCAAAAAGGTGACATGCAAATGGGGCCATAATTCATGCCAGGCACCGGGGGGCCATTTGCATCTATTTATGGCCCCATTTACATGCCATTAGCATGTAGGTGCGCCGATCCCCGAGGACTTGCACCTGGCCACCCTGCCAGGCAGCAGCCGTCGGGGACCGATGCACCCTGCAGCCCGATCACGGGCAGTATGTATGAATACACCCCCCCAAACAGCTCCCGATGCCCGATCACAGGCAGTATGTATGAATACACTCCCCAAACAGCTCCGGTGCCCGATTGCGGGCAGAAACGATGAAACAACCCACATTCGATGCCGATCGCGGGCAGTATGTATGAATACACTCCCCACAATCTCGATGCCCAATCATGGGCGGTATGTATGAATACACTTCCCCTCAAACAACTCCGATCACGGGCAGAAGCGTGAAACAACCCCCCAGTGCCCGATCGCATGAAGAATGTAAAAGCCCCCTCCCCCAACCGAATATCTCCCTGGTGGTCCAGTGGACGTAATGCCCGATCGCGGGCAGAATGTCAAGTTACAACCCTCCCAAACATCTCCCTGGTGTCTAGTGTCCCCCCCACCATACCCACCACGAAGCCCTCCACCCGCTCCCCCGGCAGCGGCGGGCAGCAGCATCCACCCGCCTGCCGCCCGCCGCCTGCCGACTGACTGTCTGGTAGGGCTCCGCCACTGGTGCAGAGCTAGAGCCAATGGGCATGCAGCCTTACATATACATGACAGTCCAGATTTGTGAATGATCATTCACAAATCTGACTGTCATGTACGGTGTGGCTGCACGCCCATTGGCTCTAGCTCTGCACCAATGGGCGGCAGCCCCACCGACAGTCAGTCGGCGGGAGGCGGGCGGCAGGCGGGGGATGCTGCCACCTGGCGCTGCCAGGGGGAGCGGGTGGAGGGGCTTCGTGGGTGGGTGGGTGGGGACACTAGACACCAGGGAGATGTTTGGGGTTGTAACTTGACATTCTGCCCGCGATCGGGCATTACGGTCCACTGGACCACCAGGGAGATATTCGGGTTGGGGCTTTTACATTCTGCCCGCGACGGACTGGGGGTTTGTTTCACCGCTCTTGCCCGCGATCGGGCATCAGGAGCTGTTTGGGGGGGGAAGCGTATTCATAACATACCGCCCAACGATCAGGCATCGAGATTGTGGGGAGGTATTCATACATACTGCCCGCGATCGGGCATCAGGAGATTGTGGGGAGTGTATTCATACATACTGCCCGCGATCGGGCATCAGGAGATTGTGGGGTGTATTCATACATACTGCCCCGCGATCGGGCATCAGGAGATTGTGGGGGTGTATTCATACATACCGCCCGCGATCGGGCATTGTGAGCTGTTTGGGGAGGTGTCTTGATACATACTGCCCGCGATTGGGCATCGGGAGATGTTTGGGGGTGTCTGGATACATACTGCCCACGATCGGGCTGGTGGGGGCACAGGGACTGAGTTGGGGGCCAGCCACGGGTGGCAGCTGCTGTGTTGCACCCTGCAATACAGCAGCTCACCTGTGGGTGGTCCTCAACTTGATCCTTTTTTTTTTGGCTCAAAGTTGTGCAGGCGCAGGTTGGGGGTTGCGCATGCACAACTCTGCACAACCCGACTGAATATCGGGTTGCGCAGTTTATGCATGGATCCTCCCCCTCCTGTTGAGCATGCATTCATTTGCATTGCGCTGTTGTTCAACCTGTTTTCAGTGGTGCAACTGCCTTCTGCTGAATATCGCAGAATGGCGCAATGTAGGACTTGCGCATTCGCAACCCTGTTGCGCATGGCGCAACCCTTTTGAATATCTGGGCCTAAATGTACTGATTTTTCAGAGTATAATGTTCATGATTCTACTGAATCTGCTGAAAATTATTCTCACAATTTACCTAGTTTGTCTTCTAGTGAGCATCCTAAGATGTACTTTAAAAAGACAAGATACAAGGATAATAAATTTATATTCCCAGGCCCAGATATTCAAACTGCGCTCAAAATGAGCGCAACAGCAGGAGCAAGCACAAACCAGTTGTGCAAATGCGCAACAGATGCGATATTCAAACATGGAGCAGAACAAATTGCGCAAGCAACCGTCTGAATATCGCACATACTGCGCCATAGCGCAACCAGGAAGGAGAAGCTGCGCAGAAATGTTGCGCTATGGCGCAACCAGGGCAGCCCAGCTGAGCATTCCAGAGGTGCCATAGTGCAAGCAGAGCCCCCAGAGCAATGGAACTGCACATCCAGGGAGGCAGGCTGGGGCCCACCGCCAGCCATGCCACACATGGGCACAGGAACACACTGCAGAACCCACACCACACCTGCACACCCCAAGCACAGCATCACTGGGGGTGGGACTGGATGATCTACTTGCCCATGGGGACAAGCCAACAAAGCATAGCAGAGCCATGACACCCCAGCACAACCACTGGCAGGCTGAGAGTGCCACACACAGGGGGTTGACAACCACAGTGCACATCAGCCCCCCGTACACACAGCACACCCTGCACTGTGACCCCAAGACACCACCTATGTGCAGTGACTGGCACTGCAGGAAACCATGCATCCCCCAGCACACGTCAACCCCGTGCAGCACAGAAGCCTACAAGCCAGACACACCCTGTGCACCCAGCAGTGGGTGGCAGCAGACAGCAAGACCAACTGAAAGTCACTGCCATGCTGGAGATACCTCCCCATGCACACACACACACACATACCCAGGACCATACCAGCCCAGATGGCATGTACACCCCTGCAACTGAGCACCCATAGGCAGCTGCAAATCAGAGAGCAACACATTATTCGTATAAAAATATAAAAATGTATTTCACAACAACAAACATTATCAAGAACAAGTACAACTATTTACAAGGGGGGGACGGATACAAGGTAGGGTTGGTCAAGGGGTAGGGATGACAAACTCGGAGAGGGAAGGCAGGGTGGTAGGGATGGGAGAAGTGGGAAGGGTAGAGAGGTCATGGGCCAGCCGGCCGCCCGTCCTCCTGCTGGTGTCCTGCAGTTCTCTGCCACCTCCTCCGCACGCCATGGCGGTGAATGGATTGCAGGATGTCGCTGTTCTGGGCCACAAGCTGTTGGATGGCCCTGATATCCCTCGCCATCCTCTGGAGAACCTCGAGGCCTAGGAAAATGGGAACACAGTCAATGGCTGTGACTGACCACAACCCTGAACACTACCCTACCTGCAAGCCATATAGCCCAATGTCCCGCACCTGTGATGGCATGCACCCACCCACAGTGAACATGCACATGGCCATCACAAACAGGCGGCACCAGCTGTGTGCACCACTGCACACACACACACTGCCCATGTCCATCACAGCACAAACAAGGCTGGCAAGTGACGTGGCAATGTGGTGCGATGCCAGTTACACAGCTATGTGCCCAGTGCATGCATGGACCACCAGTGATGCATACACAGACGTGCTGTGAAACTGGACAGTGATGCATGTCACCTGTGTCGTGCCTACAGACATAGATACATAGCCAGTGTCTGCAGATAAGGGCCTATGGCCCACACAGTCTGTCCATTTCAGCCTGTAAGTTACTTTGTTTACCTAGAAGTCTGCTGCCCTACCCCTGACCTCAAGAATTCTGTTATGTCTATCCTGCAGTCTGAAATCCCGTGAGTGTGTCACCCCACCACTCCCTCTGGCAGGGTGTCCCGCTGTACACCACCCGTTCTGTGAAGAAAGTCTTGCTCATGTTTCCTCTGAATCGTCCTCCTCCAACTGCATCCCATGCCCTGTAGTCCTGGAACATCTTTTGCACTTCAAAATAGTGTTTCCCTGCACCCTGTTCCACCCTGTAAGATACTTGTATGTCTCAATCATATTCCCTCTCTCCCTCCTCTCCTCCAGGGAGTACAGGTTCAGTTCTTTCAACCTGTCTTCCTAGGAGTTGTGATGCAAGCCATGCACCATCCTTGTTGCCCTCCTCTGAACCTTCTCTGCCCACTCTACGTCCTAACGTAGGTATGGTCTCCAGAAATGTACACTGTACTGCAGGTGGGGCCTCACTAGTGTCTTGTATAGTGGAATTATGACCTCCCCTTTCCTGCATGTTTGTATTGTGCATGGCTACTGGCCCCCCAGCATGCAATAGCATCCATGAAGTCATGATACTCACACTGCTCAAGCAGCTCTGACTGGCACTGTTGCTGGTGCTGCTGCTGCTGGTGGGCTCCAACCCCTGCTGGCAACTGGTCCCTGGCACAGCCCTCTTCACTGTTGCCCCGCATCCTCACATCCCGGCCTGTGGGAGACATATGTTGAGACAAACATCAGTGTGACTCAAAAGCAGACTGCCCCCTGCCCCAGTGACAGTGCCTGCCCACACAGCCATACCCAGTCATCTCACAGCTGCACACACTGACACAGCCAACCGTGGCCAAGCCATCACCTATGCACAGCCACCAAAACACACACACACCCCTACAGATAATACAGGTGCATATATGGCACACCCACCTGGCCTAGGCACCACGCCCCACCTGGCACGTGACCGCAGCCGATCCAGCAGATCAGGATCCCTCCAGCAGAGGTCACTGTACTGGTGCTGGCACTGCTCAGCTGACCGGCACCGTCCAGTGACCCCCACCAGGTCAGTGGCCACTTGCTGCCACACCTGGGTCCGGGCAATGGTGAGGGGTGCCTCACCATAAAGTGCCCCATAGTGGGGCTCCACTAGGGCCACCAAGTTGGCCACTTCAAGCTGGCTCCAGGACACCGCCCTCCTCCTAGCCATGGCACCAACTTTACAGCAGGCAATATGGCGCCCAGCTGCGCCGTAACCCCACGTGGAGATGTTGCGCAATAGACCACCACAGGCTCCAATCGCGCTGTTCGAACAGCGCCGTCACTTCACATAGCGCTGTCACCAGACAGCGCAATAGGGACGTACACATGGCAGGCGAACAGTGCCAGGGGGCAAAGGTCATACACAAGGTCATGGGCAATGACGCAAGGCTACGCACAGCGCCATCTGACGTATAGGCATCCTGCGTGACCGACCAGCTGTGTACCAGTGCAACAGTGGAGTATTGCGCAGTAGTGCCACAGCGCCATATAGTGCCCATTGCTGTAGCGCCACTGGCACAATGGTGGCCATGGCCTGAATTGCCGATCGCACTCAGCACGTCAGCAGCGTGACAGATGCCTACGTAAGCTATCTGGGCATGCGCAATGCAGTGTACCACACAGGCACAGATCTGCGCCATTGGCTCAGCCGACTCTTCCGTATTGCGCAAAGCGCAGATTCGCAATATTCAGCCGACACATGCAAATCATCTGATCAGCCATTCAAGGGTGCAGTGGCGCGATTTGCATGTCATTATAGTTGCTCCACTCCTAATTTGCATGTATTGCGCTATAAATGTGCGACATTGGGCTGCGTTGGCCAGATTCGGTTACTGCAGGTGAGAGGTGAGTTGCATGCTGTGTGATGTTCAGGACGATGGTCATGGGAAAATGCTGTAGACTGCACAGTGACAGGTGTCCACTTCCCCCCATACAGATCGCCATGACCAAGCAGAGTCATTGTGAGGGTGAGGACAGTGGGCGTAGGAGGAGGCCCAATTTTACAGCAGAAGAGATGGAGGCTCTCTTCCAGGCCTACCTGGATGAGGAGCCAGTGCTGAGTGGACGGAGGGCACCCCTCAGTCCCGTCTGGGCTGCATGGGAGGGTAGCTCAGGCCGTTAACCTGCACGGAAGCCACCAGCGCTCCATGCAGGAATGCAAGAAAAAGATGGGGACAGACCACAGGAGGTTGAAGGAGAAGGTGGCAGCCTTCAGGGCGGCATATGCTGGCACTGGCGGGGGCCCGCCAGTGGTGTTGCAGCTGACCCCAACTGAGGAGACACTGGTCGCAGCCATGCAGCTGAGTGCCATTGAGGGCGTACCAGGCGGAGGATTCCAGACAGGTGGAGGCCCATCACTGCATGGTATGACATGGTGGTGGTGTTTGGGGGGGGCGGTTGTTCACATGCACTCACATGTACTCTCTTTCTGTTACAGATCCTGTTCATCTACAGGAGACGGTGGTGGTGGGTCCAGACAGTGATGCTGACCTGCTGGACATGGAGGAGGGTCCATCCACCTCCACCACCAGCCAGCAGGCACTGCAGCAGCATGCACGCTGGGCAGCAAACTCTGGTGTCAGTGATACGGGTGCGGGGGGGTGCACAGCCTGTGTCTCAGCAGTCTGGCATACAAGCATGCCAGCACGCTGTGACCATGGCAGTAGCATGTACCTGCACCATTGATGATAGAAGGCCTGCAATGGGCAGTGATGGTTGTGTGTCCAATGACGGACACACGGCAGGCCAGCACTTGCCCCTGGGCCTGTCTGGTTCCAACTTGTGTACCAGCATGCTGGCATGGTCCCAGGCTGTGCCTGTCGGCACCCGTGGGGCAGCACTGGTGGCTGTGCAGGTGTCTGGCACTGTTGCCAGCACAGCGGTGGAACGAGTGGACCCGGGGGGCACAGCAGTTGGAGGGGCAGCAGCAGCAGTCGCCCACCCTTTCTGGAGGTACAGTGTCAAGCAGTGGCACATGTCCGCCGCCCCCTTTGATCCACCCATTCCTGGTCCTGGTGAACAGCGCCCACCCTCAAGGGGTGTTGTGCATCAGGACAATCCCACCCTGGGGTCAGGATGCCGTTGAGGCACAGTACCCATTGGATGAGCACCCACGCTGCCGCAGGAATCAGTACAGCTGCAGAGGCGGGTTGCAAGGTCCGTGTGGAGGCACTGTCTGTGTCCGTGGAGTGGCACAGCAGGGAGTGTGCTCGGGACAGAGTCGAGCTGGTCCGTATGCCGACGGATGTGACCGCCGCCATTGACAGGCTGACCCAGGCAGTGGTCTCTGTCGTGGACGCATTGGGCACACAGTCAGGTGCCCCTGTACCGCATACCCCACACAGTGCACTCTCCACTCCCCGTTCCTGGCATCGTGCGACACCAGGCCTGTCGAGGCCGGGTTCTGCTGTGGGCATCCCAAGCACCCCTGGTGCAGGTTTGTTCGGCATGCTGCAGACCCCTGTGCGGGCAAGGTTGCGTTCGTGCAGTGGGACCCCTGGTGGTGCAACAGTGCCACCCCATGTGGCCCTTGCTCAGCCTGCCCATGCTGTTGGGTCACAGCGGGGCCACCCATGCATCCGTGGTGGCCATGGGACAGTGCTACATGACTGAGCTGTCTCCCAGTGCGGGCCCTGTCTGGTGCTGCCATGTGTGCAATGTGTGTCATGGTGGGCAGTGCACTGCTGGGTGCTGTGCTCACCAAGCCGACACACGGACCACCTGCACACCCTCCCAACTGCTGTCCACAGGTGCATGTGCATGATGATGCCTGCATTGCACTGTACACCAAGGTGCAAGGGTGCTCAGGTTCTGACACACGTACTTGGACAGTACGGGTGGTGGGGGTGGTCGGTGGTGCTGTGTGTTAGCTATGTCGGTTCTGCAGTGCTGTGCATCTGCCCATGTACGCTCTGTGCCTGGTGTGTGTGTGTGTCCATATGAGTGCTCACCCCTCCCTGATAGTTTGTTTGTATGCCTGGACCCTTCCACTCCCCTGACCATCATGCACCGCTGGTGTGTTCCCCTGTGTGCCTGTGGTTTGCGCATGGACAGTGTTGGTTGCATATGTCCCCTTGACTTACCTGTGTTGTGCATAGTGCTCCTCTGTGATGGTGTCCCGGTGCAGCTGGGCCTGCTGGATCAGTCGGGGGTCCCTCCATCCTGGGGGGGCTGCTCATCACCATCATCACCGGTGCCACTGGTGTCCCCATCGCTGTCCCCCTGTTTGACCTGTACGGCTAGCCCATGATCTTTGGCCATGTTGTGAAGGATGCAACAGGCCAGGAATATCCCACAGGCCTTTTGGGGGCTGTACTGTAGGGCACCGCCGGAGGTGTCTAGGCATCGGAAGTGTGCCTTGAACATCCCAAACACCTGCTCTATGATGTGTGTTGCGGCATGTGCCTCATTATAGCATAGCTGCGCTGGGGTCATGGTGTGCCGGTACGGTGTGAGCAGCCAGGGACGGAGTGGGTATCCGCAGTCACCTGTGTGGAGATAGTGGAGATCAGTGTCATGTTCAGGTCCATATTGGCCATCTCCTGTGTGCCACTACCATGGCACCTGTGGCATTCCCACCCTTGCCCAGAGTTTGCATTCCATACATGTGTACTCACCCACTAGATGTCCTGTGGGGATATCCCACTCTCAAATCGATGGCACAGTGCAGACTGATACCATATGAAGGCATCATGTGCTCCGCCAAGGTGTGTGGCACAGACATTGATTGTGTGCCCAGTGGCATCACACACCACCTGGCAGTTGACACTAGGGATTCCCTTTCTGTTCAGATATGTGTGGCCATCGGGGCCAGGTGGGGTGTGGATGGCCACATGGGTGCAGTCTATGGCCCCTAGCATGTCAGGCATACGTGCTACCCTGTGGAACTCCTGCATGTTTGCTGTACGCTCTGCCGCGGTGCTGGGGAAATGGATGTACTCCACAGCATGTGGCAGCAGTGCGCTGAGGGATTGGGTGAGGATGCATGATGTGGCCGACTGTGTGATGCCTGTGGTGTCCCCTGTCAGCCTCTGGAAGGTGCCTGTGGCGAGCAGGCACATGCAGGCTGTCACCTTGGTCTCCACCGACAGAGCGTGACTCCGTTGTGAGGGTGCCTGCATCACATCACTGCACAGCTCACAGAGCCGTCTCAGTATTGCCCTGTTCAGGTGGTACCAGCCCACGATCTCTACATCTGTGTACAGCTCAAAGCTGATGCGGGCACGGTACCGCCTGTCGAGGCGTGCATGAGCGGGCCCTTCCACGGCCACATCCCCTGCAGCATGCATTCTCACCCCTCATTACAGCTTCCATGTGGAAACTGGCACTGTCCATCTCCCTGGCTTCTGACCCCCTGGCTGGTGTTGCTGTGTTACCCCCACTGTCCTGACTGCTACTTCCACTGCACCGGGCACCCCCCGCTGACCTCTACAGACTATGGGACACACTTTCCTTGCCTGCCCTTTGCTGTCTGTCTGTCTGTCTCTGTCTCTCTCTCTCTCTCTCCCCCACTTGGCAGCCTGGTAGCGTTCTTGCCCTTCCTTGAGCCTTTTATTTTGGCTCATTTCCGCTAGTGCGCAATTTCCGGCTGTGCGCTATTGCGCAGCAGCGGCAGAATCTTTGAATATCGCATTGCGGTCTTTATGCATGGATCAACCCCCTTTGGTTGCGCATGCCTTCATTTTCATTGAGCTGTTACTCAGCATGTTTCGAGCATAACTGCCTCCTTCTGAATATCGCAAAATGGCGCAGTTTTGGACTTGCGCATGCGCAACCCTGTTGCGCATGGAGCAACCCTTTTGAATATCTGGGCCCCAATGTCTAGGATTATGGAACTTTGGTTTAAACCTTATGGATTGTTGCAAAAGTCACAGATATATAAATAAAACCATTTATTGAGTCCAAATTAGAAGTTAAAATAGAATAAGAGACATATTTAGACAAAAGGAAATATAATCCAACTCAGGATACAAAACAAGCAGATGGTTGGCTAAGAACAAAAACAATTCAAGCTAGAAGAATATATTCAAATTGTTAAGTTACTAAAACATAGACACATTTGTTACACAATACAGTTTCAATATAACCAAAGCAAAAGATTAAAAGCACTATTTTATTTATTTATTTACTTATTTAAATTTTGGTAACCGGGTAAGCCCACTGAGACCAGAGGTCCCTTTTTCAGGGGTGGCCCAGAGTTAATTATAGGTAAACATAAGCAAAACATTTATACATGAAACATATCGAGACAGGTCATAGAGCAGGAAAGATACAACATATTAGTCAGTTGCAGCACATTGTTTATGATCAAAACAGTTACAGATAGTTACAGGGAGTCAGAGGCAAACTTTACATTGTATTTTAAGAGACACTGTGCAATTTAAGTACATCCAGGTTCCTGTCCACAGGACAAGGACCTTATCATTTGTAACAGTAACACTGGCTTGAGCTCAGTAGGTGCAACCTGAGTTGCTTTTTGAAATCTCTCAGGGAAGTGGAGGACTGGATACAGGGAGGAAGCAAGTTCCACAGTGAGGGGATGGGTGTGGAGAAGGATCACACTCCACCAGAGGTCCTATCTCTTGGCACCTGGAGCAGACTGTGTTCTGAGGACCTCAGGGTTTGACTACAGAGCTATGTCTGTAGCAAAGTTTTGAAACTGGGGAGAGGTACAATCTTGCAATATTTTGAAGGCCAGGCACAGGAAGGGGTAGCTCAGTTTTCCTTCTAGTGGTGGCCATCCAAGGGACCAGAGGAACAGATAATGGTGGTCATGGGGCCAGGCTGAGCTGGCAAACCTAGCTATCCTGTGATAGAGGGATCTAATCATCTGTAGTTCCATGCTCCTGAGTGAGTGTAGCACGGGGGCCCCATGGAGGAGGGTTGGGAGATGGGCGCTTTGAGCAATTCTAGTCCAGGACACTGTGGCTAGGAAGGGACTGAGCCAGTACAAAAGTTGATTAATTGTTTTGGTTAGGTAGCTAATATGGGGTTTAAAGGAGCCATCCTGGTCAAGGTCGACCCCTAGGTACTTAGTGGATTTGACCACTTCAGTCTTTGTTTGATCAGAGAGGCAGAGGATTTGAAGTTGTCCGTGGCCTTATCCTTTGCCCTCATGAGCGCTGTGAACTCTCTCATTAGCCATTTGGCATGTTGATCTTTGACCCTCATTTGCTTGAGGGAGGTATGCCTATTGATGATAGAAGTGAAGTAGTTTATGAAGATATCGAGGGCAGCATCAAGAGTAGGGGTAATTTTGATCTGGGCCCAGTCTATCCCAGCTAGGGATCTTAGAAAGGATCCACATTCAAATTTGGAGAAGTCCCTAGTCCAGAAAGTTTGGGAGGGAGGGTGGGAAAGCCATTTCTCCAGATTAGAAATGTTGGGATATGATCACTAATTGAGTCACTAAAGGTGCCAGTCAGTTTCACCCTCTCAGGTCTAGATTTGAGAATCCAGTCCAAGGTAGTGTGGTTGCCAGATTTCATGTTAAGCCTCATGGGTACCTGAATAATCTTAGAGAGATTTAGTTCAGTTAGAATAGATTTTATCTCAGCATCAGCCAAGGCTCCCCAGTGGGCGTTAAAGTCTTGTAGGATAATTTTTTCAACCGGGGGTAGCCCTTGGACCATGCCCATAGTGGCCTTAAAGGCAGTGTTGGCATCCTTTGGGGGTGATATACACACCCAATAATTAGTGGCTTTGTCCCACCCAGCAATAATTGTACGAACACTACTTCACCCACAGTATTAGACTGGGTATCCTGGGTCACAGAGCTGGCATTGATGGAAGATTTAGTATAGATGGTGACACCAGCACCCTTCATACTAAGTCTATCCAAGCTAAACATCCTGTTGGGCTTGAGCCAGGTCTCTGAGACAGCTAGTATGTCAGGATAGTAGGTGTCTACCCAGGCCTGAACCCCATGCATTTTTGGCCTAAGACTACATGCATTCAGGTGTGCTAGCTTAACTCTCTTGGTGGAGGCCCGCGTTGGAAAGTTCATGGCACTGATTTTAGCATTTGGACCTAAGAGACCAGGATTTAGTTCAATATCACCCACCAGCAGTAGCTTTGCAGTCACTAGTACCACCACCACCAGTCTGGGGAAGAGAAAGGTGGGCCATTGTACATGGTTTCCTGTAAAGGACTGCAGCATGAACCAGTTCCCACCCTTTCTAAGCTCATTTATATAGATCAAGACCGATGAGAGGGCATCAAGTGGGTATAATGCAGAGCAACCATCTACTGGTCGGTGGGCTGACTAACTGGAGGCAGCAGGTGCACATTGTAGTACATGGTCAGAGC
Organism: Neoceratodus forsteri; assembly: GCA_016271365.2. Classification (NCBI taxonomy): domain Eukaryota; kingdom Metazoa; phylum Chordata; order Ceratodontiformes; family Ceratodontidae; genus Neoceratodus; species Neoceratodus forsteri. The sequence continues at coordinate 580,869,317 of CM057456.1, forward strand.
TGAGGACTGCCAGGACATATAGTGCTGCTAACAGGACTCCCCTATACATTTTTGGTGAAAAGGATAGTGGCTGATGGGAGGGTATTAGCTCCACTACTACACCACTGGCTTGGTAATAGGAGGGTAATTGCACACTGCTGTCTAGGTCTAAGATAGTTCAGGCCTTGTCCAGGTGGTCCCCAGAAAGACAGGATGGTAGAAGCAGGGGTTAAGACACAACCTAAATGTCAGTACTAGGGGGCTAGGGTGAGTGGTGATAATTAAATCTGGGACATTCTAGACCCTGGGCATAAAAGAGGAGGGTAGAGCCAAACTAGCAGTTAGACAGACTATGTTCCTAATACAAGGATCAAAACCAGAAGTAATAAGATCATTGGTACATGCTTACATGAAACAGTGTAAAAGTCCAGTATAAGTTAGCTACATTTGCTGCTAGAAGCAATCACTTTAGAGGAAAAGCAGTGTTAGAGTTTCAACAAATAGGTCATGACAGTTTATTTGCTGTTCTACTTAACAGGGAAAGGCATGGCTCCAATGGTAGTTGTCACTGCGAGAAGGGTAAAGATGATGTGGTCCATTTGCTAGTCATTTGCCCCATATACCATAAATTTTGAGCAAAAATGCTAGAAGCTCTACTTAAAGACCTTAATGGCAATCCAGAAGAGATGACGGTGAAGCTCCTCAATAGTAGGCTGGTAAACACACTATAAAAAGTGGTTTTATTCCTTAAAGTAATAGATAAATTAAAGTTGCACTTGGAAGAGGGAAAAGATGATACACAAGAAGCAGAGAGATAATATTATTTATGTTATGCACTTTAAATGCAGTTTTACTATTGCACTGTGACATCCCAGACGCCAACATCCCTGACAGCAACAGACACAATGCCGAGTGTCGACACTTTACTGTCAGGGATGTTGGGATGTTTTCTTTGGGGCGCCCCCGAAACCACCACACTCCCTAGTCTCTAAATATACAACTCCGAGTCAGAATTGTATCAGAGAGGGGCGCAATACTGGGAGATGCACTGCTGGTGTCTGCAGGTACCAGCACTGTGACCAGACGATGTCAGGCGAAATCTGTCGCTGTGCTGGTCTTTGTGGTCACGGTGTCAGCCTACGGTCAGCATACCTTTAAATGCTGTGGGACTGCCTCAATATAACATGATTCTATGATGATTTTTAAAAAGTGTAATAATGTATGTGTGAAGATAATATATGTTGTACTTGTAATGACATAACTTGTCAAACAATAAACTTGATTGAATTGAAAAAAGATTACTGTTCAGGAAACTTTTGAACTACTTAACTGACTTCCTAATAAGAGTAGGGACAATGGTGATGGGTTGAATTGTTATTTTCTTAAGCTGGTAGATTCTCAATTTTTGAATTTATTTATTTCTTTAGTTATTGATGTGATTTTTTTTTGCAGCAAAAGCTGTCTCTTGTAACTCAGAAATGTTCTTATTGGAAATTAACTTGTATTGCCCTATACAAAAATAAAAAAAATTGCTAATAGTTTGAATGATTTTTGACCTATTTCTATTTTGAACTCACTGAGCAAAAAATTTGAAAAGATTGTATCTAAGCAAATTACTGAGTATCTGCATAAATGGAATTTGCTTTTCATACAGCAACATGGATTTACAAATACCACCTTGGTCAGATTCATGGATGCGGTTCTCCATAGTACGGAGGATGGGAATTTCAGAGGGAGGCCATGTTCATGGACCTAATCAAGGTATTTGATCTTATTGATCACACGCTGCTTTGTCATAAATCAGAAACTATGGGAATTTGAACAAAATGTTCTTTTTACTGAATTTCAAATACTATCATTTCTTGGATTCAGGATTATCTTACTAGTCATGCTTAGTCAGTTGGGACTGAGCCTAAAATGTCAACTCAAAAACTAGTTACTCAGGGGGTCCTACAGGGTTCTGTCTTAGGACCTTTGTTATTCTGCTTCTTAATAAACCTAGTTCTGGAGCTGGGTTCAGATTGTGAACTAATTTTATATACCAGTGATTTGATTTATCTTTAAGAGCTCCAAGTGTTCTTTGGATATTGCTAAATATCTGAACCATGATTTCTCTGCAGTAAACAAAAGGTTTAAAAGTAATAACATGATATTAAATTCCACCAAAAGTAAGCCTCTGTTGTGTGGCTCTTCAATACTGCTGAAAACGACTTCCCTCTTATTAATTTCTGACCTGAATGGCTGCTCTATTGACCAGGTTGCTCTCTATAAGTACCTGAGTGTCCTTTTAGACCATACTCTTACTTGCTCAGAGCATATAGATCCAGAAGCAAATGATTTGATACCAAAAGCTAAAGCACTTTGTTCTTTTTGTTACATCTATGTTGGTCCAATAAAAGGTATAAAATCATGTGCATCTGGATCTGTTCTTACAGGGACCAATAAGACAAAGACTAAATCTGTGTGTCAGAGCATAAAGGGAAGCTTTGTAAAGGCATTACTCGGAGGCTTGGAGCAGTATATAAATTAAAAGTTATTTTTCATTGGAAACTTACAGTTGTGGACAGAGCCTATAGCCATTTTGCTATCTGTAGCTTGAAAATTCCAACATTGGTTCATGTCTTCATTACCACCCGTCTTGACTACTGTAATGCCCTCTACCTAGGGCTGTCTGGGGTTGATACCCACCGCTTGCAGCTGGTGCAGAACGCTGTGGGCAGAATGTTGACTGGCACCTCTCGAGCCAGTCACATAATGCCTGTGCTGCATGGACTGCACTGGCTGCCGGTTCAGTGGCAGATCACCAATAAGGTAGGTTTGCTTACCTTTAAAGCCCTACATGAACAGGGATGGCAGTACTAACAACAACAAAAATGGAAAGGGACCTGGGGGTAGTCATATTAGATGACCTAAAGGTGGGTAAACAATGTGAAAAGTCAGTAAGGAGAGCCAGGGGGATACTGGGATGCATAGAAAGGGGCATCACAAGTAGAAAAAGGGAAGTGGTTATCTCTCTGTACAGACAGTCGGTGAGACCCCATCTGGAGTACTGTGTGCAGTTTTGGAGACCTCATCTATGCAAGGACATAGACAGGATGGAAGCAGTCCAGAGGAAGGCAACTGAAATGGTGCAGGGTCTGCAGCAGAAACCATATGGAGAGAGAGACTGAGAGAGCTTAATATGTATATTCTTGATGAAAGGAGGGACGGGGGGACATGATAGAAATGTTCAAGTACCTCAAGGGAATCAACAAAGTCCAAGAGGGTAGCATCTTTCAGAAAAAGAGATGTGTAAGAACAAGGGGGCACAATTTAAAGATAGAGGGGGGATGGCTCAGGAGTAATGTGAGGAAATCTTTTTTCATGGAGAGAGTGGTGGATACATGGAACAGCGTTCCTGAGGAGGTCGTTGGGTCTAAAACAGTGGGGGAATTCAAACCTGCATGGGACAGACATAAGGCAATTATAGTGGGGGGTTGCAGGAAGTAGGCTTTTGGTTAACTAGAATCTGCAGCTTATCCAGTAGGTAGGCAAATGGGCAGATTGGGTGGTCCTTATCTGCCGTCAAAGTCTATGTTTCTGTGACCCGACTACCTGAAAGATCCCCTGGTTCCCTACACCCCTAGTTGTTCTCTCTGATCTACTGATGAGGGATTGCTAGAGATTCCCAGGGTTCATCTAAAAAACATCTGGAGCTCGTGCTTTTTCTTTTGCAGCACTGACCCTGTGGAATTCTCTACCTGTCGTTTAAGGGAATGCCTGACCATCAGCAGTTTTATATCTATGTTGAAAACTTATTTATTTTCTCAGGTGTTCCCAAACTGAATTTTAAATTTATATTATTGTAATTTGTATATTGTGGCTATATTTTCTACAGCTCCTTGATATTGAAAGGTGCTATATAAATAAAGATTGATTTGATTTGATTTGAAAATGGAGTTTTGTGGAACACATGTTTTGGATATTTCAATATATCCTTCAATGCCAACTGAAATAAAACATTGTTTTTTTGTTGAATTTTGTTGATCCAGTAAGCCCACTGGGCCTAGAAGTCCCTTTTTCAGGGGTGACCGGGGGGGAGGGGGCATACAGATGGTAAGCAACCTAACTTGAACCAGATTAAGCTGTTGGTGGTACTTTTAGAGAATGAGAGGAATTTGGCCAGGACACCAGGGAAATTCCCCTACTGCTGCTGACCTCGGTAGCCTGTGGGGGAGTATGGGTGTTGACTGAGCTAGCCACGGCCCAGTCGTTGAGGAGTCAGAGAAGGCGCTTGTCGGGCGTGGAGTTGGAGCCACATGAACAGATTCGGCTGGAGTGAGGTTGCAAAATGCATGAAGGAGGATTTTGTGAGCCTGAGAAGAGCGAAGATACTCAGATGGTGATCGGCAATTTATCGGGAGTTCCTTGAGTGCTGTACAAGCGGAGGATCAGTTTTGCTTAATTTGCAGGTAAAGGATGCGGTTTCCTTTAAAACCGCTCCAGGAGTGTGTCAGGAAGTCGGAATCAGGAGGTGATAGTGAGGCGGAGTGCAGAGTGCAGCCTGGCAGCTATGGTGAGAGATACTAAGAGAGGAGGCTGAGAGGCGAGGAGAAGGCTCTACTAAACATCGAGACTTGACTGAGAAAGGAGAAAACAGGACGGTATTATGTGAGAACCAGAAACAGGAGTGCGGGGCTTGGGACTGATGCTATCCTCGCGACCTGTAGTCACTGCAAAATTCAGTTTCCTTTCCAACTATTCCCATAAATAAAGATTCTGGCTTTGTGTACAACCCTGAGGTGGTCCAGGACACTAAAAATTCGTCTGTTATTTATCAGAAAATCGCTGGAGTGCAGGATGGTGTTACTGAATTTTGTTTTTCATCAGACGGATAAAAACCTTGCAGGGCCTAAATCAAGGACTTGTTTCTCCCAAGTTACTATTCCTGAGACTCCTGAAATACTGGGTGCACATGATAAAATTGGTCTCCTCAGGCGGCCTTATCAGCTGCAGGGTGGAAACAGAGGGAACATGGGATTTTGTCCCAGACTCTGCTTGAGACGATTCTGGGGTATGCAGTCTGCTACTCCAGAATGGAAACCGGGGAGATGGGATTCCTGCTCATTCCAAAATGTTGTTTTTCAAAATGGAGCAATGTACCTGATGGTCATGTAGCGAGGCCTAATCCTGTGAATTCTGAGAGTGTTGAGGGACAGGAAGCCAAGCCTGGTAAACCCCTACTGTCTAGTCTATTTAGTCAGTGCAAAAGAGAAGCTGCCCCTCGGAGAAATGCTGTCAGAATTAGATATAGAGGGGGATTGAAAGAAAACCCAAATAGGTATTATGTGGGTAGAACTTTGATTAAAGAGTCTCTAAAGTTTTATCCCAGGGATGTTTTTGCTTTTATTAATATATCTGGGGAGGATAACTATGACATCAGCTTCCATTCTCCTGCCTTACTGGATCTCTTTTGGGAGAGGTATAACCAGGTAAAATTTTCTCCTTTATGGACCCCTTTTTTTGTTATCCCGTTATCTAAACCTTTAATTAAATTCATGACAGTCATGTTTAGGAACGAGGGGGTTCATGTAGAAGATATAAAATTTTGGCTGTCCCAGAAATGTGAAGTTTGAGTGAACCTGATCCACTTTTGGATTCAGAGTTATTTTGAGAGGGGTTGGAAGTTCAAGGTTAAACTGAGACATTGACGGCAGGTGTGGAACATATTCCAAACTCTTTTTTGTTAGGGAGAGATAGGGGAGTTTGTTTTTATAGTGGGCAGCCCAGGGCCTGCTACAAGTGTGGGTCTAGAACTCATTTATCTAGTGCATGTGACCAACCCAAGTGCGACAACTGTGGTGAGGTAGGACACCTTACTATGTTTTGCTCAAATACACTAAAATGCGACTTATGTGATGAGCTTAATCATGCTTTCAAAGATTGTCCCTGGGTGGCCCAAAATAAAAAATCTTGTGGAGATTCAGATTTATTGATTCAGCAAGCGCAGGAGGCGGGTATATCTCAGCAAGAAGTGATCTCGGAAGTTGTGGATTTGGTTAAAAAACAGGATGAAGTGGTTTTAATGGATAATGTGGTTCATGAACAGGATAATGGAAAGGTAGCTTTAAGCTTACTCCAACGGTATGCTATGATGAGACCTAGAAGGGTAGGGCAAAAGGATTGCAGGCCCCAGTAGCCTGTAGCACCTAGGAGGTCTAGTAGGACATCCAAAATATTTTGCCTCAGGATTCGGATAGTATTGAATCCAAAATCCTTTATGAGCTGTCATGGGGGACTCAGAAATGGATGTGGCTGACACTGATTCTCAAGTGTCTCTACTAGAAGGTGGGACAGTTCAGAAGGAGGATTATAAAGGAAAAGAAGAGAAAAAATGAGTGTTTTTTTTTCTCTCTGATAGCATTTGTTAAACTCACGCATGGAATTTACATGGGCCACCTTCAATACCCATAGTTTCTGAATTTCAGGAAAAGACAAGCAGTTTTCAGTTGTTATTTGATTTACGGATCTCTATCTGTTTTCTACAGGAGACATGGATGTTTGCCAATAATCAGGTTCATGCCTTTACTAAAGATTGGTCATGGGGACCTTGTTTTTGGTCCTTTGGTGAGATAGGGCCGATGGGGTGGGGATCCTGTTTAACTCTTTTAACTTTTCTTCACAAATTGATAGAGATCTGTCCAGGTAGAGTATTACTTATAGATGGATTCTGGTTTAAGAGTAAAATCAGATTGATTAATATTTATGGGCCTCAATCAAAGGCAGGTAGAGTTAAGTGTTTACGGATGCAGCCTTACTTGATAACTACACTACCAGTTTTCTGGGGGACTTTAACTGTAATTTAAGGGGAAATAACAGTATTGATAGGTTTACCCCTGGTAAGAAGATTTACTGTGATTCTGTTTGTTTAGCCAAAATTATTAAAACAGCAGACTTAGTTAATTGTGTTAATGTTAAGGAGTGTAGCCTAACAGGTACCTTTTTCACAAATGGGAAAAGCTTCTTGATTGATTATTTATTTACCACAAAAAAAATTCAGATTCATAGTCCACAGATTATCCCCATTGAATTCTCTGATCATGTGTTGGTTACTATTAAAGTAGGTGCTTATCAGAGCCTTGACAAGCATAGAACTATGTGGAAACTAAACACCTCTATATTACAGGAGAAGGTGGTCATTAACTCTATCAGATGTATTTTGGAAGCTAGGTTGTCAGTGTTTTTTTTATATCAGGATTTAGGCGTATGGTGGCAAGAAACTAAAAATGATTGCAGGTGCTGGTTTAAAAAGTATGGGGTCCGGAGGAGAGATACAGCATTTTTTGACTACTTAAAACTTAGACAACAGCTACAGAAAGTTTTAACATGGGCTAATTCTTCTAGAGATGATTTTCTGTTCAAATTGCTGAAATAAAAGGTAAAATGAAGAATCTACAGTATGACAGAGCAAAACGCTCAAGCTCTTGTTCAAAATCATTTAAAAATCCGTCTTTGGAGACCCATTTAAATTGTGTAAATCCACTAAAGATAAAGGAGCATTGGAATTTTATATCAGGGTAATACTAAAATGTGTTCCGTCAATGCATTGGAAGAAATTATTAAGCAACATTTAAAGATTTAGAGCCTAAAGATTCCCATCGTCTCTTCAGATTAATCAGTTTCTAGGCAGAGTTTTAGGTGAGAAAAGATTTAATGTAGGTAAGTGACGTTAGAACTACCTTTTTTGAAAAAGAAATCCAAAGATATGATTAATTCTCTCAAGTTAAATGTGGCTCGGACTGGATGGGCTATCTAACGGCTTTTATAAGGTCTTTCAGGTTGAACTGGCGAATGTCTTGTTCTGGTGTTTAATTTCTTCCTTTCTGGAGGGTGCTGCTCAACTCATTTTCAGAAGGTCGGCAGATATACATCTTCAAAACAGGGGATAGAAATTTAAAATTGGAGGCCTTTAACATTACTTAATACAGATTATAAAATTTTGGCTACTGTGATTAATAATAGGTTGAAAGGAGTGGCAGAGAAGATTTTTATGCCTATTCAGTATTGCGGGATTCCCAACAGGAGAATTCATTCAGTTTTATGTCTTATTAGAGATGTTATTGAACATGTACAAAATGAGGGACATTCAGGGGCCATTGTGTCTTTAGATCTGGAGAAAGCTTTCGATCGGGTAGATCAAAGATTTTTATTTACTACTTTAGAGTGGTTTGGTATTCCTCAGAATATTATATCTTTACTGAGAGGTTTATATAAAAATGCTAAAGTGTTTCCGGCCTTAAAGGGAAATTTGGGGAAGGGTTTTCACGTTAAGTGTGGAGTGCGGCAAGGGTGTCCGTTAAGCCCTCTTTTATATAACTTTTCTTTAGAGCCCCTGATACGAGGGGTCTGTTCCCTCCCTATGTGGCAAGGGATTAGTGTGTCAGGGGTACCAAGTCCCTGTGTTATGCAAGCATATGCCAATGATATTTGTCTTTTTTTTTCCAACCATACTGAATTTCCAGTTTTTATTTCATTCTTTTCTGCTTATGCTAATGTTGCTAATGCCAAGTTAAATATACATAAATCAAAAGGGTTATTAATTGGCAATCCCTAAGGACTTATTTTACTATAAGTCTGTAGAATTTTCATTAAAACCTTTAAAAATACTAGGGTGACGTTTCAAATCAGAATTGTCCCTTGGAGAATTGGTCGGGGCTCTTGATTCTATAGCTCAGAAAGTATTGCTTTGGAAAAGTTTAAGTTTTCTAAACTAAACGAATCCAGATTTTAAAACAATTTATCTTGCCGAAAATTCAGTATATGGCAGTCATTTTCCCGTTACCTTTACAATTCGAGACTAAACTTTACAGCATATGTTTCCAATTATTATGGGAATAGATTGAATCCAGTTAAGAGAGGTTGTACATATTTAAACAAAAGCAAGGGGTTTAGGGATGGTGGATCCAGTGGTGTTTTGTTTTACTCTTTTTCTTATTCTTTAAAAAGGGCTTGGGCCCTTCTACTGATGGGATTGTTTAGTTTTCAAAAACATTTTTGAGATATATTTTAGTAAGTGGGGTCCTCAGGCACCTAAATGGTCTCAGAAATTGGTAGTTCCGATCTATTTTAAACCTGCAGTTCAAAAACTATATAAGTGGAAAATGTCTAAAGATTTAATATTAAGTTGCTCGTCCAAAAGTTTGTATGATGTAGTTATGGCACAATTTTACCATCTAGAACCAAACTTTAAAAACTGTTCCAATGAAAATACTAGAGATGTATTAGAGCAACTTAATAATAAGAGACTTCCCCCTTATATGTGGGAAAATCTATGGCTTACAATGTATGGTAAGTTAAATATTAGAGGCACAGCTAAACACAAAGCTATGGAGGAAAGACTTTGCCCTTACCCAGAATGTTTAAATATTGAAGAGACGATGGAGCACTTCTTTATACAATGCTCTTTTCCTACTAAATTATGGCCCTTTTTGGCACAGGTTTGGGATTTCCCTTGGTTGGCTATGCTTAGCTATGATATTTTGGTGATTGGGGCTTTTCTCCCTCACTTACGTAGATTTGAGAGCTCTACCTTACGTTTATTTTTTGCTAGTTTGCGTTTTTGCTTAATGGATACAAGATGCCAATGGGTATTATATCAAGCGACCCTCTTTGGAGGGTTTAGAGTTTATGTTACCAATGTTTTAAATAAAATCTATATTGAAGAATCAAGTATATAACACTGATAAAATACGATTTTGGTGGAGGGCTTTTCACTTTATTAAATATCACTGAGGATAATTAAGACTTAAACTATATACGGTATGTGTTTTGTATAAATTACATAGAGTGACCAGGAGTAGAGAAATTTGAAGTAGGTGTTCTGGGTTTTTTCTTACTTTGTTACCCCGTTTGTGATATATTTTATATTTTATTTACTGTATTTTGCTCCTCTATCTTTACAGAATTATTGAAGTTTATTGTTTGTTTGATTTAACTATGTTAATGTGTATTGTTTGAATGTGTTTATTCTAATAAAGTTACCCCTACGGAGCAGTAGGGGGAACCTTAGGCCAAAGCTATGGCCAGTTCAGAATCCTCTGCAGAGAGGATGGATGTGTGAGAGGAGAGGGGAAAGGTCGTCTCCTGGTTGGAGGAATCTAATACGTTTGTTGATCTTGTGGAAAGTATGCTTATTTTGGAGGATGGGGGGAAACCCCAGTAAAATGTTTTTCCACGGAAGACCTTAGTATATCAAATGAGACAAGTGAAGATAAGGCATCTGGGCCTAACACTACTGAGGAATCAGAATGGTTATTGCGACTCCTTTTAAATGAGGAGGAAATCAGGCATGCTCAAGAACAAATTAGACTGCAAGCTCAGCTGGCAGAATTACGACTTGTGACAGCAGATGTCAGGGCAGCAGCATTGCTTGCCAGAGAAACTGATGACACAGATGCATCAAAGGCCCAGGCAAGGCTGGGTGAGTCAATAGTAGATTATGCTGTTGAGAATTCTCAGAATGCGGAAACTGGGGAGGTTATGTCGGCTAGCAGTACAAGCGCGAGTAATAACGCGTGCCTACAGCCAAGCCCAAAGATCACAGAACAATCAGGAAAAGGTTCAGAACATGTTTTCCCAATAATTTTTGGTAAAGGGAAACATTTGAGCCCAGAGAACTTAGTTCAACAGGTACCAACATCGATACAGGCACCAACATAAAAACCTTTGTCCAAAATTTCAGGATTTGTATCTGTTCATACCCCAACTTCAATCAATCAATCAATCAATCAATCAATCTTTATTTAACCAGGCGATCATCATTGAGCAAAACTCATTTTCAGGATGGACCTAGATAGCTTCGAGATCAGTGTATAACACAAATAAGACATCAAAGTTCACAATGGTTACAGTATTCAGAAAGAGTGTCAACTAGAGAGCGGTAGTATTAGTGAGTACAACGCATTTGGTAAATGATGACAGTATATACACAAGAGTCAGCACAAGAAACATAAGCATAATTACAGGTATGTTACAGCAGATGTCTACAACATATCTCCAGCAATCAAAAAAAAATTAATTAGTAGGACTAGGAGAGCACAGCAGGTGAAGAGGGGGCAAATTACCTTGAGGGCAATAAGGAAGGTGGGAAGGGGGAGTGCGAAAAAAGGTATGAGGGCAGTAAGGGTAGGGAGTATTAAGGGGTTGGGGCCAAGGTGCTGAAATGGGGTATAAGTTTCAGCAACCATAGATTACTGTTCCTGCCTAATTAGTGGCAGGTAGGGCAATGACACATGGCTATAGGAATCAAAAGTATTTAGGGATCAGCACAATTACCAAAAATAAGGTATTTAGGAGCCAAAGGTGAGAAGATGGAAGGGAACAAGTGGGCAGGATGGAAGCAAAGAAGCCAGATAGGATATAGAAGTGCACTACCTATAGCAAATGGGAAGATTAGGGATGAAGAAAGCATTCACAGGATTCCTTAAATGAATGAGCATATAGAGTCTTGAAGATAGACAGGTTAGTAGGAATGATAAGTTTCAATGTTTTTTGCAACTTGTTCAACAGAACGGGCAGCACATAACTTATGGTGGCCCTACCAAAGCGTAATTTTACCTTTGGTACTTTTAGCAAGTTAGAGGTGGTACTTCTTAGTGCATAGGTACCTACCAAACTTAGCAGAAGGCAGTCAAAAATGTACTGGGGCAGTTTTTTGGTAATAGCTCTACAAGTCCAAAGTGCAGCATTTCTCTGGCATCTATAGGGTAGAAGACCACCCCACAGCCGCATATAAGGAACAGTGGTGTGTTGAGAAGGGGAGGCCGCTGACGAACCTTAGTGCTTTATGGTAGAGTGTATCAAGCTTGGTAAGCATTGCTGCAGGACCCTGGCTATAGAGGAAGTCAGCGTAATCTATCAGTGAAAGGAAAATAGTTTGGACCAACCTCATCTTGGCTTCTTTAGTAAGAAGGTGTTTGATCCTAAAAAATAGTCCAAGTCTCTGTCTTAGTTTTTTTGTCAGTTCCTCGGTATGATAGGTGAAGGATAGTCGATTGTCACTCCAGACTCCCAGGTATTTGAAGTTTGTGGCATATTCGAATGGTTCGCCAAGTGACGTAGTAATTGGTGGCAAAGATCCAGAGATGGTTGGGTTTGGAGCCCGAATATAGGGCAAGAATAGCATTGTTTTAGTTTTTTAGCATTTAAAAGCAGCTTTTGTTTCATGAGTTGGATCTGCAGCTGGTTGAAGTCAGATTGGAGGTCATAGTATGCAGCTTCAGGTGTTGGTCTGCTTATGTACATCACTGTATCATCAGCAAACAGGTGTATATTGGCCTCTTTTGTGCTCATATCAATATTATTGATGTAGATTGCAAACAAAGATCCCAGGATGGACCCCTGTGGCACTCCTTGCAGAAGAGGTGTGAGAGGTGAGAAATCACCTTCGGCCTTTACTTGCTGTAGCCGGCCTGTAAGGTAATTGGCAAACCAGCTCAATGAAAGTTGGTCCAGGCCAATGTTCAGAAGGGAAGAGAGATGTAAGCTATGGTCCACAGTATCAAAGGCCTTACTTAGGTCCAAAAATACTGCACAGACAAAGTTCCTATCATCTTGGTCCCATTGCCAGTCATTAGTCATGTTGGCAAGGACTGTGATTGTACTGTGTACAGACAAAGTTCCTATCATCTAGGTCCCGTTGCCAGTCATTAGTCACCTTGGCAAGGGCTGTGATTGTACTGTGTTGAGCTCCGAAGATTGACTGCAGTGGGTTTAGCAGGCTATTGGAATCTAATTGGTTCTTTAGCTGGGTATTCACAATTTTCTCCAGTAACTTGGACACTACTGGAAGAAAATAAATTGTCCTGTAGTTGTGTAGATCACAGGGCTCACCAGATTTGAAGATAGCGATGACATAGGCTGTTTTCCAAATGGGAGGTAGGGTGCCCAAGGATAGAGATAAGTTAAAGAGATGTGTGATTGGCACAGCTAAAATTTGGTAATCAATCTTTATGAAATACGGGTCTATAAAATCTGCTCCAGTGCTTTTTTTGGGATCCAGTTGTAGTATGAGAGCTTCAACCTCTTTCAGAGTAGCAGGCTGAAACATGAAGGATGGTTTGGGGTCAATGGATTAATGGTCTTGCACACTAAGTTGTGAGCATAAGAAACAAGCAGGTGAGTTGTCAAAGGCAAGCCCTATGGTTGCAAACTGATCATCGAGAGCAACAAGGATGGATGGTGTATCAAAGATAGTGGAATTGCCAGACGTAAGTTTTGCAGGTAGACAGTTTTTGGCAGTATGACCAGATAAGTCCTTGATTGTTTTCCAAAATCTAGAAGGGTTGGTAAAGGCAATTTTAAGTTCAGCACGGTAATAGCTAGCCTTAGCCTCTTTGATCATCTTGGTGCAGGTGTTCCGTGCCCTCCTAAACATACACCAGTCCTTTTCAAGCTTAGTTTTGTTCACGGTTTTCCAGAGTGAGTCCCTTTTCAACATAGCATCCTTCAGCTCTGGTGAGTACCATCGGCAGAATTTATTCCCCACCCTAGTTTTCTTTCAGTGGTGCATGTCTATTTAGTGCCTCAGTCACTATTTCATGAAAAATGCCTTAAGCCCCACTCACTGTCTTAGATAAGTAGAAGTCCTGCCAACACAAAGAATCTCTTAGCTTAGTGATGAAGGCCAAAGGATCAAAGTTATATCTGCATCTCTTAAGGGTAAACTTAGATGAAGGCATATTCATGGAATTTGATCTTATACAAGCAATAAAGCAGTGCTCACTGATATCAGAGGAAAAAAAGTGGCTGCATGTGAGAATAAATGGGGCCTATGCACTAAAATGACATCTAGCAATGTACTGTTGTTCACATTCTTTTTATTAGGGCGCATAGCTTCATTGATAAATTGTGACAATCCAAGACAGTCACAAAGTGATTTTAGTGGTGTAGCCACATTGGAAAACCAATCTAAGTTAAGGTCCCCTAGTGTGGTAACTTCTGGGGGATCAGGTCCTAGGATATTACTTAAGTGCTTTAGAAGCTGAAGTCCAGCAGAGGGAGGCCTATAACAACCAACCACATACAGTGAGAAGGAAGAAGAGATTCCAACTTTTAGGGACAGGCATTCAAATTCGTTTGGGAAAGAGGTCGAGTCCAGGATAGTGGCTGAGAATTTATCCTTTGACATAGATGGCCACACCACCACCTCTGGCATTTCTGTTAGTTCTAAATATAGAGTAGTTGGGAAACTTCACTTTATTATCTGGCATGCCTACTCTGAGCCATGACTCTGTGACTACCAGAACATCAGGTGTTGTATGACATATTCATGCCTGGATAGAAGATATCTTCTTTAGCAGGCTACAACCATTGACATGCATAAAGCCCACTCCTTTAAGGCTAGGCATGTCAGACGGAAACGCGATGGCTGCAGGAGGGCCAGGGTTAAGTTCAACATTGTCTGAGCACAATAACAAGAGGAGCAACAGTTTCCTGATGGCATGAAATGATAATTTACAATTCCTGCTCCTTGCATATTTGTAGGGATTAATGGACAAGGATGGTGGAGTGCCACAACATGGGCATTGCTGCCCTAAAGCTGCTTCAATTAACACCCTAACTGCAAAGATTAAAGTGGAGAGGTTATCAAATGCAGAGGGAGACATACCCTGTATGGGCAGCACGGTATGGGTTCCTGCATAGTGGGGATTTTGAGTTAAGAGCTGAAGGGATTGAAGGTAATGGGTGCATAAGTACTGTATGCTGGAGCTAGAGCTCACTGGGCAAGCAGGTGATGCATTGTCCTCTCTGATGTAAGGAGACTGCTTGAGCAGGCATGTGTCAGAATAAGCAAGTAGGATAAGGGTTGCGATAGAGAACCAGCAACAACCC